>JAUMJM010000029.1:4800000-6000000 GCA_033558235.1 Neomorphus geoffroyi | reverse complement strand
CCCATGAGTGATGGTTTGCTGCGTTTGAAGAGCCTGGCTGCCTGCCACCTCGTGACACTTCGGTGGGGACCAAGGCAGAGAGAACCTGTTAACCACCTAAATGCCGCAAAACAACCGGAATCACGTGTTGTATCTGCAGCACACAATGACTGCAGGGAGCTGTACTAATCATAGAATCATTGAATCATTTGATTGGAAAAGACTTTCGAGATCATTGAGTCCAACTGTACCTGTCCAATACTAAATCATATCTCTGAGCACCTCATTTACCCGTTTTTTGAACGCCTCCAGGGATGGGGACCCAACCACCTCCCTGGGCAGCTGCTCCAGTGCCTGAGAACGCTTTCAGTGAAGAAATATTTCCTAATATCTGATCTCAACCTCCCCTCACGCAACTTGAGGCCGTTCCCTCTCATGCTATCGCTTGGTTACTTGGGAGAAGAGCCCAGCACCCACCTCAGTCCATCTCCCTTTGTGGGAGCTGCAGAGACCCATGAGGTCTCCCCTCAGCTTCCTCCAGGTTAAACAGCCCCAGGTCCCTCAGCTGCTCTTCATAAGACTTGTTCTCCAGCCCCTTCCCCCAGCTTTGCTGCCCTAAGTGGTAACTTAGACTCGTAGAGCAAACGTTGCCTCGCTAAGCCATCCCCAAAGAGCTGGGCTTGCATTACCAGCGTGTCCTGGCAAGAGGAAAAGCCAGGACGCATTTTACTTTTTTGTACGGGCATGAATATGGCCATTTTCCAAGATTTGCTTAAAAATCCTTGCTACTGAGCTTCTTGTAGGCCAGCAGGCTACCAAGTCCTTGCCTTGCATTACAGCCACTGACCTACGAGGGACGCGTTGACTGGTGGCAGGCAGGAGGTACACCACACTGAGCGTCTGCATGCTCAGCTGACCACTCAACATTATCACTCTGCAAGAGGCATAAAATGTCAAGCAACGGCAGCTTTATAAGATTTTACAAACATCTATCTAATATATTTAATATATGAGGAACTCCGATTTCACGGAAAGCTAAATGTAGATGTACTCAGAAAAAGTATATTTAGAAGAAAGCACTCACAACGGTGTTTCAACCGGTCTAGAAATAGGACTATCTCAGAAACAGCCGCATGCTGAGCTTTCATTAGCATGTAGCACGAGAAAGATTTCATCACCTTAATAATTTTTCAAGCTTCCCTAATATTCCTGATTGCCCGTTAGTTCCACTGCCTCAAAGTGACCCCTTATGTTTTTTGTGATGAACCAAAAAGACAGGAAACAAAATGAGAGGCAACCTGGCAAATACAAACTAATGACATCTAGGGGAAAATAATTGGAAACAGAGATTCAAGGGGGAAGAGACGCCTTTACAGACGTCTACGGCAAATGAAGGCAAATGTGCCTTAATTTATATGGTGGACAATAAACAAGATATGAGTTTGCAGCATGAGGTATGTGCGTAAACCGCCAGTAGGTTTCCAAGCTGCATAATAACAGGTTCCCGTTGCAAATCAGGGAGGATATCACCCTGTTCTTAAATGACCCTGGAATAATCTCACCTTCACCTCACGGTGGAGAAAAGCAGCTGAAACGACCTGTTACTGGAACCCTCAATTACAACAAAGGTTAAAAATGATCCCTGATAGGTGCAGCCTAGCGAGATGACGTGCAAGGCTGAACGCGACGAACACACGCCAGTGCCACGGACGTGAAGGAAATAAATAGTGTGAGAAGAACAGAGCCAGACACAAAGGAATGAAATAAAATCAAGCAAAATTCAGGCTGGGGATGGAAAAATACATCCCAAAAGTGACACACATATTTATTATATATATGCATATACACACATATATATATGCTATACTTAGAACCATATATATGAGTGTATAGATTTTAGCTTCAAGAAGAACACTCTAAGGAAAGGAGGGAAAATCCCCTGGGTTTGACTTCTGCAGATGCCTGGTACTCACTATGGTCATAGATACCCACTATGATTTCCATATGGGATTTTTTTTTTTTAATGGCTTATCAGAGAGATGCTCTGATTTGCTTTTCTGGAATCCCTTGTTACGAGGGTGGCAACGGGCAATTCCCAGGCTGAGCCCCTGACCGCCACACGGTGATGTTAACACCTCAAAACCCCAAGTTTCCCAGCAAAGACATAATCTGAGACCCAAGATGACTCACACCACTTGTATGCTGCTTTTTAGTAGATTTCCAGCTTTTATTAGTTGCTTAAAACCAGTCAGACAATGACAAACTGATTAAAGTCCTTCCCTTTTCTTGTTGCAGGAACAGGTTCGCATCAAACACCCAATGATGTACGAGACACCGCACAATGTGTCCGATTTATTTTAATCAGGGGATTACGCTGGGAAAGGAAACCATGTCAGGGAGGACAGAGGAACGCAGGAGCTGCTTCCAAACATCACACAGCTCTGCCTTGCACTCTCTGAGCCTCAAAACGCCTGGAGAAGTGCAGTGATTACGAGCTCCAAACTGGTAAGATCTGAGTCTGCCGCTACGGAAGCTCTGGTAGAGGTTTTATTGTTTGAGTAAAGCTGGAATTAGACCACAGTTAAATAAAGATGTGAAGAGAAGTTCAGAGATCCCAGATTCTTCCCTTATTAAGTTTCCTTTTATTTCCTCAGAGCAGCTCCCAGCGCTGAAAGGGGCTCCAGGAAAGCTGGGGAGGGGCTCTGGATCAGGGAGTGCAGGGACAGGATGAGGGGAAGGGTTTTGAGCTGAAAGAGGGGAGACTGAGATGAGATCTTAGGGAGAAATGTTTTGCTGTGAGGGTGGGGAGGCCCTGGCCCAGGGTGCCCAGAGCAGTGGTGGCTGCCCCATCCCTGGAGGTGTTCCAGGCCAGGTTGGATGGGGCTTGGAGCCCCCTGATGCAGTGGGAGGTGTCCCTGCCCATGGCAGGGGGTGGCACTGGATGGGCTTGGAGGTCCCTTCCAACCCAAACCGTTCCATGGATCTGTGATACTTGATGCTAATGCAAACTATTTAGAGCTCTGGAAACTCTGTATTAGCTACACCTCATTTTCCACTGAATTAGAGCCAACTTTTTCCCAGTGTATTTTATATGAAACTCAGTTGGAGCAGACAGTTCATGGGTTTCCATTTTACAGATGGGTAAATTCAGAAGAGGGGAAGGTAAAGGCAAAAAAACCCCCCAGTTTACCCTTCTGCAGACTGCAGTTATACCTTTGGTACAGAACAAAACAGCAGCTTGAAACGCAAATCGCCAAAAATCAACCAACTTTGGTGAACAAAAACAAGATACCGGATCCCCGACACACACATCTGCTCAGAGCTTTCTCCCAACCACTACAGCTGCTTATATTTAAAAAAACAACAAACGTTTCACACAATGTTTACGTGAGGAATTAGCAAGAGAATGCGCACAAACTTTGCTTAGAAATGGTTTGGCAATCAAATGTATTTAGCAAATTTTTACGTATTCTCATAAGCAATCAGGAAAATAAAGGTTGTTTAATTCTGGCGATGCAGGCAAGGACAAAATGACCTGATCTGGGGGAAAATGGAATATTCTAGTATAAATTTTGCCTACTTCCCTGTTTCAGTTTAATGGTGAGTAGGTTAGGTTGTTATGTCTCACATGAGTTTTTGAATTAGAAAATACAGGGGCTTTTTTTGCGTGACCTGTTTGCTACAACTCGGCTCAGAAAAACTCCTCCGATTTGATTAAACTGCTTGGTTTGTACCCTTTCACTCATCTTAGCGTTCGATTGCGTGGGTTGTACACTCATAACGATGTTTAGATGAGCTTTAAAAAATTAAAATATCCCTATTAAAATATTAAAGTAGCTTTGAGGTGATTTTGCACTATTTAATCCCTTCCTGATAGCCTCTATAAACATAGTTTTTTCTAATCTTGATTCCGCACGACTCGGAGCGGCTGACAGACTCGCAGCCCTTGTTGCCAATCTTGCCACATGTCTTGCTTTACGGGTTTTCTTTTTCCTTCAACCAGAGTATTCGCTCCCAAGTGGAACCGCTGAGCTTGTCAGGTGGGTTTTGAAGAGTCAGATCTTTGAAGAGGAAAGGAGTGCAAAAATAACCCCGTATCCTCTTGCCTTCCCTGAGCCCGTTTCATTGCCTTGGGGCAGATGTTCCTCCTTCTCTGTTCTTCTTAGTCTCTGAATTTGACACGATCCTCCTGCCGCCTCCTCTTTATTTATTCTCTTTGCCCACCCAATACTAAAACACTGAGGAAAAGCCCTCGCTGGACCTCCAGGGATGGGGCAGCCACCACTGCTCTGGGCACCCTGGGCCAGGGCCTCCCCACCCTCACAGCAAAACATTTCTCCCCAAGATCTCATCTCAATCTCCCCTCTTTCAGCTCAAACCCCTTCCCCTCATCCCATCCTGCACTCCCTGATCCAGAGCCCCTCCCCAGCTTTCCTGGAGCCCTTTCAGCACTGGGAGCTGCTCTAAGGTCTCCCCTGAGCCTTCTCCTCTCCACCTGAACAACCCCAACTCTCCCAGCCTGGCCTCACAGCAGAGGTGCTCCAGCCCTTGGATCATCTCCGTGGCCTCCTCTGGCCTCGCTCCAACAGCTCCAGGTCCTTCCTGTGCTCAGGACTCCAGAACTGGACCCAGGGCTCCAGGTGGGGTCTCCCCAGAGCGGAGCAGAGGGACAGAATCCCCTCCCTCACTGCTGCTCCCCCTGCTCTGGGTGCAGCCCAGGACACGGGGGGTTTCTGGGCTGGCAGCACTCATTGCCAAATAAGCCCCTCAGACTTTGCATTTAGTTTTAAAAATTGTTCACTAGAACAATTGCCACCAGATTTTAAGTGCATAAAAGCAGAAGGATTAAGAAAAAAGGATCTGAATGCCATGCAGAGAATTAAAACATCCAGAAATGAAGTAGATAAACAATTAATTTATAACTTCTCACGGTTCAGGAAGTAAGGGTGACATTAACTGCTTGTAGGTAGGAAGACACAGCTCATTAAGCAAATTATTCCTACGACCTCCTCATCCCTCCCAGTCATCCTGCCTCTGGCCCTTCCTTATTTGCACTTCCCCACCCAACCAGAGCTTTCTTTAGAGAAAATCATCGAGGGAAGCCGTTCCTCACATAAACACAGCTGAAACTCACAGGCAGAGCGTGAGCCCAGGTACATCAGAGGCATTAAAAGCAGATGAAAAGCTTTAGGGGGAAAAAAAAAGAAGAAGTCTCCTTCTGTGCCAGCACTGTTAGCCATGAAAATAAAACAAAAAAGGATGAGAAATCAACAGCTCCATAAATTGAAAGAGAAGTGTTTCGACATTAAACGTTTTCTGGAGTTCTCGCTGTGCCACAAGCGAGTCCTTAGAGCAGCGGGCAAGTGGCAAAGGCAGAGGAGAGCTTGGGGATGGCTTCTCTTGTGGAGAGGTTCTGGGAAGGGAACTGCAAAGCCCTGCGCGCTGGCACAAAGCGTTCATTAATAGTGAAGCTGTTGCTTTTAATGACTTATAATCACCGACTTCGGAACGCACGATTATCAAAGGAGCGAAACAGAGCCCTGGCACCTGCCGCTTACCGTTCCTGGCATCTGTTGAGGACCCAATAAAACCTGCCCGGGGATCAACGCAATCTGAAATGAGCGTTTGTAGTTCACCCTGAACATCTTCTGCCCGTGCAGATGAAATGCCGGTTGCAGCACAGCGGAGAAGGCAGCCGGGATGGAACCAAACACATCGGAGTGCGTTAGGAGAAAGAACATCCCTGCTGGTGAAATCCGCTCGGGATTAAGTAGCGCAGGGCTGATTTGCTGTGGCCACCGACCTGCAATCCCAAATTAAACCCGCAGAGCTGGACCACCACGCACGAGCTAATGGGGGAGGAAGAACACAAATGCACAACTCTGCTCCAAATTCTTCACCTTCTATTTTAAACGTGCTAAGAGTCCAGCAGAAACTTTGGGTTCCAACATCAGCTTTGAAGAACAGCACAAGCAATGAAGCCGGTTAATAATCTGGGTTGTGGGTTTGCATTTACCTAAGGAACTTCCCGTCCCTACAGACTTGAATCTGCAGTCTGGACCTAAAAGAACCTTTCTGCCCCAAATTACCCCACGAAGCCCAGCCAGATGCCCCACCCACCACGCAGAACACAGAGGGACCTGGATGTGGGTGCCCACGTGGCTGCAGGGTGCTATGGGAGATCTCATCCTGCCACACTTGCACACCAGTGACATCTCTTTAAAGTGTCCCTCACTGCCATCTGAGCAGGCTACGGGAAATTTTCTAGACAAGCTGTGATCTCCTGGGCTAACCCTGCCTGGCTTTTTCAGCAATGAGCTAGCACAGAGCCCTGTGACCAATCTTCTCCCTTTTTAAAGTGTCAATTTACCTTCTCAAAGACTTAAGATCTGCAAGTGAATTACGTGACTGTTATCTTTGGGGGGCACTAAGCACAAACTTCTCATTCTCGTTACACCAGATAATTGTCATTTGCCTCCCTGTTTAGTTTATTTTTCGGCACACATGATTCTCTTCTGTTGCATTCCCTTTACTAAACGTGAGTTTGCAAATTAAACAGGATCTACGCAGTCATTAAACACGAGGCGATAAAATCCAATCCACACTGAAAGCTACGCTGGAAAAAAATACTGAGGTTGAGAAGCTGATAATTAAATAGACGCTGGGAATACACACACACACCTTCCAGCACACCCAGACGTAGTTTCCTTCTGTTACAGCTCCCGGTTGCTGGGCTCTGCTTTGAATAAATCACAGTACCTCACTCCCTCTGCCTGGCTGCACTGGGTTAGGAGGTGCCAGAGCGACAAATTCTCCCGCTGCAGCCAACGGCACAACGCAGGCAGCGTTTGAAAGGCAGAGCTCAGCTAAAGCTGCCGTGCTGTGACTGCTTTAACAGGAAATCAAAATCATGGAACCATGGAATGGGTTGGGTTGGAAGGGACCTCAAAGCCCATCCAGTGCCACCCCCTGCCATGGGCAGGGACACCTCCCACTGGATCAGGGGGCTCCAAGCCCCATCCAACCTGGCCTGGAACACCTCCAGGGATGGGGCAGCCACCGCTGCTCTGGGCAATGACTGTTCTTCCCCAGGTGGGTGAAAGTTTGGGTCTGCAGAGCCTGGGGAATGCTGGGGCAGAGAAAGAGGGAAGCAGAAACATTCCCAAGTATTCACTCTGGCACAGGAAGCCCAAAGCCGGCGTTTCTCCGAGGGACAGCCCTGCCTGCAGCGGTGCCTTGCTGGCATGGCCGAGCGCAGCCCTGCAATTCCACGTCTGTAATTAAAACCATCTGCCCAAAGCAGCAGTCATGGCTGTGGACAAAAGGGCAGCTGCCCACGCGGGAAACCTCCCTGACTCTGCATGTTTAAAGGAAAGTTTGCTCCTTGCACGCTGCCGAACGCGGGGCGGTAACAAGGCTGCATCCTGGTGCAGGGGAATTGGAGCCATGGGCAAAGCGCTGCCTTTTCCCTTCCGTCCATCTGGAGACGTGAGGAATGGTGCTGGGTGTACAAAGAGAAAGGAAAAAAAAGACTGAAATGGGAAAAGCAGCTTTGGTCAAATATTTATCAGCCGTCTGGTTCTCACAAACAGAGCGGAGGGAGCTGCGGATACAGCAGCTCTGAGAGCTTCATACGACATGAATGCCTACAGGGATTCCAAAGCTCACGTTTCGATTTTGCACGTTGGGTTGGCATGATGCCCGGGGTGCCACGCTGAGCCCCCACCACCGCCCCAGCTCCTGCTGCCCAGTCCCACCCGGAGCCTCCTGTTCAGTTATCCCTTCCAATGGTGGAAAAGGTGCTGAAAGAGCATCTCTCCAGCTCAGCACCCAGCCTGTCCTGTTTGGCTTCACCGTGTTTCACAGCGAGTCCCATCCTGGCGTTGCCCGAAATGAAAAATACTTAAGCTCCTTCAGATGCTCTACATTATTATATTCCATATGTTCTATCCACTTCATGTCAAGGCTTTTGCCGAAGGAACACTGCACACAAGGGCACCACGTGTGGAGGAAACTTCACCCAGTAGGGTTGGACCAGCGGAGCTCATCCCGCTTGTGCTACGGAGCGAGCGAAGGGAGCCACTCTTTCTCCCTGCTTGGGTGAAAAATCATTTACCTTTTGTAAACCCAATGGTTTTCTCATCTCCCCGTGATAAAACCAGGCAGAGCTGCGCAGTCTGCTTTTCCAAATGACACGGAATCATCCAGAAAACCCTCCACTAACTCACGTTGCTTGCTGTCCTACAGCGTTACCAAACCCAGACCTCCCCAAAGCCTCTGGTTCTCGGCCCGGGGAACCCGTGCACAATGCCTGCAATTGAAAGTTCTGCTTTATTGTGATTTTAGTTCCAGATTTTTTCTCACAGTTTTGTGTTTTCCTTACTGTTACTCAGTGTTTCAGGGGACCCGGGCTTTTATTTTTAACCGAATGATTCAGTTCTGTCGTGATCAATTGACTGTCAAAGCTGGGACGGGAAGAAAAAGCACACCAAATACTGTGAGGCTTTCTGATAAAATCACAGACATCGGCGAGACCGGATGAAATAAGACACTTCCCAGAGTTTGCCCTAAATACGAGATGCAGAATCAAAGCTAAATGGGCTCTGAAACTTGAAGTGCACGCAGCTCTCCACTGATTTCTTCTGGAGCGGTGGGTGCTCGAAAACCTGATGCAAGCTATTTAGCTCCATCAGCAAAATGAGGGCCCAAGGGTCTCCCATCAAACCGAAACGCCACGCAACGAATCCCCTGGCTCTCACAGCATATGCACAGGCAAATGGAGAAAACCAGCGAAGCTGGAAACCACCTGAAACTGGGTTTAGGAGTAAAATCGGCTGAGGACGGCAGGAGAGGAACCTCACCCTCCACAATGAGCCAGCCGCGTGCTGGTCCCACCTGGCCAGGTAGAGAAGCCCCTCGAGCAGCTGCCGCCGCCTGTTGCTCACACGCATCTCTAGATGAAAACAACGCAACATTTCTTATTTTTTCTAGCAAAGCTGGGCTTTTTTATCCCTTTACAGGGCTCTCATTGGCTACAGCACAGAAGACACTGGGATGGTCTGTACGTGCAGCACCATGACCAAGGGTGGGTTAAGCACAACGTTAAATACCAGAAAAATGGGCTGCCTAACCCTGCTCGGAGGAGGCGTTGTCTACCAGCTAAAAGGAAGAAGTTAATCCACACACAGGGGCCACACTCAAAACTTCTGGTTTTATCTTAACAGCTGGTATTTGTGAGGCCAGGCTGGGAGAGCTGGGGGTGTTCAGCTGGAGAAGGCTCCAAGGAGACCCCAGAGCAGCTCCCAGTACTGAAAGGGGCTCCAGGAAAGCTGGGGAGGGGCTCTGGATCAGGGAGTGCAGGGATGGGATGAGGGGAAGGGTTTTCAGCTGAAAGAGGGGAGACTGAGATGAGATCTTGGGCAGAAATGTTTTGCTGTGAGGGTGGGGAGGCCCTGGCCCAGGGTGCCCAGAGCAGTGGTGGCTGCCCCATCCCTGGAGGTGTTCAAGGCCAGGTTGGATGGGGCTTGGAGCCCCCTGATGCAGTGGGAGGTGTCCCTGCCCATGGCAGGGAGTGGCACTGGATGGGCTTTGAGGTCCCTTCCAACCCAACCATCCCATGACTCTATAATTTGATTGCCTGAAGGCTAAAAAAAAAGGGTTTATTGTGGGGAAAAACTCTGCACAGACAAACATAAGGGAGATGACATCTACCACCTGGGTTGGAGCAACTCTCTAGTCTAACCGGCCAACTTGGGTGAGTTTTCTGCAGCAGTGCCACTGTTTCTTTCTCCCAGGTGATGTTCTTGTAGGAGAGATGATTAGAAGAGCTTATCATGTGAAATAAAAGCTCTCCTGGCAATTTTTATGGTTCACAAGTGCTACAGAGGCGTATCTGAGCCCATGGCCTCTGTACCCTGTGCATCTTCTGGGAGTGCAGAATCACTAAAGGCATTCTCTGTCAGACTCTGACAGCCACATCATTTTTCTCCATGCAGGTCTGGGTACCAACTGCTCTGCCTGCACCACCTGAGCCAGAGTACAGCAAGCACGTGCTGGCACAGCTCAGCTCTCCTGGGCAGGAGCTGGGTGATGTAAAGCGTGTGAAGAACAGTTTCTCAGCGTGCTGCAGTCTAATAAGTCCTGGTACCCAAAGGTGCTGAGTGGCAAAAACTGAGTTTCCCAGGGTGGAAGCTGCTCTAAGCATCAACGTGAATTTCCATAAATAACCCTCTGTATTTCCTTTTTTGTTTCTTTTAATGCCACCAGGAGCAGCCTGCGGTGCAACAAGAATATCCCAATAACCCAGCCGAAGGGGAGCACCCAAAAGCCTCGCGCAGTGTGGGCTTTGCAATTAGCTACTCATTTCAAAGGAAACAAAGAGTGACTCGAGGGCTGTTTAATCCTTCTGCCAGACTGAACACGATGGCCTGCAGATACATCAGAGGCACCTAGCCCGAGGCACACACTGCTAAGATAACAGCCATGTACCAATTACGCTTAATAATATTCATATTTATAAAAGCAAACCATCCATTGTGGGCATTAGCTGCCTTTGACGTTGTTTAAAGAGATGAAGGATGTAAAATAAACTCAGCAGCTTCTTCTATTACCCAGAAAATAACCAGCGAGAAGTAACAATCAAATGCAAAGCGCAGAGGCACCAGAAGTTTCTCCTGCTGACAGAGCTGGTAGAGAGGAAGAGGTCTCTGTATTGCTTTACTTTCCCTCATTAGCTCCCCTTGCCCGGCTCTCAGCCACCCTCCCATCACCCAGCTGAAAACAAAGGCCTTCAGGTTCCAAATGCTTTTATATTTTGGCTCTCCAAGCACCAGCGATGGTGGAGTCATCACCCCTGGAGGTGTTCGAAAGACACCAGTGGCACGTGGTTTAGTAGGCACAGAGGGTTTGGGCTGGTGGTTGGATTGGATGAGCTTGGAGGTCTTTTCCAACCTCTAATGATTCTGTGATCTATGACCTGTGCAAGCTAATCCAGAGAGGATGAGGATGAGAGGGCTGCGCAAGCCGGGTGTGGTGACACTCTCACCCTAAACAGAGGTTGGGTAAGGGAAAATGCTGCTGCTGCTGAAACCCCAAACGAGCTCTCGCCTCGTTTTTCAGTCCTGGAGAGACTTCACTGCTCACACTCTGTGGTCCCCTTCGCGTTAGCCAGTTTATCATGCTTATCTATGAAAATTATAGGAAGTACTTCTTAAAAATGAAGGCAGCAAAGTCCATTGATCAACTGAACAAGGCTGTTACTCTCCAAACACTGAACTGCACCACCAGCCTTAATTAGATCTTGCAGTCCGACTGTGAAAATGAGGGCCTTTCGTTTGTGCGTGATGGTAACTTGCTGGCATTTATTTACTTAGCATGATCAAATTCTAGGTTTTGCAGCACTGTGCATCATCATCCAATTCCTACCGGAGAGCTTTGCCAAAGCAGTTGTTTCCAAAAACTCCTGCATCCTCAGGGAGAAATCAGAATCACAGAATCATGAGGTTGGAAGAGACCTCTGAGATCGAGTCCAACCGTGCCCGTCTCCCCACTAAACCCGGTCCCTAAGGAACTCATCTACCTGTCTTTTAAACCCCTCCAGGGATGGTGACTCCTCCCTGGGCAGCTGTGCCAATCCCTGACCACCCTTTCAGTAAAAGAAGCAGCTACTGATATCTGTCTGTTGTCAGCGGTGCCCAAGATCATCCAAGATATCATCTGTAATGATGAGGCTCTCAACGCATTGAGTACAAATGCTTCGTTAACCCCCCTGGTGTCATCGGGGACTCCAACACGTGCAAAGACCATGCTTGCTTTTCAGCCCTGTAGTTTATATTTGATTTATACTCTGCATTACGACCACTGGAGCTGCTGGTGCTCACACGATGTTGGCCAACCCTGCAGAGAAAGGGGAGCACTGGTGGACAAAGGAGCTCTGCTCCAGAAGCAGGAGAGGGCATTGGGCAGTGGGCACGCATGGGATGATGGGGATGGTGAGGACAGCAACCACCTTGGCACAGGCAGGGCAGAGCCATAGGATCAGCCAAAGGTCGCTCAGGAGCTGCCGGATTTGTCACCAATCCTGCACTTGACACCCAAGCGAAGATCTCAGAGGCTCTGCCTGATTTCCTACCTGAAAGGGGGTAGAAGTCTTAGAGGGAAACACACGGTTGCTGAGCGATGGGGGCAAGAAACTCGCTCACTGCTGATGAACCACAGCTAAAGCCCCGTTGTGCTCCTCCTCCTCTCTCAGCCAAGCTATAGCGCTGGGGTTTCAGTGGGACTGGGGCTGTATTTCCATTTAATTTGCCCCGGTGGTTCTGTCTGGTGCCTCACCTGTGTGGGCATCACCTGCAGCCGGGCATCCCCAGCTCTGCGGGGATGCAGACACCCCATCCTTCTGCGGGCTTTATTGGCTCGGCCGAGTTCCGGTAAATGACTCCGACTGTATTTAGGAAGCAGCCTTTGTGTCCATAAACGGAACAGAAGGATTCACCCCAGACAAAAAAAAAAGCCACCTTTAAGCACATCTTAAAAACACACAAATTTTCTATTCGTATGCTTTTCACTCTGAACTTGATAATTATCCAGGAGCTTCCTGTACATGAAAAAATGAAGGAACAGCGCAGTAATTACCTTAAATGCTAAATCTCAAGGGGGTTCAGGCTCGTGTCAATAGATCATCCTTCCCCTCATTGGTGGTTGTTCCTATGTGGTACTTGAATTGCAGTAAAAACCTGCTACGATGCTGTGCGCTGTTTGATTCACCCGGGAGCCCATCACTACGGGAAAGAACTCTTTCTACCTTCAGTTTGGGCACAAAAGTACTATGTTTATGTCACTTCATTAAAAAGGATACCAGACCATCTCACTCCTGATGCTGCAAATCAGAGCCTGTGCTGAAGGCATCGATGGAATCATGGAATGGTTTGGGTTGGAAGGGCCCTCAAAGCTCATCCAGTGCCACCCCCTGCCATGGGCAGGGACACCTCCCACTGCATCAGGGGGCTCCAAGCCCCATCCAACCTGGCCTTGAACACCTCCAGGGATGGGGCAGCCACCACTGCTCTGGGCAACCTGGGCCAGGGCCTCCCCACCCTCACAGCAAAACATTTCTCCCCAAGATCTCACCTCAGTCTCCCCTCTTTCAGCTCAAAACCCTTCCCCTCATCCTGTCCCTGCACTCCCTTGTAAAGACCCCTCCCCAGAGCACTGATGGTCGATAAGCATCAATAGTCAAGGGCCCCACTGCACCTTGGCAGGTTGCGCGGCGCAAGGCAGCAGCAGTGCCCACCTGGGTAACGGCCTAGAAACATAAGAAACAAAGTTTTAGCCTGAATTAATACCTTTCTTCAGACCCGCTGGTGTAACCAGAATAAAGTGGAAAAGCTTTCTGGGTTCTCAACGCCTTCATCAAACCTGACAGAGATTAGAAGTTAAACATGCGCTCGAGTGCTTTCTTGAATTAGGGCTCTACATCAGTTCAAGGCCATTGCTCTTCAATTTCTCCCTTAATTTTTTGGCTATTTTCTCCCTTCTCCAGATGCTGAATGTACTAAAGGAGGGTCCTGCTGGATGCAATATATGGTTATCTAGAAGAGTCTTTCCACTTTAAACCGTAAAGAAACAATTTCCTCTGAATATAGCCAGTTGATTACTGCCACAAGACTTCATACACATTGTGAACAGAAAGCCAGGGCAGCCTAAATCAAATGTGCTGCCTCGCTTTAGTTCAACAAAATTGCCAGGACATCATTTAATACTTTATCATTGAGTATTGAACCATGCTTTTTAATATGGTGGGAATAATTCTAAACGTACCCGTTACAGACTTGACTTTTGCTTTTTTTTTCCCCTGTACATGGAATCGTGGAATGGGTTGGGTTGGAAGGGACCTCAAAGCCCTTCCAGTGCCACCCCCTGCCATGGGCAGGGACACCTCCCACTGCGTCAGGGGGCTCCAAGCCCCATCCAACCTGGCCTGGAACACCTCCAGGGATGGGGCAGCCACCACTGCTCTGGGCACCCTGGGCCAGGGCCTCCCCACCCTCACGGGAAAACATTTCTCCCCAAGATCTCATCTCAATCTCCCCTCTTGCAGCTCAAACCCTTCCCCCTCATCCTGTCCCTGCACTCCCTGATCCAGAGCCCCTTCCCAGCTTTCCTGGAGCCCCTTTCAGTGCTGGGAGGCTGCTCTAAAGTGTCCCTGGAGCCTTCTCCTCTCCTGGCCCAACTCTCTCAGCCTTTCCTCGTGTGGGAGGTGCTCCAGCCCTTGGATCTTCTTCATGGCCCTACAGACTGTGGCTGTTCCAGACTCCACAGCCGAAACATGCCAGCTGTTATAACAGGTAAAGTCATCAATACGTACAAGGTGTGCAAACAACGGGATGAACAGTTAAACGTGCAGAAGACAACACTTCAAACTTGTGCCCCGATCTCCATGGCTTCCTCTTGCTCGTGCTGTTGTTTGACGTGTCTAGATGTCTTTTAAAACTTTTCTTACTAAAAAAATATTAAAATAAGAGAAGTAGAGCTCAAGTTTCCTAATTCTGATCCTTTCCCGTTGTTTACGCTCCGCAGTGGTCCTTCATCGCCACAGAAGATCTGGGGATACCACAGTAAAATCTGCTTCCTAAATAAACAGCTGATTTACTTCCTAGTGATTTTTGGAAAGGTTTGATTAAATTAACACACGTTACTGGGCTCGTATTTATAACTGGTCCCCACTCCAATTACTGAACCCTCCTCCATCAACACGTGAAGCAGAGCAAACACACGATTCTGCTTCTCCCGTAAGCCGAGCCGGGGCGTTGAGAAATCAGGTCGGATATATCCCCTACTGGAAAATTCCTTGCCTTCATCCTAAATCCAGACTCAAGGTTTGCAGCTCACGCCCATCCCCAACGACAGCGCAGCGCTGTCAAAGTTAATGAAAGGAAGTTGGATACATTTTTCAGCCCTCAGTAAAAACTTGGTTGGCCCAATTATCTTGTCTAATTGCATTACACATTGACAGATGAATACATGACCCCCTGACATTTCAGTTTGCCACCTATAAACCCACAGAAGAGATCTTATTCTTATTTAGTACATTTGATTTAGATTTTCTTTAAGCTGCTTTACTGAACGGTGCTTTTAAAAATTAACTATTGCCAGGCTAAACTAAATTTTTTTGCCTTGTAACAAGTGGGAAAACGTTGGAAGAGCTTCACCACCTCACGACTCCGTAGGTGACAAAGCCAGGAGTTACCTGAGTAATGAAATGATAAGAGAGAAGAAAAAGGGATAAGCACGCTGAAATTACTGAAAGCCACGTGCAGGAAGCTTTAGCCAACATTGGTCCCCAAGATCTCATCTCAGTCTCCCCTCTTGCAGCTCAAAACTGCTCCCCCTCATCCTGTCCCTGCACCCCCTGATCCAGAGCCCCTCCCCAGCTTTCCTGGAGCCCCTTTCAGCACTGGGAGCTGCTCTAAGGTTTTCCCAAAGCCTTCCCTTCTCTAAGCTAAACAAGCCCAAAGTAATGGAAGTTATTCCATTTATTCAGTAACGAGCTATTTATTGCTCTTGGCCATCTTGGAGGAAAAGTACAACTGAAATTCAAGCATGTCTTTTTGAGTAATTATCAGAATTAAACTTTATTTTCCTAATTAGAATTCCTATGGCTTTTTTTAACATTTGGATTAGAAGGTGAACTCTAATTCTTTTCATTCCAGCACACCTCATTTTGATCCCCGTGTAATGAATAACATGGAATGCAGGTGGGGCTGATGAACACATCAAATTAGCCCTTTAATTTTGTACTGTCCCTATCCCAAGCAATCCATCACCTACATTGCCAGGCTTGGATTTGCAGGAGCGTACGCCAGAGTTTGCCTTGCAAAAGCCTTCATCCTTTCCTCATCTCTGTGTCTTCTCCCGTTGGTGTTACACCACCGTCCTCCATGCAGCTCCTCCTGCCTCTGGCAGAGGAACGGAGACTGGGTCCGTGAACATCACACTCAACTCCTTCTTTATCCCTGTCCTCTAGAAAACAGAGCTGCGGAGGAGGCAGAGATTTTCACAGGTGATAAGAAATCAAAATAATTCATGGGAATTTGGGATACCAAGGTGTGCTCAGATTGTATCTCCACACTGAAGCCTTTGGGACTGCAAGGGGCATCCCCAAGGGGTGAACACCACTGCTGGCAGCAGCCTCTTGGCTCTGCGAAGGCAGAGGGAAGACATCATTTCCGTTTGGCTAAAGGAGATGAATGTTGTCGCTTGCGGCATTTTATCCCGTCAAACCAAGCTACAGCGCTTATCAGGCAAAGCAAAACACCTGCTAGATGAAAAGGACGCTTTCAAAACATACCAAGAACTGCTCAGCACAACTTCACTCACCACCCTTCCCTCCACCCTGCAAGCACTTTTTGGAACTGAAAAAGACAATAGATTTGAAGACAATAGATCTAAAGCTACTGGAGAGTGTCCAGAGGAGACCACAAAGCTGGGGAAGGGTTTAGAGGGGAGCAGCTAAAGCCACTGGGTCTGTTCAGCCTGGAGGAGACTGAGGGGACCTCATCGTGCTCTGCAGCTTCCTCACACGGGGAGGAGGAGGAGCAGGCACTGAGCTCTTCTCGCTGGTGACCAAGGACAGGAGCCCAGGGAATGGCAGGGAGATGCCAGGGGAGGGGGAGGCTGGACATCAGGAGAAGGTTCTTCCCCCAGAGGGTGGTGGAGCCCTGGAACAGCTCCCAGGGAAGCAGTCCCAGCCTGACAATATTCCAGCAGGGTTTGGCCAACGCCCTCAGCCCCACGGGGTGAATGTTGGGGTGTCCTGTGCAGGGACAGGAGCTGGACTGGATGGCCCTTGTGGGCCCCTTCCAGCTCAGGGCATCCTGTGATTTGATGATTCTCAGTGAGAAGCACAGGAAAGCAGGGTACACTCTCCAAATTAGGGGATAATCATCTGTTTGATTATATTATCGATTATATTGTTTGATTTTTTAATTACATTATTTGCTATTACCCACTATTTATCACCACACAATAACAGGAGGGGCACAGTGTCATCAATATTCGCCCCTTGGAAAAATGCAAGAAGAACATGTGGAGCATTCAGAGAAGTAATAAAGTGACCACCAAGGTTTTTCCCAGGTAAACCAGTCTGCCCCACAGCAGACACATCCCCCGAGCACCAGGAGAGCAGCGGCACGATGAGCTTCCCCACAGAGATCTGAGTAGTCTCCAATCTAAACGGGAAGCTGCTCCAAGGAACCCACTGCGCCGAGCTTGTCAGAGTTCCCTCTGACTTCCCACCTCGTGGCGCTTTGTTGCTCCAGCAGGTTTTAAAACACCCCAATTACAACCAGACTCTGTAGATATATCTAATAGGCACACGCGGTTTGGAGTTTGCGAGCAGGATATATTCAAGCTGATGTTGCCTTTAAACTAATGGGATTCGTAGCTCTCGCAGGTTAGGGAAGAGCCAACCGCTGTGATGAAGAGACAGAAGAAGCCGCATTAGCCAACGCACTGCAGGGCTTTCTATGTTACAGCATTAGAATAAAAATAATGCGCTAGGAAATGCTGGTTTGCAGCAGATTGGATAGCACGGCGTTTCCTGGCATGGCGCTGGAGCAAAGCCGAATTCTACAGTGCTAATTATTCAAACACCAATGAGCTACGTTGTGTCAGTTAAAGCAAAGAAAAATAATCCGATCGGTGTCGTTCCAGTGTGAAGAAGCGAAACAGATTTCGTGCAAACGATTACATTCATTTGTGCAGTCAACCTGCGCGTAGTTTTCCTCCAGATTTGCAAGTTATTGCGCCAGTCCCCTCCAACGTGGAGCTCACACACAACGCCACCTCAGCCTCGGTGACAGCCACTAACTGGGTCTTCTTTATTGTTTTCATAGCTCATCTAATTGTTGGGTCTCAACCACTGAGCAAAAGCAGGCGGGCACATACGCGTATGTTGTGTGTACGGTGTGAAATTTGGGGTTAAGGCCTGAATTTTGGGGTTATGGTGAAAATGTTGGGGTTGTCCTGTGCAGGGACAGGAGTTGGACTCGATGACCCTTGTGGGTCCTTTCCAACTCAGGATACGCTATGATTCCATGTTGTTCTCATGACATTTGAGAGACAAGAGTCAAATAGAGCCGTTTTTCTTTAACAAGGCTTAGATAAAATAGTAACAAATGGTAAAATTCTGGTGGAAGAGACCAAATATCCACCTTCACATAGTGATGAAATTTTCATCAATAAATAACCCAGCAGCAAACCTGGCTGAGTATCCACACACACAGCCTTTCTCTGCAGACCTTCAACCTTAACGCTGTCTGCAAGTACCCGAAAGGAGGTTGTAGTGAGGTGGGTGCTGGGCTCTTCTCTGAAGAGAAAGGTGATGGGATGAGAGGAAATGGCCTCAAGTTGCACCAGGGGATGCTGGATATCAGGAAAAATTCCTCTACTGAAAGGTTCTCAGGCACTGGAACAGCTGCCCAGGGAAGTGGTGGTGTCACCATCCCCATAGGTGTTTGAACGACAGGCAGTTGAGGTGCTCAGGGATGGTTTAGCGGTGGACAGGTACGGCTGGACTCAATGATCTCAAAGGGCTTTTCCAACCCACCGACTCTATGATTTTATGAAGTGGTCAAAAGCCAGCAGACCCAGACAGTGAATGTGTTCGAGGATCATTCTGGTCTTCCCTGGCCCAAAGTGCAAGACCAGGGTACCAGGATCAGGAGGATAAAAAAGATCAGTCTTCACTCAATCAGTTTGGAGCATTTAGAAGGGCAACGAGGCTGGGGGGGGGGGTCGTGTCTGGAGAACAAGCCCTATAAGCCCTATGAGGAGAGAGAGATTGAGGGAACTGGGGTTGTTCAGCCTGGAGAAGAGGAGGCTGAGGGGAGACCTCATCGCTGCCTACAACTGCCTGAAAGGAGGCTGTGACGGGGTGGGGGCTGGGCTCTGCTCACAAGTGACAGCGATGGGACGAGAGGAAATGGCCACAAGTTGTGCCAGGGGAGGTTCAGACTGGACATTGGGAAGAATTTCTTCACTGAAAGATGAAGTCACCATCCCTGGTGGTGTTTAAAAGATGGGTGGATGAGTTCCTTAGGGACAGGGTTTAGTAAGGAGACAGGGATGACTGGACTCGGTGATCTCAGAGGTCTCTTCCAACCTTATGATTCTATGATTCTGTGATTCTGTTATTGGAGACCCTAAAAAGGAAAATCACAAGGCCTCTTGTGACAGACATAGGCAGGAGGCCATTCCTGATCTGTCCAGGCGTTCGAGGAGTTAAGCACGGCTCCATGGGGTATAACTCTCACACTGAATGTCACCCAGGTTTCTGCCTCAGGCACATTTTTTCCCTATGGTATTTTGGATTCACTGTGAAATTCACATTTGGAGCCCTGTCCAGTTCCATAAGCTTCATTCTGCTACCCGAGACTGCCTTTGCTTGTCAAATTTTAATTGCTTTGTCAGAAGATAATTACAGTTCTTTCACAACTCACTCTGCTCTCTGGGCTATTTCAGCCCAGATCCAGCTCTCGGTTCAGATTCTTACAGAAGCCTCAGATACCCACAAAAAAACATCCAGTCAGTTCCTCAGCCTGGGATCATTCGCGGATACCTCCAGCTGTTCCCTTCTTTAGGGGATTTTGTTTAAAAATGCATTTCTTGGGTCTCTCATTTTCATAGAGAGCACAAGGCTGAGGTTTCTATCCCAGGATTTGCGGTTACCTTGCTTTGCCCACGGCTGTAACACCACCAGGCTGTGCCAGAAACCAGGCTGCCTTCTGGCTGCCCTCTTTTTTGTGACACCTACAGAGCAAAGCTTTGTTTAAAACCCCCATTACCGTGATGTATCCAGGAGGTTTCCCTCTAATGTAGCTTTTTACCAAGCTATTCTTCTACCCAGGGACTTCACTGTTTGCTCCCAGCCACGATCGCTGCGCAGCAATCACTGAAAGCCAAGGACCTGGACAAGGGCAGCTTTTCTCAGTGCCCACACTCCATTCACCTTTAATACCCTGGGTGTTTGTCTGACAACAGTAAGCCCCAGAGTCCACCCGTGTTAGAAGATCACCCAAAGCTTCCGAGGTTTGCCTTCACTTTGGAAGAGGAGGATTGAGAGCAGCTCTGAAGACGAGGATCTGGGAGGTGCTGGGGGATGGGAAGCTCAACATGAGCCGACAACGTGCCCTGGCAGCTCAGAACTCAACGGTGTCCTGGGCTGCACCCAGAGCAGGGGGAGCAGAGGGCAAGGAAGGGGGTTCTGCCCCTCGGCTCCGCTCTGGGGAGACCCCACCTGGAGCCCTGGGTCCAGTTCTGGAGTCCTGAGCACAGGAAGGACCTGGAGCTGTTGGAGCGAGGCCAGAGGAGGCCACGGAGATGATCCAAGGACTGGAACAGCTCTGCTCTGAGGACAGGCTGAGAGTTGGGGTTGTTCAGCCTGGAGAGGAGAAGGCTGTGGGGAGACCTTAGAGCAGCTCCCAGTACTGAAAGGGGCTCCAGAAAAGCTGGGGAGGGGCTCTGGATCAGGGAGTGCAGGGATAGGATTGGGGGGGGCGGGGGGGGGGAGGGTTTGAAGCTGCAAGAGGGGAGATTGAGATGAGATGTTGGGGAGAAATGTTTTGCTGTGAGGGTGGGGAGGCCCTGGCCCAGGGTGCCCAGAGCAGTGGTGGCTGCCCCATCCCTGGAGGTGTTCCAGGCCAGGTTGGATGGGGCTTGGAGCCCCCTGATGCAGTGGGAGGTGTCCCTGCCCATGCCAGGGGGTGGCACTGGATGGGCTTTGAGGTCCCTTCCAACCCAACCCATTCCATGATGCTATGTAGCGTCCCACCAAGGACAGCGTTGGTAGACACCTTATTCATCAGTTTGCTGATGGCTGAGCCCCAAAGAAGGCAAAACTGAACAGGCAAAAGCCCAAAAAACCATGAAAATGCTTACATTAATGACTTTTAACAAGTTCCGTGTTTTGCCTTGAAGCTCGCTCCTACAGCTCAGACGTTATCTGCGTTCTGTCTGGAAGTAGGAAAGCAACATCTAAATTCAACCAAAAGAAATTGCTTTGAAACAGTGAGGACTGCCAGTGCCTGTAGACAATATCAATTAGCGTTTTGGTGCCAGGATTACCAATAGCTCTCTTGCCTCTATCATCTATTGTTAAGAAACTATGTTATGAACTGCATATTTCACTTGGATAACAATGGGTGACCTTAGCAACGATGAAGGGACACCAAGTCCTTACAAATTTTATTTAAAACTGGATGTTTTACGGTTGAGGTTTATTTTCTATTCCCCATTCTTTTCCCGTGGACACATTTGATGAGTCCCTACGTTTTCATTTTAAAAGCTTCCACGGGGTATTTGAAATTTCTAAAGAATATGAGTATACATTTTTTTGTTTGCATAATCAGCTACACAAAAACTCCTGGGGATGGCAAACACTCGCAGAAAGCAAACAGAAAATCAAATCCCAGATACTGGGGACCAGTCCAGTATTGTGAAAGCCGTAAGTTATATTATAAATAGCACACACCTATGTCAGCTCATGAATTAAATTATATTTCCAAGAGATCTCTCGTGGCAGCCTACTAAAATAATGTATTACGTGCTCAGAGGCAGCGTTGGCCTGATACGATGAAAGGGGAATAATTAAAGGCTTCTCAAATCCCAAACGTGCCAGCAGCTGCGGGTCCATCCGGGAAGCGGCTCTGCGACCCACATGTGTCCCTCTCGCATGGATGGAAACCATTACGTGACACTGGTGGAGAATAAACCTGGAGGGGGAAGAGCTTCTCTGCCCAGGATAAATATGTAGTAGTAATCCACTGGGAATGGTGCAAAAAAAAGTGGTAGCAGGTGGCAACACTTCTTTTCACCCTACAGAATGCATATTTAGAGGCAAAATGGAGAGGAGGAGCCAATTAGTGGGATTACTGAGCTTCAAGAGGCAGGTGCTTGCATTCCAGCTAGGAAACTGCTGCTTCCTATTAGATGAAATGCAGGTGCTTTATGTACAACAGAGGCTTCGGCCACAAAGTTTGGTTGATTACAGAAGCAGAGGATAGAAAAGAGATAAGACTCAACGATGTCTTGTTTCTCAGTGAACAAAGGACCATAAGACCACATTAAAACTCAACAAAAACTGAATTTTAAGAGTTGAGCGATTCTACGTGTTCATTGTGGAAGTCAGAAAAGAAAGCGGTGTGTCCGGTGTGGCTCTTCTGAATGGTGGGTACCGGGGAGATGGTGACAGCTTGCCTCAGAGTGACAGTGCTTTGGGACGTAAGGAAGAAAATCATAAATAAAAAGGCTTAGAGGTTTGGCTTTGAACAGAATAAAAGAGTCATGACCTTACATTCTTACTTAAAATCAAGGAAAATGAACAGCTGAGAGCAAACCTAGGGATTAGTACCGGAGAAAAGGCTAAAATAGAATTCTTTTTTCTTGTCTTAGTGGAGCTCTTGCTCGATCCGAGCCGTGTGTGTCTTTTCCTGGTGGCGAAACAGATGGGCTTTATCGGCAGAACACTGGGAGTGAGGGACCCCGCCAGCACTGGGCGGGCTGGAAGGCACGGTGCCCGTCTCCTGTGGGAAGAGCAGATTTTGCAGGATTCACCAGCAACCTGCTCTGGGTAGGAAAGGAGGGACCTTTGTGGAGCTACAAAGCGGTGATTAATTTGTCTTAGTCGCAATTTAGAGCCTTGAAGTCGTTGCTGCAGGGAAGGGGTGGAAATGCAAGGAGGAGCTGGCAGAGTCAAGAGGGAATTTGGAGAAAACAGGAATTTGGGGGTAAACAGGATCTGAGCGGTGTTTTCCGACTACTTAGGGTCCAATAAAAAGCAAAAGAGTGAAATAAAGTTTGCTGAGGTGTGTTTTGGGGTGTTCGGGCTGTGTTTCGGGTTCATGTGGTGGCAGTTCTAACCATTTTGGACTGAATTCGCTATCAGCTCTGTGCTGTGCTCACGCCTTGGGTTTGCTGCCATCCCACTTTCTGGTGCGTAAAAGAAAATGCCTTGGCTCTGCAGAGGACGGTCTTGAGCAGGCAACCTTCTTCTAAGACAGCAAATCTCTTGAGACCTCATTAATTGCTGCAAGGGTACAGATAGTATTTTTTTTTCGTGCCATTTTTAAAATCTGGTCACTTGTAACAAAGCAAAAGTAGGGTTGGTGATCAAATACAGTTGCAACATAGAAGACGCCGTTCATGGCGTGTCAGCGGCTCAAAGCTGAAGTCATTAGTGTTGAAATAGTGGTATTTATGAGAGATGTGAGATGGAATGGTTACCATGTGTAGATATCATTATTTTTGTAGAAGCATTTATTTTAGTAGCATTTACATACAAACACACAGATGTTAAAAACCCAGATCTCGCTCGCTGTTCCAGAGCTTAAAGGCTGACACAGACAGCTCCTGGCGAAGGCAGGGTTTGTTACGAGTTGTGCGCAAGCTTGCAAGGAGGAGACCAGAATTTATCATAGACTCATGGGATGGGTTGGGTTGGAAGGGACCTCAAAGCCCATCTAGTGCCACCCCCTGCCATGAGCAGGGACACCTCCCACTGGATCAGGGGGCTCCAAGCCCCATCCAACCTGGCCTGGAACACCTCCAGGGATGGGGCAGCCACCACTGCTCTGGGCACCCTGGGCCAGGGCCTCCCCACCCTCACGGGAAAACATTTCTCCCCAAGATCTCATCTCAATCTCCCCTCTTTCAGCTCAAAACCGTTCCCCTTGTCCTGTCCCTGCACTCCCTGATCCAGAGCCCCTTCCCAGCTTTCCCGGAGCCCCCTTTTGTTTGACCTGAAGGGTGAGGAACACAGCTATGAGATACTGCACCACCGAAAGACGAGGGAAGATGCTTACCTAAATAGAAACGGACTTGGGAACAAGATAGAAATCTCAATTCTGCACAAGATTCCTCAGAGGTGTCTGGCTTGGCCTCCTCAAGCTTACTCAGAAAATGTGGTTTGGCACCTACAGACCCGTATCCCTTCTCAGCTCCTGCACATCTTATCCAAATCGTTACTTCCCTCCCTGCCTCCAGGAGAATACCAAATGCTTTTCAATACAGCCCCTCTTGCTACTAGAAGCAGTCGGGAAGTCAGCCCTTCCTGCACACTGAAGAACATCACATCTGCGAAGCTGCTGCAGACACAAACCTTACTTCTTCAAAAAACCCGTTTTAAAAATACTCAGCATTTGCAAAATCTGTTTCCCCTCTAGAATGATCGTCCTAATAAAACCCAACCACTGAACACTCCAGGCTACTTGATCTCTTTACCATGACCTTCATCTAACTTCAGCTTTCCTACGCAGAGTAGGAGTGAGTTATTTTGATTAACGATGATTGCTGCATTGTCGGACCAGTAAATCAACCAAAATAAGAAACTCATACCTTGAACGATTCAGAGGCACTGCTGCCAAGTATTTTTATAAGGTCTTTATTCACCCTCCATTGTGTGCTCTACTCCCAAATCCCTTGCACTATCAATTCCCTGTCCCTCTTTTGCAAACATGGCATTTTTCCGTGTTTTCAGAGGAGCTGATACGTTAATACAGCTGCAGGACTGATTATTTTCCTGTTTGTGCAGAGTCATCACTGATCATATGAGCGATGTAAGCCCAGCAGGACGACTCGGGTCGGCTGATAGTTTGGGATTTGACAGGGA
Organism: Neomorphus geoffroyi; assembly: GCA_033558235.1. Taxonomy (NCBI): domain Eukaryota; kingdom Metazoa; phylum Chordata; class Aves; order Cuculiformes; family Neomorphidae; genus Neomorphus; species Neomorphus geoffroyi. The sequence continues at coordinate 5,975,357 of JAUMJM010000029.1, read as the reverse complement.
GGGTTACGTTAACAAGACAAGTGGGGAGCATTGTTATTCTATGCAACTTTTCACTCTAAACAGCATTTTAAAAATCCTTTAAAAAAAGCCCTTATTCAGTTTTCATTTCCAATGTGCACACACACAGCTCTTGCTACAATACCTGCTACCCAAGTGCCCTGGTTTTTACTGCCCGGGACAGTAACCTGTGATGTTTTTCCTCCTGTGTTTTGGGAAACAACAGTGTAATCCTCCTCTTGAGTCCGTGCAAAAGATTATGAAGTGTTTGAATGGTTTGGCAAGGAACCATCCACGAGGGACTGATAACAGAGCAGGGCCATGCAAGGACAATGTCGAATGATTGTAATGAGCAGCTTGGAAGCCTCCCCTTTATTTCCAGTTCTACACCAAGAAATCGGGAAGAATTCAGCTTCTTTTGCTGCACCAGCTTTAACAGGATGTCAACAGGAACCCAGTAAAGAGAAAACAAGTGGAAGTAAATGCCTACAGAGCAACACTTATTTTGATCCAGTAACACTTTGCCAAGTCACAGAATTAAGGGAAGGAGATACCAGAAGCATTGTTGAGCCTGGAGAAGAGAAGATCTAAGGGGACCTTAGAGCAGCCTCCCAGCACTGAAAGGGGCTCCAGGAAAGCTGGGAAGGGGCTCTGGATCAGGGAGGGCAGGGACAGAATGAGGAGGAAGGGTTTTGAGCTGAAAGATGGGAGATTGAGATGAGATCTTGGGGAGAAATGTTTTGCTGTGAGGGTGGGGAGGCCCTGGCCCAGGGTGCCCAGAGCAGCGGTGGCTGCCCCATCCCTGGAGGTGTTCCAGGCCAGGTTGGATGGGGCTTGGAGCCCCCTGATGCAGTGGGAGGTGTCCCTGCCCATGCCAGGGGGTGGCACTGGATGGGCTTTGAGGTCCCTTCCAACCCAACTCATCCCATGATTTTCCAGACAGCCTCTTCCCTTCTAGGATTAACCAAGAAAGGGCTCTGCTGAACCCTCTGCAGGCAGCAGAGAGCCCTAGGCTGGAACAGCTTCTGGTCGCCCTCACCCCCAGCAGCGTCACAGCTGTGGAAGTGGCAACCGGCCATGTGGAAAAATGATAATTACACCTTCAGTTCCATGCGTTCATGATCGTTACAGCATCGCTGCCGCAGCTTTTAACAAAAACTGGAGTGCATTATTCATAAGGACTTTTTTTAAGCAGTCTGTGATCATGGGAACTGCTTTCTTTATATTTTTAACCACACGGGAAGGATCTCCCAGTATCACTTCAGCTCCCGTTTCAGGCCGGATGCCATTTGTGCAAACACAACCTTGAATCACATTGTGAAAATTCAAAGGAGCCAAGTACTGGAAGTTTGCCCCAGGTTTGGCCTATATTTGAAGAATTTCATTCGAAATGGCTCTGAACGACTTGGACGCAGTTTGATTTGGAACAGCAGCCCTGGTCAAAGATGCCGAGGCTGACACGGCTGGCTTAGGAAATGTCCCTCTTCTTCGAAAGGTCCCTTTTCGGTCCCTGGCCAGCAGCTCCAAGCTGTCAAAGGGAGAGGGATGGGGCATGTTGGACACGGCTAACTCCGCGGCAGCAATGCTCTTGCAGCACTGAGCGTGCATTAACAGGAAGATCTCTTGCCACCGTCTCGAGAACAAGCTGAAACGGAGACACCTTTGATGCTCCCGGTTCGAGACATCTGAGGTGTCACGGGTCACTCTCCAGGATCGCACGGGCAGAGGATCAAACCACGGGCTTACGCTGATGAAAGAGTGGAAAAGCACCTCGCTGCTCCCTGGCCTCCTCGCAGACAGCACAGAGATGGGGATCGCAGGGGTTTGCCGGGGGAAGGAAGAGTGAAGAAGCAGAAGAGAAGCAGCATCTCTTAGAGAGGGGTTTCTGCCCACCACATCCCATCAGCTCAGTCATCAAGGGTGCAAGAGAAAAGCCTTCAGCAAAGCAACAACAAAGCCAAGACCAGGATCGGCACCTTAAACACAACTTAAACAGAGCTGAGCATTCATTGCTATGGATTTCATGCTTTCTTTTAACAGGCAGCCAGTGAAAAACGAAGCCACTGTATTTATTCTGTAAAAGCAATGCCAGACACAAAGACAGCTTTGATGTAAAATCTTGGTGGCTTTTGCCAAAATAAGACAAGCATCAGCCACAGATGTTAGTTAAGGACATCTTAATGTTGTGTTCACTGTGCGTTCTGCAGCCTAATTACACTGCCTTCATTATTAATAATGTACAAACTGAGTAGTAATTGATTAAGACAGTTTTCATTATTTTCTTTTAGGTCTTTTGCGATGTAAGACAAAACCAAATGGATTAAAAAAAAATTCCTGAGATGCGTAAAGATTGTTAAGAACACAAAAATGAGAGATAAAGTATTTTAGAAAAACAGACATTCCTCTTACTACCGCTATGCCAAAAATAATGAGGACTGACATCGTTTGGAAGGGAAAAGGAAACAATTGGGGAATATTAATTGGGGCACACATCATGCAGTGATTTTGAATTCTTCTATGTAGAAAGACAAAGAGGAAAATAGTTGCTATATTGGGATCATAGACTAAGGTTGGAAAAAAGACCTTTAAGCTCACCCAGCCCAACCATCAGCCCAACCCCACCGTGCCTGCTAAACCCTGCCCTGCAGTGCCACATCTACGCATGTTTTAAGCCCCTCCAGGGTTGGAGACAGTCTCTGGCAGTCCATGGCCAGAAAGGAAAAGTCAGGCTGAAAGAGGAGCCAAAGATCGCTTGAAGTCAGCTGAAACCCATTTTCAAAGCGGGCAGCACCCTCTTGGCTTTGGGGGGGATGAGCTTTGCTTTTTCATTTTGTTCCTTAAGATGAAAAATGAGGAGATCTTGGCTTCCCCTCTGGCAACCCAGCCCCGTGCTCACAACTTCCCCCCTCTACCAATGTACGTGCTTCTACCTGTCACCCAAGCTGCTAGAATATCACAAAATATATCACAGTCCCAGAGGAAATGTCTTTTTAAACCACGGCAGAAAAGAATGGAGATGGGAAAGGTGTTTCAAAAAGAAATCCTTACTTTTTTGGCTTTCGCACGGTACATGTATTCTTTTCCCCTAAAGCTATTTCTATGGAGACTTCTGGTGAATAAATAAGCATTAACCACTAATTCACAGCCGATGTGGGAAGTAGTATTTCAAGAAGAAACAAGAAAGCTGGCCAGTGGGCCTGAGTAAATCACAAGCCACTTGTGTAGGACCATCGTTACTTTTTCATATCAGGAAAGAGTAGTGAGAATTCCCGCTGACTGCTCTGCTCGCCGGCCGGCTGCCCTTTGTCCTCAAATCCTCCCTTCCAAACGCCAGCTGGCTCGACAGGAGTGCAGAAAGCGATGCCTAAACCAAGGTGCTCATCAGCACGAAGGGATTCAGCACTCAGACCACATCACTCATTATTTTACCTTGTTTGATCACCTCGTAGTCTCACTTCCAACAGCACCTTCAGCAACTGGAAGATGATGCATGCAATGTCATGCCAAGAGAGATGATTTTCAGACGGCTTCAAGAGACCTCTGTGATATGGGGTATTTAAACCTTTATGATTTGCAGGGAGAAAATTCAAAGGAATTGGGCTCCTAGATCCCTCCAACGTCTCTGCCCTAGGAAGTCGGTGCGCAGGAGTGGAGCAATCCAGCTCTTCTTCAACATCTCCCCCATGTGGCACCAGCAAAGCTCACAGTGCACGTCGTTCGGCACAATTCATACTCGGTAATGAATAACAGGGGGTTCTAGGATTGTTGATAAGGGGCAAATGCTTTGCTGTAGATTTTCACCTTAGTGGTACCCAACTTTCTTATACTTTAATTTGCAGGGTCTTAATTCATGTTGTCCTTTCCCCTGGCTCCATCCCGCCTGTCGTTCAAGGGTTCGGTGTTTCCTCCTTCCATTGAAATAAAGTTGATGTGCTTGAAAGATGAGGTAAGTTCTTTATGTAAGCTCTTTATTTATGTGGGAATCATATTCAGAGATTCCCCTTTTAGGAGAGTATCAGCTGCGTGCTTGAAATGTAATAAAAATTATAAATGGATGACAGAGCAGCAAATTATTGGATTTTTCCATAAGATCCAGCCTTCACACATCGGAGTGGAGGTTAAGCACATAGAGCAGGTCAAAAACTGTCAGTATTTCAACAAAACAGTTAATTAAATTCAAGTATCAAAAAAAAAAAAATCGTGGCTCGCTTATAATGAAAATTTTCATGTAGCGTTTAACTCGGAGAAAGACTGGCTAATTCCGTTTATGTTAATATAAACTAGCACAGTTTTGCTTTAGCTTAATCACTAAGCAACCCAAGTTACCAGAAGAATGTGGGCTAGTCGGCAATTATCACACAAACACGTCTAGGGATGAATTCTGACATCGGACCGTTAAAATCCATGGAGATTTCCCCGAGAGTCCCATGACAGGAGAGTCAAGGATATAAACCCTGACATATGACTACACGTTAATTGGTCCCAATCCCATCCGTGGTTCCAGTCCCACTCAAAGCCTTTTAATTCATGGAAGAGTTGGGCAGAAATGATAGCACCAATTACAGCTAAGAGGTACCAAGGTGCACTACTTGATATTTATTATTAACGGGGTCTTTTAAAGCAATTTTCATCCGAAGGATCTCAAAGCTTTTACACATTAATTAATGAAGAGCCTCACACTCTCACTGTGAAGTAGGCAAATATTATTCCCAACTCACAGATAAATGAGGAAGATGGGAATTAAGCTACATCCTTACATTTACACACAGATAAAAGGCACCTTTTCCCAACAGGGAGAGCATAACTTAAGTGATGACAGGGTCTCGCAACCAGTGAACCCAGCCCTTAGCTCGGAAAAATGAAGTCCAGAGAGAATCTACAGAGTTTGCCAAAGCCCTGGGTAAATGAATTCAGTCAGAGCGTATTTAACGTGGATGCTTTCAATAGACAGCAGCTTAGCCTACGGCCTGGAAGGAGTTAAAGTATAAAGGATTACAACATCTGGACAAGATCCGCTGCCAGGGTTAACTCGCGTGGCTGGTTTGAATATTTTCACCTCTTTTCAGTGTTCTCTTTCAAACCCCAGCTCTTCCACTAGAATTTGCTTTCAAAACAAGGCAGCTTGTGCTTGCTAAATCAGCTCCCTATCCTACAGCCGAGGCATGAACTCAGAGAAACAGCTTAATTTTTATCAAGCAAGTGCTTAAAGCAACTGTTGATATACGGGGAAAGAACACTCTCTCTGTGTCTCACGCAGCCATTAAGTATTTATTAGTCTTTCCAAGACAAAAACACAAATGTAAAGCTTGGCTGGCTTGTACCTCCCAGCTGGGCTCAACTTTGACGACCTCTGAGCTTACAGGTTGGAGAGAAAGTTTGCAGCTGACTCAGGAGAAGTAATTGCTTTGTGATGGAGCTCCTGGGCTTCCTGGTGCCTTATTAGGGTGGCACGGTACTGATGCAGCTTGCTTTGGGGACAGTGAGGGGGTTTCAGTTGGTTTCTTAGCTAGAAACAGGGCAAGAGACTCTCCAGGCAGAAGAAAACATATTGAGCGTTTGGAGGGAATAAAACACGTTTTCCTGAGTCTTCATTGCCTCAACTTGTGTAGCAAACGCTTCCCGGGCACAGAGTGAAGCTAACGGGGATTTTCTGTTCCATTTCTTAGCTGCACAACTGGGTTTTTCTTTTCTTATTAACAGAAAATCTGCATTGCTGATAAACTGCGGTGATAGCAGACGCACTCTGGTCTCCCCTAATCGCTGCTTCTACGTTGGCGAAGATACTTTTCGTTTATCTCTCATGAACTCTAATTAAAGCTTGCAGAGGTTTTGCACACACACTACTTGTGAATATAAATATCATAGGACCACACGATGGCTTGGGTGGGAAGGGACCTGAAAGCCCATCCAGTGCCACCCCCTGCCATGGGCAGGGACACCTCCCACTGCATCAGGGGGCTCCAAGCCCCATCCAACCTGGCCTGGAACACCTCCAGGGATGGGGCAGCCACCACTGCTCTGGGCACCCTGGGCCAGGGCCTCCCCACCCTCACAGCAAAACATTTCTCCCCAAGATCTCATCTCAATCTCCCCTCTTTCATTGTCATCTTCTTTTCAGCATTGAACAGGACTCTGCTTTTGAAACGCTCCATCCTGGGCCACCTGCTCAGAGGTGTGAGGTCATTTTGTGAGTGACGCATTCAGAGAAATGGGATGTTTGGAATTATCTGAGCGTGAGTTTGATTTGAAATAACTGTCTGCAGAGATCTGTCTGCAGAGATCTGGGCTTCTTTACACATGTTCTCTTTCGATCAGTCTTTTTTCCTCTCTGACTTAAATAAAGGTGGCTGCCTTGTTTTCTCAAGTGCGTTACTCTTTTATACACACACACACATTTCTCTCTCTGAAACACAGTGCTGAGCTGCTGCTGTACAACATCCAACTTCAGCCTCTCCCCTGGCACGACCATTCTCTCTTGCTGACCTCCATATCGCAATGAAAACAGAAAAGTCAATACTCATTTATAAGCAGTTCAATGAACAACAGACCGGTTGAGAATCTCACTCCTGCACTCTTTAAACATGAGGTTATGATCTCCTGTTTGTACAAGTGATGATGATTTTTTTAAGCTTCGACTCTTGCAGGGTTGCAGACGTTGAAAGCTTTTCTGACCTTTCAACCTAGCAACATCAAACCTAACTCAGAATCACGAGTATTTTCCAGTATCAAAGCAGAGCAAAATAAGAAAGAGGGAGAACAAAATCAAAACCAACGCCACATCACGCGTATTGTGCTGATCCATCTTGTACCCAACGCATTACCATCAGCTCTGGCCTTACAGGACCTGGGTGGTGGCAAATACAATGGTTTTTTTCAGTACCATCGCTTAGTGATATAAATATTCTCTTGTAGTGATGGTGGGAGAATCCATCGGTTGCGTGGTCTTAGCTCAGGTTTGTCCCTCACTATGACACCATTTTCTATCCCTTCCTACGTCCTGCATCATTTCCCGAATCGGATCATTCAAGCTCACCTTCCCCCACCACCCCACGCCAACTCTCAAGCCCTGCCATAAGGTGAATATCTCCTCTCTGCCTTGGAAATTGCTTTTTCACCCTGGCCCAGCACAGCTCTGCAGCAACAGAGCGAAGCACGTTGAGAACCGCAGCGCACGCTGCGCCGCACGGGCAACGAGCAAATTGAGACACAGCACCACGATGGCGGGGTGGCAGGAGCCTCAGCAGCAGCAAGAGTCCACGCATGAGGAACCAGCTGAATTTAGATTCTCTTCATGATGCAGTCATGTTTTCTATGGATAAGGATTTAACACGTCCAAGATGTCTTTTTCTTTCCAGAGCCAGGGGAGGATGGGAGCGGAGGCTGCGCAGGGCACAGCGGCAGCTAAACCACCACAGTGACCCTCAGATGACAACCCTGCCAAGAAATAACACTGAAATAAGTACAGCAACATCTGTTCTCACTCGATGTCCAAGCACCAGGCTGAGCACGTGTTGGAGTCAGAGTAAAACACTGGACAATCCTGCTGCTCCGCACCAGCGGAACGCTGAGAGCCCTGTTGGCACCACGGGGCCACTCCAGTGTGGGACGTGGGGTGAAGGGTGGACAGGTCAGGAGTTCAAATTATAACAAGAAGAGGACAAAAAGGATCTAAAGCTACTGGAGAGCATCCAGAGGAGGCCACAAAGCTGGGGGAGGGTCTGGAGGAGAAATCATAGGAGAGGCTGAAGTCACTGGGTCTGTTCAGTTTGGAGAAGAGGAGACTGAGGGGACCTCATCATGCTCTGCAGCTTCCTCACACGGGGAGGAGGAGGAGCAGGCGCTGAGCTCTTCTCTCCGGTGACCAAGGACAGGAGCCCAGGGAATGGCAGGGAGATGCCAGGGGAGGGGGAGGTTGGACATCAGGAGAAGGTTCTTCCCCCAGAGGGTGGTGGAGCCCTGGAACAGCTCCCAGGGAAGCAGTCCCAGCCTGACAATATTCCAGCAGCGTTTGGCCAAGGCCCTCAGCCCCACGGGGTGAACGTTGGGGTGTCCTGTGCAGGGACAGGAGTTGGACTGGATGGTCCTTGTGAGTCCCTTCCAGCTCAGGGTAGTCTGTGTTTCTGAGATAAGAATAGGATAAAGGAGACTCTGGATCAGGCACTGCCATCTTGCCTAAAATGCCAGGTCAGCAAGGCAAAGTTATGTAACTGGACACAAATTAAGTTTAACACTCAGAGAAACGCTGTCCTCAAATCCAGAGTAGCTTTTCCTCCACTAGCAGAAGACATCTGAAGTCGATTTGTTTGAACCGTACAGGGCTTTTGGCCTCTTCAGTGATACACCAAGAGTTGTGCAAATCCCATCTTTCCCTGCATTTATGCACAGTAAGGAGGTTTTCTCTGTCACGTAGCTCAATGCCAACTCCATGGCATCACACATCTCGGAAAGCCTCTCCCAAACACTAAAAATGAAGGAGAGCGAGGATCAGCCTAACCCTCCCCCATATGAATCAATAAATTGCAGGTGGCTAAAACCACGTGAGGAACAATCAGTAGAGGCCAAGGGATAACATCCAAGAGGATCACACCCCACCATTTGTGGGTGCCTAATGATGTGCAGAGCTGTGCTGGCGAACACAGAAATACGCACACGATCCGGCGCACTTGCTATTACTTTGATCTCCCCTCGTTATGCAGCATCTCATTCTCCAAATAAATTGGACTAATAGAGGCAGTTCACAAATCACTGTTTCCTCTCCCTGCCCATGAAAAGATGCAGCAGGTTGTCAGGTAGACGTCTGGGGAGCGGGGCGGCGAAGCAGGCTGGTGTAGCGCATGCTAATGATGTCATTAGACAAAACATGGTCCTTGATGAAGCTTGGTTCTGCGTCTTATCTTCTCCTCCTTTAACAGGAATGAAAGTCTTCTTTCTTTCAGAGTGGACATAGAGGGGTCATTAGAGGACGGGGCTGGCTTAGAAGGGGCTGGGAAGGCTTCTTCTCATGGACATGGGACGGTAAGATCACTCTCTGCAGCTCCCTGAAAGGAGGTTGGAGTGAGGCAGGTGTTGGTCTCTTCTCCCAAGTAACAAGATGAGAGGAAACGGCCTCAAGTTGTGCCAGGGGGAGTTTTAACCAGATATTTGGAAAAACTTCTTTAGGGAAGGTGTGGTGAAGCCCTGGCAGAGGCTGCCCAGGGCCGTAGTGGAGTCTCCATCCCTGGAAGGGTTCTGTAAGTGTGTAGAGGTGGCTCTTCGTGATGTGGTTTAGCAGGCACGGTGGCGTTGGGGTGACGGTTGGATTGGATGAACTTGAAGGTCCTTTCCAACCTTAAGGACTCTGTGAACATCAATTTACAAGCGCATTTCGATAACATTCCGTAAGAGACAACTAGCACCTTCTCTATTTCTGCATCCTCCAGAACACACCAGTGTGGTGAGATTGCTTTCAGAACTCAAATAATGGAAGTCCATTGAACCAAAGAGCAAATCCTCCCTTCCCTTTTTATTCCCGTTGATACTAATATGACCCATTCGCATGAAAATAAATGTCCTGGGGTTTTGTTCCCTGAACTTGGTCAGTTAAAAGCCTGAAGAGCAGATGATGGAAAATGTTCAACTGGCAAGCAAAATAACGCAACAACATGGTTGGCTTTGTACAACAGACCTCTGTAGGAAATAAGAATTATTTTTAAAGGTCAGTTGATGAAATAGCACTGCTCTGCTACTGGTTCTGCACTATTATCACAGCTGTCTCAGTAACAGCCAGCCTCCAAAAGACAACAGAGGCTACTGAAGAAAAGACTGTAATATAAAAGAGCTCAAGAAATCCTTTTTTTCAGGTGAGAAAGGAAATGGAGGCTAAAATAAAATAAAATAAAATAAATCCCTCAGCAGAGAATCAATTGAGTATCTCTACATCCTCATGCTCTCATGCCCAGTTAACAACTGAAATCCAATTAAATTAATTCAAGCTGGGTGCAACACAAGGTTAATAAGCTAATCTTCTTCTTAAGTCATCATGAGTGGTATGATGGCATCTGAAAAGTCCAGTCTAAACCAAGATTATCTCTATTGGCAAGGCCCTGGCCCAGGGTGCCCAGAGCAGTGGTGGCTGCCCCATCCCTGGAGGTGTTCCAGGCCAGGTTGGATGGGGCTTGGAGCCCCCTGATCCAGTGGGAGGTGTCCCTGCCCATGGCAGGGGGTGGCACTGGATGGGCTCTGAGGTCCCTTCCAACCCAACCCATTCCACAATGCTATGATTCTAGTCTATGTCTGGTTATTCCTTCTACAACATCACCTAAGAGGGTCCCGACAACAATCACAACGTCGTCGGGGAAGTAACTCAACGAAAAGATGGGATTTCTCCCAGAGAACTTAAAATCCACTTGAAGTCATTTAAACACTTTACAGAAGTAACTGAGTGTAGTGAGTTTCTGAAAGCTTGGCTTTTAAGGTCAGGCATCTGTGAAAATGTCTCATTTAAGATGAGGCTAAGGCTGATGCTGGTGCATCTCCGCGATTCATTAGCAAACCGCTAGATTGGAGCTGATGCGCGCGACTCAGCCCTTAGCTGTGCACCCTCTGCTCCCCGCCAGCGAAGTCTCTCGCAAGCGGAATTAGCAACAGAACGTCAAGTAAAACAAAACGAAACAAAAAGTAATTTAGGCAAAGCTGGGGGGAGATTTAAAGTTTGAAGTTATAATGGATTCAAGTCACGTGTGTCTCAGAAGCAATAAATCCTGCTTAGGGAAACGTCTGAGGAAAAAAACACTACCAGGCTATAAAATTCCACCTCTGAGGATTATAAAACAACATGCTCAGAGCAAACATCCTTTCCGAGCATAATAGGACTGTCAGAAATGATGGACAACAATGACAATCTATCATAGGCTGCCGTATCCCTACGATAGCGTCTTGCACGGAGCTGTCTGGCAGAAATGGAATTGTTTATTCATCCCTATACCGTGCGGAGGATGGAAGATGTCATATAGAATAAATGCACCTTTTCTTCCCATCTGCTTTTACGCGCCCGCATTATCTAAGCACACCTTTTAGTTCATATAACGCTATTTCAATTTCCTCCCCGGTTTCTCCCCCCGCTTTCAGCTCTGCTATGCAGATGATGACTTGCTAAGTGCTGTTTAGGGGAACGTGATGCCTTTTTACCTCCAGACCGACGTCAGGAAGCTGCTAAAAACCTGAAACAAATATTAGAAATGAGCAATCTGGATGCAAAGCTCCAAAATTCACTCAGAGGGAGGGTGATGCTCCCTTTACCAGCCCGGCAGCGAGCGTCTGGGTAATCGAGCAACCCTTCCGACGGGGTATTTTTGTGATGAGGAAATCCTCTCCAGGGTGCGTAATGGATGGAGACCACCAGGGTCAAGAGATCCCTGCAGATTGGAATGGCTTTCATTAAATCACTGTCTTCCCCAGGCAGAATTTGAGCTGGCAGCCTATTGCTGAGAGACTCCGCACAGCTTATTACCTACCCCCATAGGCAGCTTAATGCCGCTGACGGGGCTGGCGTATCAGCAATCACCTCTGAGCCAGCCCGCACCGCAGCTCCCGACACCGTGCTCACCCTCGTGCTGCCAAGGCTACTTCAGATGACATCAGTGACATTTCTGCAGGCAAAATATGCAAGGTAATGCCCCGTTCTCCCTGGAGAAAACCCTATCGCGTATGGAAGATGAGATGATTTTTTTCTGCCCTTCAACAGCTGTTTCTCTCTTCAGTGTTTACCAGCAAGTGACCTCCAGCACGGCAAATTTCTCCTATAAAGCCACAGCCACCACTGTCACAGTTGCTTGTAGAGCACTACTGACAAATGTGGGGTGTGAAAATCAGTGAAAAGTAGAGCAAATTAACAAAACAGATGGGAGAAAGCTGTTCTGCTGAGAAGCCAAGGGAGAAATAAACGTGGTTTAATGAAGGGACTGGACTGACGCTCAGAAGCTTGGAGGCCACTTTCTGGCTGTCAGAAAACACAGCTGTGAAACTCTGAACAAACTCACGAAGGCCTCTGTGCTGCAGGTCCTCTTCTACACACTGAAAAGCATCCTTGTTCCTTATCTTCTCAGTGTTACAGTGCTGAGAGCACCGTGCACGTGGTCCCCCGCACAGCCTGGCCTAAAAATGCTCACAGCATCTTCCAAAGTGAAGACCCAAGTTTGACGGTCGAGTGATTCATCTTAAGCGAAAAAAATAAGGCTCCAGGGAGACCTTGTAGCAGCTTTCCAATATTTAAGGGGACCTACAGGAAAGCTGGGGAGGGGCTCTGGATCAGGGAGTGCAGGGATGGGACGAGGGGAAGGGTTTTCAGCTGAAAGAGGGGAGATTGAGATGAGCTCTTGGGGAGAAATGTTTTGCTGTGAGGGTAGGGAGGCCCTGGCCCAGGTTGCCCAGAGCAGTGGTGGCTGCCCCATCCCTGGAGGTGTTCCAGGCCAGGTTGGATGGGGCTTGGAGCCCCCTGATGCAGTGGGAGGTGTCCCTGCCCATGGCAGGGGGTGGCACTGGATGGGCTCTGAAGTCCCCTCCAACTCAAGCCACTCCATGATTCTATGAAAACGGCTCAAGTTCAAAGTTAGATCCACAGCGGCTCTAAAACCACTTTGGCCACAACTCCTGACCCACTGGGCCAGGCAGAGTTACTAAAATCTGCACAATTTCTCTCCGCTCTAGAAAGGCAGCAGGCATAAGATGGCCATCCCCAAGGGCTGTGTTCAAAAGCAGATCAATAGTGTCAGAGAAGTGAGAAATCCCCATCAACCACCCCCTCTGCTCAGGCACTTCTGGTGGGTTAGCAGGGCTGCTGATTTCTACCCAAAAATTCAACCTGGACGTTCTCTCTTCAAATTGTCTGTCAGTCAAAACCAAGTCCACACCAAGAGAAGAAGAGGAGTAAAAGGGCCAAACACTGGATTTCAGCTTATCTTTGCACAGAGACTTGCAGAATCAATCTTTTTTAGAGCTGCAGGGCTCCATCTTCCCATAAAAAACCCTGGCTGGGAAGTAATGAGATCAGGTAAGGAAAGGGAAATAATTGCATTGGTGCTATTTTTTGCTGCAGGGTAATTAAGCCATGGGGCACTCCGCAGCCAGGGTTAGAAGCACTTTATATGCACACACGGGCGGTGAGATTCCTGTTTAGGTAGCTCGCTGCCAGCCTCAGGTTTCTTTCCTTGGAGGATTTATTTTATTGAGGGGTTTTGTGCTTGATGGTGTCATCTCTTTAGTTCCATCCTTTCACTCACCACTACCACTTCCCACCTTGCTGGCCTTCCAAAGTGAAAATCCCAGGCAAAAACCCCTGTCCTTTCCTTTCTGGGAATGGATCCAGGAGCATCAGGAAAATGTAGGAACACTTGACATTTCCCCATTGTTATTTGCATTTCCTTAATCAGTCACTCCATCACAAGCACCACTTAATATGCATCCAGGACAACTGGTAAGCACTAAAGCAATTCTGAGGTGCTAAAAAAAGAAGTCCTGCAGGAGGGAATTATCAATAGGCACCTTTTTTTGCCCCATATTTACTTTAGTCTTCACCATTCAGATGCCTGTAAGCCTCTGCCTACTACGATTCCTGACTCCCCAGAGTTATTCCCACCTCCAGCACAGGCTACGGGAGCAAATCCAAATGCACAAACTAACATTTCGTGTTCTCCAGGGCATTGCAGAGCTGTTCCATCCAGTGGTTTGGGGTAAATGGAGGTGACTTGGGTAAAGATGTGCAGAAGGGGGCTTGTAAGAAAGCTGGGGAGGGGCTCTGGGTCAGGGAGTGCAGGGACAGGATGTGGGGAAGGGTTTTGAGCTGAAAGAGGGGAGATTGAGATGAGATCTTGGGGAGAAATGTTTTGCTGTGAGGGTGGGGAGGCCCTGGCCCAGGGTGCCCAGAGCAGTGGTGGCTGCCCCATCCCTGGAGGTGTTCCAGACCAGGTTGGATGGGGCTTGGAGCCCCCTGATGCAGTGGGAGGTGTCCCTGCCCATGGCAGGGGGTGGCACTGGATGGGCTTTGAGGTCCCTTCCAACCCAACCCATTCTGTGAGTCTAAGTGACATGAACACTGTACTCACAGAAAAGAAATCCTGAGCACAGCTGTAATTAAAATAACACCGACACCAGGGATTCCCAGGCCACTCCTGGCATGCAACAAGATCCCTGCTAGCTGAAGTACTTAGGATCAAAGGTTTTGAAAGCGAGAGGAGCAGATAAGATAACCACCGGAATCGATAACCACCAGCATCCACGTGGGAGAACAGAGGGGTAACCCATGAAAATGCGTAGCTGTCTCTGTTTACATCCTCCAGTTAGGCACCAGTAAAATGCTGGCAGCACGTCACAGGTACCTGTCCCCTGGGGCCCAGTTGGTTAACGGAGCGCTGGGTAATTGCAGCCGTTCTATCGGCACTGCCCCGGGTTGGTCCTTGCAATGGCAACCCAGGGTTAGCGTGAGATAGCAACCTGTACAAGCCCTGAAGATTCTTTTACTCTTCCTTCTAGGAATAATTTCCTCCTCTTTTAGTTTCTTGAAATGCTAACAAGAGGTGATGGGCATGAGCTCCTATATGAGAAATATCAATAAGACATTCAAAAAAATAAAAGATACCCCATGAGAGCGGTCGAAGGATGGAGCAGGGGCTGTGGGATCCCCCCCTCTGCAGAGACCCGAAGCCTAAGCCAGATTTTAGCTCTTGCAGGAGGAGAAGGGAGAGAAGACCACCCTGTTTTCAAAACAAAAGCTGCCATTTTCCATCTACGCTTTCCAAATAAAGACCAAAAGGGAATATAAAAATATAAATATACTGAATATTTCAAGGGGATTTTTTTTTATAGGATGAAGGAAGCACGCTATAGCACAGTAAACCTACAGAGTGAGAGATTTTATGTCCAAGCAGCAAAGGCACAAAGAAACATCTGCAGATCATTTCATGATTTTTCACTGGCATTTTAGAGCCTGGCTAAACCAGCAGCTCAGTTACATGTCTGGCACTTCTAAAACTGGCATTCAGCACAGAGGCTTAGTGGCAAAACGATTTTCTCTTGCTAGGACTGACACTGGGTATATTGCTCCACTGTCTGCTGAAACTTCAGAGCGATTTTGAGCCCTAAATCTGAGATTCAGACCCATCCCAATCTGCACGCTCCGTGCGCTGAGATGCTCTCCTTGCAGCTGCCGATTTCAGAAGCCAAAGTCAGTTTTAAACAAGGCACTAATGTTTTCCACTATTAAAACTACCCATAAAAATGAAATACCGCCTCCAGGTCTAAGCAATGTGCCTTCCTCTTCTCCTAACGGATGGAAATTTATTGATTTCCTACCTGTGCATCCATTAGGAGGTGCCTCATCAGCCTCATGGCGTTTTTAAGTGATTCCTTCTCACTGGGCAAAAAGGCATCTTCATCTTCATCCAACGTTTTTGACTTGTTGACGATAAAATGGGAGATCTGGTCGTTCAAGGAATGCAGCGACTCCACGGCTGCGGAGACAGAGAAGGAAAGCAAAACGTGAATGAAACTGTGCCGGAGGGAGCTGACACCATTTCTCAGTCTGAGATGAGCGACACAGTGCAATCTGCTTTTGACAAATGTGGCTGGAAATAGGTTCCCATCACCTCCCATGGCCTCTCTGTGGAGAGGGACATCAAAGCCGTGATAAAGGCTGGTGACCATCGTAAAATCAACTACTGAAGGCCAACTGCAGCAACAGCCACAGGGTGATGCAGTCTAAATTAACAGAAGAAGAGATTTTAAATGCAAAGTTCTACCACTTCTGGTTAAGGAATTTACTGAGCCAGAAAAGGCTGCAACAATATGGTAGAAAATATCACTCCACGTTGGGTTTACATTGGTTGCTTCCAGACACCAACTGGATTCAGTCAGAATCTGAACACCACAACCTCACTGCTCCCCCGATCAATCTGCATGCAGTCAGTTCTCCCGACGTGGTATGGTTTTGCTGCGCCAAAAATGTGTTTTCAATAGTAAATGCATGCCACAATGGACACGAGGGTTATTGATCCAGGATCAATAATTATAACTAATCTAGATGTGCATCTATAGGTAACTCATACAAGGTTTCAGATTACATCCCAGCAGTAGGTAGGGCAATACATGGGTGGGAACAAGATGCACTGACACATTCTGAAACAGAAGAGTAGCTGGTGACAAGCGTTACTTTGCATAAATTTGCCCAATATTAGCGTTTATAAAATCCGGTCAAAACTGAAGATCCTTTCTGTTAAGAAATTAGCTGTGAGCCTTAGCCCATAGGAGCTGGCAAATTTAAACAACAGGACTTTGTAGCTCGGAAGAAAGCAAAGTGCCCAAGGTCAAATAACAGGTCAGCGTTAAAGTAAAAATAAGAAAAAATTGGCCTCCTGACTCCAAGTTCCCTGCTCCCCGTGATGTGTTGGGACCCAGAACTTCATAAAACAGGAAGGGCAGAAGCTGGAAAAACTGGCTTTTTATAAGCCAGGGTAGGACAAAGCAAGACTAAAATGTGGCTCATTTTCTTTCTTCATGATTATCAGTATTTGAAACACTGTTAATCTTTTAAATTGTCTTTCACGGGGTCAAAATCCAGCTTTTATTTTATGTGGGATTCTGCTCCCAGTCATGCACAGCAGAAATCACCACCTCCAAGTCTCAGCGATGTCTCCCAGCAATTCCACGCACTTTACGACGCCGCAATTCATACAAGCTGTAACGACACGAACTAATGGCAAAATTTATTCCTGCCCGACAAAAAGCTTTGCATTCCAACAGATCCGAAAAGATTGCGACGCAATTTGCTTTTAAACCATCGCAAGTTGGGAGTTTTCATTTTTACTGCAGTCTCATTAAATATACGAGGCTCAAATAATTCTTCCGTGTATTTTCTTTCTGCTGGCGGTTCATGCAGTGAAAGCCTTTGATGAGCTCGTGGCTCAGAGTAACACATCACTGTCACCCGCCGAGCCGTGCTTCGGCTGTACATATTGCAAATCCTGATTTGCTCAGGCTGTTGGTGAATGAGGCGATGTGTTATTTAGGACTCGCTGACAAACTGATTTTATGAACGCGAGGCAATTGAAATAAACTCGACCCAGATCTGTCCAAAGACGATCTCACCACAAAATATAAAGAGGTAAAGATTAGCATCGAAGCCAACTCATTCAGGAGCAAATCTGCCCAGGTAAAAGGTCCATAACAAATAACAGGTACGTCTCCAAAACGCAGGAGTGAAAGAACGAGATCCTCCTTACTGGGAGGGTTTATTTTTTATTAAATAAAAATAAGCAAAATATCCGCTTTACAAAGCCTTGGGGAGAGTTTGAGGGGACTGGGAGGTTTCTCCTGCCTTGGGGTATTCATGCACCCCAGTGCTGATAGAAAAGGTGTTTGAGGTTCACCGTGACAGATAGGTTCATTTTAAACCCTACCACAAATTATATTCACTTGTCAGGGAGTGCAGGGACAGGATGAGGGGAACAATTTTGAGCTGAAAGAGGGGAGATTGAGATGAGATCTTGGGCAGAAATGTTTTGCTGTGAGGGTGGGGAGGCCCTGGCCCAGGGTGCCCAGAGCAGTGGTGGCTGCCCCATCCCTGGAGGTGTTCCAGGCCAGGTTGGATGGGGCTTGGAGCCCCCTGATCCAGTGGGAGGTGTCCCTGCCCATGGCAGGGGGTTGGCACTGGAGGGACTTTGAGGTCCCTTCTAATCCAAACCATTCCATGATTCTATGATATTCAAGATAATGGCTTTGGAGTAACTGGTTGGACCAGTTCCAGCTTTTCCAAGTGCGCAACAGCAGGGGCTTGGGGTGTCAGTGGGTTACGCACGCGTTCTGCGCTTGTTGGAACAGCCCAGCAGCCTGGACTGCCGGGCTGCCTCTCAGCTCCCTTGCCTGAGCCACTCAAATACAGGGATTTCAGCTTTGCAAATCACTCCACCAAGAAAAATCACAGTATCACAAGGTTTTAAAAGACCTTTGAGATCATCGAGTCCAACCTATGACCCAACACCTACACCTACTCCTACTCATCAAAATGGAGGCTTGTTCCCTCCACATCAAAGCCACCGAGTCCTGCATCCGTGGTGCCTTCAAGCAAATCAGCAGTGAGGAGTATTTCGCTGGGGTAGATGGTCTATAAAGCTGGTCCTGCAAGGGACCAGCATCTCCTCTTGGGATTAAATTTTAAGCAATACCAGAGCACCAACACACTTGGGAGCTTTCTCCCACATCACAGTTTCTCTTCCCTCTGCACAACACACTTTATCACATTTATCACGTTGTCTCCACAGCTCTCTCTCTTGGGCAGCATCGAGAAGGAGACGAGAGCGTCGGGACACATCTCATGCTCCCCCTCCTCACCGCAGCAATTACAAACCTGGTGCCTAAAGGCTGTATTTTCTTCCCACCCTCTCCCCACCCCCAATTTTAAACTATATTTCTTTCTTGCTCTGCTGCTCTGAGGTTAAACTGGACCAGATCAAGAGCTGTTACCGGCTCTGGTTTTGTTTAGTTCAGCACGTCCGTACCTCGTTTACAGCCGAGCAGAATAAGAAGATGAAGAAGCTTCAGGAAATGCTGCCCCCGGCCAAAACATTTCAGTGCTTCTCTCCAGAGCAAAACTTGCTGATAACACGTACACAAAAGTCACCTGCGTCACAAACCCACCCTGACCTCCCAGCCAGCAGGACGGAGCCACGGGGGCTGAGCGTCCCCCCAGCAGCAGCTCCACCTTCAGACCCTGCTTTGACCGTGGAGCCCTGAGTCACTGGCAGAGAGGAGGCCAAGTGGGTTCCAGGCTGTTCACATATTGCGAAGAAATGCAGAAAGCTGCAACGCAGACCTGCAAATTGTGTGGAGAGGTCCACGCACGGCCCTCTGATTTCTGGTCACCTGCCACGGGTCTCCTCCTCCCCATATTTTGATAACGCACATGCCCTGCAAGATCACTGTTTTATACTCTGAAGTTGCGGCTTGAGCCATACGCCCACATCTGCTTTGAGTAATAGGAATTTATACCAGAATTATCCTCCGCAAGCTGATGGCTTCATTCCAGATTTACACTGCCTGTGACCAGAAACTGGTTTGTGAGCGGATCTCTCAGCCTTTATGATTTTAAAGTAATTTAAAACAAACAAAATTATATTACCGTAACCTCCTTATCTGAAGCCATGGCTCTGTGTTCTCCAACATTTCCTCGCTTACCCTTTGGGAAGTTTAGCGATCTTCAAGCGAGATGCAAACACACACAATAAATAGGGGTTTTTTTAAAAAAATATTAAGGAGCTCAGATATAAACACAGGTATTTTTAGCTCAGATTAAAAGATACTTCTTGATCTAGGGAAGGAGAAGGAGAAGGAGGAGGAGGAGGAGGAGGAGGAGGAGGAGAAGGAGGAGGAGGAGGAGAAGGAGAAGGAGAAGGAGAAGGAGGAGGAGAAGGAGAAGGAGAAGGAGAAGGAGAAGGAGAAGGAGAAGGAGAAGGAGAAGGAGAAGGAGAAGGAGAAGGAGAAGGAGAAGGAGGAGGAGAAGGAGGAGGAGAAGAAGGAGGAGAAGGGAGAAGGAAAAGGGAAAGGGAAAGGGAAAGGGAAAGGGAAAGGGAAAGGGAAAAGGGAAAAGGGAAAAGGGAAAAGGGAAAATGAAAAGAGAAAAAGAAAAGGAAAAGGAAAAAAAGGAAAAGGAACAACCGTTTTCCCCTCCTGTTTCAATTGTCTTGGCTCCAGGTTGACAATGAATCAGTAAAGCCGCGAGTGAGACAATCAGCGAAGCATAAGTTACAGCTACCAAAGCCCCATCAGCTTCCCAGCTTTTCCCGTTCCAATTTCACCATCTCCTCACTGTGAGGAACCATTTCAAGAGGCAAAGAGGCCATAACAGTCCTCTATTAGTGCTCTGACATCACCTACGAGAAGAGAGGAAATGATACATTTCAGAAACGCTGTCCTTCGCTGGTTTGATCAGGATGTGTCATGTAGGGTATTTTTTTTTCCAGGTGAGGACCATTCGCCACCCCCAGGAGCAAGAATAGGTCAACTAAGTTGGGTTTTTGCAGCTTCAGGATGTGAATCACCAGAGCCTGAAGGACGTGCAGGGGAGAAAGGAAATTGCTTTCTGTCAAAGACAAAGGAAAAAATATACTCGTGCCAAAGCCTACTTCAAGGAAGAGGCTGAAGCAATAAAGTCGTTCCAGGAGACCCCATTTTATACAGTCCAGCTACTGCCCAGATGAGCACAAAATAAAATAAACTGTAGATAATATATCCTGAGATCTACTGACAACAGCCAGCAGAGGCTAAAATTAAGTCTCACTAGCAGGAGTGACTAAATGAAAGGGGACAGTCACCATCATAATTTTATCAAGGGATGTGGCATAAGAATTCCTGAGCTGACTCTGCTGTAAAAAATCAGAGTTGGACTTCTCTTTAAGCACTCAGCGCTTGCCACCATGACTGGAGGTTTGTTCCCAGGGTGAGAAAAGCCCAAAAGCCACGCTGCCGGCATAGTCTGGAGAGAAGAAGGCTGATGGGAGACCATATTGCCCTCTACGGTTCCCCGAAAGGAGGTTGGAGTGAGGCAGGTGTTGGTCTCTTCTCCTGAGTAACGAGTGATGGGATAAGAGGAAATGGCCTCAAGTTGCACCGGGGGAGGTTTAGATCAGATATTGGGAAAAATGTCTTTACTAAAAGAGCGGTGAAGCCCTGGCAGAGGCTCCCAGGGCAGTGGTGGTGTCTCCATCCCTGGAGGGGTTCAAACAACGTGTAGAGGTGGCACTTCAGGACGGTTTAGCAGGCACAGTGGGGCTGGGCTGATGGTTGGACTGGATGAGCTTGGAGGTCTTTTCTGACCTGAATGATTCCATGATTCGCTTGTGCCGGTCGCTGTTAACATGACACAACCTTCCACCCCTACCTGCCTGCAGAAACATTAGAAAAGACCTAGATCTGAAACACTCCATAAATATTTCCTCCTGCTACTGGTAAGCAGAGACCTACAGCTTTTTCTTTCCTTTCTGGTCTTTAACTTGTTTCAAAGGAGGCATTCAATGAGCCCCCTCGCAGGAATAATTTACCACACCATTAACCGAAGAAAAAATATCTGGTGTCTGCATTAGGGGCTCAATCACCTTTCAGAGAAACACTGTGAAGAACTCATTACAGTAATTACTAACGAGCTGGCCTCTTTGGGCTGGAAATGTTTTGTGTGTAACTGGCAAAGAGCTTCCCAGATGCAAAAGAAAGCCATCAGACCAATAAATGGCCCTATAGTTCCGGAGGAAAACATGCTTAGAAATGAAGCTGGTCAGTTTTTCAGCTTCTTGGTTTCTCCTTACAAATCTGACCTTGAAATGAGAAATATCACCAAGAACTGAAGCTATGTGGAGTTGGGGCAGCTCTTCAATAATCCAAGTTTTTCATTGACGCTTTGTTTTTAATGCTGTAGGAGCCTTAGAGCTGCTGCTTTCTTGTTTCTGTTGGGTAATCACTTATTTGTTACCTCTTCGGCTACCGTATTTCATAAAAAACAGCTAATTTATTTAGAGAAAAAGGAGATGAAGAACAGAAATTACATCTGCCAACACAAAGACAGCGTGGGGTAGACACCCAACCGCTACAAACTGCTTTTAGAGGTGTGATGCTCATCTACGCTTGCATACAGGCAATGGTCTGGTGTTACTGGGTTTGGATGGAGTGCAGGAGGCTCCAGGACATTGGGTGGGTCACCTAAGCCTTTAGTTCTTCAGCTTCCCGTCTGTAAAAACAAGTTCTGCAGCCCACAGAAACTTCATTACTGAGGTGCCATCACCAGCGAGGGACTCGTTTGGCTTTTCCCTACTGTTCAACTGCAAATTAGGAATTGTTTGGGTTTAGCAAGCAGCTCCTGGTGCACCAGGATGCTCTGTCTCCTCGGTGCCAAAGGTGGAAGAAACTTCCTGCAGGGACTTTTACAAATCACAGGCTTTTCTGGGTTTTGAATGAGCTGAAGTTGTTAGAAGACAGCTGAGCTTGATTTGTGTCCCACCAAACATCTGGAAGAGCATGAAGCAGTTACACCTTGTTGCGAGTGTTGAGAGGTCTACGAACATTTTCCTGCCAGTCTTCTGGGGCTGCAATAAGCAAAGAGGGTCACCATGAACCCTGAAACTCCCTTAAGAAATGAAGGGCAAAAATCAACCAAACTGAATTTATTCACATCGACTCTCGAGGCTTTTGTATCCCCCTTAGAATTGCACTTCTCATAACCAGAATGATTAGAAACTTGAAAAATAAACAAAAAATAAACCCAAACCCAACAGATTGGCCACATAAGTTAAATGTCAACAATTTTGAGACTTGCAATAAAGTCATGAAAACTGGCAA
The DNA here is from genome assembly GCA_033558235.1 of Neomorphus geoffroyi. NCBI lineage: Eukaryota > Metazoa > Chordata > Aves > Cuculiformes > Neomorphidae > Neomorphus > Neomorphus geoffroyi. The sequence goes on along the minus strand of JAUMJM010000029.1, from coordinate 5,953,010 downwards.
CCTGCAGACATCTTCTTAAATGTGTCTATATTTGATGTTTGTAGCTGGAAGAAGGGGGAATGTAAAATACTGCTAAAGCAGGAATTTTAAGGGAAGGTAGATTTAGGCTGGATGTAAGGAAGAAATCTTCTACAGTGAGGGTGGTGAAACACTGGCACAGGTTGCCCAGGGAGATAGTGGAGGCCCCGTTCCTGGAGGTGTTCAAGGTCAGGCTGGACGGGGCTGTGAGCAACCTGATCTGATGGAAGACGTCCCTGCTCCTGCGGAGGGGCTGGACTGGATGACCTGTAAAGGTCCCTTCCAACCCAAAGCATTCTATGATTCTATGAATTTAAATTTCCTTGGGAGCCACCTTCTTGAGCTTCTCTGCTGCTTAAAACCATAAGACGTGACACTAACAAAACGCTGGGCTTAGCAATTCTATCTTAAAAAATCCCTATATTGGCAGAGCATTGTAAAAGCTAAAATTCAAACCCTGGAAGCACGCAGGTTGATAAAACCCCTGTTGAGTACAGCGGATCAGAGGGTCAAGTTTTATCAAGCACTCGCACAAAACCAGCTGTCACAGAGAGCCTGGGAGGGGATTTGGTTCCCGCTGCAGATAAAGGTGACGCTGAGGACCACACCAGCTGCTACATCTGCACTGATTCTGCCAGCGGAGCCACACGCTGTCGGTTCCTGCCTGTTAATTGTTTTACTACTGCATTTCCTTCTCAACCAAGACCCATTAATTCGCGATACGCAGAAGCAGCATTACCTTTTTTTTAGTCATTTAAACTTTTCGGCTCGTGGGGTGATGTGATCTGTGGATGTACAACACCGTGGAGACCTTGGCTTATTTGTAATTTCCACAATTTCAACGTTACTGTGTCAATTACTGCCCCAATTCTGATTTGTACCATTACATCCAATATCAGCAACCTTATTTATGTGGAATAAAAATAAGTGTCTAGAAATACATTCATGCAATCCCAGTTGAAACGATACTATATTCAGCATTTAATAACCCTGACATGATTATATCTTTGGAGTAAAAGCTTCGCCTTCAAGACACTTCTTCAGAGTGTCATTTATTTTTATGGGCATAGAACTGAATAAACTCCTCCTAAAATAAAGCAGATTTTTCAAACCAGTATTTAAACTTGTTATTTCTGTTAACTATGTCTATAAAATGCAGCAAGAGAATATTCTTTGTAAAGAATACGATCCTGTGATCAACTACGCCTGCATTCACAGCCTCACACTTAATTTTTTCTATAAGCAAGTAACCAAGTACTTTGAGAAAGTCTTTCATGTCTCTATTCCTTCAGTATAACAGGGCACCAACCTTTCCCCACACTGGCAGAAAACCCGACAGGTTTTCCAGAAAATGGGATTGAATTGGCTGTAGAGGACTACAAGTGAAGGAAACTGTTCTTTCTACAATCCTTCACATGAAGTGCAGCAAACCAAGTCTTGCTTTAGGTTCACGAGAGGCTTGTGCTTCCCAGCCAAAATAAATATACATAGAGCTCCTGTGGACAAGAGGTGACTCTGGAGCAGGTGCCCAGGTCACGGGCAAATTGTGATACCTTTGCTTATCTTCCCTAACAAGAAATTTTGGAATAGCTCCTGACACATTCATAAGTAAAATGGGATGGCAGGAAACATGTCAAAACATTCTTGGGTTTATAGGGTTTTTCTTCCTACAGAAATATCCTTAAGTACAGGAAACCTCAGAGCAGCCTCCCAGGACTGAAAGGGGCTCCAGGAAAGCTGGGGAGAGGCTCTGGATCAGGGAGGGCAGGGACAGGACAAGGGGGAATGGTTTTAAGCTGCAAGAGGGGAGATTGAGATGAGATCTTGGGCAGAAATGTTTTGCTGTGAGGGTGGGGAGGCCCTGGCCCAGGGTGCCCAGAGCAGTGGTGGCTGCCCCATCCCTGGAGGTGTTCCAGGCCAGGTTGGATGGAGCTTGGAGCCCCCTGATGCAGTGGGAGGTGTCCCTGCCCATGGCAGGGGGTGGCACTGGATGGGCTTTGAGGTCCCTTCCAACCCAAACCAGTCTAGAATTCTGTGATTTGCACAAGTTCAAGCATACAACAACTTTCATTGCAATTGAACTCAAGCACATTTGGTGCTGATTTCACCCTGACTTTCTAAGAAATAGAGTAAATGAACCTCTTGCACTGTGTGGTCTCAGCTCACCCTCCCTGTCTTCTAAGAAGCCCCTAAGCATGACACTAAAATGAGTTTATGGAGCTGTATTATCATTTTCCTCTCTTTCTGTCTTTTTGGTCATAATTAACAGGGACACTTTCTATCAATCAAGTGTCAAAATGAAATGCTTTCCCTTCATCCATCAAAACGCTTGTGCCAAAGAGAATGGTTCTTCCCTTAGGCAGCTGCCAGGGGAAAACACAGCGTGATGGGCTGGGTTATTAACAGTGTGAATTAACGTTTAACGTTGTTGTTTGAGCACGTTCGGGAGCCTGAGGAAGAGGAAAGGCTCTCGAACTTGAAGTCTTTCTCAGTGCCAGCTGAAAGAGATTCTCACACAGGAAAAGCCTTTGGAGCCAGAGCTGCTTGGCTTCCAAAAAGTGCGACTGTAGGAAGTGTCGATGGGCTCCAGGGGTTTTGCAGGGAAGATGGGTTATCGGAACAGAGTGGATGTGGCAGCAATTAAATGTGCTTCCAGATCTCTCATTTGAAGGCATCTCTCAGCCATCGAGGGCACCCAGAACCGCTGCCTTCCTTGAGTTGCACCTGCGGGAGGACTGAACTCCATCCTCAAATACAAGTTGGATGCTAAAATGTCATCGTTACTCCAAGACTCAGAAGGCAGAAAACCGTGGGTGTGTTTGAAAATGAAATGAGTTTCTGAGTCACTTCGAGAGTTTTGAACATTTTAAGCAAACCCCTTTCTATTTACCTAATGCTCTCTGTTACGGGGGAGAGGAAGGCGTTTTTATTTCTCTCGCGCTCTGCCATCCTTCTGGGTTTACCTGCTTCACCCACCGCCCGGGTACTGCAATGATCTCATCTCTCCAAGTGCCTCGCTTGGACTTGGCACGGGAACATGACTAATGGAAAATCCCAATCTTCCCAAGTTTTGCTTGCAAAACGCTGCTTCCCCAGCCTCACGCTGGTGACAGTTACTCCTCCGATCCTTTATTAAACTTTAATGTCATTGCCTTGCCAAACGATCTTGCTGCAACGGCTACAGATGAAAGCGAGGAAAGGAGGTTAATGCAATATATGTTATCCTTGTCTACCGGGATATTTGGCTTTTTCCTGCTTTCCTATTGCTGAAATAAATGCCACCAGCCAAAGTTTAGAAATGTAGCAGGAGTAATTTAGATATAAAATGTGAGGCTGGCCATGAAGTCGAGGCTCAAAGCTAAATCACAAAACCTAGGGCAGAGACCGAGGCAAAACTCATCCCTTCAAATGAAGCCTCATGAAGTCCATAAGGATTCAGTGTGAGCTTCCTGAGCTCCCCATACAAATATCAGACCACCAGATAGCGGTGGCTCAAGGAAATTCCCACAGCAGAGGCTTCACTCCATGGATTTCTGCACCCCATGGAAAAGAAGACAATCCCAACTAATTTTCTGCCTCCCCGCCAAGGCAGCATTCCCTCACCTGAACGGCTGTCTCTGCTCTTCTTTCCAGATTTGCCATGGCAACAAGGAAACCGCTTATTACCAGTGTAAAACGGGTGGGTTATGCTTTTAAATTGTCCTCCTGTCTCTAGCCGGGTTACGACACCTCCTAGCTACAAGACGTGTGCGACTGGCGATACCCTCGCTGCTGTGAAAAGCCACAGCACAGTAAATCCCAGGCAGCAAAGACATCATCGGCTGCAGGCACGGGCAAAGAGCAGGTTGGACTTCAGAAACCAAGAGGTAAAGTGGTTAGAAAAGAGGGGACATAGGTTTCCCATTTTCTTTTGTCATGTGCATCGCAGGGCTGAGCTGAGCAAGCTGTGAGCATAGCACACCCTCCTCTGGACAAGCTGGAGAGGCTGAAACAGGAGTTTTTCCATCAGGGAGGCGCTCGCCAAACTGCAAAAAGGACATTCCAGAGGCAAGCCAGGGTTTCTTAGCAACAGCATCACACACGGGTCCATTAACTCCAAATTCCTCTGCAAGTGAATCCTGATCTAGGAAAACCTTCACAGGTTTATTGACAGCACGAGCTAAAGCATGCATTTTGTTCGGTCCAAGAAATAGGAGAAGAAAAGGTAGCCGCTAAAAAGCAAAGACCAGAAATGACTTGCATTTTGGGGAGGGCTCTTCGGACACGTTAGAGCTGTTGGACGTGCAGGTGGCTCATCATTAGGTTACGGTGAGCTGCCATGGTGGGTCTCTACAAAAGCCTCAGCTGTAGAGGCTGCTCTTGTGATTCCGCAACGGTCAAGAAAGTAACTGAAGAGCAGCTCATAAAACACAACAAAAACACATAGAAAGAACCAGAGGGCAAGAAGTGATTCACGTGTTATAACAGCTTGATTTCCTCCTTGCAAAGTGCTTTGGATTTGTGGGGCTCTGTTGGCTCATTTCGTTGGCGCTACTCCTGATTTACGGGTGGCACAGCAAGACCAGGCAAGGGGGCCAGCAGGCTGCTCCTCTTTCCTGTAACCAACATTTGCAATATTTCTGTTCTGATGGTAGCTGACAGCAACTGCGACTTTATTTCACCCCTAAGTATCTCTTTATTTCGTCAGAGCTCATTTCTTGGAAACACGCAATGGTTTGAACAGCTCTGCTTCGGTTTTGGAAAGCTCTATCTTAAACGCAGCTGAGTACAGACCGAAAATGCCGCGAAAAGGTGAGAATCAAAGAGTGTGTTTTAACCACATTTCAAAGATGATTTTAAGACACTCTCCGAGAGGTGGGAGACGGATGCTGTTTGAACCTCCCAGTGTGTGAACTCGTGGGGCTGGCAATGCTGCGCTCACGCGTAGAGCACGAACACACACAGGTTATGTGTACACAGTATTTTAAACATTCCATTTTCACTGGCTACTCAGACTACACATATTCATGTTTCTTACTAATAGGATCCCTCCCCTGACGATCATTTAGTTCTCATCAGAGGTTATGCCGTTAACGCGAGCGAAAGGCAAGGTAAGTACATTTCTAGGCTGTTATCAGTGCACCGGGAAGTTCCCTCGACTGAAAAGGTCAGCCCGTTTCAGATTGTCCATTTGCATAAATTCTCAGCAGCAAACCCTTGCTCTGCATCCGATACAAATGGGAGACCTGGCTGAGCCGGGGGTCTCCGGCCGAGTTGCGCAGATACTGCTTTTATACCGAGACAAACAAAAACACCCTATAAATTTCGGTCTACTGTGGTTTCGATTCATTTTAGTGTTTTAATATCTTCAAAGCGAATCGCTTAAAATTACACACTAAAATAATTCCACTGGTTTTATCACAAGAATCAAAGCTAGATTTAAATCTATGAAATAATAACAGAAGTAGCCGTGGTCAAGGAGTCATTTTGTTGCACAATCCACAGCCCCACCTGCCTGAAGTCTATTGAGGTGCCAATGACGGAGCACGGGGCCGCTGGATTCACCGAGTCAGTTCTTCAGCTGCGGATCAAATCCTTCCAACTCCTTTGTGGTTTGCACGAGGAGTCAGGATGATGAACTCTTTAAGAATGCCAACCAACGCACCCAACGAGAGAAGAGATACAGGTTTCTTTAATGAAAAGAACATGAGGTTTATCGTGTTTTTGCTATTAAACTCAGATGAGATTAAGCTAATGAAAAGCGAAACCCCTCTCCCTCCCCCTAGAATTGCTCCTCAGCCTTGGAAATATTTGCAGCAAGGGGAATATCAGACACCTCCTCGCAGTTTTTCCTCCTCATGTGACTTTTCACAGCGCTACCACCACTACCAAAAAATAACAATTAGGTGTAAGATCTCCATTTCCTGGCTTTTCTTCAAACATTAAATGAACTAAAGGAGCAGCTACGTACACATGGTGCTTTTTTTGGTCACATCTTAAACCTTCAAATAACTCCTGTCCAGAAAATAGGCTTCATTAATGAACATTTCCATGCCAAGATGAAAGAAGTATGGGAGGCTAAAGTTCTCCCTGGAAAAAGAAAGGTCTCGAGCTGTTAATATGTCATTAGGTTTCTGTTCATTAGCATCTCTGGAAGCTGACAAATATGTTTTTAATGACATTTTTCCCCCCCTTAATGCTCTTTAAAGTATTTTTCCCTTACTGCAGTGTTAATAAGCTGTGAAAGTCCTATTCTGAAACCATGCACCATACTGCAGCTCACGTTTTCCTGCCGCTTTAATGGGAAAATCCTCTCACAAATGCAAATTATACCAAGTATTTACTGGTACGCAGAGTCAACTTGTTAACGTATTAAAAAATCCCACAACCTATTTAGTCAAGATTCAGTTTCCAATGGGGTTTAAATAAAAAAGGTATAGGAGATTTTTAGTAATAACGGAATTGTGCTCGGATACAGGTAAAATTTTCCGCTGTCGCAACTCAGCTGGTAAAGACTTTCATGCATTTGGGGGTGTCTATATAGAATTATAGAATGTCTTAAATTGGAAGGGACCCACAAGGACCATGGAGTCCAACTCCTGGCCCTGCACAGGACACCCCAACATTCACCCCGTGGGGCTGAGGGCCTTGGCCAAACGCTGCTGGAATATTGTCAGGCTGGGACTGCTTCCCTGGGAGCTGTTCCAGGGCTCCACCACCCTCTGGGGGAAGAACCTTCTCCTGATGTCCAACCTCCCCCTCCCCTGGCATCTCCCTGCCATTCCCTGGGCTCCTGTCCTTGGTCACCAGAGAGAAGAGCTCAGTGCCTGCTCCTCCTCCTCCCCGTGTGAGGAAGCTGCAGAGCACGATGAGGTCCCCTCAGTCTCCTCCAGGCTGAGCAAATCCAGTGACTTCAGCCTCTCCTCATACAGCTAATATATATATATATATATTTATATAAAACATTCCTATAGTGGCTGCAGCACTACTCCCCACATGGAGCAGCGCCCAGATTGAAGCAATTCTACTTAATATTTCTTCTGCATTTGGTTGCAAAAAAACCAATTAAATAAAGAGTGTTTCAAAGGCATTCACCAAATACCGTGGTTCCCTCTGTTGTTCTCTGGCAAATCAATGACCTTGGAATTGAACTAAATCTTTTCCTATGGTTTGGGCAGCTTTATAATTTAGAGCTAGTTTCAAGCAGGAAAGACTTGTGTCAACGCAATGCAGTTTCTGGAAGACAGATGTTAGCACAATGTCGAATCTAATCAGGAATGACACGCTGCTGCTATTGGCTTCTGCTTATCGAATTTATTTATCTCAAATCGTTACTTTTTGCAAAATGCAAGATGGGAACATTTGTCAGTAATATCAGTAAAGGAAAAGGATGATGAGCACACAACTCCCCCCCACCTCCAGGCCATTTAAGCAAGTGCTTATTTTAATTCTTCATAAGTACAGCATTTTAAAGCACATTTAAGTGTTTTGCTGAAGTGGGTTCTGGATGGCAATAAATGAATCATTACAAGGACAAATTACCCAAACTGGGTCATAATCGACAGTGCTATGCAAACTCCAAATGTGAAGTGGGCAAACAGCGAGTGACTCATTCAATGATAACAGCGAAGAGACTGATTAGCGCAAACGAATACAACAGGCAAATGTGAAGCTATTCAGAATGTGATTTGAAGAGTTCATGGCTCTATATGACCTCATATGAGGTCTTAAAATAAAGGAAAAATAAGAAAAGCAAAGAGCAGGCTACTCAAAACCCCGTCCAACCTGGCCTTGAACACCTCCAGGGATGGGGCAGCCATGGCTTCTCTGGGCAACCTGGGCCAGGCTCTCACCACCCTCACAAGAAAGGTGGTTTGGATGCAGCCCAGGACACGGTTGCCTTTCTGGGCTGCAAGTGCCCATTGTCAGCTCATGTTGTTCTTCTCATCCCCCAGCACCCCCAACTTCTTCTTCAGGGCTACTCTCAATCAAATCTCTGCCCAGTCTGTAATTATGCTTGAGATTGCCCTGACCCAGGACCTTGCCCTTGGCTTTGTTGAACTTCCAGCCTGTCCAGCTCCCTCTGGATGCCATCCCTTCCTTTCAGCATCTCGACTGCACCACACAGCTTGGTGTCATCGGCAAACTTGCTGAGGGTGGCCTCAATCCCACTGTCCATGTCTATGACAAAGGTGCTGAACACCGCCAGTCCCAACACCGACCCCTGGACAGTGAAATCTGGACACCGCAGTTAAGCCAGGGAACGTACATTAACCAATGACATGGTTCATTTTATTTCATAGAGTCACAGAATCACAGAATCAGAAGGCTGGAAGAAACCTCTGAGATCGAGTCCAACCGTGCCCGTCTCCCCACTAAACCCTGTCCCTAAGGAGCTCATCCACCTGTCTTTTAAACCCCTCCGGGGATGGCAACTCCGCCATTTAGGGCAGAAAGGTGTGGACAGGGGCATTTGTAGGAATAATGCTGATCACAATAAACCCAAACACGCCTTGTTCAACACGTGAGCTCCTGCGGGACATGCCCTGCCCTGTACATCTCTAAAATACCCAACAGTTTGGAAGCAAAAGTGAAAAACCCAAACAGAAGTGGAGATGCCCCTTATGCCAGTTATTTCCACTGTCTAAATTATCGTAAGAAAAAGAACAGGACATTCAAATGAGGTTTTTCATGAGGCAAAAGATGAGGTCACGAGGAAAAACATGACTAAAGGTTTTACACAACGTGTGGTATAGACCTTCCTTCTCCCTTTAATACACGTGGGTTTGGCCAGCTGTGGATGTGTAACGCTGACCAAGGCAAACCTCTGCTCCTCTGCGGTTCCAGAATATCCCTGCCCGTCCGCAAATCCTATTTTTGGCCAGTGCAGAGCAAAGGATGACTACAGGCACACGGGCATCCGCTCCCTCCCCACTCAGTTCCCAGGCCAAGGTAACCCTTCTTGACTTTGAAAGGGGAACAAAGAGGAAAAGCATCATCCCATCCGCACGACTTCCTTCAGACCTGTGGGTGTGACATCTGCCTGACGGGCGAGGGGCTTTTTTGGCTTCACATGAAACACAGACGCACCAAACCCGGCATCTGACTGTCCCTGATGGAGAGCAACGTTTGGAAGAGCTCTACAACACTGGGGGAGGGTGTTGGCACAATAACCTTAAGAAATAAAACAGAGCAGCAGCTCAGGAGACAAACCCTTTCCTCCCTGCCCTCCTCTAATCACGTGCAGAGTTGACACAGAGTTCCAGACAGAGAAATTAATTATTCGGTTAATGCAGCTCCACTGAACGTGGTCATTGCTTTCTGTCGATAAGGAGCCAACAATGAGTTTTCTCCTTTCTTGAGAAAGCCTCCAGCCTGTTTTCCTTTGGTTACTCCTACACATTGCTTTTCCTGTAACAGAAGCATCTCCCATTTTGTCTTTGATGGGGTAAAATAATAAACACGATGGAAAAGGAGAGAGGCATCCTTTTGGCTGGAAAGCTGAGAACACGGCTTCCTTCAGCTTCCAACCACGTCTTCTAAAGTTGCCTCAACTGAGGGGAAAAAAATAAAGCGGGAGGAGTCACAAATTCATTAAAACCACTAAAATGAGCTTAGCCAAAAGTTCCTTTCAACCTCCACATAACCAGGTTCTGGTATTTTCAATGCATTGGTTTCATTGTAGATACATCAGCTCTCATATGGTTTAATTAATTGTGCCACTTCCAAGTGGTATCGAGGAGAGAAAGCACCATAGGTGAAAACTAGTTTAAACCCAGGGATTAAGTATTTTTCACGCAGTGGGTTATGAATTTCTGGGATGCACAGCAGGGTTGCAAGGTTTGGGAAATAATAATTTCAGGCAAATAAAACTCAAACTAACTCCTACACCTTTCAAGGTCAAAGCAGCTCCAGCAACTCAAAGTTGCCTTGTCATGAATGCGTTTTTATGCATAAGAAATTAAAGACAATTAGAGACATTTTCATTTTAAATAAAGGGCTGCCAACCTGGGCTGCGGGGAGAGAAATTAATCTCTGAATTAACATTTGGATAGGTCAAGGGATGGATGACCTCTTCATCTGTGGAGCCCCCACGGCAGGATGCTGTATGTGTGACAGTGATTGATGCGCACACACACACACATGAATTATTCACGCAAGAATCTTTAAGGGGGGGGGAGGCGCTTTTTCATAAATTTACACTTTGATCATTAAATTTCAAAAATAAATAAATGAGTGTGGGTGGAACCGAGCAGCAGTTCTGAGTAGAAACTTGAAGGCAGAACGCAGTTTTGCATCCAAAAAGAGGAGAAGTGGTGAGGATGCCTTTAGACTGGACATCAGGAAACCTTCAGTGGCAGCACACCAGACCGTATTTCTATTTTCCAAACACGAGGGCAGGGTTTCTACTGGAAATTCAGTAGGAAGGGTTTATCAGGTACTGCTTGGCTTCAGTGAGTTCGGAACTGTTGGTATCACAGCTGTTGATATCTTAACATCTGATTCATCAGCAGAAGGACCACCCTATAGATAACATCCAGAGGTCACCAATATATCCAGTAAACACTAAATCAGTGCATGTGAACTCTCCGTATCGCTGTTCTCTTGAATCACAAACAACTTTGGTGCCTGGGGATCAGTTCCCCTTCATTCAGTAGGACTAAATCATCCCCGTGTTTAAATCCATAAGCTGTCCCCGGCACAAAGGAAAGCAGCTCCAAGGGATGTGTTTATCCTTTAAATGATTTGTGCAGCGCTCAGTGCCTGAGGAGGTGTTTATGTCTGAGCCTGAAGCCGCTCCTCAGGTCGGAGCCTGTCGCGTTCCCTTTCTGCAGAGGATGCTCTGGCCTCTGGAGCGACAGTCTCTTCGCTCTCCCCGCTGCTTGCAAGGCATTCATTCACTGGAAGGGAAGAAGCTCTGGCAGCCTCACTTCTTTCTACACTGTTTGGGTTTTGGGCTGGGCTATTTTTTTCCCTTCTCATTGATTTATCTCCTTGTATGCGCTTGACCTCTCCAAAATAAAAGAAACACACCCGTCAAAATTCCGGAGGAACAGAGGCCACACCAGAGCTCGGAGGAGATGGGGAAACAGCAGGAATTCACATCGAGACGAGCATCTTCTCAAAGAAATCAGATTCTTGACAATTTATGGATGGAATTAAAGAATAAAGCCAGAGCAGGTCACCCCTATCCTGAATTAACCCAGCAGCACCTACGGGGGGTCTCCGTCTCACGCAGGACGGGTTCAGCTGGGCATCACCCCTATCAAAGGAGCAGTGAAACTCAGCTGGGAATCATCTCAAAATTCAGCGAAATGAGGGCGTGCTGCCCCAGACAGCCCCTTCCCCCAACGGCAGGCTGGGCAGCGTTTGTTAAAGGTAAAAGTAAAGAGCATTTAGAGAAAAAATAAAGTTTAGGCAATTCTGTGCTGCTGCCTTGCAACACTCTTGGGTTATTTTCTGTGGAAATTGTGTGTCTGGCCTCGTGTGTGTGATGTTACATCCATTTCTATTCAGAAGAGGGGTTTTCTTGACCGTGTTGCTTGACTATAGGGGGGTTTTAGTGCCCAAGCATGTTGTTGAGCTAATATTTTCCTTGCAAAATTTAATGACTTTCCTCTGAGCTTTGTCCCAAGTCATCTTGTTAATTTTTCTCACAAATGCTTCTGCCAACGGCATTTCTCAGTCCCCTGCCATAAATTACACTTATAAACACAGAAACCCGCTTTTAAGTTCCTAAATACCTCCTCTAAAAGGGAGAGCGAGCAGGCTCCAAGAATCTTGCTTCTTTTATTTTCGCAAACAACGTACCAAAGGCCTTTTTATAGCTTCAGCGTGACCTCCCCTCGCTTTGCTCCGAGAGTGACTTCATTTCTCAGCTATGGTGGGGGTTCCGCTGCAGCGCGATGCACAGAGCGCAAGGGCTAGGCACTGCATTAAAGTGCAATATTCCACGGGCTGTGATTTATGGTCTGTCCCTTCGAGTAAAATATCGTGCATCTTAATTGTCTGCTCCTTTCCAGCTACGCTGTGCGGGTGGGAGAGTAGAGATTTTTCATCCACCATGGATTTGCATGGAAATATGGGTCTTTGAAAGGCAAGGGGTGTAAAAATAAAACTGCACACCTAAAGAGAAGGGCTTGGGCTGCTGGGGGATAAGAAGCTCCACGTGAGCCAGCAATATGTGCCCACAGCCCAGAAACTGCCCCGTGTCCTGGGCTGCACCCAGAGCAGGGGGAGCAGCAGGGAGGGAGGGGATTCTGCCCCTCTGCTCCGCTCTGGGGAGACCCCACCTGGAGCCCTGGGTCCAGTTCTGGAGTCCTGAGCACAGGAAGGACCTGGAGCTGTTGGAGCGAGGCCAGAGGAGGCCACAGAGATGATCCAAGGGCTGGAGCATCTCCTGTACGAGGATAGGCTGGGAGAGTTTTGTGTGCTGCCAGTGTCCTACTTGAAGTACCTTCAATCTTCTTCGGCTGCATAGATTTTCAGTTTAAAATTATAGATTTGAAATTACAAACACTGCACAGATCAAAGAATTCCATGTCCAACATCAGCGGAAAGAAGTTCATTGCACGGATGATGCTTCCATGAGTCAATTATAGGGCTGTTATTTACAAATTTGTACCCAAACCCCATTTCTGGCCCATCTTGTAGAAGTCTGTGATAAATGTCGAAGGTTGTTTTTTCCACGACCTTTTCAATCCCCTTTCAAGACATTTTGTTTTCAGAATTTTTCTATATCCACATAATTACAATCAAAGTTGGTGAAGGGTTTGGAGGGGAAGCCCTAGGAGGAGCAGCTAAAGCCACTGGGTCTGCTCAGCCTGGAGGAGACTGAGGGGACCTCATCGTGCTCTGCAGCTTCCTCACACGGGGAGGAGGAGGAGCAGGCGCTGAGCTCTTCTCGCTGGTGACCAAGGACAGGAGCCCAGGGAATGGCAGGGAGATGCCAGGGGAGGGGGAGGTTGGACATCAGGAGAAGGTTCTTCCCCCAGAAGGTGGTGGAGCCCTGGAACAGCTCCCAGGGAAGCAGTCCCAGCCTGACAATATTCCAGCAGTGTTTGGCCAAGGCCCTCAGCCCCACGGGGTGAATGTTGGGGTGTCCTGTGCAGGGACAGGAGTTGGACTCCATGGTCCTTGTGAGCTTCCTCTGCCCTGTCCAACGAGGCTCTGCAACCCAGACCTTTCTTTCGTATTGATTTAGTCTCTCTGTTAGATTATTTGATTTTTGTTTGTTTAATCCTTACAGTATTGATATTTTTTCAGGCTGGCAGCCGAAATAAAACCCTCGGGGACATGTCAAACGCATATTAAGAGTCTCATGGCCCAATAAATGAAGTGCAGAAATTATAGAGCCAAGTCTGATGAGCACCTCGTTACAGATGGCACGTTTTGGCATCCCAGGGCTTTGCAAAAGGAGACTTATATTTATATATTCTTGTGTGGAATTGAAAATTCCAATCAGCAGAACCACAGAGGGGCATTATGTTACCTTGAACTTGAATTCAATTGCATTTTCAATTTGATTAAAACTCCAAGCTCGTGCAATAAAAATAATGGCATGCATTTGATTAGGATCTTAATTACATGTTTTCATATTGCTAAATCTGTTTAAAAACTGAAATAAGCTTGTTGTCCCTTGGAAAACTTTGGGAAACAGGGTGGTATTTATTGTACTGAGCAAAGTTAAAACACACGACTCTAAAGTGAACACTGTGAACACTTTCTCCGCGTTTTGTTAGAGTCCTGCTGAAAACCAGAATTAACTGATCCAAGCCAAAACTACACTTGACCTCTGAGGTTTTGCACTGGCCGGTTTAATTAGCCCATTAAAAATTAAATGTTAATATCAGATTGAGTACGCTCACACGTCGCTTTGTCTAGAAAACAGTACGGAGAGGCGACGCATCTGAAAACGCGCTGGAATGCCACCGTTTCTGACAATAAATAGCTTCCAGCCTGGCAGACCGATCCATGTTATTACTTAGGGGCTGTTTTTAGCCTTCAAGGGTATCTTGGGGCTACTTAACCGGCAATCATTGACCCAGTAGAGAATGGCTCTTCAGCGTGGAGTTGGAGTTAACGCACACGCTGCTTTGTATGCAAACCTAATTGGAAACAAGGGATAAATTAACTCATTTCTTCCAGTATTTTGCACCCACTTGAATGTCACAGGTTCAAAAGTGCATGAAAAAGTTTTGGAGGGCTGTGTCCTGAGATATCAGGGAGGAATAATTAATAAAGAAAAGAGAAGTACTGCTCCAAGATCTGGGATGCTGCAAACGCCGCATGTCCCGTCCCTGAACAAAGCCAATTAAGCCAGATTTCACTGGCTGAGCACTAAAACAGGTGGTTGTAGAAGGTCTGTTCTCTCTTACGCTTTCCAAATCCAAAACCGTGGGCAAATTTGAGAGCTTACGAAATGTCAGGAAGCAAGTCCATCACTATTCAACGTCTTATCTCTCCCAGGCTCTCAGCACTGAGAAAAGCAGCAATGATGCAGCAATGAGCAGCACAGCTCATTAACTGTACCTCAAATATCCGAAGGATCTCTTACGACGACGGTTCATAGTCAGAAAACATTTAGCTTACACAACATCAATTTAACACGAAATATTGAGCAGCAATTACCAAAAGGAAAGGTGTGGAGCAGTCAGATAAGCATCCAAAATAGCAGATGAGTGTACAAAGCTTGGTTTCTAATTCGAGTAGATTTCCAGAAGACGTAGCCGGCTAATTAAGTCTTACTTGCAGAAACATTAGGGTTGTCCACCTCTGAGTGCTCCTGCTCTTCGTTGACCTTCTCAGGTGAGCCCTAAACTCCTTTTTTTCTATTCCAGCTTCAGAGACACAGAAAGAAAATGTAAATAAATGAACCTGAGGCTTTCAAAGCTTAGCGGAGGTTCAGGGTCACTCCTTGGCCTGCATAGGTTCATCAGTCATCTTGCTTTAATAACTCAGATTCTGTGGTAGACACTATATAAAACCAGAGAAACCCAACAGACATAAATCCTCATCAAGATAACTGTCCTATTTTCTTTCTGCCAGACACAGTTTCGCCCAGAGTGTAGAAGGCTTCCGTTATGGCACAACCTCAGCAAGGAAAATAGCTTCCTCCACCCCACTGTCCCCACTATGTCAGCAGACTCGTAATTTTTAATTATCCCTTCCGTCAGAAGAGCGAATAGAAATGTATGAAAACAGGGTCGAGAGCGGGTAATTCACAGAGCCAAGCTCAAGGCCAGAGTACAACACAAAAATGAGCTTTAAACAACAACAAAACCCAACCAAACTCAAATTTCACATGGAGAAGCAGGTTTCTGTTGCATCATATCTGAAAAAGAGCAATTTTGTGGCCTGGGCATTGAAATTGGTGTGTAGGGAGTCTTTGCTTTCCCAGTAACCCAAGAAGTATCAGAGAGCTGTCCAATATCCTTCTGCCAAGAAGCATCACCAGGTGAGCACTCGTGCTTGCGAGGGGCACCCCGTGATGCCACAGTCTGTTTGTAACCAACACCACAGCGATTCCGAATAATGCAATAAACTGGCAAATAAAATAAAGAAATAAATCCACCACCTCCCCAGCCTGCAGAGCAGCAAGAGGAGATCCAAGGACAAACAGGGCTCTAACAACAGAACGACCTGGAGCACTCGCACCAATTTTAAGAGGATTAAGCAAAGCTCTCTTCTCCAGAGACTTGAACAGAAACTTCCCCAGGTTGGAGAGATACAATATGAAAGGCAATTTAATTTCTTCCTTGGCATTTATACGTAATAAAACCAGCACCGGGCAGTTTCCAAGCCAATTGTCAGGGTTTTCAAGGATATTTCTGGGGTGTATGAGACAAGTACCCTCCTTTTAGCATTTATTTGCAAGCAGGGCTCTGCTCCTCTACCTCCCAGCCTGTGGTTTTCACGGCCAGTCTTGGGTGTTGGCAGTAGTGCGAAAAAAACCCACCCCAAATACAAAAAACCCTAAAGAATTGCAACAAGTATTTTAAAGCATTCTGGTAAAAACAGTCCACCTTAAGAAAACTTTGAATTCAAGTCTGTACAAGACTCCTCGCAACGACCACAACCAGAACTATTCCCACCATCTGAACTACCGGCAGCAGATCCACCTGAAATACATTCTTTTTATCCGGTGCATTTTTAATGCAGTCATCACCACAAAACGTGGTCACCACGATTACTGAAAACATGTTCCAAAGATGCATACAGTTAACCCTCCTACTTCTCGCAGAGCAAATGAAAGCAGCAGGATGGACCTAATCTCTTAACACCCAGATGTCTGATGGCTCTCACTGGCTAATTACGGTTACGGTGAGCAATAGCTGAGAAGCTCCATGGCTGGCAGGTACATTTATTCAGTTATTACCATTAGATTTTAAATCTGTTTCATTCCACAGATGACTGTGATGTTTGAAAGAATTAAGCATCCAATTAACAGTATCAAATAATAGGAAGAATACTGAAATTCCTCCTTTAACAAGGCCAACTGCATCTATAATTACAATATGCGTGGTCCAGGATAAAGAAAACTTCTTACGGACAGCCAAGGTGAAACTGTCATTTGTTTCCCCGGTTCCTGACTGTACTTTTGTAGTTGTTGGTGAGAGCACGGTCCTGTTTTGCCATGTAAAACACAGAAGATGTTTCCTTTGCCAGAGTGTTTCTATTACAAGGAAACAAAAGCCAAGATTGCGGGAACTGAACTGCGAAAATGAATTTGGATGCAAGAGAGAACAAGCAATTTGCTCAACAGCGCACGGGGAGCCCTTGGCAAGATGAGTTATGGAAAGCCAGCAGGAGGAAACATCTGCCTTTGGTTTGGGGTGGCTGGGAGGCGTGGAAGTCTCTCTCTGCAGGCAGCTGTCCCACGTCTCAGCCCAGGTCTTCACCTATGGGACAATTCCTCTTTCTACTGAGCTCAGACAGAAATCCAACCGTGCCGCTTATTTAGCTTTGGATATGGTTATTCCAGCTTTGCTGCTGGGTGAGGTTTTCCAAGGCACTGCAAAGCTGCTTAGCTCTGCTCCTGCTGAAGAGCTCAGTCAGCGTGGCCAGCGTGGCCCGAGGCAAGATATCTGACGTTTGTTATAGTCCTCTGGCAGCTGTTGCCAGGCCATGCCATTACCCAGGGGTTTGTTCAATCCCTCTCTGGAAGCAAAGTGCAATTTGAAAAATTGCTGCGCTGTCATTTTGAAATTAAAGTTTCTTCCAGAGTTCCCTGTAACAAATAGCAAAGGGGATTTCCTTGGCATTCGTAAAGCACAGCCGATTCCTGAAGAACATTTGAGGATTTAAGGGGGATAACCTCTGTGGAAAGGGCCACCTCCATGCACCCTGGACGACGTCGGTCTAGTAGGACTGGATTCTCCCTCTTGATAGCAAACAGGGTCATCCAGAGAGACACTGAGAGCAGAACCTGGTTTACCCAAGCGCCTCTTGTTGAGCACCTTGAATCTTGTGTTCAGTTTTGGACCCCTCGGTACAAGCCGAGCTCGTACAAGTATTGAGCTATTGGAATGGGCAACGAAGCTGGGGAAGGGTCTGGAGAATAAGTCTTCTGAGGAGCAGCTCAGGGAACTGGGATTGTTTGGCCTGGAGAAAAGGAGGCTGAAGGGAGACCTCACTGCTCTCTGCAGCTCCTTAAAGGAGGTTGTAGTAACGCAGATGTTTGATAGAATGAGAGGAAATGGCCTCAAGCTGCGCCAACAAAGGTTTACACTGGGTATTAGGAAGAATTTCTTTACTGAAAGACTGGTGAAGAATAGGACCAGGCTGCCCATGGAAGTGGTGGAGTCTCCTTTCCTGGATGTGTTCAAAAAAATGTTTAGATGGGGCACTTCAGGACATGATTTGGGAGGCACAGTGCTGTTGTGTTGATGGTTGGACTGAGAGATCTTAGAGATCTTTTTCCAACGTTAACGATTCTATGATTCTGTGATGCTACGAGGAGCACGGGAAGGTGAGCTTCACCACACCAGTCACCTTCAATGAACATCCAGCTCTGATCCCTTGCCTTGTTCATGAGGAACATGTCAAGACACTGAGTCACTGTTTTTTCCCCTCTTTCAGGGTTTGAACTCATGCTGCTGCTGGCCCCAAGGCTGGCAACACACGTGCGTCACAGCTGGCGCAGCGCTGGACCGCCCGGCACATGGATGCTGCCGCAGTGCAACGACTAAGAGGGTATTTCTGGGATACGGGAGACATAGACACCCCCTCTTTATTGCATGCCAACAAAAGCCTGTTGTTGGGAAAACAAATTTGCAAGCATCTGGATGCTTAAACAAGCACCAGAGGAAGTTCATTAAAATAGAAATTGAAGTTAATTAACTAACTGATGGACTCCTCTGTTCTGTTCGCTTTAAAGCCATCCCCGTCCTTCCCCTGGTCGACTGACTAGCTTTATTCAGTTCCAGTTAGTATATCAAAGTGATGTATTCTGCTTACAAATTCAAGGCAAAGCACATTTATCTATTACAGAAAGAGAATGGATTTACATTTAAATGTGTGTTATTCATGTATCTAATAACTCAGTTGAGTAATCAAAGAAGTACAATCTAAGCAGGAGCGTCTGTGTGTTTGGCATTAATAAAGCCTCGAGATCACGCCACGCGTTTCTCCCAATTTATTTATTTCATGGGTGGTGAGGAACAAAATGGGAATGTTGTCATTCTCCAGCTGCAATCAGCCTGCAAGAAGGGTAGCTGGGAATTAAAGATTGCTTGCTTAGGCTTACGTTTCAGTTAAAAATTCAAACTCAACAGGAGAGCAAGAAATCACCACAGTGCATGGACTTTCATCCCCTTAAAATGTAAACAAACAAATAATGCTTCAAAGCCGACGAGGGAAGTTTGGCAGCAAAACTGATGCCACTAAGCAGCAAGATACCACGGGTTCACCGCGTTCAGTGAAAAATTGCAAGGTTTGCACCAGCCTGAACCAAGCAAAACAATTCACAAAGTGAAACACACTTGGAATAGGAAATAAAGTTCAAAACTATGGTAGTCTACGGTTTAATTGCTTTTCGTTAGGCTACACTGGATAGGCAGAAAAAAGGCGTTTAAACACATGCATTAAAACACAAGTAACTACACTTTAATCCAAAAATGCCAGTAGCCTTCCTAATGAATGGGTTTGAAAGCATAGAAATTGCTGGTAAATTTTGGATTATGGTGATTTCAATGGCAAATCGACGCCAAAAGCCTTTCAAAATCCAAGTCAAAGAGAAATAATAAGAAAAAAAAAAAATGCAACCATTTCAATCTGACAAGAACAAAGCACTGGAACAGCTCCCCAGGGAAGCAGTCATAGCACCTGGTGCGCCAGTGTTCAAGAAGCATTTGGCCAATGCCCTCAGTCGCACGGTGTGAACGTTGGGAGTGTCCTATGTTGAGACAGGAGTTGAACTCAATGATCCTTTTGGGTCCCCTTCCAACTCAAGTAATTCTATGAGTCTATGAAAGCAAGTTTACATGCATTACGGTGTTGTAGGTGATACTCTCCACCAAAGCAACGACCCTACCTATGCGATGTCCTACCACAGCTACGCCATTTTCCAAGTACAGGACAGCATTTCCTAACCCTGATAGGGGTTATCTCGGAACAGGCTGCCCAGGAAAGCAGTGGAGTCACCACCCCTGGAGGGGTTCAGAAAGTGTGTAGTCATGGTACTTTGGGACGTGGTTTAGCAGGCACGGTGGGGTTGGGCTCACAGTTGGACTGAATGAGTTTAGAGGTCTCTTCCAACCTTAAAGATTCTATAATGCTGTGCTACAAAAACCTCCTAAAACGTGGAATGTCCCAAGTTGCTCTTGGTACCCTGTGGGGGAGATCTCAGGGGACAAGAGGGTAGAAGTCACCTCTTAGTAAGGGAAAACAGACACAGCTCCCTATGTTCTTTCTCACCAACTCCACTTTGTGCACCCCCTTTCTCTCCAACACCTGCACACCCTCCTGCTCCACTCCCCATAGCTGCGGTACCTGATGAAATCCTGGAGGAGACAAAGAAAATTCCACTTTCCCTTGCTGATTATCCGCCTACTTTTCAGCGCAGCAAGAAGTTACAGCAGCTTGAAGAGCTCGAAGACAAGACACAAATTAGAAGAGTTTGCAACTCGGCATATCCCCACTGCTGTTTTACTGCAGCGTCTCTGCAGTTCCCCGCCACGCAGAAAGCATATGGTCTAAATAAGGCTAATAAAGATACATTAATGTGGTTCTGTTGCCTTCCTTGTAAATAAGATTTCCCTGTGGGCTACCAATTTATCAGCCAGTTTCTCTACAGCTTATGGCCACCGATCAGATAAAACGTTTAAGTCTGCTCCATACATTTCACCATCTTATCCTCTGCCTTTGTTTAGGTCAATGCTGGGCAAGTGCATCCACAGCACACGTTCTGCTCCAAGAACTGTGAATTTTAGGAGAGAGCCCTGCTGCAGCGTGGCGCAAGTCTAAGCAGTGGATTCATTTGCTGCTGAGCTCTCAAAGTTTAGATTTAGAAACAGCTCTTTGATTGACAGGCTGGAGAGATGGGCTGACTCCAATAGGATGAGGTTTAACAAGTCCAGGTGCCGGGTTCTACACTTTGGACACAACAACCCCATGCAGAGCTACAGGCCCGGGACAGAGCGGCTGGAGAGCAGCCAGGCGGAAAGGGACCTGGCAGTGCTGGTGGACAGGAAACTCAACATGAGCCAGCAGTGTGCCCGAGGGGCCAAGAAGGCCAATGGTATCTTGGCCTGCATCAGGAACAGTGTGGCCAGCAGGACTAGAGAGGTCATCATCCCCTTATACTCGGCACTGGTCAGGCCGCACCTCGAGTGCTGTGTGCAGTTCTGGGCCCTCAGTTTAAGAAAGATGTGGAGATGCTGGAGTGTGTCCAGAGGAGAGCAACGAGGATGGGGAAGGGGCTGGAGCACAAGCCCTGTGAGGAGCGACTGAGGGAGCTGTGGTTGTTCAGCCTGGAGAAGAGGAGGCTCAGGGGAAACCTTATTGCTCTCTACAACTGCCTGAAAGGAGGTTGTGGTCAGGCAGGGGTTGGACTCTTCTCTCAGGTGACCGGCAACAGAACAAGAGGACGTGGTCTCAAGCTTCGCCAGGGGAGGTTTAGGCTTGACATTAGGAAGAAGTTCTTTACTGAGAGGGTGATTGGCCATTGGAATGCGCTGCCCGGGGAGGTGGTGGAGTCACCATCCCTGGAGGTGTTTAAGGAGAGATTGGATGAGGCTCTTAGTGCCATGGTGTAGTTGACAAGTAGGAGTAGGTGTAGGTGTTGGGTCATAGGTTGGACTGGATGATCTCAAAGGTCTTTTCCAACCTTGTGATACTCTGTGATAAACTTATTTATAGGCTTTTTCAAGTGACTATTTTGAATGTAAGTATTTCACAAGGCAGCGCTGCTGGCCGAACGTACATCAGTAATCCTGTATCATTTGTGCCAAAGGATGCTCATCCACTCTGCACAGGAGTTCTTCTCCATCTTTTACTGCCTTAACGCACAACAGCGATACTGGGAGGAACCCAGACCTCCTCCCCTCACAGCAGAATGGCAAAGAGGAGAGCATGCCGGTGCCAGTGCTGGAGGAAACGCCTCCAAGGAGGACCAACAAATGCAAATATGATGTGCTAAATAAAAACAGTTCCATTATCAGCTGCGCTTTCCACCTGCAATTACAGTACATGTTCGCTGAATATTTTTTCCTGGGAACCGAAACAGTTTCATTACAGCTTAAAGATGTGACAAGACAGCCAGCTATAGGCCTGTGAAAAGCAATTATTTTGGACACTGTTTACTTCCCATGCAGTGAGCATTGTAGCCGGGAAAGACCGCAGCTTTATGTGATGGGCTACACTATCTGGAGGAGTTAATTAACATTGGGGAAGAGACAAACTCTGCAAATACCCAGCTTAACATTCAAATTAATTGACATGAAATAACTTCGTATGTTCAATTTAAATGCAATTAATTTATTAGAAAAATACCAGTCCAGGGACAGATAGCTGGTGCATCTGGCACAACAGCTAAAGCAACGCCAAGTTCCCATAGCAACATATTTGTTAGAAACAAGGCAAACATACTTAGGATGATGTGGTTTTGCTTCTAATCCGCCAGAGTGGTGATGACTGCACCAACAGGATTCAAAATATTGAGATAGAAGTGCAGAAATTGAGCACGGATACAAAGACTGCTTTGCTTCCTCTGAGCTGAGAGGGCATTGCAGTGAAACCTGAACTAAACGTGGAAAAGCAGGTGCTGATGTGAGCAAATGGAAAAACAACTCAGCACTGCATTGCATCAGTCCTTGCACCTACACCAAAGCCCACACGTGGGCTCTGAACAGCTCAGCCACAGCTGATTTGAGCAGATTTTAACATCTACAGGCAGAGGTGACTGCGTTCAAGGCTGGTCCAAGCCTTGTTTTGGAGTTCTAAGGTTCTCCTTGAAATGGCTTCATTAATAAGACAGAAAAGAAAGGCATCAAAAAACCAAGAATCTGTCAGTTATTGCTGTAATCATTTATGGATTTCAGAGAGCCTGTCGAACACGGTTGCTAAAAGATGAGGAACCCTGGTGCATATGAGCTCACATATTATTATTATTATTATTATTATTATTATTATTATTATTATTATTATTATTATTATAATTATTAAAAGAAGGTGCATAGAGATTTTGTATCCTAAAGCTTTTACCAGGTACTGTGTTCTTTGTGCCTCATTTTATAGGTTGGACCCTGAGCCATAGGATGGGTTAAAAAGTTTGTCCAAGTGAAAGAGGAGGTGCAAAATCAAGTGGGGGTTTTACTGTAGATCCAGGAGTCCTGTGATGTACCTGAGCCACCGCCTACCTAGTGCAGCTTCCTGATACGAGCAAACCTAAAATACAGCAACACGCAAGAATCGGGGACACCTTCCGCTTCTTGTAACCTGGAGATTTAGGTGCTGGGGGGTTTTGAACCAATTATACGCATCTGGGCTTCTGAAACAGCACCGAGGAATGAAGGTCAGAAGACCAACAAGCTGCTTGTAATGATGGTCAAGAAAGGAAACGGAATTATGATGCCAGAGCGATGGGAAGCAGTTTTGAGCCTTTAAACACCCAGGCTTTATTTGGCAAGTTGTCTTTTAAAGGTCTATCCCCTCCCCCCCCCCCCCAAGGCCTCCGTTTGTCCCTGGTTTTCCAATGGTCAGGATGGGACCTCTGGATCCAAAGAGAATTTACCTAAACTTAATGCTCATTTGCAACCCATGGCTTTACTTTTCCCTGAGGAGAAGTTACAGTGCAACCTTTGGGTATTTGATTTCCAAGCCCTCAGCAAGGCAGGAATCTGCATCCGTCCTGGCTGATGCTTTTCTGCTGAAAGGATACCCTGAGCTGCTGGCAGCAAATTTCTGTTTACTGGGAGGTGAACACGAAGGGGCAAAGCTCGGATTCTCAGTAAGCAGCAGTGCCAGCAAGCAACTAAACTCCATCCCCTCTGCAGATTCTCCCTCGGCATCAACATAAATGGTCAGGCTTCAGCCTGGATGTTGCCAAACTGCTTTCCCAAGGGACTTCTGGTTTGCCGTATTTTGGCTGCGTTTGAATCTCTTGCTTTTCTGAGCGGCTGTCAACGCGTTAATTTGCTGCAGGCGGGAACAGGAGCCGTTTGCCTTTCTAAAATCCTAAGCACAGGGAAATTCAGTTCAGTTTGCTGATCCAACCTGGGCAAAGGAGGTCTTTGTCTCTCTCTCATGCCTTGAAGGTCCCTCAGCCACTGGCCTACCCGCCGGTCGGGTGTGCAATTCTCAGCCATTCCTGCTCTCTGCATCAATCATTTAATATTTACTGCATATATATGATTTGAACCCAGGATTTCTCTAATTAAGATGGGGAAGGAAGTTTCTTCTCCCCTAAAGGACCACCCTCTAATCACATCCACGCTCTGCTGCTGAGGGAACCAAACGGGCAGCGTGCTGACCTGCTCTCCAGAACAGCATTTAATGTCTCATAATCTGCAAAACAGAAGGAATTTTTTCGGTACCATCTTCATATACAACGTGCATTATTGTACTCCTCTTCCTTCTTAATTCAGTAAGGTCCAACCATTCACTTCCCTGACTTTTATTCCCCAAACTTAGCTATGCTTCCACTAAATCCTGGCCTTTAAAACTGGGTTCCTCCCTCTCTGGCAGGCAGCTGTTTTGTCATTGTGATTATTCATGCACCTTTATCATCTCATTTTGCTTTTCCTTTCACATGCAAGACAGAAGGGAGATGGACAATCATTAATCCTAATGCAGATTTTTTTCCTCCTGTCTGCATTTGTCCGCAGTCATTCCCTTTTCTCCCCCAGGACTACAAAACACGCCCCTTCTCTCTCACACCCTCCTCATTCTCTGCCTCTGTATAACCCATTTTCCCCTGGTTTAGAGATGACTCCTGTCTACCCCCTTTATCTCTTCGGGGACGTCTCCAGGACTTCCCCCAGGTGGTCTTCCTTTATCATCAAACCACTTCTATGGCTTTATTTCTGCTGAACTCTGCCACCCCTAGGGAGATGCTTAGGAAACGGTTTCTAAAACTATTAATTTGGGCACATCTTGCAACCATATCCAAATTCCATAATCACAGAGTTTTCCTAACATTATATATAAAGTCGAGTCATGGAATGGGTTGGGTTGGAAGGGACCTCAAAGCCCATCCAGTGCCACCCCCTGCCATGGGCAGGGACACCTCCCACTGGATCAGGGGGCTCCAAGCCCCATCCAACCTGGCCTGGAACACCTCCAGGGATGGGGCAGCCACCACTGCTCTGGGCACCCTGGGCCAGGGCCTCCCCAGCCTCACAGCAAAACATTTCTCCCCAAGATCTAATTACGTCAGGATTAGGCACTACAATAGCTCAACTACTTTTCTGAGAAAAGTTAGGCCTGAGTTAAGCATCTCCAGGAGAAATTTCTCATCACTAGAAGTGGAGGAAAATATTACAGAACACTGGAAGGTGTGCAGTAGCCTCAAGCTCTTCAAATATACTGAAATTATCTTACACCAAAGACCTGAAGTGTGCTTGGAACTCTTTTTTTACTGTCCCTTTATACTGGCTCCCCAGCTACAGAAAGTATTTTCCCATGTAATATACACATTAGCTTCCAGCAGGGAAATGTAATTATCATAATAAGAGTTCTTAAAACTCAGCTTTTATGTTGTCAGCTGCATTAAAATTTAAATCTTGTGCCAACTTCAGAAAACGGCTCTAAAATCCTAAGAAAAATAGCCAGTAAAATCAATATTATTAATAGCGAAACGGACTAAACTCGAGGCAACCAAGCCTCTCATTCCATACAAAAAAACCCTGTAAAATTATAATAAATTACTTTCACTTTACTGCTTGGTAAATTGGTGCAACACTGGTTTTGCTGTAGCAGAGCTGCTCTCACCAAAGGAGCACTTCACCACTTTATTGTATGAATCCGATATTCTGGTTGATGCGTCTTGTGTGTAACTTATTCTACAATGTCAATATATGTTATCAAACCTCTTCTGCCTTTACCTGGTATCATTTATTATGTAGACACCCAATTCTCACCCAATTCTTCCTAAATCTTCAGGCCACTTCATCTCAGAACATCCCAGGTGTTCAAGGCGCGGTTGGATGGGGCTTTGAGCAGCCGACAGAGAGGTGGCCCTGCCCATGCCAGGACGGGGAACTGGTTGAGGTTTGAGGTCCCTTCCAACCCAAATAATTTGTTGATTAATTAACAGGAGAGTGAAGTAAATTGATTTCCTGTGAGTTTATTAATGGGCCGTGGGTTTATTAATGAGCAGAGTTGCTGTATCGCCTACTGCTCCTCCAAAGACAAAGCTCGGGAGGCCACACCGCCATCCCTCTGCCAACCCAGCAAAGCTCCCAGTGTGTTTAGGCTCAAGACAAGAACCCCAAGAGCAATCCTTAGCCCAGACAGAGCACGACAGTGCCGAGCTGCTGCCTCCCGGGCACGCTGGCCCCAAAGCAGGGGATGTAAACGCACATTGTCGGGATTCTCACACTGGGGAGGAGGACACGATAGCAAAAACGTCGCTGCACGAGAAGATTCCATATGTCTCACAGGTAAGATATACAGCACTATATGTACACAATATATGTATGTACACTATATATATATGTACAGAACCACACGGTTCTTTCCCTTTATAAGTCTAGAAGTTACACAGAATCACAGACTCGTTTAGGTTGGAAAAAACCTTTAACTTCATCAAGTCCAACAGCAAACCCAACACCACCAAGCCACCACTAAAACATGTCCCTTAGCATCACACCTACCCCTCTTTTAAATCCCTCCAGGGGTGGTGACTTTATATACAAGAAGATTAAATGAGTACAAAACCACTAACTTTGCCACTAGTCTGTAAGACGGGGTGATAACATCATCCCTGTTTCGCCTACAGAACATTGAGGTACATCAAGGCAGAGGTAAAACCAAAAATAATCAGTATTTTCTGAAATATTTGGAATATATATTGTTTGTCTGAGAATTCCAGGGCTGAACGTTGAGGACTGCATTATACTGAATGCAAACTGATTTCCAGGGCACAGCCACAAGTAACCAAGCATCACCGCAAATTTCTCAAAATTTCTAAAATTAAATAGCACTAAAAAGCCGTTTCTCCTGGATGGTATTGTAGGTTTGGTTAAATTTGATTTGATATAAGGATGTATAAGTTTTCTATAGATAAGGACTCCCCATTTTACCCACAAAATTGCAGCCAAGAGACTGTGCAAAAAGCATCCCCACTGAGTTCTCCACTAAAACTCTCGCTGAACGCTGGCTGGATTTTGAACCCTAGACACCTGGATTTTAATTCAGCAGGGTTCTGCAAAATAAAGTGATGGCACGAGAAGTCCGAGCTACCAGCTTTTTACCCCTAAATAGGCCCATTTAGAAATAAAATCAAGAAGTCTTTCAGTGACAAACTTGCGTTGGACTTTCAATTGGTTTCAGACAAACAGAGATAAATTTATGTTCTGACCTTTCTCAGGGGCGCAAGACAGACTGCTCTCCTTTAAACACCACGAAGTGGATGTGACGTTCAGTTAAGAATTTATGGACGCGAATATTCCCCACACAATCACAGATCCCACTCGCTCAGGTGCTGCTCCCGGATCAGGGATAACGGCAAAGTGTGGTGAGAGAAACACTTCACGCGTGTTTAACTACCGAATAAAACTACTACTTCACTTCTTAAATTCCAGTTCTATTATAAATCCAGTTATTTCCTTCCTCTCTTTTAAAAAACACCAGCTCCAGCCTTTGCTCAGGAAGGTTTTAGAAGGAAATTTTGATCTTTGTGCCGCACGCGCTCATTAATTATTTACCCACACGTTCAAAATACAGCAGCATCAATCGCCAATTTGGAATTAAGGCTGACTTCTATTTTGCACTTAAAGCAGATGCTCATATTCTGTGTTGTCATCCCCTCATTTTGTAACACCAATCCTTTGAACATTCGGAGTGCTCACTAGAATATCCAGCAATTAGTTTTACAGGTGGTCCTTCCATGAGCGTGGCTGTTTCTTGGCTGCGGGATTTCAATAACGGATCAACACAGACACCGACACCAACATTTTACTGAGATTTTCAGTTAGCATTGTTTCCTCTAATGGCTATGATTATCCGCTGTGCCAAGGCTTCCCTACCCCATCGTTGCATTCTCAAGAGATGATACCGCTGAAAGATAAAAGGCCAGAGGGTAATTATACTGCTTTTCATTGCCACTGATCTCAAAGCATTGGATAAAATACATAAATGTCTCCTCCACCCAAGCGTCAGATCTAAAGGATCACCTGGTAAATACAGAAATACGGTTATTTTTCAAGGATTAATATTATAAAAATGCCTTTTATCTTCTTCTGAAACATTTTTCTTTTTGTAGCTGACCTGTTAGCTTGGATGAAGAAGAATTTGATAACAGATACAGGTACCTGTCTGTAATGTATACATAAATTTGGAAGCACAGCCAGAATTATGGCCATTTTTGCACACATTCTCCCCAGTCATCAGGCAAAACTTGAAAGTTTCCGAGCTAAAAAATGATCGATCCCGGAAATGCCTTGTTCTGCCCTCCACGTCAGAAAGGCTTGAACATTCAGAGCTCCTCAGACAAGGGTGGGGTTGGGTTTTGTCCTGTTTTATCCATCACATCATTTAGAATCATAGCGTGCCTTGGTTTGAAAGAGAACTTTACAGGTCATAAAGTCCAACCCCACTTCAGGAGAACGAAACAGTGGC
This sequence comes from Neomorphus geoffroyi, assembly GCA_033558235.1. Taxonomy (NCBI): domain Eukaryota; kingdom Metazoa; phylum Chordata; class Aves; order Cuculiformes; family Neomorphidae; genus Neomorphus; species Neomorphus geoffroyi. The sequence continues at coordinate 5,924,732 of JAUMJM010000029.1, read as the reverse complement.
AAATCGCAGCCGTGAAACAATTGTACTTACGAAAAAACAAGAGGCCCAGTGGCATTATTGATTTATGTGAAACGATCTGGTGGATTACGCAAAGAGAACCCTGGAAGGTGAAATATGTGTCTTGGGGGGAAAGTACACGATAGCATCCAAGCTGTTGGCCAGCATAATCTTTCTGACCTAGGGGAGGGACAGCGGCTGCAGCCGCCCTGCTGGCCAAAAATCCCAAACCCTGCATCCTTTCCTGCTGTGGCACTGCCGGTGACCTCTTCCATGGGCTTAATGGACCGGTGAGATCTTGATGCTACAACTGGAGTGACTGCAGACATAACAAGGAGCTGCCAGGCGCATTAGGGGATTCTCAGTGCTTCTGAAAATAAACCACGGTGAGGAGACGCGACTCGCTATTTCCAGAAGTGAAAAAAATAAAAAAATCATCTTCAATTTTTCTGATTCTATTCTTTAAAACATGAGGTTTAAGACGGTTTAGAAACCTTCATGCTGCAAATCATGTATGCAAATTATTACATAAATGCTATCTTCTAGTAACATCCTCCTCACACTCTTTTCCGCGTGTAGTACGTTGAAAGACGGATTTGGATTCACACTGGCAAACTCCATCTGAATTTCCAAGCAGACACAACACCAAAGTTTCTGCAGTGCCACTGTTACGCGTTCAAGCGTTTCTGGTGTTATGTGTGTTTTAGGCATTTTTAGGAAGAAAGATGGAGTGGAAACTAATGAAACGAAATAGTTCGCTGCAGCTCAGAACTTCATGCTTGGATGGGCTCCAAAACGTAGAAGGCTTTGCCTTGTCTTAAAGTAGGAAAAAAGCATTTTGAATAAGCTCTTGGACTGTCTGGCTTGTCCATCCTCTACCCAAAGCGGCCTCCTGAAGTTAAAAGGCTCAGAGTTGCATTTTCACTGCCAGGAGGCTTTACAACCACACAGACGGGGTGCGACCTGATCGAGTGGGAGGTGTCCCTGCCCATGGCAAGAGGGGGATCTGGATGGGCTTTGAGGCCCCTTCCAACCCAAACTGCTGTGTGATTTGACCGTCTCTCCCACACAGATGTGCTGTAGATGGCAAAGGACAAGCAGCATCTGCTGGGCTACATTTATTGAGTAAAGAGGGAAGTGCTGTGCTTTACGCAGATCCAGAAGAGAGTGTCTCTCCACCCATGGGTGAGGCTTTTATCCAGTGGTCTCTGAACGTTTACGGCTGCAAAGCGCAGCTGCGCTGGAGCCGACTTGTCTGCACTGTCTCACCCTGAAACATCCCTCAAGAATTCCGTCATCCTTTTCTATTCTTGCTTCAAAGAGGACCTGCGACTGGAAAGGCGAGCGGGTTTACATGAAACACTTGTACAGCCTCTGTTATTACAGTGTGAAATAGGTGTAGCTTCGCACTGCAGACCCTATTCGGAACCTCAGGATCATCGAAGCACACAGTGATTCAATAAACTGCAAAAAGGCATTCAGGAGAGCAGGGAATATGGATTTCCTACACCTCGAGCAGCTATGAGCAAGTCATTGTAATAGCAGAGAAAGAGAAGGAGATGCCCATGCACAGATAACAGAATTCATATTTTTTACCAGCGTGGATTACATCTCCAAAACCTGTTTCATTTCCAGGCAGCATCACTGCCAAAGCAGGAGTGTAAATTTCTCTAAGGAGGAAAGAGCCATTCCTTCCAGAGCTCTGATTTTACATGTCATTCAACAAATACCATCTCCTTCCCCGGCACCCAGCGGTTCGCGTTCCCATAACAACAGAGACGGCTTCACCGCCACTCGCTCCTCTCACTGCTCCTTTGCAACCCCAGCAGCAAAAAGGAACTGGACCTGCTAAAATACTTCCAGGATCTTCAAGGACCCGATCCTTACCCAACAACTCAGTCTTGCAGAGAGTGAAATACATCTGCCATAACTCCTGTATCCACCCAATAGCTATTTCAGGAGTTTTTATATGAAAACATAAACTTATAAAAGCCAAATAAAAAAATCCAGGTGCAAAGCTGGAGGAAAAAAAAAGAAATCAGGCTGAAAAAAAATAAAACCTAAGAGAACCTCATGTTTTGTAGCCCTTAATTTCCCCTCAATCGCAGTGAGCTTTACATGTTTAACTCCAACAAGAAGTTTTGCGACTCTCTGCATCATTTTCTATGCAGAATAATATACTGCACAATAATGCAGCGAAGCTTAAAGCATTGTACAGGACATAAATTATGCCCTACACAACAAGCTGTAGGGGTGAGACATAGGGAAACCAGTAAAGGATATTTATAAAACACAAACAAAAGAAAATCTAGGGAAGTTAATTGGAAATTCGCCAGGGAAAACAGCTAATGCTTGCTCAGAGAATCTTCCTCTTCCGTAAAGATTTGAGATTCATTCCAAGGGCTGATATAGGCACCTTGACAAAAAGCCTGTCCAATTTGGTCATTGCAGAGTTAATTATTTATAAGTTTACTTAATTATTCATTCATTTAACCATAACAGCCCTAGAAAATATGGCAAGCGCTGTCCTTCAAACACTGCGCTCTACTCGTCTTTCTCATTACGTGCTGATTTCCGTTTATTAAAGGAAATAACGGCACCACAGCAGATAACCTGAGAAACATTCCATGCTACGTACAAAACTATATCCTGAAGGGAAACAGCTTAGAATGGACACACATCTTTTTTACATAGCAAGACAAATGGAAGGAACCATTCATCAGCCTAACAACCTTCTCCAGCAGCCAAGGAAGTGCAGGAGATCATGGGTTTGAGGTTGTAACAACAGCGACTTCCAATGAACGCCCATCGTTCCCCATTTTCGCAGTAGCCTGTTGCTAGGTGGTTCCCCCCGTGCCCTGTTCCCTCCCCACAGCAGGTTTTGATACAGGAGTGTGGGTACCTAAGGGGAGCGTGGGTTCTGCTCTGCTCCTTATCACATTGCCCTTTCAGTTGCTCGACGCTCTGATTAGCTGCTCTCCACAAGAGAGCCATAAAAACGCTGTCACGTCTCGGTGACGAGACCAGAGAGGGCTGAGCAGATCATCAAGCCACACAAAATCATCGTCTCGATGATGCATTAGAGTGCTAATGGTCTAGACTTGTAAAGAGGAGGGGGGAAACTGGTAACGCGGGCAGAAAACGGCACAGGGAGTTGATTTCCTAACAAGAAATGTCATAACTAATTCTCAGGCTGCCGATGGAGAAAGGTCAATCCAGCCCCAGGTGCATTTGCTGACACAAAAAAATCAGCAGGTCAACGCAGTGCCAGCTGATCAGCTTGCTCTGCTCTCAGCCCGAGCCCACCACGAGCCCTCGTGCAGCCACCCAGGGCTTCTAACGACCCTGGACGTGAGCACCCACAGCTCGGCAGGAGCCTCCGGATGCTGGGGTTTGCAGTCAGGTTGCTCTGGGATTTTGAGGAACACACCAGCTGGCTGGAGGAGTCCGTTCTTTGGAGGTGTTCGATACCACTCCTCACTGGTCCGGATGCAGAAGGCAGATCTGCAGGCACCGATCTCTTGGCATTGGTGACCAAGGACAGGAGCCCAGGGAATGGCAGGGAGATGCCAGGGGAGGGGGAGGTTGGACATCAGGAGAAGGTTCTTCCCCCAGAGGGTGGTGGAGCCCTGGAACAGCTCCCAGGGAAGCAGTCCCAGCCTGACAATATTCCAGCAGCGTTTGGCCAAGGCCCTCAGCCCCACGGGGTGAATATTGGGATATCCTGTGCAGGGACAGGAGTTGGACTCGATGGTCCTTGTGAGCTTCCTCTGCCCTGTCCAACGAGGCTCTGCAACCCAGACCTTCCTTTTGTATTGATTTAGTCTCTCTGTTAGATTATTTGATTTTTGTTTGTTTACTCCTTGCGGGTCCCTTCCAACTCAAGGCATTCCATGATCCTGTGACACCAAGGCCTCCTCACACACCAGATTCCCATTTTCCCTGGTTATTTCCCTTCTTCATAAAAAAACAGAGAAATCAAGGCGCTGTCCCAGCTCCCTAAATACCCCAATAACTCCTGCGTAGACCGACAGAGGACGACACTGGATGAGAAACCCCAAGAGATGCCCCGCTCTCTGCTGGCAAGCACGGAAAGGAGGGCTCAGAAGTTTCCAGCTGAGCTCTCAGTGTGCAAAACCCCTCAGGTCGAGAGCCGGCGGCCGTGTCTGAAACGTGAAACAGTTCCTCTGCACCCACCAGAAACGAGGGGAAGAAAGCTTCATTAAGGTTTCAGACCTTCACTCAAAACCTCAGGTACGTCGCGTGTAAAACGGGAATAAACACCATTTCATCAAGAGCGTTGCAATATTTATTCATCCCTCGTGTTAGTTGAACTAATTAATAATATAAGAGTTACTGAGAGCAATTCCCCAACAGGATTATCGCCGAATTACGCGAGTAATTGTGCACCAGAACTTTATTTAGCTAAAACCTCTTCCCTGGCAAGAAATTCCACGTGCAGCTTTGCCCTAAGCTTCGATTACGGAATTAATTCAGGGTGAGTTATTTCTGACCCGGGTAACCCCACGTTTCCTTTGGGTACTGCAAGCAACACCAAGCAGTAATTTCATTTTCCTCGTACTTTACCCGTGGCACAAAGGCTTTTGTCACCTCCTCGGCCACCCTGCCCCAGCATCGATCCTAAACACGCACCAGGCAGAATCCCATAATAAGCACCGTGCACGCGCTCCAGGCCCATTGAGATCATCTGCTCCAAGACCGAGTTAAATCAAATGGATGCACTCCTGGAGAATTTTCCAGGTTGCCTGAAACCTCAAATCAAACTTTTACCGAGGCCGTAATTATATAAACATGCACTGATGAGTTTGCGCCGATCCCAGAAGCACAGGAAGCCCTCGATGCGGCCCTTGGAACTGGTACAATCTCTTATTTCTTTGAAACGCCTTTTTTGACAGCAGGTTTATCGCTGTATTTGTGTTGTATATTGGTTTTGGGGGGTTGCTGTTCAGTTTGGGAGGCTTTGACACATGGAACTAAGTAAATCCTCGGAACAGGAAAAGCCATAGACACAAAAGCTCTGAATTTCAAATTTTCATTTCCTTTTCTGTTTAAGTTAATAATAATAAAAATATTTCACTGCAGGCGCGATCGCCACCCCAGGATCCACCCAGCTTAACATTTCTTGGGCTTCAATTCTTAGGACACGTTTGATTTACACCGAACATGCCCTGTTTGATAAAGTGGACGCAGCTTGGAAGCATCAAATTACATTAAATTAGCATAATGACCCCGAAAATGAATCTCAACCTGTACAGGTTGGAAACAGCCGTCGCCTCGTGGAATCCGACTGCAGCCGGGGATGGGCCAGGCTTGCTCCGTGCATTGGGACGAGCCCACCACGTCTTTGGGATGTTCAGAGCCACCGGCAAAGGGGAATTTGACTGCAGAGCTGTGCAAGGTGGTACCGCTGCAGGGAGGGGGGAGGGAGGGGGGGAGGGAAGGGGGGGAGGGAGGGGGGGAAGGAGGGGGGGAAGGGGGGAAGGGGGGGGGAAGGGGGGAAGGGGGGAAGGAAAAGGGGGGAAGGGGGGAAGGAAAAGGGGGGAAGGGGGGAAGGAAAAGGGGGGAAGGAGGGAAGGAAAGGGGGGGGAAGGAAAGGGGAGAGGGAGGGGGGAAGGAAAGGGGAGAGGGAGGGGGGAAGGAAAGGGGAGAGGGAGGGGGAGGGGGAGGGAAGGGAAGGGAAGGGAAGGGAAAGGGAAAGGGAAAGGGAAAGGGAAAGGGAAAGGGAAAGGGAAAGGGAAAGGGAAAGGGAAAGGGAAAGGGAAAGGGAAAGGGAAAGGGAAAGGGAAAGGGAAAGGGAAAGGGAAAGGGAAAGGGAAAGGGAAAGGGAAAGGGAAAGGGAAAGGGAAAGGGAAAGGGAAAGGGAAAGGGAGGGGAGGGGAGGGGAGGGGAGGGGAGGGGAGGGGAGGGGAGGGGAGGGGAGGGGAGGGGAGGGGAGGGGAGGGGAGGGGAGGAGGGGGGAGGGAAGGGAAGGAGGGGGGAGGGAAGGGAAGGAGGGGGGAGGGAAGGGAAGGAGGGGGGAGGGAAGGGAAGGAGGGGGGAGGGAAGGAAGGGGGGGGAGGGAAGGAAAGGGGGGGGAGGGAAGGAAAGGAGGGGGGGAGGGAAGGAAAGGAGGGGGGGAGGGAAGGAAAGGAAGGGGAGGGAAGGAAAGGAGGGGGGGAGGGAAGGAAAGGAGGGGGGAGGGAAGGAAAGGAGGGGGGAGGGAAGGAAAGGAGGGGGGGAGGGAAGGAAAGGAGGGGGGGAGGGAAGGAAAGGAGGGGGGGAGGGAAGGAAAGGAGGGGGGGAGGGAAGGAAAGGAGGGGGGGAGGGAAGGAAAGGAGGGGGGGAGGGAAGGAAAGGAGGGGGGAGGGAAGGAAAGGAGGGGGGGAGGGAAGGAAAGGAGGGGGGGAGGGAAGGAAAGGAGGGGGGGAGGGAGGGAGGGAAGGAAAGGAGGGAGGGAGGGAGGGAAGGAAAGGAGGGAGGGAGGGAAGGAAAGGAGGGGGGGAGGGGGGAACCACAGAACAGCTTCACTATGACATAAATTAGAGAGAACCACCAGCAAGCAGCACCACGAGAGCTGCAAAGGCTACAAGAACGTGGGGAGCGCAGGGAAGCCCCAACGTTGCTCCCGGTCGGGGTTTTAACGCAGTACAAATATTTTTACATCTGCAAACTCAGACAAATTTGAGGCAGACTTGAAGGGAGCTCTGCTTTGCAGCGTACTCTGCCTCCCTCTCCTGGCCTGTCCCCAGACATCGTATAAATCAAAAACCTTGGTGCAAAATGCAATGACAGCAGCATTAGCCCAGGGGGGATATTTGTCCGTTTGAGATGCCCAAAGCCTGTAGACAAAACCAGGGGAGCCCTGAGGAAATCCCTTGCATCCTTAACCTCCCAACCCCGCGCTGAGCCCTGCAAACCCAGGTTCTGCCACGGATTGGCAGCTGTAAGAAAGGCCCGACCAAAGGGAAGGTAACAGGCATCCAGAACACCAATAATCCCTGTTTAAGATCACAAGCACGGATATCAAAGCCTAACAACTTCTGCTTAGCCTTCCTTAAAAGAAACGATTACAATCACCCTCCCTCATTAATCATTTTAAACTTATTACAGAAGTCATTCCCGAGGGAAAGAGGGGGTGGGAAAGCATCAATCTCAAGCCATGACTCCCAAATTCAATCAACAAGAATGAAAGCAGCAAAGCTCAAGTGAAACATTATCAAGCTCAGTGAAAGTTAAGCACAACAAAATCCCTCTTTCCACAGGGAAATCATGATTTTCCTGGATAGCAGTCAAACAGCACTGGGGATTCCCAGGTAGCTGAGGGCAGTTGGGTTGGAAAAACTAAAAGGGAAGGGGGAAAAGAAGAAATAACAGATAAAAAAATCTGTTCTAGTTACAATGCGAAGCAGCAGCTTCAGCCTGCTTTGCATTTTTTTGTGGATAAATGTAAATGTATGCTTAATCGTTGGCAACATTTGAAGCATCAGACTCCTGGAATACAGTAAATTGCATGAATCTAATTGCACCTAATGTAAATTATCTGATTGATCTTGAGCAATAAGATTCTTGAGGATCTTCTATTTTAAACTTTCCTCTGTGCACTTTGCCATCCAATCATTGAACCATGGAATGGGTTGGGTTGGAAGGGACCTCGAAGCCCACCCAGTGCCACCCCCTGCCATGGGCAGGGACACCTCCCACTGCATCAGGGGGCTCCAAGCCCCGTCCAACCTGGCCTTGGGCACCTCCAGAGATCACAGTTTCACAAGGTTGGAAAGGACCTTTGAGATCATCGAGTCCAACCCATAACCCAACACCAACACCAACTCATCATCTAAACCAGGGCACAACTATGCTGTCTTTTTTCCCACAGGGCAAACAATAAATATTAAACAAGAGAAAGACCCTCATGAAATCATGGCCCTCGTTTTGGGCACCCCCGATTCTAAGGAATACCCCATTTTAAATCAAAATCTAGAACTTCACACAAAATCTCACTTCTAAAATGCCTTTTCTGAGGTTTCTACACGCATATAAACCTTCACAGGAGTTAATCCGATGTAACTGATTGTGAATGTTGAATTACCCTTCTTGCTTATTTACCGTTCACCTCGAAGATAAAAGCTTTTCTCTATCTCAAAAACCAGCGTTTTGCTCTTCACAGATAACAAATCCTTGCTTATCGGTTCAGGTAGCTGACATTTATAACTCTGGGTGTGTTTGCTGTACTTACCACACTATTTACGAAAGCCTTGGTTCTTGGAGGAGGAGTAAGAAAATCTCAGTTTTCAATTATGAAATCACATCTATTTATAAAGAACATTTAGAAACAGAAATCCAAGTCCATAAAGTCTTTTTCCTACTTTTTAAAGCGCCAGTCTCAGCCAGGGCTGCCCACACCACCCTGACTCGGGTTCACGGGAAGGGGTGATGATGGCTCGTGAGATGTCGAGTCAGTGTGTTATCAGCATGGGAGCAAACACACAGCAAATTGAAAGATAAGCTCGTGAAAAACAAACTGCTCTCAGTTCTGCAAAAGGCCACGAGAAGATATTCCCCAAACTGAACATCAAAAAAAGGAAAAAGAGAAAAACAAGCAAGCTTTATGTTTCTTTGAGGACATTTGTGCTGCCTCTCAGAATAAATTCCAAGAAATAGATTTATTATTTTTTTTGGCCCAAAAAAACTTACTTAAAAACAGGTGCTTGGTAGGAAATGAGAATCCACGGAGCAGCTGCTGGAGGAGCCGTTTTCCTTTCCACCCACGCTGCAGCAGAGACCCCAGCACAGCAGCCACGGGGTCAGCACTGCAGCCGAAAGGATGTTTATTTTAAAAATACCAGTTTTTGTAGAAAAACAGGATTATTCCAGTTGTGGGTACTGGCCACAGCCACACCCAGACTGATGGGGAGCCGTGCCCGAGAGGGGCTGGATTATTCCATGAGATTTTATTTTTTAAGCCATGAATAGAGATGTTTCTTACAAAGTCCTTTGCCATTGTTACCTGCCCACAGGTACAAGAAAGAGGAACCCAATTCCTTTGAAGTTATGAAAATGACGTATGGGTTTAACCTGGGGTTTGACACATAACTGGAATCTTCCCAGATTAAAGAGAGCCCTTCGAGCACTCTGCGCTGGAGATCTTTAACACAGCGGGGAAAATAAGACAGCCCTCTTGGCAACCTGCTGATGCAATACCCAGCGAAGCTAAGAGCCTGTTTAACAGTTACTGGAAGGAACAGCACCAGAAAATGCCAAGAAAGAGGTCGCTACCTCAAAATCAGGAGGCAACTTTGCAGCCAAACTGCAGAGGGCAACCTGCATGCCAGGGGCAGGGTGAATACCTGAAGCACGGGCCCTCAGAGCTCCACCTGCAGCAGGATAAGGAGTAAATTAACCTGCCCAGAGCTCTGTGCTGCCACAGCCAGGTCACTTTTAATATTCCCAGCTCATTTAAGGGAACTGAAGTACATTTGCACCACTTTACACCTACCCTAGGAAGCTTAAAACCCTTATTTAAAGCCTACAGAAATTATGCGTACACTCCCAGTTAAGACCTCGTGATGTTTATCATGGAAACTGGAGGTCTTTGCGTTAGACCTTGTTAGAGTTTCAGACCATCCGAACTAAGAGAGACCTTTGCCAAAGCAGCCTTGAACACCAAAGGAGAACCACAGCCCAATAAAGCCAAGGAATCCCCCACGTACTCGGAAGCCCAAAGCACCCTTTGGAGGGTTTGTCCTGCCTTCCTCCGCCAGGTCCAACCGCAGCCGGAACACAGAGCTGCTGTCTGTAATTCCCAGACATTTCAGCTTTGCAGAAGCCACCACATCACCGGGCTCTGGAGCAGAGGGTGCAAAAACGCCGCACGTACCCTGGCGGTGCGGAACAGCTGCGGAACGGTCTATGAACAGAGGATAATTCCCAGGAGTTGCGCAGGCTTATTTTCCCCACTGTGCCCAACTCCAAGCAGGCTCACGTTTGGCAGAAGGGCAGAGCTGACCCTTCTCCCCCTCCCCTCCCCTTGGCTGTCCCTTCACTCTGGGCAGCACTGGGATGCCCTGATGCCTTGCAAGCTTTCCCATCGCTCCCTCTCCCCGCTTCACCCAAAGGTGCCACAGCCACCCTGCGCCACCCAGCACCGAGCCTCGGGGCTATTTTCGGCAAACCTGAGGCTGAGCTGTTTAATTTTGCAGGCACCGAAGCTCGCTGGTACCTTTGCTCCAGCGTCTGCAGAATCAAGCTAATAATAAACACAACCTGAACAGCTCAAATGAGGGACACAAACTATTTTTATCCACGCAGAAAGACGCTGCGGGGAGAACCCAGCCTCATTTTGCTGCAAGCCCGGAGCATCAGATGCCTTTTCTTTTGCTGAGCCTTTACAGACACGCTCTGAATTCCCTAAACTTAACTTATTATTTAACCATGTAGTTGAAGGCAGCAGTTTCAGCCTCCTTGGTGAACGATGGTACCGTGCACACGGACTATAACAAACTGTGCTGGAGACAGGAGCTTGGTGCCTGCAACCTGGACCCAGCAGTGGATCGGGGCACCGAAAGCTCCTGGTGAATGTTAAGCACAGGAGATCATGAGCTCAAGTAATTGGGCAATTAGGAAAAAAAAAAAGGAATAGCAGAAATACAAATGAATTTAATTACCTGGAACCTGCTCTCAACACAACAGGCAGCGAAGCCCAATTGGCAGCGCGGCACTGATGCAGAGCTGGTACCAAGCTGAATAAATTATATCATCAGCCAGGCTATCAGCAATTTGCTCCAAGGTCACTGTTTAGAAGTGATTTTTGGATCAAGTCTTACAGAATGATACTGCAAAAATGCCCAGATGCATCAGCTGATAACGCAGTCCTCATCTGCAAGCCACAACCCTTGGGACACAGCAATATTTTCTTTCACTTCTGCAGAAAACCCATCGGTTCCTTTATCCTAACCCGTTTTCTCTTTACACAGATGTTTGATAACGCTATATTTTCATTCCCCAAAACTAATGGAATTCAAACATCGCTTCCTCGTCTCACATGACTTCATATATTTTATTTCATTCAAAGCCAGGCTGACATAGAGATATATTTCAAGAGCATTGTATTTTGGCTCTGGAGGAAGGTTTTGCTGGGGAACGGCTCACGCATTTTTAATTTCATCATCGCAGTAGTCAGGATGATAAAGTACAAAGGCAGTAGCTTGGCTTTGTTCAGCTGATTTCCCAATTAAAATGTTGACAGCCTGAATATGTTCCAGTTAAATACATCCATTATTTCATATCAGAATTTAGGCAACCTAAAAACATCCACTTTCATAATTCTCAAAATTCCCCACCTTCCATAAAATAGGATAAAGCCATAGTAAAGGCAAATACCTTCCTTAATGCCTTTTATTCCGCTTTCCTTTTAACAACGCACAACCATTAAAATTGCCTCAAAGACCTCCAAAGCGAGGAAGGATGACTAACTCACGTAGCTGCAAATCTAATCATATGCGCGTTTTCAGTTCATTATTTCGATGTCACAAAAATATAATGGTTGCTTTCCATTTGAAGGAATTATTATATCCTTATACTTTGCTATTCATGAACATTAATTGACAAAACCCAATTTGTCCGTCAGGAGCGTAGATGAACACTTCCCATAATTTAATCAGGAGTAAATCAGCTGGCAAGTGGTTGCTACACAGATGCTGTAATAATTGGGTCTCTATTGAGATGACAGGGAACGATTTATATTTAATTTATGCAAAGAATAATATTTTCAATATTTTCTTTCTGTTTTCTGTAGTTGGGTTTTCTTCAGATACTTAATAGCAGGCAGCAGTCCTAACATTTTGGAACGTCTTTTCCTCTCAGTTTGCAGACTAAACCCTTCCTGCTGTGTATTCTGTAAAGAGAGGTAGGGACGCATTCATAATTTCATACTTATTAGCACGCCCACAGCTACTGCTCCCTCCTCCTGCCAGTGGCTGCTCTGCGCTGCTCCGGTTTGAAGCAGGTGGATCTCACGGATCCACCCAGCCCAACGGGCTGTCCCAGGGGCAGGAGGAAGAGCGGAGCTCTCCAGCCACGGTGAGGGTGGGAAGTAGACACCACACTGAGCATCTTCCTCGGCTCTTGGCTACTCCTGTTTAATCATAGACTCATGGAATGGAAGGGTTGGAAGGGACCTCCAAGCCCATCCAGTGCCACCCCCTGCCATGGGCAGGGACACCTCCCACTGGATCAGGGGGCTCCAAGCCCCATCCAACCTGGCCTGGAACACCTCCAGGGATGGGGCAGCCACCACTGCTCTGGGCAACCTGGGCCAGGGCCTCCCCACCCTCACAGCAAAACATTTCTCCCCAAGATCTCATCTCAATCTCCACTCTTTCAGCTCAAAACCCTTCCCCCTCGTCCCATCCCTGCACTCCCTGAACCAGAGCCCCTCCCCAGCTTTCCTTTAGGCAATTAATCAAGACTGTTGTAATCCTCTTTGGAAACCAAGTTGCTTTGCTAGAGACACACGCTCACACACAAACGATCTTCTCTTGGGAGAGCAAATGAAACAACTTGTTACCATGAAAAATTTATTACTGACTAATGCACGCCGGAAACCCAACGCGCTAAGCACCAAGGAACACGTTTCCAGCCCTGCTTCAGTGTGGTCTCAAACCAAGCAGTCCAAGCAGATTTTCTGCTGACTGTTTTCTCTTGTTGTCCACGGGAGCAAAGAAAAGCTGTCACTAAAGGTTTGCTCACTCGCTCTTGTAGCTGGAGCCTGAGCTGGCTGAAGCGCTGCACTTGAGGAAAGCCAGGAGCAGAAAGGATCACGGCTTTGGTGTGACCCCTTTGGATAACCTTTCACCATCCAGATGCAGAAGAAAATAGGAGAGGGAGAGAGGCCCTTACGTGGCTGATGGGCACTGCTGACCTCGGCTTTTGAGCAGAAGGTGAAATCGTATCATCTCTGCTCCGTTTCAGACCCAGGTGAAAGGTTTGAGCCTGGATCCTGGTTGGTTGGTTGTTTAATTAAATCACAAAAAATGCAGAAGGGACTAAAGTTCATAAAACAGAGGAACACAGATGGTAGGCATTCATCTCCACAGCATCAGCTTGGAATGTCAGAGATTTCCTTCAAGGTCTTACGAGGGGTAGAGAATTTCCCATAATCTCTTCCCCCATGCCTGATGCCAATCATAAATTATGGCAGTGAAGTTTTCTTAACAAAGAACTTGGCTGGAAAAGAGTTATGAGGCAGAGAGCTGGCCACACGGAAGCACAGCGAGTTGAAGATCAGCATTGACCTGAGTTTTAAACAAATCCCTCCCTGCTCTGCTGCAGCCCCTCTCCTTTATTACGCTGTCGGTGCTGGGTTTCCCTCAACCCTGAGGGAAAATTCGGAAATTCCTCTGCTGTGGGGCCGTTTCCTTCCTCCTCAGGCTGTGCACTGCACTCAACTCGCTGCCTTCCCAAAGCACTTCAACCCAGTGCACCTACAGCACCCAGTGCTGAGGCTTTCCCTTCATTATTGGTGCTGAGTTTCAGTAAAAGCCTGGGTACAAACAGCATCAAGGGCCAAATTCCCCCGTGACGGGAGCATCGACAGCATCACTACCCTGCAACGTCCTTCCCTTTTGACCCCCAGCCTTCTCCGCTCATCGCTGTCGCCGTTGACAACTCTTCCCACCAGCATTTTCTGAAGCTTTAAGAAAAAGTTTTGCTCAAATTGTGCTTCACAATAAAAAAAGAAAATCTCAGAGTGACAGAATGTCTCTGCGCAAACAGATACACAAACGCGATCTGTAATTCATCAGAGCTCTAGGTCTGGATCACAGTTCAAGGCACATTTTTATTCAGATTCCATGCACATCAGGTTTGCACTCTTTGTTTCAAGGACCCCAGTTCCTGAGAGAAATCTCATTTAAATCAGAAATATATAGAAGTCTTTTATAAATGCTATTTTTATTTATTAAAAATCATATTCAGGCACCAGAAGAAGGCATCCTATGTTGCATATTCAATATTTTGTTTGCAATAAGATGCTAGAGCAGATGAGGTTCCAGAGATTTCATGCTGCGAATAAATACATTGCACAGGTAATGCTGCATCCTCCTTGCATTCCTCTTGATCAAGAGCTTAATGACAAATCTAGAGGGAAAAGGCAAAAGCTTTGAGCCACGTGATGTTCATTTCCATAGAAGAACTCCTGAGAACTTTGCATCACGTCCTTAATTTTCTACGTTGCATCCAAACCAAACTCCCATCCATTTGTGGAGCAAAGATCAGAGTGGGATACAAAAAAAAAATACTGGGTAATATATACGTAATCGAAAGACAATAAGTAAAACTTTCTGTGCAACATCTCTAAGTCGTTTGCTTTCCAAATTAATTAAGCCTTCTTGTTCATTCTGGTCAGATCCTGAGCCGAGTTCCTCATTTCATAAGCAACGGAAAATCAACTGGCAAGGTATAAAAAAAACAGGAGCCTAACAAATCAGCATGAGCCAAAGAATTAATGGAAACTGGCAATTAATCTAAGGTAGCAGTGAGAGAAAAATACACAGTGATAAGTCCAGAAAACTGCATTTTGCCAAACAAGTTCCTTGGAATTTACCCGCATATAAATAAGTGGTTCCTCTGATAAACCCAGTTCTTCAAGAGAGCCCTCAGCTCTCCTTGAGACCAGACCTCCACAAATCCTACAGCACGTTCCGCAGGCAGGGCCCAGGGCTTCTCATAGGTGCTTTGGATGGGAAGAGTCCCTGGAGTCGGGGCAGAAGCTATGAAAACAGAATGATAGACTGTCCCGAGTTGGAAAAGACCCACAAGGACCATCGAGTCCAGCTCCTGTCCCTGCACAGGACACCCCAACATTCACCCCGTGGGGCTGAGGGCCTTGGCCAAACGCTGCTGGAATATTGTCAGGCTGGGACTGCTTCCCTGGGAGCTGTTCCAGGGCTCCACCACCCTCTGGGGGAAGAACCTTCTTCTGATGTCCAACCTCACCCTCCCCGGTACGTCTTCCTGCCATCACCTCTAGTCCAGAGAGAAGAGCTCAGTGCCCGCTCCTCTTCCCCTTGTGAGGAAGCGGTAGGCAGTGATGAGGTCTCCTCTCAGTCACCTCTAGGCTGAACAGACCCAGTGACTTTACCCCCATATGTTTTCCCCTCCAAAATCTTCACATGAGATCTTTCCAGGTGGTACTCGACAGTTGTGCTCTCAAGTCTGAGATTTATGTCAAGTTCAACATTTCTCCAGGCACCTGGTTTGACATTTAATTAAGACCAGAACCTTTATCACATGAGCACATCACAGCATTATCAAAAAAGCCCAAATATCCCCAGTGACAGCGATGTGGTACCCGGTGTCTACAAGTCTTGCTCATGAAATCTGGACTGTTCAGCTCCGAACTTGACTCCACAGAGCTCCTCAGAAACTGTCATTGCAAAAGAATCACAGGGGGCAAGACCTGGTTTTGTGGTTTGTAAAGACACTCATCCAGCCCCACAGGGTGTAGAACCCTTTTACAGCTCTATCCCAGTGCCAGTTCTTCAGCAAGAGAGGCCATAAGGAACCAGAGCTTGGTGTCCCAAACTCACATCCACTCTGGTTCCCTTGGGGCATCTTCCCTGCCCGCATTAAAACCCCGGAGTGGGGTAGCCAAGTTTTACAAGGCCCTGTGAACTCAGACGTACCCACAAACACATCAGCTGGAGTTCTGCTCTTAGGTAGAGAGTACGTATCATTATTGCCGCATGAATAGAAAGCTCACACGGATGCAAATCACACACGTTGATTTGCTTTGAAATTCCGCCACGTTCACAGCAGCCAACCTGCCACTGCTCGTCACCTTGTCCCTGCAAAGTCATCCAGAAAATCCTACAAAAATGACCCATCAGAAGAAAGAAAATCTTAACGTTGGGTTACTGACGCGGGATTCAGAAGCCCTGCGTTCACAGGCTTCCTCTCTGGCAAAAAAACAGGAAAGGAAAAGCAAAGCAAACTAAAATCACCACCTGTGTTTTCCCATCTGGACAGTCTTACTCCTTGGGAAAACAAATTACTCACTCAGGACAGGGGCTTTCTCACACATCCTTTCTTTATGTAACATCTGACATAATGGATCTCCAGCCTTAGCACTGATCCCAGGCCATATGATATGAAAGATTAAGACCAAACCATCTTGAAAAACTACCTGACATTTCCTTGGAGGCAGCAGCATGATCACCTGATCAGCTGAGGAGTTGTCAGCTACCGAGTCCTTCTCCCAGCTCAGGCTGCGAAAGTGCTGGGAGAGGCACAACAGAAGTCCCGCAGAGCTCTGCAACGAACCCCTGATGCACCATATTTTGGGTTTCACCACATAAATAGAAGCACTGCAACCCAAACATCGTGAGTAACAGGATTGGCTGGGGAGAGGAGAGAGAAGGAGGGGGCAGCACACTTTGGTGCTTATATCTTCACAAACATTTTCTCCATCACAGACAATAACAAGAAAGTCCCAGTAGGCCCAAATAAAATGAGCCTGACAAATTCAGAGCATCATTGCAAACACCCGGGCTTCCTCCACAGCCACAATGAACTCACCTATTCCCAGAGCTACCTAGAAGCAGGGGTAGGAAGAGGGAGCAAGCATGTGAAATTCATCACACCACTCCATTAGGCTGGGGCGCTCAGCTGTGAAGGAGGGTGCTGGTGCAAAGCTCCGGGGCACTTCACGGTGCGGTGCCTCACAGCCCCCGCGCAGGGCAATTAAGGAAAGCAAGAGGCTAAAATGGAAAGTTTGGGTGTAACTGCGTTACCTCTTCCTTAACATCCAACATCGAATCCTAAGGTTGGAAGAGACCTCGGTGCAGGCGACAGATAACCAAGCCCATCTGTGGAGATGTCACAAATATGAAAGCAACTGGGAAAAGGAGCAGAGCTTCAAGGTGCTACGGTAACACAGCCAGCCAGGGAAAGGAAAAATACCTAACACTTCCTCCTTTGTAGAACCCAAAACCAAAGCAGAGCTCTACATACCTAGAGATGCTCTGCACTGCAACAGCCATCCTCTGCAACACCAAATCTATCTCCAGTTTGAATATCGTTGGTTTGAAGTTGGAAACATTGCTCTACACGTTGTTTACATGTCTGACCAGAATGGTAACTCCCACCGGCAGGTGAAAAGCAGCTCCTTCCAGTCCCCGTTAACCCCAAACACACAATCATCCCCACCTGGGCCTCACACTTGTAACTATTTGGACACAAAGCTTTTCAGTGCGTTTGGGAGAAGCTGAGGCAGGTGTGCGAATGCAACAGGGGTCACTCCAACTTTCCCTTCAGGAAACACCAGGTTTGGGTAATAAACACAGAAACAGGTGAGGGGAGAGATTAAGGACACTGCAAAGCAGGAGGAGAGATGTAGGATGATGAGGTTGTAAGCGGGTGGGTTCCCCTCTTACCTGCTTCCATCAGCTGGCACTGCTGCCCAAAAACTTGGGAGAAGGTAACGGGGCCTGCTGCAGAGCTGGAGGTCACCGGAGAGGAGTCCATCGCGCTCGTCGGGTCCTTTGTGTTAGTCATGGGGCAGAGCCCTGCAGCTGCGAGAAGCCTCCTGTCCCCCTCAGATCCTCAGCAGGCAGGAGGAGACCCTCACTGAGAACGGTGCCTCTTCCCAAGCCCAAAGGATGCTCCTTCCTCTCTTTTTCAAGGAAGAGCGACAACGCGTATGTGTTCAGTTGGGCATCATCAATATTGCCATTAAGACCTGTCTCTGCCTCTTCCAGGAGTTTTGTGGTGGGTCCTGGGCAGGTCTGGTGGCCTCAGGCACAAACCAGCAGCAGGCAATGAGGATTGGCTCCTCCTGGGGTACCTGCCATAGTCCCAGCCAGCACGCAGGTCTCTTCTCCTCACAGAACTGAGATGTCTAAACCCCCCTGGCTACCTTGTCCATCAGCTTGGGAGCATCTCTTGAGGAACTCCCCGGGATGCTGAGCCCCGCTGCCGGGGCGGGGGGGGCTCGGAGATGCTGGGGTGCCAGAAAGATCTCTGCCTCTCTCCAGGGTTTGGAGCTTCACGTTAAGGTTGGAGGAGGCTTCCAGCTGATGCTGCCGATGACAGAGGAGCCCGGCATCAGCCTAGTCCTTCCTTCCAGACCTCGTTTCCCTTCCCCCAGCAAAACAGGCGAGGGGGAGGAGATTGGAGCCGCCGTTAAATAACATTTCCTCTGCCCTGCTGCAGTGGCGGTCCCTCCCTCTCCCTCTCCCTCTCCCCCTGCCCTGATGCAGCGGCTGCTCCCGGGAGCTCTTCTGGAGGCGGAGGGAAGTGCTAACTCAGCCCAGCAGCAGCGCCGCTCGCCTTAACCCCCTCCCTCCTGCTCCATGAGACGCTCAAGGCAAAGCGGGCAAAGAGTGGTACCCAAGCCCATCTCCCCGCATCGCCCGGGGCTGCGGTGCTGAAACTGTGTAAAAACCAGCCGGGGTCGTTGGCACGGAAGAGGGACCGAGAGTTAACTGGCAGGAAAGTCTGACACGGCTGATTCGTCTTCATTTTTAAAAACTCCCTCTGGCAGCGCAAAGGATGCTGACTTGGGGAGCTCTGCGTAGTTCTGTCCTCCCTGAGTCATCAGGGCTTTTTTTGGGAAGCCTGCTGGGAAGGAAGGTTATCGGGCGGTGAGGAAAACACATCCCCCCGAGCCAGGTGGGAATAGAGAGCTGCCAGGGCAGAGCGCAGAGACTCGCCCGGGGCCACCTGGAGGTATTTAGCAGCCGGGAGCTGAAATCACGCCTGGTCTGCAGGCAGAGCAGCTCCTCCAGCACCGCAGCTGCACGGGGTGGGTGCTCAGCTGGGAAACAGCGCTGCCCGCAACAGCCCAGCTTTATCGTTTTGTTGTGTCTCCTCCCTCTCCCTGCTAGACCAAAGAAACCAGGTTTAGCAGTTTAACAGCTCCCAGACTGGTTCTGGACTGGGAAAACTGGCGTCTCCCATGAGATTGATCCTTCCTGTACTGACTCAAATGATTTTAGGCTCAGGTGGGCTATGGTAGAATGAAGTCCAAACGAACAAAACAGAGGCATCTTCATATGTTTATTTTGCTAAAGATGGATTTATTTCCCCACAAGAAGACAGAAATTTAGAGTGACCATCTCCTCTGTTACCTGGAGGAAAGCAAAAATTGAGCCGTTTGCTCCATGTCTTCAACATTCATTTATCCCCGTGGCTGTTTTCTTCCTTCCTGACTCTGTTGCTCCCTCTGACCATGCCCGGTGCAAACTGCCAGTTGGTCAAAGCCTGCTGATGCTTGAAGCCTACAAGGGCACGTTCTAAAACCATACAAAACGTCAGGAAAAGCTGATACAAAAAGACTGGCGTCCAGTTGGGTGGGAAGGGATAAGCAAAAAGCAAAGGGGCTGGAGTCAGTTCTACCTCCAGCATCACCTTGTAATCCTGGTCACGTGTCAGGAAACCCTCCCTGAGCTGCTTGGCAGCTTTGCAAAGTCCACTGCTTGGCTGCATCCAGCCCTGAAGTATTAAAGCATAATGAAAAACCCCAAATAAATTACACAAGAGGCTACCTGAAATTGTCTTTCTCTTCTTTCCTTAATAAAACTTTTCCAGCTCTTTGAGGTTTCGGGGTTTTTAGAGTTGCAGATCTATTTTTCCTCGTCCTCAATTCCATTGTGCGTTGGGAGATCACATTGAAGGTTCTTGAGAAGCAAAAAACCCACCCAAAGGTCTTAGAAATTCTGCATTCTGGAGGTGCCAAGGACTCTGCCACAGGCAGCGTGGGTACCCCAGGTATAAGAAACCTTCCCAGCGAGGGAATAGAGAAAGTGGGGGAGCGTGAGATCCTGTTTGCTATTTTATTTCTGAGCATGCCTTGTAGCTACTGTGCTGGGGACACAGCAGGGTCGCCCGCACCTCCTGCTCTTGGTGGCTCCCGGCAGGAGCAGGGTTTGAAGGTTCAATGTGGGGCACCAGCACAGCGCGCCGCAGCAGTTACACAACTCGCGGTGCAGCCACGCTTCATTTAACCATTCTTCACAGCTTGCAGCCTTTAAATCAAGTCAGTGCATGTCCCTAAAAACCAGAAAGCAAGAACCCAAGCCCTCTTGTTTGGGCTGGTTTGGGAGTTCTGTACCTGCTCAGCATCGATTACCACCTCGCCCAGTGAAACGCTGCGAGCAGATCAGCAGTGCAGGAGCACACCAGCACCTGGTCCATACTCCAAACATGAGGCCAGGGGATACTCCAGCTTAGCTCTCTACATTTTTCTCCTAAGAAATAACTCTCTGAGGTACGGAAAGGTTCCTGTGATATTTTCCACTTCACTGCAGCCCACCTGGACTTTACTCACACAGCTGACAACAGCGCTGCTGTGCCCAGTGCCATGCAGGGACCAATGCCAGATTTCTCTCGCTGGGCTTCTGTGCTCATCACAACAACCAGAGATTTATTTAACACGTAGAAGGCTCCTTAATGTCCCCCTGATTTTGCAGGTGTCACCATCAGCCACAGCGATTGACTCCATGTGGAATATATCCACTAATAAACCAGATAGAGGACCTGACTCAAATCTTATCCTTCTACATGAAAAGGAAAAATATTAGGGTTAGGAATAATGAGACCCTTGTTAAGACACCGGAACTCAATTCAAGAGGTGTCATGCTAGCAGGCAGTGAATGAGACGTGGCAGTGCAGGAGGAAGGTGAAAGGGAGCAGGTCAGTCCCTACCTATCAGTGAGAGGGAGCTTATTCTCCTCTTCTGTTTCCTACCACGAGCTGTGTCCTAAACTGGGAAGTCTTGTCTTCCTTTAAGCTTAATGAGATGTATAAGCAATGGCAGCAATCTCAAATATGGATGGAAAGACCTCCACTGGCAAAAAAACCCAATCAGGGGGTTTGATTACCTCTGCCAGCCCTTCTCAAAGCACCGAGCCTTTCCTCACGTTGCTCTCTGCCAGTGTCTGCAGGGCTTGCCAGACCAGATTCATCTCTCATGACAGCCTGGCTAACGGGAAATCCCGTACATGGCAAAGAGCATCTATCGGTACAGGGCTCCGGTGGCTGTCCCGTGGCCACCTAAAGGCACCACAGAAAATGTCCAGACTGAGATCTCATGGGCAGATTTGCTCTGATGGACCTTCACTTTCTCCATGGGAGTTCTGTGCAGTCAGCAAGGCTTTCGAATGACCGCTGGCTCTGAAAGCCCCACAGCCATCTCTAGTAATGAAAATTCACGCTCCTGACTGCATTTGCCTCCGTGAGCTTTGCCACACATAAAGCCATAAGTGACCAAGGAGCAGATTTGGTCTTGTGTGTCTTTTCATTACCAAGAAGAAGCAAGATGGGATCTCAGCCGGGTGCTTCCTTCCTTTTCGTGGGAAAAAGTGGTGCAACTAACACTGTGAGAGACTTTAAGTGGCCTCCTCCCTTCATCTCGGATCTACCAGGCCGCCACGGGGCATTCCTTCTTTGAAGAGCCTCGTTCTGCCTTGTATCGGTGACAATACCGTTATAACATTTCTGCTTAGCAAAGGTGTTCGTTGCTGGAGCCAAACAGATTTGTTTATCAGATTTCCTCTGATGCAGCAACACGAGCGGCTCGGTAACAGCGCAGCTGAGCTACCATCCAACCACCGAGTGCAAGTAAAAGCACATTTAATGCACCTTTATTAGCATTTCATCAGGAGCAACAGACATCTCTGCTGAGAGGTCTCCCCATGTGGTTTTGTAAGGATGTAACAACTCCTTTTCTCCACGGTGCTGCTCAGCCCACCCGACTCCTGAGCTGCACCTGGAGGGCTTTGTGCCCCCCCAGCACCGAGTCCACTGCGACAGCAGCACAGGAGTTCACGTCAGGACACAGGAACCTTGATAAATGCCAGCTTAATGGATAGCTGCTTCTCTCCCACGTCTAATTATCCCACTGCACAGACAACAACGTGCCTCGGGAATCCGTATGAAAGGGAAAGAAACTTGGCTAAACTCATTACATCAATAGAACAGGCATTTTGTTACAGTGACATTGAATCTCTGGAAACACCCCGTGCAAGAAATGGGGATTATTCACAGTAAAGTTCTTAAGAGCAAAGGATTCTGTAGTGGAGGAGGACTCGGGAAAGAACATGGCAAAATTCAGACGTTATCCTTAATGAGATGTCATCAGCAATGAATGGGAACAAGGGAGAATTCGTTTCTCCTGTGGCAGAAGCCAGTGCTTCACTGTTACAAATCAGAAACCCTGAGAGAAAGTGTCAGCTAAGGATGTTTGCTTCCAGCACAGCACTGTCACGAGGAGTGCTGGCAACACCATTGGCTGGAGGCACGGCGAGGCACGGATGCAGTTATTCCTCTGCAGACAGCACTACAGAGATCAGTTCTGGGATGATTTTACTATTCTGATGCCAGCGTCATGCAAGGAAAATCGAGTATTTTGTAGAACTCGCAAAGAATTTGAAGCAATGAACTTAAGATTTGGCATCACAGACAGCAGTTAAACACGTTTCTTCCTTCTTTCAGATTAGATGTCCCTCAGCTCTTGGCTGAAAGAGGACTTTGGTTGGTTGGGGTTTAATCCTACCAAAAAATAAAAGTCTGAACGCCACAGAAGAAAGCTGTGTAAGTGGTGCAGAGAGACAAAGTCCTACTCTAAAACACTCAGAGAATTCTTTGGGTAGTTTATCAAAAGTAAGACTGAAGTATGGCTTTAATTAATGTATAAATATCCTTGTAGAAAATAAATACCAACGATGAAAGGGCTCTAATCAGCCTGTGCTAGGCACGAAGAGAAGCTGACATTATCTCCTAGGACAGAGCACTGCGAATGCCTTCGCTTCCCAAGGTTAAATTAAGAAGCACTGCTAAATCGATAGACCCTAGGTAAGCCTGAATCACTGCACCTGGCAGAGAAACCAAAGACCGGAGTTGAGGGAGTCTTGCGGTTAAGCGCTCTGGCTGTAGGAAGAGTAAACAGCTTGTGCAGGTGACAAGAAGTGAGTATAACAATAAGCGATATGTTTCCTAGGACGAGTGTTCTGATACGGCGCCGGTCCCCAGGCTGTTCCACAGAGCTTCAGCTGGGGGGGGTGAGGAGGAGATGAGCCTGGAGATAACACCGTCTCGCCTGGTTCTTTGCACAGCCGCACACCGGCAAAGCAAGGGCAAAAACAGTTAGTAGGAAGAAACCCAACCCTACAAAGCCCTGCTAAAGTCAAGGTGACCCCAAACTTAGCAGAGCAGTGCAAGGGGGGGAGCTCTTTGCATTAGGATCTCGTAGCTAAGATAGTATTTCCAGAGCAGTCTAATCTTTAACAACTGCCTCTTCTTCTTCCAAGGCAGCTGCAGAGCGAGTCAAAAAACAAATGCAGCACAGCTTGAAATTCTCTCCTACCCCCAGCACCTGTCTGTCCCCCCCACCTCTTCTCCGCTGGAGAATAAATGACGATTGTTCATGATCAGTAGCCCAGAACGTGCTTCTCTGTCAGCTTCCCAGGCCAGCTCATCCCTAAGCCGACGTTTCTGTGTCTCTTGCATCAAAAGGCACAGCGCTATTTCTGTTTGCCCTTGTGGGACTGGGCTGGGAGCATCCGCTGCTCATTTCACCCAGGCTGCTCATCATCAGCCGCAACGATTTCTGAGCAATGACCTTGGCTTGATGAGAACCAACGGCCCGGAGGTGCAAGGCTTCATTGCTCAGAACCCAGGATAATGTTGTTGAGCAGTGCCTGATGTACATTTTCTTATTCCACCGCTGACCCATCTCACATACGAGCTGACAAGCTGCTGGGACCTCGGGTGTGGTGAATTTGTGTCCTCTGTGTCTACTAAGGGTTTTTTGCCTTGAGCACACACGATCCAGGGAGAGAGACCTTAGAGCAGCTTCCAGCACTGAAAGGAAAGCTGGGGAGGGGCTCTGGTTCAGGGAGTGCAGGGATAGGATAGGGGGAATGGTTTTGAGCTGAAAGAGGGGAGATTGAGATGAGATCTTGGGCAGAAATGTTTTGCTGTGAGGGTGGGGAGGCCCTGGCCCAGGTTGCCCAGAGCAGTGGTGGCTGCCCCATCCCTGGAGGTGTTCCAGGCCAGGTTGGATGGGGCTTGGAGCCCCCTGACGCAGTGGGAGGTGTCCCTGCCCATGGCAGGGGGTGGCACTGGATGGGCTTGGAGGTCCCTTCCAACCCAAACCATTCCATGGTTCCATGATTCTATAACACTCTGTGTGTCCTATCACCTCGAAGGACTATTTATAATTGCCACTGGTGTTGAAACACCCAAACGGGTTTTCCTAACAGATGTTGTGAGGGGATCCTGCCACCAGCAGTGTTGTGTTGTTCGTGTCCTTCTGCCTCCCGGCAGCTGCAGGCAGTGTGATACAAGCAGCGGTGCAGCAAACAATATTAAGGCAGTAGCTTCCTTTTGAGGAAGCTCTTTTTCCTTACCTGTTTTTGAAGGTGGTCGCCCAAACAAGCCACAGCTCTTACAGCAACGAGTAATCAGCGCTGCTTTATGAGACGGCATGTACAGACGAAAGAAAGCCTGTAGCTATTTAGTTAAAACCTATTTCAGAAGATTCTCAGGCAGGGAGAGAATTACAGTTCAGCAAAATCTGATCACTCAAAACTTAACTGAAAGTGAACGCTGTTTAATAAAAATCACGTAGGCTGTGCCAGTGCGAGAGGAGGTTGACTGACGGCTGGGCTGCTGCAGGCAAGGCAACGCCATGCAACGGTGACAACAGCGACTCCTCACTAACAAGGTCAGATTTAGAATGCATAAGGAATCCTCAGATTTTTCTGGGGTGAAAGAGCCATTTTTAGCTTCTATGAAATTAATATTAATACCTATACTTCGTCTGTTCCCAAAGCTGTTTGTTGTGTCTGCTGTTGTTTTTAAAGCATGTGGCTGAATTAATGCAGCAGTGATGAACGGCTGCACACCAAGCCTCAGCAGTTCCCTTACTGCAGCGCCAAGTCCCGCAGTCCCGGGTAAGGTGTAAAATTCCCCCTCAAGGTGTGATGGAACATATCCTTTAACAGAGAGGCATGAAACAGGGACCATTTCTAGGAGGCAAAAACTCTTCTTCTTCTTGCCCAGCTCAAATTTTGCCTTCTGAGACAGCACAACAGCCCTTGAAGTTCATCGTATCATGTTGCTTCCACACCGCCGCAACGCTCCAACCAGAGGTTGGGCTTTGAATGGAGAAGCCAAACTATGAAGGGCTTGTGTGCTGCTTACCCAAGCATGAAGACCAGGAGTCGGACGTTGTCAGGAGAGCTCAGTCTGCAATAGTTACTGTTAGCGTGTGTGGAGTTTGATAGATCAAAGTGATGTTTCAGAGCTAGAACACGTTGGATCCCATTTTGAAGACTTCTGTTGCTGAAATAACAATAAATATTACCATGATGTGTTTTGTCACATTAATTTATTGTTGTTCTTTTTCTTTACACGGCGGACAGACAACAGAGCTTTCAGTCTTCCAGAGCAACGTTCCGAACCAACACACTGACCAGGTGATACCACATCTCCACACAGTTTATGTTTAATAAACTCCTCAGTATTAGCATAGTCATGAGCACTGCAGAGCTACCGGTGTCGGCCTCGCAAAATCCTACATGCAAAACCTGAGCGTTTTCCCCACCCTCTTCTTGAATTTTCATGAGAGCTTGTGACATGAGTCAAGGGCAAAATTTCACGTTTCATCAGCAGGCACGGGGGAGGTTAAAAATTTGCTGCAAAACTGTGAAATTCTGCCTTGGAAAAAGAAAAAAGGGCATCACTTCCTGAATTCACTGAGAATGAAACATCCTCATCGTTCCAGAGAAATTACACCATTTTGAACAGATGCTTTTTTTTCTGTAAGAAAAATCAACTCCCCCACTCTCCCAAAAATTTCTATTTGTTATCCAAGGGAAACTGCAAAAAGTCTGGGGCAACCATGGGTTATTTCTTCTTAGTGGCATGGATATTTTTTGCCACGGCTTTGACCGTAATGGAGCCTTCAAACAGACCAGTACAATATAAAGCTGTGTGCTGTGGTCTCTCGGTTGAGTAACACGTATTATAAAACTTTAAAAACGGAGCATTTACAACCAGGGGACATAAAGACGTGCTTTTAAAATTGTAAATACATATTTACAGGCTTGTGTGATAAACCAGAAGTTCTCTGGGAAAACCAGTCATATATCACAACAATTTACACACTTCTCTCCTTGAGTTTGTCAGTAATTATAGTTCATACCGCTCTAAAAAAAGCAGCAAAAATAAATTGCACAAAAGTGACCTCTTCTAACCTCATTGGTATGCCTTAAAGGCACTAAACTCAGCAGCATCCATGCCAGAAACTCTGTACTTCGTTTAATTCACTCTCGTTGGAAGTTGCGTGGGTCTCAGAAGAGCCAATTGTTTAAAGCAGGATTTGGGCTGCGTGGCCAGAAAGCTCGGTCCTCAGCAACAATCCTCAAGTGGCCAGGGAGAATTTGTACAGAAAGTGGGATCTTCGACAAAGTACTGCGCTGGGAAAATCAAGGGCATATCCTAGCGGTGCTTTAAGACAGAGTATATTGGAGCTGGGTTTTATCAGCGCTGTATATTCATTTTTCAAGTGCTGTCCAGACACACAGGAAGAGAATTCCTGTTTGAAAGAACAGGGTTTACCATACTAATACTAAATGGTGAGAGGAAGGAGAAAAAGTGGAGAGAAAATGAGAGAGCAACCTGATCCAGTGGGAGATGTCCCTGCCCACGGCAAGGGGTTGGAACTGGATGAGCTTTAAGGTCTCTTCCAACCCAACCCAGTCAATGATTCTCTAAGATTAAAATAGACTGCTAACGTGTAAAACTAAAGTGAGCCAAAGCCGTATGTGCACATCAGCTTCTTTGAGATCTACATAAGGCCAGGAAACTTCATTTCTGTGCTATTTGACCAAGATCTGCCAAGCTGCCTAGCAGATTTGGATACTCACTTCCAACTCGTTTTAAAGGACAATGAGAATCTCAGTCTTCTGAGGCTGCAATGAAAAACGACAGCCTTCGTTTGCGATTAGTACATCACGTATTTCAAGAGGAAATTATTGCTACCAAATAGCTCAAGCGGGGACAAATCCTAGAGGCTCTCCACTCTAGGAAAGAGAGAGCAGCCAGCAAGGGCACAAGCTCTCCCCACAAAGCCTGCATCTCAATGATCTCTCAGTCTTGAACTGGAAGCATCACTTCCAACACAGGAGCGGATGTAGCTTTTTATGGCTCATCTAGTTCTCAGCATCTCAGCCTTCCCTCAAACAACAATTGCACTTAGAAAGCCTCCAATAGGGGTTTATCCAATAAATCTGTAGCTAGATAATATAATATCCTGAAGACTTTTTCTTTCCAACTCAAACAACATGTAGCTAAAACATTTTTACTGTGAATAAAACGAATGTTTCTTGTTTAAAGCTTTCATATTCTGTTTGAACATTTTGATTTTCATCAAAACTATAAAAAATTAACTGTTTTCAGCAATTTCATACATATATATTAATATATATGTAATATATATATGAAGATATATATAAAATTGATCCTCTTTTTGACTTTGTCAGGGTGGTGGGAAGGAGTATCAACTGGGCACTTGTTTTTTGCTAACTAATGTGTGCATACACAGACAAGCGCTCATCTGTGTGGAGTGCAAAGACAAGGAGAGGAATAAACTGACTGAAATAAGGGAGAAGTAGGGCCAACAACCCCCTTGGCCTCCTTGAAAAGTCCCAAACCCGGACGCTACATTAGCAGGGATCCTGAAAAAACTTGCCTTGACAGAAGGAACCCTTTGTCTTGGAGGTGAAATCTGCAGGGGCCCGGAGAAGCCCCCCCTGCCAGACCTGTGTGTGATTGTCACCATTGTGGAGCAAGAGGTAAGAGACCTTTTTGCACTGCATTTTGCCAACTGACCTGTACCTTTCTGCAATTTGTCTTTACTGGTTGCCAGCTGCCTTCATGGATGCTCTCTCTACATTGAAACTAAACATGCTTGTATTGAGAGTCACAAACACAAGCTCCGTATTGATCCTGCATGGCAACACGCATGTTTGATACTCTCCCTAAATAAATCAATCCTGGGTGTAACAAGAGTGCCAGGCCGGCAACAAATGTCATGAGATGGATGCTCGTCCCTTTATCAATCTGGGATATCAGTGCATTTTTTTTTACAGAGATCACTTAGCAAGTGGCTTCCAAAAAAAATGTGGGTCCCGACGCACTTGGAAAGCAATGGCATCGTGCCCGTTAAAGCTAATGGTACCAAGCCAAGAGACTGGGGTACCCACAGACATCAGATGTGGAAACCTCAGCAGAACCTACCACTGCCTTCAGTGGATTTGTGGGGGATGCCCAGTTCTTTACCCGTTAGGATGTAAAGTAAAAACTAAAATGATGTAACAGTCTTTTCAGAATTGCATAGTATGTTAAACCCCTCTGTGCTCTAACAGAAAGGAGACTCATCCAGACCCACCAACCCTCTGAACACGATTAATCTGCCTGCACGTGTCTGAACAGCTCTCCATGCTATTCCACTGGCTGTTGATGCATGGACTCCACGCGGCAGGGCACCCCGAGATCACCCTCTCACCAGCATCCACAGTTCATCACTCTCTGGAGAAGGCAGGAGCCCTGCTCCGCGCTCTCTCCCTCCCCCTCTGCAAGGAAGGACGATATGATAGAGGCGCACCATTGCTTCCAGCAGAAGAAACCACTGTCCCTGTTATCTACGGAGGAACCGGTCTCACCTCATCTGAGCAAAAGCAGGAGAGAGAGGATAATGCTTGAGGATTAATTCACCTCACCTTTTCCAGTCAAAAGTTCTTAGTACCTGTAAATACACAGAGAGTTGCATTTAATTGAAGTCAGCTTTAAGATTAGGCAGTCAGAACAACAGTCCCATTACCTGGAAGCAGGAGAAGTCATTTCCTGTGTGGTGCGCAGGAAAGAGTCGCCCATGATTTAACTTTTGCTTGGGTTTCCCCAAATAAATGGTCTGTGCTGCAGTCAGGGATGCTAACGTTTCATTAGCAACAGCCCCCTTTATTCAGGAGGTAGGAAACCTCACAATTTTACTAGCTTTTCCCCTCAAGTGTTATTTTTGGAATATATTTAACAAAGAATAAATTTCATGCAGCAGCATCTTGATTTTGCTGGCACCCATTCTCACCTTTACCTTTATTCAGGTAAGTATAATGTTCCTTAGCTACGACATCAGTGTAAAGGCGACTATCTGCATTTTACAGGTGGGGAAATGAAGGAGAAGACAGTGTCTTTAAATCAACCAACAGGAAATCAGTTCAGCTTCACCAATAACACTGAACCAGATCACTAATTTGGCCAAGCCCATACAGCCTCATTACAACAGTCTTGTATGCCACCCCAGCCCTGCAATTTGCATTGTAATACTGGTCTTTGAGCTTCTGGTATTCAACCCTTAGACACATCCCCAGGCATATTTTGGGGTCAGAGTTAATATTTGTTCAGCATTTACCCATTCAGCCTGGAAGATCTCAAAGCACTTTGCCCACTACAACGATCAGATACAGACAGCACTGCTTCCAAGATGGGAACAAACCTCATCCTTACAAAAATTACCACCATCTTTGAGCTCCCTGAGGACCCAGAGGAGCAACACTTCAGGTTTTAAGAGTTCATAAATGGAAGACAGCTCTTCTTCCATCTTCCATGAGGCTGAAGAGCTGACTCTGCCCTAAGAGATCCTTTTCCCTTGTCCCTTGTGGTCGATTTAACTGAGACACAGGACACCTTGGTCTCCTCCTTCATGCCTGCTTTCTTATCAATGACAGGTTACAACGAGAGCAGCGACTCTGTGGGTCTTCTGAGGCTCAGACAGGATCTACAAAGCACTTCGCACTCCTTGCCCACAGGAACACTAGACCAGCTCTGCGCATCCTCCCGCGGCAGTGCCCGACTGCGTTTCTCTACCTGGTTTGGTTGGACAGGCAGGTGGGTCTATTCCTTGAAGAACTGGGATGCAGTGCAGTTGGATTTCTTGCATTGCCTGGCGCTGGTGTTATGCGAAGAAGAGGAAGGACATCTAGAGGCCACGCGGAGCCTGTAACTGTACAGAGGCAGAAGAAACTCATACACACATTGGGGCACCAGGGGAAAAAGCAGAGACACGCGGTAGGGCCCTACAAGGGCTTAGTAAGCCATGAGAAAAATCCCTTTACACCCCACCCACCTTGCAAGTAGCAAGAGCCACTTCTGAAGGCAAGAGTGCTCTTTTTGCCTTGTTTGGAACTTACCCTGTTCGTTTATTCAAGTAGGAAACAGACAATGTCAACTGGAAGCAGTGTCCAGCCTCCCAGCCAACGTCCCAGACCCTCCAACCGGACAGACAGACAAATCCACAATTATGTAAACAATTAAAAAATTCACAGTCTGTCTTCTCAGTCCATATCAGCTTTCAAAATACGTATCTATGGAAAAGGAATTTTACTTTACAGAAGTGTAATACCACATCTGGTCACTTTTCCCAAGGTCAAAGGCCGCAGTACACTTTTCCCACTACAGATTGCACGTGATAAGCTATTTTACTTTAAATATTAAATTAATTCCAAGAATATCAAAGTGAAACTGAAAATCAGAGATTTTAACTCACAGCATAGCATCTCTGTTGACTGTGATTTCAGGAAGAAAGCCTGAAAACATGAGTCAAAGCAAGGGAAATAGAAAGGCAGAACATACAATCTCAGTTCAAACCTACAGTCAAGCTCAGCTTCCTTATACTAAAAAGATTTTTTAAAATCCCCTATTTCTTTTTAAATTCAGCATCTTTTGCTCTCCTGTACATATTGGTGCACCCCCCATACCTGTAGCAACAACAGACCTACCTTGTACGTGGAAATTCTGCAAGTCTAACCAAA
This sequence comes from Neomorphus geoffroyi, assembly GCA_033558235.1. Taxonomy (NCBI): domain Eukaryota; kingdom Metazoa; phylum Chordata; class Aves; order Cuculiformes; family Neomorphidae; genus Neomorphus; species Neomorphus geoffroyi. The sequence goes on along the minus strand of JAUMJM010000029.1, from coordinate 5,893,866 downwards.
CCCCATTGCCTACGTTCTTCCAAGGGAACATATTGTGAAATATAATTTTATTACATAAGGACATGCCTAAGAAAATTCAAAAGTTTTCTCTAGGTTATTTTTAGAGTTCAATATTGACCTTTTAAAGAGATTTATTTCAGTTACACAGCCTTTGTAGTGCAGCATAACGGCAAATTAGAAAGAAAGAAGTGCAAAATTTTCCATTACAACACAAAAACCAAACTGCAGAAATTTTGAAAAGTAAGCAGTTCAATTATTTCCAAATTAAAATTTGTGGGCAAAACAGTCTGCCAAAGTTTTGTTATTGTTCTATGTAAATCATCCTCCTCAGCCTTTGTGACTAACGCCGGAGCATTCATCTACTGTGTAAGAATCAGAGAGTGGTAATGAGGAAGTCAACAAAAGTCAGATTTTATTGTCCCATATAAGGATTGTTACCAAGGGAAACAGCAGAAAAGCCAAAATAAGTTTAGTTTGTTTGGCTTCAGTTCTTTACTATAACTAGAAGAGAGAAATTTTAGGTTCTTTTTATTTAGAATGTTTCCATTTAATGTCAAAAAATTAATTACGACTTGTAGAAGTTCTTCTGTAACCAATAACATCTGCGTTACTGCCTGCAAGGAGCCAGTGCCTGGATCCTTTGGGAAACTTCAAAAAAGCCTCAAATCCGAAGAGACAAAGTAACAGAGAAAATCTGAGCTGTGTTTTCGAATGCACACCCCTCACCCTGTTCAAAAGCGAAGTGCTAAAGGGAGCTTTCACCTCCTAATTTCACCGAGTTTTAAACTAACAGATCACTGGGTTATTATTCAGAAGATGAGGACTGGAAAGATAAAAAGGGGGTGGTTTAGGATAGGAACTGTCGCCTTCCCATCCATGCTCCGCTCGGCACGGGCCACAGCAGCGCAGCGACGTTAGCTCTGCGAAGGCAGCGAGGGATGGGTGCTCTCCTCTGTACCAACATTAAACCAGCAGGAATTGATAATTTTGTTTTCAAAGAGCCTGTGTAAAGCACTGCAGGGGTGTCTGCATGTTTCGGGAGTAACGCCCTGCATCGGCGAGGCGAGTTCATCTCAGAGGGGGCTGCAACACCCCCAGTGCACAGAGGAGCGGTGATTGAGCCGGCTGTTTTTAGCACTGTCAACTCGCACCTGCTTCCACCATCACTGAGCTGGGGTAACTGGAGACAGGCAAGAGAAGAGCAATTCTTAGAGGCCCCGTGGCGATGCAACGGAGCCGTAAGGACTTTATGGGGAAGGGCTGAGGGAGCTGGACCCCAGCCCCATCTCACCACTGCACAGTCAGCATCCTGGGCCAGACAACAGCGGACAGGCAGCACAGCTCGTGCTACACCCAGCCCTCTTCAACCCATTGTTTAGGAACAGTCCCAGCTGGAAAAAGAAGGGGGAAAAAAAAGGAGGAGGGCGGGGGGCAGGAATAGCATCATAGAACACAATATGCTTGCACAGAAACCCAGTGTTAGACAGCAAGAAGGACTCATCCACACTGAATTTTCTCCCCCAACTAGGACTTTTAACTCAGGATAAGCAGTTCTGGCAAATGTACTGGCTGTATTATAAATTAAAGCTAAACTAAAAGCCAAATGATGCCATTTTTTAACACGTAGACAGGATCTAAACCTCCCTCTCTCAGCTGAAATCATCCTGACAGAGATAAATCACGAAGCTTGGTGAGACTTTACTACAATAAACCCACACTAAACCCCAAGGTCTTACAGTCTTCCTTCCTTGGATCTGAAAGTGTTTTTCGCAGTATGAGTCAGTCCCCTAATCCCCACTTTTCAGATGCAGAACTGAGTCAGAAGGAAAGCGATTTGCCAAGGTCGCCCAGAAAATCTGCAGTCTGAAAGCAGAGGCAGGAACAAAAGCAAAGGCTCCCCCTCACACTGCATCCCCGCGCCCCGCGTTCAATTGGCTTCAGAGGTTGCAACTTATTTGTCTAAATCAAATTCCCACTTCCATAAACCTTCCTAGGCCACTGAGTCTGGAAAAGAGCAGCACTGAAGGGCTGGGAAAAACGCCCGATCCTGCCACACCCCTTTCCCTCAGACATTCTCGAAATACATTTGGTATTTTTAATGCAAATTACCTCCTCTCCCACCACGCTTGAGCCATTCACATTCTTCCCAGTTGCTAGTTCAGTTCACTAGAGATGTCCCAGAAAACTAAGTTACTGGTGGGAACAAAGCTGGAGTGACCAGATACGGTCACTGGTCACCCCAGCAAAATTCAGTCACGGGGTATCAGTCAGGTAGTCTGGGCTCCCATTTTTACATCAATTAATGTGTTTTTCTTGCAGGGTTTAGACTCCTGTGCTCATTTAAAAAAACACATGCAAATAGTCCAAAATTTCAGAGGCACACGGACACTCTGATGGTTCTCCTAAAAACAGACACCAGAGACACGTTCCATCGAAAGCGTTTAACTGCTGTGAAATAAAGCGACGTCTAAGCTGACTTCTAAAATAACTGACTGCCCGGGGGGAAAAGAAAGATAAGGAGATGTGGATGATTAAGCCTAAATTCCCAGCTTTGCAGAACTAGGTTGAGTAATTTTACAAGCTAAAAGGCAAGCGAGGGGGGTCAGGGTGGAGATAAATGGGCTTTCTGGGCTTGGTGAGCACTAAACCAGCACACCACGAACCAAACTGGCAAGTGCTCTCTTGCTCTAGCGCGTTGCTTAATGGGAAAGCAAACACACAAAACAAGGATCTGGAAAAACATCCAGCACCAATTACGTGAACTGGTTTGGGTTTGGTTTTTTTTAATGACTTTTTTTTTTAAGTATAACAAAATATTTAGCAGGACAAAGCCATTTGTGGAGAGAATTTTCTTGAGGAGGATGCCCTGTCTGCAGGAGAGTCTGGTCTCTGTGGACAAAAAATAGGGAGCAGCAGAAAGCACAAAGGATCTCGATGAGCTGTGCCGCAGCTATTTCGAGACTGACGTGAGTTTATTTATGAAAGTAGTAAAAAAGCTGGAACACATCAGGATTTTATCTCGCAATCACGTGATGCTAAAGGACATAACATGAATATTATGATTTTATGGTCAGGCCTTTCGTGAATCTAAACTGGAAAAACCTGCCACTGAGATCCTTGCACTCTCAACTTTCAAGAAGATATCCAGCAGCACTCTAACCACAGCGGTTCAGAGAACTCAACACCTTTACAGCTGCATTGCTCCCTCACAGTAACTCGGAAATTGTTTTGTTTCATGCATGTGCTCTGGAGTTCATTTCTTCATTGTTGACTTAGTTCCACACCCAGTGAAATCCTGCTTCAGACCACTATGAACTTCAGGGATGAACATCAAATCAACATTGAGAACTTGAAAAACATCTCACACTGTGCCCGCAACTCATCTAAAATTAATGTATTGATACTATTTTACTTAATCATGACCAGATTTTCAAAACCAACTAGTGATCCATAGTAGCCACTTTAAAGGGATGCAGCACTGAGCATGGCCGTGGACATCTTTCAGAAACTCAGTGACCTTATTGGCTCATCAAACTGAGCTCCAAGTCACTTAGTAAGTCACTTAATAAAGTCATTTATTAGTCACTTTGAGAAATCTTGGTCTAGGTCAATAAACTCAGATAAACAGAATCACATCAGCAATTTATCTTCCTAGCCTTCTGAAGGAGCTGAGAGCGCTGTGTGAGTCAAAAGGTGAAGAATGCTGGATTAAAACCAGCAGTACTCAAATACATCTTCTACACTGGCAGGAAATCTAACCTGATAGCTTCATTAAAAGTTTCTATCTATGGAATCACATTCATGAGAGGAAAAGAATACTTTATCACACATAGGGAAGACTGTATTTTTTATTTTGGTTAATAGAGAAATGGTGACCCCAATGAGGTCAAAACAACTACTGAAGACTCGCAGAAGCGGTACAACTCCTCAGTCCTGCACATCTCACGACAAAAAAGAGACCACAGAACAAAACGTGCTTCTGATTTAGAGGCAGAGGACTGAAAGCATTTGCCACAATGAATGGGGAATACAACTTCAGGCAGGCTCCACTGACAGCAGTTTGAGTGTGCAACTCTTCAAAGCAGCTCAAAGATGAAAGAATTCATTGTTTCTCATCATCCTGCCTCCTTCTACACTGCAATGTTTAGCAGAAACCACAGTACCCAAATGAAACGCTAAATAATTTCTACCGTCAAGTCATATTTGGAAGATGACTAACTGCTCCTCCCACACAATCTGCACGAGAGTTTGCTCAGTCTGCCCGAGTGCTTCCAAAGCAAGCTCCCTCCACGAGCAGCACTGCCAGTGCTCAGGGCTCAACACCAAACTCTTTTCTATTTCCACTTGCTGCCAGGCCCTTCAAATGCCCTTAGCAGGCAGCACATCCTCTGCGTTCTCAAACAAAACCACTGCCCTGAAAAGGCCACGTATTTACTTTACTGTAGACATTTAATTTTGCTGAGTAGCACTGCACAAACTGCAGGAGGAATGGAGGTTGGACAGGCCCAGGTAAATTATTGCTCCCTTTTGACTGACCCAGGGCATTACAAGCAGCGCCTCAGTGTTGATGTTCCTCTGAAGGCAGCGCACACCTCCAGTGGCGAATGCCACCTTGCACCACTCCGACTGGATGCTTAGCCCATATTTCTGAGAAATGGAACACCACCCGCTGAATAATCAGAGCTGTTTCTCACAACCCGTTGGAGTTTCTGGGAGTACCGTCATCCAAAACATGACTCAGAGATGCTGTTTGGCTTGTGAAACATAGAAGTCTTACAAAAAACAAGCAGAGATCTGTACACAAACAGAGTTCATCCTGCTGATCACTACACTATGTTCCACAAACCACTCACGCTTTGAATAAATTAGGAAAATGAAGCGGCAACCTATCTCTTAAGAAAAAGCCCCCCTCCAGCTTGATGCCTGCTCAAGCTTCCCTGAGTTTGTTTTACTGCTTTGTATTTGGGGAAAAAAAAAAAAGCAGGACTTCAACGCTGTTCTTCAAACGCAAGCTTTCAAAAGTACACTCTACCAACAGCATTTTTAAAGACTTACTAAGAGAGCTAAGCGCGCAGGATCAGCAAAATGAGAACGGAAAGTGATGATGAATGCATGGGGAGCTGCAGTCAGAGGTGACTCAGTAGCCATAAGGCTTCCTCTTAACTAAGGAAGAGGTTTAAAAGCAGACGGCGGCTGAAGAGACTGTGATCCGGAGACGGAACGGGACTCTAATGCCTCCTGCTCTTTTCCCCACTCGTGGACTAATTATCTATTTGCATTTTAACCACTTGGGTGGGGACCCTTGCTTTCAGCACAAAGCAGCACAGATTTCTGCTACTGCTGAAGTGCTACCTTGGCATTAATTTCACCAAAAAAAATACCTATAAGACATTATTTAAATTGTATTTCAAGATCCCAAAGGCGATTTAGGAAAAGCCATCACGTCATTCATACATACGGAATAAAGACCCATCTTTAGTAACATTAACATGTCTCATTATCTCAGTGTGTAAAATGGACAATGAACCACAAAATTAATATATAATGCAATTTTTAGTGTTTTATTTGCATCTTCCTCTGACATAGAATTATTTTCCTTGCCTTCTTACTCTTCCAAAACCTACTGGAAGGTCCTATTAGAGAACTTCCATTAGAGAGCTGTGATTCACTTTGAGATGTGAAAGTTGACCTCTTTTTCATAACTCACTTACCACAAAAGCTCAGATCCAAACCAGCACACACGCATCCAGAATCTATCCTTTAGCTCATTTTCATCACGAACAGAAGCAGACTACCATGTGACTCACGCAGAGCATACAGTCAGTAAACAACAGCTAGAATTAGTATGCAAGGTCTTCTCAGTTCTCTTTTTAAGGTCATTCACAAGCTATTTGTCTGTCACAGGTTATCATTCACAACTTGGCTTTCCAGCTGAACTTGGCTCCAGTAAAAGCTGGAACTGGCCCCATAATTTTGGAATTGAAGCCACAAAGGGCAGTGAGTGGAGTGCCACTCATTTCTGTCTTTCAAACTGAAAATTCACACATAAAATTACCAGGATCTAGTCCTCTCTGACATCTCCCTAAAGAAAACCATCAGCAACTAAACTTGAACACTTTGAAGTACAAGGCTTACAATACAAAATGTCAACAAAACAGGGCCCCACAAAGACATCAGCCCCCAGCAGCTACAGGCAGCTCACGGAAAGGGTCAGGAAATTCAGAGCAAGGCAGCAAACACTGATTTCTAATTCCACTATGCGCGAGGCTGCATCACCTGGATTGTCCTGCAAAGCCTCAGTTTGAACACATTTAAGACATTCACTCACACAAGCTGGTTTTAATTCCCTCTAGCAAAGTGGATGAAGGGGGGGGAGAAAAAAGGTAAATTCAATGTGTTACATCTCCCACCTCTATACGCACTTCAGCATCGCTCTGTTTATTAAACTGCCACTGCGTTTGATCTCACCCAGCACGTCAGGTAATCTCTGTAAACAGGACAAGTTCAATTGCTTTTATTGCCTGTTTGGATGCATTTCAAGGAATGTCAGCACTTTGTGGGCATCGTTACAGCTTTATTGTTGCATTCAGATCATAAAGACGCAGTTATAAAAGCCATAGAAATTCAATTATGCAGGCAAGATGTTATAGTAACTATGAAAGATGCAAGTTTCTTGTCTGTGACAAGCAGCCTATTTAGGAATGAATCTTTTTTGATGATCAGCTCTCATTCTGGAATACAGATCCCATCACACAGCACTTGACCGGGAACTAGCGTGTGCCAACATCTGAACCGTCTCAGGTTGGCAACAGCCTTGGGACACAAGAGGACTTACTATATTCACAGCAGAGAAAGACAACAGCAAAAGGATTTCTGCCATGATATCAAGGAATGAGGGAAGGAAGCTGGTTTATTTATGATCAGTTCACCGCCAGACATCTATAAACCCCTTCAGGGTGATCAAAACACCGAGCCCAAAGTAAGACCAAACACTGAACAGTACTTCAGTTTTAACAGAAGAGAGACATGACGCAACGAGTTAAGGATAAGGTTATGTCCCTCTCTCCATAACTTCAAATCTACAGGAGAGTTTTAACTTTTTTTCACGTTTCCCAATTCTTCTCAAACACCCAAATACAACTACAGGTACGCAAAACATAATGCTTTCACTTAGTAACATCTAATCAACACTAAAACCCCTCACTGTGGCTGGCCCTGCCACCTAAAGGACAGAACTGCTGCTGTAAGCCACGCCAAGAATTCACCTCTTTCATTGTGGTGCAGCTATTAAACTCGAGTACATTTTATCACAAAATCACTGAAGCACGTTAGAATTTCTGCATCACTGTATGTGATTTTCCCTATCCATTAAAATTCAGGGAAAACTGTTCGGGACAGGATAACACATCCGAGGATCGATGTATCAGATGAGAAAATTAACAGGGAGCTCTTTCCAAAGAATCTTACTCAAACAGCAGGTTTCATTTGAATAGATAGCTACATAAAATATTAACTTACTACTGGATTAGCAGTGAATATGCTACGAAATGGGCTACTGAAATGGGCTACCAGCTTCCAGCTCCACTGCAGGAGGCAGAATCTGTATCTTCGTGATGGAATTCAACACTCCAAAAGGCTCAGAGCCAAAACTCTTTACATGTATTTTTAAAATGGATCTACTTCATGAGTTTAAAGCATATGAAATTAGAAAATCATAATATCAGAGAAAGTTGAAATAGTGTGTGTAATTTTAATTGAAATAGTTTAAATTTATTAATGGTGTCCACAATAAGAAAATAAAATCTAAGACTAACTCAGAAGTGTCAAATTGGCATAAATCTGTTGCAGTGAACTGGGTGTAGACAGTTACAAGGATGCAAGCATACTTAATTCCTTCTAGATGTACACTGCTCATTTTTCCTGGTACATCTGGTTTACATACAAAAGGCAAGTTTCCCCCAAATTCTTAAAAAAGTTTAATTTATTGGTTCCAGTTCTATAAAATGTGCCGGGATGGTTCCACCTAGTTGGTCATTAAGTGCTTGCAACACCACTGAGACTCCTTAATATATGGGCAACTTCCACGACGTACTGCATGCTGGAGGAGAAAAACCCCTCTCCAGTTGCTTACCTGAACTTACAGCATCTTCGGCAAAGCTACAACATCCAAAAGCAACGACAACCCCACTTTTATGTCAAATTGTAATTTTTAATGTTTGCATGAGAATAGTCTTTATATCACTCTCCAGTAGAAGAAACAATATAGCCAACAGCAAACTTTAATACAGGAACATGCTCCAAGATTAACAACCCAAAATGAAAACAAAACGAAAGTAATGTAAAATGTAAATCACATATAGTACAATTGAAGTGTCCAAAACAATTTAAATAATTTTAAATATTTTATTTTTTAAACTTGCTACAAATGCTTTATACAATATTTCAACATGAAGTCCCCTTAACAGAAACGTAACAAAATGGGAATGATAGTGAAAGTGAAAGTTAAAGTGGCACAAATTCATCAAACAAGTATTAAACTACAAATTTTAAGAGGTAGATTACTTTTTAAGTCAAGAACAAAAATTGAAAGGGGTGGCTGGACAAAGAAAATAGTCACTTTCCATCGATTCTGTCATTAACCTTGAAAGCCATATGAACACATGACAAACGGTATTTCCATAAAAAGCCATTATGAGCAACAGATCTAATTTTTGTCTTAATTTATTAGATAGAGGTGTGTGACCTTTTAGAGTAATTATATATTTTAGCTTTCAAAATATACAGGTATGTAGTCCTGGTCTAGACTTCTTACTGATAAAAAGATACACTGCATTCATTATATATATGGTATTTAGAAATTGATATCGCTATTTCATTGCTATATAAAGTTTCATTTGCATGTATAAATAGGAATTTGGAAAATCCATAAAACACCCAAATCAGGCTTTTTTTTTTCCCCATTGTATGCTGGACATTTAAAAGACTCAAGAAGCGAGGAGAAGGTGGGAAGAAAAGGAAAATCTGTTGCACTAGGTTGGCCTCTAGTGATTCATGTTGACAAAAGGAGACTGAACATATGATAAAAATACTCTGAGTGCAGCAACACTTGTTGTCCCTGAATCTACACTGAATTATTGACAAAACTAAGGAACCAGCTTTGCCAAGTCCCCAGCTGGACTGCCCATATGCCATCCGTGAAGCTACGGACAAAACCAGGTTTGGTTTAGTTAATCCCACTACTTTTTCTGATGGTTTCGGGTCGGTTTGGTTTTGTTTCTAACAGAACCCTTCTCTTTTATTGGAATCGTCCTGTAGCCCAGCATGCATGTCGGGCATGAAATAAGAATATCAATGCCTGACACTGGATATTAGCAAGAAGCCTGCAGGCAATTTTATGATTGTGAGTCAGTTTCAGCTGGTTTTGCAAGCCTGGTGGATTTCACATCCATTGTCGTAGTGCTTATCCTAAGATGAGCATGCAACAGCTCTACCATGTCATTAAGGGGTTTTTTTTGTTTTGTTTTGTTTTTTTACAGGAGATTCCTAGAAAATAAAAAAAAAACAAACAAAAAACTGAAGATAAATGACAAAACAAACTATTTGTGAACGGAGTATGTTTACACAGAAAAACCGAAAGCTGAAAAACAAATTTGAAGACAAATATTACATAAAGCAAGTCTTGAAAAAAACCTTAAGATTTCCTGGAAAAAAACTCACCAACCCAACAGTGCCTAGAGAGCAGAATCAAAGTTAGCCTGTGCTGATAGTGTACAAAGGCAAAAAAAATCTTCATACTATATGCTTGATACAAAAAAAAAAATTGACTAAAAAGTCTAGATTTATGAACATTATTTCAGTAACAAAAAGTAGGAATTCTTCTAGCTAAACAATTCATTAAACCAGTAAAGACTGCAAGCTGCCAAAGTAAACTAACAGTATTTGAGACAGTCAAGGAAATTCTGCCCCTAGGTTAATTGTTATTTACCCCAAATTGTATTAAACAATTTCCATATGTGCAGATTTCCAAGTACTCGGTTATTTGGCTTAATGTCAAATGATTAATTTAAATGGAAAGATGTGTCATTCTGGCTTCAGATTCTACTGATCTGGCATCACATAAAATATGGTTTCACACATAATGCTAAAAGAGCAGCTGATGAGAATTAAGTAACACAAAGATGTTTACGTTCCAAGAGAATAGGCCTGGTAGACATTTCTTGCTCTTTAAAGGCTTTTTTTACACCATTAGTCTCCAAACTCCAGTAAGAGTTTTCTCCTTCAACATGTCCTGCTCTGGGTATTGACTATTTTACATCAAACTTCCCTCTAGCATTCTGAAATGGTTCAGTTCTATTGAGCCTTTACTTCACAAAGTATTTCCTCAAGATTTTCGCCTAGGAGGTCTTCTCCACCAGACCCAAAAGCTGCAAACAATTTGGATTTTGACTGTTCCCACTAATCCCGTGAGGGGATATTGCTCTGAAGGAGGCTGCCACCTTGTCCTCCTCCTCCATTATCAATTACAGTGATAACAAACCAGTCCCTTAAGCCCCAAAGATGGTGTTAACAACAACCATGCACTGCCCTCAGCAAACCTCAAAGAACTGTTCATCTTTAGTTAGTTTTGAGCAAGTCGCCTCGACTAACAAAACCTATTTCCAGAGTAACAAGGCAGGAACTTGCCAGAAAAAGAGTTTGCAAAATATCCTACTGATTGGAGAGACTACACGAAGACTTAAGTTGGGACTCAGGCACGAAGGTTAAGATTTTATTTATTTATTGAAGTATTAACCTTTCTTGGGATTAAAATGCTTCTTCTTAAAAAGAAATGGAACTGTAATTATAAAATCTGTTTATATTGAAACATAAGATCATGATACTTGTAACAGTTTTACACATTCAGGTAACTTTTCTTACACATCTGTTTCCCTTATATCAAGTATTTAATGATCTGACTCAATCAGTATGCACATACACTTCTGAAGTATTTGGTCATGGCTTTTTTTTCTTGTATGGTATGCAGAGTTATTTTATTAAAAAACAAAAACGCGAGTTATTTTAGTGAGTAAAGACTGCACTCATGTCTTTTAGCTCAGCAACCCACCATAAACAAAATCTAGAACGATTCTGACCCACCATACGTGTTAAGAGATCAAATACAAGGTCGTTGTCTCCAATAACATGAAGTTTAATGATGTGAAGTTTATTTGCACTCAGGCACTGACAGTTTTTTTTTCCAGAGTTTTCAATTCAGTTTATAATTAAAGACATTCTCTATACAAACTATGTATTATTTTATGACAACATGACAAAATGCATCAAGTATGTACATCACACCTCAGCGTGACTGAGTGGCTGAACTATGACTTAGGAAATGCAACCTCTTTTTTTATTTAAGTATGAGAAATTCAAAAAAAAGATCAAGAAAATCAGCAAAACAGCAAGCAACGTGTTCCTGCGCTGTTTCAACTTCAAATTAAATGCTTACCTGAAATCTTTTAGTTCTTGCTTTGTACTGCTTTCATCTCTTTTGTGTTCTGCTGCCTCTGCGTTTGCCGCCTGCTGCAGGCTTCGTGTGATAGGTCCCCCGATCCTCTCTCTAGATTTCGCAGCGAACCTGTCTGCCTTTTTCTTACTCGCCCCCGCAGCCTTACTTGGCAAAACAGCTTTATTATTCCTTTGTATTCTGACGTGCAATTTCCGGGATGCTTTGCTCGAGATTCCAGAGGAACTGTTCCTAGCAACCACCTTAGTTTTTTTCCCATCGACATGGGACATTCTGGACACTCTTACAGGACTAGAGTTCCTCAAGGATGAAGAAGAATTTGGCTTTTTGGATCGCATGGAAGGTACAAATTTAACATTTTGTTTTGATCTGAAGGATGCGGAGGGAAGCTGGATTTGTGCAGGTCCTGAGGTCCGTGCTCTGGTCTTGCCCAGGTGAGGCTGCATGCCTTGCATTTTGATTTCTGCATCTGCAGTTCGCCGGCGCTGGTTGTTGCCTTTTTCATTGCTCGCAGGTGAAGAAGAACTTGCACTTTTTTTGGAAGAATTCTTTTTAGAGGAGGGAGAGGTGGGTTTTTTGGGACAGCTGTATGACGCGTGCTTATTCAAACTTCCAATATACGTAAACTCTCTGTTACAGTAGGGGCAGATGTGAGAGTCTGGCTCGGACGGATTATTTTTCAGTTCTGCCTTCTGCTGGGCAGATTTCTTTTTTTGCAAGATAGCTTTCTGGACGAGCTGGTTCTTCTTTTTCAATGCACTTATTTTTAGTTTATTTGAGGACATTTTGCTAATCTCAACATTGAAATTAAGTCTTTTAGGCTGACCCATTCGTCTGAAGGCATTCTTTCCTGGGCCAGTTATAACCACCATGCCATTCTTCGGCTGCACTGTCTGTTTCAGTGGTACTGGATTTTTTTTAGGTGTGTATCTCTTTTTATCACTGGCAGATGCGCAGGCCAATATGTGTTTGTGCAACTCGGGCATGTTATCAACACTTTTCCCACATTTTGTGCATCGAATGGCAGTAGTAAAAGTCTGTGGAATATTGTGGGTAGTGAAGTTTGTTGCAGTAACTCCGATACCCATCGGATTACGATGGTGATACTGAAATGGAGGTGGCTTAAAGCTTGGGTAGTGTTGGTTGAGGCCCATACGAACATCAGGATCTTTAGATTTTACTCCAGACGCCATTATTTTTATAGTAGTATAAAGCTCTTCAGAGGAATCATTTAGATCTTCATCTTCCTCCTCTTTAGAAGGTTCCAAACAATCTTCTGGCAGGCTCTGCATGTGTTCCACATTTGCTTTACTGGGGTCAGTAAAATTCTGGGGTCTCAAAGTCCCACTTTCAAATTCATGATGTGTGCACACTTTGTCTGGATGGAGATCCCGCTGATGCTGTTGCAAATTGCACAAAAAAGCAAATTCCTTTTTACAGATCGAGCAAACAAAGATATTTCCTACTCCGTGAAGCAGAAAGCGATGTTCCGACAAGTCTGTTTTATCCCTAAAAAGCTGTACACAGAATTCACATTTGAAGGGCCATTCTTCAGCATGAATGGATAAATGCTTCGTTAGGTCTTTAATAGAAAGAAAAGGTGACTCACAGACATTGCACACAAAGCTTTTATTGAATGTTTCCTGCGCTACTCCTGATTCACTTGAAGTATGAAGATCTTCTCTTGCTTTCTGTTGTTCATTTTCAGGTTCTTCCTGTTTTATTATTGGGAGAGTATTTTCAAGATTATCAGCAGAGGAAACAACAGAAGAAACTACAGAAAGAGGAGGTGGAGAGGGAGACGATGAAGATGAAGAGGAGGAGAAAGAAGAGGAAGAGGAGGAGGAAGATGAAGAAGAGAGTGTAGGTGGACCAGGTGAAGCAGCAGAAATAAGAGGCTCAACAGAAGGAACAGGAGATGGAGAAGGAGAAACCGTAGGTGAAAGAACCGGTAGTGGGGACTGGGTAGTAGTGTTGGACAGTGGTGATGGACAGGAAGAAGTGTTAGTGGCACTGGCAGAGACATCTGGAATTGGTAACGGCATTGTTGGAAGAAGGGGAGGAGGTGATGAAGCAACTGCTAACATAGGTGGGCAAGGTGGTGGGGAAGGAGGATTGGTTGGTGTTAACAAAGGAGGCAGCTGGCACACCACAGGTACAGTAGCTGCCTGCGGCACAGGGGAAACAGAGGAACTAAGGGGCTGAGTGTCAACAGAAGATGATGCAGATGGACTGGGATCCATGTCAGGTTCTGCCTGAGGCTCCAGGGATTTGCTAGGATTCCCACTGCTGTTTACACTGAGTGTGCTGTCTGGGGCGGCATCCGTTCCGTTATACTCATTCAGTAGAACCTTCTGTAACATACAAGTGGTCGGTTTCTTCTTTTTAACACCACTGCAAGTTGGCTGTATGGAATTTTCTTTATATTCCTGAATTTCAGCATCACTGCAAGGCTTCTTATGTACACTTAAATCTAAAACAGATTCCCAGGGAACGTGATTCTTATTTTTGGCATCAGACCTTTGTTTCACACCACTAGATAAATCCAGTGGCTGCTGGTTGCACACGTTGCCAAAAGTCGGAGCTGCTGTCCAGTCTTTTGATGTTTTATAGTCTTCAAAGCAAAGAGGGCTCAAAGTCTCTTTCTCCTCCCTTCCAGTCAAGCTCCAAGCAGGTGAGTTGTTGTGGCTTTCCAACTTTGGCATTTTTGAACTCCGAACATTATCATTCCACACAGTTTTTCCCTCACTTGATTTAACAAAGTCTCGAAGCACTGGACTGTGCTGTGGAGAACTGGGAGGAGAGCTGGTCCTCCTTTTAAATCTACTGGATATTGGAGGCAAAATAGGTGATGAAGTAACAGAAGGTCCTAGTTTAGGGATTTCACTTGATGGAGTTACCTTCTTACTGTCCTGTGTCTGAAGAAGCTGTTTTAATTTTGATGACAAATAAACACCTTTTTCTTTATGAAAAGGTAAGCTTTCTGGTGAAATGGTAAGAGGAAGATTTAAAGAACTAGTAGGAGTTATAGGTTCTGGGTCTATTTCAGTTTTTATTTTTGGTACAAGAGGAGGGCTGGCAGTTCTTCTCTTTTTGGATTCATTGCTCCCACTGCTGGAGGGTTCCTTGGGAGGTTCATTCACATGTGTTTGTGTAACCTTGACACTTGAGGAGATTTCTACCGTGACCGGACTGATTATACAGTTTAGTCCATACAAGTCTGCAGAGTTGGACTCCATCTGAATCACATCACAATTGCTCGTGCTGCTGTTGGACTGAATTTTACCATCAATATAATAATTTAAATTCTCAGAGATATTGCTGGAAATATCCATAATATAGACATCATCTACTTCACCCTCCTCTTCTACTTCTGTACTTTCTACATATACACTCTGGACTGGTGGGGCCTGCTCTGCTGGAAGCGGTGGCTCTTCAGTGAAGCATCCTTTTCTTCTGACACCCTTGGGAATAAGATGACGCTCGTGAACCCTACGCTGATGTCTCCGCATGTTGGTGTGAGTACCAAAAACCTTTTTGCAGTATTTGCATGGATGTAATTCTTTGGGCTCCTTATTTTCCTCAGCAAAAACGGAATTTGACATTTCTTGGGAAACCTTCTCAGAATCCAAGATGACAGAGTCTTGTACAAGACTGGTAATGTTCAGGTCCTCTTTAAGACCATCATCCACGATTACCTGGTTATTAGCAACATTATCCAAATGCTGTGATGATGTTAGTGTTAAGAACGGTTTCCTTTTTGGCCCTGCCTCGTGGCGACGCTCATGTCTGCGCCTGTTAATTTGAGTACCAAAGGCTTTCCCACAATATCTACACTTGAAAGCATGGTTAAGAGTAGACATATGGATGTGCATGTGGCGTTCAAGTCCTTGCTTTGTTGTAAACTTTCTCTCACAATGCTGACAGGGAAACATGAATGTTTCCTGAACATCACCATTTGATTCACCTCTCCCTTTTGGAATTTTCACAACAAGCTTTTTCTTTGGAGAGCTTTCTGGAGATTCTTCTGATGTACTCTTTTGCTCCTCTACAGAGTCTAACTTTTCATCACATACCAAAGGCATTTCAGCATTTTCTTTTGGCATATTGGTATCTTCTATCACCTCTTCATCTTCCTCGTCATCATCCTCCTCTTCATCATCATCTAAATCATCTGATGCACAGTTTATTGCTTCTCCTTGTCTGTCTTCAGTCACTATTTGTGGCTCACTGGTAGGGCTGGGGATCATCAGCTTTGGAAGTACATCTTGATTTACCATTTCCTGAATCACGGCTGTTTGTTCCAGGGATAGCACAGCAGAAACGGAAGGTGTTTCATCTTCCTCTTTATGACCTGATACACAAAGTATGAAAGGAAAGCATAAGACATTTTTACCAAACACTTCAAGGTATGCTGCATCCTTCTCCTACATTTTCCTCTGACACAACATATCCAACATTTATGACCCAACAAAACACCATTAGTTCTCACTGTTGTGATTCAGTACTGAAAGTAGAAATGTAATCAGAATTTTCATTTCTGGAACTTGAGCAAAACACAGGCAACTGCCTGTACTTAACAGAGGATCTTTGGACTGAACACTGTAGCCAAGAAGCCCAAAACAGCCTAAGGAGGACCAGAACATTTCAGGATAGATTCCAGAACATTTCAAGAAATTTCCAAAAAACTCAAAAATAAGTGTCAGGAAAGTACAGCCATATGTAGAGGTAAAGTATACAGGAGCTTGACCAGCAAATCTTGGATTTTTACCATTTTAGCCAAATTATTAACAAAAAAACAATCCAGATTTGTACTGTAACACGTAGCAAGGTGAACCTCGTATCTAGCATAGTCCTTTCCAGTCTTCATATGGGATTTTCTATTAGCCATTGTCTGAATTGGTTATTTCCTGCACTTTTGAATCAGAGTCCATGTGCACCTCCTTTATTGGTGTTGTTGGATTCTTTGCATTCCTGTCTTACCTACCTGCTGTCACACACATCCACTGCTGAAGAAATTAATTTTGCTGCCAAGTCACACAGTGTTCCATACGTGGTTATATGGAGAGAGCTAGAAGTTCCTCTCCACTCCCTACCCGGGGCATAAGATGCCATGACAGTGGTGCGTGTGTTGTGCAAGGAGACAAAAGAGTGAAGGAATGGAAGGACTGTGGGTCAAAAGAAGTTCAAGAGAAGGAACCTGAAAGGAATCAGTATCTATAGAGTTTTAAACAGTATTGGTTACACTGCAGTGGCAAGTTTTACATTCTTGTAGAACAGACAAAAAACTATGTATTTTAAATATCTTACAGACATATATCTAAATTTTACAGTAATTACTTTTCCCTGCTGTCAGAGTTGCATGCTTAATGAAATATTCCTGTTATCCAAGTTCCTTACTAATAAAAAGGTTTGGGCAAATCACATAAACATGTTCAGGTTGCTACACTATGTAATATGTTAACATACTAAACATGACAAGGAGTGTCCTTTGATTCAAGAAGACAGTTAGAAGGAAAAAAATATAAGACACTTGAGAACTCACCCTCTTTAGAATCCTTCATATCTGCACAAGTAGAATCCAGATCAGCCTTTTTCTGTTTTGTATCCGCTGCCTTCTTTGCCTTGTTTTTACCTTCCTGAGTCTTTTTCTTTCCTGGGGAGAAAAGCCCCAACATATATTATTCCTGTTCAACAATTTTTATTTTTCATATGTGAGTGGCAAAGTTAAAAACACTCAGCTTTGGAATATAACACACTTCGGTAGCAACCCTGTTTTCCTGAAGAATACAAACCACAGACCAGTGAGGACAGCATTCAGACAAAGCAGCACGTCTCTAGAACCCAGAAGAAATCAAAAGTAGAGATAACAACGAGTTTCTAAGAACCTAAGTCTCCAAAATACTTTACTCATTTTCAAAGCAGGAACAGACTGTAACAGAAATGTATTGTCCAGAGTTAACCAGCTCACATCGTACAGTTACCCATATGGCAATTAAATCACTGTATCTCACACAGGTAGATGGAAAATACAAAATTTCTTAATATGCTATTGATCCTTAATGTTAACTGGAAGTCCCTAGGCAGTAGGAACCCACAGAGGCTTCTCTACTTGTATGAACATTCTGAAGGTAAAAGCAGTGAAGCAGTAACACGGTGAGATGACTAAAAGCAGCACAATCTTGACCAACAAAGCACAGATGGTAAAACCAAATTAGAACTGGTAACCATAAAATATAAAGGTATTTCATTATGTCTTCTGTCACAAGCAAGGTCACTAATGCTTTGTGTTAGCAGAATTAAGAAGGATATATTAGTTGCACAGGATGATGAACACAATGAAGATTAGAGCAAAATGGCTTTATGTGAAGACCTAATCAATGACGCAAGATGTAGAGAAATAGAAAACTTCATTTCCAATGCAAAGTAATACTGCTGATTTCTTCTATTACTCTTAAAGATTCAGTCCTATATTATACAGAAATTACGATGACTGTGTAATAACAAATGAACCTTTAAGATCTTCCAATTATTTCATGGCAAAGACTACATTCTCTGCACAGAAGAGTGACTGTGTTCAACACTGGGGCTGAGACACCAAGCCCCTGTGGAACATCACACTTTCACACATCACCTCTTAGAAACACGAGTTGTGCAAAAGCAGCAATCCAAATTCCTCGTTTGCTCCTTCTAATACACAAAATGCTACTTCTTAACGCACTGACCTTTTCTTCTACTCACAAGGGTGCATCACAGCCCTAAATCCATGTCTTATTTAGAAGCAAGTTCTTCCAAACTCAAACCCCTGTCGACAAATTCCTCCTGTTTTTCCTCAAAGATATTTTCACATCTTGAGCCAAGAAACTGGAACGCCTTTTAAAAAAATGTTCCTCTATTCAAACCGAAAATTTCCAAGCATGCACCCCCTCCAACAGAACGGATCGGAGACCGGTCAGCTTTAAAAGGAAATGCTTGTTTTTATTGGAGCATACTATCCTCTCTAAATCATTATCTGTATTTCCTCTCACGGAGCTCAGAGTTGACCAGTTCTCCCCAAATGCAGTTCGTGTATGTAAATATCCTTTTTTTTTTTTTTTTCTTCATTTTCTTATTCCAATTTAACAGGTTTTAGTCTGAGAACCTGACAATATCACTCAGAATGAATTTCTGTCACATTTGGAAACAGACACACATCCTTCCTAAAGTGAATAGCAACTATCTCACAACATCCACAAATATTGGAACAATCCGTGTCTAAACCTGCCACAGTGAACCAACACTGGTTTATTTGACAAGACAATGTTCAGTTGTATTTTATACCTAGTTGTCAGAAGATCTAGCGTAGATTTTTGTTTTCACAGAGGCATAAGGACTTTGAGTGCATCTTTACCTGCCAGGCTACTGAATGTCCTATTTGAACACAATTTTATACCATCAGCGCCTCTGTTTGTAATCACAACTGGCAGTACCAGGATCTGAGCAAGAAAGATTTCAAACAAGTTTCTAGAAGTATCTGCCAAGCCACCTGAAATTCCTCTTGGAAAACACAACACCACAATCAAACAGTTCCACTCCTGGGTAAGGTCTAAATGGAAAACTTCAATCATTCCTAGGGGATCAAACATGCACCACAATGCACCTTTGAAGCAGCATAACAAAAGGTATTTAATTGCTAGAACTCTTTAAGAGCTACCGACTTTTCTGCAGCCTGTTCGTTGTTTGAAGACTGACACTGGTATCCTGACTTAAACAACATTTCTCACCTGTACAGCCGAGTCTGGAAACCCAAAGGAAAGGACTGGCCCACAGGCCCCCTCACCTATGCCAAGCTTGCCCAGAGTTAGAGATAATACTTTACTAGATGGTGCAGCACATAAAGTCACTGGGGAATTCTACCTCAAATTCTACAGCAGCACTGAATTTCACAGCATAATGACAGGTTACGGTAAAAGCCTTCACACCAAGACCAAATTAATTCTTTCTTACAGGAAGATTAGAAATACATTGTGCTCTCTGAAGTGTGAGGTAGAGTATATAAAACCAACAACAAAAATCACTCATAAGTACTAAAGTGCACACAGGTTTTCTAAAGCAGTATCCAATTACAGAATAAAAATTCACAGCAGCTCAAATCCAAATCCAATCTAGGAAATCACTAGAATAGCAGGATTTGTACGCAAAATTGAGTGACTTAGCTCACATACTTCCATATGCTATTGATGGATAGAAGATCATTTGCAAGTTCTCGTGCCATATTCTTAAAAAAACCCCAAACCAGAGCAGCCTGCTCACGATGCAACCTGCTCACTGATACAGCTTGAAATGTTTCAAGTTCATGGCCTTTAAGCACACACAGCACCTACTGGCCCTTCCTCAGAATAGTGAGCAAAATCGCATGCGTTGATGCATAGTTTTAACAGTTTTTAACACATATAGGAGACACCAAATGATTTTTGATGTTCTCCTTTGACCAGCTTCAGTTTGATCCTTTTCTAGGTTGAAGCTTTCTTTGCAAAGGTTAAAAGAATCCATTATACTCATCACAGCCATTATACTCATCACAGCAATGACTGTCCCAGATGCATCCGTTTCACAGCCTTGATCATTCAATAGCAGACGCTCAGGGAGAGAATTTAAGAACAGAGTAAGAGCTGATGCCCCATTGGAATGCTCTCCTAGCTTCCACATACCTAGGGTTCAAGAACATTTGAAGCTCATTAATAGCTTTTGATAGACCTTCCTCCATGAGTTCTCTAAGTGCTTTCTAAACCCATATGAACCTGCAAGATTTGCATACGTTTCTTCCTACATATTTTCAATCAAAAATGCAACCGACTATTCCAGTATAAAGGACACCAACGAGAAGCCCAAGGTCTGTCCCTTAATTTTCTTAGTGTTTGCAATGTCAAGAACTAACAGAAGCTTGCAGGAGGGAGAAAATGCCTCAGAATACAGAACCTGGTGGAAGCCTGAGCATAAGTACACACGTGCACTTACCATCAGGTTCCTGAAGGGTCCTACATGGCTGCTACTGCCAGCTGGATCCTCCACTTGGTCTAAACAAGAAAGATACAGGAATGAAACACAGGGAAAGTGAAATGGAAACAATGACAGAAGAATAAATGAAGGGCAGAACTTAACATATGTGTGTGTGTGCGCTAAAAGAACTGCAAAAGAGGCAAAGGGAAATGAATGAAAGGAACAGATGGAAAGTAGCTACGTGTCTGCAGCAGCAAACATCAAGACAGGAATGTATAAGCTTTAGTCTTGCAACTTAATTCTTAAATATGGTTCCCTTTCCTTCACTTATGTCGTAGATAGGTCTGCACTGACATTATCTGCCTTTACAGCTGTGTAACATTTAGCACAACATTGCAACACGCAGAAATCTCACGCTACTGCCAGTGTCCAGAGAATCAGTGGACACTTACACTGTAGCCCCACTTATTTCAGAAGATTTCGGATGACAACAGAGCAAGAATTTCAAATCGAGAAATAATCTTTATTTGCCCATACATCATTTTACTGATCAAACCAATACAACTCAATACATCCTACAGTTACCAGTGCATGTATTTTTGCTGTTAATCAGAAGACTAGAGGAACTGTAAAACAACTGGATTGTTGTATATCTGGTGGGATGGGATAAGCACACTCAGATGCCAGGAGGGAAGAAGTTAAACACAGTCTTTCCATACACTTGGAAGCTGAATTGTATAATTAAGTATTGCTAAACTGTACAAGATGCTATTATCTTTAATAATCTTTAAGTGCAGCACTGAACATGTTCTCAGTTAAGATCATAAAGCAAGGAGGACGCTTACATCTGATTTCAAACACTGTTTTGATCACTTGCAAGAGATACGAAAGGCAGGTATTTGCCTCCCCCAAAATCTTGGGTTAATAAGTACAAAGAATTACCACTACCTGCCCAAATCTCAGGTCTCCTGGAAAACAGCAGAGAAGCTACCTTGGAGACCCCTGAAAAGCATTCTTAGAGCACAGACCAGTATAGCTACCTTGGAAGAAAATGGCTAAAGGGAAAATGATGACTGCACATTATATTCTGACAAACTGTGATCACCACAGAGTTTCGTGATATAACGTACAGTGTAATAATATAAACTCGCTGTTCTAACCCCTCTAGGACTGGTTCAGATGACTGAAAGTTTGCATTGGTCCCACACAGTATTTGCTATGCTTCTGTAACTTAACTTTTGTTTGTTTTTTTTTTTACTATTGCCAAAATATCCATTTTTTTCATTAGAGAGAATGAAATAAAGACTAGAAGTACACACAAACTAAAAAATCCTTATGGAAAATTCAGAAGACAGCTGCATGATCATTTCCATATTATTCTGATTAACAATTTCTAAAATACTGAGGGAATTTGATTCTTAATTTAAAAAACTGCTCACTATACACCAGAATTCCTGTTTCCGTACCCAGAATGCTGGCAGGTGTCATGTTTTTCCAAGTAAATTCCTTAAGCCTTCAGGCATCTGTAAAAATCTGACTAGTTGTTTGTTCTGGAAGACAGACTAAAAAAAATGAATGCCTTTTATACACAAAAAGGCCATATCCAAAATAACAGGATAAATTGCTCCAAAAAATTAAATTCAAGTTGTGTGAGTTGGAGGAGCATAAAAAAAAAATGCAGAAACATGTTGCAGTGACTTCTCAGAATCTTGTCCAACTGTGAATGTCACAGTACATAAATGCTAAAGACCTTGCATAGTTAATAAATGGAATTGATTAAACAACTAAGCATTGAAAAACCGCACTGAATTCAAAACGCCTGTTATAAAGATATGGACATTAAGTCTGTTCTTCTGTTACCCACAGTTCATTACAAAGAGAAATCCTGTTTACAGAACCCTTTGTTATTGTCCACCAGTGCCTGGTCAGAGAGCAAAGCCAAATCAGAAACCACTTGGCTAAACAAACAGCACCATACCTGTGTCAAGAGCTGCTCAGAACCACTGTGCGCAGCTAAGAACTCTTCACATTTAGGGAAAGCCAGTAGGTATGACACGCATTATATACATAAATATACATATATAAGGATAATTCCTATAATCATGGGGATTACAGGAGCCTGATGAAAATGTGACCTCAAACCCACAAGCTTCTGCAAATACTTTATTTAACGATCAAAGCCAACAACCACACTTTTAAAAGTACAAACTACAGGTTCATTGCAGTTATTCGTTCATTTTTGAAGAGGGGTTGCATGTTAAGCACTGTGGGCTTACACCTCCATCGCATTACTGCACCCAAGAATATCTGGCTGCAGCATCCACTGTCTCATAGCCTACAGAAGTTAAATCCTCTTTAAATTGCTGTTCAGTGTTTAAGTGACCTAGGTAGGACAGGTGAGGTTATTCCGCTACATTGTTCAACATGTCACACACTGCAAATTAATGGAGAAAGAGAAGTGAGAGTAAAAATAGTAGGGATAAGTCACAGTGCCAGCAAATACAGCTGGGAAGAGGGAAGACTACAACCTTGAAAGTAAACACCTCAACAATTTTGTTTTATTTAAAACAAAGTTACTTAAATACTATTACATCAACTTCCAGTATTTCTTACATAATATTTCTGTTAATACAACAACCCAAAGTTTCTTTTACCTACTTGTATTGAAATATCGCTTTGAAACTTGATTAGAGCAAACGTAGCTGAAAAACTCTGAAGTGCATTTCTGAACACGCAGACATTATTATTACCTGGGGAGGGAACAGCTTTTGTACTCCAGAGCTTCCCAACTTAAACTGAACAAAACATGGAACCACTGCCTATCAAATTATTCATACATACAGCTATGTACTTTGGGAAAAACTGCTAACATCTTGGAAATTATCGACAGCCAAAGTCCTATCCCCATTCTAGAGACCTGGACATTCACACCTGGATGAGGAGCAGCTGAGGGCCCTGGGGCTGTTTAGTCTGGAGAAGAGGAGGCTGAGGGGAGACCTCCTCGCTCTCTGCAGCTCCTGAAAGGAGGTTGTGGTGAGGTGGGTGTTGGGATCTTCTCTCAAGTAACAAGCAATAGGATGAAAAGAAATGTTCTGCCAGGAGAGGTTTAGATTGGATATTAGGAAAAATTTCTTAACCAAAAGAATGGTGAAGCACTGGCAGAGACTACCAAGCACAGTGGTGGAGTCAACAACCCTAGAGGGGTTCAAAAATTGTGTAGATGCGGCACTTGGGGACACGGTGGGGTTGTGCTGATGGTTGGATGGGATGAGCTTAGAGGCCTTTTCCAACCTTAATGATTCTATCATTCAGCCCATGCTGGCCTAGCCATTCTCTGCCGGATTGCTGCCTCTCACACTGTCAGGCCACCCCACTGCCCTGGCAACAAGGCCTCGGCAGGGCACTGGCCTTGAGCCGCTTCCAGTCCCTGCGTAACTGCAATGCCAGGGGCTGCCCAGCCTTGTCTTAGTTGAGCTCTCCACATCCTTTCATCGCAGGCTGGTAGGAAAGGCAGAAGCACTCACTGTGTGCACAGAGTCTGTCCTGCAGCAGGTTCACATATGTCAAGTAATACCAAAGGTCTCCAAGAGGGGTCTTTCCAAAGCAAAAGGTACAGAAGCGAGAGTAATTTGAAACTCAATGCCCAGTACAACTGCAGTCCGAGACCACAAAGAGCAGCAGCAGAGATAAACGGCTGCTGGACACCAAGAATAACAGCAAACACAGTGAGAAAAGGTTCTTCTGTAATTTTTTCCAGCAGAACTTGCATCTCCACTTCCTGAAAAAGACACTTTCAAGCTTACACAGTAGAAGCAGGAGAAACAGGAACAGAACAAACATGGAAGACAAACTTCACAGTAATTCTATTACTACCAAACTGCCTGTTGTATAGACACATTGCTACACATCAACCATCCCTTCTCATACAAACTGTAGCATTTTAATCACTGCCATTTTCCAAGCAGATTATAAATGTTGCAATGAAGTCTCACCTTGGGAAGATACTTCAATACATTTGAAGACAGATGCACTTACACCAAACTGCGTATGTGTATTAAAATATAGTTGTAGCAATCACTAAATACCCATTTTGCAGAAAAGAAATAGAGCAATGCATTTACAGGGACAGTTAATGTGACATTTGCATAACAGATGAATTTGTTGCCATGGAAAGCACAAGAAATTTCTGAGCTGTGCTATTTAAAACACCAATTTCTGCAAATGTTTGGCAAAGCCTCTACTTTTGTGACTGCACTGAAGATTGTGTTACTGTATCTCACCCCAAACTTCTTAAATTATCTAATAATTACTACAAGGAAAGTTAGCATGGCATCGTAAAGAAATGATGCAACAGCTTGCAAGAAGCAAAAGAGAATATATTGCCATTACACAGAGTTCTTCACAAGCCCAGAATAACTTAGCTGAAGCTATTTACAAAATACAGATGAACAGATAAAAGAAACAAACAAAACAAAAATTTAGGCTGAAAAATACTCATGAACTGGAAGCCCACCTTAGACGTGTGGTACTACACCAGTCCACAACACCTTAAATAGCAATTATCTCTGGCCGCCTTCACACAATTCGTGTTTGTAAATTAAATGGTGTACCATCACCCTCTGTAAGAGAAAGAGGGGCAAAGAGTACTTTATATTACCTGTTTGCAATACATGAGCACTAACCTGAGCACAAACCATAGGAAAGCTTATGTTTATAGACATAAGAATTACTCACCCACAATGACTTAACTAGTACAGAAAGTCACCTACCGATTACAAAGCACAGCAAACAAACATCCACATGGTTTAATTCTATGCAATTGTAACCCACACAAGAGCTGTGATGAAACAATTAAGTGTAAGTAATTAAAACTTACAGCTTTTATCTTAGCAAGATTTAAAAATTTTATTTCTGCCCCTCTGCCAATATTTCTATGATGAAAATAGTAGAAACAGGGTACACAAACACGAAGTCAAACCTGCTCTAGAATTTCTCACTCACTCTCAGTGTCGCTGTGTATTTCTGCCTCCTGCCCTCCCTAATAATGCAGCCTCTCACCATTCACCACAAATTCCTAGCCAGTCACTTGATAGCTGACCACAGCCACCCCGCTACAGAAAGGACGAGGAACGTTCGTCTCTGTGGTTATGTTCCACTAGCTTTTATTTTGCTAAGTATAAAAACAAAAGGAGTAGCAAAAGAAATGACAGCTGGCACGCAGATTTTCCAGAAATAACTGGCGTTCTCTATATTTAGCTAGTTTTTATGTGCAATTCAGTTAAAAAAATGGAGCATCTAAAATTTGTATTTAAACACAAAGAATTAGTCCAGATTCAAATCTCCGCTCTTCCTTGAATCCAGAAAATGTTTTTACATTCACTATAGTTCTCCTTGAAATGTTTTTCTGACTCCAAAATTAAGCTACACTCAGATAATTAAGAATATGCATTTTGAAAGCACTGTTTGCAATGTCTTGCAAACAAAAGACCTCACAAAACTACTTGTACCACAAAGTTTAAAATAATCTCTATTAAATCAGGCTGCCTTCACCTGTAATAAATAATCCAAATATCTGTCATGGTCCTGTTTGGATCACTAAATATCTGAGAGTTAGATCCAATAATACTTGGGGGTTCAGCCAAGTTATCTTTAAAGGTAACTACAGAGGCCTTCCCTGCCATTTTATTCTGCTATTTGACAAAGCTGCTGTGTTCAAATTCAATAGTGGGCAATAAAGGCGGTGTTCTGCTGTCGTTTCGCTCCACCGTGTCACACAGAACTCTCAAAAGGTCAGTGCAAAGCTGCAATTGCATGGAAGACCAAGAATGCACAGTTTATCCAAACGTTTGTCCAGACACGGGCTGTGGCTTTACTTGGAGAGCGCAGCTGTACAAGGGCTACAATTCCCAGGAAACAGGACTGCCTTTGTATCCAGCCGGAGCGCCAGGATTACTGTAACAGGAGTCTCCAACACTGAAGAAACAAGAGCAAAGTCTCTCACAGATGTAGGGTCCGAACAGTGCTGCTACCAGCAGATTAAATCTCTCACGTATAAAATTAAACCCCCCACAATTGCTACATGGTCACACTCCCTGTTCTTGTTTTCGTCCACTCAAATGTCTCCTGTTACTCATTTTTCCCCCAAATGAAAAATTTTGTTTACCATACCTAAAACATGGCATTTGTTAGAAACTCCTCTCCAACAGAAAAGTATTCTCAGTAAAATCACCCTCTTCTGTTTTACAACGCATTTCATCCCCCTACTCGGCATACACTGCCAGTTTTCTTTCCTTTAACCTTGTTATTCTCTTATTCAGTACAACTTGCATAGGTAAACTTTCCTTTGGGGGATTCAACAGGGGAAAAAGGCATATGGCACACAGCTTTCTTGATGAAAATCTTTTCTGAATGTTGTCAGCAGCAATCCCATGGATGTGCAACAGACTCATAACTTGCATTTCGAAAAGGGAAAATGACTTCAGAAAACATTCAGTAGCATTTCCCACGGCGCACACTCCCTCATCCCCTCCTTTTACCAGCACACTCTGAAGCGCCAAGGTTTCCGTTTTTGCATTCAATGCAAGTTTGCTTTAAACAGTATTTCTTTTATCTGTACAGTTTTAAAGGCTGGTATTTACTGCAAGCATCGCATTATTAATTTCCCTGAGCTTTTTTGCTCAGGCACTAAGAACAGAGATGTAACAACAATCTGTCAAACAACATGCACTCATTCGTACAAGGTAAGGAAAACAACATGATTAACAGCTTCAGCAGAGATGACAACAATGGAATTACCAACTACTTACTATAGTAAATATGCACTGTGTTTCCATTAGTCCCAATTAAAAGTATGATAGTATTTTACAAACTGGGTCTCCAACCTAACAAGGAGCAACTTTAACTGTTAACAAGCAGCTACTGTCACAATACATTTGCAGGCATGAAAATTTTGCTTCTCTGCATCTGTTAAATTTGAAAAGACTCAGCTCCTCCCAACTTCAGAGTGACAATCCAAGGTCATACGGCAGAACATCACTGCAGGTCCTTTCTAACACATAAAAGTACATAAAAGGAGAAGGGTAAGCATTACGTAAACACAATGTTTTAATGTACAACATGGTCCCCGAACCATTTTTATCTGCAGAGGATTTGTCTAGCTTTCTGTGTTAAATCAAATGCTTCGCTCATTTCAGCTGCAGCCCGTTGATATTTTCAGTCTTCTCTGACAGCAGAAGACAGACTGAATTTTATTTCCAAAGGAATTCTAATTCAATGCTCCAGTTGCATTTCCCGAGACGTAGAAGAGAGCACTACAGGACAACAGCAACAGCTGGCACTCATGGTAACAGAACCAACAACAGAAGTTACTACATTTATAGTTCGCCCCAAATCAGACAACAGCAAACTTGCATCTGCTTAATTTATTTAATCCAGAAAGGCCAAGAGGTTCATAAACTCACTATGGAGAATGGCAACTTCATTTCCCAAATAAAGTGAAAACAAAGGCCAGTCAGAGCACAGATGTATTTGTCTTCTGCTCAGTTAATTGCTACATTCAAGATTAACCTGTTTAGATCAAATCAGACTTTAAAGTTGTAGAAGTTTTTTGCACACATTTTCATAGCATGAAATGTCAACTGAAACAGAATAGCAAAATAAAAAGTCACTGGAAAGTAACTTGGACATTTTCATTTGCAGGCAAGGAACCAGAAAAAACACAGCGCTGGTATACGAGAGCAGAAAACCTGGAGGCTGACACTGAACAGTTAAGGGTTCAGTAGCCATGAGCAAAGTTTCAGCACAAAGTCCACTTTGCTTTTGCAACCCCTGACAAGGGTGCCTAAGATCTGAAACACGGACTCCCAGCTCTTTACCTGCAACTTGAAACACAACGCTGTGCAGGAAGTAAATTTTTTACTCAACTCGCTGAAACTCAGCATGACCTACTCCTTGGTAAAAGTCCAGGACAAGTCTAATACTTGGCAGCAATATCACACACGTTTCCTTTTAAGAGTATGACTCCATGGTAAGAGTGTGTATTTTAACATTCCATTACAAACTTACCGCTAAAGAGAAGTCGGCCATCATCGCAGCTGAGTTGCTTCACACCAGAGCTTACTACCTACCTACACACTCAGTTTCTAATTCTAGCAGCAACAGCACCGGAAGTTTGCACTGGGCTTGGCTCTGGATAATGGCAATGCACTAGAAAATTTACCAAAATCTGTATGAATCAAGTCACTCTCAGAAACACCAGGTCTTTCTCATTTAACAATCCCATTGTTTTTTATGGATTGCCAAACAAAACAAGATTCATATTTGACTGGACTGAAGCGATGCACTTGGCTCTCAGTGCATATTCGAAGCAACGCTGACTCCCCATTTCCAGGGCATTTTGCAGTAATAATCAAGATGACAGATTTTCAGCTATCATAATATTATCACTAGAGTAACTTTACATCAGTCATTGCATTAATGATACTGCCTCTTTGTAGTTCTAAAGCATTAATCATAGTTTATCAAAAGCTCTTGCAGAACCCTGACACAAAGTGTGACAACAGAATTAACAGCAGCCCTGGTAAGCTTGTAAGCACTTCTCAAAGTTTCATCCTCAATAACTTACATGCACCACTGATCCAAACAAACATTATCCTTGCTTAGTCCAGGGGAAAAAGTGTATACAAGGTGAGCAAATATTTGCTAGTGAATATCTGATGGTCAGACATGATCTAATTTCTTAGCTACAAATGCTAAAATACCAGTGAGTCTTACTTCAGCAACTGTTAAACCCAAGTAAAAACTCAGACTGCTGTAACATTTCCTTGATGACCTTGACACAGCAAGTGTGCATCAGTGCGAATTCTTCAGAACAAAATCATTCCTTTCAATCTGCATAATGGTCTTTGCAGGAATAACAAAATAAATTTGAAGGTTTGACAGATAAAAAAAAAAAAAAAAAGGTACACTGTGATCTAACAACTGGTTTTCCTTTTTGTTCATTTGGAAAATTTCTTAAATAGTTAATAATTGCAGTACAAAATTAGTTTTGTATTTTGCAGTTTCGTAATCCAGTGACACTAGACTCTTCAGAGAGACTTCACTGAGACAAAGTAACTCACAGAGGAGATCTCTCAATTGAAGAGCTCTCAGCCACACACACAAATGGAGTCTCCATCTCTTCCCACAAACAAACCAGTCATCAAAAGCCTGCAGACACACATCTGAAGTTAAACATGATTGTTTATCACTTACACGCTGTGCAAGATCTTCCCTGTAAACAATGCAAGTAAAATAAATGGTCAATGCAAAATTATGGTAAACTGCAATAAAAACAAGCACTAACAAGTTTCATACCATTAATGATACAGAATCAATATGAATAATACTGTTCAAATGGTTTTGAAAAGATCAAGCATAAAAAGAAAACATCTAAAGAAAGGCAGTAAAAATGATTAAGAGATAAGGAAGAATCTCATTACAAGAACTCAGAGCCTTTACCCAATTAAGACAGGGACATGATTCAAGCCAGAGGTAAGCTCAATCAGAATACACTGAAAGTCAATCACTGACTTTACTTTGTTTCCACCATAAAAGCCAGACTCTTCAATTATAAAACAAAAAATGAAGCCGGAGATGGCACAGGAGGGCAAGAAAACCATAGAAAATAGCAACAGTGTCCGTCAAACCCTTGGCTTCAGTGAGACAAAACAGGGGGATTCAAGGAAGGATTACTCCCCTGAATAAAAGTCATTCAGGTTTAAGTGAGACAGCAAACCCAAACACTCCATACAGGTGAGGCACTCAGGAACTCACCAGGGGACAATTGTAAATCACAAAACAGGTCACTTCAGAGAATGAAAAGCACTTGCTTCACGCTGGAAAACAGCATCTGTTCTTCTATTCTGCAGGAATTCATCCCCCCTCCAATTCTTGAACACACCTCCAAATCTGTTTATCTCAAAGCTCTTGCCTAAAACACTGACCAAGATTTCCCCACATATTTGAAGCAGAAGCATTTAAACAGTTCCGTGATTCAGAAGTGAACACTAAGAAATTTTTGAAAAATCCTAAATCAATAAATATTTCTGGAAGGAAAGCAGTATTTCAATAGAAACTTACTAACTTTTAACTTATTTTCAGGAAAAATAAAAAAGTACTTTCCTAACAAAGGAGAACAATTTCAAAACACACTGGCTTAATTAAAAAATTGATTAATCCTGGAAAGCTGCCTGGTGCCTTGTTTCCCTTCCCACTGTGGGTTCTATAACTGCAGACAGCACTAACAAATTTGCTAAGAAATGCTGCCACTGGGGTCTGGATATATTTTATTTTTCTAACTTGGAAAAAAGAGTTGTGTAAGGAAGTGTGGCTGAAAAGAGCGAAAGTACAGAGAAAAATACCAAACACTTTAGAATCTAAATAACTAAGAAGCCAGGAAAAATATTTTTACTGTGTTAGACAAATGCCCATTTGCTGTAACCAGAACTAGGTTAACAGCTGGAAACACGTCAACTTGTTAGAATCATAAAGACCACATTGTTATTTTAGGTTAAGGACAAATACACACTGGCATAAAGTAAGAGAGAACCAAGGTGCTCGCAGTACTTGTTTTAACAGAGATGTGATAATCAGCACCCAGTCTTTACACCACATTCCCAACCCCCTTCAGGCCTTTTGCTAATGTCAGGAAAAGTAAAGAAAGTTCTCTTTTCTTAGAGGCATCACCAGCCAGGTGCTTGCGCAGACAAAGGTGAGCTCCTCATCCCACAAACCCTGGGATGTGTGACCCCGCTCCCGCTCCAAACACTCCACTGGTGACAGTACACTGCCAGGTACACTGGTGACAGTACCTGCCTGGCAGGAGAGCGTGCTGACAGCACCTGTGGATTGCTCCTGCCAGCTCCAGGTGTGGAAACTTCTACAGGGAGCATATACACAACAGCACATCTGAGGCTTCCAAAGAAGAAACAACCCTTGCAGCCTTCCCTAACTGTGTAATTACAGCAGACAGGTAAACACGTTTCCCAACGTTCACACAAATATGATACAACCTGACTAAAGCAAAAACACTGATGTTTTTAATAACTTGGGAAACACCCGATTGTGCTAAGGCCTCACATTTCCAAAAGTTTATTCTTAGGAATGTGGAATTTATGGTGTCAATACATGCAATTTAGTGCTGAATTAATTTTTTTAAAATAGAGATAATTTACTTTTTTCCCCTCTGAAATGAAGGCTTATCTTCTCCTATTCTTAAACCCGTAGGCAGGAGCAAGGCTGGAATGAATCATACCCATTTCATTCTGCTCTTTGGGAAAGCTCAGAGCAGCAGCTATCATAGGAACTGAGGGCGTTGCTGTAGAAGTGTAGATGGGAATTTGCAGTAATAAGAGTCTCCCATTCACAAGGCCCCATTTCTGAGGGATTTAACAAAATTTCAGCTGGTTAGAAGACCTCAAATCCATTAGATATTCACCAGGTAGAAGCTGCCATGAGAAAAACAGTTCCCTGTCAAATGCAGCTTTTTAACAGGAGTTATACAAGTCTTGTAAAGCAGTGCGATTTTTGGGGAATCAAAGTGCATTTCATTTTAAGGCTTTGTTCTAGATTATCCAGTTGGCCTCTCCTTCCTCTCTTGTCTTTTCTCAGTCATTGGCTAGGAAGATTTGAAGCCTTGAGTTCCTACTAAGTTTTCCTCACATCTACTGGAAACACAGCTTAGCTAAGAATATCATTTCATGATATCCTTCTTCCAATGTACAACTTGCAGAACTTTAACATCTGCCTATAAGTTACATTCCAATTAATGCACAAGCATTTTTCTCAACAGACTTGTACTTGAAATAAGTTTAACTAATAAATTCACGTAACTTAAAAACCAAACAATCAGGGCATCAGCTGCCCATGTTTTCCATTTGTGATGACATCCAGACAGCAACCCACAACCTACATTTTAGACAGGATGCGCATTCATGTGACTCAAGCACAGCTGATTATTTGGAGCTAAGTGAGAATGAACCTATTAAGAAAAAAGCTGCAAGGATTTCTACTATCACAGAATTTAAATGGGTTATTTCATCTTTATATTTCCCTTTTCTGAGCAGCAATTTGAACTTTCAGCCTAGTCATGCTTACAGATGAAAGAAAAGGCAGTCTAACTTTTATTATGACAGCATTTACTCAGAATCAGTGAAGCAGAAGTCTGAAGTTGCACTTTGCATTCAGACTGATATAAACCCAGGCATAATAATTATTTATAACCAATGATAATTCATTCATAATTCACCCACCTTAATCTCACACTATCTCTGGGACAGTATTGTTCACAAAGAGTTACCACATAGTTTGTGTTCTCCATGAAATCTGATAAGAACTATGGGAAAGAACAACACTACGACAGCAGTGGAGCCATGTAAGGTAGTAAAAGTTTTAAGATTTATTAGCAATGGTTTGAGACTTTAAAACTGTACTACAAGAAATAATCAC
The DNA here is from genome assembly GCA_033558235.1 of Neomorphus geoffroyi. NCBI lineage: Eukaryota > Metazoa > Chordata > Aves > Cuculiformes > Neomorphidae > Neomorphus > Neomorphus geoffroyi. The sequence continues at coordinate 5,860,895 of JAUMJM010000029.1, read as the reverse complement.
CAGGGGCTGCCCAAGATATAGGTGAGCCTGACTCAGGTGGTTTGCCTGCGCTGCAACAGCAGACTCTATTTTAAGAGGTGACATAATTGGGTTTTTTAAGAGGTCATTTGGTTTCCTGACAGACTCCCACTCCAGCTGCCTTGTGCAGCCTGTGCTTTTGGTTAAATGACAGCACAGACCCTTTTTGCCCCTCCTTGACAGCCTGACTTCGTACAGAGAGAAGATATAAGAGAGCCCCATGCAGCATTCATTCCAGACAATAGCATGAATTATGCCACTGGCGTTTGTTGCTCAGATAAAGTGCTGACTGGAACACAGCTAAGACACAAATACAGCTGAACAGCCCATCACCGAAACACTACCACTCAGATATGAATAAGCACAGAAGCTTAACATTGCTCTCTTCTCCTCACAAAACAGGGGGCTTTTAAAAGGTATTATTCATGAGCATGTAAGCATGGATGCTTAAACTTTTACCTTGTTTTATCCTTAGACTTTTGATCTGCCACCCAGTCCGTGACAGAAACTGCCTAGATTATTTTAGCATTGCTTGATTAACTTTGGAGCCTACTTAGCACCTCAAAGCAGATTATACTCTGATAAAACCACTGGGTATTTTTATGCAAGACCATCCTTTTTTAAAATACTTGTATTTATTTAGTAAAAAGTTACTTTTGAAGGGAAGATTGAGTTTGAAGTCAGAGACTCCAAAAGTGGTGTTCTTGAAGGAAACCCTGACCTCCTGTTATACTGCTCGCTACCACTACACATTGCTACTGTCATCTATAGAGGAAGTAGTGTCCCAATGAGAGAAAAAACATCCACACTGCTCCTCGAAGGGATACATGAATGCAACTGTAAAGTGAAAGCCAGGCTGTTCTCTTTTTCTCCTTAGAAATGGAATTTGTGAAAAATCTTGTGCTAACACATTTTATTAGAATAAGTTTTTGTACAAGCTCAGCAGGCAGGACAGAAGCACAGCTACAGCTTGGGAGAAGCAGACGAGAAATGCTTAACAAACAAATGAAATTTCTGAAAATGCAAAAACCAAAAAATGTACTGGATCATTCTCCTGCTAGATGTTGCCCGTGCCCTGGCACCTGCCGGCTCTTAACCGTGCAGTAATGATGTCAAAGATAAGAGGGGCTGGCTCCGGTAAAAACCTTTGATGCTACGCAAGTCATTTTCTTTTTTCCTAACTTGTATCCTACCCTCCCTCCCAGTACGCTTCGATCCGACTAAATTTCTTCCTAAATCTCAAAAGCGCTCATAACCTTAGCAACAACATGCAAATTTTCAATGCATAAAGATAAATTAGTAAGAACTGCCTCTTTTCCTCAACGAATCCAACACTGTTGAGCATGGTAGAAGTAAAGCCTGCAGGGAAGTGGGGAGGGGCTCTTTATAATGGAAGGGCAGGGACAGGATGAGGGGAACGGTTTTAAGCCAAAAAGGGGAAATTTAGATGAGATCTTAGGGAGAAATTTCTTCCTGTGAGAGTGAGGAGGCCCTGGCTCAGGTTGCCCAGAGAAGTTGTGGCTGCCCCTCCCTGGAGGTGTTCAAGGCAATCCTGGATGGGGCTTGGAGCCCCCTGATCCAGTGGGAGGTGTCCCTGCCCATGGCAGGGGGTGGAACTGGATGGGCTTCCAGTCCAAACCATTCCATGATTCTGTAGCTCACTCCAGCTATGAAAACCTACAACCAAGCCAGGCAGCACCCCTCGAACATGAACAAAAAAACCACAAGGCACCAGACTGCTGAAGAAGTCATGCAAGTTAAAGCACAGTCCAGTTTTGAAAACCATGACTTGAGTTCAGCCAAGATCCCGCCTTCTACAAACGTGTCAGAGAAGACCTTTGGAGGACAATGCCAGGCACCATCCTGCATATGGTTAGAGAAGATTATGAACCTTGTGTCAGGAATCACTTGCAAACAGAGGTCAGATCAAGGTCAAGGGAAACGGTTCGGTGTGTACTTTGTGCCTACCCCAGGCTTGGTCAGCTGCCGATTCTTAAATGTCATCTCAACTTTACGAACCGAGCAGGGTCCACCTCTCATGGTCAGACAGTTGGAACCGAGAGCACAGAGGATTTATTCAGAAATAGGGTGCGTTCCTACTGCAACATGCAAAGTTTGCCCAATCAATCAAGTCTTTTGTTATTGTAAAAACAGAACTTTTTTAATACCTGTGAAACGGTCGCCTTTTTTGGTAAAACCAGAGTTCATTAAATAAATTGCAGAAACAAGACTATTTGTCAAATGTCCAGTATCTCAACTGTTCAAGGACAAGGCCTAAGATGCATTAAAAATTCAAAAGGATATTTGCTTTACCGACTACAGAATAATTATGAGCTATTTAATTACTGGATGTCTCAAATAACTGAATTATAATACACTTCCCAAACAAGGTTTTGTCCAGTCATTTCTAAGGTATTAAACTGTCAGCTTCCTGTTCTGGAAAACATGTTTCCACACTCATTTGCAGTTGTTTAAACCTGGCAGTTCTTTAGTTCTATTTTCTTTTCAATGTATAAAACAACAACCTGCGACACTGGTCAAAAAAAAAAAAAAAAAAAGTTTATTTAGGAAGAATTGTCCTCCTTAGGTAGCAAATAAATTCCAATTTCACAGCCCTCTGGAGGAGCTACTCTCTGGCAAGTTTCTTAAATCGGTATTTAATCTAAAAATTTACCCTGTAGTGCCTCTCAGTTTTTCCTGTGCATAATGTTCTCCCCCTCCCCTTTTATAATGTAGCTAGAATTACCTTTTTTTTTTTAATTACATCCTGCTCAATTTCCATTTATTTTCCCATAAAACCTCAACCCCCAGCCTAAGAAACTTCCACATCCAAGAGATGCAGTTGAATCTGCAAAAGAAGAGTTATCAGCAAAAACCATTTTTGAATCCTAACTGCAGCTTCTGCTATTAAATCAGCAGAAAAATATTAAATTTCTTCTAAGGAAACTGCTGTGAATTGCAAATATTAGCAGATGTCATTACAAATACTAAAATAACTGAGAGGAAATGTAGAGGAGTAAAAATAATTCCAATGGAATCTGCTAAAAATAGAATGATAAAATTTCAAAATATGCATGCATTCAAAAAGAATAAGGCACATACTATGAATTTACTTATCTTTCACAGTATGGACACTTAAAACTTTAATTGTAACAATTCAAAGCAACTACATACAAAGAATTTGGTCTTTCTGCCTCATGATACATTAGTACGACGCCATGGATGAAATATTTGTGGTTATTCTCAAATACTTCATCCATATTGTGTTTGGGATTGGGTTTTTTTAGGTTTTGTTGAGTATTTCTTAACATTTGTGAGCTTTGGTAGGGATCTTATGTTTAGAAAATGAGGGAAAAGACCTATTGTTCCTAATTGTGTTAATCCAAATTCTATAAAACTTATAAACCTAAAAAACAGCACAAAACCAGTATGAAGAACCACCAAGTTAGTTTACTGGTATTTTTATCTATAACTTTAAGAACGCAAATAAAACTTCTACACCATGAAAGGTTACCTTAGAAATTATTCTGCCTGGTTTTCTGATTTATAATATAATCAAATTCTTTCAAGTCGCTTTTCTAGCCTTTCAGGTAAATCACATGCATACAAATTCTATTTGCTAAGATAAAATATGTTTAGAAAAAAAATATAACAGCCCCTAATTTATCGAGCGGTACTTATATATGTGCTAAATATGCTTTTCATTACAGGCAGCAAAATAAAAATAGATGCTTGAATTTCAGTTCATATTAGCTTAACCCATGAACTCCTGCTCAAAAGAAAAACCAATTGTTGCACACTTCTTTCTCACAGCCCCTCCTCAACTGCTAAAATAAAAAAACCTTACATAATAACCATTTTCCTAAATACCTGAGCTTGCTCCCAATGTGAGTTCCACAGGGAACTGCACTACAAGCAAAATCAGGTCCCAATTTTTAAGTTAAAAACATTTATAATGATGGTATTTAAAATATTATCTCCTTTCCTCCTTTGGATTGTTTGCCAAAATATACATTCACCTACAAGAATTCTAAAAAACACATAATCGCCTACAAGAGCGATCGATATCCTTGTACTACAACCAGAAATGCTTCCTTTTTATGTTCAGCGCTGGAAGCGACTGCTTCCACTGCAATTTTGGCCTAAAACGGTACGGAAAATGTCAGTTACATAAGGCCGAGGCACAGGCGCTCCTAAAAAATATCGCTACTGCGTTAATCCTGGAAAAAAAGCACTGGCTGTGTGGTTTGACATAAAAATGAACGCGTGCAGCCCCCAAAATTCTTCTCCCATCCCTCCTCCTCCTCCCCCAAAGCCTGCCGAAAGCGGGCGTTCCAAATTCCACAGCGCAGGGGGAGCGGGACCTTAACACCCAGCAGGAACCGCATCCCCATGGGCGCCCCGGGGCTGGAGCGGACAAAAGTGGCGGTGCGGGACGGGGCCAGCCCCGAACTTGGAGCCATGGAACGGGGTGGGTTGGAAGGGACCTCAAAGCCCACCCAGTGCCACCTATGGGCAGGGAGCCCTCCCACTGGGTCAGGGGGCTCCAAGCCCCATCCAGCCTGGCCTGGAGCATCTCCAGGGAGGGGGCACAGACTGCAGCCCGGCTGGAGGGACATTTCCCCCGGACATTTCCCCTCCGCTCTCCCCGGCCAACTTTCCCAGGGAGACAACTTCCTCCTTTTCCCGGCTCCCGCCCCGCGGCCCTCCCGGCCCCCGCGTTGTGGCACCACGGCCCTACCTTTCCTGGCCTTCGGGGAGTGCCGGCGGCTGCGGGCGCTGGCTCGCTCTTCCTCAATCGCGGCGGCTATCTCCGGGTCGTCCTCCCCATTGTACCACACCAACAGCTCCTCGCCGGGCGCGATTGGCTGCCGGGAGAGAAGAGAGAGGCGCGGCGCCAATCAGCACGCGGGTTGTTGGCGGTGGGGCCGGGGCGGGGAGTGGAATGGGGCGGGGGGGCAGGGTTGTGGGGTGAGAAAGGGGCTGCGGGCCCCCCCCGCGCCGCCTCGCGCGCCAGCGCTGCCGACAGCGCCCCCTGGCGGACGGAGGGCGCGCAGCGCCGGGGCAGGACACGCGCAGCGGCGGGGCAGCGCAGGACACGCGCAGCGGGGCAGGACACGCGCAGCGCGGCAGAGCCGGACACGCGCAGCTGCGCCGGGGCAGCGCAGGACACGCGCAGCAGCGCAGGACACGCGCAGAGCGAGAGAACCGCGCGGAAGCACCGGGGCAGCGCAGGAGCCGCGCAGCGCGGCAAGAGGGGCGCAGCAGCAGCGGGGCAGAACAAGCACAGCACGGCAAAACCCCGCAGCGGCTGGGTAAATGCACAGCAGCGGGGCAGGAGCCGCGCAGATCAAGCGCAGCATGGCAGAACCACGCAGCAGCTGCGGAAAACCGCGCAGCGCCAATAGGGTAAAAAGCGCGCAACGCTGGGGCAGGAGCCGCGCAGCAGCAGCCGGGGCAACCCCCACAGCCTTCTGGGCATACTAGGGATGCCCCACCACCAAGAAACCTGTGCAGCAGCGATACTAATTAATTATACAGAAATACACAATTAGCAAATAGCTGTGACGCCCCAAATTTCAGTTTGTCTCAAATGGGGACATCGATATAAATCTGTGCAAGGGGAATGCACAGTGATGAAATCTCTATTTACAGTGTAATTCCTTCCTCTCGGCATTCCTCGAGCCACACACACCTACCTTACACAGAGCATTAAATACAGAGTAAAACCATTCACCCCTTAAAGCTGGAATTTGGAACATGTAAAGCTACAGGAACAGACTGTCATGAGTTAAAGTGGATACAGAGGAAAACAAAATTACTACATGTTTAACAGGTCCACTTAAGCACAATAAAGAAAGATGTGTTTGCCGTTCCAAATTAATTCCTTCTATTTTTTTTTTTTTTTTAAATCCAATGAAAAAACACACAGGAAAAACCAAATCAACAATCACTGCTCAGATTCCCAGCACTGTCACTAAACCCATCAATGCTACCTGCTCTGATTACTTCACAGCCTCCTTGAAGAGGAAACTCCAACTAGTTAGTCCCCAAGTTTGCAGACTAAAAATGGAAATCTGTATCTACTCTTTAAATAAATATTTCTAAAGTTTTTTTCATCATTATGTCTCCATTCCCTGAAGCATTCTATCCAAACCCAAGAAAAACCAACTTAAATGCCTTCCTTTACCTTAACTACAATCCTCTTTTTTCCAAGGGCTTAATGAACACTGGGCTTGTGGAGATAAGGCTATTTTTAGAGTCATTACATTAGAGCACAGGGTATCCTTAGACTCTTATTTCAAGTCTGAAGCCAAAGGGATTTTTTGTGTCAAGAACAATAGTAACATTTGTTTCTTCTAAAGCACTTTTTTCTTCTAGAAGGTCTTACAGCACTTGATAAAGATGATAGTTATCTCTCTACCTCCAGACACTGGAACAGCAAGAGATGCAAGATCCCAACAGTGATGTTAAGTGTTTAAGGTACAACATAAGCGAAGCCTGCGGGTTGGCTTCCTCAGGCGTTCTGGAGGCTTGGCAGGATAAATAGTGGCAAACCTGTTTGCATGGTCCCATTTTGCAGCTGTGCAGCACCAAGGAATAAAGAAGAGCTGTCTGATGCAAACAGCTCATCATCTAAACAATATACAAACCCGGAGAAAAGAGCTGGCAACGATTTCAGGTAATGCAAACACAGAATGCTAATGAGCACATGATTTGTTAACTGCAAGAATGCAACTAACATTCCACTTGATGAATTTAGTTTTGGTGCAACTACTCTAGAAACCCTCTAAGCTCACACTGCATCTCATGATGCAGTGGCCACCTCAAAATCAGGCAATTAGAACGGCTCCCTCGTTAGAAATAAGAGCAAGAAAGGGACTACACTGACCAAGCACCGCGTCCACTCTGATGACACCCTCTCCTAACAACTCTCCTAACCAACCTCCCCAAATAAGCACCTACAGACTGTCTGTGTAATAGTGTGCACGTGTTACGGTGTATCCACTCCCATTTCAAACTGCTATAGGTTTACCAGCCTAGGTCTGTACACGTGGTTCCTTCCTGATCTTTATCATAAATGTGTAAATTTAGGGGAATTCCATTTGGTGATAAATAAACAGAACAGTTATTATTTACCTCCAGAAGAGAATCAGAGTGGCTTATATGTCATCTTATTCTGCTTTACCGCAAAGCGTTTAAATGTTGTCATAGCTATTTAATTTCTCCCAAGGTTTTCTTCAGCTCTTTATGGGTTTCTGATTTGTAAGTTAAACAGGCTGATCCCCAAGCTTCATTGCCAAGATAAGCAAAGTCCAAATTTGCTTGCTATAGAAGAACCTCAAAAAAGCACACAGGTTTAACTTCCCTGTTCTCTGCTGTAAATTAATAGTTACAGGATAGGACTTAAGTGAGCAGAAGCAGGTATCTTTCTCTTCCACCTTCTCTTCATCTTTACTGAAGGACTGTGGATGTTTGTAGGCTGCTTTCCATATGCTTTCCCCAGGATATACAGCAGAGCTGCGATATTTCCATGAAACAGCTTAAGCTCCCTGTGGGGCTCCAAGAATTCTTCCTGCCTCTCCTAATGACGTGAGCTTGTTGAACAGTGCTGTTCTGCACATAATACAAGACTACCTAGTTTGAACTGTTCTTTTCTTGGTTTGGGAGCTATGATGCCCCAGAAATTGCACCCTTTTTCCTGCCCCGCCCAATAAAACTGGAAGGGTATAAAAGCAGGAAAATTTGTTTTATAAAGCTTCCTATAAAAGTCGCTTGACAACCAATCTTTGTTACACGATGCAAAGAATATAACAAAGTAACCAATTTCTGGGGGAAAAACATGTCTCTCTATCTACAGAACAGAAAAATATTTGTTTTATGTATTCTGCAGTAGTTTTTCATTCTAGTTTGTATCAAATTTGGTGCTACAGCAGATCATTAAGTCAACAAGACAGACTGTTCATACATATCCTGCATTTTAACAGTAGAGCTTAATGTCAACTGTCTTGGCACAGAAGAATTTAGACCAATAAAATGTACGATTTGCAATATTTTAATTAGATTTCATAAAATGTTTCAAAATCTGTTTAATACAAATAGTGAAAAAAAGGATTTGAGTAAAGGGGAATAAAAGGTATTGATAATAAAGGGCAGCAGAGCAGTAACTGATTCTTCAGACACCAATACCTTTAAGCTTTTGTAGTATATGGTCCTGTTGATCTCCAGAGGAAACAGATTTTGCTCCTTTCCTGAACGTGCCCAGTTTATATAGCGTAGCCAGTTCCCTTTCTTTGGATCAGTTGCATCGACACACATCCAGCCCAAGTTTGGGTAATACACCTACGAGACAAAAATGACATTGAGCAAACAGACATCTTTTAACAGCAAAATGTGTGCACTGCACATTTTAAAGCTGTAAACGCCGTAGTTACCCTCCAAGGACAGCGATGACACAAAGGGTATGAGGTGAGGTAGGGGCTGTGCCTTCTGCAAGCTTTTTAGTGGAACTGATACAACAGAACTGATACAACCCATAACTTTTGGCTTGCAAGCCCTTCTCTGAAGGTTTTGACCTCAAAAACCATCACACATGAAACATTTCATGCTTTCTTTTCAGTTTAGCAAGCCTAAAATTATTCTCTACCATTTGCATTTAGTAAAATGAGTGATTTTAAGATATAAAAGCAACAACTTTATTTTTACTAATGAATGGGAAAATTAACTATATACAAGATAGAAGCATTTACTTTCTTTGGAAAGATAAAGGAAAGCACAATTTAATCTTTTTTCAGGGTATTAAAGAAAACCTTAACTTTTCAGAAATCTTGTGATCTCCTTAAAAAACTGCCCATGTCAATGAACTTCTGTATGTTCCAAGACTCTGTATAAATGCTTTTTTCTCCAAGAATGGAAATCAAAATCTAACACCTACTTCTGTTTTACGTTTCAAGACAGCTTGCAGTAAGACAAGGTTACTGACACCTTCAGTATTTTCTGATGACAAGCAACTGCTTCTCTTTCAAGGCATCTTCTCTATCTCCACTTTTCTTATTATAATCCAAGTAGGATGCCCATGAGAAGAGCTCTCAGTGGATGCTACACGTTCTTTTTCCAAACTGAAAATCACTCCATTCTTAGGAAACTGGAAAAATGCTTCTCCTGTTCCTGTTTCTCAGAACACAGAAACAACAACAGGTACACAGCACCTCAGGGTATTGCACAGCTTGTGAGTTTTAGAACAAAAAGGAAAAAATGGGCAATTCAATAATATCTTATTATTTGCTTTTTTCCTTTTGATCTAGGTTCTAAATATCAGCCTCTGCCTGGAAGAGCTCTTTTCAAAATCCAGCCTCATCACCTCCAGCAACATCCACTTAGCACCACTGCAGATAAAGCAGACACTAAAACTCTGATTTCACCATAACTTTTCTGTTCTGTTACACAATATTGTAGCTTTTTATGGTTTCTGATACTTATTAGTAATTCTAAGTCTTTTCCTACTGTTCTACATTTTCATTTTCAAGTACACTTCTACAACAGCTTGAAAGAAGAACCATTTAATTTAATTTAATTTGATTTCTTTTAATAAAATAGAACTTTAGCAATAAAGGTAAAGTTTTAATAAATATACCAAAATCATCTCAGTTTCTTTCCAAGCAAAGAAAAAACATTTCCTATATTTAAACTATTCCACCGTGGATTTCATCAGCTGACTTTTGAAAGAATGTTCATCAGCATATCCAGCCCTTGCAATATGAAAACGTAAGCGGCTTCACAGACCAGGACTGTAAAAGCAATCCTATTGGTTAAAATGAAAGGAAAAAGCCTAACAATGCTGCGTAAGAGACATTGAATTTGACACTGATATTGAATATATGGCATACCATAATACTTTATTGCTTTTTTATATTCTACTTTATTATGGGTTTTGCACAAACAGAATACTTTGTTACTTTTCAGTTAAAGCTTATCATTTACAGATTTGTGTTTAAAGGCCTTGTGCACCATGAGAAAGGAAATAGCTCCAACTCCTCTGTGTAACATTGCAACTTTAAGTGATTCCTGTAAACCACGAGCATCCAGCACAGTTGTGCCAGTCATTCGGAATCGCCAGACGGCATCTCCCTCAGTTTTCAGTCACTTACTGTCATTTTCCTCTCTGTGGTTTTTCTCCGACAGAAACTGAAAATACATTCGAGCCTCTTCGAGCACTGACACACAAAACTCATCCTATTCAGAATGATACTCTAGTTTAACAGTTCAAAAATATTAAAATGGACTTGAGTTGCCAGCTTTTAAAAGCCTCATTTTTTCTTCAGATTAGCTTCACTAAAGAAACAAACATGATTCTCGTGGAAGAGGTTGTTCTCTTCATTGAAGGTCCATATACCGAACTACTCCCACACACCGCCATCCTTTTATAAACCATCTTTTCTAGCAGTAAAGATTCTGGAGTGGTTTCAGATATCAGCATATGGGGCCAACTGCTGCTGTCTCTTTTTAGCTGCTTTTTTTAAATTCCAAAATCAGTATTAAAGCAACACACAACTACTTTGAAATCTAGCAAGGGCTCCCATTATTGCCTGCAGTGCAAACTATGAAACTTTAAAACTGCTTGTTTGCGTCTACCACTTCTCAACATATATTTAAAAAATATTAAGACATATCCACTGAGAACATTTGAAATCCAGCACTGAGAAAAACAACCGCCAAGTCAATAATTTACTTGACTGATTCAATCTCTCTTAAGTGTTTTTGTACCAGATGAAAACTGAAGATACTTTATGCAGTGGAGTTTGTGATAATACTAGCTCAATGCAACAAATGTTATACTTGAGCACTTTATTACTTTCTAGACCGTGAATTTGCATTTATAGGAAATTGTTTTACACCAATTCCTCTGATAGCGGTTGAGTTTTCTCCATGTATCCAGTGTTTCATGCAGTTCAATTTTTGCAGGCCAGGGGCCAGAAGGATGACTACAATCAATATCTTTAACCCAAAAATGTGTAAACCATCAAGTTCTCTTCCAGAATATGCTACGCCACACTTCCTCCATCCCTCCCTAAACATTTACTTCGCTAAAGCCACTTGCTGTATGTGTCTTCAGAAGGCCCTGAAGTCTTTGGAAGCATTAACAAACCCCTTAAAGACACCACAGACAGGATTCAACTCCAGATTAAGACACCTACAGTTCAAAATCTACATAATATCCAAGGCCTTATGACTGTCAGTGGAGCTTAAAAGAGCTACTCAGTTATCCAGACAGTGTTTGCTTTAAGGCAAGCCCAAGCACAAGCTGCACAAGAAATTCTGCAACGATTGAGAACTTTTATAAAGCAAAACTAATTCCCATAACAAAGCTGCTTTTCAAAGAGCAAGACGAGGAGTACTGTGGCTTCCTTAAGAGATTCCATATCCTCCTCATTTCCCTAACTTCATGAGCAGTTGAGAGTAATCAGCTACAGAATGGATCTCACTCAGGGTTCGAGCCAATACTGCAGGGCTTTATCAGCCACAGACTCTTACGGGGAGGTATGATCCACAGATAGTGTATAAGAAAATTGGTACAGCAATTTCAAACAATGCCAATAGTTTAAAGCTTTGCAATTCAGAATGGCCACTCAATCCAAGTGTCTATAAATAACTGTTTGCAATGGTAGACAGTTATTTCATATCATGTCTATTTCTAAAATCCCTAGAAAGAATAAAGGCTAAATACAAAATATCAACCTAGTGACAGATACCCTTTCCATTTACAAGCTGTTTCTTACCTCCCACATGTACACATTGCTCTTAACTTGAGATCTTTTCTTCTTGTCACCAACAAATGGTCCAAACTTCTTGCCCTTTAAAATTGATTTTGTTGCCCAGACACCTGAAGAGACACAAATGGGCAGTTAAAACCAATCTAACTTTTCTCAAGTAAACCTTATACTCACGGTTCATATCTCTTAAGATCATTTACCTGGTTTCATTCTTTGCAAATGGGCTACTGTAACTCTGAAGACAAAAAATTACCTCAAATTTTCTTGTACAGGTGATATTCAAAATATCATAAGAGTATTACAGACTTTACGTTGTAAAGTCCTTGATTTCAGTTGTTTTGCTGAGTAAACATGTTATTAAAACATAAATCCTATTTGCTTTCTCTGAAATGATGCCAGGCAAATGAAGCCCTCACAAAAGTTGTGAAACTAATTGATAGTATTTTTTTGGAAGGAAAATACACTTCGGATTGGTTAAAATACGTGCATCTCCCCACAAATTTATTGACAAGGTTTAACCGAACTGAAATACAACAGCTGCATTTCACATTTTATAGCACAAAAACTAAGAACAGATTAAGAAATAATTGCTAATTAAGCATAACATTCTCATTCAGACCATGCCAGATCGAGTTCATACTGGAAGAGATTAACCCTCTTCCAAGGAGTTTATAACCTGTTACTAACAGTAACACACCGTCAAGCTTATTCCTCACACTGCCAGCTTTCGACACCAAGTATCCAGGCTGCAATTCTGACTTCCAAAGTTCTTCCACATTAAACTTCCTTAAAAAGTTCTATGTGCATTGTGGTCCACCTCTCACCCCAATTCTGATGTCCCAGGAACATCTTCTTGGGATGTTGGAGAAACTTAGAAGCTGTCTGCTCTTTCCAGCAGAAATTATTTCAGACAAAGGCACCAGAAATCATCTCTACCCAGCACAGGAGGGCACCAAACTTTTACAGTTGCTGTGATTTACGTGAGTTAGTGTGAAAATCATCATTCTCTGTTCACAATTGTAGCACTCACCCAGACGTGTCTTGTCAACAGCAGACGGGAAGAGCCTCACATCCTCAGGAAGCCCTCTAAGCACATGCTCAGGTACATCCTCCAAGGTCTCCACAGTGACATCAGATTCACTGGTGTTCTACAAGTCAAACAGCCAGAAGGGCCACAACCATTAACAGATAAAAACAATAGCAAAACTGATGATCAGCCCACATGAGCTACAAACACCCCTAACTTGAAATTAAAGTAAAATTTGCCATTTCAACCAGGGTCCCCTCCATCATGATGCTAATGTAGAAGTATCATTCTATCAGAACATTCAAGTTTTCACTGTTAATAATTTTTTCATTAAACTTGTTTATGCTTTAATGCAGAGTTCTAAGACCACATTAGAGACGCACATAAAACACCGATAACTAAAGCTGCTGTAAAGATCACTTTGCTTTAGTAAAGGGATGTGTTCTGATTATAAACAGTGTACAGTGAGTACTGAAAGGGGTTTCATTTATCTCAAGCCATTTGTCATTTCCTTAATTTTCTGTGGCCTCTCCTTAAAAGTAAATTCAAATTCTCCCTTGACTTACTTTGAGAATAGAGCTAAAGGTTTTGTACTTTCCCTGTCTGAATATTACTTACCCAACAGCACTGCTGAATCAAACCTATAGATGAATGAACTGAAAGGTACTGGGGTTCTGTACCTTGGAAAATATCTATGGTTTTCAGAATACAGTTTTCCATATGAGTTCAGGCTAAGCGTTAAGTCTTTGAAACTACTTATTAATACAGCAATCTAAAATTCATCCACGGAAGAATTTTCCGTTGCATTATTTTTACTGCCACAGGAAACTACATTTAACAAGCAATTAGGTCAGTAATAGCGCTGTTACATGCTACATTATGTTGAGACAACTTTCCTTTGTGCTGTTTCTGACTAAAGGTCTTCCAAATTTCAGGTAAAATCCATTGTAAAGTTGATCGACCTGCCCAGTTTATTATGCTAAGACTTTCTTCAAAAAAAAATAGCATGTAAGTGTTCATAGAAACAGTCCTGGAGTTTCCATCCCTATCAGTTACCACTATAAAAATCTCCTGTTCCTTTAACATTCTGTTGAAGCATTAGATTTACTCAAATTACACAATGTATTTGAAAGTTTACTTCCATTTCAAAAATTGGTAATTCAAATTCTTCAAGCAAGTATGTAGCAGAAAGACATACCCGCTCTCACGTAACCTGTCTGGAAAGTCTAACTCAATTAAAAAAGTAAAGGAGGTAGACTAATATTCCCTGTAAACTACAGCTAGCTACAACAGACCTAATCTAACATTCAGACCTAACTTTTCTGAAAATAAGCCACAAAGTTTTCATTATTTTAAGTTTCAGCTGTACACTAGATCTTAAATACAATCTCTTCTGCTAGAAAAATATTTCCTACTGCTTGTGAAAGACTGGTGTACTTAAAAACAACATGGTATTTTCAGTACAAATCTTTGTTAGCTGCGTACCTTCTGAACATCGAAGGGTCAGAAGATGAGAGAAGCTGTTACAAGTGTTTTAGGACACACACATCATTTGTCCAAATTATACTATTGAAACATGTTACTGGCAATTAAAGTAACGAGAGGCAAGGGAACCACCACACTAAAATACACTTCACTTGACTAAAACAGTATGCAGCAAAACAGCCAGAATACAGGAAGAACAGGAGAGTTTTTTAAATTTTATTTCATAACCATCCTATTGATGTTTTTTTTTTAAATCCTGGATTTTCCTACAAAGAATAAAGTGGTAAAGTTCCTAAACCAGAGGTGTAATGCAAGTTGATTCTGCACTAAAGCATCAGCCACTGCGTTCCATTACCTTTTCTTAACACCTAGACACTCATCTTCTGCAAATTCTATTTCAAAATGTCAAACAAATGCAGAGCAAATAAACCTGCTTCAGCCTGCAAAGCAGTTCCTCCATTACGACCCTCAGCAAGTAAACTGCAGTAAAATCACATAGGCTCAATCACATCTGCTTCAGAGGTGTGGCATGGAGCTTATCTTCATTTCAACTGACTGCATTCATGAAAAGGATGACTGGAAAAACATTTATGTTTTACCAACCATCTTTTTTTTTTTCCTGTTTGACTTAAATATCCGTCTATAAAGAGCAGTGGTGACCAAAAAGGTATGTTTATTAATAGAGAAGCAGGAAATTAAATGCTAAAAGTTGTTCAGTTCTAAAAATATTTATTTGTATTACACATCAGTTCTAAGCGTTCTCCCTTTTCCATATTTTTTAGAGAACACTTCAATCCTTTTAAGGAAAACTGAATTATACTGCAATTTTCCTGAGCACGCCCAAGTTTTGTACTATTTGTGCTCATAAAAAGAAACTAACTGGTATTTCAGCTTAGAGAATAACGACAACTCAAAGTTTCAAACCCAAGGGCAATTCCAGCTCCAGAGCCCTTATGCTCTCAAGGGTCCAGATCCTCTCATGCAGCTTTCCATTCTAATTCTGTCAATCATTTCCTGAACACGCACATAAAAGTTCCACACGGAACAACTGTATATGCCTCTCTGCATAAAGGAAGGAATGACTTAAAGCTCCAGTAACAAGAATAACTTGTCTGGAAACACACAACTGATAGCTTTGGAAATACAGTGCAGAGCCAGAACGTCAGCCACCTTCCACGCTGAGAATTACACATTCACTGGCAATTCTTCAGTTCCCCTTTATAACGAAGGCTTCTAGGCATGCTCAATCTAATCAGACCCCCCAAAAAACAATCTAAAATAATTTCTGGCATTGCCTTATGTGGAAAAGTATCACTTGTGAGAAAGACTAAACAGCAGCTTAAGGAGAAAACTACACTCAAAGTTCTGAGAGCGCATACAGTGTGCAAAAATGAGAAGTTGTTTGTTTTACCTATTGAATCGAGGATGGTGCAGTAAACCAACTACTCCAATGCACATATGAGAACATGCACCCAGGATACATCACCTACTCTGCCATAAACACAAATCTCTCTAGTACTATCCAGTATTGAAAGTTCACTGGACACAGACAAGCTATCCTGCACATTGTGGAGATGAGTAATGTGTACAATTCCCTTACAGTAGAGTAGCTGACGTGATGAAGTTTGTATCTTGACGTACTTCAGAGCTACCGCTGGGTCCATTGCTGTCTTTCTACTCCTCTATTCACCACGTACAAACATGCCATTTCTCTCCGAAGAGCAACATTAAAGCATCAAGGTTACTGCACTGCAGTAACTAGAATAAGCTTTTAGAGAGAATAAAGGTTTTTAAATAATGTCTTAAAAGTTATTACTTTAGTATCCTAAATGTTAATTCTTAAATAAACCAACAACTCGGAATTCTTAACCAGTAAGTTATAATTCATACAAAGTATTTTTATATTGAAGTTTGAAAAGCAATAGAAAGCTTATAAATGATTAATGGATCACAGTATCACAAGGCTGGAAAAGGCCTTTGAGATCATCGAGTCCAGCCTATGACCCAACACCAACACCTACTCATCATCTAAACCAGGGCACTAAGAGCCTCATCCAATCTCCCTTTGAACACCTCCGGGGACCGTGACTCCACCACCTCTCTGGGCAGCGCATTCCAATGGCCAATCACCCTTTTAGGGAAGAATTTTTTCCTAATATCGAGCCTAAACTTCCCTTGATGACGCTTGAGACCGTGTCCTCTTGTTCTCTCACTGGTTGCCTGAGAGAAGAGACCAACCCCGGCCTGACTACAACCTCCTTTTAGGCAGTTGTAGAGAGGAATAATGTCTTCCCTGAACCTCCTTTTCTCCAAGCTAAACAACCCCAGCTCCCTCAGTCGCTCCTCATCTGGCATATGGTGACTCTAAAAGAAGTACCTGCCCCTTTCATCATTCTCATCAGAAAGGAACAGCGGTGGTGATAGCACTAACTAACAAGGAGGTTTAACTTCTGCTCTGAACAAGCTATAGGAGGTGTTAAACCAAGAAATAGCAACAAATCAGGCAACACTATCATTGTTCAAATAAACCCTGACTTTCTGGGGTGGATTTTAAGTATGACTGCAAAGCAGAGACACAACAACAGTTTATATGTACTGAGAAATACTCAGGGCATTTTCCATTGAGTACTTAAGAAATATGTTATGCTGAAAGTTTACTGGAAATGTATTTTTAAATGTATCTTTATAGGCCATCAAATTCAAGGCTGTTGTCTCTAAAGCAAAACAGATAAAGCTTCTCAACCTTTTCTACTTAGCACCACTCTTTGTGTGGGTGCTGCATAGAGCAATTATTCTCTACATTAATGAAAGTGACTTGCTGAGTTCAGTTACAAGAACCCGTCCTTCTGTCAGCTTTAACAGCAATGAGAAAAAGGATAAAACTGGAGTCAGCAAGGTTATTCTTTTACTGCCTTGGTAAGCCCTAACAGCTGCACAGACACATCCTAGAGAGCTATTTGCAGGGAGAAAGACCCCCAAATTGGATACCACGGAAGGAACAGAATGCCAGAAATCCCTTCTCATCCAAGGAAGTGAAGAGATAAGGGAGGAAAAAAAAAAAAATCCTTATTCTTCAGTTATAATAGCTGAAGTCTGTTCAAAGCAAAGCAAAGTTTTGTTTTGCTCTTCCAACAACCCAAAAGGGCAAAGTGATGAAAGCTGTCTGATTTTCAGACATCTGTTAGCCTTGAACTGATATGCAACAAGCCCTGTCTCATCAAACAAAAAAGCAGCACGCTCTTCTCAGCATATAAAACACAGACACCTAAATATCTTTCCAGTACATTACCTCACAATTTCATTAGGAGAGAACCAAGCCTATTTTTCACAGTGGTTTCAAACAAGTTATATATAGGCATAGATGAGGGACGCTACAGAGAGTGAACACACCAGCTACCAGAGCCATGCACTTTGAGTTTCAGGCTAACAAAAGTGAGGTGGGTTTTTCGGTTGGGTTTTATTTTGGGGTTTGGTTTCTTTGGGGGTTTTCGCTTTTGTTTGGGGGTTTTTGTGGGGTTGTTTTGTTTGGGTTTTTTCCCAGTCATACCTAGATGAGCAGTTGCAAATCTCAAATCTGCAAATCAATTAGAACCTACTAAAACTTTAAAAATCAAGCTCAGCTGATGTAGACAGAAGCTGCCAAATCCTCTGATGTGCCTGGCATATTCCTCAACCGCCACACCTCCTTTAGCAATCAGTCTCTCAAAACTGTTTTATCATTTAAGATGTGTATTTGCATGGAGTAATATACAATCAGAACTGTATTTTGCATATACCTACATAAATCAAAGATTAGAAACTACATTCAGAGAACACAGCACTCTGACTCATTACCAGAAAACGGGATACAGCTTCATACCTAACAATACATTTCACACCTCAAATGAATGGTAATAAGTGACCAAATACTACAGAGTAAAATAAATGACAATATAATTCAGTCAAATCAGTGCAGTCTCATTTTATTTGCAATCTAAATATAGCAACTGAAAACATTTTCCAGATCACAACTTGTCCCCAAGAAATGTCTGTCTACCAAATGAAGAAACACTGTATTTCAATCATTTCTCCACTAACACTTAAGAATCATTTAAATTGGGTTTTCTGTTCAAAAATGTCACCTGTTGAAAAGGGCATTGTACTGGTGTACGCCCTACAGCCAACTTTTGCATTTAACTGAAGTCCTCATAAGTAGTTTTTACTCAGTCCAAGACTGCAATTTTGAATACAAAAGCACTTGAAGCTTATTTCACTTTTAAGCTTCTTACTCTGAAGTTTGACAGAAATATTACATTGCTAGGGCTCAAATTAGTCAAGCTGAAGTGACTTAAGAACAATGCAAAGAAATCAAATGAGGGCTGAAGGGGTGCCTTAACCAAAGCTCTTTTCCTGCTTGCATCTAATTCATAGCCCAGTCATTTTGGCAGTACCTTTCAACACATCAATTAAGCAATTTTTCACATCACTTTCAATATAATTGTACTTATGGACCAACCACAAATTAGGCTATGATGTTACAAGCAATATTTAAGCAGAGTAGGAGCAGTACCTGCAACAAAACGTTCACAGATGATCAGACATTACAGCAAAAAGGAAAAAAATCATCCTGAACAGCATAACAAATGACAAACATTCAGTTAGTGTCACGTTTTGGTGGAAAAAGGATTAAGATAAATTAAAGTACACCACTGAAGAGAGGGACACAGCAGAGAAGTTAGAAAGAGGTGGTTGTGAAAAGGTAAGGAGTGATGAGGGAAGACTGCTGGAGCAAACGGCCAGCTAGCACAAGAAAGGGCATCAGAAGCAGAAAGGCTCTGCTTGTTCAAGAACCTTATCTGGCTACATCCTCTGCAACATTTTCTCTGTGTATACTTGAAAATTACTGATGTATTGAAAATATCTGAAATAATAAGTGAGAAATTCAGAAGGAACGGGGGGGAGGCAGTTTCAGTACCATGCAGGTGTCATTTGTTAACCTATGCCTTCACCATTTCTTAAATAACTGCCTGTGAAGTCTTCCAGGTAGCGTTCAGCCTTCTTCCTGCTCTATCTTAATGTTTACTGCATCTCAGACTGCATTACCAACCAAAACCTCATGTCTGCTTGGTTTTTTTAATAAATTATTCAGCATATTCTGATGAAGTAGTTTACAGAGTAAAACAAGATCTCTTTTTAAAACAGAGAATGCACACTGTCTATCCTGACACAGCAATTTTCCAAGAAACTAAAAAATTTTAAATTCCAACAACTGCTGCTTTTCTTTTAATCCTCCTTCTCCTTACTACAAGGAGGTCATTTCAAAGTATTTATGAAAAGTTCTTCTTATTTACGAGACAGTCTACACAAGATTTCTATGGGATAAACAACAAAATTTGCAGTCTTTTCATACAAAGCAAATTAACAATAGCCCAATTAGTTTAAGGGTCACTGAAGTCACACCAAAAGCAGAGATGAGCAGAAAGAAAGAAACAGGAGAACAGAACACTTGAAAGATGTTTGGCATCAGGCAAAAACATTTCTTATACAGACCTGGCACTACAACTTGTCAACAGTGAATGAAATGACAAGGGCACTGCAAGAAAAAAACACCACAGGGTTGATGCTAAATACACACTTAACATGAATGGTAATTGAACAATAAAAAGCCATATGAGCTCTGTACACTTTGGAAACAAAATGTGAAAGCCAGAAACACCAAGAAAGACTCTAAGCTCTTGTAGCTATTCCCAGAGGCAGGGTCACCTCATTATTTAAGATGACACACATCCCGGCACTGCATTAGCAGCCCCAGTAAGAAAGATGAAGATTGTTTTCATACGGCACAGAGATCTTAATTCTAGAAACAGACTGGGGAGAACAGACAGGACACGATGACAGATAGGACATAAGGGGACACAGACGCACAAATAGGAAGGAAAACAGCTAACGATTAAACAGGTAACAATTAAAAGAATAGGATTTACAGCTTTCAGAATTTTAGCAGATTCCAAAGCTTATCAAAACAACTAATAAAGCAGGATTATTACTCAGAGCAGTAGGCTGTTCATTTTATTCAACACAAACCTTACAGGTGAAAAAATGTCAAGTCTCAATAGAAATAAATTGCAAAGCAGTAGTTAACTTAGCTACCCTAAACTAGACTACTGATGTTTCCAAGTGTGCTAATTCAAATGTTATTTGTATTACTTATATATGACAATTCACATTTGTGTATAGATATGACACAAATAGGTATTTTTTACAGCATGTATTTCAACGCTCTGCTAGAGATTACATTTTGCTTTTACTTTTAAAATATGCACATACATATTGAAGATTTTTCACTTTAAATCAGAAAGGAAAAAGCAGCAGGAAGCATCCCACCACTCCATTTCACACTGTAATTGCTTCTATTATGTATGTAATTCCATAACTTCAGTGAGAACATACTTCAGCAAAGTGCTAATTGTATTCAATGCTGCTGCTGACCAAATAACGGCATAAAAGGCAATAAAAGCACTCATTAGATACAGACATCAATAAAAAAAGTACACAAAGCATTTTACATGACTCTGTAGTGTGGTTGTTTCTGGCTAAGAAAGCTTCTGTTCATAGGCAATGTTTTTAGCCCAAAAATTGGCATTCCTTCAGTGTAATATCCTATGTTCACATTCCCACACCAAAGGGACTTTGTAAGATCATCCACGGAGAGAAGTATTTACAAGAGAAGTTTAAGGCAACATGCACGTTTTCTCTAAGTATCTTTAAGTGATCGAGTTGTGCCTGATTGACAAACAGATGTGTATTGGATGTCCAAGATGTACTTGGACAGACAAATGCAAAATAAAACCATGTACCCCAACAGTGATTAAAACAACACCCTCCCCTCAGGGTGTTCTTTGCATCCCTAGCGCAGAGCACTGCATCACAAAATAAAAGCATTTTCCTTGATTCTAGAGGAATGCTTAGGGTTCCAGAAAAGTGAGAAGCTTCCTGATTGTTCACTGCATATTTGAAATGGAAAAAGGTTTTAAAATGGTTAAAAAAAAATAAATTAAGCCTTCCATTTTCAAGCCTCTTTTATAAGGAGCTGAATTATTACCAAAAGCCTCAGGCTGAAATAGATTTTTCTGGAGATGTGTTGTTATACGAGGTGCCAGCAGTAATAACTTATATGCTGCTAAAGGGAATTCACACACAAAAACCTTAAATCCATGAAATAATACAAATATAAATCCCACACAGATAGATATTGCGGAAAGGAGGATTATGAAACTTAATGACACTGAAGATTTTAAAGAACATTTCTTTTATAGTGGATGATTTACTTTTATTAATAATCAACTGTTCTAACATCTAAATATTTTGATAAAGTCTTGCATTTATACTCACCTGATTCATTTTGAATTCCTGTTGTGTTCTGAAAAGATACACACAACAAAGAATCTCCTTTCATTACATGAGCCCTAAAAAGAAAAACAGACAATTGTAACACGTACCTACCTACAAATTGACACTGAATTGAAAGTACACACAGACCTGTAGTTTCTCTTCCTAAAGCATTTGTCACAGTGGAGCATATTGCTTGATAAATAATTCTGCTTCAAGCTACGGTTTTGTTATTATAGCTCAAACGTATATGAAACTCAAAATATAGCTATCGTTCATCTTTTTCCCAGTTTTAGATGATGATGCAACAGAAGTGCTCAAGTAGGATTGTTTTAATTTAGCTGTAAAACAAGTTTGCTTGTTCAAGATTGAGTACATTCAGGAACTTCAGGAGTCAAATCTCTTTAGAATTTATTACTACAGCATTATGAAAGACCTTAATTGGTCTTCAAATTAACAGAATGCATGCATTTCTGCCTCCACTCTCCCATATTAGAAACAGGAAATTCTGCCTTAAGATTACACTTTTTATTAGGGTATTTTATTACACTGACACATTTGGCATTCTTGTTTAACAGAAGCCTGAGATTTCAAAAGGTTTCCAACAAAAATTCAAGTAGGCATCACATTTAGAAACTCAAGACTTAAGACAAAACTAATCAGAACGATGCCATATCTAAGAGTCTGGTACATCAACTCACCTTTCTTTTTTAAAAAAATACATACAAAAAAGCATTATAGTTGAAAATATGATCCTTCCTGGTGTCATACAGAATTTTCAATAAAAGAACAATACCCTTTTTTGGAGGTTATCTAGTATTGATCACTTAAAGCACTTCATTCAAGTACTGCTATTTCTTCCCTGTCTTTAGTTTTATTATTATAACAATGATTTTTACTAGTACTTTGTATAAATACTAACATTTAAAATACTCACTCAAGCATAATATACTCCAACTACATTTTATATAATCCTTCATGTTTCTCTAAGAATTCTTAACGCTGCGTAACATGAGTGAAAATACTGCCAAGCTCCACACAAATGCAGCGCTTCTTAAGGAATTCTAAAGAAAAGGAAAAATTTCCTTGAAAAGGATATTTCTATTGTATACGGCTCTTCCAGGATTAACTGCTTTTGGCTTGATTATTGCCATACTACATTAGCATTTCGACAACGAGCTGAAACATCCACGTTTCAGTTCCAGTTTGCAACTGGTCCTGTGGGATTTACAGATCGCCAGCTAAGACCAGTTTGGGATAAGGAGCTCCATCTGCCCAGCTTTCAAACAGCTGAAGAGAAGCATTTGTTTTTGGAATGTACTATTGCAAATTTCTAACTTATTCGAGTACATCTGTCAAATACAAATCAACTCCTAGGAATAATAAATCCCAAGCATTTGGTTTTCTATCATTTTCTCTGACAGAGAACATAGCCAACATCAAGAAACTACTGAACAATCAGGAGTGCTCCACAGGTTTCACCACCAGCTCCGAGCCCCCCGGAGATGGTTAAACTTTGCCATGACCATTGTGTCCCTTCAGCGCTGGCTTTCTCATGCGCCAACACACAGTTTCTCACGCATCTTCCCCATAGCCTTTGCTTCCCCCAGCCTTCAGATCTTAACTCATTTTCCCTCCTGACAAATATGATTTCTACTTCAGACATTTTTACGCAAATGCTTCAGGCAAATGGTTTCCGAAACCTGATCCACAGGCTGCCTGTCGTCTGCTGAAAGTCGTCTTAGCACATGGAAATGTTGATTAAAGAAAAAACAAAAACTGGAGTCAGTATAAAGTTCTGTACTTGAGACGAAGCCTGAAGAACAGAGAAATATCCCGTGATCTTTTATTCATTGTTCATTGGGACAATACCCACACAATGCCAATTTATAAATGAAATATTCTGGATAGCAAGAGAGGCATCAAAACATTTCCTAGTATGAAAAACAACTTATATTTAGTAACAAATTCTTGGTTTTCTACACTTGGCTATAAAAAAAAACCCAAACAATTACTCACCTAAAGATAACAAAAGCAAGAACTTTTTACTGGCATTATTTTAGAGCACAGCCTGATGAGCTACTAGGACTGTAGGGTACCAGTTTAAGTGGTTATCGTTTCCAGCTGCCTGTTTCTACCTTTTCTCCTTCCTCTCCCTGAAATTTATCAGTCCCTCAACAAGGGCTTAACCATTCACTTAACCATTTGCTATCATGGCTCCAGAAAGTGATTTAGAAAACCTACTGTAAGAAATGCACATATGTCACCCTGTGGTATGTGGCAGCCATCTGAAGTGCGATACATCTGTGATACTCAACACTGAATAAATGAGGAAGGTATTGAACCCAGAACTCTAGAGATGTAAAGATGACAAGCATTTAAAGCACTGTCTGTCAGAAGCAAACATTCTACACCATCACTCCTCAGCTACTGAATGTAAAGAATCTGAGCAACAACACACAAATAACAATTCAGTGATGGGTTAAAGGGGTCAATGCTAAAGGAAAGTCCTGTCAAGCTGAAAATTTCCTCCAAGCTGAGCTTTCTCAGCTGAATTGTTAAATAAATCAGTAAAAAATTTGAAAAGCAGTCAAAAACTTCTGATTTTACTTTGTTTGATTTGAGCATTTGGGTTTCATACACCAATTCAAAATTATTTTGCCGAGGATTAACAGTGGCTTCAAAGAATTTTCAAA
This sequence comes from Neomorphus geoffroyi, assembly GCA_033558235.1. Classification (NCBI taxonomy): domain Eukaryota; kingdom Metazoa; phylum Chordata; class Aves; order Cuculiformes; family Neomorphidae; genus Neomorphus; species Neomorphus geoffroyi. The sequence goes on along the minus strand of JAUMJM010000029.1, from coordinate 5,836,530 downwards.
ACAAAAAAAATAAGCCTGCTCTTTTTACAAATTTTGTAAATGCTTTATTAAGCTTTTATAGAACTGGTTATATCCAAACCTCTCAATGGTCCTTCTTAGGAAGATGACAAATGCTAACACACTGATATATTTAAATCTCCAGGTGGGTTCCTAACAGACCGCGCTACTCTGTACTCTTTCAGTTACAAGTTACCAGAGAAACCGGTTGACCATAAAATTAGATGAGAAATTAAGCTACAGTAATCCAAAGGCCTCAACAAGTATTTATAAAGCTATTAATTTAAAAGACACACTTGATCTGAAAAGTTTATGCCTTCAGTTCTGAGAAGTTACCTGTATGAGCTCTCTAACTGAAAAAAATGCCTGAAAATATTTCCTAACTTTTTTTTTCCTTAACAAACATTCTGTTAACAAACACAACTATGTGGAAGGCAAAATTAATTTCACTGGAAAAGAATAAAATGAAGACTATATACAGGCTTATGTACACTCACTAGTTTTCTTGCTTCCTAAACGAAACATAAGACCAGAAGACAAAGTAACTGTAAGTCTAAATTTGGGGTTCAACTTCTAGTGCACAAAGTTCAACAAAAACAAGAAAATATGAGTCGAATTCTATGACTGCTGCACAAATATGAGCTCCTCATATGATCGAGGACTGGCCGCAACATATTCACTTGTGGCACTGCAAGCTGAAACAAGCTTTCACTTCACACACTGATAACTTCTTAGCCACACACTCAAGTCCAGCGAAGATTTTTCAGGAAAGCCCCAAAGAAAGTAATACTGCTCTGATTTATCATCATGGAAACTGTGATCTATTCAGTTTAAAGAGGTGATGATGACTATATTAAATTAGTTGCAAAGTTAGCAGTAGTCTACAATTGTGTTAGCATCTTAAAAAAGTCCCATCAGCAACTACATCAAATAGAGGTAACAAATATTTAAATTCAACCTTCCCTGCAAACTCAACAGCAACAAATACCTGCTTCTATTGGTCAAAGACCTGAATACTGTTAGTAGCATCTGCACAGTAAATGTTGAATATTCACAGAGTCCCTGAGAAAAGATAAATAAAGATTCTACATCAAAAATGAAGCACACTCACCAGTACAGCAACCTTAATTTTTAACATTAATTTCCAGAAAACATTCCCAAGTCATATTTATTTCAAACCTCTATCTACTACTATACCTCATGAGTACAAAAATGTAATGCACTTTCTCAAGACGTTAAAGCATCTCGGAAACAAACCCAAGAGAAAGATCTACTGCATCATATAATCGTAGCGTTTCAGCGAAGTGGATTTGGAAAGGCCCTTCATTACGCAATACATTGTGTTTCTTTAGATAAGAATATACAAGGCATTGGTACTTAAGGGAACACTGTGTTCATTCGCTCGAAACAAAAAATATTTTGATTTTATTTCTAAATTCTACGCTTAAGCATTGTAAATATTCCCTTATAAAAAATCAACTTGCTGGGAACAAAGTTTGCAAACAAGAGCAAGTAATTTTATACAAAACCAACACTGCAGATTGTCTTTTTCAAACTAAATCAGATGGTACTTCTAGTAAGCTTTCCTTGGTTCTACTAAAGAGTCTATCTTCATATTTTACAAGCCATATTTATCATTTCTGTATGTGGGGTGTTTTAAAAAAATCCCAGAACCAAAAAGCCCTTTGAAAGAGAATGTTGCTTCCAAATCAGAGCAAGGAAAAAACAGGCATAAGAGTATCAATCCTATTTTGGAAGCTGAAAATGGGACATGCATTACGTCACTGCTCCAGTAAAAACATGTTCATTACAGAACCAGGAACAAAACCTGAAAATCTCAACAGTCTGCTTTCTTAACGATGCGGGGATCAGGCTGGGATACTGCCGGGCGCTTTTGCTTTTAGTTTTCAGTTAAAGTACGTGATTTTGGGGGGGGTTGTGGGGTGGGGTTTTTTTTTAAACATCAGGATATTTACATTTCCTCAGTTCAATTCTGAAATTCTCTAATCCACTATGGTCAAACAAAGCTTGCAAGAAAAAAAAAAATAAAGTTTGTTAACTCTGCAAGAAGTGCCTGCGGGCACTTAATTGCTAAGATTTTTTCATTTACTCAAGACTACTAGAAACAAACAATGATTTTCTGAAAACTAAAGTCTATTACCATTGAGAAAACAGGCTTTGCTTACTGCCACGTAATCAAATAAACTGTTACACCTTAGAAAGGTTTATGCAGATAGCCAAGACAACAAGCCAAGAAATCACCAACACAAAACCAGACCCCAAATTTATTAATTAAACAGCATGTAGTCAAGAAAAGTCAACAGAAAAGAATAAGGTCTCTAATAACTGCACATATAAAGAAATATCATTTCCATCTTCACACACAAGGATACTTTTAACTCTACTTGCAAAGACGCTAAACTCAAATTTAAATTTTCTCAGACACGCACACTGCTGATTTAGGTTAAGAAGTCCATTTCAGTAATTCCCTTTTACAATAGAGCACTCAGTCTCCCCCTTTTGGCTACAGGCATGTTTTTATACAAAGGCAGAGAAGTATTTTTCAGCTAAGAATACAATCAGAGAAAAAACACATCGGTAAAAGAAATTATTTCACCGGGAGGGAGTCACCAAGGCTCAGGACCATACCTGCCCTCTCACACGCTAACAAGATCAACAGCAAATACAATGTAGAAGTTCAAAATGAGACGATAATGCAGAAACCAAACATACACGAGTTTATGAACTCCCACTGCTTATTAAATCCCTGAGAAAATCCACACAAGCAGCAGTCTCCACCAGTAAGCAAATCACTCATGATGACCAAGGTTCTGCTCTACTGCTTTAAGACATAGGCTAATTTTTCTGTTTTTTCTGGTTGAGATCCCCATTTGCAGGTCTTGCAGGCACATTGCAAATAAACTATCAACTGGGCACCAGTGATACAGAAACACACTGCCACACCGCTGATCCCTAAATGTCTCTGAACGTCTGTGTTCAACACCCAGCCACTCCGTAAGGAACAATATTCAGATCTCGTTTTATATACTGTCACTTCTCTACCCTTAAGGATCAAGGCGTTAATGTAAAACAGTGGAATGGCGACATCACTGCAAAGGAGGACGGACTGCAAGAGCCATTTTAGTTTTTTACTGTAAAAGAGTAGTTTACTTTGACTTTCTGCTTTATTTCCCTTCTATTTTCAAGCAAGCAGTCATAGAGAAAAACAAGGATGGGTTATACCAATGCATATTCCCCCATCTTCCATGCTACTCTGGAAGAAGGCTGTCCTTTGGATCCCCACACCTACACTAAACAGGCATGAATCGGGAATCTCCAAACACCATACTCACCGCAGCATTTCTACCTCAGACATTTTATCCACAGCAATGATTTGTCCATTATTTAACATAACTAGGGTTTCACTGTAAGTGAAACTTGGCCTCATTTTTATGGCCTATGCCACAGGTAGACAGGCTGTTGAGACAATCAGCCCTAGCAAATCTTGGGAACTTTATGCTTGAAACCCAACAGGTACTACCTACACGGTTCTCGTTGCTGTCTCTTACAAGTCCAGTGGTCCTTTTGTTTCTTAGAAGTCACTTTCTTCACCTGTCAAGGATGCAATTCTCTATCTGGAGAGTACCAACATTATTGATTCACTACCACATTTCAAGAGCTGGAGGCCTCTCTGTCTACATCAAGGAAAGCACACCTGAATTCTTAATGCACACGTCATTTTTATTAAAATGTTGGAAGTATCAAAGGAGAACACCATAATAATTACACACTATGCTGCTGTACATCTCCAGTTCTCCTAATCTAGTGAATAAACTGATGTGTGAATAAATGGAAAAAGACTTTGCATCCAAGTAACACACCTAAAGTCAAGAGTATAGACTGGGAACAGCAAACCAGAGCAGCAACTGAAATTACAGAATCATTCACTGGGTTGGGTTGGAAAGGACATTAAAGATCATGCTGTTCCATCCCCTGCCAGGGGCAGGGACACTTCCCACTGGATCAGAGGGCTCCAAGCCCCATCCAACCTGGCCTTGAACACCTCCAGGGATGGGGCAGCCACCGCTGCTCTGGGCACCCTGGGCCAGGGCCTCCCCACGCTCAGTGCGAAGAATTTCTTCCTAATGTCTAATCTAAATCTTCCCCCTTCCAATTTAAAGTCGTTCCCCCTTGTCCTATCAGTACTTGCTCTTGTAAAGAGCCCCTCCCCAGCTTTCCCAGAGCCCCTTTCAGTACTGGGAGGCCTTTGTAAGGGTCTCCTCAGAGCCTTCTCCTCTCCAGACTGAACAACCCCAACTCTCCCATCCTGTCCCCATAGCAGAGGAGCTCCAGCCCTTGGATCATCTCCGTGGCCTCCTCTGGACCCGTTCCCACAGTTCCATGTCCTCCTTATGTTGAGGATCCCAGAACTGGACACAGGACTCCAGGTGCGGTCTCATGAAGAGGAGTAAACCTGGAAAAGGAGCTCAGGGGCCGGCGCAGCTCCTTGCGAACGGCCGCCACCCCTTGCCTGTTTCTCCCCAGGGCTCCCCCGCATCCCGCCGGCACCAAGATCGCTCCTCGCCCACCCGCGCGGGGCGGCTCCACCCCCTCCTCCCGCGCCCCCTCGGCCGCGCCCCCGGCTCTGCGTCCCATCTTGTCCCGTCCCGTCCCGTCCCGCCCTCCGGCCCCGCGGGGCAGCGCGGCGACCCCGTGGCTCTCGCGCTCACCTGCGGCGCTGCCCGGCGCGGAACAGCCTCAGCGCCGGCACCGTTCGGGCGCCATTTTGTGTGCGGCCTCGGAAGTGACGTTGGGAAGGGGGAGGCTAACGGGACCCCCGCCCGCTTCATCTCCTTCACCTCACCCGCCTCGTCTGCTGCGCTTCAACGGAGTGACCCGAGTTGGCGGGGATTCACAAGCATTATCGAGTCCAACTCCTGGCCGTGCACAGGACACCCCAACATTCACCCTGTGGGGCTGAGGGTATTGTTCAAATTCTTCTGGAATATTGTCAGGCTGTGATTGCTTCCCTGGGAGCTGTTCCAGTGCTCCATCACCCTCTGGGGGAAGAACTTCACCCCAGTGTTTCCTCGAGGCCGCCTCAGCCCAGCTCATCCCACCATCCTGACCCAGACAATGCACTCTGGAAAAGAGCGCCTTCTCTTTCCCTCTTTCTTTCTTTTTTTCTGTGTGTTTTCCGTCTTTTCACACTCATGCCGCCCTGCAGGGAGGTGGTATGCTCGCCTCTGACTGAAAAGATAAAAAACCAAATAGGAGAATCACAGAATCCTTTGGTTGGAAAAGACCTTTGAGGCCATCGAGTCCAACCATACCTGTCCACTACTAAACCATCCCTCAGCACCTCATTTGCTCGTCTTTTAAACATCAGCAGGGATGGAGACTCAACCACTGCCCTGGGCAGCCATTTCAGTGACTGAGAATCTTTTACATTAAGAAATCTTTCCTAATATCCAACCTAAACCTCCCCTGGTGCAACTTGAGGCCGTTTCCTCTCATCCCATCACTTGTTCCCTGGGAGCAGAGCCCAGCACCCACCTCACCACAACCTCCTTGCCAGAAGCTGCAGAGAGCAAGGAGGTCTCCCCTCAGCCTCCTCTTCTCCACACTAAACAGCCCCAGGGCCCTCAGCCGCCCCCACAACCCCTGTTCTCCAGGCCCTTCCCCAGCTCCGCTCCCTTCTCCGCACGCGCTCCAGCCCCTCAAGGGCTTTCTTGGAGTGAGGGCCCAAAACTGAGCCCAGGATTCGAGGTTTGGCCTCCCCAGCGCCGAGTGCAGGGGACGATCCCTTCCCTGCTCCTGCTGCCCCCGCAGGGCTGAGCCAAGCCAGGGTGCTGGGGGCTCCTTGGCCACCTGGGCCACTGCTGGCTCCTGTTCAGCTGCTGTCGACCAGCACCCCCAGGGCCTTTCCCACCGGGCAGCTTTCCAGATGCTCCTCCCCAAGCCTGGAGTGTTCCAGGGGGTTGTTGTGACCCAAGTGCAGGACCTGGCACTGGGCCTTGTTGAACCTTGTCCTGTTGGTCACAGCCCATGGATCCAGGCTGTTCAGATCCCTCTGCAGAGCTTCCCTACCCTCAAGGAGATCAACACTCCTGCCCAATGGTTGGAATAACTGGAAGTGATGCCAGGGAAGGTCCTTGCCCCCTGAGAACAGCGCTCTGACAGGCTGAGATCCATTTTTGCTGCACACAGACTGTGCTGTCCCCTCTCACTGTAATTCCTGAGCAGGTACGTAAGGGGGGAAAAAAACTCATAGGCTACTCCCGGGAGTTGTATTTGTATTGCAGAGCGTAACGGCATTTTCCTGTCGTTAATTTGAATAGCAAAATTTTATCTCTCACTTGAATTTTGTATTCGTAATGCCATCGGAGAGATGTGATCCTCCTGGGCTAGGACCATTTTTTACATGGAAAGGTTAAGCATTTGCCATTTTTCCACAGGGCAAAAACTTGACCTAAGGACTTGGTTTAGGGGTGGACTTGGCAGTGTTAGGGTAAGGGTTGGACTGAATGATCTTAAAGGTTTTTTCCAACCTAAATGATTCCATGACTTAAATCCATAGGATATGAGAGGCATTAACGCATTATAGATTAGAGGTCTAAAGTTTAGAAATGCTTTACATTTCTGTGATTGTTTTGGTTTTAAAACCAACATGCCATGTAGATCAAGGAGTTACATTACAACTGTCAAGCCTGGACACACACAGTACTCGTACAGTCCCAGGATACAGGAGTCATTCCATGAAGCTGGAAGGTTTCCTTAGCAAGTAGCCAAGCAAATCCCCCAGCTACCCACTCTTGTCAAACAACCCACCCCATTTCCAACAGCTACAAAGGTAACCTTTCAAGCTTAAGGAAACTGCACACTTGGAAACCAGAGCATTGGAATGCCTCTGTGGTAATGCTAAACAAATTATACAATTTATAACTTTCTTCTACTTAACATTGTTACAGCTCTAGAAAAAGTTTCCAAAAGAGCTCCAAGCACACTCACTTTTAAAAATAAATTAGCCTTTTGCCTTCTTACTAATTTAACTTTTCCCCCTCTATTCCAAAGGCGTTGTTACTGAGATAATAAACCAAGCAGGGTAGGTGTCAACAAGCTAACCCACAAACTTATAGGTCTAACTAAAAAAACTGATGTCTTAAACTCTTCCTTCAAGTTTATTAATTTCATCCTGGTTTTATAACTTTGTTTCTACATTATAAATGTTTACTCACTTGTTTAAGGCTGAAAGGAGTAAAGGCTTTTGATCAAATACCAAAACTACTTTTCTGTTCCTTCCTGGTCAAGGCTACAGAGTCTCTTCAGAGGCTCAGTTTGAAGACTCACCCTGCTACTGGTTGGAAGATGTCCCTTTAAAAGCCATGGTGGAAGTCCACAGTAATTTTCAGTTGAAGGGTAATGTGTGAAGGTGAGGGTTTTATCATTGAGGCTGCTTGTGTTTCTTTTTCTTTTGTTTTCTACTGATTTTGCTTGGTTTGGTGTAGTGATAAACTGGGAATATTGTGTAGCTGAGATTATGTTCTTGGTTTATATTTGGCTTAATAGAAGACTTTAAAAAGATTATTTGATGTATTTTAGTATTAAATGTTTGTTCTTGATCAGCTTTTTAGTGGATGGGGTTTTAAACCCTAATTTTTTTTTATACTTGCTCAAAAATCTGATTTTATTCCTTGTTTCGTAAAAACGTAATGCTAAATCCATGTGAAATTCTTTATAGCTGTATAATTAGTTATGAAGACTCCTTAACTCTCTGTTGGTTTTAACACCACTTAATCTATTAATCATTTTTTGTTGTACTCTTATATTGTTGGTGAAGAAGAGGCTTTTGACAAACTAGAGCTCTGAATTAAGTACAAACTCTTCTCAGGCAGCTCATTCAACTATTTACTTTTGTGTATGTAATTGCTACTAATACAAGATTATAATGATGACAAAAACTAATACTTTCAAAAAAATTCCTGTTAAAGTTCATTGATTCCTGAAAGGTTTATTTGGTAAATGTTAGAAGAATTTTGAATTTTTCCTTGTATTTACATTGAGAATATCTACCACCTGGTGGTGTTCCAGTGGACCTGCACTTCAATTTATGCTCTTTCTGGTGGTCGGAGAAGCCCACAGATCTTTTTAATTAAAGTTCTGAGCACTTAAAGTTTTTTGTTTTCTGAAAACTTCAGTATTGCTGCTGTTGTGCTCTCTAAAATCATGAGCTGGCCTTTCAGGTTACTTGGGTGTGCTTAAGCATGTTGATGGATAAAACAAAGAAATAGCTGAACTAATAAGATACTTAGGTAACTTGTGCTTGAAATGTCCGGGGAATGAGGCTCTTAAAAATCACTTAACTAGTTCTGCTTCTTTCACCTCCTTCTAGTTTAGATGATCCTTTCTGACTTAGCTTGAAGGTTCTTCACAATCCTCGTATTTATTTCTGCTTTCTATAGCCTGGGTCATCTTTGCACCAGTAGCAGGTTACTGGTTACCAAAACCTGATTTTTCACAACTTAAAGCAGTGCCCAAGCTTATCCATGGACTTCTACACTCCTCACTGATGTCTCATGGTTTGCTTGTCATTCATGTCTGAGTTTATTGCTTGCCTGTTACACTGTACTGACATTCCTCATCCACTGGCCTGCAAGTGCTTCTTTTCCCCAGGCTATGGAGAGGTTCCTTTTTAGGACCACTTTGTAGAACTGATGATATGGTCATACCTATTAGTCTTAGAAATTTGGCTTCCATATGCATGGTCCAAGTGGCCTTCCCACGATTCCCATATGACTGACTTAAGCGAAAAGGATATCTGATGGGGCAGGGTAATGGTGCCAAGTGAAGTTAGTTCACTCTATGTTGATCACAGGCTATGGAACCTAAGATTTAACTTTCTCCATTTTACAGAATGCATCACTTCCGTCCAAAGCTGAACAAGCTTCTCTTGAACATTATCTTCTCCAGAACTTGGCAGCTGCTGAGGTCTTTAGTCCGTCAGGTAAGTTATTTAGGACTTACTAACCATCGCCTGAGTACTACTGCCAACTTCCTAAAATTCATCTGTGTCAATTACACCAATGATGACACAGGGATAAAGTCCATGTAAATTTAGATAAATTTAAATTTATCAGCTGACATTGGATGCAATCCATTGGAAACTACTGCGGATGTTTTAGCACTGGCTCTGTAAACTAATTCAGACACCACAGGATTTGGTCCAGCAAATGCATAACTACAAGTTTCTTAGCTGAATTAATCACTTAAACACAAGGAATATTTATGTTGAGAGAATATGTTTGCAATACTCTGTGGAAGGGAAAGCATGGTAAGAATAATGTTTAGCTCTTGGCTACCTAGTACTTGTATTGTGACAAGCTGACTCTGAGGATGAAATAGCACTGTCTGTACTACTGGTGCTTCCACCTTCTAGCAGCTGGATCAGTCAGAAACATTCAAGGTGCTGTATAGGTGGTGTAGGCACACCCTGAAACTCTGGTGGTGTTGGAAGCATTTTAAAAATGAGGCTTGATGGCAAGGAGGCTATATATAACAACCTGAAGCTTTTCTATTATTAACACGTTCGGGTTTGTTTTAAAAAAAAAGCCTTCAGTAATTCTTGCCACTAGCTGGTGCTAGGGTACAGTTTACTGAGCATTGAGCTATGGTGCCTCTGCATTGTTAGCTTGCAGTGAGGAGTCTTTCATCTTAGTATTGTGCTTGTGAATTTATATGTTGCTTCTTGTCAGATGTATCAAATGAAGTCATTGTTGCTCAGTTTTCTGTAAATCATGCTTTACCTTCTCGGATACTTCTATTACTTTCTACACAGTCAATCAAGCATGCCTGTCGTGAAAGCAAGCTAATTATTAATCATGACAGATCCATCAGAAAAGCTGTTTTCAAGGAGTAACTTCATAATTATGAGTTAAACATTTCTTAAGTACAGTACTTCTAAGTTTAAATGAACAGATGGCAGCATTTGCCTTCCTGAGGGTCGTGGTTAATAGCGATGTATGTTTTCATAATCTCATTTATTGCTTTTTCTCTTTGTAAGAGGGAGAGCTTCTAGTTTTACCCTGGTTTCATTGGAATGGTTGCTGCATTGCTTGAGTATCACTCTTGCTGTGTTCCCTTTCCTATTGGAAGGTAAGGTTGCAATTACTTTCTGCTGCTGCAGACTCTTCCTAGATTACCTTCTATTAAGAAAACTAAACCTGATTTATACCAGTGTTGCTGTACTGCTTCAGAAGAAAAATAGTTCAGGTCTAAATTAGACACAGAGCACAGAAGGTTCAAGTTTAGTTGATAGAACTGCCCTATAATTAATGATGCTTTCAAGAAAGATCAGCCGTGAAAAAAATCTTCCTTTCCATTTTAATTTTGCTAACGGGTAGATTTAGCAATAGGAAGGGGAGAAGTGCAAAAATATTTGCTGTCAACTCAATCTTTATTGACTAAAAAGCAGTTTTTTATTTGTGAATTGCATCATAGGGTTTTATATAACTGTAAGCACAAAGAAAAGCTACATTGCTGATGTGCATCTCGAGGCATATTACAGGAAGAATGCATTTGATTGTGATCTGTACTTCATGTCAAAATCCGGAAAATACTCGGCAGAAATCATCAAAGCCATCTGGGTTTCTAATGGCCTGTAGTTACTGCATTGAGGAGAGCTTGAAATGAATACAACTCGAGCCTGACAGAACCAGCGTGTGGCTCGGTAGCTCATAGCTTACAGTATGGTGAAGTATTGGTACAGTTTGCTACAAGTTATAGTATAAAAAACTTTCTTTTTTGAAAGATATATTCTTGTTGAACCAAATTAATGAGCTTGATTTGAGATCTGTCTTATGAATTTCTAGCTTGTTAAGGAAAAAGTATGCTTAAAATTAAATGATTCTTTTAGGAAGAATCTGTCTGTATGCACTTATTGATTGAACATACCTGCTGTAGAGGGAGGATCTGATTTTGAGTGTTTTCTTACCCTTCTATCTCGGTCAGTATTCCTTTATCAGCAAAACTTGTTTCTTTATTTCAACTTGGATAAAAGTTGCAGAACCTATTTCAGAACGTTTTAAGGATTATTGTGGAAAAGAATAGTTCAGCCATATCTGAGGGCATTTAAGTGAACTTCAAGGCTTTATTTTTGGTACCTCATGTGGTCCTGAGTGCACATAAAAATAAGGTTGTTGTATGTCTCTGCAGTAGAACATTCTAATGCTGCAAGAGCAGCCCAGGATGGATTGTGTGGTTTCTCATCCTTGTATTTGTCCTGTGAGAACCCTGAGAACACTTGAGAAATGTGATCCTATCTATGATAACCTGAAGCACACATCAGGAAAAGTGTAGATCGATGACTTATGCCCCTGTACGCCTGACCCTGGACAAATGGGGGTTTTGAGACTTCTACCCTGTTAGAACAAAACATTTATAAGGATTTTTTTTCTCCTGATGCAAGTTTATCTGAATACTGATGTGGCTTAACATCTGAAATAGCCCATTGTTTCATTCACTTGTGAATGAACACTACATTTTAGCAGAGACAATGATTTGCAGTTCTCTACTTTCCCTACTCCTTTGATTTTCAACGTTTTTGTGGATGGCATTGGTTTTGTTTTGGTTTTGAACTCTCAAAATCAATCACTCTTCCCAACTGCTTTCTGGAAACAGAACGCAATCTTGAAAACGCATGGAATGTGCAGCACTCCTTGCCTGCTGCGACACTTGCCAATTTAGCATTTACCAGAGTCTGAAAATCTGACTTCTCCAGCCTGGAACAAGCTCCATGATTGAATGGGGATCTTTGTGTTGCAGTCCAACTGTTTGTTGCAGAGCAGGGGGAGATGTGGGTTTGGTCTGATGCCTAAATCCACAAGGCCTGGACAAAGACACATGGCTAGCGTGATGCTGGGTTTGTTTATACATAAATACCTCCATGCTGCAGCTGTGAAAAACGTACAAAGCACTAATTCAAGCATCTCATTATGGCACCAAGTGTCAGGTTACAGAAGGTAATAGTGCATGTGTATCCAGCAGTAGTTGTCTAACAAATCTCAATGCTGACAACTTCAGTATTGTTAATACTTTGGGTTCAAAATCTGCCTGGGAAAGGATGGGGTATGGTTAGTCTGATGCTTCATCTAGTTAAGTAGATGAGTACAAATAGATATAACAATGTCTTCAGGCGTGGTCTAGACCAGTTATGACTTAAGCTTGCATTACGGTGGTTCAGTAGTGTCTACACTGTGAAACTTTAGATGGTGGAGGTGTGTTTTTTCATCAAAAACAGTCAGAGCGTACTTCTGACCGGAGATATCTTGGTAAATACAGGAAGTTGCTTTTTTCCCTGTCCTTTGTTGCCATCTTATATTAAAGAGTGTTAAGGATCACATTGCCATAAATCATAATAGGACATCACTTCATTGAACTAATACGAAGCTGTGACAGGACTAATGTTTGAAGATTCCTGGGTTGGTGGCTTTTCCCTTACCTGTGTTTATAACCCTTAGCAAGTCACTCGAACTTTGTATCACACTCTCCAGAGCTGGAAGTAGTGCTTGCTGTCCTGGTGTGAGTGATATATCAGCTTGTGGTGACTGAGTCCAAGAAATTTACAGAAAGTGTTAATGTCAGGCTGTACTTATTTTTTAATGAAAGAGTATATGGTTAAGATACTTGCAAGAGCACACTGCAGGTGCTCTTAGAATATTGAGTAATTACATATAAAAGCAATTGCTGCATATTTTAATTGATATTTAGCTATAAATGAATGTTTTTTAAATGTGTAGGAGTAACTTGGGATCTCCATAATTCTTCTGGTTCATACTTAATTTTTGCTAGTTTAATTGAATTCTGACACTTTCTGTTCTTAGTAAAAACATCTTAGATGAATTCTTGTAAGAATTGCTGTGCTGATGCCTAGATGTATTATAAGTATTGATGCATCAAACCATTGCTTTCACAGTGTGCTGCTGCTGTGTGTCTTCCCCACAAACACAAGAGGACGACTATGTTTATGATATTTTTTAGTGACATCTGGCATTCTCGCAGGAAGCCTGGTGCCTGTGTGTCTGTTAGGGAGAGCCACATTCATGACTCAAAGCCAAACTGCAAAAGGGAACATTACTGTTACTAACTATAAGGGAATGAATGTGATCAGGAGTAAGGACTTTAAGTTAAAAGTAAGTGTTGATATATTGAATGTTATTCCCTGTGCATACAAATCAAACCTGGCCAACTGCTGAAAATATGGAGCTGTTGTTTCCTGATGTGTCCCCATGCACAGGAAGTCTCCTGACCTTGGGCCTCAATTCTGCAAGCATGTATACTGATCATTCATTGCAGCTTACAGAAGTATTTGCCCTAGGACAATGTGCTGTCTGACTTCTTGCAAAGCAGAAAAGATCTCATCTTCCACATAAATTCCACCAAAAACCACACGGCTTGTGTTCAACCTACCTTTGAAGTCCCAAGCTAGTAATGTAGTAAATAATTTGAGTCCATGAAAGCTCACCCACAGACCACGGCAGTGATTTGCATATGTAATACAGATCTCTGCACATATTTTTAGTATATACTTCTAGCATTTTTAGCTAGTCGATACAAGTCACACAAGCAATAGAACAGTCACGCATGAAACTTGGTCATAATTCTTTGAAAATGGTAGGTGAGTTTCTTAGGGACATGGTTTAGTAGGGAGTCAGGCACGGTTGGACTCGATGATCTCAGAGGTCTCCTCCAACCTTATGGTTCCATGATCCTATGAAAAAAAGCAGTGGGATGTATGGACCCTTGGAAACAAAATACCTGAAGTAATCTGCTCTCCTTTAAGTACTGTAACCTGAAAGAGGGGTGAAGGATGCTGGTGTGAAGAGTTAAACTCTTTCTAGCCAAGACAAATGTCTTAACTGAGCTGAGTAACAGGAACTGGGAAGTGTAGTAAGGTGTGTGTGAATTGTATTTCAGGGATGAGACCTCTTGCTTATCTGTAAAAGCCTGCAGACTTGCTTTCTTGAAATATACTGATTTAATATAGCAGAACTCTCAGAATTGACTGGGTAAACTGCATGACTGTTGCATGAGTAATGCTGCAGAATGCAGTGAGTCACAGGTAAAAAAATTATTGACACAAGTTAAATAATAACAACTTTAAAAAATAAGTAAAATTCAAGCCCCGTGGCTTTAATAGAAGTTGTGAAAACTTTGCAGTGTATTTCCAGCCCACTTTTGAGCCTTGGATTTTGTACATTAAAAATGCCCAGCATCGGTAAAGGATTGACTTAAGATATACACTAGATTTAAACTTTTTGTAGATTTTTATACTTATGAATTATTTTCTCACGTTTAGTGCTGATTATGGTTTAATTTATGAGTGTCAAATGAGTCTGTTGTAGACATTGCACTGACAAGACAAGCAGCCAAATAATTTAAGAAAACTGGGGAAAGTTTAAAACATTTTATAAGTTTTTAAAGAAAATAAAGAGCAATTATTGTAAAATAAGACAATTTACATCATAGTTTTTATTTCCAAAGCTCGGATTGATATGATAGTTCACGGCACATAAAAGAAACAGAAAAGCAAATCTAAGTAAGTCGACATATTTAACAATTATTGGCCATATGGATTATGATGATTTTTACACCGAACATGATGCATTGCAGCCACTTGATGTACAAAGCCCTTGCTCTGAACTCGGTGCAGTCAGGTATTGCTGCACAAAATGTGCCATAAAAAAGCTGTAGAGTCCAAAGATGCATTATACCTCATTAACATTCTGATGTGTTGTTGCACACAGATTCTCAAACAAGCTGAGCATTCAGTTAGAAAACAAGACACTTACAAAGAAATAAAAATGTTATATGCTAATTCAAAAGCTTCTACATGTCAGCTCTAAAGTGTGCTGAGTAACTGGTAAAGTGACCCATCAAAATTGGGTATTTTCCTAGCACCCTTTAATTCAGGATGTGTATTTCAGTCCCTGCAAATCTCTGCAACAGGAGAGGACAGGAAATTCCTGGTGCGACAGTCAGATGAGCAAGCTTTCAGTTGGTAGGTCAGTTCCAGCTGAGCCTACCACATTTTGCCACATAATAACATAAGTATCAAGAGCAGAAAATCTGTATCAAAATTGGAAAGATTTTAGCTTCCAATATCTAGTATTTTCAAAATTTGTAAATAACTGGTTGTCTCTGAAGCTAATCCCTCCTTTTTGATACATTATTTGGTAAATAAACATTGTGAAAGCACTTAACCAGTCAAAAACACTTAGAAGATTCCGGGTATGTTTTTTTAAAGAAATGCATAAAACGTTATGTGAAATAATCTTTGGTAGCATTTAAAGATCAAGCTAGCATATATTACCTGCAAATCACATTTCAGATGTAAATCGTATTGCTGATGGGTTTTTTCTTACTGCTTAACTTTTTTCTTTCTTCTAATAAACTCCTGGTTAGTAAAAATTCTATGACGTGCTCCATACTCTGTAGCGGGAGGGGAGAGTCCTTAGGGTTGCGTGGGATCCCCATAGATCTAGAATGCTTCGATTGTATTTTCCATGGATCATCTTCTCACACCAAAACATGAATAGTCTTTAATTCTTAAATAAGAAGCACTTGTATTTTGGGTCATAGAATGGCATAGTTGCTTCGTTTAACTGTTCTCAGGGCCTGTAAAAGAAAAAACCAGGCATTTTATTGTTACTCATAGTTACCCAAGCACATCTGTTATCTGATCTTTTTTCCTCCCTATGTCTCTCCTATCACTGCTTTATTTCTCTTCCCAGTTTGTATTTTTTTTTCTCTAATTCAGAGTAAATAGTATTTGTTAAATGTAGTCTAGTTTTATTACTTCTTTGGAGTTTGTAAAGCACTTTAACTGGTGCCGTGCAAATCTAATCTTGTTGGTACCAAAACAGCTTCTACAAATATCCAGAGTAATAAGATAAAGATCACTTGTCAGTGTTCATGTTATCTAGCACTTCCAGAAGTTGGTCCTGTAATGCTTCATAGTGAATTTTACCTCTGTGTGGTAGAATAATCAAAACCTATGCACCTGATGAATATTGTAACAGCATGCACTTTTCTGAGGGGATTTAGATTACCCACATCACATTGGCAGCTCTTGCTGAATCAATAGGTGCTGTATAACATAGAAATAGGTTTGCTTGTCAAAACAGGCACCTTAGAGATTTGCAAAGTGATTCCTGTGATCTTGTTCAGAGGATGATGCTTGTTTGAAAAGCCTGAGTAGCAATTTACTTACGAGTACCTGCCTGACATCTTCCTCACAACAGCAATGACTATTCCTGCAAGGATTCCGACTGCAACTATGATTCCAATGATTATTCCAACCAGTGCAATTGTTTCCAGACCACCTGAAAGAGGAAATTGGGAACGTTAGCAAGTTTTTCATGGAGAGCAATGATAGGAGGCTATTTTCCTTGGGGGAAATGTCCCTGTCTTGTGAAGTCTGGAGTAGGTTTGCGAAGTTCAGCAGGCTTTGTAGCCTGTAGGCTGGCAAGTGTGCTGTTGGGCTGAAAGGCTCCGTGTGGACGTAGCTATGGGGACAGCAACTGGGTGAACCAGAGGAGGTGGCTCAGGGAGCAGCTTGTGGCTCCCTCCAAGAAGTTTATTTAAGAATAACACAGGTACAACTAGTGGCTTCCAGATGGGTGTCGCCTGGCCATTAAGTTCTCCCTTGTCTTTATAATCAATTCTTTTAATACCTTTTTCAGTTTTTTCTGGTTCCTTGCTCAGTCCACCTGTAAAGACAGAAAGGCAATAATGAATTACTCACTCTACTTTGTACAGAGTTTTGCATCCCAATTTCTAATGCTACATCCAAGGTAAACTTAATTATGTCGCAATGGTTTGAGGGATGTGTTGTAATATATTGTTCTTTTGCTAGGGTGTGAGCAAATGAAAAGCTGGAGAGAATGAATGCGAAGAACTCTCAAGTAATAGAAAGAAATTAAAATCTAAGGGACTGATTATGATCTAATATATACTATATATATATGAAACTTATGATGTTAATGTGATCAAATTTAAGGAAATACCTGGTATAAAATAATCTTAGAAATCAGGTTTTAACTGTCTCAGACAATCTTATGCTGATGAAATCTTGCCTCGGTCTCAGTGCATTTGCTGAACTATTCTTTGTTTATTTATAAAGTCTTTTTGTCAGTTTAAAAGCTCCTTGAGTTCATCAGGTAGATTTTGTGTGTGTATATGGAAGATTGTATGAAATCTATTCAGTACACTTTTCTAATTCTGGAATTGAATTTGTAGTTGTCTCTCCATTAGAAACAGATGAAACACAAATTCTACTTTTAATTCATCAGGATTTATGTCATCCCGAATACTTGTTCCTTTTGTCAGCACAGATCTGTCATGAACTTAAGATGCAGAGTGATTATTAGGGAGTAATTTTAAGAAATCTTACTTTTCCCTGTCTAAAATCAGCATTACTACATATGAGAACACCTTACACTTAGTTTTTGAACTTTCCAGGTACTGTTTAGTAGGTGGCAGTAGAACTATGATAAAGTAAAATAGAAAAGAAGGATTTTCTTACCATCACCATTTTCTGCGTTAGTTTCATAACCAGTAGAGTTATCACTGTCTTCAGCTGGGATAATTGCACTTTCTGTGGTCATTAATTGTCCAAACTGCAAGAGATTTGTTACACTGTGTAGTCTTGTGGGCAACTACAAGAATTGGGGGGGAAAAGAGGGAAAAGAAAGCCTCAGTACATTCAATCTATGTGCACGACATAAGAATTTACATCTCTTGGTCTATCAAGTGCCCCGTGGATACTTTTTTAGTGATCAGCTGAATTGTCTTCCCTGCCAGATGCTGTCTGGATCAGATGGCCTCGCAGTAGGACTACAGAAGATGTAGGAGAGGACTGCAGAATAATATAAACCTGCTTTTCTCATTCTGGTTTTATTTATTAAGTAGTTTGTCAGTTCTGTTTCACTGAAACCAATGGAGAGATACTGAATTAAGAGACAAATGGCAGTGAATAAGCAGGTTGTGAACGCTTTTTGCAGTACAGAATGGCTGCCAAAAACATTTTCAACTCAGTGGCCTTCAACCTGATTGCTTGCACAGAAAAAGATTGGCCTTAGATTTTTTTTTTTTATGCTAGAACTCAAGGTTATTCTTTATAATCGATAATCATTATTCAAAATCTAAGACACAAGACAAGACTAGGAATATAAAATCAAGGAAACATAAAGGAATAATTATGTAGAATGAGACTCACCAGGGTTGGTAATTCTTCAAATTCTGTGTCATTTCTCTCTCTGAAATCAATTGTTGTGCTTTCTTCTCCTTCTAAAACTGAGCTTGCTGAATAAAATTGTAGAAAATTAGTTAGGATTTTAGTGGATAGTAATGTGTTCTGGCTACTTTGGCATCTGACTTCTGTTAAACAAGAGATCTAAATAATGTTTAGTCTCCCTGCCTCCTACGCACTTAGGTTTGCAAAATTCTTTGGATTAACATTGAATTCTGTAAATTCTTGTACAAAGCTGTAGGACAAAGAGCTTAAGTGCACATGACTTAACCCTGGCACCACCTTGAAACACTGGTTACAATTTGTCCAAGGAAAGATACTTTTTTTTAAGAAAAGTTTCCTCCCCTTTAGCTTATATATTTGGAGAAATTGCTTCAAGCATCTTTGATTTTCCAAAGTGAGAGCTTCCTCCCATCTTAGAATCATAGAACTGTTTGGTTGGAAAAGACCTTTGAGACTGAGTCCAAGTGTACCTGTCCATTAGTAAACCAGATCCCCGAGCACCTCATCTGCCTGTCCACTAAGTACCTCCAGGGGTGGTGACTCAGTCTTCTCCCTGGACAGCTGCCCCAGTGCCTGAGAACCCTTTCAGTGAAAAAAATTTCCCTGATATCTAATCTGAACCTGCCCTGGGAAGGAGGGAGCTCTGTCTCAGCTGTAACCTTTATTTTTGGAACTCTCATTAGCATTTATGGGTGTAGCTATTTATTTTAAAAAATATTCCTACACAAATCTATTCAGAGATTTTTCTAAAGTTGCAAACCTTACTTGCCATATGTTGAATTTTTTAGGTAACAATGTAAGGACTCCCTTTTTATTCCAGACCTAGTTATGTCATCTGTGCTTTTTGGTATAATGAACACTTAAATTATGGCTCACACCATAGTTTTTCTTTACAAATACAACCAAGCTTCATCAATAGGATAAATGAGATGGAACAAGGTAGAAGATCTGGATATGTGAAGATAATTGGCAGTTTTGGGAAAATGTTGAAAACATAAGTATCGTTTGATGAAGCTTCTTGCTGATTCATAGAACTCGGGCCATACACAGTCTGGTGGTAATGCGGTGTGATGTCTCTTGGGAATTTCTAATTCACTGTGATCACAAAGCCTGTTGAGACTGCTTGTTAGGCTGTTGCCTGGGGCACAAAATTTCTGCTAATTCTAGATACCAGGGTTTAAATTTAAGCAAAGAGCTAATAATAGACATTGTCCTGAGCAAAAACTTCAGACAAAAAACCCCTAAAACTTCTGGAATATTCTTTCTTGGATTCAAATTTTGCATTCAACTTGTTCTGGTTGCTGAAATAAATACTTGGACAAAATTTTCTGCTTTGAAATCTGGTTTATAGTTTTTTAGCATAACACGTATCTATTGCTAAGAGATACCACAGCGATGGCTGAAGGGTGTGGGAATGAGAGCCATGTTCATTCTCTTCAAAACATAAAGAATTTGTAGGGAGGTTGGAGAAAACCTTGGATGTTCCCACATCATTTGCTTGTGATGTGTGTAAGGTCACAATAATCAGCAGCTGAAAGGTTAATTATGAACAAAGAACACCTAATCCTTTTTAGCTCTGCAAGACAATCCGATATCTCTGTGGTTTGCTAAAGAATAAGTGGTAGATGTGGAGTGCTGTGCAGTGATCTCTTCAGGGAGGAGGAAGACAGCTACACACATGAGTTATTTATAAACAGGGATTCACTGTGCCATTTGAATATTTTATGCAAGAGAAATATTCATGACCTGTTTGTTTTATTAAATCTTAACACTGTTTCTATTAATTTCACCTGGTGTTTAATGACCTAAAAAAACTCTTAACTCCTTTGCATTTGAAGTTAGACTGTTTCTGAATTGTTAGACTAGTTGCAAACAGTAAGACTATTCCTTATGAAAGACGTTAATAAACCTATATGCACCCTATATGTGTTGTATAAGATACAGAGGCAAGTAAACAGGACTTTTGGTCTGTGATTGGAATTGGAAAGAACAGACATTTTGCTTAATATCAGTCAAAATTGAAAAAAGGAGAGAATCACTTTGGATCAGCTGCACATATATCACTTGGAAATTATTTTCCTTTAATTATGAGTTCCATTTAACTTTTGTTCATTTTTTTATGTGCCTCTTTTAAGATAAAAATATTATTTCAGATGCAAACACCAGTATTTAATTTTGACAGCAGTAAAAAACAATGCCTTGGCACTTTAAAGTAAATTTTTCATACAGAGGATGAATTACTTGACATTTGTAAAAACCCCTCTCTGTTTTTGTTTGAAGCTCTCATCTGAATTCTACTGAAAACTTGCAAATATTTTTCTTTACTCCCAAAACTAATTTTTGAACCAAACCAAAAATTTTTCACCCATCTCATGCAATGTAAGACTCGAGAGCTTTGTCCCATTGCCAAGAGACTAAACACCAACCTAAACTTAGATTTCTAATTCCATGTTTGCTCAAGTAAATAGACTTTTATATTTGTATACCTTTATAAGCCCGAATACAGATACACTTTCTATTTAGGAGCCAAAAGGATGTGCAAGCAATACTTTAGGCACGGACAGATGAAGAGAGTATATTCATGCTATGCCAACATGGGCCCTAATATAGTGGCTAATTAAGCCAACCAGTCTCCTGAAAAATCACCTTATAACCCATGGAAAGACTAGAATATGTTAGGGTAAATCATATTTATAAGTTAGATGGTAAAAATAATGTTTTGGTCATTTTTGATGGAAATACCCTGGATAAGCAGCCTCAACAGTTTTCTATTGAGGTAGCATAGAGGGGTTTGACTACCCGGTTTGTTGAAGAATTACCTGATATTGAAGGCAAGAAAGGAAACAGCATCACGGAAGAAAGGTGTAGAGGACTAGTGAATGTCACAAAGAAATATGAAATAATTATTCTTCGTGTGATAACATTATTGCAGATTCTTGGCTGTGACTGATGGAGAGAATCTATTTCAGTGCGTCTGCCCTCTGTGTACAGTGCCTGACAAAAGGAGGTGGCCCAGATCAATCTTGCCTAATTTTAGGTTCTTAATAAAGGTGCCTAAATAAGGTGTCTGCTTGCCCTTATCTTTTATAGTCTGTAGGGAAAGATAAATACTTTGAGAAGGTAATTCAGCTCACTTGAGATTTGGGTCATCCTTGGTATTGCTGCTTTTCCTTAACTATAAGGGGAAAGGAGAATAATGCAGCTCTAATATGAACTTCCTAAAGCTCATAGGTTGAATTGATTCCTGTCAGTGTGAAGGTCTTGTCCCCATCCCCTATCAATGCACATAATACTCTGTTCCAACTGAGGTCCTGCACTTGCTGGACAACAGTCCCTGGACTGTATTTCCACATCTGTTTTTCTGGACAGACATAGGAGGTGGTCTGGGTGATAATTAAGCAGATACTACTGAACTATTGCCAAAAGAAAATCTGGGATGTAACTTATCAGTGCGCTGTGTTTGTAGGAAGGAATGTTTGATGCTAGACAACTTTTTGTCAAAGTAAAAAATATTTACATGAAATTAAGAGAAACTATTGGACTTGAAACTTCTTTCCCTGTTCCCAGTACAAGGCGTATACAGCACTGACATCAAAGAATGTCAATGGGATGTAAGGGTGGATGTGCCTTAGGCATTTATTGTTTTCATCTGATGTGGGCCAAGTGTAGCAAGAGCCACAGGGTTAAGTAGTGCTGCTGCATATGTTCTTAATACTGTCTTAGAGGAGGCTATAAATAAAAACAGTGCTAGGATTGTCTCCAGCCAGCACTGTGGCCTCTTCTGTTTGCCCCTATACATTGCTGCAGTTGTGAATTAATCATTGCATCTCTCTCTGCTAGAGTTCCAGCTGGGTGCGTTTCAGTTCAAAGTCCCCAGCTGCTATCAGGCTGCAACTTCTCACACCAGGAGAAAATATGATGTCTTTAAAAGTTTAATACTGCTTTGAAAACATCCTGTGGTTAAGCATCCCATGACCCACTTGGAGGAAGATGAGCTCACTACTCCTTGTTATGCATGGAGTGACAGTTTACTAGAAAAACCTCTTAGGGCTGTTTTTCAAAGCACAGTGGTTGTGTTGGAAAGGGGAGTGAGTTGTAAAACTGTTTGTTAGCATTTCTTTCAGGTATCTCCAAAACCAACAAAGATACTTTTGAAGATGAAAAATGCTGTAGGATCTTGTTTCTTTCCCAGCAGTTTGAATAAACCCGTACACCAGTGGGCAGAGGCAGTTGTAAGCCTGTATTGTAGCTTACTCCTTAAATGAGAAGCCCTCAAAATAGAATGAGTTTCCATCTCTGCGATAAGGGACCAGTAGGTAAAAATAGTGAACCTTAAAGGTTCTCCTCTAGCAAGAACTGAAATAATCTTTATCATTCATTGCCCCTCTGCTCCAAGAAAGAAAAGCAGCTTCAGTTATTTATAAGAGCTAAAAGAATTAACTAGCAGGCTAACTGCCCACCAGAAGCTACAGTCTTATCGTTCAAGTTTATTTTTGTCTGTGTCTTATTGACGTAATATTTTATCCTTTCCAGCTGTGCTATAGAGGTGCTTAGTGGAATGCTTCTCTAGAAGAGGAAGGGAAAGAATGTAATGGGATGGGTCACTTGGGAGATATCACTCTTCTATTGGAGATATGGCTGAGCAACCATCTGGAGTTGGCTGGTGTTTTTCAGTGTCTGCTTCCTGAACTGTTACAGACCAAGTGGCGTTGTCCGAAGGATCCTGTATGTACGTCTGTGTTAGCCATCCTGTTTTGGCCATATTTTACTCAGCGTTTCCGTCCTGATACAGGAATTCTTTCTGAGGAAGAATTCTTCACTTACAGACTGATGATTAGCAAAGTGAGTCTTAAAGTCAGTATCTCATTGTTGGAATCTCATTCAGTTGTAGTTCAGTGGAGACTTTTATTCATAGTGGTGGAAGATTAACAAAAATGTATGATTTGATGAGGTATCTGCATTTTAATACATAAAGTTTCAGCAGCAGCTCTGTAGTTTTCAAATACAATTTTGGTTGTTATTTGGCTTCATCTTCAATTTAAATGTATTCCACAGTTGGATCCAAAACCTACCTCATCTGCTTATTTTTCTCTGAAAGTAGTTTTCCATTGTCTTTCTATAATTACTTGAGCATTGTGGGGTATTTTTAAAAAAAGCATATGTGTTTTTTTGTGAAATGGTTCAACACTGCCAAATCCAGGCTGCAAATTTTTCTTTACTTTGAAAATTTGAGGTTTTAAAGAATATAATACTGTGGATTCTGAGTTTTGCCTTCTGGCTTTTGAGCCTTTGGATGCTTGAAATTTTCAGACTTTGGAAAGGCAAGGAATTTTCATCATGAGAACTGACATTCTCATTTGTATCTGTGGCTCCTGCAAGTTTCCTGCCATCTGCAGAATCCATGGCCTGTTTGGGGCCACAGCATTGGCATTTTCTTTCTGTTAATTCTTTCTGGAAGCTGGAGTAATACATCATGCCATGATAGTGAAATGCCTTGGCATATGTTGAACTGTCTAGGCTTTTTGTTGTTGAGGAGAAAGTACAGACTCTCTGTCTAAAGCCTGAAGTGCTCATGCAATATCCTTGTAAAAAACCCAACAGCTTTGCTGGAGAAAGCTGAATGACAAAATGCCATGAACTTTGGAAAGTATTTTCCAGTTGTGAACTTCAGAAAGTATCTGCCAGTTGAAAAATGTGATGCACAAGGAAGGATTTAGCTCAGACTTATTTAGAGTGTGACTGACTTTGCTCAGGTATTCCATGGAGCTCATGATGACAACGTTCTGCTGAATTGTCAGAAGCATTTCCTTTGGTTGCCACACCCAATTGCAGATGGTTCCTATTGCTGCAGCTGGCTTTGCCAAAGGAACAGCGCCAGAGCTTGGATCTACAGTGCCAAGTGGCAGAGAACCACTCAGCTGCTTCTGAAGCAAATCATGTATCTTCTGAAAGTTACAGTATTCTACATTGACCATATATAGGGTACCCACAGAACAGCAAAAGAATATATATATTTAGGAAGTGCTTTCTATGTGTACGCGACCCACAGCTAAAGCTATGACACAAAGCCACAAGAGGAAAAGGTGGTAACTTACTGCACTTATGCTTGATAAAATCAGCCACAGAGCTGTGGGCATTGAGAAGGAATAGACTATATAACTCCATTATGGGATATTCCTTTAAAATATTCCTTGCAGAACTAGAGATGAGTCTTCTAAGGTTTATGCTTTTAATAATGTTGCCGTGTCAGTCTCTGATTTATTGTCTGATAAGTAAAGTGACCTCAGAGTTGCTATCCTATGAATATGGATTAAACCCACTTTCTTACTGATATCTGCTGCCCCGTGACCCTGTGGCAACTATGTCCAGTCTTACTAGCAATTTCTTTGGGTTTTTTCAGACCAGTAAAGGTTTGCCTGGGGCTGTGATCAAGTTGTAAGTCTCTTGCATCATTCTGGAAGTGGTACCTAACTCTACAGCATCACAATGCTGTGTTTATCACTGCGTGCTGACAAGGAATGAGCATTGGAGCTAAAACAAGGAGAAAAGTACAAAATTTCATGCAATAATCAGCAAATTTTATGGGGTGTGTGGCAGCAAGCAGAAAATCTGTCTACAAATATTGGGATATGTAGATGCAAATAAAAGGAATTAAGAAATGACCTCTAATACAGTAATAAACTAATCTTTCTCCTGAATCACTTCCTTCCCAAAACTCTTGAGGCTATGGCCATATGCTCTTTCACAGCTGCCTTGATGAAGGTTACTGACCCCTTGTATCTGCCAGCAGAACTGTTTGCATGATCATTTCTTATCTCATTTGTTTGAAATATGCATGCTAAACACTAACTGGAAGCTGGTTGGGCTTTAATTTTGTTCACACAATGGTTTTTGGCTGGCGGCTTTATATTGCCACACAACAAGCAAGATCCATTAAAATATGTTTAGTCTGACTTCCATACTAACTAATAACATACTAGCTAGTACTTGGATGGGTTTCAGAGTCATAAAAGCATTTTAATATGCATTTAAGTGTATCCCTTTTACAGATTTAGCTGCAGCTCTTAACTGCTTCAGCCTTCCTAAGAGTATGAGTTTGCTTGCAATAGCATATAGAGCAGAATTGTGCCCTCGCAAAGGAAAATTCTGCTGCAATTTGTGCTGGATGTTGTAGTGTTTGTAATCAACAAATACAAAGATGGAAAAACATGAGCAAGTAGCTTAAGAAAGTGCACAGCATTGCAGTTTCTATTTTGTTTTGAGAGTCTTCGGCCAGGCCTCTGAGATAGTAAGTTGGAAATCAACAGAAAATTTGTCTTATTTTTCTCATCTATTTCTCTTCAGAGCATCCTGCCATACCTGTATTCCCAATCCTACACCTTTTTTTTCTGAAATGCCATGCAGCCAGCGGAGCACCACACAGCCCTGAGCTTTGCGGCACGGTTTCAAACCAAGGGTATGGTATGTGCACACACAACTCAGAGAGGCCCTTTTATAGCCTGCTGGTCTGCAGCACGGATCCGGGTTGCAGCGAACAGTAGGACCTGGCAGCATTTGGGTTCCATCCTGTAGTCCCTGACCGCATCCAGACAAAAAGCAAACAAACCAACAAAACAAACGTGCAACTGAGACAGACCATATGTTAGAGCTGGGCAAACAGTAGTCATTTCTGTGGTACGCACGCATGTACGGCTTGCCTCAAATGACACAAGGAGGGAACACTGCATGCTTCTGTCGGAGCCCAACAGCCTGCGTGCTGTGGGCTATCCTTCCTTTGCTTTTTTTATTATCTATTAAAATGCTCTTTTATGTCTTTAAATTCTCAGCTGCTTATTTTTCCAGCTGAATTACAAGTACTAGAGCTAGGGTAAATGCATAGGTTCAGTGGAAACCATTGAGTTACAGGAGCTGAGAATTTGGCCTCTCTGCAGTTTTAACTGTGCAGCCTGAGTTAATGAAAGGTCCATTTATGAGAGTTTAAATAGGACGATTTCCTTTGCTTGTAAAGTTACACAGATTGAAAAACTAACTTTTGGAGATCCAGGTGGGCAAGCCTTGCTGCTTTCCCGATGAAAGAGAAAGAAAACTGTATCTATTTCCTTCTTGTCTCTTACTAAGACACTGCAAAATAGACTCACTAATTTGCAGACCTGCTGAGTCCCAGTAAGATGGTTTTCTCCTTGTGATAGTTAAGTTCGGGGTATTGGACGTGGAGGGATGGATTCCTACCATGCCAGTGGGGTTTATAAGTGGGGGAACGACAACACAACGTGTAGTTTACATATAGGGGAGACGTGCCAGTACACTCATCATTCATGTGGCCGTCAGATGGAGGGCAAAAGGCTTTGTCATGCTTATTTAGTAGAAAACTGGCTCCCTTTTGGAGTCTCATGTGACTGTTCATTTTGGTTTATTTTATTTGCTACCCGCAGTTACAGAATTTGATTTTCAGAAGAGTTTAAGGCTGCTTGAGTTTATTGTCTAGTCTCGTCACTGAACTTGTGAAAGAGTTTGGGTGAATTAAGATACTTTTGAAAAAATCCTTTCTTGTAATTTCGTCAATTCTAATTTTTATGATTTTGACAACTAAAATTTTTAGCCTTTCAGTTTGACTGTAAACTTCAATTTCCATCCTTACCATATAAACAGTTTTCAGCTACATTATCTGATCCACATGCTTACTTTTAGTCCAAAGCAAATAGGAGGTAACATGACCTAAGATGAACCTGTTTAATTTTGATACCTTGCATAAGGAGTTATAATCTCATATTTGCCTCCAGGTAGGCCTGGGCATGTGGACAGTTGATACGACTCAAGTGACGTGTGGTAGCTTGTTTAAGAATCATGCTAGTTTTTGTTCATGTTATGTGACAGCCAACAGAGTAATCTCCTCTGCAGTGATACTCACACCATGGGAAAGGCTTCAGAATAGGAAATGTGTTGCCTCTGTAAGCACTTATTTGAATGCTTGTGCTTCTAATTGGTTGATAATTAAGTTAGTTCTCCTCTTCCACATCAATACAGCTTTGTCTTGCTTTATGTAACTGAATTGAAGGAGCTTTGATCCTTTCTTTTGGAAACCACATTGCTGACTTTGGGACCAAATATTCCTGTTAGCACTGTAGCACTAATCCAGGAAGTTTTATCAGCAATATTCATTCATTTTTAACTTACTGATGTTAGGTGTAATTTGCATACTCTCTATGAGCAAATCTTCTTCTTTAAGATTCATAGGTTTCCACTGAAAAGTTGTTTATAGGTTGGCTGATAGCTCTGGTAGTGGATCAGTGGGAACTGTTATTTTTCAATCACGTTTCTGGTTCACAGCTGTCCTGAAACGGTCTTGCTTTTTTGCAAAATTGCATCAACTCAAAGACAGCAGATACTAGTAGAGCTACTCAAATTGTGGATCACTACCTGGAAGGGGAAAAATGCTGTGCTTACAGCTAGGATCAACAACTGAATTCAATTTATTTTGCGATTCAAGGAGGAATTTGGAACCAAGAATAATAATTTTGGAAATATGCTTCCTGATCGAAACAAACCTGCTCTTCTTGATTCAGACTCAATCAAGAAGATGGTGCCCAAATACAACAAAAGTGTGGCTGCAGATGTATTTATGGCCTGAACAGAGTTACGAGGTGGAACCTAATAAGGGAACTCTTTTCTCTCAGACCCTCAGGCCAAATCATCTCCCCTAGAAGTTCAGGTATCTGAATTACCCCCACTCCACAAAGTGCCATGGAAGCTGGAAACCCCTCCATCTCTACTGTGAGTGCAGTCACACATTGCTGAAGGTGGCATTGTCACTTTAAGTCTGTTCTAACTTATAAATACTGATGGTTGTCAGTAAATAGCAGGGATACACATGCTAAATATTTGGGACTTGTTATTTTATATCTGGAGACTGTTTCCCTGGTGTATCCTTTGGAAGTTACCCTAAACGACTGACTCATGAAAGTCATAAAATCTAAACAGACAAGGAGAGCCTTTAATACTGTAAACAATGTTCTAGATCCAGCTGTGGAGTTCAGCGCAGGGTACCCTGGTAATGAAACAGAGGTAGAACCTTGCCAGCAGAAAATATTTTAACATTTTTCTGTGTAGTAGAGTTTCAATCTGATTATTGCTGGACTTCTCTCAGAGCTGGGAGAAGATATGCTTAAAAATTCCCCGAAAGCCTTAAGATGAAAGACCTTTTCCTGTAATTCCAGTATCCTAGAAACTGCTTGAGGCAATTCTATAAAATTGTAGTGGGGTTTGCCTCATCTTTAATGGCTTTAAACTTTAGTGCTTTTAGTGTTGAGGCTTTTTAAGGATAAGCTGGTTGGGTGAGCCCTAAGTGCTCATCCCAGGGAAAGCCTAGAAAGCAGTATTTGGGACTTGCCCAGTATCTGTTGATTTTAAATTTTCTATGAAATTTTAGAATCATAGAATCATAAAATCATAAGTTTGGAAGAGACCTCTGAAATCATGGAGTCCAAGCCTAACTCCAAACTTTCAGCCTCATATTCTGACACAGAGAACACCAGGAATTCCCATTAGAGGTTTCAAGCCAACATCCACACAGACCGCATATTGATTCAGCTCCATTATTGCCCACAGAATGATGTTGACAGTCACCAGGCCAAAATCAGTCCTACTTTTCAGTTAGGGTCCCCAAATCCAAGTCAGACAAGTAGATTCATCCTTTGGAAGAGCAGTGGGTCAAGGTTTGGGTTTTCAGAGCTGTAGTTCTTGGAACAAGATCTGTAGCAAGGGTAGCTGTATTTCATCAGTGTTTGCACGTACATCAGGCACGTTGCCTGATAGCCAGTCCATTCATAATGAGTCAAATACTAGGCAGACAGACTGAATTTGAATGTGGTGTTCCTGAAAGCAGATATTGATCAGAGAAATTCTGATTTACTGCTAATAACTCTGACTCTTCTCTTTAGCTCTAAAAAGACTTGAACATCTGTTTTACCAAAAAGAATATTTTGTGTTTTTATAATAAAATTCAAAAGAAATGTAGTTTACCAGATATACTACTTCTGAGTAGATATAGAACAATTTTCCTATGTGTCTCGGGTAATAGTTCTTCCTATTTTAGTTTCCCTCGCCTTGCATATAGCGATTATGGCTAAGCATAATATAGCAAACCCCTGTGTGAGGCTGAAACTTGAAGCTGTTGTAATGCCTCAAAGTACAGAAGCAAAACTCTAAAATGGAAAGATTTATAAGTTATTTCCGTATTTTCACCACTTAAATGTCAGTTACAGCTAAATGATTGCTTGCAGCCTCTTTTGCTGGTATTGCAGTGAAGCTGAAGGCATTTCCAAGGGCTGTTGTAATGTCTTCCCTTACTGCTCACACTCTTCTCCTTCCCTGACAGGCACGGAGAAAAGTTTTCTTGACAGATCATAACTCAGCCCATCTGAAAGCTCCTGACGTTCCTTTCCTGATTACAGCCATAGGTGCCCACTAGTAGCTTAAAAATGCAAAAGCAAGTTTTATAAACAGGATAGAGCAACTACATTGCATATGAGCAAGCACAGAAACTGTTAAATTACAGGAAATGACTGGAAATAATTGTAACCAAAGTTACTTCTTACCTTCTTCAGCGAGTGCTATGAAAGGCACGCTCCCTAGAACGAAGATGAAGAATTGAACTTTTAACATCTTTGCTCAGAGAATAGCTTTGCAATCCTGAAACCGGATGGATTCCAATTCTAAGTGAATTTTAAGGCAGTTGAGAATAGAGAGCACAAAGAAATCACTGCAAAAAATGATTTGGTATTCCAAATATTCCTTTAACTGCTGTTGTCTAAAGGAGGAAGGCTTTCCGAGATGATAACTATACAGCTAAAAAAGCTGAGGGGATTTCAGCATTATTATCTTTAGCCAAGGGGTGGGAGCGTGCCTAAGGTGGTCATCAAAGAGGAGCCAGGCCCGCCCTCCACACTCTGTTTGGTCCGCACTAAAATTATGATCTCAGCCCAGGTTTAAAGTTACAGGAGCTCTGAAAGTTGCAGCTTTCAGAGGACTTTTATTTAGCAAAGGGGGAAAAAGGGTATTTGGGCAGAGAGAGGTGTTTGAGGAGTTCCCTCCCTTCTGCAAACTATCCTTAAAAAATACTTAAGGAACAACACTAAAGGCATTTTTCCTGTTATTTCCAGACATAAACTGATGTTTTTTTCATTTCAAAGTGACCTCTCGTATTTATCTGGGCAAGTTTGGTAGTAAATGTGCATTTAGGGACATTGAAATAGTTTTAGGTCAGGTTATTTAATTCTGCAGTAAATACTGTCTGACTTTTTCTGCATGTCTATCTCTCCCTTGTGTCCTTAAGTGACATCCTAGCTATGCTCTAACATTTATCTCTGCCCACAGGCTGGCTGGCCTCAGCGTGCTAATATCACCCTACAGGGAGGATTTTTCCTTTTCACATGGAACTGTTAGTAGTACAGCTGTACAATGGTCTGTACAGGACTAGTTGCATTCTTCTTGTCTGTGTTTCTTTGCATCGGCATCGTGGCATGTATGCAGGGCAAGATTAACGCTCTGCCAACATCTGTAATGGGTGCTCTGGCAAATAACGGCTGTTCGGGACTGGGGCTGAAGAAGGACTCGGGGAGCAATGATTTATCTTAATCCTTTTCAGATCTTCCCTTGTCTTGGCCAAGTGAAAACCCACTGATTTCCATCTGTTGAGGTATGTGGTGAGTTTTGGTCAGTGCTCACACGTGAATGAACTGTAGCAGTGCGCCGCAGAGCTGAGTGGAGGAGGTATGCGACCCTTGGTTCCTGTGCTAGGACATAAAGCTCTGAAGCATGGCAGCGAGAGCACAGGCTGTGTCCTTTCTGCTGACAGTTGTGGAGGAGGTGACCTCTGCAGAGGTGCAGGGAGGACTTGGAGGAGAGGTTTTATCTTTCTTTAAAAAACCCCAAACATGGTAGTGCGTTTTGCTCAGTGAATGGGAGTCAGAGCCCTCATTAGGACCTCACAACATCTCATGCTATAAAGAAGCAAAGTGAGCCCAAATGTAAGCAGTGACACTGTCACGTGAGGAGAGCTGCAGATGGGCAAGGCAGCACCTCCATAGGGCATCTCATTAATTCTGGAAGTGATCAGTGCCAGAGGAATATATAAATTATGCTATAATTGTCATCTTTGTATTGAAGATCACTAGGAGAGTATGCTGAAAACAGTGAAGGCTGATGCAAAGAAATAAGCAATATTGACTTATTGTCTTTAAAAAACAGTAAAACAAGTATTCCATATACTCCCTTTCAGCTTGCCCTGAATCTTACAATCCGGGATTAATCATTCCTCAATAATGCTGCTTTAAATTTGTTTAAAAGAATGTTTGCTTATTGGGAAATGCCACTTGTGAAACTGAAATTTCCTAGGGAATGATGTCAGTTTTAGTGAAGCCTATTTTGAAAAATCGAAACAAATTATTCTTTTCCTTATAAGAATTGAATCTTTGGATTTCTGTATATATTTTCAGAGCAAAAAAATTACTTTAGTACATTGAAAGACAAATTGGAACAAGCAGTGACTTATTAATGTTAACACATTCTCCTCAGGAACAACAAAAATAATATTTTTAGGAATTCATTCCATTTTCTTCAAATATTCTCTGAAGATCTTACATTTTTATGGTTATTCTTATAGCCAAATTTGTCTCAGGTTTAGAAATAAGCCTTTCTGAAGAAAGATAAGCTATTTGCTTCCTTTAAACAGTTATATATTCCAAACATAAAGCTGGAGCTCTTGAACTTTCCGAAACTGGAGATGTCCAAGTTCCAATGGCTATCTCAACACTTAACGTTTGTATTCTTCCCGGTAAGGAACAGTTTCTCCCATACCAGCCTATTTCTCTATTTCTTCTGCTCCAGCCTATTCCTGAAAGAAAAATTCTTTAGATAAATTTATTGAACTGTGACAAATTTAATAAAATAAGCTTCTATCAGAGTATCAAAGTGAAGCAAAGTGAATAAATTTGCCTACAGATGCAAACCAAGTCAGTGAAAAAGCTAAGAATGTCTTACTAAGTGTCATCTTGAGATGAGGTTGTTCCTTAAGGACTACTATGACAGGAACTTGCACGTTGCTGAGTAAGGAGATGGGAGTCATTGCTGAGCCTTTTGATGTACAAAATGGTTCCAGAAGAGCCAATATCCCCTTGGGAGAGAGTTTGGAGCCATGGAGAGAGAAGGGAGCAGTTTTCCTTTGAACTAGAGTTCACTGTGTTATAATTCTGTTAAGCCAATAGTTTTTGTAAAAATAAAGGAGTTATTCTGCAATTCTAATTTAAAATCTCTCTATGTTTAAAGCATCATTTAATGATGTGATCCATTTGTTTCAAAATAGAACGTAAGCGCATACCTCTATGTAAGTGCTTGTCTATGCTCGGCAGTGGCCTTGCGCGTGTGCTCAAGAGCTGTAAGGAAGTGAAATTTAGGTCTGTGCAGAGATGTTGTCATCTGGTCTTTTTTGTTCTGGGCGTGTTATGACAATTCTCACAAATTGCCAGGATGTGAGTGCATGGGTCATCCTCTTGGCTGGGCAGCTCGTGTGTTTTTAATCACAGGTTTAAGGGAGGGGGTGGAAAGGGTCTAGAGTACAAGCAGCCCTTCGTGTTTTCATTTCATAATCTGTTCGTTCCGTCTGACCATTTCAGTCGAGAGGCTGTCTCTAGTACAATAAGAGCAAAGAATGCAACATAGCTGGGGGAGTAGAGGAATAGTGATGGTATCCTGCCGGAGTATTACGCCTCAGTGGCAGGAGTTGTGTGGGATGATGTGTTTTTCCCGGAGTCAGTGTTGCAATATGAACCCAGGATGACTGGAGTCGATAGAAGACTCCCTGTGGCCTTAAACAGGTTTTGAACCCAGCCTTGAAACAGCAACTCCAGTATCAGCAAGGGCAGCCTTGCCACCAAGCCCGTGTAGCTCTGCTGGTACGATGGGTGTCTTGCAGAGGGGGGGATAGGCAGCCTGATTTCTGTGGCTGCAGGTGACTATGCGTGGGTGCTTGCCGTGCTAGAGGTGGTCTGTCTGTCTAAGCACGCTCTCCTGGGACTGTAGTGCTTGTGATGCTCTCTTCTCTGGTACCATTGGTCTTGGATGTGGCAAATTGTCTGGCAGTTTATCTGGAAACGATTGCATTTCTCTGATGAATGAAATTATCTGTATGTGTGTACTTACCTGCACTGCAAAAACCGAGTTCCAGATTTCCTTTCCCTGCAAGTGAACATTACAGTGAGCCAGACAGTGGGGAATACTGTGGAGGGCAAAGTGTGACCATGAACTCTGTGGACAATGCTGATACCATTTGCCTGAAATATTTCAGGAATTACTCCCCTTTTCATTACAGCTATAGCTAAAGCACAAGAAATTATATATATCAAGGTCTAAACTTTTTAGGGCTATATTACTAGAATTTATATATGATTTTTTTCATGTTTGGTATTCTAGTAACCCTAAAACAAAAGTGCTGTTAGGGGTGCCAAGCCGTCCGATCTGTATTTTCTAAGCCTATGCGGGCTTGTCTCTTCTGCAATCCGAGGCTCTGGTGTCTCAAATGGGGCAGAATAGAGTATGTAACCCAGTTTTGGGTTACATATCACAAGAAGCTGCCTTAACGTCAGTTATAAGAAATGCAACCTATGAACAGAATTTGCTTTCTATTTCAACTTCCAGAAGAATTTGTTTTGCAGACATGTTCTGCTTGTGGCTTATACAATGTTTTCTAAGACTTAAACTGTTATATAAAAGACTCCAAAACTGAGATGGGCAATTCTATACAGCATGATTTGCTGAAAGATCATCTTCCAGTAAAGCAGAGCTGCGTTGTTGAAAGCAGATAATGAAAAATAGTAGTTATCGTTCTGGGTCCCCTCTTTCAAGTAAGAGAACATTTCCTCAGACTGCATTGTGTGTTTTTGTATTTCAGTACCTGCCAAGAGGGGTGGGTTTGGCTGCAAAGGGAAAACAGGAAATGGCTTGAAAGTTAATAAAGCTTGCAGAAAACAGTTTTTATGCTTCTGACCAAATATTGCAGGGACCACAGCTGCCTCTGGGGTACAGAAATGGAAATGTGGCAACAGAAAGAGACAGTGTCTTCTATAGTTAAAATGCAGATTTGCAAAGGATATCATCAAACAATGCTTTATTTATACTTTTCGAAGGGATTGGTATTACTATTGACAAACTCAAATATTCATGTCATGTAGCTATAGTTAAGATAAACAACTATAATCAAATCCTAGTCCCTGCCTGTTTGTACTCCTGCTGTGAAATACGATGTGCACAGATGTGTGAGCAACCCCGGCTGTCAGCCGGAGAGAGGAGAGACTATTGGAAAACTGCATCAACACTTGAAGTCAGAGATCTTAAGCTAGAATAGTACTGATATTCATCAGTCAGTTCTAGAGATGGGGCTGGAATTTCAGCTCATACAACTCAGAGTTCCACTAAAATCAATATATATCAGTGTTCATAAACCAGCGCTCCAATCTGTGGGGTGGAGAGGCAACCTAAAATATTTTATGGTCTGGAATGGGCACACACAAAGCCTGTGCCTATGGGCTATACGGCAGGCTGATGGCAACAGCAGTTCTGAAGCAGCCAGGTTCCATCCTAGCGAGGAAATTCAGATGTGTTGGACTGACTCATAAAACAAACCTAGTATTTAAGGGAAAAGAAGTGAGCATCTGCAGTTACAATAGTGTCCATTTAGATTTATGGGCAGTTGTTCTTTGTGCAAGCTGCTTTTCTTCATGATGTCATTTCAGTCAGTCCTGAAGACTTGATTAAGGTGGTCTAGAAGATGGAAAGGACAGAGAGCTACACAGTGGTTTTGTGTAAGAAGAGTGAGCTGATCTATCCAAATGTCACTATTCCTCTATCCTGTTTCAAAGTCTATGGTTTGATGCTGAAGTGAATTTATTTCCTGCTTTCATCATTTCAAAATTGAAGTTGTTTTTTGTTCATACTGTACAGTTCTTTATTAGAAGCAGATGAATCTGGCCTGTTAAACACAAAAGCAGGCATTTTAATCTTTTTAATTGAGTAACACTATTGCCTACCTGAAGCAAAATACTGGCTTGAAGAGAGCAGGACACATTTGGTAAAAAGTCTGGACTGCCTTTCTCAAGACGATAAGTATGGTGGTTGTAGGTAAAGACCCCTGGAGCAGAGCTGCTCAGCTGCGTGTTCTGTAGAGCTTTCACCTGAGAGTGTGAAGTTCTCCAAGGAAACAGTCCTGAAAACATTAATTTCACTGAATGCAGCAGGTTCCATACGGTGCAAGAGCTGTCTGCAGGGAGTGAGCACACTCCTGAGGACACATCAGGACTGGGATTTCTCTCAGTACTTTATGCAAAAAAAAAGTCCTTCCAAAGTCTGCCAGCAGTTGTGTCTACGTGACACAATGGAGTGACTCGGAGTTAAATATGGATTGCCCACTCTTTACTACTTTTAAACCTGTGGATGACCACCATGTGTTTAACAAAAAATTATACGGTTGACGTAGGTCAGAAGTGTTCTTTTGACTAGAAGGGTTATATAAGGAAAGGAACACAGCCATGGAGCCAGAAGGGGGGAAACACACACGGATACTGTGTACTCAGACTCTCATTTAGTACTGAATGGTTTTATGAGTTTGCTTCTTAATGCTCTCAAAGACTTTCACTGTTGTTAAAGTGATTTTATACTGACCAGACGCATGTCTGTCTTTCAGAATTTACATGCCCTTGTTTCTTCTAAGTAGACATTGTGTTAGCATATGAAAATGCACCAGGAAATGCTGTAATCTTGACAGTGTGGCTGACATCACACCTGCCTGGGGTTTAAGCAGAACCCAGCACAGTCCCTGTGAAGTCCCATTTGAAGCCTTAGCGTCCCGGCAGCCAGGCCATCAGCTGTCAGAGCCTCTGCAGTGTGAGGCAGGATTTGCCCGAGTTTACAAGGAGATGGACAGAGGCACACAAAGCATGGGGGCACAGCCAGTTTTTCTGTGAATGAGTAATTGTCTTGTGTGTCTTTTAGAAATTAAATGCACACAGATAGAAATCCTACCCCCATTGAGCTCCATGACAAAATTCCCATTTCAACTCTGAGTTCAGGGAGCAATCACAAAAGAGTGTGGTTTCTTTTCCTTTCTGGATACAAAGAATGTTCCCAAGAATAAGCAGCTTCATCGAGGAAGCACAAAGATGAATTAAAGCTGAAGGAAAGAAAAGTTGAGCTTCGCATGGGGGAGGGTAGGCAGGGGCAGAAAAGCAGGATGATTGTGGGGATGGATGCTTAGGGATGTGGGGAAGGAGTGAGCACAACGTGATGTTCTCCAGCAGCCTTTCCTGACTGTGACACATTTCATATAACTGTGATTTATCTACAAATAATCTAAGCGAATAAACAGAAAGTGCCCATCTCCGTAGTACTCTGCAGCCACCAGATGGAGTGATATGTTCACAGGTACTGGTTTGTTTGAAATCGCTCCCTGTGGGGCTGGGTTCTACCACTTTCCTTTTCCCGATGAGGAAACCGAGCAGAAAACATGCCGCAGACAAGTGAGGTTTTAGGCTGTCATTTTTTTGCCACATCTTCAAGCAGCAGCATGCTTTTCCACCCTGGCTACATGTCCAAATGGGTATGAAAATATACACCTCAGTGAAGGGTTTGGTGAGAGGAGTAAGGCATAGTGATCTTCTTAACAGAAGAAGCCGTGGGATTTCTTGATGACTGTCACTGTGGTGACCCCAGCTCACCTTCTGACTGGCAACCAAACTCAACAGAGAGCAGCAACTTGAATTTTATTAAGGGGCAAAGCATATCTCAAATGAAAATGAAACCAAGCACTGAAATCAAGGGGAATCGTGAAAGTTTCAGCTATTTTGCAATATCTGGATTCATTCATGTTTTATTCCACTAACATGTAGCTGAATCACATCCTGTAATCTCTTAAAATGCTACACCGCTGAATTTAATAAAGGGTCTCAGCTGCAACTGCTAATGCTTTGTCTAGGAGAAATACCAGACTAATAGCGTGGCTTTACAAATATTTTTGCCAAATGTTTATATTGGAATGTTTTCCTAAAAAATAAACTGAGCAAGTATCACAGCAAGGGAAACAAGAACAAAGGACACTAAAAAACTGTAATGAACGTTCAT
Source organism: Neomorphus geoffroyi (assembly GCA_033558235.1). Taxonomy (NCBI): domain Eukaryota; kingdom Metazoa; phylum Chordata; class Aves; order Cuculiformes; family Neomorphidae; genus Neomorphus; species Neomorphus geoffroyi. The sequence continues at coordinate 5,799,059 of JAUMJM010000029.1, read as the reverse complement.
CATAGCTGAAACAATTATTAGACTGAAGGCTTGATTATCCTGTGAACCACACGATAAATCATTTATGTCTGGATAAAATGAAATGATGAGTTGAGAATGTGCACAGGAGTGGAGGCCCAGTCCAAGTGTAGAAGATGGACCTACAGGATTGAGATTAAACTGGAATTCACAAACAGACTCTATCTTTGCATTACTCAAACCATTGCATGAGATCACTTGTGATATTAGCTTGTCAGTAATAATGTGAGGGAGAGAAGGAAGGCAGTTCAAATGCATGATTTTCCTAAGGGGTAAGTTAATTCACGCTTTAAATTAGGAAATAAATGTTTTATACTTCGCTCTGTATTTGCCAGACCTGTCTCACATAAAGTAATTCTAGGACAAAAAGGAGAAGGGAACGGTTGCTCTCTGGGAAGCCTACACTCCACGCCATGTACACGTGTCTTCGGATCAAGACACTATTGTATTGTTAAAACATAAATATTTAAAAGCCCATGGAAATGCTGAAAACTTTTGAGGTGAACATCATCTGACTTAAAGCTCCATCCTATTGTTTCTTCTGGTTATTTCCATATGAAACAGCAGGGAAGCTGAGGCACTGAGCGCTGTAGTGACTTCTCCAAAGGCAGACTGTAGACCAAGATCAGAAATGAGTATTGCAGATTCCCCCTCCAGTGCTAACACAGTCTCTACACTATAAATGATTTTGTTAAATACAAGTAGTGAATAAGAAGGATTTTTCTTTATTGGAATGTTCCTGTCTTCTCATTTTCCCTGCAGGAAACTGAATTAAAGGACCATGATTCATGTATTTGTGGGCGTAGGCAGCTGTACACCAAGTACAATACAAAGGATATTAGCAATTTTAATTGCCTGCAAGCACTATTGATAACGCAGCATCTTACATAGCAAAGAAGATTACTCCTAAAATATGAGATTTAGATCCATATATCTTATAGTTTGTGTAGCCTGTGAGTCTTATAGTAGTTTTATTCCTTGTCCTGTTTCGTGAGGAGAAACCGAGGCTCTCAGGTGTTACTTTGTGAGTGTGAGTAAAGGTAAAACATGGGGCTTTACATAGACCTTTTTTTTTTTGCTTTATTTTACAGCATGTATCCAGGGAGTTTGACTTTGTGCTTTATTAATGTATAGGTTATTTATGTTGCATGAAACTGTCCGCAGAAGTCTTTCAGAAAGCTCATCAGGAATTATGGAGCTCTATTCTTGGCTCAGCAGTTGTGCCCCACATCCTTCTGCTGTTGCCCTCTGTCACTTAAGGTAATAAAGATGTGCCGCAAGGCAGTACCAGACAGGACTTTTGAAAAGTAACAACAAGGTGTCTGCTCCGCTGAGTGATGCCCAGTAGCCATGCAATCAGTGACAATATTTCGGTATCCTATTTTTTCCAAAAAGTGACAAATCTAAAAGCAAACTAAATATCATTAGGGCTTTCTGGAAACTTGCATTGATTAATCCTTTATTGGGTGATCAGAAGTGCCTTTAGAATGATTCATCTTACTCCAAAGCTAGTCATTAAAACACTTCCCCAAGGTACAACAGATTATTGTATTCCTCTGGCCCTGCCACACACCGGTGTGCAAGAGCTGGTTGGAACAGTAGCCAGAGGAGATGCTTTTCTGGGTAACGTGTGATTTATATCATTTTGCTGAAAAGAAAGGTCCCACTTTTAGTGACCCAACAATAGCAATATAGCAACTTTAAGCAAAGTGGCCCTCCCCCCACCATCAAAACCTTTCATTCTTGGTAACTGCAGACACTCCAGACTTGTTTCTTGGTGGGTGGCTCTTAAGGGCTGCACAGGTGCCGTATCAGTGCCTTGCCAGCTATTCCACACCTGTGTCCGTGATGGTCACACAGGTACTTTGACATGGATACCGTCCTGTTTGGCTAATTGCACTGCTTAGGCACCTACTAAGAAGTTAATTTCAAACCATCTTCCTTAAGACAAATAAAACCTTCATGATAAAGGAAAAGAAGGAAGCTAGACTTGTGTTTGCAAGAAAAGCAAATAGAGGGTTTATAAATTAAAGTCTGTGTCAGAAGAAGCCACACATATAATTTTAGCAAGTGTTTGCCCAGCTTCAGCAGAAGGTATCAAATAATTTGTATCAGTGTCTGTGTCAAGAAATAAATTGGAGCTTTTCATTGTATCGTATCTAAGACATTTCTGACCATATTTTATAGGAGGTGACTTTTTGGAAAACTCAGAAGGTGAGGAATATCACTAGAAAATAAGTAAGAATTAACAAATTCAATCCCTAGTTAAAAAGTGCAATACCACTTTTCTAAAAAGAAAACAGAAATAAGCAGTTAAAACAAATTTTTCAATTTTAGTTTTATTGAAAGGAGTTTGTTGGCCATATTTTGGCTTTTCTGTTTTTAGACTGCAGCCACTCCGTGATCCCTAAAAATATCTTTTTGCTTATAGCACAGCCTGAGAAATGGAGAGTAGTGTACGTTCCACGTGTCACCACGTGAACAATATTTTTACCACATGCATCTTCTGTGCTATTAACTTCCTGAAACATTTACAAGACCCTGAAGCAAACATACTTTTTCTTCCCTTCAAATTTGAGGTTTAAGAGACTTCACTTATTCCATTTTTGTGAGATTGATTTATTTTTTATGTTACTAAAGGAAAAAAAAACCCATGTAGACCCATTGCAGAGGTTGTGATGACTGAGAACTGCGCTCGGTGCGCTGCCAGCACTAATGCACATTAACTTCACTAACATTCCCCAGGGAGGACGTTCTGCATTTTACCTTCTTTTGGTAGTGTTTGTCAGCTTAAATATCTCTGATGTGAGGCAAACTGTAGATTGCAGGTGTCCAAAGGAGCTAACGCAGAAGTTAATTGTATACACAAGAGTTCTGTCCCCTGGCACAAGTTGCCAGTGCACAACAGCGTTGTAGACTGATGTGGGACAACTGCTGGGTGCTGGGAGTGAGCAACCACCTCCCACTGCTAAGGGTCCTACGGAAGCTCTAGTCTTCAAACCACTCTGTGCCTCTGCAGTATGAGCATGTAGGCTGAAAGAAGTTGTGTCAGTGAGAGCAGCTGTGCTGGCGATTCCTGGTGCACCACACGAAGTGTGATTGCCTTAAGATTCTGAGGGTTGTGCCCGATAGCAGAAAAGTACCCCCACTTCACTGTCAGTGAGGGAAGTAATTTCTGAAGCAATTATGAAAGCTGGTCATTGTAATAATTAGCATTGGTTATCAACATGTTTTGGAAAAGCAAATCCAGAGGCAGTATTCCAGACTCTGAATGCCTCCCGTTTGGGGACTGCTGCATTCGCTGATGTGATTTCACCTGACATTTCACCCATCTTATTAACAAAGCGAGTGAAATGTCAGAAGGCATTAAGTCAGAATGCGCTGCGTTCCCTAAGGGACACTCTACTCCTGGATAGCCAGGGAAACTTGTAAGAGGGTGCAAAGATCACTTTAGAGTAAAAACAAGTGAATGACCAGCATCACCTGCCACGAACAGGTCTGTAGATACCGCAGTTATACCAAGAGTTTGGTAACTACAATGACTTTTTGTCATCTTGCAAACATTTCTTTGCCTACAGTAAAGTGCATGGGCCTTTTTAACATTTATTTTGTACTTTAAAGGCACAAACAAGTCCTTTGCATCTGAGGATTTTGGTTTGAGGGTATTTGTCACCATCTTGTTTGGTTTTGTTCTTCATTTGGGTCTAAAAGAATTAGGGATTTCTTGAATTTAGAAAGGGAATTTGATTTATTTAACATACAATTAAAGAGGATTCCAGATCTGTCCAGCTCTACAGATAAAGTGTAAGGGCCCAACTTTCCGTGGTTCCCACTAGATTGTTCTTGCTGGCTTTTCTGTATTTGCTTTTTGTTTTTTCCCCTCCCAAAGGGCACATACACACCCTTACTCTCTTGGTTGACTTCCATTTGAACACAGTGCAAGATTCTAGCACTCCTTGTCTTGCCTCAAGTCCTAATCTGTTGTTTTTCTCTTTAGTGCTGCTTGTTGCTACTTAGCGCAGTGTGGTTCTATGCAGAGATGGATGTGTTTCTGTGGAGTAATTCTTTTGCAGAAAGACAATTGTTCGGAATTCACCTGTAAAACAGGGAATTACACGCTTGTGGGAATGGTGCAGGTAATTTAATGAAGGTGCCTTGCACTTCAGAGGGCAGTTTTCAAGCCCTGTTTTGAAATTACAGTCTGACCTTTTAAGCACTTAGTTATATTTTTCATGAAGTATTTTTATGGCAAAGACAACAGAGAGGGATGTCATAATTACTTCCATTATTTCCATCACTCAGCTGAGGCTTGGAATTCCCACTGACACGAATATGCTTTCTGCATATTTAAATCTATGAAGAGCATGTGGTAATTTTGTTTGTTTGGGGTTTTTTGGAATGTTGGGGTTTTTTTCACTCTGAACTGTACCATGATCCTAATGATGTGGAGGGCCTTTATACTCAAAGAATATAGATGGGGTCAGTTCATAAACATTAGCTGTCAACTGTTTTAATTGCTGTAAATCTATTTTCATCAGAACAAAAAAAACTCTCCAAAGGGTTTTCTAGGTAGCACAGAGTATAAACTAAAACTGCATACTTGCTACTGAGAGAATACAGATTTGCTTCCCAGGTATTTCAGAATAATTTCTGGTTTTCCTCCCTTGCAAGAAAGGAAATCCTGCCTCTTTTTCACCAGAACATATGCCGTTTGTCGTACTTCACCCTCTGCTCAGCCAGATTGCAGAGTGGTGCATTCAGCCCTGACTGCTGTGATGAATGTGTAGTGGTTGTTCTCTACAGAAGGGCTGGGAAGAACGAATGTGAGTGCATGGTCTGGAGGAAATTGGTTACCGAGAGTTATTAGTTTTCTGTCCTTTGACGTAAATATGCCGTGTTTATAATGGCAATCATGGGTTAAAGAATAACAATTTACTTAGCTTTACGTCAGAGCTGGATTAAATTTTTTGATATCTTGGGGCTTTGAGAATTTGTTCAAACTTCCTTCTGTGTTCTGCTTGAAATGCAACTGCGGGTTGAAACAGGTTTCAGATATGAAAGTTCTGTTCAACTCCAACTGCTGCTTTGAAGTCACTGACTTTCAGAAGTTTTCCTCTGCAAATCCTATGATGGATTTCTTGTGTATATTTTTATTTGGAAACACTGATCTTCTAAAGAATCTCTGATCTCCCCGAGGTTTTTCAGATCTTGACAGACCCATCAGTGACTCTGATCAGATAAAGAGAATTTGAGAAGAAACCCAAAACAGTTTTTCTAGTTTATTACATCCAAGAGTAGCAGTGGATATACCTGGGCATATCCCCATTCAGCAGCATGGGGGAACTTTCATTTTTAGCCACCTTTAATTTGCTTCAAAGCTGTGGTAATAGTGGACTATATAAACTATGTAGAGGGCAAGCAGTTGCCTCCACTGTAGGGGCTGGATACAAACTCCTTCCTTAGGGGAAAAAGGAAATATAATTTACACTATTCCATCTCTCATGAATGCTTTAAGGGATTATAAATGGTTTACAGTAAGATAGTGACCACGTGTCTGCATAAGCCGTTGTCTAGAGCAGATGATGGAAGTGTTTTGATGGGTTTAGGCTGGTCTCATTTGGCTGCTGAACTGCAGTGTCTAAAGTTTTCAGAATCAATCATTGCTGCTGCCACACTGATGAATTTTGATGTCATTTCCCTCCCCGTGGCCTGGCAGCAGCAGTGACAGTGGCAGAGAAGGACTGGGCATGTGTAAGACAAGCTTCAGTTCACTGCACAGTTTCTGACATCTCATAAATGGTCAGACAGAGGAATATACCCTTTTCTCTGTTGCTTTTTGAGTCCTCCAGACATGTAAGATCAGAGAGAAAACTCTCCAAGGGTGCCCCTTGGCTGCTCATAAAAACATACCTGGGCATAGCAGGGGATGGTTTTTCTCTGAAGAAAAAAAGGACTGAAGCCAAAATAGTAAATATCTGATTAAAAAGGGGATTTCTGCTCAGAAATGGTGTCCAGCACTTGATTTCAGTGTTTGATTAATTAACATACTGTTAGTCATGAGTGTGAACATTGGTTGCGGTGACATTTTGCTAATGGGTGATAATGAGGAGGAAAACCCTTTGTCATTGCTCTGTGTACCTGGTGCAGCAGCCTCAGACGGACACATACCTTAACTCAGTGAAGCATAAGCCTGGAATAATAACTTCCTTCATGGAAAAATATGCTCAATTAGCCCTTCAAAAATATGAATGAGGATGGACAGTTTTCAGTTTCATCTCTTGTAAGTAAGGATTTATTGGTTGACATCTGAATCTTCCATGTGTGTCTGTACTATGACTGCTCTTTCCTTTTTATTTCATTACTCAAGTTGTTTTGGGAAGCTTTGAGTGCTGTTAAGAGGAGGGCTGGAAGTTTCTAAGGGAAAGATGAAACCTCTGTCATTTTTCCACAAAGGTATTTCTTATTTCCCTAGGCAAAGGAGTGAATGGATTTTCTGTTCGTCTGTTTGCTGCACACTGAAGATCCAGGAACAGCGTGGCTTGTTACTCCCTCTTTTATTTTAGAAGTTTTCCTTAATAGTATTGTGAATATAAAATTAAAGGAATGGAAAGCCAGATTTCTTGTTTTAGTCCAAAGCCTGCCTGCTGTTGTGCTTCTTCAACTCCTACAACTGGGAGGTATGGAGTGGAATTTGTTTTGCTTCCTCATTCTCCACAAAATGATTTGACAAAAACTCCTCCATAGCGCTTTGATTATGAAATTGTTACCCTGTTTGTTTTACAAGCATGTTTTCCAAACCCTTCACGTCTCTTTTGCCTCAGGGGAGCCTGGAAGCCAGGATCACAGAGAAATGAGATGATAGTTGAGATTCGATCTATGTGGGACCCCATCTGTGTGGAAAGAATACTACTTGTCCTTTGTTGTGCTTTTTCAAAACTATAGGGACTAAAATTTAATACTGGAAGTATTTTTGAGTAACAAGTGAGAAAACTGTGAGGGCTTTCATTGGGAGTGCTGAGGAATCATAGATTATAAACAAATCTTTATTTCTGAGACTACTCACTGGAGCGATTTTGTATTTTACCGTAGTGTCAGTTGTATCCAAACAAAGTCCTGATACACATTATGGATTGCAATGTCCTTTTAAATTTCCTCCAAAAAAAAAAAATCCAGCTTCTATAGGCAATTGGCTGTCTATGGCTGAGTATCCCTGCTACTGCAGTAAAGCCAAAAGATATGCAAAAGATACCTTTGCAGGTAGAATGAAATTCAAATGGCAGGAGCAGCAGCGAGCGATAGGCTTGTAATTTGGCTCCTCTGACTTAGTGCAACCAGAGAATTAGAAGCTTCCTTTGCTCCTTGTGTTTGCTTCCCTTCTTGTATCCAGGCATTAGTTTCTCTTGCTTTGTGACACCTCTGCTGTCTTACTGTACACCCCTCTAAAAACAGCATATACCCAGATTATATCTTTTATTTTCCTGCATGGAGTGCTCTGGGTTTCTTCGATAGGCCACTAGGAGAGAAAGAAGTGCAGCTCGGAGCACAGGTCAACTGTAGGAGTATCGTGACACTCAAAATAGCTGATCTGAGACAGCAGTGGTTGCAGAATGACCGCTGTCCAGAGGGGCACAAGAGGGTGCTGTGCACTTAGCAGATTGCAGCCAAAACAGGTTACTGTAACTGGCTGCTGCAAGTAAAAGATTAAAGAAGTAAAGCTCTAATATCTTATTAGTTAGAAAACTTTACAGAACCTCCTTCCTGCTGTCCAAAATGCCTGCAATGTCTGCAAAGCGAATGAAGTTTCAAAAAGAGAATTTCTATGCCGTGAGGCGAAAAGCTGAGGTACAGAAGCAAGGAATAGCTAAGGAATGAATAACGATGGACAGGCAACATGAAACAGAGAAAGACAGGTCAGGAGGAAGCTCTCCAAAATCAAAGATGGCAAGAGGAAGGTGTTGGGCCATGACAGGTGGGCTGTGAAGGCAGGCACTTGCAGTCGGTCCTGCGCAGCTGAAGATCAGGGCTATTATGCGTTGGCAGTGAAACTCTGGATGCTGTCGGAGCAGAGCCAATGAGTGGCAAACCTATGGGATACCTGTCCCAAAATATCCAGAGCCTGATAGGAATTCCCAGGCTCTTGCCAACCCTTTCACAGACATCTTAGCAAAGCTCCACGGATTCTGAGAGGAAAATGCAAACTACACATGAATGTGCAGAAGAAGCTGTGAAGATAGAGTTTCTTACAGCATTTCCCCTACAAGGGGTAAGATATGAAAAATATGTGAGATATAGAAGATATAAAAAAAATGTGAGCAGCTGAGCAAAAGAAAGGAGTAGTAGTTATAACAAGGCTGGTGGAAATTTTAGGGAAGCTGAGTCCTGTTCCTACCCCTGCCACTAACGTGTTCTTGGACCTTTCACAAATTGTGCCTTATTGTCTGTTGTCTCCCATCTGTGAAACAGGCATAATAACGCTGAGGCATCTTTGGAAAGAAAATGCCACTGTCTGATTCCGTACATGGGATAGAAAATGGGGGGGCCCGCACTAGGAGGAGCCATGGGGACCCTTAAGTCCCATGTATTGATAACCTCACTGAATAGACAGCTAGATTATCTCTATGTAAATATATAAATATAAATAAATACATACATATATCAAGTCCTTATTCAAGTGTTAGTAACAGCTTTATCTCTGCCCAAAAGCCTTAATTGAATTAGGGGCAGAAAACCAGTAAACTATAGCGGGAGCAAGTGTTTGCAAGGTATGACCTTAGAAGTTTAAAAAGCGTCAAATCCACATGAGAAATACTGATTGCAGTTACTTGTTAATGCTGATTCATTGAATCCTGACCACAAGAGTTATTTTGCATAGGTTTCTTTATTTAGAGGTAGCCTATCAGACTTCTGCTTCCTCTGTAATTGAAAGGTAAATATTTTAATCATCTCAGGAACTTAACTGGACTTTGCCCTCATGATTTATAGAGGCAGCTGTGCCCATTTCTTTCTGGGTGGTGTTTTAAAAGTAATTTAAGGTGTGAAAGACACCTGGAGGAGGATGTGTGTTCGTGGGAGGAGTCCAGAGGCTGGCTCACAGTGGTTTAGCTAGAAGATTTATGAATTAGAAACGAGTTGTGTTGCAAATGTGACAGATGTTCAAGGGTATAACCCTTCCCAGCACGTTCACTTCCTCATAGCAATTCATAGAATTGCTGAAGTTGGAAGGGACCTCTGGAAATCCAATCCCACTGTCAGAGCAGTTTGCCCAGAACTGTGTCCTTTTCCAGTGTCTGACCACCCTCACAGTAAAAACGTATTTTCTTGTGTTCAGATGGTTTCTAATTGGTACCCGTAGCCTCTTTTTCTGTCTGTTGAGAACAGTCTGGCTCCCTCTTTGTTCCCTCCCATCACTTCAGCATCTCTTCGTACTGAAGGAGAGGCTGATAATACTGGGTTCAGTATTGGAGTTTACGCGCAGGTATCTCGGGAGAATAGGCAGTCATAGAGATTTTTGCACCCCGTTCTGGATGAAACATATTCCAAGTTCAGATATAAAATACAGACTTTAAATTGAGATTACTGGCCTCTCTTTGCCCTATGAATGAGCTTTCCAAAGATGTTTGAGACCGTGATCTAGTCTTTATATGCACCCAAAATACCATCTTCTCTCGTAGCACAGAGGTGTGGCCCAAGCACCAGAGTCCCATTTCTGTCTGCTTACACAACATGCATAAAGAGGGAGGGAGGGTGTTAAGAGTTAAGCTTGTAGCTGGCAGAGGACTTGCCTTTCTGAGTGTGGATTTGGGGATTTTGATTTGGATTTTATCAGAAAAACACAGATGCCTTGTTGCAAAATCATCTTTGCTGTCCCATGGCAGACGGGCAGGTTGATTGTCAAATATTTCAACCACCTGAAAATGAAGAAAATCCATTCAGTTTTAACTATCAGGATTTGATCCACAGTTTGCACTTTTATGTGGCCCAATAGGTGTTCCCATGCTGTGTTAGAAAGCTGCCGGCTTAGTCATTAAAACAGGAAGGGAAAACCCTCATTTTTGAGATCATATTCCTTGTTGCTACATTAGGTTATACTTCTTGGTTAAAAGTGCACTGTATTGAAATAATGTTTACACGCTTGCTCTTAAAGCTAGGAGGGCATCCGGAAACTGCATGGGTCAGTGTTCCTTTTCTTTGGGCTCCCCCCTTGCTGCCCTTCTGCTCCCTGTTTTATAGACAAAAGGGAAAACAGTGCTTAACAGTCAGCAGCTTCCCAGCCCCTGCTTGCATTTCTATAGGGTATTGGTCACCTTGATGTAGCCTGGTGCAAGAAACAGGGTAAGTGATTTCATCAGGGTTGATTACCTGAAGGGGCTTTTAAGCAGAAGCTGTTGCTGGCAGAGGCTTGAGATCAGGTGTGATTTCCCATTTGCTGTCATATACAGCAAATATGCAAACAGGCTCTCGGCTTTTTTTAGCTCACAAAAGCAAGGGAGTCCTTTGAAAGATCCTCCCGTTACCCAATCATCGCTTTCCCTGACACCGTGCAGCATTACAATATTCTGACAGTGTAAATCCTCACATTTGCCTCCCTCCCTCTTCCCTTCAGTCACTCTCCCTCCCCCTCCCAAGGCTGCTGCTATCGGATCTGTGATGATATGTGATCTCCTGGATACAATCACACACACACACAAGTACCAGGCACTGCTGCTCAGCTGAGCAAAATGTCTTTCTCTTAGAGGTGGTGCTCATCACAGCTTTCAGATCCTTGACGATGTTGCCATGCTTTCCTCTCTGCCTTCTGCCTTTTTCTATCTTTGCCTGCCTGCTTTTCTTACCCGTGGGTCATTTTTGCCCTGCTGTCTGTAGCTGTATGGACTATCACACCATAGATTGCCGGGATCAAGGACTCCCAAGTGTTCCTAATCAATTTCCATTGGATGTACGGAAACTTCTTATAGCTGATAACAACATTCAGGCGATACCGGCTGATTTCTTTATATTTTATGGAGATCTAGTCTATTTGGACTTCAGGAATAACTCCCTCACCTCTTTAGAAGAGGGCACTTTTAGCAGTTCTACCAAACTGGTGTATTTAGACTTAAGCTACAACAATTTAACACAGCTTGATGCTGGGATATTCAAATCAGCAGAAAAACTGATAAAATTGAGCCTTGGAAACAATAACCTGGTGGATGTGGATGAGGCTGCTTTTGAGAACCTGGAACAGCTCCAAGTGTTAGAGCTGAATGACAATAACTTACAGAGCCTAAACGTGGCAGCCCTAGAAGCGCTTCCCTCCCTGCGGACTATACGCTTAGAGGGCAACCCCTGGGTCTGTGACTGTGACTTTGCCAATCTTTTCAGCTGGATACAGGACAATGCATCCAAGCTCCAGAAAGGTAAAGCTCGGTGGCTTACGGTGCAGTCTGTGCATTTCTCTGTGTGTGTGTGTCTGGGAGGAAAGGAGGGGTCTTGGTCAGATCGTCTGTGTGCTGCCTGCAGGGACCCAGACTGCATTTTGGTCAAACTGTAATTAATTGCATGCTTTCAACAAATGAGTCTATTAAAATGATGTTGGCTGCTTTGCAGCAGCAAGTCCTCTGCCCAGTTAAGAAATAAAATTTAAAAATTAAACCCTAATAATTTTGATTTATAGCATAAGCTCACACAGGCAGCGAAAGAGCCTTTTCAAATTCATTCAGCCCAGAGCTGGTTCTCTTCCAGACTTCATTTCTCTCTGGTAAATATATTTTCTACAGTAAGCCCTTTGAGCAGCTGAATATTCTGTGCCAGCTCCTTAGGAAAATGGATTTTTCTCTCATTTTACTGATCAGCTATAAAGCTGCAACGGAAGAGTTAACTCCCCATTTTATGCAACAGTGGTTGTCAGCCCTTTTCTGGAGGTATTTTGTTGTGATACCATGTTTGAAACTCTTCAGTAGCTTGATTTGGGCTGTTGTCGTTAACGTAACACTGCTTCCAATGTTAAGAATAAATGGAAATGGCTCTGGAACCCTGCAAAATGCAGGACATACAATTCTGGTATTTGGGCCAGAAATTTTCAGAAAAGCATGGAGTCAGGGGAAAGTATTAACACTGCCATGGATAGGGAATACAGACTGTTCTTCCACCTTGCCCACTCACCCTCAAAGCCTCTCATAATCTCACTTTACAGGAGATCATCTCACAGCTCGTGCCTCCAAACAAGCCCTAGGGCATAAACTCCTGCCACTGAGCCACACACCCGCTTGCAGCAGGCAAACTGCTCAGGGCATAAGAACTTTGTCAGGGCCATGGAGGGTGCACAAGTGTTACCGGAGATGGAATCCCCGATGTCTGGGGAGGGGATGTCTGTGCAGAAGATGGGGAGAGCTAAAAGGCTGGGGGAGAAGTGCTCAGGAGAACAGGTTTGAGGTCAAGCAACTCTTCCTTTGAATTTAGACATAAAGGAAGAAAGACACAGCCTACAAATTTCAGAGGTCTTTTCTCTCCTTTCTTGATCATCCATCTGCAGTCAGTTATTCAAGTTCTTCCTGTGCTCATGACCTGGGGTAGCATTTTTTTAGTATACTCATCTAGGTCGCCCTAAATATTCTTAGCTGTAAAACTGCTGTTTTAAGGAAGAAGTCATTTGAGGAAAGTGTTGGGTTTTTTCCTGTCTGCCTCAGTGTGAAACTTTCCTCTTGGTTCTTTCTAAACCCATCCTGGGCCTGTTCTCCCATCTCCCCTGATGCTTTATCTAAAGTTTGCTCTGTTTGAACTGAGTATTTGCTGAATTTTCATGCTAAAAATCAGATCACTTTTCCGATGCTTCCTATCTCTTTTAATGAATTTTTAGCTCCTTCCCCTTTATCCACACTGAGCCTGTTTGGTTTGAGAGTCTGTCCTAGTCCATTTCTCTTCTCTCTTCTGTCAGAGTTTTAAAGCGCATCTGAGTTTATGTCTGGAAACCAAAAGTGACTGAACTTTTCCATAGTATTGCCAATGTTCCCCAGGATCTTTCAAGCTCAGAGATGCTTTCTCACAGCGTTTTCTCTCATCCACAGTTATGTTTCAGCCAGAGAACTGAAAAACTGCTAGCTCATCCAGATCTTCTAAACTTTCAGTGAGATTTGATTTGGGAAGACAAGGAGGGAAGGAGCAAATATTCAAATGGTTGACTTTATCAGAGTTGTCCTCTTGACATGGACTGTGCAAATGAATTGCATTTGTTCCCAGGAGCAAGTCCCCTGCTACGTTTGCAGCCAGCCACATCGGTGAGATCTAGTATGTGTGTGCAGAAAAGCGTGTGAAAGCAGCATTTGCATTGCTTGTTGTGAGCTGCTGCCACAAAAACGCTGTCTGTCTCCTTTAATGAGCTAGCAAAGAGTATTTGCAAAGGTGAGGGTAAAACTAAAGCCAAAAAGGAGACTGTCTCAATGACATTTTAAAACCCTATGCCCACAGTTGAGTGCCTTTCAAAACAACTTTTGGGAAATCAGTGTAAATCTGCTGCTTAGAATTATGAATTGATTGTATTTTATATCCAGTTTTCAGGTTTTAGTGATGTTGCAACATAATACCCATTAGGATCTAATCAGATTAGCATCACTTGTCCAAAACCACGTTTGCCTGGCCTTTCCTGGGAGGAGTGGGAAGAGCCAGCTCACTGAAAGATTCAGCATTTGGCCTCCCTGGCTTCCTCCTGCTGCTGCTGTAAGGCTGGAGACAGGAGTGTACTTGCAGCGAACACAGCAAGATAAGTAGGGCAGCAGGCAGCCTGTCTGGAAATACTGCAAAAGGAAAAGGTAGAGCTATATTTCCAGTGCCCAAGACAAGAGCGTAGTTACCTCGGCTGCATGCTTTTCCTTTATAATTCTGCAGCAGCTCCAGCAGTTGCATAGCCTGGCGTATACAAAAACAGTGGAAGGAAAAAGGAGCTGCCTGGCGTTTTTCTTCTCTTGGTTTTGTTTCAGAACTGTGATTAGGAGTACGAAACCATTCCATGATAGATTGGAGTTCCCTGGCCTTTATATAACACTCAGTAACCCGGTTTTATGTAGAAGGGAAGCAGCATGGAAGCGTGAATGACAGTAAACTCGCATCGGTGATCCCCATCCTTTCATGAAAAGCACAAAGCACTGCAAAGAAACTCAAACTCTGTACGCAGTTGTGTGCCTTATGCTGGCTTGGGATGCTCCAGAATGGATTAGGCAAGAAAGGATGTGCCAAAGCAGCAAAGAAGCACATTCCAGCCAGTCTGTGGATGAACTGGGATCCAGGGCTGCAGGTGCAGCCCCTCAAGGTTCAGAGCTGTTAGTGAGAAATGAGATAAATGGCTGGGAGAGATAACATTGACAGAGAGATTTAGGTTCTGAGCGTTCATTTTTATTCCTCACTTTGAATGACACTTAAAACAGTTTAGTGTGTCCTGTCTACATGTCAAGCTATTAACTATTTACTAAGCCCAGCCACTGCTCCACCTTCCAATTTTAGTCAAAGGTACCCTTGCTTTTTGCAAAAGAAATACCAAGTTGATTTAAAAACTGTAATTTTGAAACTGAAATCTCAATAATTGATCCTGAAACTCTCTCCCTGCGTAATTAAGGCCTCTGGAGAACTCAGTGATCTGAACAAAAGCCATACTTGAACTCATTAGTTTTGCAAAGCCAGGTCCATTTTCTTTCTGGCACGCTACCAGAAATAGCTTGTGAAGTTATAACTCATGCTGACCCGTCTGACTGTCTGCCTGGAAAGCCTCTTCCCAGCTGAGCTGCCTTTGCACATCTAACGAGTTGCTTCACGCAAACAGCTGGGATTTGAATCCTTTTAGAGATCCCAGCATTTATTCATCTAACCTGAATTAATAAATAAGGGCTTAATTGGCAGAAGGTGAATACTCTCACTGCCAGATTTGCAGGCAGACTTGTTAAAGAAACTGCACTAAAAGTTTTGCAGTTAAACTCAGCACTTTACCTGCCATCAAACTTAGCATTTTAAAAAAGAAAACCTATTTTTATATTCATAAAAAGATATTAAACCTAGTGTTTTCATCACATCCCAAAATGAAACCACATTTTTCCCCTCTGATTTCATTATTAGTTGATTAAAAACAAATTAGTGTGTATAGTGCAAAGTGGATAAAGGAACTGCGAAGATCAGCACAATGGTGATAAGAGAAGAATATGTAAATTGTTCTTTTCCCTAGAGGAGATGAAGTGTTCACTATGGGCCAAAATGATTAAGTTATAAAACTTATAAAGATTTTCTGTAGAAGGTTTTTTGATTTTATAGGCATTTGTGAAGTCTGAAAGACAGAGTGGTAGCCAGTGATTCCTATTAATGGCTTCCTATTAGAAGGAGCATGGAGATTAAGAATATTAGATAATTATTTTGAAATAGAAAAGTTGTTGTAAGCTCTCTCTCTGTTTAAAGATAAATATAAAAATTTTCGTGGAAGATTTTACTCCGTGGGGTCATGGAAACTCTCAAAACAAAAAATATCCTGAAAGAAAAAAGGTCTAAGTTGATCTTAAATGTGTAATTAAAAAAATCAAGGAAATCATATCTCTGAGGTGGATGCTATTGTGTTCTGTCCTCCGCTTGCCTATAATTGATCCATCTTCTTGAATCCTACAAAAATCCATTGACAAGGCTGAAGTTCTCTAAAGTGAGAATTGAAGAGACCAGAAGAGGAAGAAGAGAGTTTGGACCCTGGCAGAAGAAATAAAGAAAAATGTGAGAGGTACTTAATAAATAAAGGGAAGGGTGGTTATAGGTTGAGTTTGATAGAATAAATTTGGGGCATAATGTTCTGAAATTTTGACTTCAGGGAAGTGTGAGGAAATCCGGCATTGATATTTTTGAGTTCAAGAATCATCTTTGAGATTTCTTGCATTTTCTGCCTCAATGGGAGCTGGAAATCCTACGTAAATACAGTCAATAATTTCTCTTATTTGGAAGGGCTTTCTTCTGCTTTTAGAGCTGGTTCTGTATCACATTTTGTTTGGCTAAAAAAGCACTTTTCCTTTCTCGCCTCATCTCCTCACCTACTCTTTTTAGTAATCCTGTTTGAAACTCACGGCTCATCCAGCAAAAGGTCATTGCTGGTGCACATGACCTACAGAACTAAGGTTTACGAACACATCCAGCTCAGTGTTTAAATACAAATGGCTTTGGAATAAATTTTTGGTGAAAGGTGCTGTTTAGAAGTGCACAGCACTGAAAAATTTATTCCTTGAGCTTCTCTGAGGATCTTATCTCAATGGAAGAGTTGGCTTCGGATAAAATGCACATAACAAAGAAATACAAGTAGTCAGCAGTGGCCGTGTTGAAGGGCTTTGTAGAGGTCTCTGTTGCTCATTTTTACT
Organism: Neomorphus geoffroyi; assembly: GCA_033558235.1. Taxonomy (NCBI): domain Eukaryota; kingdom Metazoa; phylum Chordata; class Aves; order Cuculiformes; family Neomorphidae; genus Neomorphus; species Neomorphus geoffroyi. The sequence goes on along the minus strand of JAUMJM010000029.1, from coordinate 5,782,695 downwards.
TTCTGTGGACACGCTTTGGGCAGCTGGGCCTGTGACCTTGTTTGCTAATGACTAATGCATTTTTAACATTACTTTTAATTAGAGCTTAGGTATTCCTTGGAGTGTGACTGGAGTGTCTCCTTTCTGTCATCTTGCCCTCGTTTACGCTTTTCACTTTTTTCCTTCTCAGTATCTTTGGAAAAACCTCTCTGGGAAGATGCATGGAGTTTCTGTGACTGCAAGAAATAGTTGACACCTGGATTCAATGGCATTTTCTCAGCCTTTTGTGTTTAGTACATAGTCTGTTGAAATTCCTCACTATCTGTTTGCTAGAATGAAAAATTTTGCTGCCATCTTAAAAGAGTATCAGAAAGACTTTAACCAATTTGATGAGGTTTAGACTGAGTATTTTTATGGATAACCTGTGCATACTGGTATTTCCAGAAAGACTTCAGAATTGTCCAGTGACAGAATTTCAAATCGATTTGTGCCACCTCTGTGTCTAGTAAAGGAAATGGATGTTCTGAATGTTTGAAATTAAAGTAGCACAAGTTTAAGTGATAATCAGCACTCAGGGTCAGATGGGATTAGCTGGCACAGTTGGGTCACGATCCTCCTGAACACCAGCGTGTACGTGCGAACCGTGAGCAGCAACAGTGGTAGAAGAAGCCACGACACAAAGGCAATATAGCTAGAACCATACAAAAGATGGAAGATAGTGAGAGAAGGTAGGAAAAAAACAGGAGTGGGTGACAATGAGACTGTAAGCAGCCTTTTGGAACAGGAAACTCAGGCTGAGGTCAGTACTAAAAGAAAGCAGTTACGAGATTCAAAAGGGAATCAGTGTATTGAGAAGAATGGAATCATCTTTGTAAGCCTGTTTAGAAAGGGATCATCTCTTGCTTCTCTGGCTCTTTCTATAATCCCATTCCAATCTAAGATCTATTACTAAACTTATTCTGTAAATAAAATAACATCTATCTTCAGTAGTCCAGGCATTTAGAATAACCCTGGGCGCACTGAGAATGTTAAACATTGAGTTCAAGCATCATAATTACATGAGCGTCCAGGTTTCATTTGACCTTCTAACCTACCTAAAAGCCAGTGGAACAACTGAGCATTTTGTAAGTCTTCTTGACTTCTCTTTCTTTACCAGTACCTATTTATTCATCTGCTATGTAGCAAAGGCTGCCTTAACTTCGTGTACTAATAGAGAATCAGAGCAAGCTGCAGCTAAAAGGACAGGCTGTTCTGTCCATTACAGCCACTTAGTTCTTCCCCGAGTATCATGCACATGCTAGCACATCACTAGTACAGAACATATCTGGGTTTTGGGAAAGGAATTAAAAGCCTTAAGACATTTCACACGTTCGGTAGCTTTTATTCTGTTCAAGCAGAAATTCCTAACAGAAATTAGATTCCCTAACAAGCACATCAAATCTGTTTATATATATATATATATATGTATATAAATATATAATATGATATCCTACTCATATTCAGTAAAACGATCTGACTGCCACTGGATTTTCACTCTGTTTCTTCCATCTTAAGGTTTTCGAGTGCTTTCATCTTTCACAGATTTGAAGATGTGAGGATAACATTTGCAGATGCAAACACCTAATGTTAAACTTTATATTTAGGCATTGAGACAAACTGTTGGTGTTGATCTGTGAGACTCTGATGTCAATCTGTGAGACTCTAGGGCACTTGGCCATAAAAAGTTTTATTTAGAGACATAAATCTAGGCTTCAGCTTTTTTTAAGCCTTACTGTTCTGATGGCTTGAAGCTATTTCCAATGAAATTTTGTGTCTCTTCAGAGGCAATGCCTCTCTCACTGCTTATTAATGCATCTAATAACATAGTGACAGTGTTTAAGTAGGCTAAAGAGAACTCTAGCTGGAGGGAAAATACCATACCAGAAGTAAAATGCCACATTTAAGCATTTCAAGTCTGTGTCAACTACACTCAGCAACGTGAGAGAGCAGCTAAATTCCACCCAAAGGGGCAAATACCAATTTTACTTAAAAAGAAATAAATAAAAATGGCACATCATAGTGCTCTTACACATATTGTAAGGATAGCTATGAGCATGTGCATTAAGCTCACTTTAATGTTTCTGGCTTCAAATTTTTTTCTGGATGTGTTTTCTATACATACCAGTATACGTACAAGCAGGATTTTCATTATCTTATACTATTGTACGCTGCTGAATGCTAGGAAACTATTTATCTTGATGCCTCTTTTTTATGAACTCTACAAAGACCCAACATAATTGAGGGCACTTCTTTTTTTTTCTTTTTTGAAAACTCAGCATTGAAAACTTTTAGCTGGGAAATCTCAACCTGAGGGTTAACAGCCAGACCATAATATTGAAGTAATAATGAATTTCAGAATTTCTGCAATAAAAAGATATAATTAGCATAGATATAATAAAAAAAGCAAAGATAGAACTACACAAGGAGTCATTCACAATAGAGTCAAGTACAGCTGGAGTCAGTGACCCCTCTTGCTGTGTGTCCTTAGCTGGAGGAATATGAAATAAAACTCACAGTCCAATACCTCCTCAGTCAACGTGTCTAGAGATTTATGTCTCTAAATAAAACTTTTTATGGCCAAGTGCCCTAGAGTCTCACAGATTGACATCAGAGTCTCACAGATCAACACCAACAGTTTGTCTCAATGCCTAAATATAAAGTTTAACATTAGGTGTTTGCATCTGTAAATGTTATCCTCACATCTTCAAATCTGTGAAAGATGGAAGCACTCCAAAAAACCTTAAGATGGAAGAAACAGAGTGAAAATCCAGTGGCAGTCAGATCCAAGAGCAGGCAATTCCAGCGCCCTCGATGGCCAAGCAAACGTACTGTTTGAAAATCCCTGATCAAACCTGTGAGAAGCATGGTTGGGCTCTGGCTGCAAGGTACCAGGAGAATGCTGATGAAACTTGGGATCTGGGTTTGTGTGGGCCTTTTGAGTCAGGAAGATCAGCACGGTTATAACTTGCTGTATTACAGTGTTGTCAGTATGTCAAAGTCATATTGTTCTAAAGCCTAGTGGAGAGTTTTATTGAAATAAACTCTACCTGGAACCCTCCTGCATCACATCTTTATAAACATGTGTATCTCTTCTTTTTCTTTTTAAAAAACATGCCTAGAATTCCAGCAATTTCACACTTCCCGTGTTACTTAGACACCTATTCCTCAGGGTACAAGCCCATATTTTCCTCTTAGTTTATTTTTCCAGTGTTAAGAGACAAGCCTACATCATATCTAGCATCTGTCCCTTGGCTGGGACTTCAAAGCATTCCCTTTTTAAAAGCAGTCACTATGTTACTGCTTGTCCCTCCAGTACATCTGCTTCTTCAGATGAGGTAGCAGAAAGATACAATGTGTGTGACATTGTCCTTGGGACAGCTGGAGTTATTACAGGTAACGTGATGGCCCTGACCAAAATAACATTAGCTATGTATTTATAACATGCTCACACTTGTTATTTCATTTACAGATTTGTTTGGTATGAAGAAGCAACTCTTTAAACACGTTGTGGGAGCAGTGAGATATATATAACTATCATCAAAGGGTTTCTTGCTGCAGCCAAGCACTGAATATCAAACTTCTTTGAGATACCCTCTACAAGAAGCCTGGCTGATGTTTTAAAAAATTAAATTGAACAGATTCTACAGAAAAAAATCAAACCAAAACCAAAACAAGCTATAAAAAAATAATACCAGTAAAGTGCTTAGTGTTTGAAAGCAGAGCACTACGGTTCAATGACACCGTCCTGTCCTCTGGAAGTCTTGCATCTGGGGACAGAGAATTCGATTGAGCCAGGCTGTATGCAACCCAGCAGACAAACCCCACACCTTAAAGTTAATACCAGTCACTTTATAGGAGCCATTCTTTTGATCATTGCTTGTGCAGGGGGTGTATGATGACCTGGGGTTACTTTCTGCACAGACCTGAATCTGTTGCTGGGCATGAATATAAATGACAGGTGGGGTGAAGCACATAGTTCTTCGCACACTGAATTCTCATGTCATAAGGACAACTTTTTAAATGATGTACAGATAGTAACATATTGCTATTGAAGGAAGCAGGTGAAATGGTATTGTTCCTATGTAATCTTAAGCAGAAGTGTGTGTGACCTTCAAATGAATGATGTTTTTAGGTAAGCAGTCAGAAGCTCTGGTGCAATAACCACACCATTAGCTCTGGGAGAAGGAATTCCTTGTGCCAGCAGAGATGTAGCTGCTGGTCCTACTACTGTTACAAATGAACAGTCTGTTCCAAATTCTCTTTGGAGTCGAAAGAAAAACTTCAGTTAAGTGTATTGAGTTTTGCAATAGTGTCACAACGCAGCAAAGGAAAGCTTTCACTGAACAGAACAGACTCATAAATATTCCCCTCTCCATCAGTCACTGGCATGTGCTTCCACTGAGCTCTGCAGTCCTTCCAGGTTGTTGCTTCCCGTGCAATTTTAGCAGACTGCCCTGTGCATGAGTAGCAGCGGTTGGTTCATTCCCATCTTATGGAAAAGTGGTGGCTGGAGCTATAGCTGGGAGCTAGCAAGGCCTCTGTCCTGGCCACTGGTTTCCGATGCTGTATTTTGCCTATTGGCATTTATTATTCTCAGTGATTAAGAATTCTGTAAAAACTTGAGGCTAAGCTGGCACATTAGAGCGTCTCAGAATAAAGCAAGTAGAAAATTCCCATCTGATCTCTTTGGTTTGAGAACAGGACCCAGATTCCGGTATCCATGTCTACGCAGAGAGATGCTGTTTTATTTGTCATTGCTGTATAATCAGACTCAAAATCATTACAGTACACTGACTCTCATAAAAAGAAATACTCTGAATGACTTGGAGTGTTGCAGATTCTTTTCTATTTGTATTCTGAGTCTTGTGATGTTGGGTGAAAGCATCTGGGAAACAAGAATAGAGCTCAGTCTACAGGCTCGGTCTTAATGCAGGGCAAAGCTGCTGCTGGTGATGGTAATGAATAAGCAGGCTCTTCTCCATCTCTAGGATCCTTCGCAAGTGCTACTATACCAAGTTATTTCTAGAGGCAAGGGCTGCAGTACATATTACTGCTTAGAGGAATATTTTCTCTTGTCTTTTATTCTCTCTCTCTTTCTTTTTAATATATTCTTTTTCTACTTCCTTCCTTATAGAAGCTTAGATCTGATATTGTAGCTCACCAAGGCCACTCCAGCAGAATTGTCATTTTAAAAGCCAGCAGGTGAGGACACCAGAGGATTTCTTTTGCAGTCAGTCATAAATATTAAAAATAGAGTTGTCGATGGTCACTTGTGCACCCTGTCTTTAGACATGCTGTGAGCATAACTCAGCTGCTGGGAAAACAGCTGTTCTTGTGAGATCTCACCCGCTATTACAGTGGTTTATTCAACAGAAGCCTAGTTGTGTAGAAACTTGTTTTTTCTTGTGCTTGCTACAAGTGAGATGGAATTTGTTGAGGTGCCATTTTCACTTGGACCAGGCTTTTCTGCCAAAATGCAGCAATGACCTTTTCCTATTAGCAGAGAACTTCCTCTTCAAATCAATTTGCAATGCACTACATTCATTTTCTTGCTGTTTCTACACAGTAACTGCTTTGATTCCTGTCAACATCATGGTGATTTATTGAAAACTGTTCACTTTTTAAAATCTTGGAATTCCAGCCTACAGCTTTTCACTCCTCCCTCATTTCTTATGGTTATGTATAGGGAAGGATAACCATTTGTGTCCCCTTTTGCTTGTGACTCCCATTGGCCCCTGGAGTTGCTATTCCCAAGTCTCGATGCAAAGAAAATATGGACTCCATGAACACTTCTCACTTCATTCAGTAGAAAGGTTTGTGCAAAGAGCTCTTCCAAGCTATAGAGTGCAATCATTTGTGCTTCCTCTGGCCACCCAAGCAGTCATGGGCATACTCAAGTGCTCTGGTGTGTCAGCTTGTGTGCAAGACACGATATATACTGTGGGTTCCAGATTTCCAAACATCTAGAGGATGTTTGAAACTGTGTGGATCCTGTACCTTCCAAGCCGGTTCCATAGACAAGAGATTTCAAAGATCTGTAAAGCAGGCTTCTCACCATCTGGTATCGCCAGTGTGCTCCTGGCTTGGAGAAAACACGTAGCATGAATTTCAGTGGCAGTTTGCCTAGAGGAAACTGTTCAGCCTTGGGCGTGCTGACTGTTGTCCTGTTCTGCTGGCAGCTTTTATTACATTGTCAGTGAGCGGAGCGTGAGAAAGAGGGAAGGCAACAGAACTTTAGGCAAACCCAACTGATACAGGATGGCTTTTAGTGATCAAAATTTGGTTTAATCATCATTGCGAGGTCAAGTAAGTCAGGATGATAATTAGAACCATACTATTTAAGTCTAAAACTCTCCCTCAGGCAGCTGGGCTATATCTACATAACCCATCAGGTTTGCACCACTGACCCTAGGAGCCTAGGTTTGATAGTAAAATACTAAAATACACCATAGCTATTCAGCTACAAGAAAAATGGGATTCACAAAAGCAGAGGAAATCTTGACATCCCCTTATTTAAAGTGATGTAATGATTGTATGGGAGAGCTGTGAGACAGAAACGTCCTGTGCACTGCGTGAGCACAGCAACACAGAGTCAAACACTAGGAGCCCATTCTCATTCTGTGATCGTTAGCAAAGGGTAAAAGTGCATCAAGTAAACCAGCAGCAGTTCTTGTGTCATTAATGCACAATTCTTGTATTTTTTCCCCTCTACATTTGTATCCTTAATAGCAAGATAAAAGCTATCTTGCCAACAGCCAAACAGACTAAATTCACGTCAGTATTTGTTCCATTCTAGCCCTTATTAATATCCTCTCCTGATTTCCCTCTGTTATGGATGAAGAAAGAGCAGGGTGTACGCAGTCGACTGTATGCTTTTACTGTCCAGTTTCAAACTATATTCTCACTAGGTTTTAAATCTGGAATTTTTTGCTTTTACTATGAAGAACCCAGCTCTAGGCATTCTTCAGTAATGCAGGCAGGAATAATATCTGCTCATCTGCACATCCTTCTGACAGCCAGCGAGCAAAGGTGAAAGCAGGTCATAGACAAACAAGCATCCATTAGCCTCCAGCTGTTCTTTTGACCAGAAGAAAGAGACAACTCTAGGTTTGGAACTACATGGGAAGAAGTAGCATAGAAGGCACCAAGGTGTGGAAGGAACTTCAGTATCCCTGTTATCCTGGTTTGGACTCAGAATTTGTATTCAGATGGAGCAGCTGGGAAGTGCTTCTGGGTCTCTCTCGGATACATCCAGGCTTCAATACTCACTTTTGTAAATCCTCAAAATCGTGGTCCCAGGTCATACTTGACCTCCTGGAAGACTGAAGGTGAAATAACTTAATTTCCAGGAGCCATTTGAGGGGACTGTCTAGTGGCTCTGGACAGTGACAGATTTTGTTCAGAGCAACAGAAGGATTCATCGATATGCCGCTGATATGTTTCCCTTTCCTCTTCTTTGCAGGTCTCCATGAAATCCAGTGTTCCCTGCCTATAGAAAACAGAAGAATCTTTCTGAATGAGTTGTCTGAGGTCAGCTTTAGCGAATGCAAATTTAGTTTGTCGTTGACGGACCTTTTTATCATCATCTTCTCTGGAGTTGCAGTCTCCATTGCTGCTATTCTGTCAAGCTTCTTCTTAGCAACTCTAGTGCACTGCTTCCAAAGATGTGCGCCCAGTAAAGATGACGATGATGATGAAGACGACAGTGAGGACTGAACTTAGACTATATGCTTGAGTTTCTTTGGTTCATTACTTACTAGATTATCAACCAAAGTCTAGGAAGAAAACAAGTAGAGTAAAAGCTTTAAACATGACTTAAGTGATATCATAATGTGCAAAGATCCATTCTAATGTCACGACGGTCACAGGTAGGAATTACAGTTTGCACCTGAGACTGTTAGATGTGCTTCTGTAGGTAAGCTGATACAGTGAGGCCCGGTTCATTTCTATGATTCTTAACCAAACATTGCATTGGAATTTGAAGACTTGAAGAAAAAGAGAAAAGGCAAAAAAAGTTCCTGTGTTTTAAGAGACGAGCTCACAGCTTCCAGATTGTCCTTTCAGATACTTGCCCATGCTCAACAGCTTGTTCTAAGCACACTGCAAAAAAGGTCTGGTTGGATGGAGACATTTCAGCTGGAAAACAGGGGAGCAACTTAAAATAGTGTCCTTCCTAGATCTTAGCAGTGGGAGATTCTGTTGAGCTCACACAACCTTCTAAGCAACAAAAAGCAATTAAATAATTCCTAGAACTACAGAAAGCTTTATAGGAAGGTTGGCATTTTCTCCATTTCATGACAGCAGTTGCAGGCATCATTCAGCCAAAAAATTTTTTTCTATAAGCAAGTATGATTCTAAATCTGAGTCATCCACTGCAGCTGCCTGGCACCTCTTTGGTCGCGGCACAAATACTAAATATAACATTCTTTTGCTTTTTTAGATGCAATGAAGTAGAGGATTTCCCTTCGCTGTAATGCTAGGCACAAGTAACCGTTGCAGTATCCAATATCCAGTATCCAGTCCATTTAGTTATTTTAAACCATTAAGGGCTATATTCTGCTCCTGATCACAGTAGAGTGACACAACTGAAGTGAACACCCTGATCCAAGCTGTATAAACAACAGTGGAATCTGGCCCAAGATGTTTCTGACTGTATTACAGATTTGTCAGAACTTAAGCTCTTCTATATAACAGTAGATATTTTTGTTAGAATTAAAAGAGACATTTATTACAAGACATTTTTGGAATAGTGCTGGACAGCTTTTTAGGATAAGTATATTTTTAAAATATTTGTAATGGAAATATTTTTTTAAAGCTCTGTGTACTTAAAGTATTATCTAGAGTAGCTGTGCGGGCTTAAAGTAATGAATAACACAGTAATAAACAATCTAAAGACGACTATTATGAAAGAGTTAGATCTGATAAAAGTAGCATCTTTTTAACTACTGTAAATGCTATTATTTCTTAAAAAACACATTTTTGTTACGATATTGGCTTGCTCAGCTAATATGAATGGTCTGTTACAGACAGTTTGTTCCACATCTTCTCTATCTGTTGTGGTAGTTGTCCAGGTGGACAGGAGCAAATCACACTGAGCGTGTTAAGGGGTGATGTGGTCCTGTCGATAGGGTCCAGAGTTGGGATGCAGCACTCCTGGGTGTCATCCCCGTCTGGCAGTGATCAGCTAGAAGACCTTCAGCACATCGCGCTCTGCCTGTGCCTCGCTTTCACTACCTATAAAATGAAGACCATAATAACTAGTTATCTTTTTCAAGTGCTTTGAGATATGCAGTGGGGGGCACCGTACTGGGGCTGTGTACAACTATTCTATGTGTTAGGCTGAAGCAGATGTCGTGCCACAGGTCTAATCCGATCTTCTATCAGCACGGCTTCACTGACATCAGTGAAGTTACTCCACTGGCTAACAGTTTGCACCACACCGAGGTCAAAACCAGGACAATTTTATTGTTTATTTCTGCAGCTTATTCAATGCGACTTAATGCTACCATTGTTAAGATTATTATTTCTGAAAACACACCGAAACAGAATTAAGTAGGACAATGAGAGGATATTCTGTATCAATACTGTCTTATTCCATTCTGGTTCTTTGAAGGAAAATGAAATGACATGATTTTCACAGTGTAGTGCCATGATTATGAATAACACAAATATATTTATAATTTCAATGTGGGCTTTCATGTTTATTTGTATGTGGGTATGAAAAAAGGATAAAAAATGTGTCTGGTTCTCTCATTATTTATAAGCGGGATTTTGCAGTACAGTTGGAAATACACAACTTGTTGCCTGGTGCAGTTGATGAAGTGCACTCCCTTTGCAGCAAATACGGATACGTTATCAACAGTTTTATATTTAGAGCTGTGCAAATTGTTCAGTCATGGAACAAGAAACTGGGTCACACTTTTTTTGTCTGTAGGTTTTATTATGGACTCCAAACTTGCGATCAGTTAGCAAAATGATTTGTCCTTCCAAACTTTTCAGTGAATGTTTCAGCAAATGTCTGCCCCTCCTTTGGTAACAAATTCATGGGTTTGTTTCATTATCTTGTAAGGCTGAGTAATTTTGCAGAGGTCACATCTCAAACTTAACCATTTTGACTGGTTCACTTGGAAGTTCATCCTACTGTGATGCCTCAAAGTGAAGATCTCGGTTTGTTTATAGTGAGGAGTTTTTTGTTCAGCCCAACATAAAGCCTTGAAAGCACAGATTATATTTGGAATTTAGCACCCCTCAGAACATCAAGGAACAGACCAAGCTGACACCCACATAATCCAGTACAAGCTGAAGAGCAAGTCTTAGCAAAGCTTTATTTATGAAGCTACTGTTCTGGATACTTCATCACATCAAAGTGATTTTCCAAAGTATGTTCTTTTCCAGATAAGAAACTTTAATGCTATTTTCCCCTACTTAGTAATGTGTGTTTCATACGTGTTGACTTCATCCAGGTACTAATATGTATTCATTGTAAACATCAGTTAGGTTTGATTTTGCATAATTCTAATTGCCAGTATATGAGACTAAACTTGCATTTAGTTCCTACTGGAATTTTTCTTATTTTATATAATCTTCAGAGGGAAACATTGCCCTGCTGGAATACTGCCAGAACCAGTGATCATCGTAATGATCCCCTGCAAAACTTTGAAAGCAAATTTCACCATGAATAGAAAGTGGCCTGAGGGCTGCATTATTATTACCTCCCCAAAGGTAATGACGTGGAGGTGGTCCTGTCTCCAGCTTTGTGGAAAGTCTTCCCGTGAGAAGACGTGTCTGTGGGTGGGATCGAGCAAGTGTGCACTCCCTTCTCAGACCGCGGTAACTCCCATCAACATCAGTGAAGTTATGATGGTGCCAAGTCTGAGAGCTGAATTCAGCTCCGCGTGCAATCCATCACTAGCTCATGAAGCACAGTCTGCAGGTGATTCTAAATGTGCAGTAGCAAGTTTGTCCTCATTTACAATTTTCCTCCTAAAATGGCTTTACTTTAGCGGTGGTATCTCTCGCTGTCAGAAACAAGCAGACATTTTACCTGCTTCACGGGAAAGGAAAGATACTATGCGTGACCCAAATAGAAAGTTGCAGGCTCAGAGAGCTGGGAAGCAGCTGTCACATTGCCTGCAGATATGTCTCCTTGAAGAAATGCTGCATCTTGGTATGTGTGAGGATCCAAAAAAAATGTGCTGGAAAGCAAATCTGCATGATGTAATTGAGATGGAGTCTGACTTTTTAGAAGCATGTGGTTGGTTTAAAAAACTGTGATCCACAGAATATTAAAATAAAGATCACCTGAAGCGACTGTCCAAACCCAGCATTTCATCCTCAGTCAGGCAGCTTCTTTCTGAGGCAGCTTCAGTCCTGCTCTGATTCTTACTCAGATGTGAATATTAATGGATCATTTTTTAGAGCAGCATGAAAATGCACTGGGAAAGCACCTTGAAGAGGTGGTTCTGGAAGCTCATAAAGAAGAGCCCACTGCTTGCCTGCCTCAGATATATAGTAGAGGATGAACCATTGTGCACTGACAGATAAAATCTAGCCTGGCATACGTAGAGGTGACTGAAAACAGTTGTCTTTTGGCTGTGGGAAGGGCTGTGTGTAATCACCTGTGTGTGTGGATGGGGTGTGCACACTCCTGCAACAGGGAGGAGGTGTGTGTATGGCAGTCCTGGAGCTTGTCACCCTGCCGACAGCCTCAGCGGAACAGCTGGCGCCTGATGGAGACGCTGAGCTTAAGACAGTCCTTCATCCCTCACGGAGGTTCCTCTGTGCTGGCTCTCAAACCCACTGGAGAAACTGTGTAGGATTGATTCAGTCTACCTGCTACATGAGTAAATTGCTTTCGTTTCCAGGGCTGCCAGCTGGCACATTTCTAAGTTCAGGTCGTGTCCCCCAAAATAAAGAAGCCGGGGGTTTGATGGCTTCCAAATCTGACCGTTCTCTGGGAAAGTTGTTGTTATTTGTGGTGGAACCTGTTTTACCGGCCTCTAGTGGCAACTGAGATGTTGTGTTGTGGAGGTAAGTCCCTCTGATCACTGTGGTGAAGGTGATGCTGAAATGTTGAATCCTTGGAGACTCTTTCAAAAAGAAACTGGAAATACACACTATGAAGTTAAATTTCTTGGAGAGTGTGGTCTGCCACGGACTTTGAGTGCCAAGCAGACTGGAATATGCATGAGCCACCAGAAACATTTCTTTCATGTCCCATCTCTTAATATTGAAACAATACAACCTTGTCATAGAATTGCAGAAAACCAAATCACAGAATCATTTAGGTTGGAAAAGACCTTTAAGATCATTAAGTCCAACCATAGCTATGGAAGAACCTCACATGCATCATTGCATAGCTGATGCCTTGCTATAAAATTACTTAGTTTTCTAATCAGATTCCTATTCTTGCCATTATCTTGGTTTCTGTGTCTTCATACCTTGACGGTATCTGGAAAAACAGTCCCAGTTTGGTACTATCCCAGTATAGTGCAGCTATACAAATCACCAACAGCAATAATTAACCAGCAGACCAGGAAAACCACATTTCTGTTTGTGCTGACCAACCATCCATTTACAATTGTGAAGAGTTAGCAGGGAAGAAAAGCTATTTAATTTTAAGCTGACAGCAACAGGAGACCTTCTGTTGCAAACCAGAACGCCTGAATTATGATGTGTCTCTCCAGTTCTCATTAGCTCTCACACCCCACCCAGGGCTCCATGAAGCCCTGTGGAATTGTGTAACATTGGGTTAGCAGCCCATAATGTGCTTTTTTGGGGGTTGCCAAAAAACATACGAGTAAACACTTCAAGAGCGGGCTTTTAGTGTTAGTTTTGTGGGAAGTGAAAGGTTTGCAGGGAGGTGAGCAGCAAACAAGGAGCGAAACAGCTTGGGCCAGAGCTGTTTGGGAGAGTCAAGCTTGCTTCAAAGCAGCGTTGGTTTGATCTCAGAGCTGCTTTTTCACCAGTTTCTGTTGACAGTGGTGAATTCTAAAGGTTACCCAGTTCATACCCAGGAATGAAGTGGTACAGCCTATTTCAAGCAGGAATTGATGTCGACTGGATCTCTATAGTGTTGTTCTCCCAGCCAAAGCACTGTTTGCCTTGTATAAAAGCTTTCATTTGAATCTGAGATGTGATGCGTCACTTAGCGGGGTGTACAAAAACCTCTCACCAACTCAGAACTAAGAAAATCAGAACCATCCATCTAGACAATGGTGCAAGGTATGGTCCAACTTTCAGTACATGAGGTGATTCTTCCACACTGACATCACTGGGATATAAGAAATTGGACTTGGGCTCCTCCTCTTTTTTCCCCTGGTTGTGCTTCTTATCAACAGCTCGGCAAAATACAAGACAGAGGCATCGCACACCACCTCAGAAACTCCCCCTTAGCTGGAAGCAAAAAAAGAGTTGAGAATAGAGCAGAAAAGACAGTTTTATGACCTTTGCTTAAAATCTAAATGCGATACAGTCCAGCTAACAGACATTCCCACAGCATGGTGGTGTGCGGGGGTTTTGCTCTTTAATTAGGGCAAGCATCGAAAGACTTTGCAGTAGAAATTAAGTTTGGTCTTCATGATATTTAACGGGGAATGGAATGACTGTGAACATATTTGCCAAACAATTTGAGTCTATTTTTGCCCACCAATTTTTTCTCAAATTGAGAAACTGTCGCTGTCTGAAGAGCAGATTAGGTTCGCAATCTGCAGTGGGTTGAAGCATTACTCTTTATCCTTTGAAGATCTGGCTTCCAATGTGAATTTGGGTCACAGGAGGAAATGACCAGAATAAACCCCTTAAGGTCATTTTGGTCAGTTGGGCAAATGCATGGAGATGCCCTTATTAACAATGTGAGTGATGCACGCGGAGACGGGAAAACACTCCTCTGAACTCCAAAAGATTCCACAGCAATATGGTATCTGATGGTTTTCAAAATCCCAGGCTAAGCACAGAGATGAGACAGAGATATTGTAAATATCATTAAAAAGGAAACTGAGGCATAATTAGATGAAGAACTAGAGTTTTCATAGGAAGAGATTTTTTTAGAGTTCCTCACTTTGTTAAGTACTTACTTTCATTCTAACAGAGTGATGTTAAAGCTTACATACTGGCAGGGAATGTTGTGTGGAATATTGGCAATGAGTTGCTTCTAGTTATGTGTTTAGAGCTGCAGTGTCCTAACTAATAACCTGAAACATCTGCCTTTCAGTGCTGATTCACTGTGCAGACCCTTGCTTTGTTCAGAATAATTCAGTCACTTCGTGATTGTATTAATTAAAAAACTACCCCACCCCCCCAGAAAAAAAAAACTAGTTTACATCTTCAAACGATGAAACAAGGAAACGTTCTATAAGTGGATTGACTGCTTTCTTCTTATGGCAAGTCCTAAATGTCATTGTATTTACTGACTTCAGAGAAAAGTTTGGTAAAAGGTAACAGGGGAGTGATAGATATTCTAGAAATACTTCATCATAGAGTAACTTGAGGTTGGAAACTCTCAAAATCCAATTGTCAATTATGTTTCCAACAGGATATAATGTTGGGAGAGCAAAGTTAAATATATTGTCCACAACTGCAAAAAAAAATTCTTCTTTAAAACAAATACTGGAAGAAAAAGCTACTTTAGAGATTATTCAGACTGGAACGGCTTTTTTTAACAACTAAATTAAAATAATGTAGCATTTGAAATGTAAGCAGGAAGTGTCCTAACCATAAACTCATTATAGTATATGGCAGGAAAATGACTACAGATTTGACATGGTCTAATTTATATTATTCCTTGCAGGAACAGAAGTCTTTAGGCTGAGAAGTTTGTGTTGTTTTCAGAGGAAACTATTTCATGCGGGCTGATCTCTCCAGTCTTGGAGTATAGGATGCAGATTATCCACAGCTGGGTGGTGAGGGGCTTGTGAGACTGCGAGTGCATCAAAGGAAGTAACTGTTTTCTGTGTAACCTGAGGTCGGCTTCACAAAAAATAATGGTAGTTATATTTTGGCCTCCATTCTGAGCTCTTTACTAAATTGTTTGGGATCCAGTCCTTATCTGATACAGATTGGTGGGGCTTCCTTAACTTTACTATTGTGATATGCAGATTTACCTAACGAAAATAGAATCAGAAAATCATCAAGATTGGAAAATACCTCCAAGCTCATCCAGTCCAACCGTCAGCCCAACCCCACCGTGCCTGCTAACCCATGGCCTGAAGTGCCACCTTAAACGCCCCCAGGGATGGAGACTCCACCACTGCCCTGGGAGCCTCTGCCAGGGCTTCACCACTCTTTTTGTAAAGAAATTTTTCCTAATATCCAATCTAAACCTCCCCTGGTGGACTTAAGGTGTATTTGAAATACTATTGAGATACATTGAGATGCTGCCTGGACAGTGGAAACTCTGCAGTCGTGCGTGTGTGCATGTGCCTATTATCTACATTTTCATATAGAAAGAAAGGAAACAACTCTGTGGCCTTTTGTAGTGGTGATCTTTGTGTACATTGGTAACATTTTTGTGTACATTGGTGCATTTGTGGTTTCTCCTTTGGAGGGTGAATGCTAATTTTATTTAGGATTATAGGTGGCATTATTTGGAGAAGGCAGGCATTCTGTGCAAAGAGAGGCGGTACAGCTTTCCCAGAGTCTTTGTGGATTCCCTGGCATTGCTCCCTGCTCTGTGAAAGGAGGATCTGATCCTGATTACTAAAACTTGGTGGTGGTCTTGTGTATCTCAGGCAGACACAGGAGACGTCGTTCCAAGCACTCTCCCTCGATCTGATAATCACTCTACATCTCTGTCCTAGTTTGATGATGGGTTTATAATGAATGTCTCTAACCGCAGCCTAGCCCAGCCATCTGCTCTGCGAAGCAAGCTGGCACTTCAAAGCCAGTTTTTGCTTCAAGGTGTCTCCTTGTAGTCTTCCAGCACAAATAGTGAGTCATCTGCTGCCACCTGAACAAAGCAAGGCTGTACCCCCGCTCGGTGGGGACGCCCGGTAGGAAAGGCAGCTTGCAGAGAGCACCACAGTCAGATAAAGTAAATAATAACCTTTGCACTGAAAGAAATAAAAGCTTGTCAGAGCAAATAGTGTAGACATCCATACGTCCTCAGCAGAGACTCTAAAGGAGACTGGAGACTGGAGTAGTGAGTGTGTTATCCAGGCTTGTGAGGGGGCATTTGTGGAATCTCCAAGGTGGTGCAGTTACATAGAGACAGGAAGAGATGTTTCAGTGAGACTTAGAGTGCAGAGGGAAGAGAAATCGGATAGGTGTTCCCGATTTTGTTGCATCCCTCTTACTGCAGACTTCAGAGCTATGGACTGCTGAACGTAGGCACCAAACTCTAGCGTCATTGCTTCTCAGGTGTGGCGAAGAGAGATCTCTTGGGGGATGTGTTAGGTATGGGAATGCTTAACTTCTGTAGTGTATGAAGGGAGGGATTTTCTTGTGCACTGGGTTAATGATAAGATTAAAACAAAAAACAGAGACAGTTGTTTTGTCTGGATTAAGCTGTTGAAGTATCTCTGCCATGCTGGTTTAATTTATTACTTCTCCAAATGTCACATCAAATGATAGGAAGTTTAGACTGACTGCTTGGTTTTGTTTTGGTTTTAGATGATCTTTGATTTAATAGTTACACGTGGAAAAGATTTCAAGATCTAAATCACACGGCTATTGAAGGGAAGAACCCCTACTGCATAGGCTTTATCAAGTAAAATGCCTTTGGGTTCTTCCAAGAACACGAGCCGTGTATTTATTTAAGGAAAGCTTGCCCTTCAGTTAGTTGCCCGTTTGCCCTTCCTTAAGCCCATCCGTTCTTCCCTTCAATGCAGGGACTGACATTTCGCTGTCAGCAAGATACACTATTCCTTCAAACCTCCCTCAGGTGTCCCTTTTGCAGCAAGGTGAAGAACATGGTCACATCTACTCTTTCTACCTCTCCAAGCCTTCCTTCACAGTTCCTGACAAACTTCTCTCCTTGCCTGTTCCGTGTCTGTACCACCACAGATTTTCAAGACTTTATTCTTAAATTTTTAAGGCAACTGTCTGTTTTAGTACTTAGCAGGATGGCTCTGAAAGGGAATGTGTCAGTGAAGCCACTCACTTCATTAATGGAAATAATTTTTGGATTATAAAACTGCTCTCCAGCTGCCTACTGTTAGCAAAAATGAACCTTTGTCAAGCCTCCAGGATTTTTGTCTTCTATTGCAGTGCTAGAAAACTAGGGATATCCAGCCTTAAATGGAAAAGTGTAAGAATCTTTGTCTCATGAAGTGACGTGCAAGACTTTCTGTATTTTCTCCCATGTTCTTTACCAGATGATCCCCCCTGCTGCCACCTTCAGATGAAGTGATTTAAAATGGATGGGATATTAAAGCTTTAAGATAGGGTTTTAAAATAAATGAAATGCTATCAGGACTGTAATAGCAACAGCTGTTCTGTCAGCCAGCTGGAGGGGAGACTTAATCACTCAGTCAAATCCCATTTCCCACAGAACCGCGCTTGTTTTCTCTGCCTTCTGCCTTTCCACCAAAACCACAGCTCGAAACCAAGAGAACGATGCTTCCCTGTGGTCCATGGGGGTCTCTGTCTTCTGAGCCTGCTACTTGGGGTGCAGTTCTTTGGAAAGAAAGAACTTCTGTGTTCAGGCTGGTCTTGAGTATTAACTATGTCAAATGTATCTCATGAATAGCGTCACGCTGAAGACAAAACCTCGTCACTACTGACTTTTAGGCTGGTGCTATCTCTCAAAGCAGGTCCAGGTACCAGCCAGTCCACCTGTCAAAACTCACTGGTGAAACATATTATTTCCAGCTGAGTCACCTCAGAAAAAAACTTATGGTTTCAAAACATCAGATTTCTTTTTGACTTTGACCTAAGCTTTATATAAAATTGAGCAGAAAACGTCAACCTGATTTCCTTTGAGATTAAACTAAATATTTTCATTGACAAAAATTAAAATTTTAGTTGTGTCTCACTTGGTTTAAAGAGCTATTAGAAGAAATTTCTTTTTAATGACACTGAAAACACCATTTCTCTACCAAATCAAGAAGCTGATTATTTATACCAGTCGGGGTTCTCAATCCCAACAGTGCCGCTGACTTAGTGAGCAGCCATGCACGAGGCAGTTAACCTTCCTATTGTGAGTTTAACCATCTGTAAAATGGATATGATACTACTCACCTGCCTGGCGCTGCCGTACAGAGGCTTAATTTTTAATCAAGCTCTGTTAAAACACTTTGGGCTCACTGTACAGGAGATGCACAGAGAGGCAAATCATTTTATTATGATCTTATTGCTTTTATAAGGTTTACATTGCCAAAAGTATTATATGGTCAACTCTGTCAGTGTTCTAGAAACGACACCGAAAGGAAAGAAATTATCAAGAAGCGTAAGAGTTGTCCTGGGACAGAGTAGAGACTTTCTGACAGTGTAGGGTTCCTTCGTCCCTATTAATTATTCACGTGGAGCAACTTGTTAGTGCATTTCTAAAGACATGTTGACACAAGCTCAGACCTCTAGCCTGGCAGGCAGGCTTTTGAATTAATTTAACCCCAGGATCAGAAGGAACTGGACAACGTAGTTGAAGACATTTCTCTAACAACCCAAGCAGGCTGCTATCAACAAAACAGATTTCCCGGGTCCCTGAGGGAGAGCGGGAAGTAACGGTACACCTTCATGGGAGCGTTATGAATAATTTCTGTTAAAGGCCTTGGCATTACATTTCAGACTGATTGTCCATAGAATATGACCAGGTATCATTCTCAATGTTATTTCTCTGCACCCTGTGCCCTCCAACAGCTGCAAAAATAACTTCAAAAATATTTACTCTTACTAATAAAATACTTGAGTCGTTCAGGAGTTGTATTTAGGCTAAAATATAATTGCTTATATGTAACAGCCAACAGAAATAGAAACCAATTATTAATTATATTTAAACAGATCACCTAATGTGTTCTACAGAATTCTGATCTTACCTAATATTTTAAGCAAATTTGACACTCTGTGTACTTTGCAGGCACAAACCCCACAGTAAATTACTGTAATTACTGTTCATTTCCACAGTAGAGGAGGTGCAATGTTTGAAGTGTGGTTTCACGATGTGGAGTGACTGCATACGTAGTTTTTTGAGGTTTCCTTCTTTGTCCTATCTCAGGACCTCAAAACACACTTGTGGTCTTTACAAAGAATGGAGAACCTGAAATTTTCATGGATCAAATTGTGGCCATTTGTTGACTCTTCAGATAAATAAGGTCATAAAGACACTGCACCTCAATGTGATAAGAAGCCGTTAGAGGAGGTGCAATCATTAGCTCAGAGATTGTTATTGTCTCTTTTCTCAGTCACTTAGAAAATTAGACTTTTCAGGTAAAAGGGAGTGGTGTGAATTAAACAAAAAGCGTTACTGGAAGAGACATCCATACCAAGTGTCAAAACTTTGACATTATAAATACATTAGTTTGATTATTTTCCATGCTGACTCATTCACAGGGAAGTGCCCCCAGAGCACCTAAATGTCACTAGAGGTATCAAGGACACTTTACAAAATGAATTCTTAAAACAATGACTTAAGCAAACACTTCCTAAAGTAGCTGCTGATTCTGAGTGTGCAACCTGAAATATCCTGAGGAATGTGACCTTAAAGCGCTGAGCACCTGCTATCTGAAAAATGCTAAAAATTAGAGGTATCCAAATAATTTCAGTATGTTTTAAATCCTAAATCTGAAGTTTAATGTTGCCTCTTTGAGCCCCCTGATCCAGTGGGAGGTGTCCCTGCCCATGGCAGGGGGCTGGGACTGGATGGACTTTGAGGTCCCTCCCAACCCAAACCGGTCTATGACTCTATGATGTCTTGTATAACATGAGATCCTGTGGAGAAAAATGTTTTAAAAAGGAACCTGAGACATTGTAGCCATTACCAATATTATGGCTTTGGATTTTGTTGGTTTAGAGGATTCTTTCTCCTCTTCCTTTTCCTGAACAGCTGTGGAGGTTAGAGCTTTATCCCCCAAGATACATCCTCCTCAGGCACAATGCACCTAATCCAGAGCCTGAACAATCCTGCAGTATTAAGCCTGTCGTTTATGCTTGTAGCTCGAATTTACAGAATTGACCAGACTAATATTTTTTTTCTCCATTTACTCCATAAAAATAGGCTCCTGGATAATCTTTCAGAGCAATCGCAGCAACCAGTGACACTTGTTGCTATAAAAATCCACTCAAGTTTCTATCACTCAGGTCGATTTGGTCAGTCTAAGCTACCTGACTTTTTTCCCTGATTTGTTGACACAACCATGGAAATGCCTGAAGAGTTTACGGGGGGGGGGTGACTTCCTAGGAGAAAGGGCTGGAGAAAAGCACTGTTTCAGCTGTGTCGGTGCAGGTGAGAACCCCTTTTAAAGGAGGTTACCTATTCCTTCTTTAAATAAGGCTCTGTGTGAACTCCAAATCTCTAAGGCTTTTTACAGGAAAAGCTTAGGAAATTATGCACAAAAACATTTGCAATAAAGCAGAAAAGGGTGGAAATTTGCTTTTAAAACTTGAGCAACCAGTCAAGATCTGCTACTGAGTAGAAGCCACAACACGGAGAGACAACAGGAATAGATTTATCAGAGATTGCAAGTGGATTAGAAAAAAAGGCAGCTTTATTACCCAGTCCATATTACTGCTGTTTAAGCAGGTGCCCACGGCAAATACAGCAGCTCGGTGGGTTCTTCATCCAGGCAGAGGCTACGCTTGACTTTAAAGAGTTAACGTTCTCCTACTCTTCCTTTTTTTTTTTTTCCCTCTTTCTCTCTCTCCTACCGGCTCAGAGCTCTGGCTTTCGTCTGAAGGGCACAGTGCACTGAGTGATGTTCACATGATACCAATGCCAGCAGCATGATAAGCCTATTTCTGACAGTGTGGCAAATTACTATTATGAAATCCCAGCGCATTTGATTGCGGAGTGACTTTCAGAAGGGATCACACACAGCAAGGTTATGAAAGGCTCAGTGTTTACTGCAGTAATGCTGACTTACTGGAAAAGAATATCAAGAGCTCTTTAAATAAAAAAGCTTGGGAGATTCCCAATTCGTAGAACATTTGGCTGAGTGTATCCAGCCAAGCATTTTCTTTATCTAAAATGAAAGAGAAAAAATTATCAGCAAAAATTCTTGGGCTTTTTTTTTTCCCCTTTGCTGACTCAGTGTGTTCACCAGAGATGCACTGCGAAGGGATCATCATCTCAAGACCATCCTTCTGACCTGACATTGTTCCCTTCAGGAGGTTATGAGTGTTCTGTCTCCCCATCCCGGTCAAAGCTCAGGATCTCCCATGTCTGTACAATTCCTGAGTTAAAAGGAGATGAAGATTCAAATACAAAATTATGACAAAAGCAGAAGTGGGAGGAGAAATCGGCAATTTATGAGCTAAGAAAGCATGGACGCTGCCGCTAAAAGCAGCAGCAGCATATCTCAAAATACAAAACAGCAGTAACCTACCTGCTGAATTACTGTCAGCATCCAAGGGTGTGTTACAGCATGGAGATAGGTCGTCCCTGCCCCAAACTCCTTACTTTTAAACTTAAACAGCAAAATAAAAGAGAGCAGGCACTAAATGGGCCAAGTTAACAGCAGGATTCCTATCACACCAGTGGGCAGGAAGCTATTTTCATAGTGAAATAGGTCCTTATTTAATTATCTAATAAATAAATATTATTATTTCTATGTTTTTCCTAGCCTTTGTTGATAAAGTTTTTAGCTATGATAACCCAGGTAAATCTCTGGTTTTCTCACTTTTATCAATTACAATACCAGCAAATTGTGATTACTGCATTTACGAGCAATGTTCTGACTGCTTATCTTAATTGGAGGCTGTGTATTCTCTTTCATGTGGAAGTGGGAGTACTGGCAAGCCTGAGCATTCATGCTAAATTTTAGGTCGAGCACATTCTAACCCCCTAAATACGGAAATATTGGTCCCTGCCATGGTTCAGCAGTGGTTTGGAGCAGTTCGGAATGCTGTATTGTCCCAAAGGTGATGCAGGAGAGAGCTCATGGTGCACACAGATCTCATTTGGAGTTGGGGGAGGGGGAATAATCCCCACACAACAAATGACACAACCCCGCAAAACCAATATTCAATAAAACCACAAAAGCAAAACAACCCCCCTCCAATAACTATTCTTTTAAGATGCTGGGGCAAATCAGCTTTATTTTAAGTGAGTTTGTAATAACCATGTGCTCTAGATTTGGGAATTTTTATCAATTTCTCTGCGCTGCATTCAGTGAAGCAGCTACTTCACAAGCCTCCTGTGCCTTTGCTCAGGCAAACATAGTTGTCCCAGTGGGTAAAATTAGATGCAAGGCAAATTCAGATATCTTTCTCTTTCTCTCTTCCTCCTCTCTAATTGAGGAACTAATTAAATGCTGGCTGAAATAGACCTGGGTGCTGTCAGTACGGATACCAAACATAAAAGCCCCTGAAGCTCAGGTAGAAACCTCTGGTTTGTGTTTTTTTGAATAGCAAAGGAGTAAAATTTGTCTCTGAAAACCCCCAAATATCTGTAATTTCCACTTCCTAGCACGTTTGTAAGCTAGGACAAAACAGGTCAATTAATAGATCGGCGTACCAAAGCCAATTCCCTTTCCTAATCGTCTCCACTTTCTTGGCCAGGGAGAGCATTCACATGATGTTTATTTTGGGATGCACACACAATATAGTCTTGTTTGTCTGCTGCCTGGAATGTGACTATTCCAGTCTGCTTTGACTGCTCTTCCCAGCTGAATTAGGGAATCGATCCCTTATTTTAGTAAGCAAAAATGTGCAGGTTTTTTGTATCCTGCCCCTATTGCAATATGAATATATTGAGCTGATGATGGAACATGGCATCTGCACGGAGGTGGGCACAGCCTGGGAGAGGTTTAAGCCACCCAGCCAAATGCCTGAGGTTCAATGTGTAGCATCAACAGCTGCCTTTTTTAAAGGGTGTTTTTTAAAGGCACCTGTTCCTGGAATTTGTTTCCTGAGTGGCTCGTTGTACCCTGGAGAGGCAAAGTGTTTAAATAACCTCTTCAAACGGGCGTTTTGCACTTTGCTGTAATTGTCTCTGAAATCAAACTGGCCACAGCAAAAGCTTTGGTGCAAGAGAATGGGGAATTACTGCTTTTCCCTGCCTGTGAAAGGGCAAGAAATGAGAAATTGGAGATCTTTTTGCATGTCTAACAGATACTTGAGTAAACGGGGCTTTTACCTCTGACTTCAGCAGGACCAGAATGTCACCCAGAGGTTTTTGGAGCAGAGCTGATGCTGATGCTGGTACTGCTGTATTGCTTTCTGCCAGCTGGGAGGGTGAGTGATCACTGTTTGCAGTGATCAAAGACTTAACCACTGCAGGGTGAACAGTGTTAACTAACTTGGGTGCAATGAAATTGTCTCATCCTGACTGCACAGCATGGGGCAGAAACTGCAGAACTCACCAAAGCTTCGAGCTCTGTGCACTTGGGCAGCTACAACTACGCAACTCAGCTGCATAAAAGTCATTCCTAATACCAAACTGGCACCGGTGCCTTCTTTGTAGACCCACCCATGTCTACATCCATGCCAGCACACGCTTTCTCAGATAATTAAAGACTGATAAATTGCAGCCAGTATCTTCTGCTAAAATGTCTTGTGATCATTTATGGAAAGTCCCAACATTTTGTAAGAGCAGAGGGCGCAGAGGATGTCAAGCTTTGTGATGGGACAGCTATCCACCACCATAATCTAATAAGGATAACTCTCGGTTTCAAGGTTGAGACTGGTTAATTGGACAGTATGTGATTTAATTTATAAAGAAAAAAAGAGGGGGAAAATACCCCCTAAAACTTTGATGGATACAAGAAATGGAGCATTTCTTGTGAATCATTACAGTCTAGAAAGAGAATTATTTGTAACCCCAAGAGCTGCAGTGCTAAGAACTAATGGATATCAGTCTTTTACAGACAGTTGGAAATCTTCCCACTGTTTTCAATTTACTTTGGACCATATTGTATGTAATTCATCTCATGCTGTAGAATTCCTAGTTCCGTCCTGGAAATATAGTCTGGGTCCCTGCTGTCTTATATATATTGCAATGCCATTTCCAGCAGAGATAAGGACCTACGATTATAAATGCTATTTTCACAGCAAATTTTTGCTTGAGTATTTCAACCGAGTCATACAGTGGCTGATCTTACAGTAAATCTGCATGTCAATATTTATTTTATATAGGCAATTCGTTGTACTCCTGACATAGTAATTCCATCAAATACGTGAATATGAGGGAATAATTACGGTTGCAGAATTCTAAAGGGAAGAAAATAATAGGCAATAGTGAGTCTCCTTAAAAAAATCTGGAAGTTCGCTATGACTTAATATATTTTAAGGAAAGAAAAATGTTATTTTAACTATGAAGCTGGCAAATTTTAGCCTTTTTTTTATTACACAGTGGTAATTTCTGTAAAAGGCGTGATTGAAAAGCTGCTGTTTCTCACTGTCTGAAGTTTATAAATAGAGTTTTTTACTCTAACAGATCTGAATAGAATTAGAGCACTGAATAAATTCACCCTGCCTCTGCGCCTGCTGTCCTAGCTTGAGGCGGAAGCAGATGACTGCGATCTCTGAGGCTGTCAAACCAGCACCACAAGCCAAAGCTACATTCACCTTAAAAAAACAGGGAATTTATTCCAGATTGGTAATAAGCTGGTCCATTATTTCAGGGGTTTGGTGCCAGTGTTCAGTTTTTTAAAAGGGCATCTGATACCTCACAGGCATTTTTGACATTTTTCCATTAATGGGGTTGGTATCTGGGGGCTTGGGAGTGCTTTGTTGGTGTTCAGATTTAGATTTTTAACACCTTAGGCCTGTCACCGGTTTATGGAAGATGCTGTTTTGATTTTCCTCGTTAGGAGCTCTGAAAAAAGAAAAAAAAAATAGCACATCTCTCATTTAATATTAATTGGAACATATTTTTCCCTGTAGCAGTTTGCTGATTATGAGATTTCAGTGCCGCTGATGGCATGGAGTGTGAAAGGTGAGAGTAGGCAGTGTGTAAATCACATGGATTTGTGTGACGACGTGAATTGTTCATGTTGAAACACTGCAGGACAGGCTGAATCGCATCTGTGTGTTCTGTATTTCCTGGACACCGTGGGGAATGCATTGACTATCACCAGAAATAAAATATTATCCATGCAGGAGAGGGAGACCTCCAGCTACCTCGTCTCTCAGCCAGGTACCATTTAACAGCTGCTCGTGCCAGGGGCTGCTTTTCCTGTTGGCTGCACAAAGTCAGCCACAGTTCGCCCTTAACCCTGCTTTGATAGGGTCGGTTGGAGGCTGTAGCGAGGTGGGTGTTGTCTCCCAAGAACAAGTGATAGGACAAGAGGAAATGGCCTCAAGTTGCACCAGGGGAGGTTTAGATTGGGTACTAGGAAAAATTATTACCGACAGAGCGGTGAAGCCCTGGCAGAGGCTCCCAGGGCAATGGTGGAGTCTCCATCCCTGCAGCAGTTCAAAAGACGTGTTGACGTGGCACTTCACTTTGGGCTGATGGTTGGACCGGATGAGCTGAGGAGTTTTCCCCAACCTTTATGATCCCATGATTCTACTCTATGATTCTATGACCACATTTCTACTGAAGTAGAAATAAAGCACAGTAACAGCGGCAGCTTTTATCTCTAAGAATTGCAAAGCAATTTGGAAAAGCTGCACCCTGAAAACAGAGATGTGACACTGTTTTAAGGAACAGGTAGCAACTCCTTCCTCATCCGAAAGAAGGATTTTCATTTGCCTTGGACCAAAGAGGGTCTCCAGCCCTTCGGCAGACACCATGCACAAGCCCCAGTGCCCACAGAGGGCCAGGGTGGCACAGACAGAGGCCAGGAGACGGCTCTTCAGGAGCAGCTCCTAGGTGCCAGGAAGCCCAGGTACCTCGGTGCACTAAAACAGAGCGAATCCTGCCATCTGCTGCTCCCCTCCGTGGCTGCAGTGCCCTCACTGTCCGGGCAGGCTGCCTTTCCCAGTGGGATTGCTGTATTTAAACCTAAAATACTTGAGAAGTCTAGATTAAGTGCTTTGCTTTCAGTATTTATAAGTAACAGCAGTAACGAAGAGTGTCCGTGCAGTAAGGAGCAATGTACCTGGTGGAGAACATCCACACCTGTTTTACAAAGCAAACACTCCAATTGTGCTACATATTTAATAGTAAAATTAGCGATAACACAAACCGTCAGAAATACTGAGGGAGAGTGGGCTGTCCAGTGAGAATGTTGACATAACGGAAGGTCATTTCAAAGCTCAAGCATTTGATGGAACAGAGGAAAAATGCAGGCTCGCCTAAAAAAAAACTGGTGGATTTTTATAGCATCCCTCTAGATCTCTCAAAATGAAGAGTTTAAATTAGAAAACTGGCTCTGTGGGCAGTTATCAGCAACCAGCATATGCAAAGCTGTAGCTTTCATATCACTGTAGGAATGTAAAATTGTTTTATTTTTAATGTTAAAAATCCAAGATGTTTTCTTTATTGGCTGCTGGGCTGAGACGCACAAGCAGCTTACACAGTGCCCAGCCTCTAAGCTTCTTCTCCATAAGCACTTTTCTGTCTGCTACGAGCCTTCCCCGCCTGGAGGTGAACGGGGGAGGACAAGTCTGGAAGCTGCCACGCCAGCTCAAGCGCTGATCCTTTAGGATGTTAGGGATGCTGTGGCAGAACGTACTTTAGGACTTAAGGGAGACTTTGGCAGCATTCCTCTAGGGATCCTTAAGTACCTCTCAGGCCGACCACTGTCAAGGACAAGGGCCACCATCAGGTCAATGCTCTCTTTATATATAGTGCTAACTAAATTTAGTGTCAAATCTGCTGTGAAAATTTACAGCTTGTAATATTTACCTGACAGGCATCCAGACCTTCCTGTCCAAACATACAGTTCCTTAAATTAGACACAAAAATGTGTCATGAGGCAGCAGCCTAAATTACATATTTACAGCACCGAAGCAGGTAAGTACATATTTATCCAGCCAATCCTGAGTTCTTATTTTTAAAACATGGGCTGGCTTGTCCAATGTATTTTTTAAAACCCTGACAGAGTATTTGAGCAGCCCTGGGTCTGAGAGCTCTCTGGGCCAGGGGCTGTCTTTGTATTCTCTGTTTACAACTGAGTTCTGCACAAAGAGGCCGTCGTCCTTAGGGGCTGTTGCAATTGAAAGAATAAAAGTATGTGACAATGAAGAGCAACTCCATGTGAAATGACTGTGCCTAGAGATTTTTGTCCTTCTTAGCGAACGCTATTGCCTCCAAACAGCTTGTATATTATGGGTCATTTTTGAATAGAACTCAGGTCCTTCCATATCCAGCGCAGATGCCCCAATCGCGGCAACTGCAAAACTGGTCCCTTTCCACGCTGTGAGAGTTCTTGACACTGCCTGGCTCAGGAGCCACCTCACGGTTACACATAGGAAAACAGAATTATATTCTACAGCAGTTCTTCAATGTCCCAGGCTGATCTTTTTCTGAAGTAATTCCCCAAACCAGCCTTTAGAACTTAGAATCACAGAATCACGGAATGGTTTGGGTTGGGATGGACCTCAAAGCCCATCCAGCGCCACCCCCTGCCATGGGCAGGGACACCTCCCACTGGATCAGGGGGCTCCAAGCCCCATCCAACCTGGCCTGGAACACCTCCAGGGATGGGGTGTTCCCACCACTGCTCTGGGCACCCTGGGCCAGGGCCTCCCCACCCTCACAGGAAAACATTTCTCCCTAAGATCTCATCTGTTCAATGGATAACTGAGTCTTTGAATCAGCAGGACTGTGCCCCTGCACGGCTCTCTCTGCCAGCGTTAAGAGCTCTGTGACGCAGCACTTTATTTCAGGTATTTGCTTT
The DNA here is from genome assembly GCA_033558235.1 of Neomorphus geoffroyi. Classification (NCBI taxonomy): domain Eukaryota; kingdom Metazoa; phylum Chordata; class Aves; order Cuculiformes; family Neomorphidae; genus Neomorphus; species Neomorphus geoffroyi. The sequence continues at coordinate 5,754,799 of JAUMJM010000029.1, read as the reverse complement.
TTTTGATGAAAATCTTGCCACGCTGTCTAGAAAAGAAGCACCAAATATGAATTCTTTTTAAAAACTAGAAAATTCATGTTTTACCTGAAGCATTACAACCCCATATGGCAATAAGATTCTCATCACTGGTGTATCGCAAAGGAAATCTGTTTAGACCTCTTAGATGTACAGGGGAAAAAAGTACCCATAGCATGGTTTTAAGATGTTGTCTTTAAAGAGCTGATCAGTTCGGCTCAGTTCATCAAACAGCACAAAAAAATAAAGGAAAAGGCTAGTTCCTAATGGTGATTTGATGTTTTCATCACCAACACGAAAAACGCATGTTTAAATATACAACAGGCTTTGCCAGAAAAGTGTGCCTTGTGTAGCTGCCATCAAAGAAAGGGGGGTTGCATCCTTATGGGAGTGGGGTGAGGCTGTATCCCAGTTCCAGTACCAATATGTGCCTACAGGTACCGTCCAAAAAAATCGGTGCCGTGGAATGTGCAGATTTGGAGGACAGGACTTGGCAGGCATTTTGTCCCTGTTAATAGTGCTCAAATCCCAACCAGTGACACTGTTTTACTGGTTAACTGACTTAGATAGCTCTTTTTAAGCACCTTCCAAGAAATATTTATAACATTCCAAGAGGCCTCCTGACCACGCGAACAACAACTTCTTGTCAATACCCTGATTCTCTTCTCCCTGGATCCCTGGCGCCGAGTCTCTGTGACCAACCTCCCTCCACAGCTGGCATTCAGAGGCCCCACTGCTGTAGAACTTGCCAGCCAGAATCAGTGTTCATTGTCTGAGTCCCAGCCCTGACTGCGATTATCAGTCCAAAGAATCTGTCTTCTTGTTGATGCGGCTCATTCAGGCTGACATCAGCCTCCTTCAAGGCAAGAAATGTGCTTGCTTTGAGAGACGTGCATCAATTCTACCCACCACCATGTCTCTTTAATGGCACAGAAGTTCAACTGCGAAGCTGATTTCATGCAATCAAGGCTGTCTGGAACATTTTCGTAACAGGGAGTTGTATCAAAACATCTATTTGCTCCACGAGAAATTGAAGAGACCGGTGCACTCCTGCTTTCCAGCCTCAAGTGACCACAAGGTTCTGCGACTGAAAAACGTTTACGCAAAAAAAATCCTGGATGAATGTGACACATCAGCAAAATGTAGTCCTTTTTGTATTATAATAATTCCCAGGAGCCCCAAAGTGCTTGTTATACATTAATGAATTATGCCTTACAACATCAGAGTGCACCAGAATAAACATCACCTCCTTATTTGTCTGACAGAAATATGCTTGAGTTCCAAACTCGATCCATATTTCAGAGGTCTCCAAGTTCATGAGTTTTATCACCAGGCCTGTATTTCATGTTGATCTCTTTACTTTTTAAAATTATGTTATTTTCATGATTAATATCCCCTCTTCCTGGAAAGTACACAACTTCATACCACAACCCAGCTTTTCTCTTGCACATTTCCATTAGTTGGCTGCATTTTCTGTTTGCTGCTAAACGGGTTTCTGATTTATTGCAAATTTTTTAATGATGACATTTCAGATTTTCCCATCTCTTTTCCATGGCAGCTGAAAACATCTTAAATATTCCAGTTTTTACCTGATCTTGAAGCACAGGCAAAATGGCCTCTGATGGTTTTAGCTTGTATAAAAGTCCTTGTAATTCCTGAAGATTCAAGGCAGTTGAGAAATGCATTTGTGCTTGACACAATAAGGGTATTTGTTATTAAAGGAATCTCCAGCACAGCGATACTGTAAGTGATTAAACAGCGTTGTTTGTCTAAGCAAGAATAAGTGTCGATAAACTGTAGGTGTAGGTATCCTTCATTTTTATCTGCCATTCCTCCTTCAATGCACTTCTGCCAAATGCAGTAGAGTCCTTGGAAAAGATTGTGTATACCTTTATTAGCAATAAAAGATGCACAGGAGCAGAATCTTGGAACATGACCTGATCAAAAAGGTCAGCGAGAAAACAGAAATGAGCTGCAGCCGTGTGGTTACAGCATTGCTTACAGCAATGGTTCAACCTTACGGTTTTCAGTTCTCTCTGGAATAATCCAGGTGAACCACCTGTTTGTAGGAAAAAGGTGGGTGGGGGGGAGAAAACTCAATTATTGGTGTTTTTTCTTTGAAATTTTGTCTTGTGGAATACTTGAGCTCTGTGTTTGAGATCAAGAGATGTGAATTTGATTGTTGTTACTGGTTGGTCAGTGTTTGGCTCTCTGTTCACTGAACGCTGATCAAGAGATGGAAAAGCGTTGACTCTTGCTGTCCTGAGTTCAGCTGGAGCTGCCAAAAAGCTGGTTAGATATCTGAGGAGCACATTTAGTATTGCTGAAGTGCAAACAGCTAATCAGTTAAAGAGCTTCATGCAGATATTTTGCTACCGGCTGTTATTAACCACAACTGACAGGTCTTGTAAAGTTGTGCATTTTTCTATTGAAGCAGCTCTCTATCAAAACACATTTCATCCAATGTGCTTCGTTTGGTTCCTCCCGGCGTCGCAGTTGTATATTTTACTTGCAAATGGCCCAGCAGTTGAAGAGATCAGCCCTGTGCTGGGGGAGCCCAGCCCAGTCAACCTACAGATGTGGAATGAATGTTTTCATGCAAATTTCATAGGCAGTTCTTGTGCATCTCAGTAATTCCCTGTACAGCAAACTGGTCATTTCTTTCCATACATGAGCTTTGGTTTAAGAAGCATGGTAGATGATAACCATAAATGTTTTATTATTATAAATATTGAATAATTATGAATGATAGATGAGCAGATTTTTAAGCAAACTGAGAGAAATTAAGACCATCTTTGTGTAACTGTCTAACCTGTATAGGCTTTGCTGTGCTATTAAGATGCATGCCTGATTGGTATTTTCATTAAAAATATTAGCCCATGGGTAGCAAACAGAAAAATACATTTTTTATAGCAATATTGGCAATAAAATTAACCTGGATGGACTTCCTTGTGGATACAAAAATTTCTTTACCTGCCGATTTTCATTCCGTTGTAAGACTTGTCTTCTTTATGGGTTATTTTAAAGATGTTTTTTCAAGCAAATGTGTTTTTTATACCACAGCACTAATAGCTGGCTCTGTTTCAGTGACTATTTTCACCTATTTTGCTTTCAATCGTTTCTAATTGCCTTTGATCTCCCTGGGGCTTTGAAGCCAAAAAAACCCAAACCACAAACCATATAATGCTTATCTAATTATTAGGGCTCTTGCATCTCCAAAAGATTTCATTAACGATGGTGCTTTCTGATTCCTGCCCCAGCTGAGGGTCTCTGTACCCCTCCCGCAGACCATTTTAGGTGGCTCAGGGATTAGTGAAGAATCCCTCTGCCAATAGGTGCCACTGTTGCCCTGCGCACACCTCTGAAAATGTCCTTCAGCTGAAAACCCAACCTTGAAAAAGCAAACCTAAGTCACAAGGACTAAAATGTTGCAGAGGTAAAACTCCGTACGGACCATGGCCAGAGCCTTGCCCATGCCAAAACAAAGGTGGATGCTTTATCTTCTTCCTAAAAATAATATTATTGCTAATCTTGAGCAAAATTGATGAAAAAACAAATTTGCATTGAATTAATTCCAGGCATGTTTAATCTAAGCCTTTAACTTGCTGTGAGTTTATTGTTGAGGCTCAGACCCATCACAGCTGGATCTTGCAGGTTTCTCCTCTGGACCAGATGTGATGGAAATACAAAAGTTGCCCATCAGGGCAATAAGAGTTGGGACTCCAGTCACCACTTTTTACGTAGGTCGTTCGCATACTTTCTCAGCTGAGGAGAGCACCAGCCCATCCAGCAGCAGAAAGGCTGCCCACAGCGATCTCTGCTAGGTTTACTGTTTGCAATGGAAGGTCAGCTAACGCAGTTCACTTTGCAGCTTATCTACCATTAAATAGTGTTCAGTGTGCCAAGGGCAACCAAGGTCTGCTTTGCTTACTGCATTGGGAGGAACCTTGGTTCACCTTGTCCTTAGATATACAGCTATTTCACATATTTCCTTTATTCTTGGATGTGTCAGACATCTTAATGAATATTACAAGGTTCTTTTCTCCCCTCTCTTTAAAGAAATGTACAGCAAGCTGTGTAAAAATGAAACAACTATGGACAAAGCAATTACAGGATGCATATCTTTCAGGTTCAAATTCCTCTTACTGCAACTACTCACTGACTAGAAACCAAGCGAGGAAAACTTTGTTTTCTGTGATTTAGTATCTTCTGAAATATCCCCAGTCATCTGCGGGTCAGAATGTAACCCAGCAACTTGTTCTAACTAGAAGACAGCCCTGTATGACCTAATTCCCATTCCTTCCGCACGGAGGAGATCACCCTACGTGTAGGAACAACAAGCTATATTAAGCAGTACTTAAGATCACCCTAAGCAGTTTATACAGAGGTGTCCCTGGGTTTTCTGTCTCCTACCAGTTGGCCAATGGTGTGCAGATATTTCTGAACCCTTTCATAGACCAGGACTCTACTAATGTTCATGGGAAGATGTCCTTGCTTGGAAGGGAGGTCATGAGTTTTAGCTGTTGGTCTCAGCTGATGAGTGGCTGAAGCAGAAATTCGTTGGCTTCCATAGGAAACGGTGTGGACACTGTTCATCGCTCCAGCTTCTCTCCTGTGCCGTTTTTCCATCAGGTGCTCAAGAAGGCCATACTTGGTGGCTGATTCTGAGGCAGGAAATTATTAAATGCTAGAAATGATAGAATTACATTTTTTGTTCCTGCTGTTTGTACTCCACAGTTGTCGTAGGGAATACATGTACTGTTTTGACAGCAGATTGAAGACTATTGTATTTACTCCAATACTAAATTTTGGCTTGATGGGTGAAGAAGTGCTGCCTTGTCAGGCCCTGAGATGAGCTCTACAGGAAACCATGCTATTTGTCTTTATACACAGCATTTCGATGGCTTCGCATGCTCTTGAGTCCTGCTGCACTACCAGTGGCTTCACAGGATTTTGTCACTCTTGCTTATAATTCAATCCCTGAAAACAAGGGCATTTTTATTGCAAGTAAAGTGAATTTCCTTTTAAATTAAACAGCTGTATCTGTGTGTCATGAGATCTGATTAGCCTGGTTTCAACACCTGCATCATGGATTTGCAGACACATTTAAGAAGGCTGCAAATGAAAAGCTGATTGTCTTGTGCTGCTTAAGTGTTTCAGTGTGCACTAGCATTACAGGTATTTCCAACTGTCTGTCAGGATAGAATGACAGGAATATCTGAGGGTGGGGAGGCACCTTGGAGGAAGGGATATTCTCACAGATGATACTTGTGTGAAAAGTACTGCTGTGAAAGATCCAAGACTCATTTAAGTGCAGTTCGTTCCTCTGAATTGGAAGCTGCTGATGAAAATAATCCTCTTTTATCAGCAATCTTACACTATAGACCCTGGAATGTCCTGAAGACACAACCCCAGTTCTAGCTGGTAGTAATACACTGATTTTTTCATATGCCCTGGTCACCCTCTGAGGCAGCGACTGGGAAACCACTATTAGGAAAGATGTCCTAATTTAATTAAACATAGGAGGGAGCGCTGGGTCCTGTGTGTTGGGTCCTGTACAGTGGCTACAGAGCTGCAGTGCCTTGTTTTACACATATAGATGTTTACAGTTATAAAATATGATTTAAGTACTAATCAAAGATCACTGCTATTTGGAATGATGGCACACACCGCCCTATATTTGAAATTTCTTTTACCGACCTCAAATTTTTCCATCATGGTTCTCCTTAATATTGGGTCCGGTTTGCAATCAGGGAAGCAAATGAAGTTGGTTCTGTATAACCTGTTGACACGTTTCCCGGTGTCTTTTATAAACCAGAAAGATACAGAACACTCCATATAGTGAAGGCAATCTGATAATTACAGAAGCTCTGTTCCAGTGCTGCTTTCTTCATCTAGTCATTTAAAAAACACTTATTGGGAAAGAAATCTATCCTATGTACATTTTCTCAGCTGATATAATCAGCCACTGTAAAATAAATCTATTAGCAGAGTCAGGAGGATGCCCTAACAGCTCCAATATTGAACCTAACTGGCCTGTTTTGTTGAAGTTAAATGTCTACTGCTAAAATTTTGCTCGGCTCTTCAGCAAGGCATGCAACCTATCAAGCAGCTCTGCTAGCAAAGATGCCCTTGTTTATACAAGCAAATGAAAACAATAGCCAAAATATTAAAGATCCTCTGATGCAAGTAATAATTTTTAACTTAAGAAAGGGATAATGAAGCCTCTCCTGTAATGTTATATTATTAACATTAACATTATAATATACATTATTAAGTTTTGTATATTATTGTTGTATAGTTGTATAGCAGTCTGATTGCAATAATAAGCACTACAGCATTTTTAATTGGCTAATGCTAGGTCTGGTGTGAACCACACAACGTGACTCATGCTCAGACATTGCTACAGTCTTGGCTCAGAGAGAAGAATGGTAAGTCATTAACGAGATGAATGAATGTAGGCCAAGATACAAGGGCCTTCTCCCTTTTATTTCTCTTCTGAGACGAGCCTAGACTCCAGCTTAGAACTGCAGTAATATTCTACCTCCACAGCACTGGCTCTGACCCACTCTATTGCTGCTCTCACACTTCTTTCCTGATCTTACCCTTTTCCTCTCTTCCAGCCAGTTTCCAACAAGAACTTTAGTGGAGCATTTGAGTTCAGTTTCCCTCCAACCCTCTCCATCTCTTTTGCAGTGCAGTCTCACCAGCACTGCCCTGCCTGGTTGTTGGAACTGCCCCTCGGGTTATGTGGGTGAAAGATCACTCACTCATCCACTGGAAAAAACGGGGTAGAAAGGGGCTCCGCGTCTGCCTGACTGTGTGCTGAGAAACCCAGGTGATGTGTGAAACTGCGTGGCCACGGAACCATTTGTGTTTGCTGTCCCCACTGTCATTCCAGTAACCGCATCCGAGGCTGCATCATATTGACTGCTGACCAAAAAAGTGGCTCCTGAACCCACTGAAGTCACCTGGATTTTTTTTTCTAATAGAGTTTAGAATCAGAGCACAGAGTGGGTCTCAAAACATCGTGATAGAGCTGGCGTGCTCCCCTACACCGACACACCACACATACCTGTATGACAGTCTCTTCAAAGACAGACACAACAAGAGGGACAAATCAGATGTCCATTCAAAGTAATGTTCTTCTTTATTGACAGTGCTAGAGATAAGGGCTTGCAGCATGGTACACGCTCATATAAGGTCTGCACATTCCATGTTCCAACAAATAGCTGGAATGAGGTTCTGATGAGCACTGTTAATTGTTGTTAATTGCTGCCCTTGATTGACTACTCATTACTTGATATTAAATATCCTAAAAAGATATTTTCCTAGGTTGAGGCATGAACAGACTCTTGGAATCTAAGATGTTTACTATAAGCTTTTTAGGAAGTTAACAACGCTGTCCAGTCCCCTTTTCCCAGATGGAAATGAGAAACCACAATAATCATATAGGCTTATGATTCCATGGAATCCATCCTCGAGGTGGTACCAGGTCACTCGAACCCCGTTGTCCTCCAGTCTCTTCTTGTAAAGCAAGCCGTCGTCCCTCAGCACATCGTACTCACAAGTCAGGATGAAAGACTCGGGCAACTGGTGAACAACAGCGTCTTCGGCCAAAAGCGGGCACAGGTTGGGCTCACAGAATCTTTTCACCGTCTCATAAACTTCAGCTATAAAATCAGTGGGTCTAAGTGGCTTCACACCTCTGACCTTAAATTTTTCAGGGATGTTATCTGGACTCACCCACTTCGTGTACTTCAGCCTCAAATCTGGAGGAATATGAGAGCCCTCCAAGACCTCTTGCATGTGCAATGCATGCCCATTTAGGTACTGCAAAGCAAAGAAAGCAGCACGTTCTCGAAATAAGAGAGGGACTCCGCGATTTTGATGATAGGATGGTAAATTGAAGTCCAGCGCCTGAAGGCCAGGGTAGATCAGGATCTGAGCACGCAGTCTGGGGAGGTCGGGTCGACCTGCGAGGGTCTGGCTGACAGCGGCTGCCAGGTTGCCCCCAGCACTGTCCCCGCAGACAGTTATCCTGGCAGGATCCACCCCATAGTGCTCTGTGTTCTTCATAAAGTGTAAGGTGACATCAAGACAGTCTTCATACGCAGCCGGGTATTTGTGTTCAGGAGCTAAACGGTATCTAATGCACAGGAAAAGGCAAGTAAAAGAGAAGGAAATGTCATTAGTGTAATATTAATCAGGAAATGCCATCCTACACTGTCCTCCAGACCTGTCATTTCGGGATGGTTTTTCTCCAGGTCAGGATATTCTCCTTAGGAGGATTTCATCAGTTAGCGATTACAGATAAGCTGTAAATTGTGTATTCAGTCACAAGGACTCAGGAAAGTAGGAATGGCTTCTGATTAAGAGTCTAAGCGAGCCTTGGTACATCTTAGTCATACTGAAAACTCCTTTCGTGTTCTTGACAAGATAATGGAATAATTTTGTGCCTCTCTTTCCTACGTGTAAAATGTGAGTAATAGAGTGTGATTATTCTCTCTTTTTCTATAAATCACAGTGGTTTGGAGCACCTTATCACATGTGCATACGTTCAGCACAAGGAAGACTTTTTCTACCTAATTTTTTGATTGACTCTTATAGATTTTCTTAGCATGCCAAGTATTTCCATTTGTGTCTTCTCTGAGACCATCAGTGCACGAACAGTTAAGAACTGTGAAATCTCTGTTATCACTATTTGTCTCTGTAGACTCCACTGAATTCTACAGAAATTTCTCTGCAAACAAAAACATCCCCCAAACCAGCGGCACCACAGCAGCAACAATCTCCAAACAACAGGACTGAGTAGGCTTCACTTACTGAACAGAGACAACCACCGATTCACTTTCTCTGGATAGGTAGCGGCAGACTTTTTCATAGGTATCTGTAAAAGAAATATTTTCATTAGTGCTTTGCTATCGCCCTAATCTTTGCGACAAGGGAATGTTCAATCCAAAAAGACATGCCTTTGTCTTCAAAATTCCTCCCAAATCACCTGCTGAAACCCCCTCTTATTTCAATTTTATAAAAAGATGAGAATGTTATTTCTACATTACTATAATTCCTCTAAAAAATATCTTACCAAGACTTCCAAATACCCATCCTCCTCCATGAAAGAAGATGATGGCTCTCCTTCGTCCATTAGAGGTAGCTTTAGGCTCATAAACCCTCACAGGTACTTTGTTAAACTGTAGGTCCTGGATAAAGAGCTTTGGGTCCAACCCCAGTTTCCGTCCTTGTCGTACGTATCGGCCAAAAGTGATCTGACTGCAAAGTCCAGTCTTCTCCAGAATCCTTCCCTGTTAAAGGTAAAAGAAGTAAAGGCTTCTTTAAAAGAACTGAGTTAGCAAAGGTATAAAAACTCTGCCTCACACTTCCATTGACTGTATTTGAGGAAAAATTTAAAGCACCACAGAGCTTCCCAAAAAAAGAAGTGGATGATGTTGTAAAATATGAATACGCTACAAGAAGACATAATAATAACCACAAGGTGCTAGAATAACTACTGTGAGGACTGTTCACTGAGGGTGATAATGGCTATGGAACATTGGAAAGAATTTCTTTACTGAGAGAGTGGTCAAGCACTGGCACAGCTGCCCAGGGAGGTGGTGGAGTCACCATCCCTGGAGGGGTTTAAAAGACAGGTAGATGAGTTCCTTAGGGACATGGTTTAGTAAGGAGACAGGCACGGTTGGACTGGGTGATCTCAGAGGTCTCTTCCAACCTTATGATTCTATGGAAGCATCTCACAAACACTTTCTAACTGGCTTCCTGTACACCCAGTACTGATGGGAGAGCTCATTCCAATAGGTTGTGTGGGTTTGCCTTAATAAACCCACAGTGAGGAAAAATAACACCCCAGTTGGCTTTCTTGATAGGAATGCCCAGTCCTCAGAATGTGCGAGATCCCAGGATACAGTCAGAAAACAGTATTTATGTTAAGTTTGCCTACGTGAGTTGTATCATAACGGAGTTCTACCTTCTATCGTAGCAGCTGGAATCTGAAGAATCAAACTGAAAAATCTAAGCTTCGCATACAGCTATGTGACCTCTGTCATCTGATAAAAATAAAGCTCTCTGATTTGAGAAAAACAATTTTCCCAAGCATCCTACAGACTGCCAAAAGTCTTCCATTGCTCAAATCCAGTGTCATTCTAATATCACATCAGAAATGTTGTATGGGCCATCCAAATAGTGTCTCTGGGAGTAGACATTGTCCTGCACACCTTTGTGCTCATTCCTGTTTCATTTATACTCGAGAACAGCAATGAAATGCTGTGCACAGAGACAGCAATAGAAGCTTTAATAGTTCTCCGTTGCATAAGGTTGTACTTCTGCATTAGACCATACAGCTCGGGAACTGGCAAACCTTAAGTGCTGGGTTGTGCTGTGCAAGTCAGCAATTACTTTTTATTTGCATTGAATTAAATATACAGCAAGTGGCAGCGGAAGAGCTGAGGAGCTGTAATGCCGTTTACGCAACGCTGTCCCAGGGAGTCCAGGGATTAAGTAAAGCAGCCCTAACCGGATTCTGTACCATAAATGTCAGCCGAGCAGTGGAAGGGCTGTCGTGTTCCTTTTGCAAGGTGACTTCCCCTGAGGATGTCTGTTACCAGACAGAAAACAGCTCAGCTTGGGATTCCCGGCTGAAATCAGCCCCACGTTGGGCAATCTCTGCTGGCGAGTCCCAGTGGAATGTGGGATGGGCTCGTCTGTGACAGGAGCATCCTCGCATCCTCTCACTCCCCACGGTGGGAGCCAAGAGCATCACCTGGGGGTGTGCGGATCTTCCAATGGGAGCCGGGGTTTCATAGAATCACAGAACTGTTTGGGTTGGAAGTGATCTTAAAGATCATCCAGTTCCACGCCCCTGCCATGAGCTTCCACTGGATCAGGCTTGTGTGGATCTTCTGCCGGGATCCTGGGTTTCATAGAATCACAGAATGGTTTGGGTTGGCATGACCCTAAAGATCATCTAATTCCAAGCCCCCGGCATGGGCAGGGACACCTCCTGACGGACCAGATTACTGCAGATCTCCCGGATCCCGGGTCTGTGCAGATCTCCAGGATGCCGGTTCTGTGCAGATCTCCCGATCCCAGGTCTGTGCAGATCTCCCAGATCCCGGGTATGGTCGGATCTCCCAGATCCCGGGTCTCTGCAGATCTCCCAGATCCCGGGTCTGTGCGGATCTCCGGGACCCCGGGTCTGTACAGATCTCTCAGGATCCCAGGTCTGGTCGGATCTCCCGGATCCCAGGTCTGTGCAGATCTCCAGGATGCCGGTTCTGTGCAGATCTCCCGATCCCAGGTCTGTGCAGATCTCCGGGACCCCGGGTCTGGTCGGATCTCCCAGATCCCGGGTCTGTGCGGATCTCCCAGATCCCGGGTCTGGTCAGATCTCCCGGATCCCAGGTCTGTGCAGATCTCCAGGATGCCGGTTCTGTGCAGATCTCCCGATCCCAGGTCTGTGCGGATCTCCGGGACCCCGGGTCTGGTCGGATCTCCCAGATCCCGGGTCTGTGCGGATCTCCGGGACCCCGGGTCTGGTCGGATCTCCCAGATCCCGGGTCTGTGCGGATCTCCCAGATCCCGGGTCTGGTCGGATCTCCCGGATCCCGGGTCTGGTCGGATCTCCCGGATCCCGGGTCTGGTCGGATCTCCCGGATCCTCCCTCTGCGCCCATCCCTCTTTGGGCCGGATGCGGCTGTTCCAGCGCGTCCTGCCGGGCCGCCCCAGGTTCCGCGCCCACCCCCGCGGCGGGGGGGACCCCGCAGCCCCCCGGTCCGAGTCGGGCGCGCGGCGCGGGGCAGGGGGACACTCACCAGGGCGGCGGTGCCGAGGAGCACGGCCAGGACGAGGCGCAGCTTGGCGGGCTGGTTGACGCCGGCCGGGATGTCGTAGCCGGGCAGCAGGAGGAGCGCGGCCAGCGCCGCCAGCGCCGCCAGGGGCACGAGCAGCAGCAGCAGGGCGGGCAGCAGCGCCATGGCCCCGCCGCGGGGCCCCCAGCGCCCGCCCGCCCGCACGGTCCCCCCCGCGCCGCCCGCGTCAGCCGCCCCGCTGAGCTCCGCGACGGCCGTCGCAGGGGTCACGGCCCGCGCGGGCGGCGCGCGGGCTCCGCGGGGCGAGGGGCCCTGCGTGACCCCGGCCCGGGGCCCTCGCGGGGAAGGGCCGGGAAACCCCGGCGCTGGGGGCGCGGGCGGAACCCCGGGCTCCTTCGGTCGGTCCGTCTGTCTGTGACGATAAATTACGGAACTGGCCCTGGAGAATTCATTTGCTTAACTTATTTCTTTAAATAACTTATGGAATCCGCTCATTCCAGTGGGTTTCTTTATTTTAATAATCTATTCAGTGAATTTGGGGGAAATATTGAATTAGTGTAGTTATTGAATTTATTTATTGAAATAATTTAATTAATTCCTTAGAAATTACTAATTAATTTCCTATTATTTATTTAATTTCTTACAATTTATTTCACTTATTTATTGATACAACTTATTTAATTAGTTCTTGAGAACTGATTTATTTATTACAATAATTTATTTAATTATTTTAAAATTTGTTTAATTATTTTTATATTTATTTAAATAATTTTATTTATTCATTTATTGAAATTATTTAATTAGTTCTTCAGAATCTATTTATTTCACTTATTTATTTAAATAACTTATTTAATCAATTCTTCAGAACTGATTTATTTCTTGCAATAATTTATTTAAATTTTTTATATTTATTTAATTAATTTAGTTATTTAATTAATGCTTGAGAATTTATTTTCATTTACTTTAATAGCTGAGACAGCCATTCTTCTGTGTTGTTAATAGTAAAATACATAGCTGGGACAGTTATATTTTTTATATTATTAGTAGTAAAATATACAGGTGGGACAGTTATATTTTTATGTGTTATTGGTAGTAAAATATAGTGGCATTTGATGCTGACTGTTACAAAACTCCTTGACGTTTACAGAGCGATTACATCTAAATAAACAGATTAAACCAGGGGGCTCTTGGTGGATTCCTCTCCAGAATTCTTGAGAAGTAATTCTTGAGAATTCATTTATTAATTATTATTTATTAATTCTCAACAATTAATTTATTTTTGTTTACTTAAATAGCTGGGGCAGTTATATTCTTATGTATTATTTGTAGTAAAATATGGCGGCATTTGATTCTTACTGTTGGAAAACTTGGAGTTTGAGAGGAAAAAGCCTTTCGTTCTCAGCGTCACCGAGTCCTTCAGTGTCTCCGACCAGCCTCCAACCAGCCCAAGTGTCATTCCTGGTTTTAGCTGCTCAAGAAGCACCCAGCCTTCCATCAGTGTTACTGGGAAGCCCCCCAAAATGACCTAAAAACCTCATCAGTGCTGAGCTAAAATGGAAATCAAAGCAATCTCACTTTTTATAAATAATTAATTTAGACTGAGTTAGGGAAGCTGGGCTCTTCTCCCAAGGAACAAGTGATGGGATGAGAGGAAATGGCCTCAAGTTGCACCAGGGAGGTTTAGATTGGATATTAGGAAACATTTCTTTACAGGAAGAGTGGTGAAGCCCTGGCAGAGGCTCCTGGGGAGGTGGTGGGGTCTCCAGCCCTGGAGGGGTTCAAAAAGGGTGTAGATGTGGCACTTCAGGACAGGGTTTAGCTGACACGGTGGGGTTGGGCTGACGGTTGGACTGGATGAGCTTAGAGGTGTTTTCCAACCTCAATGAGTCTGTGATTCTAAGCTCAGCTGATAAGGCGTGGACTCCTATGGTTGATGTCATCCCCGTGTAATCGGGAAAACTTGACTGAAACTGTCTGAGCTCTAACAGAGGATTTTACAAAAAATTATCCTATAAAGTCAGCTGGAAAATAAGGAAAGCCCTCATTTAAGTCTTAATGCAGCCAGCAGGAATGTGGTACTTACACACATAACCTTAGAAAAATAACACCTAAACCACATTTCTGGCCAAAGTCATGGCAGAGTAACTCACTGTAGCTAAATATAGAAACAAGGACAACTCGAAGCTTTCCAGGAGGGGTCCTGAAATTGGAGTGCTCGGATCGAATTGTTCCCATAATTGCTGCTGTGAATGCAGCAGTAACGATCACTGACGGTGTATAGAAAATGCCGTGTCACTTCAGCAAAGGTGAGGTGTCTTTACGCCTACCTTTGAGCTTTCTCAGCTAACGAGAAACCTCAGAGCAGTCCAAGTTAACCACAGATCCACTTGTGGTGCCACTTCAAAGTCCTTGGAAACGTTGTGCAAGGTGCCAGCAGGCACCACTTTGGAGAGGAGTCAGAGGAAACTGTTTCATTTCCTGTTGAGCTTCCCATTAATTGTGGGACTCATCCGGGGCTTGGCATTCTTGGATGTGAATAACTGTTCAGAGGCAGCAGTCAAGGACTGAATGAAGTGCCGGTTTGTGACAGGTTGCTATTTACAAGGAAAGCCAATTAATGGGGAGGTTAAATTGCCTCTTGCATCTGATCTGCAGCTACAACGTATTGCTTCCTGTATTATGGACATTCTTTAAGTAGTCTGGAATATGTAGTTTTAACGAGGACGTGTAGAAAAGAAAACAGGAACTAACATGAGGAAAAGAAGAGCTAACGTGTGCTCTACGACAGTAAAAGCATCGATCTTGGTTTGCTTTTGGAGTATTTAAACACAGGAACCAGGTTTTCGGCAAACTCACACATCTGATAAACAAAGGAAAGCACTTAGGGCATTTCCTCCCTTCCAATTTACACACGGCTCTTAATAGAATATCTCTGTCGGGAGCAGTTCCAGTTTTTACTTCATTTTTTCAAGTCCAAAATACCAATTACCTGGCTCGGAAATTATCTGCAAGTCAGTGACTGGGAATGTTGGCGTATGGCACAGACACTGTGTTACCGCTTGGTAGTGTCAGTGTATTTCTCCTTTGCCAGAACACATTCAAATTTCTAGGAAGAATGAAACCATAGATCATAAGTGAATAAAAAGGGTCAGACCAGCTGTTGGTTTAAAATTTTACTGCATCTTTAATATTTACTGAGAGAGTAGCAAGTGCCTGGTCCAAATAAATCATTAAAACAGGCAGACTGCACATAGAATACTTAAAACAGCTCTAAAAGAAACTCTCATAGCATTCTTGAAATATCTTTTTCAGTGGTGACACAGGCAGAATTGCTCATTAACTTTGTCCTCTCTTAACTTTGTACATGAAATAAAGCTTAAAAAACCCACAGAAAATTGGCAGTTCTTATAGAAGAAAAGAAAATTATTTCTATAAGCGTTGCAGAAAGTTCATGATATTGTCAAGACCCCTTTTCCCAGAGGAAAATGACAACCAGTCACTATTCAATGGATTTATTATACCGTGGAATCCATCCTCGAGGTGGTACCAGGTCACTCGAACCCCGTTGTCCTCCAGTCTCTTCTTGTAAAGCAAGCCGTCGTCCCTCAGCACATCGTACTCACACGTCAGGATGAAAGTCTCGGGCAGCTGCCGAACAACAGCGTCTTCAGCCAAGAGCGGGCATAGGTTGGGCTCACAGAATCTTCTCACGGTCTCATAAACATCAGTTGTACAGTCAAGCAGCACATATGGTTTGTAGCCTCTGACCTTAAATTTTTCAGGGATGTTATCTGGACTCACCCACTTCCTATAATTTAATTTCATATCCATGGAAATATGGGAACCCTCCAAGACCTCTTCCAGATCCAGTGTGTTCCCATTTAGGTACTGTAAAATGTAGAAAGCGGCACGTTCTCGGAATAAGAGAGGGACTCCACGATTCTGCTGGTAGGATGGTAAATTGAAGTCCAGCGCCTGAAGGCCAGGGTAGATCAGGATCTGAGCACGCAGTTTGGGGAGGTCGGGTCGACCTGCGAGGGTCTGGCTGACAGCGGCTGCCAGGTTGCCCCCAGCGCTGTCCCCGCAGACAGTTATCCTGGCAGGATCCACCCCATAGTGCTCTGTGTTCTTCATAAAGTGTATGGTGGCATCACGACAGTCTTCATACGCAGCCGGGTATTTGTGTTCAGGAGCTAAACGGTACCTAATGCACAGAAAGTACAGGAGGGAAATACTAGTTTCAAATGTATTGCTGAAAATACAGGTTCCTGCAACCAGCAATTCTCCAGTGACATCAGAATTTTGCCTTTCTCCACAGGTTGTCATAAATAAAGTTCAGCTAGTTGGACCAGATTATCTTGTTAGGGTATGCTCTGTTTAGGCAGTTTCTCAGGTCTTTAACACCAGAGGAGTGCTCAACTCCCAGTATTGTCTAGAGTTTACTGGCAGTCATTTAGTTCATTATGCTTTAGCTTCTCGTGTGTCGGATAGAAATGGCAATGCCTCTCTTCTAAGGCTTTATCACAGTGCAATTTTATCCTCATAATCCTAATCGTTATGTTGGTATATTGGTGATGATACTGGCGTGTGGTGCTTCTGTAAGCATCAAGCAGAGTTTCCTGGAATAAGGAAAGTCTTACCATCTGTTCATTACTGGTGTTTAGAATTCGAAAACATTGAGTGACAAGCCAGAAACATTGCCCTGAGGATGGTTGTTGCTATGAGCATGGAGGCTCTAAGGTGGTGTTTACACTATGAGAAATGATCTCTAAAAACAGCATGAGGAAAGACTCACCCAACAGATACAACCACTGATTCACTTTCTCTGGCCATGTAGCGGCACAGCTTGTCATGGGTCTCTGAAAGAAACATATTGGTAGGGTTTAGGGTTGGGTTTTATGCCAGAGTACTGATGTCAAATCGCAAGAAGAGAATACTCTGCTTTTCTCTGCCCCTCCCTACACAGCTCCTCAGATCTTTTGAACCCCCTCATCTTCCTGTTTCAGTATTTGTTTACTCTGTGTTTTCCCTCTCATATCTCATTGTTCTTATCTTTAAGAAAAATGTACCTAATGCAGTGTGGATGCTTTCTTCTAACAACAAGACTTAGGAGGGTGCATCTGTGGTTATACTCAAACTTCCTAACTGCTACAGATGAAGCAACAACCAGCTTTTCCATTTATGAAATAGATACTTCCTTAACTAAATTGTAATACTTTTTCTGTTAGATATCTTACCCAGACTTCCAAATACCCATCCTCCTCCATGGAAAAACAGAACTCCTCTCCTCTGCTTGGCAGATGGAGCCTTCGGCTGATAAATCCTTACAGGAACTTTCTTGAACCACAGGTCCTTGATGAAGAGCTTTGGGTCCTCTCCTCGAGTCTTTCGACCTTGCACATACCGGACAAAGCTAACCTGACTGCAGATGCCAATGTTTTCCAAAATCTTTCCCTGTCCAAAAGCAAAGAGAATAGGGAGTTCACTCAAGAGATTCCGTGTTTTCCAAAGTAAAGGAACTGTATGGGCAGTGTAGTCGTGATATCCAAGTCGTATGTTCTAGGGCAATCTTAAAGTGCTTGAATAGTCACAGAGGTAGTAGAAATGAACAAATAACCTTTGCATCATGAGAGGTCACATGAACCACAGTGTTCACTGAAGGGTGTTATCCCAAACCATTGTATCATTAACACAGGCTGGTGAAATAGATCCCTTTGCTTTCCCAGCGGGTCCTTTGCCTAACATTGAAAATGAGTTTGGTTTTCAGTGGTTATTCTGTCCTTGCTCCTGAGAAGATGTGAAAACTTAGTGAGAGGTGACAGCTTTGGTGCTGATTTTCATGGGATGGACACCTGCCCGAAGCAGTGTTGACTAAGTTGAGAATATATTTGATAATTGCTTTTTGATTCATCTCGGAAGTCTTCACTGATGAGTGCAATGCATTAGCAAGAAGATCCAGAAGATGGAAAAAAAATGCAAATGAGAGCTACTGGTCCAATGTAACTTTGCAAAAATAAAGAAGGTATAACCTCTGTTTTGAAATACATTATTTAGTCATGCCAAACCGGTACTTTGGTCTTTATGAAGATTTGGGTCAAGCTCTTAGTATTCCCTATTTTGATACGAGTATTTCTCACTAGACTGCCACATTTGGGTGCGTTATCAGTACAGGGCTATGGCTCTCAGTGCATTTACCTATGCAAGGCCTTGTCAGCAGTGACTCCAGCTATTTATAATGTCCTCCGTGCTGATTTTGAGGCTGAAGAAACTCAAACATTTTGCAACCTACTGATTTTAATTCATTACTGAACTAGTGTTAGTGCTTCTGAATGTGTACACATATGATAAAATTATTTATTCTTTTCTATTTGCTATTTTCCAGGCATAAATAGAACAACTACAAAGAACATTCTCACCTTTACATTCAATTTGTTCGGGTTCTTTCATTTGTGTTTACATTGCATCATACAATTCTGGCTTGTGGTACTAATGGGCAGTGTATAGGGGATAAAAAGAGAACTGGCTTTTCCAGCTACTAAGTGAAGTAATCCCTTTCTAATTACAACTTGTGTGCAGACAAGGCAGGCGAATACGTATCTACAATTCTTTACCACAGATCCACTATAATATAGATTATTTCTGGCAGAGATTATTTTTTTTTAATTTTAAGCAGTTCATCCCTCTTGAAGGTGTTTCAGTGATTTATTTAGTATATGCACAACTTCTGCTCTCTCGTGTATTTCTAACACTTGCATCATCACACCGTATATACATTTATCATCACATAGAAATACTCCTCATGCAGTGAAGTCCTTTGTCAGCAGAGATCACAGAAACTGGGTGTTGCTAAGAGCTTCAGCTCTTGTGAACTGGTTAGCTTCCTACTCTTTTAGCTTCCTGCTCTTTTAACTTCCCACTCTTTTACAAGCCAGTCCACCTGGAGAAGCTGGGCTGGCCAGGACCCTTCGTTCCCATCAGACAGACCTGCTTGGTTGCTGCAGGACGTGTAAGCATGCATTCAGGGGAGGCAGAATTTTTTCAGCTCCCCTTGGGCAACGTTACCTAGTCTTGTCACTTGTGTGACAAAAACTGCCCCTTCCCCAAACCAGTTCAGAATTGTTCCATTTCTAGTTTTATCTTCAAAATAAACACATCCTCAAGGACAAGTAAAGCCTGAAAGCATGGCCCAAAGACATCTGATACACCCTGAACATAGAATGGAAATATAAATGATCCAACATGCATAAGGTTTCTTAATCAAATGATTGCTTTGTTAGCACAATTCATTGTAGATGCACAGCCAGGCTTTCAAATGCTCCTGTTAGCAGCGTTTACACCCTGCCTGATGTAAGAGCTGGGCAATGCAAGAGCTCTAACAATGCAGAGTAGCGTAAAACATCTGATAAAGGTTTCTTTAGCAAAACTGAGCTTCTAGATACAACACACAACAGCTAAGCTCATGTCTTCTTGCTGAAAATTCATTCCAAGCAGGGTTCTAGCATTAAAAACTACAGGTCCCCACTTCGTCCCCCAGAAATCACACCTGGTTAACTTACCACCACAGCTCTGCTTATTAAAATTACATGAACGATTCGGAGCTTCACAGGCTGATTCACTCCAGGAGGAATTTCTGAGTTGGAGATATCAAAATTAATCGCCCCCAGGACCAACAATATAAATCCAGCAACAAAAGCTGCTACGAACAGCACCAGCAGCGTGTAAACAACTGCCATTTTGCTGAGCAGCAAAGTGGTCTGAAATGTCTTTGATTTGACTTTCCCAGATATCTTTGGCTTGTTACTTCCTGATTCTTTGTTCAGCGTAAGGTTGCTCTAGTAAAAACCTTTCTCCTCCCTTTTACAAATACTTTGGTAGGTATATTACCCTCTCCCACATTCTTCCTTCCCCCCCTTTCTTTCACAAAATATAAGTTGGTCAAAGCCCTGAATTCCTTAGATCTGTGGTAGCATCATTTTGGAATTTTTGCAAGAAGCCAGTCCTTGGCTGGAAGAGGAGTGTTATAAATAAATTGCATTAATATTAATATTAAATTAATTAGAGGTGGAAAATGGGCAGGGCATTTGTGTGCTTTGAGTTTGTGACCCTATAAACACTTTTCAGAAGAGCTTCTCCAGGGATGGGAACCTGCGCGTGACCAGTGTCACTGTGAAGGGCCAAATGGATTGGCAGCAGTGTTTTTTTGGAAAGATACACATAAAATTGTGTCATTACCTCAATCTCAGGAGGGTTTTGTGATTTCTTCTAGAAGAATAACGTGGTTGAAAAACCCCATAGGAGTTTCATGATCTCCTATCAGGTAAAAGTAACTCTCAGTGTGCAGCAGGTACAGCACGACTTAAGATTATCAGCTATTAAGGAGTTTCAATTTGAACTGCTTTATCTTGTTCTTACTGTAGAAAGGGCTTGTGCTAAAGTAGAGACACTGTAGTTTAAATTATGCTTGAGATATTAATTGTGCATCTGAGTCTGCAACTCTTCAAACAACTATGTTGCCAGAACATTGTTGAAATGAAAGAATTAAAAATCTTAACTTTATTAAGCAGCTGGTTTATAATTATTTTTTTAAAGTTAAATTGTAAGGAATGGAGAGAAGTACCATGTCATTTGAGTTAGAAAACTTCATAAAAAAATGAAACTTTATCATTTTTTCCCGGTGAGAAGTTGAGTATTTTTAATAGGGAACATGATCCTTGTAAAATATGCTGAGGTAGAAAGATTTTTTTTTTTGTTTAAAACCAGCAGAAGTCCAGATTTTTAAAATATAGTCCACTGTCTGGACTTCCAGTGGTCTGATCATATACAATAGTCTTAGATATCCCAGTTGTCTTGTTAATTAATCACTGGGCACGGCACAGATTTGATGAGGTAGAATTAGCAAGGTTGTGGTCTTTGCCTGCCCGTGGTGCGTTGTTCCTTTCACCACGTGTTCAGTCAGGTTTATCAGTGAGTTCATGTTCAGTAAATGTAACTTGCTCTTGTAACAGAAATATTTGAAGTGCTAGTTTTTATTTTTGGTGTTGAAAGCATCACAGAATTGCCACAGCGTTACAATGAGAGGATAATCTAATGTTGTCCTTCTCTACCTTCTTACATTTGTGATCCTCAGAACTTCTTCAACAAACATGGAATGCCAGGTAGCATAACAGGTATCCCTGAGTATAGGATATTATTAAAAGAAAAAGAAAGGCTACAAAAAGGCAAGGCAGTCTCCCCTCACCTCTGCCCTTCTCCAACACTCATTAAAGCTTAGGGATTCCAGTTCAAAAATCAAGTTCTGAAACAAAACATCACTTTTCAAATTCCAACTCAAATCAAACCCATAGTAGTTCCAGTTCAGAACGTCTACTTCAGCCTGGTTTTTGACTACACTTTCTCGAGAAAAGTGTGGTCTTTGTGCAGACCAACCCTGGATATCAAAAAGCACCGGCGCAATTGCACTGTCTGACATCAGGCTTCACAGAAGCCAAGTCACTGGCCTCCTCATCTGATACCCTGCACGTCTCCTGTCTCTCACAAGGGCCAAAGTTGATCCCAATTGTCCCAATTTCCACGCAGCTGAGGAATCTTCAGAAAGAGAGGCTCTTGCTGCTTGCCTTGAACATGTGCGAACCACGCAAAGCTACTAGAATTGCTGGAGTTGACAGGAAATGGTACGTGCCAGGTACCTCACTTTCCATCTCGACCTTATTGGTGTGGGCTTATAATGATATTTTCTAGAATAGTGGTGCTTTAAATAACCTTAACATTTGTTTGAGAGTCACTGCAGAAGCAGAAATCAGAAAGTATAAAATACAGTCAAAGTCCAAAGCATAAATCAAAGGTCTTTACTTTCTCTGCCAAGTATAAATTTGCCAAGGATAATGTAAGGCTTGCATCTTTATTCTGAAAAATACTTTTATAGACTGTTTATATAATTCACAGTCCTATCCATTATCTTTTTGGCAGATGAAAAGGAAAAAATCCCATAGCCAAAAAAAGCTAAAATTCCATGGAAAGCACTCTCAGAATGATACCAGGTCACTGGAACACCATTGTCCTCTAGTCGCTTCTTGTATAACAGCCCATCATCCCTAAGCACATCAAACTCGCAGGTCACGATGTAGGATTCGGGGAGCTGGCGAATAAGAGAGTCTTCAGCTAAAAGTGGGGAAAATGTTATTGCTAAAATTTCTTTGATTGCTTCATGGACTTCAGGTTTAAATGAAGTGGATTTCTGTGGTACGTAGCCTCTAATCTTAAATTCATCAGGAATGATGTCAGCACTTATCCATTTTTTATACTTGCATTTCATGCTCTCAGGAACATGGCTATTTTGTAGGACATCTTCCAAAACTGTTGGTTCTTTATTAAGATAACGAAAACAGAAGTAGATAACGAGTTTCCGATACAATATGGGGACTGAAGCATTCTGCTGATAGGAAGGCAAATGAAAATCCAACCCCTGTAGTCCTGGGTAAAATAAGACCTGAGCACGCACTTTTGGGAGGTCTCTTTTGTTCAGCAGTATTTGGCAAATAACTGTAGCAAAATTAGCTCCACAGCTGTCACCACTAATGATGATGCGAGCAGGATCCACGTGATACTCCTCTAAATTCCTCATGAAGTATAAGGTAGCAGCGAGACAATCCAGGTATTGCCCTGGGTATGGGTGTTCAGGAGCCAAGCGATAACTGAAATGTCAAAGATATTGTGGTTGTTGTCAAAGTAATTATAAACATTTCATTTACTTTCTTCATGACTGACCGGTATGGGATTTATGGAGGCCTTTTTATCCTAAATTTTAAAGAACATATTTGTTTTAAATAGTGTAGATTGGAAACACAAACTAATGGTGTTACAGCTATTTTGGAATACTTTGCCTGTAAGCATAGTTCTACATTAATGAAAGACTATAGTGAAAAATAGGAGCACAATCTAAAATAGTAAATCACATATTTTTCAGAAGCATTTCAGCTGTGACCTGCATTACCACAAATGTGGAAGTAGCACTTACCCAACAGACATGACCACCGAGTCACATTTTTTGGCAAAGTGGCTGCATATTCTTTCAAAGGCCCCTAAAGAGAAAGTGTATCAGAAATGATGTTTTAAAAATCAAATATCCTTTTGAAATTAAAATATGGATCCTTGAACATATGTTCTGTGAAAGGCACTGCAACAAGAGATGAATGAATAACTTCTATTCAATGTGGTCTTGACATATTAACACCTTTTCTGGTTGTTGGTCAGTGGTTGTTAGGGCACAATAGAAGGTGTAGGAATGGTAGCAGTACAAGGGAAAACCAGAAGCCTGCCTAGGCTGTGCTCACATCTCAGCTGGTGGCCGACAGAAGTTGTCTGAGCAGAAGCACAAGCTGAGGATGAGCATATGGTAATAAGAGCACACAAGAAGTAGAGACTCAGGACACTCCTTTGAGTCAGAAACTGTGTCTTTGTATTTAATGCCCTTAGTAGTTCTTCCCTGAAGTATTCAAACTGCTTCTTGAACCCATGATTTTAGCAATAACAGCTTTTGTGCACTGAAGAATTCCATAGCTTGCTTACAAATGTGTAAAGAACTATTTCTATTTGCCTGCATTATACCCGACATTGGTGACATTAACTCTTGTACTATAAGAAATGGAAGATCATCATTCGCTGTTTGACGTATCTTACTGCTCGTGGTTGTGTAGACATTTAGCTTGTCTATCTTTATCTGTCTTTTCCAGCCTGAAGAGTCATAGTCTATTCACTTATTCTCTTTACCGAAGCATTTTTCTCACCTGTGCAGCCTCTCTGAGTCTTTCTGGTACTCTTTTGGAAATCAAAGTAGGTTTTATGAGCTTAGTGTCCTTTATTCATATATTTGGTGACTCATTTAAAAAGCTGAAACTGATTTGTGAAGCATGACTTCCGTTTATATGGATTTTTAGGCGTAAGTCATATTTATCTGTCCACTGATTCTCTTCGTCATTGTAGCTTCTGATAATCTGCTGGTTGTGGACTTCAGCGTGACTAATATGTAGATTCCCTTTAAAACTTCTATCAGTTGCTTCCCTGTTGCCAAGGACTGATGGGAATGAAAGATGAAGGGTCAGGTACCACAGCCCGTGTTTTGGCGTGGGATGTAGCTGCCTCTGTGTCCTGATCGTGCGTCGGCAGTTGTCTTGTGAACAGCTACAACTGTGCAACTTTATGCTGTGGGTTTTTTCCTTCCAGTTAAAGGAGTTCACCTTTCTCTTATATCACAGAAGGTTCTCTCTTGAGTGCTTGCTGCCACCCTCAGCGACTCTAGAACCAGGAGCATCCCAGCTGCTGTCAGCCTGGTGCTACACCCAGACTGATGTGGTTGGCAATAAAAATAGGGGTAGGTGATTTCTGCTGCAGTGCGGGATGGAATCTGAGTTACCAGGAATTACATTATTATGCATTATGCTAAAGGAAGCTAAGTGGGCTTTCAAGCTTATTTGCAGATAACAAAAATCTTCCTAACATAGTGCCAGTGGAGGTGCAGATAACCAAACACAGATAACCTAACACAGTGCCAGTCAAAGCTTACCCTTTGAAACAAAAAAGGGCTCAAAACCCACAGACTTCCCAGTCTGAGCCCTGAAATGAAATCTATATTTCCTCGTTAGGTGCTTTGGATTCCACAAAAAATACGAAACAATTTCAACAGGAGAGGAGAAAACTCCCTCTGCTGTTAGCTGACAGCTGATGGAGCATTTTCAAGATCACAGTTCTGGATTTAGAACCCTCAGATATACCAGGAGCTGCTTTCAGCAAACTTGCCTGTGGCCCAGGGGAGGCACAAGTGTGCTTACCCTTAGCTGTGCACTAGACTGTTAGTTCTGCAAGGTGCTTCGCAGTTAATACGGGGATTGCAAAGCCTATTGTCATTAAGAAGGACAGGCAAGATATTGACAGACACATGTCTGAGGGTAAAGATGTAAAGGTTTGCATTTGATTTTAAAAATAAAACTTGCTGATTTCTTACTAATGCTCCCAAACGTGCCAGCTCCTCCATGAAAATACAGTATTCCTCTTCTTTTGCCTGTCGGTGGACATTTGGGCTGATAGATCCTCACCGGTACCTCATCTACTTGGAGGTCTTTGATAAGAAGTTTCGAATCTCTCCGTGGTGGAATTCCATCTAGCACAAGTCGCAATAAGCTTAAATCACCGCAGATCCCTAGCTTCTCCAAAATCTTTCCCTGTTGAAAGGAAAGAAGTTGGCAAATTATTAAGGTGAGAGGCTCCAGCTCTTTAAATTGAATTATTTTACTGTGTTGTATTTGAGGACATACTGGAGACAGTGCTTCACTGGAGCTGTGGCAACTGTTGAGAAGTCATTGAATAGTTTTGATTCAATTAAATGTTGCTGAAGATTGCCAAAATGTAAGGTGTTAGCCCAATTCTGCATGGCCAAGGGTCCTCTCCCTTGTTTTTCATTTTTGAATGCTTATTTTTTGTGCAAATCTAAAAATAACCAGAAAGATATCTAGGCCGAAAATATAGGGGAAAGGAGAAGACTAGTCTTTGGTTTTGAAATAGGTGTTAGAAGTGACTATGGGTGTGAGGGCGTTGAAAGCAGATTAGAACTGCAGTTTGTGAAAGCAGGCCCAGCTGAAATCTGCGGGGCTGTCAGAGGCTGTGGCGCAGGGCAGGAAGGCAAATAGCATTCCTTCCTGTTTCTTGCAGCTACAGTGAAAAGAGAGTAACATTTTAGAAGATACTTTAGTATTTCTCATACTAAAGATATTGTATATTTTGCTTGAAAGAGCACAAAGAAAATGTGAAAATTGAGAAGAAATTGTTGAGGTTTGGTTGTTCTTAAGTACACCTTGATCTCACTCTCTAAATCAGCCACACAAGACGAAAGACATCACCAATCCTATCCATTGTTATTTTCTATTTATTTAATTGTTCCTAGTACACTGTGTGTAGAAATCTATGAATAAATAGATGTGATTGTGGGTAGTAAGTATGGAATGAAGAGGAGCAGCGTAGGCTTGCTTCTGAAGAGAGAGCATTGTTATCTGTACATGCAGCTCAATACGTACTGTCTACATCAAATTCTGGAGTTGTTTTAATTTCGTGTCAAACAGTTTAAAGTGGCTGCAGTTCGATAGAGGCACCGAAAAATCTAAATAAGCTTTTATGAGTTAGTTTAACATGATTTCCTTCATATAACAATGCTTACAGGCTTCGAGGGGGTGAATTGCTGCTTCTTTTTTTTTTTCTTAAGCCATTATCTTCCAGCTCCCAAATACTCTACTAAAATAAAAGTGAAGTCCCCAGTTTTAAGAAGGTTAACTTACCGAGATCAGGGTCGCAATCAACAGCGAGTTGAACAAACGAAGCTTTAGAGGTTGGTCGATTCCAGGCGGCAGCTCTGAATGGAAAAAATCATAAAATAATGCTCCCAAAAACAGTGCTGGGATTAGAACAGGGGACACAAAAACCATTCCTATGATTGCTAAGGTTGTATAAAGAGAGGCCATTTCGCTTCAGTAGAAGTGAATGCGACAAAAACCGATGCTGTCCTTCCCTTGTTTGTCCGGTGTTTTGGAGGTGTCTTCCCAGCAGAGTGAGCGCTCTGTTCATAAAAGTTTATCAATGTTGCAATACCCTAATTTTCTCCACCCTTCTTTTGCTGATGATATTATTGGCAGCACTTCCTCATACTAAATCAAGGGGAGAGGGGATTTTTTTTCCTTTACAAAAAATGGAATTCAAAGTACATTGGATTCATGTATATTGTGAGTTCCTCACTAACACTGACCAGTGAGTACCCCAAGAGGTCCTTCTCTGAAGATCGTCCATGATTGGGTTCCTGTGGATTCATTACAATGGACATTCCTGTTGTAGCATTGAATTTCAGTGACGTGGGGCTACTTGCAGTTGTCGTCAACTTCTCCGAGAAGAGAACTATTCAAATCCACATGTTTCTCTAAGCTTTGTTTCACAGTGGAATGCCCAGCGCAAGTCTCAGCATACAGCGAGGTCACTCCAGATACATGGTGGCATCTGTAAAATCACCCCACTCTTGGTTCTGGAAAAAGCTTTTCTCCAATTAAACTCTCAGAATTTTATATTCATTGTAATTCTTGTTTGTAGTTTAATATAGAGGCATTATGAATGCATGTCTGTTGGTGAAGGGTGGTTAAAGTTAGTGGCAGTTCTTTAGTGAAATAATTTTTCTGTTTTGTATTCCTGTTGGAATTTAATTTTCCACACAATTGTAAGGTTACAGCTCCCAGACTTTTTCCTGTCATGGCTTTTAAAACAAAATTCCAGTCTTGAAGCTGAATTAGTCCTGTGCCTCACTAGCACTATATTTCAAACAAAGCAATCGTGGCAGCTGATTGGCACAATTGGAGATAAGAGTGTGTGGGATGAAGCAACATAGATATGTGCCGACGTTTGTGAAATCGGCAGATCCTCAGCTGTTCACAGTGAGGGCTTTATCTTTGTTGACGTTGATGATGTGGGGCCGCCTTTCCCTTGCAAATCCAGCTAGAATCGTTAGTTACAGGTGTCAGGCTGTAGAGTGTTGAAGTCAACCCATCGACACCCATGGCTAGAGTTTATCAACCTATGCCCATAGGGCTTTTTCTGCCCCTCAGCTGGGATTCCTGATGATGGTCTAGGTTATTCGCTCCGTAAGCAGTTTCTACGTAATGAGATTCGTAGAATCACAGAATCATAAGGTTGGAAGAGACTTCTGAGATCATCGAGTCCAACCATGCCTGTCTCCCCACTAAACCATGTCCCTAAATGAGATGTTGTAGCACAGGCTGTGTTTTTTATTGAGTGTTTGTTTGGCCGTACATTCCCAGCAAAACAGCAGAACACCATAGTTCTCACTAAGTGCTTATTTCTTGTGTGGGGGCTGTCAATCAAAATATCCCGAAATACAGTACCAAACGGAGATCAGCTTTCAATATTGTATTTCAGCGTTCGTGATGGTTTCTTATGATTCAATCTTCAGAGGAGGAGAATTCTGTGCTTTCAAACCAACTGGAAGGCAAGAGTAGTAAAGTCACGAAGGCTCTTGCTGCTGCAGGGAGGTAAAGAAAACTTTTAACAGCAACCAATAACAATTTACCAAAATACCTTATGCTTGGAATAGACCAGTTCAGATGATGAACACTTCACATCAAAGAGGACACATGTGTCTGCCATAGCTCCAGAAGCTGCTGCTGACATCGTGTTGGCAGGAGCCCTCCATTCACAGTGTTCAGTGACTCAATCATTAAACACCTTTCATCAAAACCAAAACACCTCACAGATGCTATCTCTGTTTTGAAACCTTGATGGATCTGACACAGTGGAAGAAATACTTCTTAACTGTCTTTTTTATTTAAAAATAAGTTTAAAATATGTTTCAGTTGCGAATTATAGCCCTTCTGGTTTTTAAGTAATGTTTCAGAATATCTTAATATTTTACTCTTAGAAAATACTCTGATTGTGCTCATTGTAACTATATGCTATGCCAACACCTCAGTCCTTCCTCCCTTTCCTCTTACCACAGTTTCCATGTTGTTTCCAGAATCAAACACATCCCATGGTCTTAGAGCTGCTTGGTCCTTCTGGGGATGCTCATATTCACAATTGTTCCATGGTGCTTGGCGCCTCACATTACAAAATGCTCATGTGACTCAAATAATCCTGTTTCTGCATGACACTTTTTTACTGGTGCTTGTTCAGAGATGCTCCAAATATTTCCGGTCAGATCACCCATTCCTTTATGTGCAGATGTGTGGGTGCCAATATCTGTGATCACTGTGAGTCGCTCAGGTTTTTAACAGTCAGTGCGTTTGGGGTTTCTTCTCCCCCAATTGTTTTTGAGGTGTTAAATTTTTAAATAATTTATTTTTATATTTTAGATATTCTATTTTTATTTTTTAAATATTTTATTCCTAAAATATTTTATTCCCTTTCAGTCCGCTCCCTGAAGGAAGTACCTTCCATCTTTGCAAATAAAAAGGCTTTTTCTCTTTCTGGCAGTAGATAGATATCCATCTTGGATGAGAAAATAGCAGTAGTAGCTCCTTAAACTGCAGGCATTTGCTGATGTGTTTTGCTGCTTCCTTTGTTTTATTTTTCCAGCAACCTCACTGCGAACCCCCAACTCGCACGAAGTCTTTCCCTATCCATAGATGATGCATTAGCTACAGAAGATTCAAGAGATTCTACTAAACTGGAGAAAACTCACACAGCCTGGAGTCTGGCATTGTAACGTGCGTTATGGACTTGCATACGGATCTTCATTTGCATAAATCACTCAGCTATTCCGAGCGCACACAACTGATAATTTATTCACTGAATTTAGTGTTGCTGGAGACTGGCATGTTTAATATATCAGTTAGTGAGTACAGAATTGATGATAATGGAGTAAATTCTTCCCATTTTCTCCTCCGTGAGCCTCCGTGTATGCAGGAAGTCAGTCACCTCTCACATTCATTCTTTTATGAAGTTTTCAGCATATTTTTCATAGTCCCAGTAATGATAGGAAGGCAAAGTATTATAACAATACCTATTCAAAGAAATGTAATTTTTGCTGTTTCCTCCTCTGGCTTAACCTGTTGGTTTTGGTAAGGCTTACGTAGATGTGGAATTCCGGACCTCTGTGTAGATTCACAGAATCCTAAGGTTGGAAGAGACCTCTGAGATCATCGAGTCCAACCATCCCTGTCTCCCTACTAAACCCTGTCCCTAAGGAACTCACAAAATGCACAAAACTCATCAACTCCACATCAGTTTGTGAGCTTGTTTATCAGTGAGAGACAGGCGGCGTTCAACCCATCCACTGACAAAGGCAGAAGCGGCAGGGAACCTGGAGCTCAGGAGTTACACGAGTGTCATGCGTCACTGTTTTTCTTGTAGTGTCTTTCTCTTAACATTGTGAAACATTTCTCTTCCCGGATTGCAGGCTGGGCCAGGGAACACAGCCTACAGGTAGCCTGTACTTAGTTGCTGATTGCAGAGCCACTCTGTGTAAGACAGGAAATACTACAAGGATTAGTTAAAGCATGATAAAGTAGCCAGCTCTAATGACTGAGGTGTCGATTCCATCAGATACAGCCAGCTTAATAACTACCTGGAAGGCATAAAGCTAAGAAAACAAGAAAAATAGTGGATTCCAAAGAAGAAATAAAAGCAAAAATAATAGCTCCTGATATGTTCAGTTTTTTTAATGCACATTTCAAAATGAAACATACTGGTAAATATAATTAACTGGGTGGTTTGGGTTTTTTTTAAAATTCATTCCAGACAATTTGGTAGGATAATCATACCCTGTAGTGCAATTTAACTGACTTGGGGTTTAGCAGGCAGAGCACATAAGAGACTTAGAATCCTCCAGTTCACTTTTCTTTTCTTGTATCTCTGTAAACAAATGACTGAAGGCATCTCAGGCCTCTTCGTACCCGTAAGCCTTAGTCTGTTACTGGCTTTTAAAGATGTTAAATATTTGTCTGATCTACCTCCTTCTTTATGTAGGCTGCCTCCTACCTGGCTTTCAGTGCCCTCCCTTTGTGTTATCTCATCTCCCCACCCACAGCAGTAGCTACTCCCTGTGCCTTTTGCTCTTACTCACAGCTGAAAACCATCTTCCATTTAGTCTGCTATTAATCTTTATGTCACCCTTTCCTTTCTTCCTCTAAGTTATTATTTGAAGTCTCTCCCTTCCAAATGGCTCCGAGGTTAAACATCTGCCAACAAATTCTGAAGGAAAAAGCTGTGCTTTATAAAAAAAAATTAAATAAAAATTATGACAAATATTATGTGATGGAAACTCAGCTCTCGTGCTGTACAGTTCAAAGCAGGTACAGTTTTGAGATGGTGACTCAACGGAACATTTTTGTTCTGTGGCAACTTCAAATGTGGACAAGCCAGCAAACAAAATGAATTATTGAGGTAAAGGAGAACCAGAGCGCGAAGCTTCACAAATAAAAGCAGAGTTTGCAGGGCTATGCCTGTTTGCTTCAGGACCAGTGCAGAGAATGCGCATCACAGGCAAAGGATAAATTCTTTTGAATAAATAATGTTACATATGAATAGTAGAGTTAATAAGTTTGGACCGTTTTCTAATTGCCTGCTTATTTTTCAAAATACTTGCTGTTGCAGAGTGACTTTTCCCTGGAGTGGGACACAGGTAATGTAACGACAGCAAAGCAGAGATAATGGAAGTTGTAGAGTTTTGCACTAAACCACTGTAACCTGATTGGTTTAGAACACACGACCCAGCTTTAAAATTGTGTCAGGTTAAAATGTGCTCTGTTATTAAACTTACAGCTTTAGCATATGAAGGCTGAACAATAGATTCAGTGGAAATATTGAATTCTAAAATACAGCTGAACGTTTCGTAATGTCTGTTGGGTGCGTTCTGTGTGCCCAGAGCAGGAAGAAGTTTGCCAGGTGTTTCTGCTGGCGTTGATAAGTCAGTGTGCACTGACACCTGGTGACCAGAACAAATGATGCACAACGATCAGCTTTTCCTTTCATCATCTCTTTTCACATCTCCCTGTAACACAGAGCTGTTCCAGTAGTGCCAGGACCTCCGGGCTGTACTGACCTTCCCAGCATCTCACTCGTTTTCGGGACCTGGTGGTGTTGTGGTTTGGCCCTGAGTGTCTTTACCTGTGATGTCCTGCCACGTTACGTTGTTCTTCTGTGAGGAAGCACCTCCTGCTTCAGACTGTAAAGAAGCTCTTTGTCAAGTAATTGTCACACTGTATATTCCCATAGACAGATTCCCATTTATCTATATATTAATGTATATGCTTGATTTTTAATGTTGTATTCCTTAACCAATACTTTTTATAACATCTGTAGTTCCAGTCTAACCCTTTTCCTAATCTCCTCTCTCTTCCTTCCATTTCTTTCTTTTCCGTCTGTGCTAAAATATTCCCTGCCATATCCAGTTATCTTTAAAGTTGACTCTAACTCAACCTCCACCAGATCCAGGCTGTGATAAATCATTGATGGTGCCTGTTTACACTTAACCTGTAGATTCATGCCGTTACCTGCCCCAAGCTGTCCTCAAATCACAGTTTGCCTGTTAATAATCTAAAAGAACCTTATTGAGCCAAACTGCATTGCAAAACACTCACCGTGGGGACCAGATCTTTTATGGGTACAGGAGAAACTCTGAAGAGTTGGTAGAGGAAAGTAAGGGAAGTTTACCTGATTTTGCCTATCGTAAGAGAAAACAAAACAAAAGCCAAAATGAATTTATTAGGTAAAAAGAAAACGGGTGCAATGCAGAAATTTAAGATTATTTAAGAAAAGGAAAATTGCAGGTGTCCTTTTAAAAATCTTTGCAAGCAGTGAGAGATAGGAATCAGGAAACGAAAGCAAGAAATGGAATTTTACATCAATCTTAGAAAATTTACGATATTTTCCAGGCCTTCATTTCCAGATCGAAATGCTAGCAACCCACCATAAATAGTTAAGAATATTATTCCATGGAATCCCTCTTTCAAATGGCACCAGGTCACTTTTATGCCATGATCCTTTAATCTTTTCTTGTAAAGCAGTCCATCGTCTCTGAGCACATCGAATTCACAGGTCAAAATGAAAGTCTCAGGAAGATGAGCAATAACACTGTCTTCAGCCAGCAATGGGGAAAAAACAGGTTCAAACGCCAGCTTCATCAGTGCATGGAGTTCTTCTGAGAAGGGCAGTGTTGTACTGGGTTTGTAACCCCTTGTTTTAAACTCATGAGGGATGCAGTCAGCACTCACCCATTTCCGATACTTCCGTTGCAAATCTTCTGGAACATGACAGCCTTTAGACATCACGTCTACGTCTGACACATCTTTATTAATATACTTCAAACCATAAGCAATGAGGTGTTCCTTTAATAAAATAGGGACTCCTTTATTCTGCTGATAAGAAGGCAAATTGAAGTCCACAGCCTGGAGAAAAGGATATATTAAGATTTGTGCTCTCAGCTTCGGGAGATCTCTTCTGTTCACCAGTGCTTGGGCAACAGCAGCAGCAAGTGTACCCCCGCTGCTGTCTCCACAGACTGCGATGCGGGAAGGGTCTACTCCGTGATCTCGTGCAGCCCTCATAAAGTGTACGGTGGCAGCGAGACAATCCTTAAACTGGGTTGGGTACGGATGCTCAGGAGCTAAGCGATACCTGGATAGGGATGAAATGCTTTAACATAGTCATATCTAGTGAGCGATCCAGTTGTCATCTGTGCATTCATATGTTTCATTCCGGACAGGAAAATATTCTGAAATTATAATTAGAGCAATGGAATTTACTGTAATTATTGCTTTTGATTATTATTTGCTACTGTTGTTAATGTTTGGGAAGTCAGTGCACTACTTTGTCTTCGCAAAATACTTCTTTACCTGTGTTTTAGGTGTCTGAAGGCACATGCTGAGTTATTGTTGAATTAGGTGGCGAGGTAGGTTATGAATCAGTTGTCCGCAATCCTAGTTAGAAACTGAAGCGAACATTTCCCGACATATTTTTCAAGGATATGAACATAGAGAATTGAAAATTAAAATATGCAATGTTTTCAGTGGTCTTCTATAAGCTGGATTCTTTATAAGCAGAATCAGTAAAAGTTAATGGTTCTTCAATTATTTTAGGATGTAAATAGTAATTAGTGAAATTTAAATCAATTTCCAAGACATTAACTCTTTTCCCAAGCTTTTAAAGTTGGTTCTTTTACAAATGCAAAACAGCTCATGAGAAAAATATTTTAAATGTTCATCTCTGGTTGACTGCAAGTTAAATGTGGATATCCCTCCCCATACTGCTAAAATTATTGTTCCTGGGTAACCAATCACGCTTCCAACACAGTGGTGGCTTTCAACTTCAGATGGTTTGCATGTGGCTTTAGGAAACAAAAACATCCTCACCTAGTAGTGGTGGCTACAAAGTATGAAATTATTATAATGTATTTTATTTGGAAATGAGCAAGTGGAGTCTAATTGGCTAATTCTTCCTAAGAGCAATTAGTGCTGGTGCAATGCATGTGATCATTAAATATGAGTACCCTATGCACTTCAAAAGGAGCTTGGTTTGGTGTGACTATGTGTTAAAAACTGACAAACCGAGAAGGAGGTACAAATGGCTGTGATGTTGTGTGTCTGGATTCACTCCACTTACCCCACCGACACAACCACTGAATTGCTATTTCTAGCCAAAAAGCAGCACGTTCTTTCATAGGCCCCTGTAAAACAAAATATTTCAATGGAATTGGATCTTGCTTTTAAAAAAGAGTGGCATAAAAATACCCTGAAATTGTTATCTCTGTTCTGTGATTAATGCTACACTGGAATTGCCTTAGAAAATTTACTTTCTCTTCCAGGCCTTTATTTCCAGTTCAAAATGCCATCAACCCACCACTAGGAGCTAAGAATATCATCTAATCTGGACATTGCTCTCAATTTCATTACGTCTGGGGGAATCTTCTTGCCAGTAAGAAACCTGGACTTTACACCAATGAAGTGTTTCAGTCTCCTCTTTGAAAAGTTAGTTAGCAGAAAACAGGGTTGCTGCCACTTCTGAAGTGGTGGTGAAGATGAGGAGTTATTTAAAAAAGAAACACAAAACCCCCTTGCTAAGCTCAGCACGCAAATGTTTCTTGTGCATGAGCCAGTCCCCCGTGCCTTTCCATTTCAAATGCCAAAATGCATTTTTGCCTTGTTTTGCCTCTAAAGACACACGGCAGCATCCACACACGCACACAGGTTGCACGCACGTGTGAACGCAAATTGGGTTCTTTAGGAAATAAAATACTGATGAGTGTTCCAACTTTTCTCATAGGCATGAGGAAGAAGATTGAAGAAAAGCATTACAAATGACCACAGAATAGAAATTCTAGATACGTGACCTGTATAAAAGCACTTTAACGTGATGCCTACTGCATGTAAATACAATTGTTCTGCTACCCTGAAATTAATTGTGTTACTTATAATGCTTAACCTCCTAACTCTTCTTGTCATTTAAGAAGTACCATGTCAGATCAGAAATCACATAGCATTTCTAGTAATTGCTCTTATCATATATATCACTTACGAATGCTTCCAAACAGTCCAATTCCTCCATGGAAATACAGGATTCCTCTTCTGTGGCCAGTGGTTGGTACTTTTGGCTGGTAAATTCTTACTTCAACCTTTTCAAACCTTAAGTCCTTGATAAAAAGGTGTTTGTCTTTGTATGGAGGTATTCCAGCCGTTGCAGTCCTGATGAAACGGATCTCTGTGGTGATACCTACTTTTTCCAAATATTTTCCCTGTTAATAAAGGGAAAGAAACCACAAATTAGTGCAATTTTCCATCTTACCTGGAGATTGAGCATGAAAAAATTAAAATTCCTTGGTCAATTCAGACTTTGTCTCCTGCTCATTCTGACAATGAAGTGGACAGTTATGGTGATGATTTGGATAAATCTCCATTGTAATCTAATACCTATCAAAATTTGAGATTCAAAGAGCATTAGATTTGACAGGAAAGGATGAATTTATCTTCTATAGCTGCCTTGTGTCCACGCTTCTCCAAAGCAAGGCCTTTGAGACTGTGGGGAAGGCGGCCTGAGAGCTGCTTTCACGGAAGCACAGAAATTTGGCTCATTAATACCATCCTACCTCTCTGGCAAAACCATTACCGGTACAATACAGCAGTACATGGGGTTAGCTTTGGGGGTAATTCTAGATAAAATCTGCCAGATTAGGCACAACTTCTTCACACTCATTTGTCTCCAGTGTCTTCACACGCATCTTTTGTCCCAGCTGAAGGCTGCATATGCCAGTAAACTTTTATTTTCCCTACATTTTAACATCATGGATTGTCATACCTTGAAAGGATTGGGCTACTTTGGCATCATTAATTGCCCTCACAGCAATACCAAGACTTGGACTTCACTTGCAGTTAAGTTTTATACAACCATACACTAATATTTGTACCTTTCTGATCCTTCGAGGCGATTTGCTGCAGTGCTTTTGCTTGGCCTGTCACTGGCCAGCTGAAAGCACACAAAGCTCGAGGCCGGGTTGGATGGAATCTTCAGCAGCCTGGTCTAGTGGGAGGTGTCCCTGCCCATGGCAGGGGGGTTGGAACTAGATGATCTTTAAGGTTTCTTCCAACCCAAATAATTCTATGATTTGATGAATCTATGAAAATTTTAAGTTCTGAAGTTAAAAACTACATTCATCACCAGTTTCTAAATTCTGCAGTTTAGCTTTTCACATATGAATTACAGAAAGGTAAACCTTTGATCGATAAAGAATAGTCATGCAGTGTTTTGAAAGTGTGGAAATCCACAGACTGTACAGTAGATATAAGAAGATTTAATTTGACTTCTATTTCTACCCTATTTCATCCTTCACTCTCGTAGCAGTGTGGGGGCCTGGGTGGGGCTCTTCTCAAGGGGCACAAAGAATCGTGTTCTTACGAGCTTGCATGACTAACTGCAGGCAAAACTTAACAAGCAGTGTAGCATGGAAAGGGAGGAAGAAAAGACATTAGGACATGGAACTGAAGTGGCGTGTGATGCACAAGCCAAAGAAACTGAAGAGGTTTTTCACAATTTTAACAAAATAAAAGAGGCTTAACTTAGGTCTCCAGAAGTGTTTTTAAAATGACAGGGACAAGAGTTAACTCAGGAAGGGGTAACTGGTGAAACAGAAAGACAAGTGGAAGTCGTATTTAAGTTTTCAAGAGAAACAAGGATCAAAATCAAGGAGGGATCAAAAATGCGCCAAAAGCTGGCACAGAAAGAGAGCTTCATTATTGCGTGCACTGTCTCAAAAAAGGAAGCCCTATAGACATATTGAAGGGCAAAAGACAGCGGTCTTTCGGATGGCTCAGAAGTAGAGCAATAGTTGTAGAAGAGCACCGAGATCACAGACATCGTTCTGTTTGCTCAGTCTCTGAATACGCACTGTGCTATGCAGAGCAGAGGTTCCACATACACAATAAGCTGTTTCTGCCTTCCAGCACTGCATCGGACCAACAGGATTGAAAAGCTGAAACACAGGCCATCAGAAAAACCTGGATACTGCACAATCTGCAGAATCTTATGTTTTCCATGTTGTTCCTTTGGTGAGCAAGCAGTGGAGTCTATTAGACCCACTGAGCTGAAAGTACCTGCAGCGGTGCTCACATCCTCAAATACATCCAGTTTCATATTTGCAATATATTTAAACATTGATTATAGACAGCCGATCCATTATCCCCCATCAGAAATTAAATTTAAAACTCCAGCTTTAATAAAGTTTTACTTACCAGATGAAACCCAAAGTTCAGGATGTAATGAAGAACATAAAGCTTTTGGCGCTGACTAAGTCCATGAGGAATTTCTACCTCAGGTTGTTCGTAATAGAATGATATTGCCAGAAAGAAGATCAGCACAGCAAGGAAAATTGCTAGGAGTTCCATCTCACTGTACTGTTAGGAGCCAGATGAAAGAACCAGCTGTGGGTTCCTTCTCCCTCTGACTTCTGAAGTATTTCTGAAGGTAAAGGTGCAAGATCAGCAACTCTCTTCATTTGCATCATCCAGTCTTTAAAATTGCCAATAGGAGGCTAAAAACATAGCAACCGAATCATACCATTAAACAGAGATTAGCAATTAGTCTTGCGAGAGGCTTGCATAAGCAGTTTTTTATTTTAGGAGCAGATGTGTCTTGAGTCTGTGTCCATCACCATAGAACCAATGCTTGGTATATCATTTGTAGCATCAGCATTCTCAGAAGACAAAAACCTGTTATACCTCTTGCTCTTTCTTGAATACGGTTAAGTCTATTATTTCTTCGTGGCACAAGATTTCTTAGCAACCATCTTCAGAGCCACTCAGTTTCGTGATTTACTTTGCCTCCACACCTTACTTCTTCAGACGTTTAGTGAAATCAAGGTCTGTCACAAACACATTTCATCACACTTGATGACTGACTGTACCCTGCTACACCACACCTGAAGTGTCAGTGCTTTGCCTCTTGCTTGGTCCTCCTTGACAGTTTTTCTCCATCCAGTGAAAGCCTATACCAACCGTTACATTTGTTTGGTTTGGGGTTGGTTTTTCAACAGCCTCTTGGTTGAGC
This sequence comes from Neomorphus geoffroyi, assembly GCA_033558235.1. Lineage (NCBI taxonomy): Eukaryota > Metazoa > Chordata > Aves > Cuculiformes > Neomorphidae > Neomorphus > Neomorphus geoffroyi. Next base: position 5,716,886 of record JAUMJM010000029.1, on the reverse strand, counting down.
CCTACAGAACTGCAGTCTCTGTCTTCTCATGAATGCGTGCTTACCGCTGCCATTCCAGGAGAAATATGATTCCAGCTGATGAAAACTGGATTGGACATCATGGTTTCAGAATGACTAGACATCAGCAGCCTGCTCTTTGCTGTGTATTCTGTGGTGAGCTTTAGGATCTGTGCCCTCCTCTGGGATGAAGGTATTTTCAGTAGATAAATCATTGGTGATAGAATTTAACCTGAAACATAAAATCTGTAAAGTAAAGCTTGTTCAGCTCATATCATGCCACTCTTGGGAATCACATCTTTTTACCAGGCTGATCAAATAGTGAAGGCAAGAGATTCTGACTCTGAAAAATAACAATATGGGTAGAGTGAGTGTGTAAAATTTTATCTTAAATAGTAATTTTTAAAAAGGTGTACAAGGGATGAACTGACCTTGAGATGCGTATTAAGGTGAAACTAAATGTGAGGAACACAAAAGCCTTAGCATGCATAATTCATGACCTGCATAGGAAAGAAGACCTCAGACTTATTCCTGACTTTAAAAAATGTTTATTAATTGTTTAGAATAAATAGGAAGGAATTTCATTTTCAACTGAGAAGCAGCCGATTCAGTGTTCTGTTCCCTCTGCCCAGACTGTTTCTTCATTTTATCAAACAATTCTTTGTGGACTTTCATTTCCCTCCTTTCTAGAAGGCTGTTTACATGCTAAGTATAAAAACAGGTTCCTTTGTGTTTATCCTTCCTTATGGCACTGGAAAGGTTTGCACAGCTCAAGGGCTGTTGATGAAAGGCATATTGCCTGGTGCTTGGGACAGTCTTGGGCAATGGAAGTGTTGAATTCAAGCCAGTCAGGACTGAGGTGCTTATGGGGTTCAGCTTTCTTATAGTTCAAAGTCATTAGAAAATACTGTTACAGAAAACAGGGATGCAGCTCACTTCTTTAGCATCTTGTACTGGAAGTAATTAAGCAGCTTTGAGCCAAACTGCGCTGTTCCAATGGGTCGGGCGTGGTTTACGTGTGCTTATCAGATTTGGCCCCTCTGAGGATCTAAGACCTCTCCTGACACTTGGACAGACCCTTTGTGCTAAGGTTCTTACCACCTACTGTTCTGTTTTCTAAATCTTTTTGGTGCCAATCCTTGTGGTGGCCAGTTTACCAACAGCTGCTTGGTCTTGGGATGTTTTGGGCATGTTAACTGGTGTCACATAAATAGGTACGGCTCCGGTACATGGCTGAGGGGTGAGAGCCACCCACCAGAGTTAGCGTTACCTGCAAGAGTCCCCTCATGGACTGTCACCCACAGCTCTGCTGTAGGAGCCCCGCACGGGCTTTTCAGCTAACAGGTTACTTGCTGCCAGGGAGCCAATCGGGCTGTCATCGGCACAGTGAACATTTCTGTAGTGCCTGTCAGACCTTCCCCAGGACTCTCATTAAGTCAATTTTGCAATACTGAAACAACAGGTAATTTATTTAAAGTCATAAATAAAACAAGTTCAGAATTGCCGTCAATAAACTAACTTGCTGCACTAGCACTGGATGATTACAGCCGGTTAACAATGATCGTATATATAAGATGCAACAACTGAAATTCGAGTCAGTAGTTATTTTCCCAGGTAACATCTGACAAAGCCAGAGGTGCGTGCGTGACTCTTACCAAAAGAGGTGTCCTTATCCGGGGGATGAGCGATGCAAGCACATCGACCTGTCTGTCAGGTAAGGTGGTCATACAGTTCCTCCTCCCCAACGAAAGGGTTTTTAGGTGCCGGGCTTACACTTTTGAAAACTCTTTGGCACCTCTTAGCGAGGTGGGACTAAGAGAATGATCAGGCATTGGTTGGCTCTTGGCAAGGCCTGCCGTGTCATGCCATCAGAGGTGGGACTCAGTTTGTCACACCCACAGGGCGAGGAGCTCAGCACATGCTTTTGGGGGCCTTTCTGTTCTCAGCTGAAGCAAAACCAGGCTGTGAGGACTCCACCCAAGATGCTGCTCAGCTGATTTGAGCATTAGGCCCCCATCAGACCCGTCTGTCTCACTGGATAAAGTTGTTCAAGTAAAACCATTCCCTTCCGCGAAGTCACAGTGACTTCAGTGCTTGCCCTCTCTTGCAAGATCAGCTTTGGCAAGTCCAGGTAATTCCGTTATACCACAACTCGGATACTGGGAGAGGAGGTGGCTGCTTGACCCCAGAAGCTCCCTGTGACTTCTGTGGAGCAGGGAGCCATCTGGTGCTGAAAATCTGAACTTGGAGACTGAAGTAGCCCAGCCAAGTCCTCACCAACACCCTCTGACTGCCACAAGCTGTAAGCTGCCCGCAAGGCACTGACAAGATCTGGTAACGGCTTATTTGATGCGATAACTTGTCTGTGCATGGTTCTATCTATGATTATTTCTCTCGATGTAGAATTCCTTGTGGAAAGACATTGCCGTGCGTAATTCTGTAGATGCACCGCGAGTTTCTCATCGATTGCATTTTAAGTACCTGAAAACAAATTCCACGCTTTGGAAACTATAAAATGTCTTCAAATGAACAAGCATCCTATCTTAGCAGTGCAAGACACAGAGCAGATCTGTAATTAAAGAAAATTAATTGGAGAACAGGAAATTCCATGGAGACAGTTAGATTTTGCGACTTTCTAAATTTCAGAAAATATGGGAGTTGCTACTGTAAAAGGAATGCATTGTTCCAAGGCTTGCTGTTCTCTGCTTATCCATCTGCACTGCTATGATTATAACCTGTGATACAGAATAAAATGCGTTCAATAATTCTGCTGACATATTATAGAGCTAAATTTATTAATTTTTGTAGTAAATTAAGACTGATGGATAAAGGACTATGGAAGAATCTCAGGAGTAGATCAGGGCAGAGTTTGGACACTGGGCACGTGTGAAATAGTGTGTGATCATACGTGATCATCTTGTAACCTAAAACATACCCAGGGGAAATGTATGGACATCTGTAGTTCTGGCACTCCCAACCATCTCTGTGCCTGCAAAGAACCATCAAAAGAACAAGCCTGGTGTAGAAGATGCAAAACGCAGTGATACATGAATAGAAATGGTCTTAAATCAAGGTAAGCCTAGTGATACTCACAGGTTGGACTGACATTCATAGCCAAGCTGGTTTTAAGCCAGTTTGCTCCTGTATAACAGCCCAACCGTGATGGAACAGACATGGATTAACTGCTCAAGTATCATCTAGCTTTTTGGATAGCTTTTCCATCAGATACTGACTCTCCTGGCCTCGCTTCAGCCAGAAAACCAGACTTCATCTTGATATCAGATACCAAAATGGATCCCCAGTTTCTTATGAGGTTGCCTAACCAAGGCAAATCCTGTGCTCCTCGAACATGGAAACATTTGGAACTTCATAATGTTCTTTACTCCTGGAATAATTTAGTTCTCTGAAGAGTAAATTGCCAATATCCGCAATAGAAAAAATTAAACAAAACACATGTGTGAACAGCACATGAAAAAAACATAAATTCATTGTGCTGAGAGGGACTGGAAAAAAAAGAGTTCACAGGTAACAACTTGCTACTCCAGAGATTTGTAACTGCTAATTAACGTGATGAATCTAAGTCACCATTTTCTTCCTACTCACATTTTGGCTGCCAGGGAGTGAAGGTGGGCGCTAGCTTCTTTCCACGCTGTGTGTGCATAGCTATTACCAGCTCAAAGTGGTTGCATAACCGTGATGAAATATTTTACAATTCCAAGCTTTGCGTGCCCAGCTGTTTTGACACGCAACAGCAATCACCGTGGTGTCTCTGTTTTGCAAAGGGGAGTCTGCCCTCATAAGCAGTGGAACAATTGAGCTGAGATTTTTTTATTTTCCTTCGTGTTTTGGATATTCACATAAATTATTATGGCAGCTACCATGCTGTTTGAATATTTTCTCCCCAGATTCCGAGTAAACAAGTTGATTATTTATCTGATTACACAAAGTAAAACCCGCTATGTCTCTGTCTTGCCTGAACACAACCAGATGCTTCTTAGAAAGGAACTTTATTGATGAGAGTTTAGAGGAGTTCAGTTATGCTTGTGCAGTTCTCCCTCACTGCATTGGTGTTGCCAGTCTTGGACACTTACAAGCAGCCATCTGGTACAGCTCTCACTCCTGAACCTCCCTTCTGTGCCAGGCATCTCCCTTTAAAATCACATTTTCAAGTAAGTAAACCCAATCCCCCCCTTCAGATTTTACAGGTCCAAAGCTACCGGTTGCCTATACATAAAACTTGATGAAGAAGAGTGCTCATCTCAGCAGTACTGACAGCGTCTTCAATGGCTTGAGACGATGGGAGGGCATTTTATCCATGCAGTCATGCTGGCTTTGTGTTTATTATGTGGATATGTGTATGCACATTGCTGGTTACTCAGAGATCACATGCTTTAAAATGTTTTTTGCTGGGGTGAATTTTTGTTCTTTGGCATAAGAACAGCAAAGCAAGCGTACCAATTAATGGGTTAAAAAAATAAAAATACATCATGTTCCCAAGTAATACCAATTGAAAAATCAAAATTCAGCAGACCCTGCTAATCTTATTATTTCTTTCCTAGATTCTAATAGCTAGCAAATGGTTAAATGAAATACACTCTGTCTGCAGAACAGTTCACTGTATTCAAGAAAACATTTTAATAGCCTTTTATGAAGTTTACAATGTGATTTGCCATTTGACTTGATGACGGAAAAGAGAAGATACCATAAACCAAAAAATGCCAGTGCGGTGTGGAAGCTTTTCTCCATGTGGTACCAGGTCACTTTTACGCTGTTGTCCTCTAGCCGTTTCTTGTAGAGCAGTCCATCATCTCTGAGCACATCATGCTGACAAGTAATGATGCAGGTGTCAGAGAGGCGGCAAACAACAGCATCTTCTGCTAACAGTGGGGAAATTCTTGTCTTAATCAGTTCTTTTGTTTCTTCATGGACTCGTGGTAAAAACGAAGAGGGTGAGGTTGGTTTATAGCCCACTTTAAACAGCTCTGGGATAAGATCTGGATTTATCCATTTCCTATATTTCAAATTGATACTCTCAGGGACGTGAGAACCTGTGATAACAGCTTCCATCATGGAGCAATCTTTATTCAAGTACTTCAGCATAAAACGGACCAAATGTTCCCGGGACAAGAAGGCAGTGAAAGCATTTTTCTGGTAGGATGGCAGATCAAAGTTCAGTGCTTGGAGAAAGGGGTAGATCAGTACCTGGGCACATATCTTTGGGATATCTCCTCTATTTACCAGTTCTTGGCAAACGTTAGAAGCAAAAGTGCCCCCTGCACTATCCCCACAAACAATAATGCGGTCGGGATCCACCCCGTAGGTTTCTGCAGTCTTCAAGAAATGTTCGGTAGCAGTGAGACAGTCGAGAGTCTGGGCTGGGTATTTATGTTCAGGAGATAAATGGTACCTGAAAAGCAGACGGCAGCTATTACAGACGTGTAAACGGCCTGGATGTGCCAGCTAAACACATCCCATGCGTTTGCAAAAACGGACGCAAACCACTATTACTTATTTAAAGTTTTGCAAACTGAAGCAAACCAGCTTCCCCTCCCATTTGTGTCAGAACACAGAAACGGCTGATCGCTGAGGTGACCTTAAATATTGACATCTGAAACTGGGAAAACAGCTTATAATTCCTTATTAGCAAAGGCAGTGATTTTTGTGATTACAGCAATGTAAACGAAACAAATCTCTCTGTTCTTCTGAAAACAGGTGGCACACACCGTGCTGTTGTAACTTCATAAAGCCCTATCAGGTGTTTCTCCCTGGGATTCCACGGCACATGCTTGCTCACACATATCAACAACACAGGGGTAGGCACTAGAGCTCAGTTTCTTTTCTTGTATCTGAAAAAATGCAAGTGAAGCATGGGCATCGCTCAGGGGGTGGGAAGTAGGGGGAAAGCAGCGGGACTGTCTAATTCTGGGAGTAACATTGGGTGGAGCTCACTTACCCAACAGACACAACCACTGAATCAGATTTTCTGGCCAGGTACCGGCATATTCTTTCAAAACTTCCTAAAGAATAAATGATGTTAATGTCATTAATGTCTTAAGAGTATTTGGAGCAATATCATCCCTTTTTTTTATTTACAACATATTGCCATGATTGAGTATTCACCTATTTAACGAGCTACTCAAATTTTCTCTAGGATAAAAACAATCTAGACTTTGGACCATCAGGACACACTGTAAAGTTCATACATTTAGGGAGACTGTCATTCTATAAAGAAAATCAGGAATTATTATGATTATTATTACTATTAGACAAGGAGCAATGGTTTTAAACTGGGAGGTGGTAGAATTAGATTGAATATAAGGAAGACATTTCTTATGATGAGAGTGGTCTTCTATAAACACTGATTATAGAAGTCCCATTAAATGCATGGTTGTTGTAGATCAAAGGGAGGAATGCAGGTGTTAATAATGTCTGTCAGGTTTTCAGACAAAATACATAATTTATTTCCTTAGCAGCACCATTTCCTATAAGGAATAAATATGCCATAAAGAGTGCTATATCCTACAAAAATAATTCAGATACTAAAAGAGGGCTTATTAGAGAGTTTAAAAATGAAACATAAAGTGCTTTCTATCTCTCAGTCTAAGCTTCGGTCATTTCTTAAATTCAGGAGAGTTTCTAAAAATATTTCGTTAACAATGCTAAATAATCTTATTTGCTCTTTCAGTCCCTTACTGATGCTTCCGAACATCCCGCATCCTCCATGGATGAAGAGGACTCCTCTCCGTTTCCTAGCAGATGGTGCTCTTGGGTGGTAAATCCTCACTGGCACCTCATCAAAATGCAGATCCTTTATGAAGAGCTTTGAATCCCTGCATGCCGGCAGTCCATCTGCAACCAACCTCAGCAGTACGTGCTCCCCAAAGAGGCCCAAACTTTCTAAGATCTTTGCCTAGAGAGATGTAACAGGAAAAATGAGAAATTAGTAGAGGGAATTCAAGTCTTCCCACCCTATAGAAGCCACAAGGTACCTTTTTCCATACTATATTTAGGGTAATTATATTATTTGCTATATTACAGGATTTCCACAAATAACTCCAGTGGCTTTGTGATCTCTTATGAAAGTGACTTCCTCTTCAGGATTGAGGTACTGTTATTTCTGGAAGAATGTTGTAACACTTGTTCCATGAAATGTGTTATATAAACACTTCCTAATTTCTGGGATCTGGATTTACCGCAAGTAACATCAGGCATTTTTTTTGGTATGGAAGTTAGAAGTGACGAGGCCTGAGGCTCCTTTTCTAATCAGTGAAGAGAAAGAGGCATTTGTTGAGGACTATTCCAGTTTCAGGTGTGTTAAATCATGCTCTGGAGATGTTTAGGTTGGATATCAGGAAAAATTTCTTTACTGAAAGAGTGCTGAAGCCCTGGCAGAGGCTCCCAGGGCAGTGGTGGAATCTCCATCCCTGGAGGGGTTCAAAAACCGTGTGGCAGTGGCACCTGGGGACAGGGTTTAGTAGGCACGGTGAGGTTGGGCTGACAGCTGGATTTGATTATCTTAGAGGGCTTTCCCTACCTTAATGATTCTATGATTCTATTCGATGTTTATTTCTATTGATTATAAAGGGAGGGTGGGTACTTCAGATGCCTCGGTTACAGTATTTCGGGTTAGGTGAGATGGAAAAGCATGACAGCCTTTAGTACACTGGCAGAAAAACACTCTTGCCAGCTTGTGTGCAAGAATCAGAACCTCGGCTCATCTCCACGCCACAGTGTCAGTAAGAACAAGCTTTAAGAAAATCACTACTGCCTACAATCAGTAATGAAGTGCTGCTGGCCTAAATGATGCCAGATCGTTCTGAATCTTATCTCCTTCTCCATCGGTGAAACTGTTGCCTTTATCAAGATCTCCCAGGCATTGATGAAATGGCTCTGCAGTCAGTTTCTTATTTCTAATGAGGGAAAATATATCCTAAAGAGAGGAGAGGTTTGTTAAATGTGTCAAAATGCTTCCTTATCCAAGGCCAGTCAACTGCTGGTAATTAAGACAGCCTGGAGATCCCACTGGAATCCTCCTTTATTTTGAACACGTGTTGCGATGATGCAATTCCTGCTGGGAACACTATTTCCCTTCCTATTAAATGGTGACTTAATTGCCCTTACAGATTAATACAATATATAATTCATTTTTCTGGAATGATAATAGTCATAACAAGACATTTGCAATTTGTATTGTTCTCTTCTGAGCAAGAGATGTCTCTGTGTGCCCTGCTGTATCAATGCCTTATGAACTAATGGCCAATTTGCAAATTGTTCTTTCCGGCCACATGCATCTCACCTTTTACTTAGATCTGCTCTGGCTATCGCAGAGACAACGCAAAATATTGGTCTTAAAGAGTCATTTTGCTCTGAAGGAATGCCAGAGTAAGACAATAAACATAAACCTAGAAATTCATCAAAATCACCAGGAGATGTCTAAGGGATTTTGAAAAAAAATTAGGTGTTACAGTGGTGAAATGCATCTTTAAAACTCTCCAGAAAAAGGAAGCTGAAATTGCTGGAGCATATTATCAACGAAGATAGAACACGTGCTATTGCATTACAGCCACTTAGGAGCCGTAAAAGCGGGTAAAAACAATCATTAGAAAGAATGTTTTCACCCAACCAAGCATAGAAACATAGAGAACTTAAAAATATGCAGTAATATTATTATATTATGGTCATGGTATTATCTTAATTTTACATGAAAAGCAGCACGAGCTATGTAAGGGCAGCAAATTTTCTTTTGTGCCCAAGGCGCATGGGGCCATTGGAAAGCCAGGGACAATTCCTGGATTTGGTGAACGCTGCTACATGAGTTCAAGCAACTCCCATAAGTCTTTAAAGGATTACAGTGCCCCAAATCACCGTTCCGGATGTGGCCTTAGTTACTGCCTTCACTCTGTGTAACTGGGGGATTAGAGAATGCCTTGAGATGGGCTCCATGCAGACACTAATGAAACCACTCTGTGATTTTCCTGCTGGCTTTCTTATGTGCCCAACCTGACAGGGCTTAGGCTGCTTTTATGTACTCCTGTTACCTCCTTTAAAAGCTTTTTGAGCAAAAGCTTTTTCTTTCTCTGATGGCAAAGCACACAGCACAGGGAGCCTGGCTTACAGGTGCTTAACTAATACTGATAACAGGTCTTGCTGTTTGTTGGAGGAGATGGCCTCTGGAGGTGCCTGCTGACCTACGATATGTGCCTTCTGATTCTGTGATATTTAACTAAGGCACGGTAATTCAGTCACTGTGGAAATATGAACACAGAATCGTGGGCTACAAAATCACTGCAGATGGTTGAAAATTTAGGAAATTACCTTAACTATATCAAAGTGCAGAGATACAGAAGGTTGGTTATTATTATTCATATAAATTATATCCACAGTCCTCCTGTCGTGCACAGGACTAATCATTCCATAACAGAAGGCAATCAAACTACAGTTGCAGCTAAGAATTTTAGTATTTAAAAGAACTCACCTCTTACCGGCTGCTTTTATATATACAGTAAAGGCACATCAAATCCAGTTTTGGGTCTTGTCTTCAAATCTGTGTTACTGTGTGGTTCCCATTACACAGAGCTGCAATAATTAGATGCGTATCTTCATAGTTCTACTCAAGTTTTTCCTTTCCTGAAAATCACAGTATGATAAACTCACCAAAATTTCCATCAGAGCATACATGCAATGATATAAGCAGATCTTTGATGGTTGGTCCATGTCAGGAGGAATCTCTGCCTTGAAGGAATTATGATAAGTTGCAGTTAAAACCAGTAATAAAAAAGCTACGAAGATTCCTGCTATAAAAGCCAGAGCATAAAAGGATTCCATTTTTCTTTGGTGAGAATAGTTTACTAGAGGACTGTTTGATATGATTCTTTCAGTATTTATATTCTCCAACTGACTCCACAGAGAAGTCATTTGCATATTAAAATTCCTCCACCCTCCACCTACGGAGAAGATGGAAGCAGCACACAAACATCCAGCTATTATGATTCTATTCAGCATGGTCGAAGTTAATACGTAGAAGACTCACATCCAGGAAATGTCATTATTTTGTAGGTTCCAAAATTGCAAATGAACTTTATTTTATATCTGGTTTCATTGCATTCTGGCACGTGTGACGTTTCAGAAGTCTACTAGTGTACTGAACAATATTATCTCTACTTATGAACCCATAGAAGACCGGCAATGCTGAATTCCAGTCTCCAGGTTCAGGAACTGCAATGGTTCTGCTCCTGGAGTAGATGTGGAGTGTAATTCTAAGGCCTTTTGCTTAGTGCTGATCTTTTTTTTCCCTGTAATATCGCCGAAGCAGTCAGCTGGCCACATTCTGAAGTACAACTAAAGGAATTTTACTTTCAGAGAGTCATATGGAGTTATTGGTTATTTGATAGCTCCCTACTTGATTGGTTTTTTAGCAAAAACCAACATAAATTAAAGCAAAAATTAAGGCTACTTTTCTATTCTGAGAAGGAATATTAAGGCTGGGCGTTAATAAGCTTTACTAATCCATCCTAAAACAAGTAGGCTTTAAGTTTTGAGTGTCCCTATATAAACATGCTTTTAAATATGACAAACTTGAAGACATTTCTTCTTTATTAACTTTTAATTCTCTTTGTGGTGGATTTAAACCTCCTGCTGATATTATCACCTGAAGAGATCACAGAATATCCGGATTTCCCTTCATAAAAGCTGGATGTCAAAACACCAATTACCTTCTGCCAAATCACTGAGGAGGTCCCAGTATATGTGGGGGTTTTTGCATGATATCAAGGCATTCAGACCAGCAACCAAGCGTCTGGGGAGAGACTGGAGGAGAGGTAGAAGTCCTGTGAAGAGGGGTTCTTGGACTTTGGGGTTGGTTGGTTTAAGGGATTTCTTTTATCATCTAATAGTGTTGGACAGAGTTTAATTGGAGTGTGGGGATGAGTGTTCTGAAAAAGCATCTCTGACAATTTATTTTCCAGGTCAGCTGTTAGGAAACATTGGGATTTATGGCTGTTATTGTTGTAACTGATCTTTCTTCCTCCAAAGGATCAGCTGCTCCTCACTGCCCTGTGCCATTGTGCCTATCAGGAAACATAAAATCACTTTTAAAAGGGCAGCAGTCCCTCTAAATGAGTTAAAGGATCAGGTGGCCTTTGGAAGCCCTGTGTTGTTTGTCCCATGTATCATTTTCTCCGATGCCCTCCTCCAGAACTGTTTTTCCCTTAAAAAGATTAATAATACCAGTTTGTGAGGGGAATGGCAGTGATTCAGCAAGAATGAGCAGATTGACTTTTTGCTGACAGTGGGTGAAGTTCTAGAAATATCCAGATAAATTATTAAAAAGCCAAACCTTATCCTTGCTCAGACCATCATCAAAAATGTTGTGGCTTCTGCAGGAATGAACCCGGCTTCCTTCCGTGCCTTCTCTTCGCTCAGCTGGCTCTCTCCAGAGTTCTTATTTTCCCATCATCAATTTATAATGGGATCTTTTCCCTCCGCCAAGTAAAGCTGATCCAGCCTAGCCCTCCAACCCGAAAAGTTTGCCTTTGACAACAGCATTCTCTTCCTTACCTTCCTCCTCTTTTTGGCTTCCTTTCTAGAATTGTCAATTTGAAGGAGCTTATGACAGAGGACTTGAATTATTTCACCTCTGTCTGTACTAGTGAACCACCGGCTCCGACAAGAAATTAGAGCTGCATGGAATGAATCCTTTTGAAAAAGACATTGTTAGAAAGGATTCAGGGAACATTTAGCTAGAGATTTTTCCCTAAGCTTGTTTACAACCTTCCAGTGCAAACTCGTTTCGAGCATTAGCCTACTGTTCTGGTTTTGTCAAAATCCCCATCATGTGGGTTTAGTAGGATTTCAGTTCAGACTCTCAGTAAGCTTCCCTCATTTTGACAGCCTTGGTTCCTCTGCCTCCCTGGTTCCTCATGTGTCTCAGAAGTTCTGTCAGGACTGAGAATTAGTCAGAAGGAATGGTAAATATTGGATGGCGTAAAAGTGAAGTGAATGCACAAAAGAGAATGAGTCAATCAGTTTTACACAACGTAGTTACCCCGTTCCTGTTTACATCTGGTATTTTTTCACTGCTCTCTCTTCCTATATGAAGAAGTAGCCTAACAGATTGAGCCAGATCCAGCTTCTAATTAAAGACAGGGGAGAAAAATGGGCAGTTAGCACAAATTATAATCTCTAGCGTGTACTAAAATGCCCAAGCAATTGAAAGAAACCCCGCACTCCTGGTGTTGCATCCCTTGGTCTGAATTCCAGGTAGCACTTACACATGCTTTGAAAAACTCTGCTTTGGCTTACAAATACAATTGTTTTTACACATATTGAATCTAGAAAAGAATTTCGAACTACTCAGTAAGACATTTAACATATCTGTGTTCGTGATCTCGATTTGGTGAGAGACCCTGGGAAAGCAGTGAGACATCCAAGCGCAGCTTTTCACACAAGGCCAGACACAAACTGTTTTCTGTCAGGGCTGGAAGTTAAACAGAATCCTGGTCCCTTCGAGCTTAGTCCATGGCAAAACTCCATTTACAAGGCAGCAGTATCAGACTCTTAATACTTAATAGCATCTAGAAGGACAGTGTGAAATCACAGAACCGCTGGGACACGTTTCAAATGGAAAATGTGAACTCAGGGGAAGAATGAAATCAAGAAGCACAAAAATTTAGCTCTTGATTTATCCAAATCTGACAGCAGTACTGCATGTAACAAAAACCAGATCAGCTTGGCAATAGGTTATCCATTTTTAAAGGAGGGTTAGTTTTAATCTGTGATGGTGATAGATTGTCTATGGTCAAGAACCCTGCACTGATGTAAAAAAACTTGTATTACTCAACACCCTGGTAACAGACTTTCCATTGTGTGACAGGGCTCTTCTGTGTTCCCAGCTCTGCATACCAGGGTACTGTGTATATTTGGGTTTCTTCAAGCTGAAAACACAGAGTAGTAGAGAAATAAAATAGTTCATACTTTCATGAAATTTGAAGAGGGGGGTAGAAAAATCTGAAATATTTAGAACTGTCTTTTTACTCCCACTCCAAATCTGGAAGCAACTTTGCACAAAGATCAATAAATCAGAATCATAATGAATGGAAAAAAACAACCCACATCCAGTACTTGTTAGAATATTATTCAAGCTAGAAACAGATACATTAAATCAATATTCACAAGGTTATATTCCGTTTTCACTGGCTTGAAAGGACCTGCCGGTATTTTAAGTTATCATTCATTTTGGTTTTAATCTGGACAGGTTAACACTGTAATATTGCTGACTTTTCTATTTAAAATGTCTGTGGTGATTTACACAAAAAGAAACTGAACTCAGGAATCAAAAAATGAAATTGACTTTGATGAATGTCGTATCCCTTCGGTTTTAATGCTGCTGCTTATTTCCATATAAGAAAGTTATGATATTTGTTACCAGTCCAGACTCTGAGTCATTCCTCTTCAAACCAGACACTGGGCTCTCTGTGCAGTTTCTCTCTCTCCTTCAGAGTTTTTGGACTCAGAGGAAAATTGTAATGCCAGGTGCCTCCCCCAGCTCTGTTTCTAAAGGTATTACTGTAAAAACATGCAGAGGTGCTAAATGCTGCCAAGCAGCAATGGAAATTCTCTGAGCTCTGGTTATTTCAGATGCAGCTAAGTTAGAGAACAGGGAATACCACCTGATCCTGACAGCACGTACAGACTCACCATTTCCAGTTAAAAGGCTTCATCTCCTTCTCTCCAAAACCCTCCCTCCTGCCACTTTGTGATGATGCAGCGGTAGTCGTATGGCTGATTCCATATGAGGTAACCTGGCATTTAAAGGTAAGAACTATGCAAGTTTCTCTAAATTTATTTTCTTGTTTTTATCTGAAAAATTTTGTGGAACTTTGGAGCTGAAATTCAAGGATTTAGATATGGCTCATATTTTGTGTTTAAAAAAGTGTGTGTGATAATTTTGAATGAACACTCTGTTATCACGTGGCCACTTTGAACAAGGGCCGTTTTAAAAAATACCTATTCAATACCAATGCATAAAATTGAATCATAGAATCATTAAGGTTGGAAAAGCCCTCTAAGGCCATCAAGCCCAGCCGTCAGCCCAACCCCACCGTGCCTGCTAAACCATGTCGTGAAGTGCCATGTCTATACACTTTTTGATCACCTCCAGGGATGGAGACTCCATGGTTTCCCTGGGCAGCCTGTTAAATGCTTGGCAACACTTCTGGTGAAGAAATTTTTCCTAATACCCAATCTAAACCTCCCCTGGCACAACCTGGGGCCATGTCCTCTCATCCTATCGCTTGTTGCTTGGTGAAGAGACCAGCACCCACCTCACCACAACCTCCTTCCAGGGAGCTGTTGAGGGCGATAAGGTCTCCCCTCAGCCTCCTCAATTTATTTTGAGGGATTCAGCTTCCTAACTCGCTTCTCGTGGGTGGGTGATGGAACTGGGCTGCCTTGTAGAGCTGCTCCCGTTGCAGCGGGGCTTTAGTCGCTGTAGCTTTACAGAGGTCTGGGAATGTCATTTTTCAGTAATTCTAGTTTTTACCACTAGATGGCTTCCCAGGACAGTGGATCCTGACCTCCTCAATTAACGTGTGTGCTTGGACTCCACATTCTCAAATGATCTGTACAGTCCTAACACCGAAGTTCTTTCCAGCTCAGCTGTGACGGCAGCAATGTGAGGTCTGACATCCTCCCGCATCTTCTGCCGTACTCAGAGCTGTGCACATTCCTGGCTGCTGCCGCAGCCACTAAGCATGCAGGAACTGCTCTCCGTTCAAACGCACAGGGGGACCTTCCTGGGAAGCGTTTTCCTCAGCGGAGCTGCAAACACAGCTCACCTGCCCGGCGCTTCCCAGCCAAGCTGGGGGCCTGCCTGCAGTGCACTTTGCCCTTTCTCCTGTTACAACACCGTTCAAAGTGCTGTGGAGACCTTCTTGCGTTGCAACTGTGCCCTGGTAACCGGACAAGAAAGGCTTGGAAAGGCTGTACTTTTTCCAAGTAAAGGAGAGGACAACTCCCCCCCCCACCCCCCCCCACCCCCCGCCCCTTTGTTGTGTGCGAGTCTCCCTCCTTCACTGCGAGCCTGCCTTTTTGCTACCCCACTACCGAATCTGCAACTGGATGATCTTTAAGGCCCCTTCCAACCCAAACCATTCGGTGATTCTACACAGAATCGCCAGTTTAGAGCAAAGCAAACATCTTCCCAGCCTGGAAAACCCACGGGCTGCCCATAAAAAACACCCGCTCCAACGGGAATAGATGCGGGTGATGCTCAGCTTAGGCTGCATTCCGCCCGGCAAAAGGGGGCCGAAAGAACTTTCCCCACGCACACCAGCTCACCCGTGGCTCCCTTACACTCAGCCTTACCCCTGCCTGCCTTTGGAACCTTCCCCGTAGGGTGGGTGCGGTGGCAGCGAGCCCCGACCTGCGCGGAGCCGCGCAGCCTGCCCGGGTGCGTGTGTGCAGCCCGGGGGAGGGCAGAGCGCAGGCAGCCACTCACAGAAACGGCGCCGAGAGCGCCCCGACACTTCCACTGTCAATCAGGCTCACGGGGGTATAAAAACTGCCCGGCGCGGCGGCTGCGAGAGGCAGAGAGAGCCACGGCGTGAGACCCGCTCTGCGAGCGCAGCCTCTCCACGTGAAAAGCCAGGAGAGGGGGCAGAGAGAGCGAGCTCAGCCTCTGCAACCGGCTCAGGAGACAGCGTCTATAGATATTTATAGATCCTAAAACAAAAACAACAACCTCGCCCTGAATGGAGCCTTTCTCAAAAAGAAGGTCCTGGCAATTCTGTCTCATTTAAGCAATTTCCTGAGTCTAAGAATAGCAGTGAGCTGCCTGGAAGGCACTGCAGGCTGAAATTTGGAGACACAGGCTGCTTTATTTTATTTTTCCAAGTATAAAAACCTTCCATTTGGATGCTGGGTCTTTCTGCTGGTCTTTGGAGCCGAGGGATGGATGGTTACTGTTAATTCTACTTTTTTTTTTCTCTCTAGTTTAAAGAAAAACTGTCTTCCAGTTAAAAAGCAAGGAAACCATTTTACCTGCATGTGACAATCTCAGAGGACACCGATCAAGAAACAGGGGAGTGACTTGGGATTCTGCACTACTTTACTCCTTCCCCAATTTTTTATTTTTTTTTTTAGGGGGAGAGAAGGATTTTTTTTTTTTCCCAGTCCAAGATTCGCTTCCCCCCCCCCTCCCCCCCCCAAAGTTTTGGAAGGGGACTGAACCCTTGTCACCCGTCTGGGGGTGCATGAAGGCTGTTGGTTGTCTTTCTCCATTCGCTTGGTTTTGTGAAGGGTTGGAAGAGGATTTTTCGCTTGCTGGCTCGCCCGGACAGCGGGGATGATGTGGAAGTGGCTGGGAGCGCTGCTGCTTTTCCCGGTGCAGCTGGTGTATCTGGTGGCGAAGGCTGCCGTGTGCCTGGTGCTGCCGCCCAGGCTGCGGGACCTCTCCCGGGACAACGTGCTCATCACCGGCGGCGGCAGAGGCATCGGCCGGCACCTGGCCCGGGAGTTCGCCAGGCGGGGAGCCAGGAAGGTGAGCGGGGAGCGCGCTCCCACCTGGCCTCTAGGTGGGATGGATGGGATCGCTTCAAAGGGAAGGGGGGAGAAGGGGGTTTGCAGAGCCGTTATTCCCGGACTCGCCTTGCTCCTCCTTCCCGGCTCTCCCCGTCTCACCCGAGAACGTGACGGTGAGACAGGGACCCCCTGGTGCCTCCTCTGCTGACAAAGGAGAGGTTTGTGCGCCAGCCCGGGCTTGCTCGGGCAGGGAGAGGAGAGCCGGGCGATTCCCGTGGCGGCGCTCGCTGGGCACCAGGCTGCTCCCGGGACTGCGCACACCAAGGGGCAGCTGGGCTGTGCCGCCAGCCCTCCAGGCTGTGCCCAGCACGGCTGCAGCTCCGCCTGGGCACAGCCACGCGTGTCACCCCGGCGTGGCGCGGGCTCCTGCTCCCAGTAACGCGTTTCCCCGGGAGAGCAGCTCCCTTTCGGCCCCAATGGTTTTTCCAGGCGTGAAATCCAATGCCTGTGCTTCCCCAAAGTCCCTTGCGTTTTGGTTTTGGCCAACCCAAAGGCAAAGGAGACTCCAGCAAGGAGGAGACGCGCAGCGGGAGCGGGAGCCGTGAGCTTGTTTGCATCTTTCCTTTAAGGGAAAAGGAGAGAGGCTGAGACTCCGCACAGGAGCCCAGAAACGCCCGTGTAGCTGGTGCGGCCACTCTGGCTCAGGAGCCGGTGGTTTACCTTGGAACTTTGTGTTTTCCTAAGTGCAGGTGTCTCCGTGTGTGTCAATCAGGAATATGGGAGCCACACGTGCCCTGAGCTGAGGCTTTGATTTAAAGTTTCATTTCCCCCTTTATGAGTAATGAAAGGGAGGAATCGTGGAATTAGACAGCTGCATAAATACTTCCCTGTGTGAGAGGGGATGAATGAGAGTAAAGAGGGACTAAAGAAGAAGGAAACTACAGAATGAAGAGGATATTTAAAGAGAAATTTGCATTTAGTTTGCTAGTGTTTTGTCACTTCCTTACACATGCATTACAGTTTGCTGTGTGTGGTATAGAGCTGTTCTGGCATACAGCTTCGAGGTGTAAAATATGTCAGCATTGAACTTTGATGTTTGTATATGCTTGTGTTTAAACATCGTGTTGAGATTTACAAATTCTTGGAGGCAGAGCAAACACGTTGCCTGACCTTTGGACCCAGGCAAATTGCTGAAAGTGTATTTATATTATCTGTTGGAATACCATGCCTCATTATTTATTTATTTAGCCCTGCCGGTTGCTATGCTGAGCTTTGGTGTGTTAAAGTCCTACAACTGTTGTAGTGCCTGAAGAGCTGTGTAGCTGCAGCAGAGCTGGGAGCTGAGCAGTGGCAGCCAGCCCTGGTGGCCCAGGTGACATGGGCTAAAAGGAGAGGGATCTAATCAAGATGCAGAGCTGAGAGTGAAAATACTGTACACAGATATAAGCTGTAGCTCATTTGTCTGTCATCTATAAAGTCTCCGCATATTGGTAGGGCCCTGGCTTCAATATCTTGGAAGAAAAGTTTAAGGGTTGGGAGCCTTTGTACTTGTGATGTTGTGAGATGCTGCGTGGTTGCCAGTTGTTGTTTAGAACTTCAAGAAGGTGCTGTCATACGGGTTTTTTCAGGTCTGTCATCAAAGTGTTTCAGTTTCTGCTTTTACTGAATCTGAACCAGCTTCTCTTTTCAGTTGTCATGGCTATCCCATAAGTCAGAGACGGTGCTTGGCAAGTTTTGATCCTCTCTGGTACTGTCTTTGATAGTGGCACATTTTCCCTGCAATGCTAAAGTGGGCTTGGTCTTCTCTTCCTTAACACTTTCAATGACAATTTCACCTATAGGTGGTAGTTTCCCTTCCCTTAAGTCTGAGACTTTATTTCTTTCCTGCCCTCTGTGCTCGGCCCTGACATGAGTTTAATGCGGTTTCCATGTGTTAGAGAATGCAAGACTTATTTGGCACTACTCTTTGCCTTGGATAATAAAAAGAAACAAAAGACTTGAAGTGACTCACAAGTTGCCTTTCAATATGGTGAAAATTACCCGTTCTATTTTTCTGTTGTTGTCTTATGCAGTTAACTGCTTTATAATTATATGCAAAGCTTGAATTATTGATCATAATTAATAATTTATAACAGATTCTGATCATCAGATGGTGTAGTCACAGTATTCCAAGTTCAGAAAAACATGTCCACCAAAGGCGTGAAATTCCGAGGCCAAGCACAGTGTTAGACAAAGGTGAAGGGGGGGCAGGGACATAAGGATCCGGGTTTTAAGAGTGGGTGTGCGATGTATCTTGGAAAAGCCATCACAGCGCTTGCGCACACAGACATAGTGGCGGAGTTTTGGAGGTAGGCGGCGATATATAACCATATTTTTGAGATTAGAATCTTCTGAAAGATAGATTAGTTGAGACTGTTAGCATATGAAAATTCCTCTGATAATTAGACTGGATTGGATTTCACCCTACGCGCTATCTTTGTTTTTGGAGGCAGGTTTTGTTCATCACACGAGACGTATCTGAGCGGTTTTCACATCAGATGACAAGTGTTGTAGCTCACTAAGGTTATGAATTGTCACAATTGCAACTTTTTTTTACCGTAAACTTTGATCTTGCATTTAAAGCTATGAAGATGGCAAGAAATACATCAAAAAAGGGTTTAGGCAAATGCCAGTGTAGTGTCTTATGCTTGGCAGATGAGCACGGTGACTGAAATTCTCAATCCAACAGAACTAAAGTCTCTTGGGCGTAAATGCCAATCGTGTAATTCCATCCTGATTCTCATTCTCTACCCCCATTCTTTTAAGTCTATTGCTCTACCATTGTGCCTCGAATATGACTTGGATAGATAAATGTCTAGGAGACCTTTCCTTCTAAGGTGATGCTGCTTTTCTCATGGTTGTTTATTGGCCAATCTGATGAAGTGGCCAATAAGCAGAAAAAGCAGTGTCAGTTCTGTTTCTGGTATCCAATTGTGGGTTTTTTTCAGTTCAGGCTGCCAATGTCTTTTAGGCAATGAGAGACTTCAATCATTAGATCATTCCTGTGCAGGTGTGTACTAAGAGATCAAAAGATCCCTGCTCCCTGGAGGTGCTCAAGGCCAGGTTGGATGGGGCTTAGAGCCCCCTGATCCAGTGGGAGGTGTCCCTGCCCATGGCAGGGGGTGGCACTGGATGGGCTTTGAGGTCCCTTCCAACCCAAACCATTCCGTGATTCTAAGATTTTTACTTTTGGGTAGAATTTTCCAAAAATTACTGGGTCAAATGCTTCCTGTAGCACTTCTGGAAAAAAACAAAAGCCTGTGAACTTGTTGTATAGCAGAGAAAGAGTGGTTTACAGATGATAGGGGCTATGCTAGTGTTGAGGGATGAACAGCATTGAATTTTCTCCAGAAGCACTCAAGTATTGTAATCAGCTTTCATGCTGTTCCCCAGGGATGCTTCCGGATTCGGAAGTGCCAGCTGAGGAGCTACTTTACTGCAGCTGGATTGCTGGACAAATGTACTTTTTGCTTTCAGTTCCTTCTTGGTTGCTTGCAAAATTCAAACTTTTCACTATTGTTGGCTTTAACTCTTGAGAATTGTGACTTCACCTCACAAGTGACAGAGCATCACCTCTGCCTTGGTCTCACACGTTGGCAGCTTTGTTAAGGCTTTTGTTAGCTTTTGTTACTGTGTGGTTAGCGAAAATGACAGAGTTTCTGTGTCAATGAAATGGGAGGAGAGATTTTTATGAGTTTATGATTGAATGCCTATGAAATTGAACTCCACTTCCAAACCCTAATGGTGCTTTGGAAAGAATATACTGTATAATTGAGTTAATATTGGAAGACTGACCCCTTTGAACAATATTTCTTGTGTGGAAAAACTGCCAGCCCTCTACAGATGTGAGTAGTTCAGGGGGATGCAGGGGCTGAATGGGCTCATTCACTGGTGGTTGGAAATGCTGCCCGTTTCCTTTGGGCCATTTGCTTTTCCTACAGCTTTTTCTTGCTATTACAGTGCCGTTGCCAGAGAGTTGTCAGTCCTGGTTTTGATGAACTCCAGTGATGAAGTCTTGATTCATGTGTCTTTTGTCTGTCATTAAATCTTGGCCTTTGTTAGGTTTTCTTTTAGGGCATTTCCTTGATGTCTAAAAGTTTTCTTTGTAATTTTAATTCACTTTGTTCACAGATTATTTAATCTGAGATCTGAGTGAACAGGAAAGAGATGCTTGGTCCTTATGCATTCTGGATTGCCAAACATCACCAAAACCAAACTGAAAAAATAATAATAGCATAGAAACAGGTTCCCCAGCTCTAGTACGTATTTTAGTATTCAAGGTTATTTGACAGTGACTTTGGAAGAGTTTTTTAGGCATTTTCTATTTGGAGACTGGTCAAAAGCTGTCGTTTTTCATTAGGCTTTGTATTTACACGGAGGGATCTGGGCTCAGAAATCAGCAGTGTGGGTCTTCAGTAGCGCATCTGCACATGGTCTTATACAGCAGTGCTTTCCTCTTGTTCCTTTGTGAGTACTTCGTGATCTCAGTTTCTTTCAGAGTGTGTATATTTAGTCCTCCTATGTTTGCCTCTTTCATTTTTCTTTTCCCCCTCCAGCTGTGACATGTTTGGCTCTTCCATAACTGTAGCTGTTGCTGAATGAACAAGGGGGCTTCTAGGGAATTAGAGGGGTTTGGCATGAGATGTCTCCTAAATCCCAACTGAATTAGGGGCAGCCCTGGCCTTGTGTTAGTGTGGCAGTACAGCAGAGAATGGCTGAATAACTGCTCTTAACCTTGCTAAGAGTTCTTCACATTCATCACCAGGCAAGAAATGACCTCGTAAATACACTGAAAGATCTCTCCTTTCACTGTTCTGTCCTCTGGACATGGACTTCCTGAGTTGCAGGAGACCGTGCGACTCAAAGGGTTCGCATGCTTGCGCAGCGGATGAAGTAAGCAGTCTGGAATATCGGGAGAGGCGAGAGCCCTTCCTAGATGGCAAGGAGCTAGCACCACCAACAAAAACAAGAAACGGAAACTTCGCTCTTCTATGGAATGTGCCGCTTGATAGCCATGAGCTCGCTTTGTCAGCACTGGAGTCTAGACAGTTCTGTCTGCAAGGTCCTTGTAACCAGAAGGCAACGTGATGGGCAGCTGTAGAATGCCACAAGCACAATAATACAGTGATTATTTTGGGATAGTGAACAAAGAACTTGAAAGGACTACCCAAACTTTAGCTTTGAAAACTGGTCAGAGATCTTAGTTGTTGATTTTGTTTGAATTTGCGTATATCACTGCTGATTTTGTTCAGGCTGCCAAAACACACCCTAAAATCTCAACTGTTCTTTCCATCATTACTTCAGAATCATAGAATCAGAAGGTTGGAAGAGACCTCTGAGATCACCCAGTCCAACCGTGCCCGTCTCCTTACTAAACCCTGTCCCTAAGAAACTCATCTAACTGTCTTTTAAACACCTCCAGGTATGGTGACTCCACCACCTCCCTGGGCAGCTGTTCCAATCCCTGACCACTCTTTCAGTGACTTTCACAATGCTTTCAAAGTCAGACCTTCACATCTTCATTTAGAAAGACAGCTTATTTCATTGTGCTGTCCTGTTCAGTTGCAGTTGAGATGGTAAGAAGTCAGCGGAGGAGGGAGCACTGAGGAAGGGATAAGCTCTCTGTGCAAGGCTCTGCTACTGGGACCTGGTCTGCCATGGAGTTTCACCTCACTGGGCTGTGGTGTTCCAAACCTGAAAACATTTCTTATGCTGTTGTACGTGGCAAATGATTTCTGACAGTGTGCTGGAGGAGGAAGGAAGGGATGGGGCAGTGTACCTGAGGTAAACTCAGTAAGTCCTCCTGCTTGCTGTCTGTCAGGTTTGAAATTCACTACACCTGGGCCAGTCATCAAGAAGACTGTTGTGTTCTGCAAGTAATAACTGATTTCTGAAGTGTGTCTTGCAGTTCGCTACGAGTTCAGGACATGAATAGACCTGATCTGGCCACCCCAGAGGAGATTAGTTCTGATAAAAGGAAAAGAGCTGATTTAAAATGACAGAATTTCAGAGCTGGGAGGAACTGGTTTTCCATAGATTGTGATTAATCGCCATGTACTTGTTTTTAACAGGCACCATGATGTAACATAATGAAATCATAAGGCCTTTAAAATTATGTTTATAAAAGAAATGGACGGAGTTCTGATGTGCTTCACCCACTGCAAATGCAGTGCACAAATGTACTGCACAAACAGATGTCGAGTTGGCCTGCTGTATAACAGCTTGAAAAAGGCTCAGGGTAAAATTTACATATGTATTTTTAGATTCCAGTACTAAAACAGTGTTGTCCAGAAAGCATCTGTCCACATCCTGAACGCTTTTTATGCCCTGTGGGGAGACCAGAATGACACACGCACAGCCCGTGCATCTAATGGATTTCTGCAGTAGTTCAGCAATGCAAATAAATAACCAGACATTTTAAAAAGCAGTCAGACATGTCTTGAAATGAAAAAGATAATGTAAGAGGAGATGTGGCATTTTCTATCTTGTAGATATTTTAGCATAATGAGAAGACTTATCCATAGTGCAAGTACCAGGTCCTAGGTAGTTAAACTCTCCTGTTGTGTGTGTAATTGAAAGAAACCATAGGAACCGAACAGTTTCAGGCATGTTTATAATGATGGTTCCTTTAATCTATTTAAATTTAAGGACTTAATTTTAGAGCCAACTATTAGAGCATGTCATAACTCAGTAGTAACCAGAAGTACATGAAAAGAACTGAGGAGTGAATGTTTTTCCATGTCATGAAAAATAATACATTAATTTGGAACTTTTGGTAAATTACGAGAGCACAGATTTGATTGAGTCGCTTTATGGTCTCTAGAAAGGCTTCCTGTCTATAAAGATTATATACTGACAGCAACTTTATTTAAAGGCTTCCTGTTGGCGACTCCCTTCCTTCTTGATTGAATTTAAGGATGGGCAGAAGAGCCCTTGTTTTGAGTCCCAGGCTTCGATGGCATTAAGGCTCTGATGTCTGCGAGTGCCAAGGGCAGCAGTTTGAACAATGTGCTGAGTAAGTGTCTCTGGTTGCCAAGCTCAGCCTGAATTTATCAGTTATCAGATCTGTTGATGTCTGCGCAGCAGCGTTCCGGCTGGAGCTGGTTTAGCTTATAATTTAGAACATACCTGCCTTTTGTTACTGAGGAGGTTGTAAAGAGAATAAATAATGTTCACAAGAAGTGGAACTTGCAGAGTAACAGGCTTGTCATCTCACATCAGGATATGGTGATGTCACGTGAAAATACTGTCCCGGTGAGACCGTGTGGGGTCGGCACACCAAAATCCAGCGTTTTTAGAAATGTTTAAGAGCTGGCATCAAGACAGCTAAATGAGGCTTCCCACAAAATAGAACAACTGTGTCAATGCTGTAAGAAATCTTAAGGTAAGTGTTAAAGATGAGGTTATCTGTTAACGTTGTTGTGCCTCAGAAGCCCACTCATGCACCAGAAGACTTTTAGCATGAAGGTGCTAAACGTGCTGTGTAAGGGCTACAGAAAGACGACGACTACCTCGGGCTTTACACTGTAGATACAAACCAAAAGGCAACAGCTGAATACAAACAGGGGTCTGTACTGGTGGGGATTGTAAAGCAAGGGATTTCAGCACTACTTGCAGCTGGTTTTAAGCTTTTGGAAAGGTATCACAGCAATGGAGGTTTTAAGGTGGGACTTGAAGAGCAAGAGCAAAGAAGCTTGGGGAATGTTTACAGAGTGTGGGTAATGTGGTAGAAAACAGAAAGGTGGTTTGAAAAATTAATGCGGAGAGGTAAAGGCTGCAGTAGGAGCTCTGAGGCGAAATGAAAGGTGGTCAGTAACATTGGGATAGCGGCCTCGAAAGGGAATACAGAACCTTGGGTCTGGCAAACTAGAAGAGGAGACTGTGAAATTCAAAGAGTTGGCCTGGTCAAAGTAGTAGATGAGGTTTCCAATCTTGAGGAGGGGGATTGGACCAGGTGACCTCCTGGCCCTGAGCAGCCTCAGCCACTCTGATTTGTACTGATGACATGGAAAAGGCTGCTCTGCTGAATTTCATGGCTGACAAGACTGGGTTTGTCTATGATGGTTCGCCTTACTTATCTGAAGTGATTCATCCCTATTTTATTTGTATGGTTTCATCACCTACAGTGAGTTGTAAACACTCTGCTCTGTTTCTGTTGCATTAATGTCATGAGTCTGGCACAGGCTAGGAAAAGTTGTCTTGAATTTGTAGGACTATTTCCATCTGAAGCATTGACATAGGTAGCTTTTATGGTGTTATAAAATGATTTTACCTCCTGCTACCATAGCCAAGAGCAGGAATTCAGCCTGACAGTATCCTGAGAGGTATGGAAATATCCTGACAATTTCTCCAAGAAAAGAGCTGGGACAAATAACTGATGATGATGAATTCCACAGAAGAAGCCAGTTAATTCTACAGGAACTGTGGGGAGAAGAAAGAGAACAGTCCTCTTTCCTATAAAATTGGACAAGCATGTAGGAATTCTGTATCTTTCTCTGCGCACAGTTTGGAAATGTCAGCTAATGGTTATTGATTTTGAGTGTTTGTTTTAAAAAACATTAATGTCAGTCACTTTTTAATGTTCGTTTTTCACTTGGATTTCTGGACTGAATTGGAGATACAAATCAAATACCATTGCTGCTTTAAGATGTTGTGTAGGAAAGGAGGACTGAAAAGGAAAAGAGAACAGCGCTGACCACCGAGAGAGAACAAACTCTGGAATTTTTAAACCTGTGTGCTTATCAGGAATATAAAGCAGAAATTATTAGAGAGATCTTTTCAGCTGGGCCCAGACTCTGTTCTTCAAAGCATCATGTCAACATGCTGAGGAGTCGAACAAGTCAGACCCAGGCACTGCCAGATCCATTGGCTGATAACACTGACGCCAGCAGGAAAGGGTCAAATACATGTTGTTTGACCTTTATCCCAGTGGGGATTAAATTGATTCTAATTAATAGGCTTGGGAATAGATGGGTACCTTGGCAGAGTTTGTAACTAATTTAAATTGTTCATCCTATTAGCTTAGCCATAAACTATGCATAATTACAAAAGGATTTTGCAGACGGTCACCCTTATGTTGCCACCTTGTTAATTACAATTTATTGAACACAGCGCTACAAAGCTTACTTGTTTTGATGAACATAGGGATTTCTGTCTTCTAACACTGCCTGAGCAAATGTGTCAGTGCTCCACTTACAACAATAAAATAGGGTTTGAAATGGTGTTTGAAAGCACAAATGCAGCTCTGCTGAAATCAGTTATGGTTTGCATATATGACCATGAGACTCAGGATGTAGTCAGTGGCAGCTGGACTTCCAAGTACACAATATAGAATTGTACATATTTTTCAGGTGATATAAAAATGATGCCTGGAAAGATTCTGGGCTGTTGTTATCCTGTAGTGTGATTTGTTTTCAGCTGCAGGTTAGAAAGTCTGTGCAAAGGTGGGATTGCATTTGGGATGGCATGGTTAATATATTTCATCTCTTATCTAAACGAAACAGCCATTTAAAATAGGTGCAAATGCAGTTCAGTCTCGACTCCTTCTTCAGTCGGTGTTCCTTCGCTTGGTCAGCACAGATATCGGCTCACACCAGTTGTATTGATAGGTCACATTTACCCTTTAGAGATCTCCTCTTTTCCAGTAAGTCCTGGACTCAACTGCTGGCTAAGGTTTTGTGCGTGCTGACTTGTATTGGAAAGTGAAAACTTCAGATGCTGAACAAAACCTTATTTCAGCATTTCTTAGAGCAGCAAATGTCTCCTGAATAGCTGGGCTAATGTTAAGAAATCAGGAGTTACCACTCAAAAAACCCATGATATTTGAAGTCATTCTAATTGGGTTGCTTTGTTCTGATTTCCCTTTGACTCATTGGGTGAACTCAAGTTACGTGTTCAAAATTTTCTTCATATCTGAGGAACGGACAAACTTGCACCCCTTTAACTGAAAACAGGAACTGTTAGATAATCTTTTAACTCTGGGTGCTGGACTTTAAGAATAAAAACCACAAATAGCTTAGACTGAAATGAATGGGAGTGGAAGATCTTGTAAAGACACCACACAGTTCACCTTCCTGTGCCCTCAAGAATGGATCAACAATCACAGTGGGCAATCAGATATTTTCTACATGGAGATTAAATTACCATTGGTCTTGGATCTGTCATTTTAATCTCCTTGCTGGTGGTAAAGAGAGACACTTTGTGTCTGGTCAGTACATTTGCTGGGCGAGACTTGGCTGTGGTCATTTGGAGAGGGAATGGGAAATCTTGCCATCCCCTTTCAGCAGCTTGGTTTGTTGACTGCAAACTCGGATGCCCTGTGCCCTGCCCCCTAAAAAAAACGTGCCAGTGAGGACTCTGCCCACTGCCTTAAAGAGGTCATGCTTCCAAGGAGAACGTTACAGACATCCAAATCCTTCTTTCCCAAAGTGGGCTGGCTCTGGCCACAGCGAGCTGTCAGAGGTGATGTAAGAACATTTCCAAGGCTCTGGGGAAGCACGGGAGTCCTGTCTCGCTGAACAGAGCTGTTTGATTTTGGGGCTGAGATATGCTGATTGTGCAACACTGTAGAGTGTTCTTTGTGTTGCTTGTTATTTGATTTTAATCCAGGCCCCTTGGAGACCATTGTCTGGGTTGTGTTTATATTTGAATGTGTGCTTTATGGCAGCAGGAGGTTTGCCTCTTTAAAGCCATTTAGCCATCACAGGGGTTGTTCAGGGTTTCATTTCCCCAGATGACGACGTGCAACTGCTGCAGCTCGCTCCGACACCTTTGATGTTGGAAGGAGGCGTGCGTACGTACGCACACTGTGTGTGTTGGTACGGGGGTGTGTGGGGATCTGGCACCTCGCATCTCGGCACAGCTCAGGGTTCACCAGTGGGTCAGCCAGATCCTGATGACAGCATCACTTGTTTACAGTGCGCACCAAGGAGGCACTGGTGCTCGTGGGCCTGATCACTGTCATCATCTTAGTTTAGTCCAGCATTTTGGCAAAATCAGAAATGTAGAAAAGCATCTTACTGCTATAAAGGGATTTTAGTTTCTCTGACTCAGTCAAAAGGGAAAATAACAGATAGAAAATTCTTAACCATTGAAATTACAGTCCAAGAACAGTATTTCATGTTGTCATTGACATTGTTAGAGCAACTAAATAATCAGAATTCTGGTTATAGACTGGAAAAAAGATCTATCTCAAAGGCAGCCAGTATAATTGGGATGAACTATTCTGCAATATGTGAACTCAGAATGGCCTCTGCAGCCACTAAAACCAGTAAAAACAGTTAAAATACTTTTGGTTTGCTTTTGAGTCACAGATTTAGGCCAAGTTGCGTCATTTGTTTCAGGATGTAAGCTTCTCGGTGACTACAGTGCATTACCAGTTTCCCACTGATGCACGCAGAGATGGTTGTCAATCAGCGCTCCTGCAAGTAATGTCAGTGCGTTCAATTATTTCAGTCTTTTTGTGTACCTATAAATATGTTTTTACTGGAAGTGAAGGTAGTTCCACAGTGAATGTGATAGGTCTGTGTTCTAGGGCTAAATTTCTCACACTTCATAGAAGTAGCATAGAGATTCCCAGTGCTCTGCCGCCTGCTGGTGGGTAGAAAACCCTTAACTTCATTTCACATTGCAGTGGCCTAAAAAGTACGTGTGATAGGCAGTCACATCCAAAGGAGAGTAACTTCCAGGGAGCTGTGTCTTATTAATATGCTAGAGCTTGATTTGTGACTGCCTGACCAGCCCTTGGAGTTCAAATAATCTGATTAGAATTGCTTTGATCACTTCTGGATAAAAGTAATCATCATAAGCTTCATGTCTACACTTAGATATCATTTTATTTAACTAGAGCTGCACTGGTGTTCATGTTTTTAATCAGCAGGGTAGCTACTTCATCTTAACTGTGAGTTGGAAAAAATTGTATAATCAGTGATAGAGCCTTTTTAGCCATGCTGCACCCCTTTAGGGTCTGTGTGCTTTGGGAGCTTACAGTCCTCCAGTTCCCATCCTCCTCCTTGGACTTATTAGCCTGAAAGAGTTAAACATCTCCTGAAAACTGTCATTTGTACAACAGCTGAATAGATTTTAGAAATTCTGCCCTGTCGCATAGCAACAGCCACCATTAAAAAATAACATTCTGAAATGTGCGTAGAAAGATAGGAAACCAGTTAAGCAGTTAAATATTGCAGCTTTCTTTTAAGCAGAATCCTTTATTTCTTTGACTAAAATACTTAGAAGAAAAGCTCCTTTTGCCAGCTTTTAGATGGTTTTTAAATGATAGCAATTCTCTTTTTCTGGAGGCAAAGAAGGGAGGCTTGCAGGGGAGCTCATCTGGAGCTGCTGCTAGCAGTCAGTTCATACCCGAATTCGATGTCGGCTATTTTAACTCCCAATAGTTTTCTAGTAGCCTCCTGGGAGGAATTATTTTTTCAGTCAAGAGCTGCATCATATTATGCACGGGGATGATCTGGAGCATATTTTAGGCCCTTCTGGAAGGCAGTTTATAATGACAGCATTAGAAACGTTATTCATCCAGAGGTTTCCACGTCTGTTTTTTTTTTTTTTTTTGCAAGCCGCCTTCTAGTTGAACAAATTGTCTTCCCTTGTGGTGTTCCTGCCATAGCTGGGGTTGTTTGTCTGCCTGTGTCATCCTCTGGCTCATAAACATTCCTTGTGGCTTTCCTTGGTCATCAGAGCTCCCAGTACATTGACTTGGCTACCTCAGGTTTGGATTCTGCTAGGGTGACAGTGCAGCAAAACGCAAAGCCCCCTGGGCTGCGGACAGGACTATGAGGGGACACAGCTGTCCCCCCACAGCACAGCAGTGTCAGAGCTCAGAACCAGCCCAGCATCAGAAGACTCATAAAGTTACCTTTTGAGCATAGCATCTGGTTGATACCGTTGCATTTATTCATTTCCATAGAGCTGGGAGTGGAATTCTACATGCCCCAAAATAAGTAAAATGCTGAGCGATGCTCATAGTAATTTACCTTGAATCGAAACTGAACGTGTTCTGAATTAAAACTGACAATTTTTTTACTCTAAACTTGTAATCCAGCATAATCAATACTTCACTAAACTGTGTGGGGCCCTGGGAATCAGTGCGTGCTGCCTCAGAGATGGGCGTGCAGTGGCCAGCTTTCTCCACAAGAACTGCTCAGCATTTCCAGATGAGGCACTGCATGACAGAAATCATCTCAGAAAGGCAAACTTAAAGTAATCCAGGTCTATTGGCACCCAGTTTGTAGCTCCTGAATTCTGCTTTTCCATAAACTTATGTTAGGTCTAACTTCTCCATTTTGTTATTTAAGAATAACTTTGCAGTTGACAATTGCTTGACTCAGACAACTTCAGGAGTTACTTTCATCCAGTCAGATGGTGGAAATAATAGTGTACTAGCCCCACATTTTTTATTTCTCACATCTTTTATTTCTAACATTACCCTGTAATCTAAACTTCTGATTGTTTTTAGCTTTACAAAACCAAACCCTCCGACCGTTCCGTGTCAACATAACACTCTGTCATAGTGAATGTTTAACTATATTACAGGAACGTTTAACCTGCTGCGTGTTGAGAGCTCTTTGTCCCGAGAGGTACATGCAGTAAGGAAAAAATAATAATGCAGCGGTTATGGAAGGAGAACGTGCAAACAGCAAACCTTCGGCTCTGTTGAAATGCCCTGTTGAAACATGGCATTTTTGTCAAGAAGGTCCAGTCATTTCTTGTATTTATTTTTTTCCTTTGAAATGTTATTTACTGGCTTTCTATCCCTTCTTCCTGTCTGCTGTGCTGGCAGTACAAAAGGGTTTCTGCACCTGCATATTTACCCTCCACACAATTTCCTGAGATCTCTGGATGTTTTTATCTGAGCCTGGATTGCAGGGATGGCATCCTGAGCAAGTGGAGGTGGCAGCACTCTCGTTATTTTAACAGGAGGGAGTGTTATATTTCTGTTGGTGAGTATCTCCAAAGCCTTACCTCAAATATAGAACTTCAAAAGCCCTATTCCAACCCTTTTTTTTCTGCCTTGCAGCCAGAAAATTTTATTGCTGGATATTTCTTTGTGTGCTCTAGTCCCCTGGAGCAGAGGCCGGTGCTAACACATGGTGTGGCAGACATTCACCATTAAAAATCTGTCGGTTTCCCCCCCCCCCCAGAAGCTTCCATGAACCTTTGCAGGGTGACAGCTTGTGGCCACTTGGTGCTTTTGTTGGAACGTGCACTCCGTTTGACCCTGTCCCAGCGTTAATAGGATTGTAAAGGCTGACTCTTGCATGACCTCTTCTTGCAAACAGCCCTAACCCTTCCCCTTCCTCAACTGCTCTCTACAACAGAGCCGAGAAGTGTTGCTCCCAAGGCAGTCTGGAGTCGTAGCTCATTTTGTAGACAAAAGCCATTGGAAAAACCACCGGGGAAAAGGCAGCGTGAGGCCACCTGTCCTTAAATAGTCCTGACTGCGCGAACTGGAGGCGTTTGTGCTCTTCATCAGAGGGAGCTGGTAGCAAATGCCTGCACGGGGAAAGAAAATTTAAGATTTTCTTTCTCAGGAAGGCCTCTGTTGGGTAGAAGACAGGTGTTTATACACCTCGGGGTGACTTTTTAGGTGCTGTTTTGTTTTCTTCAGAGGGGGAAAAAAAAAAAGATGACTGGAGTGCAGCTGGAATTGGTGGTGATGTAGTTGACTAATGTTAATCCCATTGAGTACTTAATCAACGTGTAAAGTGATAAAAGGTCTGACTCCAGACTTAAGGGATTGGAATTCACTCTCACAGTCTCCTGAAGCCTCTTTAGACCTAACTCCTTATTCCTTTACTGTATATTACTCCTGGCCTTAACTCAAACCAGTTTACAACACAGTCTGTGTTTTCAGTTTACCATGGTGGCAGGATTAAACTTAAATTTAATTTTTGTAGTCTGATGTCTTTACAACTTCTAAATACTCATCTGGAAAAGCTGGTGTGTAAAATAGGTAAATGGGCTTACTCTCTTGATTCCCCCATGCTTACCTGTAATCTCTCTAATACCCCTTCCTTGCAGCTTTGATATTCGCTTTTCACTGTGGGAATTCAGACTATTTCGCCACTGGCCTGCTTTGTTTGCTTACTTTTATACAAGTGTCACTAAGGGGCTGGGTTAAGTATTTTGACCTACTTCAGGCATCAAAAGGATCTTTTTCCTTTCTGAAGCGAAGATTGGCTTTTCACACTGAAGGGCCACACCTTTCTCTCCCCCAGTAATCCCTGAGCTGCCTCTCCCAGGCACAACTCCTGAAAGGACTTGTCTGGCTTTGCCCTGCGGGCAAGACTGGGGAAGGGCTGGAGGAGAAAACCCTTCTGCCATTGAGAAGCAAAATACAGGAACACTTTCTTTGAGTCTGTAGGATTTAGCCTCCTGTTCCCATGATATGCAAAACTCTGCCAGGATTATGGGATACACTGGAATCCTTTTCTTCTGAGGACCAACTGTGACTCAGTACCACCAGGCTTTGTAAATATATGGGGATAAGACTGACATACTTCAGTGGATTATCTACACTTTGTACTTCCTAAAAGTATGCAGGAACTTTCAGTGTTGGGTGCAGAAAGGCTTTTCTGTTTGAACAAAGGTAGCAGTCTGTGCAATTGCAGATACCAGCTCGAACAGAGCACCTTTTGTTTTCACTGGGCTAGGAAAGAGGTTGAAAGGGGGAGTGAAATGTGCTGACCTACCAACTGCTTCCTATCTCTGCCGATCTGTGGCGAGGAGTTGGGGTTGATTTGTGGAGGCAGCAATAATGAGATCAGGCAGGAAGGGCGCTTTCGTGTCTCTGCAACACTTCCATCAGTGTCTTCAGATTGGTACAGAGAATTGCTTCATGAATCGTGAAATACAGAAACTTTTGGAATGGAAGTTGTAGCCACTAATTGCAACGCACGTATTTGTGTTGGTAAAAGCTAAGGGTGAACAGTTCTGTACTAAAATACAGCTCAGATAATCCAAGGGGGGTGTCAAGAAGTGGCACGTGTTCAGTCTCAGAAATGCTTTTGTTGTGGGAGAACTTTCCAGTGCTGGTCCAGTTCACTGACGGGATGAGGTCTAGCACAGCAGGTTTGCTGAAGATCCAGTGCCAAATTAACTGACAGTGTGAAAGGGCAACATTCCGTTGCTGCTGATCTTGAATTGTGCTAGCAAAAAATTGGACCGAACAAGTCAAGTAGCCTTGTAAATAGTATAAAATTAGCTCTACCCCCATCCCCTGCACTCATAGTGTACTTAAGGCTCTGGAAGGATAGATCGTGCGTGTGTATTGTGGTCGATGGCAGCTTCAATCTAGATCGGTTTATATAAATTAGTGGCTTTATCTGATTTTGTGGCACTCAAAAGCGTACCTCTTCCTCAGTCGCGTTCTGGTGAAAATTGGGATTTAAACTTGCAGCCAGGTTTGGGGCTGTTGGCAAGTGGCCAGCACGGGCCTCTATTAGAGAAGTCTTGCAGCAGCAGCTCCAGCCTCCCTCTCGCTCCCCTCCGACCTCGGGGCATGTCTCATTAGCAGATTAAGTCCAGACTTAAACGAGTCCTCTGGGAGGGAAGGATGCGGTGTCTACTGAGCCTGCCACTCCAGCTGAAATGATTTTCCGAAGGCCAGATAAGGAGTTCTGTCACTGCCAGAGGGGAGAAGATCTGGAGATAAGGTTTGTTTTGCAAAATCTGCTCATGAATAAATCCTGGGAAAATCTGCCCTAAGATGTGATGTCACCGCCCTTGCCTACTTTAAAGTTAATTAAGAGGAGGGCGTGTGAAGTTCCTCTGTCATCATAAATCTCTTCTTTCACATGTCCGGGCGTAGGAAGCCTCCTGCCCCGCTGCTGCCTCTGCCAGCCTGGAGCACAAGCGATGGCTTTGACATCCCACCTGCCTGCCAGTGCGGGGGTCACCCAGAGGTAACCACAGGGCAGGAGCCCCCAGGAGAAGGCCTGTCCCAGCGGGATTAACCGCCTGGCTGGGCTGCTGCCCTCGGCAATTTTCTGGTCAGTAACTTTTGGAAAGGAGAGCGTGTCTAGTGCTGGAGGGGGGGCAAGCAGTGGGGATGAGGAGAGATGAAGGGGTGAAGAAATAGGGGCTGGATTCTTTCCAGGACGGAAAACTGTCTGTCCAAGAACTTCTCCAAAACACAAATTAAATATTCCTCTCTCCACTGTTAAATTACCATGAATGGGGGGCTGTGCAGCATCCTGACAGGCT
The DNA here is from genome assembly GCA_033558235.1 of Neomorphus geoffroyi. Lineage (NCBI taxonomy): Eukaryota > Metazoa > Chordata > Aves > Cuculiformes > Neomorphidae > Neomorphus > Neomorphus geoffroyi. The sequence goes on along the minus strand of JAUMJM010000029.1, from coordinate 5,683,115 downwards.
GTGTAATAAGGAACACTGCGTCTCTCTCCTCCTCTATTCCTCTGGATGTTCCTCTGTCCCAGACAGGAACTTTTGTGTCTGTAAGAGTCATTCTCTCCAGGACTGAGCTTCCAGTTGGGACACACTTAGTGCCAATTCAGAATTAAAGCTAGAATAGGGGACACAGACCAGACTGAGACCCACGTCCACATTTTGATATCTGTGCTTCCTAAGAAGATGAACCGTTTCCTGAACTGCAGATTTCTTACAAATGCAGAGTCCTAGTTCCTAACCAGGTCAGGATAAAGCTAAATGATGCCTTTCTGGCTGTTGGCTGAGCAAAGAGTTCCTTACACACTTGCTTGCGTATAAGGGGAAGTGAAGTACGGACTGTGCAGCTTTAGGCTAACTGGAGCTCAAGGGGGCCACAATTCAACAGTAAACAAGAGGTTTTGTTCAGGAGCATTGACAACATGCGTGGTTATCGTTGACTCTGAGGGTGTCTAGTTGAACAGTTTCATGGGAATGTTAGCGATAACCTCCTGAGTGCCAAACAGCACATTGTCAACTCACAGATTCTGCAGGAGGAAGTGAATTCAGGAGAGCAGAAGACTGAGGAGGAGGTTTGTAGAAATCTCAGCAGGCAATAGCGGAGTAAGGACCTAGATATCAGAACTGCTGCTAGCAAGAAAAGGAGAGAAGTATTACTTGCACAGAAACACAAAGGCAAAGCCCTCTGTAAGGGTGGGAGTTCAGGAGCAGCCTCAACAATCAGGCTAATGCAGCAGCTAGAAGTCTGGTCTCTTTGTAAAATTTGAATCCTAGGAGGCCAGAGGAAAGCCCATGCCAATTTAATTTGGCCAGATATAAGAGAAATTGAAAGTCTCATATGATGTTGTAGAGGCAGCCAAGCTTGAATTTAGACCAAAAGCACGTTGTATTGAGGTTTGAGTTTTATCCATCTGTAAAAAGTTGCAGGAATGACAGCAGGAAACCTCACTTCCCACTGTGTCGTTAGAGAACTTCCACCTCTCAGGAAAGAAGGGTCTTTTATTTACTGCTTTTCTCTTACGCAGGCTGAAGCCTTCACCTGAGTGTGAATGGTATCAAGGGCACGAAAACTTCCCATGGAAAAAAAATCAGTACTGAAGTTAATGCTGTCAGCAGGGTAACCAGCAAATTCTGCCTTCCCCAGATGGCCCGGGTTTTAACAGGGTCACCTTGCAAGACTTGCCTGTAGGATATTAAAGATCCCAAAGTAACTGCTGGGGCATAAAAAACGTTATGTCCAAGAGTTGCATCACAGACAGATGTTGCTTTGACAGGTCGTCTTTCACTTAACTGTTCTTCCATTATGTTTCCTGACATTCAGTGCATCAGTGGCAGCTCTTGGGAACAGGAGGCTTTATGGATGTTTGAAACAGATTGAAGTGAAGAGTGAGGGATCTACTTTTCATTTTGCAACAGCGGTGTGAAACCCTGGAGTGCTGGGTATGCAAGGTCAATTCCTTGCCTTACTCCCCTTGTCTGACACCTTCGTGCTCTTTCTCTCCTCTCCTACCTTCCATCACTCTTCAACTTGTCAGTTGATTCTTAGCGTCTGTGTTTGACTGATCCAGACCCACCAAGAGGTTAAAGTTCACACTGATGCAGACTCTGTGGGCATCAAACTTGACATTTTGTAGTGGGTTTTTTTTTCCTCCTCTTTCCACAGAGCTGTAGGTTGTGAAAGAGAGCAAGCGTGTCTGCTTGAGTTGAACGGTATTTTGCAAATATTTCCTGCAGGCTTGTGAAATTTCTCACATGTTGTTGATTTTCCTTCAAGTCTGCAGGGTAGGCGCAAGAAACACTGCCTAGTCTAGCCCTGAGTTCAGAAGCAAGTGAAGAGCCATTGGTTTTACAAGCTCTGCATATATGCCAAAGCCCGACAGCCAAGGGCGATAGACTTGAGACTCTCAAAGATGGGCCAATACACAACCCAAATTTTTAGCCAATGCTTTCTTACAGTTTTGAAATCTGGTCACAGCTTTTTCCTTGAAAATTGCTTCCCCTGAGATAAGATTTCCCATGAAACGGTTCCGGTGTATTTATATACATTCAGAAGTTTCTGGTTAACCAACTCATTATTCCTTTGGTGATTTTGAGAACGTAAGTCTGTCAGCCCGTGTGTGTTTATGTTCACAGATGTGCCAGTGATTTATAAATGGGATAAATTGTAAATTTAACTGATTTAGGAAATGGTTGAGGCCCCAGGTATTGCTGGATTTTAGCCTTGCTTAGTTGCACTGGAAGAGCTCTTTGACCCTGCCAGAGATTAGTTTTAGTAACAATTATGAGATAAACTTAACTAGTCCTTAAAAATAAGCATCTTAAAGCTCTCTGCAAGAGATTTGTCATGGGGAGGGAATACTACGGATCCTATTTTTTTATCATACTGTTATTAACTTAATTGCAGGGATTGAGTTATAAGAAGTCATGTAATTTAGACTTCTTTTCCCTTGTTCTTTCAACCTTTGGAAAACTCTTAAGATTATTTAAAGATTTAAACTTTAAAGTGTGCTTATTTTTAATCCTTAACAAATCAATATAGCAGTCAGATTGGTACTCAGTGCACATTGGTATGGGAAGCAATTGTAATCCTGGATCGCAAGTGGTAGGGCCACCGCTGGAAGTAGCACTGTTCCAAGAGCAACAAAACTGTTTCTATTTTCAAAGCCCATTTTCCCTGAGGAGGCTAAACCCACGTTTGACTATGTGAATGTCCTCATTTATTTTTTAATACTAAATAGCAATTTTGCATTATGTGAGAAGTAGCAACCTTTCCTGTCTCATCTGGATCTTGCTGTTTGACTCACAGAGCAGGCAGCTGATTCAGTAAAATGCTCCATTCGGTAATTTATGTTTTGGAGAATGACAAGTGACTCAGTTCATAATGTGGTGAATGCTGAGAAAACTGTAGCTGAAGGATGGATTGATTCATATATAGATGTCTAGGTAACACCGAGATGAAATAATATTCTCTTCCAATAGCCTTAAAAGAAATAAAAAATAAGGTTATGTACTAGGAAGGAAATATTTTAGTTAAATCTGTTTAGCTTTAAATTAATGTTTGAAAAGCAGTCGTGAAAGCACCATCTCATATTTGAGCCTGGTATTGTTGTCTTGTTAGGAAAAATCATGCTGGATAAAGCCCTATGATGAAAGTTAATGAACCTGGTAACTTTTCAGGTTATTTCTATTTCTGACTTCTATGATGATGTAGAAACACAGGTAAGGTTGTGCTGGTTATGCCTTCATTATGGATCAAATCCGTGCTATATGATTTGAATGTTTTGTTTTCACGGATATTCAGAATTGTTCCTTGTACAAGAAGTACAGTATCACTTTTATTGTGTGGCAAATGAAATCTGGCATATATTAGTTGCAAAATAAATTTGTGCTTGAAATTTCTCGCTTTTAATGTCTGTATTAGGATGAATCTCTTGTTTGAAATGCACTGAGGACACCAGCCTGCAAACAGCATTGCGATAATTTCATAGCCTGTGTTGAAAAAATACGTTTTACTGCAGAGCAAGTACTGTCTTTGAATGTAGAACAAGAAGATAACACACTGGATATACGGGGAGGTCTGTGATTTTAGAAGTAGAAGGTATCTTTGTGTGTATAGCAAAAGCAGGGATAGCTTTGAAATTTTGTGGTACAGAGAATGTCAGGTGTTTCGTATATTGGTCATGGTAGGTTAAAGATCTGATTGTTTGTGTTGGCTGTTACGAGGCTTGTAAAGAACCTGTAAAAAGAGTATGGGCAGTGGGATACAGCTGCCACCACGACACCCAACTCCTATCCCCCTGTCATGGGAAATCATTGTTCATCTAAAATGAAACAATGCAAACAGGACTGGCAGTGACAACACATCGAAGCTGTTCATCAGTTTGTTGATGTTAGAAGCATGTTTTGCAGAAGCATTTTCACTCTAATAGAAGTTTCTTGCTGCAGATCATACTGTGGGGTCGAACTGAGAAATGCCTGAAGGAGACTACAGAGGAAATCAGGATGATGGGGACAGAGTGCTATTATTTCATTTGTGATGTAGGAAATCGAGAGGAGGTCTACCGGCAAGCCAAAGCTGTGCGGGAAAAGGTTAGTGTTGGTCAAAACAATGTGGGCACAATTTAGTAATGACTTGTGTTTGATGAGGGAAAAATATACTGACAAACTGGGGGGGGGAAGGGTGACCATCCAGATTGTGTTGTACAGTCTGGCTACCTCGTTTAAATAAAAAGATTACAAGGCTTCTAGGCAGCAACATAAAAAGCTATGAACATAATGCTGTGTTTACGCGGCAGTAGATATTCAAATATAACTGTGACTGCTGATTTGTGAGGAGAAATATGAGTTGTAACAGGTCACTTGGGTTTTTTCCAGGTGGGCGATATCACTATCCTAGTGAACAATGCTGCTGTGGTCCATGGTAAGAGCCTGATGGACAGCGATGATGATGCACTGCTTAAATCCCAGCATATAAACACCCTGGGACAGTTCTGGGTAAGATCAGCCTTCGTGTCACGTGTATTCAGAACTGGGAATGGGAATGACAGGTTACAGCCAGTACACAGGTGGCTACTGCGAGATTTCTAAAGGGTTCTTGGTAATGGCACGAAAACGAGACAGAAAAAGCAATGTGAGGGGCAAAGGCCGGAGAAGAGAAGTCTGAAAAAAAAAAAGTACTTTTTCTAGTGTTTGATGCTCTTGTATCCCCATTCTGTGATTTCCAATAAAACATTGGATTTCATTTGGGAAGGCCTGAGCTCACAGAGGACACTGTTCTGTACAGTGATGTGCATGGAACATCAGAGCACGAGACCACATTCTCAGGGAAGGAAGCAAGTGTGAAAATCATTCCACATTAAATTAGTTAATAGTAATCAAAAAAAAAAAAGCTGCTTGTGGTTTCATCCTGTTTTTGAAGACTTTATCCTCTACAAGAAGTTCTTAAACATATTGTTTAATGTTAAGCATTCTGTTGATGGCCTTTACTTGTGGGTACCGCTTACTTACACCTTAGGAAAGGTTTTGATTTGTTTCTGCATAAGCCTCACCTGTTTAGAATCTTTCATTAAATAACAAAGCAGCAAGGTACACTCCCACTCCTTTCCTAGCATAATGAACTGCACAGTTTGGCTTCTTGTCTCTGTGTCACCTTGTTTTTTTCAGCAACTATTGTCTTTGTATCTCTGCTGAACAAACCTGTTTTTTCCCCTCCCTCTGTTCTTCAGACCACCAAAGCTTTCCTGCCAAGGATGCTGGAGCTGCAGAATGGACACATTGTTTGCCTGAACTCTGTCCTGGCCTTGTCAGCCATCCCTGGTGCCATTGACTATTGCACCTCCAAAGCCTCGTCCTTCGCCTTTATGGAGAGCCTGACCCTGGGGCTGCTCGACTGTCCTGGAGTGAATGCCACAACAGTCCTGCCCTTCCACACCAGCACAGAGATGTTCCAGGGCATGAGAATCAGGTCGGTCCAGGGGAACTAGAATAAAGCATCTCATTTTAAATGAATCATCAGAATACACTCCTAATTAATGCTTCATTTAGTTAAGAGAATTTGATGTCTCATTTGGCTGCCTGGGAACAGAGGGTCACTCTAGGCCACCTGGGACTCATCGGACTGGTTCCCTCGCTTCGCTGTGTGTTCACACAGCCTGCCTGTACCGAGATATTTGCCTCTACAGAGAAAACCAAACGCTACTTTTTTTTGCATTCGGGCCATATGCAACCACCAGAGAGGGAGGGGAGGCAAGCTGAAAACTGAGGTTATTCAAAAGGAGGAGTTTACAAATTGCTTGAGAATTAACAGAACAGATTCCTTCTTTATTTGTTGAAATATTTAAATCTTTCCCACCAAAAGGAATGACAGCCGCTTACTGAAGTAAGGCTAACAGTACCTCCTTTTTACCTCTAAGAGAACAAGCTAAACTCAAGACTAACAGCTGACCAAAGTAATCCTTTACAATGGGCAAAATAACTTATTAATATAGTTTGTGCTCTCTTAGTGAAGAAAATATCCAGTGTCAAACTATCGCTGGAGCTGGAAAAAGCTTTGTATTTAATATTAAAAGCAATGGGAGAAAATATTTCTTTCACCTGGTGAGAATTTGAATCAAGTAAAGAGCGAGAGAGAGGAAGAGGAAAAACTGAACAGACAGCATTTTGGTATTGGTTTGTGTGCAGTATAAGAAAATCCTTGAATCAAGGTTCTGAATATACTCTACCACTTCACCCTAAAGGCACCAGCTAACCCAGGTAGCTAACCCAGGTAGCTAACCCAGGTAGCTAACCCAGGTAGCTAACCCAGGTAGCTAACCCAGGTAGCTAACCCAGGTAGCTAACCCAGTAGTACTGGTTGGAATTGGGCTTTCTGCTTTCCAGCTTTCTGGCTGCAACTGGAACTTTGAGCTCCTTCCAGCCTGATCTGGGGTATGTTTGAACGCCAGTAACCTGCAGTAGCTTAGTGAGTAACAGGACTTGGACAGTGATATCTTAAAGAAGCAGCTTGGTTAAGAAATAATTATTTTATTTTTTACTTTATTTGTTCAGGTTCCCTAATCTTTTTCCTCCTCTCAAGCCAGAGACAGTGGCTAGGAGGACAGTAGAAGCTGTTCGGATGAATCAAGCCTTCCTGCTCCTTCCATGGACAATGCATGTTCTTGTCATCCTAAAAAGGTAACTAATTTCTTTGCCCAGCAATAGCCCAGCCAGCGAGGCAAGCCTGGCTCACGGTCCTCTCTGTCCACCAAGGCAAACCTCCCTTTGCACCCTGATATCACCTCAGTTCTGAAGCAAAAGGGAGAAAACTTTAAGATTCCCTTTGTAGATGTTTTCCCTGGATTATAACCCCTTTATGAAACTAGTTTCACTCCCCAAGTTTGGATTCCTGAGGTTTGAACTGGTATTTGTACCTAGGAAATTCCTTAACAATTAACATATGAATGTAGCTGATTTTTAGTGAGCCTCTCTTTGGACTCCAGGCTTTAGACTGCAAAGGATTTCTGTACAGTGAGGTGTGTACATTGCAGCTGTATTTAGAGAGCGTTGCTTGTGTTTAAGCAGTGAAACTATAAAAATAATATTTTTGTATGTGATTAGGACAGGAATGTTAAAATCTCTAAGGATAGAAAGTCCTAACTTTGTCCTGAAACAACTACAGAGAAAGGATATTTAAAATTGTATTTCCGAGAGAGTTTGCACTGAAGCCTTTGGGAAACCTGCTACAGTTGGGAACTGAAACAGGGCCATAAGGTTTCTGTGGAAAATTATTACAATTTTGCATTTCAAGCAAGAAAAAAAAAAATCACAATAAGTGCTTTGCTCTGAATGTAAAATGTGGGATACTCTCAAAAGTTCCCAAGAGGAACTGAAAAGGGCTGCTGTTCTCCCTCATTTTAAGAATTAATAATTTATTTTGCATTACAGTAGCTGTCAGGAAATTGGATCTCTATCCTTACCTTATGATGGGGAGGCCATGGGCCTGGCACAAAGAAACGACAAGTTAACCAGAGAACTCAATTTAAATCTGTGTATTTCAGAGTGCAAGGTTATGCACAATATTAGAGAGAAATAAAATATGATGCTGCCTTCCACGTTACAGTTTTTACAGACCTTTTTAGATAGGTGTTCCTGGAGAGAAGGTGCAACTTGGTATAACTTTCTCAGCAGGGTATGGACACACACTTTGTGCGCTGGCACTTGCTAGTTTCTGGGAATCTGTGTTTATGTGCGTACATAAATGCATTTTTACACTTCCTCTTATTAGAACAGACTAAGAGGTTTGTCAGCTCTGCTTATTTTCTTTCTGCTTCTCCTGCAGCATTCTCCCTCAGGCAGCACTTGAAGAAATCCACAAGTTTTCTGGGAGCTACACCTGCATGAACACTTTTAAAGGACGAACATAGACTTGATGGTGCAAGGACTGTTCTTCAGTGAAACCAACACAAGCGTGAAAATCCTGACAGGACTGTGAATCAGCAGTCTTGGCTTTCAGCCCGTTCATGTGACTTGCGCTTGCTCTGAGGCAACACATTTCTTGCAGGTCATATCCATAGTAACATGACCTTTGCACAGGATTGAATGACAAGACTATGGACCCTTGGAAAGAAAAACAAAATGTGTGAAATGTTTATACGATGTTTAATTCTTTAGAGTTCAATTGTTAAATCTACTCGTAGATTTCAGATGTAATTTTTGTTTCTGAAGTGTCTGTAGGCTGTCTCAGCTGAGAGGCAGCACATCCCACCCCACACTTTATTCCCTCTCTTCAGAGGAGCTGCAATTATAAACTGCTACTGGTTTCGTTTCAGCTTTTTGAATGGGGAACTTAAAATACTTTAAAGAACTAAAAGTAATGGACATTTAATGGAAGCGTCCTTCCCTTCCTTTACATCAACTGATAAAGCTGTTCCCAGCTCAAGTCAGGGAAGAGGTAAAATGTGGAGCAATGTTTTCTGTGTTAGAGGCCACCCAGGACTTCTGTCTGGAAGGAGGGTGCTGGGCCCAGGAAAGCTGCCTCACTTCACTGGTGAAGGCTGGGGGGCATTGCTCTGTCAGGAGAGCAGATGGCTTGAATAGAGGAAGATTCTTTCTGTCTCTGAACTCGTGTATGAAATTTAATTGTCATTCTGAATATTTGTGTTCATTTACGATAAAATATATCTATATTTTTAGCATTAATCCCAGATTGCCACGCACGTAGGCAGCTTCACATTGAGGATGAACTAAATCTAGAAGAAAAACTAAAGCCTGCTTGTACAAACATGCATTCACTGACATAATCCATGCAGGGGAAAATCCATTGTATCAATCTGCACAGTGAAGTGAGTGGAATAATGCTCTAAAAATAGAAGAGACAGTACTGTAGCGCTCATGAAATGTGAAGTTTGGAGGCACAGTTAGCAAAGACCTAATTTAAATGCACGTTGAATTCAACTGGAAATATACCCATTGTGTTTTAGGGGCATTGAATCAGGCACTGATCAGCCAAAAGTGATAAATACTGCTTGGACTGAAATGCCAAAAGTAGCTAGACATTATTTTTGTAATGATATATTCTCTTTGACAGCTTAGAAAGAGCAACACTGCATTCTTGTGCCAGATGCAGTGTGCAGCACGAGGCACAGTAATGTAACTGAAGCCTATTGGAACACTGCTAAAAGAGGAATGAATGTAATTGCAGTACAGGAAAGTAGCAAACCAAACTGGAGAACACCTGAATGAAACGCCTCAAGAAAGGCCATGTGGTTAAAGGAGTGAATTTACGGCGCCTGACTTGAATTTCAAGCTTTTCCATAGATCTCCTCTATGACCTTAGGCAAGCTGAATAATTTCAGGGTTGTACCCTGACCTGAAAAGCAGAGATTTCTACGTTTCCCTACCTCAAAAGTTGTAACTGACTACCTAAATGTTGGTCAAATGCTCAGCAAATTGAAATGGAACAATGCTGTAGAAAGAAAAGCCATATTTCTTCATAAACTGAGAGGTTCTATATGAAAATTAAGGAAAAACCCCCATAGGCTGAAATGGATTTTTAGGCAATGATTGCGTAAAAGAGAGCTGAGCTACAGCAGAAAATCTGTGAGCTGTTTGAGATATTCCTTTGTTTCTGCCATGTAGAATGTAGGAGATCAACTGCTTGGATGCAGTGATGTGGACGTTGAAATGTGAAGGTCAAATCAGTAGATCTCTCTCTTCTTGAGGAGTTCAAGAGGAAGATTTTGCCAGAAGTGCCATTGATGTCGCCCTCTGCCTACATGGGTGTTTTGAGGAGCTCTCGTATCCGTGTCAGCGCTTTCCTTCCAAGTGCAGAACATACAAGCTGTAGCACTGTGCCAGCTTTGAAATGGTTTCTTACAATGGAGTTTTGTTTTGAATTCCTAGATGTCTGAGGCTTTCTGGAAAGGATGAAAAGAATCTTTGATCTCTGTGATTTTGACATCCACCCTAATAGATGCTTTCAGCTTTATTTTTTGTTAATTTTTTGAGAAGAAACCCAATGCATTGAAAATACAAGTGCAATGAAGGGAGAACCCTTCCAGGATTTGCCAGGAATACCGTGTTTATTAAGAGGTGCTTGGGAGGGGACGGGATGATTATATATACCTCCTCTTATGCACTCTAATCCTTTAGTTTCTCATTAATCCCGGTCAGGCGTGCCAGGCTGGTGGATGCAAGAATTGGTAAAAGAGGGGACCCTGCACTATCCCCCTTGAACCTTTATGCCAAAACTCTATTCCTTGAGGACATCCTAATGTAAAAAATGAGGGGAAAACTCATCCACATATTGAAATTAACTCCCTACTTGTCCCCAGATCCTGTCCCCTAGCTGAATCTGCTCTTTTCCTGCACTACGTAAAAGCTGTTCCTTATTATCAGGGTTGTCTTACATACTAAGTGCTGTTGATTTCTTTCTAGTGAATATAAACAAGTCAGAATGTGGCTGGGACTCTCATCATCTCACTGCTCTCGTACGCACACAAACTCGCCTCTCTCTTTCCCGTAGGTTCTCCGCGCGGACACCAGGTCAAATAGCAGTCACAGTGGGGGAGAGGTATGCAGCAAATGAGGAAAACATTGACTTTGCTTTTCAGATAGTGAGGAAGAGTTAGGTAAGAGTTTCTTCTCATGTGAGTGTTGCAAGACAGAATGCTCTCCATCCAGCCAGTTACTCGCAAATTTGGATGGGTAAATTTGAAGCTGTTTTTTTACTGAACAGCTCCTCTGGAATGCCTGCTGAGCCCTACTGTCCCTTTTTGCATAAGGTTAGTATTGGGTAATGTTGAAGTGCTGCAAATGTGGACGAGCTTCGTTGAAGCCTAAGGCCTTCTCAAAGGAATTTCCGGCCTTTGACTTATTTTAATTTTGGTTTTCCCTGCTCTCTCCACTGCCTCCTGCTTTCCACTGCACAATTATTTTTTTTTCTTTCTGTTTTTCTATGTCATTACTGCACTTTTCAGTGCCACCATCTTGAAGCCAGATGTCACATAGAGAGTCTGGAATAAATCTAAATCAGGGTATATATTTATTATGCTGCTGGAGGAATCTAGGTGAAGTTGTAGGAGCAGGTCACAGAAATTTCATGTGAAATGAACTACGTTTTACTTGCTCCAATCTAGGAAGAAATAGAGGACCCTTTGCTATAGTTTTTATGCAGGAGATTGTTGCTGTTTTAAAGCTGGAATAATAGAAAAAGGATTGCTGTTTTGGGACATATGTTCTGCTGACATAAAAGGACCCTATTTAAATAGCAGGGGTTATTTTCAGTGCCAGGTGTTTTCAGAGGCTGGTGTTTGTACAAAGTAATTTTCAGAATTAGGAAGGGCAAGGAGTGGGGAACCCTGTGTAAGTAAATGTGATTCCTCATGTTCAGTATGTGGGTTTGTATTTTGGTGTTGATGAAAAAAAAAAACCAAACCAACAAAAAAACCCCATGTTCCCTCGTGCACCCTTGGTGAGCTTTGTAAAGGTTTTGCAGCTGTATCCATGCTGATGGTGTGGGTTTAGCAGGGTAAAGAAAAGGAGTGATTCCTGAAAGTGGGAACTATACCCATCTTCTCAGTTCTGTTGAGGTTAAAAAATGACAGAGGCCACCCCTGTAGTTCTTCCAGAACTTCACAGAAAGTGCCTGGGCAAGTGATTCTGGTGTTTGCAAAGAGAAACGTGTACTTTTATGTAATGTGCTAATTAGTGTGGGTGGATATGATCACATCTAGTCTTGCAAGCCTTTCAGACAACTCCCTGAACACTCCCACCTTCAGATATTAACAGATAGCTCTGCACTTGCCAAATCTCATAAAAACACGGTAACAGACTTAATGCAGGCAAAGCATAAGTGGGTGCATTTATTTCAAAGGGAACACATCTGTTTGTAGCAGACTTCAATTTGGCCTCGTATTTTCCTCTAGCTGAAATGCAACAGTTGAGACAAGAACACAGGGTGACCCTGGATCATCTCTTTTATTTCTTCACGTGGCTGTAGTAAACTTAATCTGGGTGCTGGCCACTTTTTTTGACAGCATTTGTTAATAAGTTTAAGGGTAAGGCAAGATTATGGCAAATATAATCTTTTGCATTTGTCACCAAAGAGCCAACAGCCCTGAGAATCGGAATATTCTGCACTGTCTGTGTAGCTGCCAATCCCTGGGGCCGAGATCCTTCAACCTGGAATTGCCCCTCAGCCTGCTGGAGTTTGGAGGCTGAGCAAGACCTGTCACTCACCAGCAGTAGGGACATCCTCTAGTGAACACGATCCTCTTTGTCAGAGTGCTTTTCTGAAGGAGATGCTGAGATGTCAGTAGTGGCAGGCACCTCTCACAGATTTCAGCAGCAAACTTAGAGAAAGACATGAAGAAAACCAGGACTTCACTTGCTCCCTTCTCCTTTTATTATCCAGTGTTTTCTGTACCTTTTGTTTCTGTGCCTCAAGCTGATGATTTAGCAGAAGCACATACTGGTCCAGCCAGTGTTTACTGGTTACAATGGAAAAGAATAGACTGCTGAGGAGACAATTTATTTGTTCTTACCTTCCCAAAGAGTCCAAACTGTTTAGTTCCTTAGGCTCACCTTAGCCATGGGCATCATGACATATTAACTCACAAAAACCCCAAGGCAAGTGTATGGGCTGGTTTTCCTGCAGAAATCTAGCAAAGAACAGTTCCTCCTTAAATCAGGGAAGAAAGTGCTCTAATTTGAGTGAGAGTGACCGAAGGGTAAGTATATGAGAAGATGAAACGGAGGACACTTGCAGTCTTAGGGGAAATGTGGTGGCCCTAAACATACAGAAGTGAGATGCCACCTTATATTCCTGAAGTTACACAATAATAGGGCCATGTGCTTTCCATCCAAATACTGAGTCTGTAAAAAGAAGCGTGTTTGTTACTCCTGGTCGTTCCTACAGGTCAACTTGCCCTAAAGAGCAGTCCATTAGCTCTGTAGCTTGCTGGCTCAGAACACCCCAATGTGCCAGATACTGTTTTGTTGTCTCTTGTTTTATTGAGGAAGGGAAAGCAACCCATCCGTGTTAAAACAAGGGTCAGTTTGACTCAGCACTCACTTTTTCCTAGCCAGCTGCGAAGATCATTCATCATGCCTAGGTATTACAAGGACATGTGGTTCTTTGGCTTGTGTTAGTAATCGTGCTGACCTAGAGCTGCTAGGTAGATGAACTTCAGTTTCCTGTGGGTTTTTTTTTTTTCTTATGCAAAAAAGCATTTTTTTAATTTGAATTTTATTGATCTGAAAGAGTGCCCCTGTATTGTACAGGATTTTCACAGGCAGGCATCCTAGGCACGAAATTTCCCTCTTTATGTTAATCAAATGATAATGAAAAGAGTACAGAAATGAAAACTTGCTGTTTGCCATCTTCCCCAAGCAGGGTGCAATTAATTTAAGGCATTGATGTTTCAACATCATTACATCTACACATCTCAGAAGCCTGCTGGCTTCTGTATGAAAATCACCCTGGCTTCCAAACTTGCCTTCCTACGTGTGTGTGAGGCAGTTTGCTGCTGAGGTGGGTTACTAGAGCACATCACTGTTCCAGTGCACTCGGGCAGAGGAAGGCTGCATGGCAGGCTGCAGTGCACAGAATCGCTGAATAAATGGATTTAAAATTCTTGTTCTGCAAGACACTTTTGAAAAAAAATGGATTAAAGAATGAGATGATGCATGACAGTATGGAACCAAGTCCTGCAGTGCAGTCTCTAGGTGCCCTTAGGGGCCTGGGTAGCGTACATGACTCCCAGAAGTATCCTGCCTTAGATTGGACCCCTGACTGTTTCCTTCTCTTGAGCCATTGTGGGTAAATGTTGGGCATTGTGGATACGTAACCACTTATTCTTCCTTCTGAAGCATCAGGCACCTTGGAGCACAGCCAGCAGCTGCTGCTTCTGCGCTGGGCATTGTTATTGATCTGATGCGTGTTCCCAGATACTGTGTTGGCACGTAACAGTATCAACGTTAGCTGTGAGAAAAGGAGGCGATTTGTTGCTATCTTGGCCAGGAAAGTCAATTATCAGTGCCTTTATGCAGAGAGAGGATGGAAAGAAATGCAGAGGGGATGCGGTTTCTGCAATATTTTGGCTGTGTGAAAAATGCTGTCTTGGAATAAGGGTTTATAATAAAAAGGACTCATCTCAGAAGGATGTTGACAAGACAATGGAAATGGACATAATGGTAAACAAGTGATATCTGAACACACAGTTATCTTCTGGAGCCTCCTGGAGATGTCATGCAGACGTGCCATAGCTAAGTCAGGTTGCTCGGATGGTCACCACACCTCCTGCAACCGTGCCTGTTGTCTGTGCTCTCTCAGCTGTTGAATGCAGGGAAATAAGTACTTTTGAAAAAAAATATATCCATCCATCAAAGTACAAAGCAATTATTTGGTGCAATGTCAGGCTTAGATAATGGAGAAGCCTCTCTTGGGTACCTGAAAGAGAAGCCACAGCATCTCCTAGCACATTCCGTGAGGTCTCTGGCCACATTTTCCTTTATTAATAATAAATAAAGTGGGCAGAATGTGATTGACTCAAATCAGCAATAGGATTTCTTTGCCCCAACAATAAAATACCTTGTGGTCTCTTCTGGACTCTCATCAGGGCTGCACGTTCATGGAGAACACTTGTGGAGCTGGGCAATATTTTGTTACTATTCTAAGAGCTACACAAAAGACAGTAGAGAGAGACACACCAGCAAGCAATAGTATGTGTGCTCTGGTGACTGAATAGTCTCTAACTTTCAATATTCTAATATTCTTGAATATTCAGTATTAGTGAACATGGATCTGACATGTTTCTGAACTCTCTGCTATTGCAATAAAAGCCTCTTTCACCCATATAAACTCTTATAATACCTTTGAACCCCAAAACACATCCAGCTTCTCTGTCTTATTGATATAGCTGAGGCTTAACAAACATGTTAATAAAATGAAACGTAGCCTCGAATTTCTTTAGGAGGGATCTGATGCTGACATAGAAAAATATTTTTATAAAAGCATTGATGTCCTGCAGCAAAAGTTGTTCCATACATTAAAACCCAAAGAATTCATGTACAAACAGCTATGTTTACTCGTTCAATAGAACACTCTGCTTCCATCATTACAGGGTCATAGCACTGAGTCTTCTGACCTCATTTTGATTGTTTTACACATTCAGAGTCAGTGCATCTTCATTCCACTTTTAAAAATAGGTTTCCCCATACACGTCCTTCTGTTCAAGCACATTACAGAATTTTTAGTTCCGACAGGCACTCCTCACAGCTCTCATTCCCTACATCAATTAAGAACATAGCCTTAATTCTTTCAAACTCTGAAGCCCAGTCTTTAGGAGCAGTGACACTTTCTGGCTGGAGATGTCATGTTTCCTGTGATGCAATCTGGTAGGTAACATTGCAATCTTGAGTTCTTCCCTTTAAAAACCTCTATGTGTTGTCAGCCAGATTTGCCAATGGCTCCTGATCGCACGCAATAGAGGAAGTTATATTTTGTCTTTCTTCTGAACTGATTTCTTGCAAATGAACTCCCAAGAAGACCTTCTGTTGAATCAGCCACAGGAGCCATGCTGAGTTTATTTTAGTTGGGTTTGCATTAGGTCTGATTTTTGCTGATCCCTTCATTTTTCATCATTTTGCCTGTCTCTCCCAGTTGTTCCTGTCGGGGAGGACTGTGTTTTGAGAGTTCCTGAGCCAGAATGCTGTGAATGCAGATTATTCGTCTCTGCACCTTCCCTTCAGGCAGTCTCTCACCTGTGTGTGCCTGTGTCCATCAATAACACGGCAAACTGCCCTAAATGTCTTCGAGATCAGCTTCCTGTAAAGCATTACGTGTGCCCCAAAACCAGAGAGCTAGCGTTACTTCTGCCTCAAGAGTTGGTAAGTGCGTCGAACACCTACAGGATTTGAATTTGATCTGGGTTGTGGTTGGCCAGAAAATTACTTCATGGTTAAAGGGGGAACGATAAGCTAAAACTCAAGACATGAAAGAAGTAAGGTTTGCTGAGATGGGCAGTATATTCCATGGAAAGTCCAGAGAGTGTGATCAGTAGGTTTAGGTGCTACATCCCAGCTTTTGGAGACAAAGAACTGAACTGTAGATCTAACGGTGTTTATAGATCAGTACTGAAACAGCAAATAAACAGTCAGTAAACCACACAAACCCTTTCCATCTGTCTGAATAGTGGAAATGTAGTTGCAAACCCTGAATTGCAGCGCTACTGTTTGGGTTCTTCCTGAATTTACCATCCAGGAACAGTAAACCAGATTGTTCTAATGATACCTAAAGGTGTCCTTTCGCAGTATAAAGTTCATACCATGTTGGATGTGCTTTAAGGCTGGATGGGAAACTGATTGCAGCTAGCAGTACTGTTTGACATGGGTAATTCATGCTGTACAATTAGCCTGTTTTCTTTCAATGGATTATTTTTAAATAGACTTCTTTCAAAATTTCATTTATCAAATACTTTATATACTTAATGGTTCCCAGCAATAATTTGCTTGCAAGCCATTCACCATAACTACTACTTTGAGTGCTTGCCATTCATTAATGTGCTGGCTGTCCAGATTACTCGGTGGCTTTGCTTTCCCCTGGCTGGATGCCTTCTAATCCCACAGAAAGCTTTCTAGGGGCTCCAGTATGTCTGATGATGACTGTGAGATGGCTTCTGGCAGCAATATTAATGCAAATGCATTCTTGAATGTGTTCTCGTGACATATTCCAATCCTGTGATCAAAAACGTGCTTATAGACATTTTCAAGGGGGAAAAAACTGACTTGGGATACTGTCACAAGTGCAGTTCCCTTTATGTATAGCAGCAAATATTCACCATTCATTTTGATTATTTCACTGGATTCACTTCTCTCATCCTCAGACTGTCAGGAGGGGAGGGAAAAAAACCACTGTGCTAATCCTAAAAGTAAGTAATTAATATAAAAGTGACATCTCAACATAAGGGCATGGCATATTTCCACATGTGGGGAATGGCATTATGAGTTTTTAGGGTTTGTTTTGCTGTGTACTTTTATTAAGAAAATAAAAGCACAAATGGAATACAGTTGTACCACCACTTGAATGTGGAAAGTAAACATAGAAGAGCAGAATGGCTGAACACACTGAGAAGGCAAGTTACGCCAGGGGAGGTTTAGACTGGACATTAGAAAGAATTTCTTCACTGAAATGGTGGTCAGGGACTGCCCAGGGAGGTGGTGGAGTCACCATCCCTGGAGGTGTTTAAAAGATGGGTAGATGAGTTTCTTAGGGACATAGTTTAGAGGGGAGACAGGCACAGTTGGACTCGAGGATCTCAGAGGTCTCTTCCAACCTTATGATTCTATGAGAACACAGGTACATTAGCAGAAGGGCTGTGCTTGTTTCTAAGCATAACACAATTCACCTGGTGTTCTCTCCCTGTTCACTCTGACTTTAGAGTAGAGATGTGAAACACCTATATCAAACCTGCAAGCACAGTATTTGAGACGTATCTTTGCAAACCTTGCTCTACCAGAGCCTCTCAGTTTCTATTATTATGTACATAGAGCAAGGGTAAAAGAGAACCCTGTGCAGTCTCGCCTGGTGTCACTGAAGGGGACAATGTATGATTGCACTGATGGCACAACCATTAGGGTCACCTGCAAGAGTTGGCGTGACAGCAGCCTGGATCGTAAGTTCATGGCCTGTGGCTCAGCTGTGAGTGCTGCCACTGCTATTACCCAAGTTTGACGAGCAGAGCTAAATAGAGTATTTGCATCGGCTGCTGCTTACTGAATTACGGTGCTCTGTATAGACAAACCCTAGCGGAGAATTTGCAGTTGGGTTTTCACACCTGTACTTGGCCTGTTAGATTAGATTACAGCTTCCTCTTAATGCCATCATTGCAATATCTCCAAGCCTGAGAAAAAAAACAAGGCTCGGGCACCCTGCTGGCTTCCTGAGGTGAACTGTGGGGAAAGGGGAGGAATCTGCTGCGCAAAACTGGCCTAGAAATGCGCGGGCTCTGAGGGTTTAATCACAGAAAGGTTTGCTGGGGGCACTCACAATGGGTTTTTTCTTGGAGCTTTCAGCAGACGTAGCCTTTGTTTGCATTTCTCTGTGGTATGTGTTTACTGTTCATTTGCGCTGCACATGCTGTGAGAAATTAAGCCATTACGTTGGTATTTTTTTTTCCTTTCTCCTGCTTTCTTTTTAACCCCCCTCCCCTTTCAAAATCCTTACAATTCCTTTCATTATTTGATGTTAACAGGACAAAAGAAATAAATACTTGAAAGAAGATACAAGCTGTGTTGCTGTTTTACTTCGGAGCTGCTGTGGTAACTGAATACCAGTCAACAAGGTCAAAAAAAAGAAGAGAACTGCCAGAAAGCCTCTGCGCTTCAACCACCAGTTGCGCTGCCCGTGTTAAAGCCATTTTCAGCCTAAAGAGCAGAACAGTCACTCTGTAAATCTCTGAGTGTTTCATATAGTTTCCTTGTCATGTGGCTATTAAGTTTTATAACCTTTATATTTCAAGTGAAACAATGAATGTGAATTCCTTCTCAATGTCCTAATAGATTCCACATGTTAGCAATTTCTAATATTTGGGTTGCTCAGTAGGTAGCAAATGCGCCTGTGGGATGGTTGGTCTTGGCCGCAGACCTCGGACGCTGCCTTGCTGGGGGATCAACTCCTGCTCCAGCTGCTGCCTGGTGCCTGTCCCTTCGTCTCCCACCGATGCTTGAGGTCACGCTCAAAACACATGTAGACACCACACTGTCCAGTCAGCACAACCACTCAGGTGTGAGTAGGGTCTGCAGGCATCATATGTGTCACCCGCCATGCAGGGCATCCTGTGTGTGTTATGGGTGCTGTAGGAGCCTTCCTGCCAAGCTGTGCCCATGGGCACAAGACTCCTCAGGACCCTGGGTGCCTGGTGAATGGGCTGGGGTGAGGCTGTTGAGGTTGTTTGGGCTATTAATGGGGGGGGGGGGGGGGGCGGGATTGAGGCCATGTGGGTCGTGTGTGTGAGAGGCCGTTGTGGGGGTGAGGGGGGGATTGAGGCTGTTGAGGGGGTTGAGACCATTGAGAAGGGTCGAGGTAGTTGAGGCCATTGGGGAGGTTGAGACCATTGATGGGGGCTGAGGCTGTTGGGGCCATTGGGGGTGTTGAGGCTGTTGGAGGATGTTGAGGCTGTTGTGGAGAGTAGAGGTGGCTGAAGGGAATGGAGTTGTTGGGTTTTTTTGTTGTTCCCACACAGCAGAAGGTTCAGGTTGGATACCTTGAAAAAAGGACATTGGTTTCCTTTAGGGCTGGGCCTGCTCATGGCCCTCCTGCATGTTGTTTTCTCTAAAGTAAAAGCTGTTTCTGAACAGCCGGGTTTTCACACCCTCTGTTCTATTGGTAAAAAACACAGGATTTTTTTAGGATAGGCTGGAATAATTTTGGGATAGGGCCGGAATAGGCTGCTCAGGGAGGTGGCTGAGTCACCATCCCTGGAGGTATTTAAAAGACTGGTAGGTGTCATACCTGGGTACATGGTCTAGTGGTGGACTTAGCAGGGCTGGATCAATGGTTGGACTCGATGAATATAAAGGTCTTTTCCAACTGAAACTATTATGTGATTTTGTGTGATTCTGTGAATTAAAATTGCTGCGTCGAGGTGTATTTTGTTTTTTAATGAGGTGATTCTTAAACCACCAGTTGCAAACAATTGAGCTGCACTTCAGCTTGGCTTTAATTTGCCCATGCTGGTATGGTATCTTTTGCAGTATTTGGGGATTCTGTGTGGTGGATGGAAGGAGCAAAGAATGTGGCACTTGAGCTCTGTGACTGGTTTTATGTGTCCTTTTTGACATCTGCTGTGTTGATCTTATGCCTTTCTACCTGTCTGCGAGCACTTCCAGCAGTTTTGAAGAGGTGTTAAAACCTAACAAAGGCTTTGAAAGTTTGCACAAAGAACTGCTTGTATGGAAAGGACTGTTGTCTTCTGTTTTAATAGTTTAATTATCCTGCTGCAATGGTGAGTATCTGTGTGGGTCCTGCTGTTGAGAAATGCAGATACTGGGTGAGTTATGCATCCTCTTAACTAGCAGTTTGAATTTTGATGTCTTCCTGACAACCTCACTTGGCTCTTCTTAGCAATTTTCATGCCTTGAAAATATGCAGGGGTGAGGTGGGGGATGCTGGATCACGTTCTTTGATAAGGGCCCAGGATTCCTCTAATAACAAGGACTCTCTGTTGCAGAGTGGTCTTTTGCTGCCGTGGTGTGGGAGGGGTGAAGTTTGAAATGGATGGTGTCACTGAATTAGTGACCACATCAGAACTACTCTGGGCAGTGCTTCTTCCAGACTGATTAAGCCACGTGTCAAGGCAAGGTCATCTGGTGATCCTGAGAAGGCAGTTTAATATTATTCTTAGACCACAAGGAATTTCCACTTACCGTAAAGCTGTCAGGCTGCGTGTCTGCCCCCCCCAAACAGTGGGACAGCAACTTTGTTCTCTGTGTGTGCAGCACACAGTGATAGGGTTTTGGGACATTGTGATGACACAGATTATTATTATTTTATAATATTATAGTAATATAATATAATGATAATAATAATGATACTAATAATCTGTTTGTGAGAGTTTCTACTGGAGCTGAAGCAGCTTAAGTGTATCAAAGCCGTGGAACAGCTGTAAGGGCTTTGTCAGGTCAAGAGTACAATGGAGTTAAGGTTTACAGGAAGCGTTTATTCTCAATTAGCAGAGTCCTAGTCATATCCTAGCTCGTGGTCTCATGGAGGCAGAGAGTGCCAGCAGGCTGGTATTAAAGTGTGCTGGTGCTCGGGAGTCCAGGATTAGACATGGAAGAAGGCACCAGCTGCTCAGGCGAGCGGGAGGCATCGCAGGTTTGGTTTGTGCCCTGGTTTCTGGTGATGTATCCAGTCATTGAGAAGGCCATTATAAATACGCTTTGTGTTGCCCCAGAGTGCTGGGAGCAGTCCTGAGCACAGCAGGAAAACAATGAAAGCTTGCCAGAAGAGCGTGTTCTGAGCAGTTGTTCCATTTGCACCCCCTGGTGAGGAGCTCTGACGCCTTGGACCAAGAGGAGGCATTGACCGTGTTCCTGGGAGGTGAAACCGGTGCCTGCTCCCGCCTGCGCAGTGGGGTAACTCCAGGGCTCTTGTCACACTTCTTTGGGTTCACGGGGAGGACATGTGGGAAAGTTGTAGACTATTGCTGAAAGGGAACGGCTCGGCACTTGTGAGCAGGGCCTTCTCCGTACTGTGCAGCGTGAGGTCGCTCACGGGGTGCGTACGGGCCCATGGATCAGGGAACCCTTTTCTCCCAAGAGCAGCAGCAGCAGCCCTCACCACCCCAGGTGTTCCTTCACTGCCTTAATGGAATCTGAGGGAAGAAGAAACACCTGGGGCTGTGCTGGGCGTTACTGCAGGTGCTGCTCTTCTCATTGTGGTGGTTTCAGGGTTCCTTCTGAGGATCTGGAGCTGCAGAGGTGAGGCGATGGGTACTGGGTTGGCTGGTGTCCTGGAGGTCGTGAAAGCAGCAGGAAGGGTGGGACAGGGGCCTCGCGAGCGCTGCCCAGGGGGGTGAGGGGGCCTTTATAACCTCGCTTAGGAATGCTGCTCCCTCAGGGGCGGCTGGGTGTGGGGTGGGTGCCGTGCGGCCTTGGGAAAACTGATAAGCTTGGAACACAATATCAGCAGTGTTGCTGACTGTGGAACTTGTCTGTTTGCGCCGGAGGATGAGGCCTGTAGGGCGTAAATCCCGATTATCTGTGCCGCGGGCCTCTCTCTGCGCTTGGCCCTCCGGCCCAGCCCCCGCTCGGCTCGGCAGGGTCAGCGAGAAGGGAATAAGGGGCGGTGTCTTTGGCTGACACGAACCCGCTGGGGAGGGATGAGAGGAAAGGGGTCTTGGGGGCTGGGTTCAGAGCAAGGTTAGCCAAATATCGGATAAATTAAGCAAGAGAAACAGACAGCTCAGCTTGCAGTGAACTTTTCACCCAGCTAACCTGTTGCTCACCCTGCTCGCACAGGTGGAGCACGGCTCAAGGAGAGCACAGCCCTTCCTCTCCTGCCTCCTTTTTGTGCTGTAGCCTAAGGGATGGACAAGGGGAGGGCAGGAGCTCAAAGGGGTTGATTTGAGTCCAGGATATATTATGATATATCATAATTCTAATTGTTGTCTGGAGAGCACGGGAGTTAACACCGCTGGTTGCAGGGGGTTAGGCATTAGGCAGGGGGCCTACAAGAAAGCTGGGGAGGGACTTTTTCCAAGGACTTGTAGTGATAGGATGAGGGGGAACGGCTTTAAATTGGAAGGGGGAGATTTAGGTTAGACATTAGGAAGAAATTCTTCACAATGAGAGTGGGGAGACACTGGCACAGGTTGCCCAGAGCAGTGGGGGCTGCCCCATCCCTGGAGGTGTTCAAGGCCAGGTTGGATGGGGCTTGGAGCCCCCTGATGCAGTGGGAGGTGTCCCTGCCCATGGCAGGGGGTGGAACTGGATGACCTTTAAGATCCCTTCCAACCCAAAACATTCTATGATCCTATGATTGTTTGCTCCAGTGTAGAGTGAGGACCCAGTAATTTCTGGTCACAGAGGATCAGGGATAAATTCCACCCTGGAGAGGGCAAGGAAGAAATGATAGTATTGAAACAGGGGATGATTAGAGATTCTTTGTGGGAAAACACAGGACTGGTGGGAATTCAGTGAATTCTCGTGTTTAGATTTCTCTGACTTTTCCTCTGCAATTGTGGTACAAGTAAATACAAATAATTGCTGACAGATGTTGTAAAACCAGCATTATGCTAACCATTAAGCTTAATTTTTTTTTTTTGTCGGTTAATAATACCTATTGATAACTGACACGACGTACTTGGGCTCTTACTCACATCAGTTTTGCTCCAGAGGTGCAGTATGGAACCAAGAGCTGAATTTCTTCTGTTGACCCTTTCTTGAATCCCTGCTGCTTCCTTTCGCTCTCTCCTCTTGCAGGGAAGCTCCAAGCAAATTAAAGTTACTGTGTTTTAAGTAGTTGCTTCACCACAGTCATAGTGTAGTGGTGAGGCTGATGTTTTTCATATGCCTTCTTAGACCATTTTTCTGTTTTGCAGTGTGGCAGATTTGTTGGAGAGTAATACCTGGTAAAGTGCTTCAACATAGTTTTTAGGCTAAAATCACTCTTTTGAAATAGGGACTCTTGAATTCTCTTCTGGTCTTCCTTTTTCCTTTTCACTCATTGTAGGTAAGGAAGGTCTGAAACCAACAGAAGCTGTCTAATGCACAGTATTTCCAGGAGTGAAGTCCTGTATTTTTCTGTGTGCTCGCCTAAATTCCATAAAACCATTCCTCACAAACCTCCCTTAAGAAACTTTCACCAGTCAGATGGTAAATGCAGGGAGCTCTGTGTCTAAAATGAAAAGAGTGTTGTGTAAACCTAGAGATAATCCCTGACTTCAGGAAGCCGTGAGCTTTCCTGAAGCAGTGGGTATTTCCAGCTTTGCCTCCTGCTCTGCTCAGTGTGGAATGCTGATCTCCACTCCCCATTTGGGATCTAGGAAGGAGGTCAGGTTCTCCTCATACTACACATACGTGTTGGTCACATATGGCTCCCCAGGTGCTGCCAGGTTTATGTTAGGTAATTGGCTGCGGAGTTGTACTGACAGCATCTCCCCTAGTACCCCAAATTCTGGGTGCTGAGGAAGGACAGGAGCTTGTCCTGACATGACCACATTGTCCAGAAACACTTTCAGGTTGGCCCTGTGTAGGACAGTTGGCCTCAGCTACCCGGGTGGTGCCTCCTGGGCACAGGAAAACTGGGGAGAAGAAAGGCCATGCCTGTTGTAGAACTTACTGCTGCCATTCACACCTCTTATACTGGAGGATGGGAATGTAATTTTCTTTTCTAACATTCCAGTACTTTGCCCATCAGGCGAGAACCAAATGTGGATTGGATGCAGAAGCTCAGCCTTTCTGTTGACAGAAAGGGGTGGTGGTTCTGTAGATGGGGAAAAGCGGGGGAGTGTTAGGAGAAGGTGTGGAGAAAGGGAGTATGAACTGTCATGTGGTTGCTGTTGAGTTCCTGAGCCTGTAGGTTAGTTATGCTACTCCTTGTTTATCAAACAGTTTTTCTCCTCAGGCAGTTGTTCAATAAGATCAAAGAAGTAGTTGAAACCTGCCCAAGGCAGCAGTGCTCTCTGCTGTCCCTGCCCCAGCAGCAACAGGAGCACATCTGCACCTCTGGGGAGCCCAACCAGAGAAGGGATTCTGTTCAAACCCACCATTTGATTGGTTTGGGCTGTTGTTTTGTTGTTCTGGTTTTGTGCTGTTCCCTCGAGATGGTTCTGGCTGGCTGTTTTATAGCCTGTAGTTCCAAAAGCAAATCCCACCTCAGGGGAGGAGACAGAGAAGGACAAATTCAGTGGTCATCAGACAAGCGAGACCACTCCTCGTCAGCTTAAGCAGATTCTGCAGGGCTCTAAGGAACGTCATAATCTTCCTAAAGACAAATTTGCTCATCTGTCAGGGTGTGTGTTCTCAACAAAGTTGCTCCCTTTCAGACGTGTTGGTGAAGTTTCCCAGACCTGTTTGGCCGTTCACCTTGTGGCTCAAACCCCTTGTGTCAGGGCAGGCTTGTTTCTTCTACTCTATTTTTTACTGCCCCTTGACTGACATCATTTAAATGATGAGTCTCTGAGAGATGATTCATACCAAAAAAGATCTAATAATTGTTACCAGTTATTCAAAGCAGTGTTACTGATTTCCCGCATCCTCCCACTGGTCCCTTGAGCTCCCCCACCCACTCGTTTTTCCTAATATTTCCCAGGCTTTCTGGCTGTAGGCTCAGCATGCCCTATTCTGTATTAGTGTGCTAAGGTGTAAACAGTGAGCTCTCCCCAGGGAGCATTTAGGGCTTGGCTGCAGCAACTTGCATAGGCAGATACAGACTGGAATTGAACCAGTAAGGTAAAGTGACTACTGGCAGCTTCAGACCACGTTCACAGCGCATCTGCTTGGCTCTGCTGTGGTGGTGGTGTTGGCAGTCTCTGAGGAGGCTAGTTCAAAGCTAGGTGAGTAATCTATCTGCAGGCTACAGTGTTAGGGTGCACAGAACTACAAACTGGATTCTCTAGAGGAGTTCTGCAAAGAACTGCACTAATGACGGCTCCATGCTAGCAAAGACTTGCACCAGTAGTGACCCCATGAGCTGCTGCTGTTCCAGTTTGTATTTACTATTGTTTCTTCTCTTTCACAAATAAAGACCTTCAACTGATGAAGCTTGATTCTCCAGCACTAGAGTTGAAATCTGTATTGTCAGTGTAAACAGCTGCTGTTGAGAGGAGCTGTATTTTCTTCAAGCAGCTCCTCTGTCTGACTGCTCCTCCCCATCATGTTATTCTCTCTTCCTATCCCTATGCCTTCTTCCTCCGTCTTGCCTGTCCAAGTCCCTTCTACATCTGTATTCTCATTTCTCTTACCTTTCTCACTCATTCTCTTGCTTAGTAATTTATTCTGTTGGCAGGAACACACTTCATTTTGCTCAGAGTTAGATGGATCAAGAATCACAGAGATGGAAAAGGGTGAAGCTGGATCAGTTCTGGATGCCCACAGTGAAATATTTCAGAACACGCTGATGTTAGGGCAGCTGAAGTTCTTTTAGAGGTAATTTTGGCTGTTAGACTGTCTCATGCAAGGCCTAAAAGAAGCAGAAAATTGTAGACATAGTCATATAGATCTACAGAGTTGTCCTCCCCTGAGGAAGGAAAACAGTGCTCACCCTCCCTATTTATTATCCCTGGGGGTGGGGTGTTAATCTGACTTTGAGGGTGGGAGAGTTGTTAACTAGTTGAAATTTGTGCTGGCAAAACCCCTTATCTAGCAAGTGAAAAGCCACTTCTGTTGTGGAGCTCAGTTGTTTGCTCTTGCTGGGAGGGCTGAGATGGCAACAGCTGAAAATAAGAACGTTCTCCCCTGTATTGGAGGTGAATTGTTCATTTCACAGGCAGCGACAAAGAGAATGAAAAGTATACTGAGGAAACAGGGCACAGAGACAAGGTCTTAGTCAATGCGAAGACATAGAAGACCTCTTCAGATGACTAATAAGAATTGTCCATTTCCTAATTCCCTGATTTTTTT
The DNA here is from genome assembly GCA_033558235.1 of Neomorphus geoffroyi. NCBI lineage: Eukaryota > Metazoa > Chordata > Aves > Cuculiformes > Neomorphidae > Neomorphus > Neomorphus geoffroyi. The sequence continues at coordinate 5,656,982 of JAUMJM010000029.1, read as the reverse complement.
AAAGGAAAGAACCCCTCTTGTTTGGGGTTTTCCTATAGATGAGATATGACAATATGCTATAATATAAAGAAATGGATCTAAAGCATAATCTGTCCCTTGCACAGGATTCCTGGGTTTCCTAGCTCACTTGTGGGTTATGCTGATGGTTCTGAGCCATGTGAATCGGTGAGGAGATCACGAGGACTGTGGCTGTTGGCTGTGTTTCTGCAGCTTGTGTGCTCAGCCCCCAGATAAACCAACAGCTCTTCTCGAGAGCGCAGCTTTGTGTCGCAGCCTCCTCTTGTGTTGGGTTGCATTCACTCCCCTGTTCAAGGGTGAAAGTCCTCTGTGGCTTGTGCTGGCCTGGCAGAATGAGTCCACACAAAAAGAGCAATATAGCTGCCCATTCTTCCTTTCTGTAAAAGCAAGTGAATTTATGGCCGTTCCTGTGTACGTAGCAAAGCTGGTACCACAGCCCCTACTTTGCCAGCAGTGGGGCAGTTGAGGGGGAAAAAAAGCTTGGCGTAACCATTGGTGTGTTATTTATTATCGCTTTGCAGCCCCCTGGAAAATGAACTTCAGAAAATTCTGAGCCGATGGTAACGGTGAACACTGGGAAAACCCGGGAATCAGCAAATCCATTGTGTTGTGCTGACAGAAAGATACTGTTACAACACACTTTAGCTGCCAACTTGCTGCAGTCACTCAATCCATCATGGTGGGCTGTAGGATCACAAGCCAGTGAAACTCAGCCTGGCGTGTTATTTTAGTCTTACATGGACTGTGAGATAAACGGGGCATGAACCGGCCCCCTGGCAGGGGGTCGACCCCTGGCGCCCTCATTAAAGTGCCAATCAAAAAGAGTAATGGAAGGGGGAATGGAAAGCTGGCTTCTTCAGCCTGTTACCGCGCTCAGCCTGAGCAACTTTCACAAGCCAAGGGAAACATTTCTCTTCTGACTAGGAGCCAGACCTCCAGAAATACCTCCTCTCTGCTTGTCTCTGGGAGAGCAACTGCTGAGGCTCTCCTGGGTGTCCTGCCTGCCATGGAAACCTGTTGCTTACTGCTACCTGTCCAGTGCCGGTAGTGGGAAGAGTTGCTGAGTGCAACCCAGAAAGGGTGTAGGTGCTTGTTCTGTGGTGTGTGCAGGCACTGTGCTGTGCCTGTGTTGATCGTCAGTGGCGCGGTTTCTGTCGCAGATTGCTCATATTTCAGCAATTTTGTGTGAAAGATGCAGAGAAAGCTGATTTCCACCCATAGCAGTCCAGTTACCCACATGAGTCTAGAAGGCTTGTGCCTGTGCGCAGGGTGTGAAAGTGGATTCTTGTGCTGTGTGGGCTTTTTCAGACTCCCACAGGAACCAACCACAAATAGATCCTGTAGGAATACCATCATCTTTTGGTGGATGTACAGCTAAGGCTCAGGCACACATGCAGTGCCAAGCTGCCTGTCACGAATAGGTTAATAGCTCAAAAAGGCACATAACCTCTGCTTTAACACTGGCTACTTGTCCTTCCAATTCTGAATCCATCCAGCACCACTGATGCTGTGGGAATTCCCGTATGGCTTGCAATGTGTGCCAGGTTTCTTGTGTATAAATGTTAATACATGTTTTTCTGCAGGTCAGCTTTGCTCTGCTGTGTGCTTGGAGGAGAGGGCAAAAAGGCAGCTTCTGAAAAGAAAGAAAGAAAGGTGGGCAAAGGTCTTTGTGTTGTATGGATTTACCATTTGAAATCAGGAAGCTCAGAGCTGCGAGTTACCTCTTAAACCTGCTTATAAATGTCAGCTCTTGGTCTGCTCTCGGTGTGATTATGAACTTGGCAGCTGCGTTTTTTGCTCATAGTGTTTTATCAGCAGAGAGTGTCTCCAGGTGGATATTGGCTTGGATTAAAATGTGTTTTAAGGTGTAGGATCAGCAGTTGGAATTAGTGTCAGTGAAGCAAACATGGACAAGCAGTAAATAGCTTCAGGACCTAAGAGTGAGCAGTGTGAAAAACAGATTCTCCTGCCACATAACTAACAAGGCGATCGAATTTCAAGTTGCTGTGCTGTTGCATGCTGAGGCTGGTACAGATTAGAAAAGCCCTTAAGAAACAGTAGAAGAAACTAATGTAGGCAGCAAGCAAATAGTGTGCTTGGAGATCAGCTTTGTGCCGAGCTAGGGCAGAAAGAATAATTTTATCCATTTATTACTGTGTTCTTTTATGCTACATAACCCTATCTGAGCTTGAGGCGAAAGGACAGTGTCTCTGCATAGTCCTTAGAAGAATCACAGTGCAACTGCTGTTATACTATAAATAAAGATGCATCCTGGCATGGGAGTGCCAAAGATCATCTTCACACTTCTAGGATGTTTTTACCTCTGATACCGTTCCCTCTATACTTTGACAATAAAAGAAATTCTGAATAATGTACTTGCACACAAAGGATTATTCAAAGGGCCTAGAATTGCACATGAGCAGAGGGGAAAACATCGCCAGCGCTGTTCTCCCCGGTATTTGAGTTGCTGTGTCAGGGGCTTGACCTCACCGAAATAAGGCTGAGGGGGAGGCTGCTCCTGCAAACAGTGGTTTGCCTTCCCTTCCAGTTGTTTTTGCTGCATCATTATTGTGATACCCAGTGGTTCGCACTGCCGCTTGCTGATTGTTTGTCTTGAGGCAACAGTCACTCGGAACGCTGAGTCACCCTCCCAGGTCAGAGCCAGCACTTGCTGTCACTGTGTCTGGAGGGTTGAGGACAGCTGGTGTGACAGATCCCTCTCTTGTTTGTTAAAATTTCTCTACAGCTGCAGCATTCAGGGGACTTTTTTGCTGGTGTTTTCAGCGCACTGAAACAATTGTTCTGTAGCTGCCTTGTCCTTGTCCTTTGGGTGACCCATCCATTTGTCCAAATTGTAAATGCAGATGAAAGCTGTTTGCTTCTCTCCTGGCCTTTTAGTGCTTTTGAGTCAGGCCGGAGCCAGCCTGAGGTGCAAGGTTGTTTGTATGCACCGAGGGATCTCTCTGTGCCGGGCACATTGCTTGGGCAATAGCGTGTCAGCTACAGAGGAAAAAAACCACACAGAAACCCAAAAAGCCTTTGTGATACTGAGGTCCAGTTGCATTGAGGCAACTGTACCACAGGCCGTCAACAGCCTGATACAACGCAGCAGGCATGCAGCTCTTGTGCAACTGTATTTCTCTCCAAGATCATTGTTATTTCTAGACTAGAAAGTGCTGCAGTCCTATTGAAGATAATATTTTGTTCCCCAGTGTTTGTCAGTGGTTAAACCCTTTTGTTTCCCATTTTTTGACAAGCCTTTCACATGGTTCACACTGCACTCCCTCACATCTATGCAACATGTGCGAAGCTGGACACAGCGCGAGGACCCAGCTTTATGTACACATCTGGTGCTGGTTTTTTCCTCACGTTTTCCCAGTTAAAAAAAAAAAATCTGACGGAGAGCTATGAAAAGCACACAGTTCAGTCAAACTGATCTGCATCCTCTGTTAATGAATCATTTTCCCAGCTAGCTAACTTTATGGCATCAAGGCAGATGGCTTTGTGCTGTCCTGATTCTGGTTTTAAGGCTGTCAGACCACTGGGCCAACTACCAGTGGGCTGCAATAAATAATAAGCTGTGATAAAGTTGAACCACTAGCACAAGTGGGGAACTGGAAGTATTTTGACCCTTTGATAAAACTAAGCATCATAATGTGTGCTTATTGAGAGTCTACTATGAAGCTTGAATTTTACAGATGTCTGGACCGGAATCCAAAGCTCTGGGCATAGTTTGATTCTCCTCCCTGCTCCGCCCCTGAAAAATAAGGCTGTATGTTCCATCTTTGTAACAACTATGTTGTGAAGAACAGAGGAGTTTGGAGAATGGCCACAGCTTTTCTAGAGGTGGTTAAAAAAAATAGAAGTACGAGTATGGATATACACACACACATATATGTGTATGTGCGTTAAACACACACACGCACGCAGAGTGTTATTCTCTACCAAGTTGTATAAATGGATTTCTGAGCAACTGTTGACTGTTTTTTCCTCCTATCTCTTTGCAGCAGCCGGGAACCTGATGAGAATACGCTCCTGAAAGCTGCTTTTTCAGACCAAGGCACCAGAGCTGAAGTCGTTTTAGCAACTAGAGGCACATTCTTAGAAGAGCAGCAGAGCAACCAAGGTTATTCCTCGAGGAGTCATCACCTATCGGGTCACGCACTGTAGGAAACAGGTCAGTGCTAATCTGGGTTAGAAAAAAAAGAAGTTAAAACATAGTTTGCCTAGAATCCTAGAGAATAGGTGTTCAATTCATGAGAAAACAGAAATGCTGAAAACAATTGTGCACTCTAGGAAACAGGATAGCAAATAGATCAAACCTTCCTTGTCATAGGGACATGTTATGATTATTTTTCTGGTTCAAGATGTAGACCATTTAGCCACTTACTGTCTCTCCACAAAAATGTAAGCATTGCCCTTTTTTGGTTAACAGCATTCAAAACTCGAGCTGTTCCGATAGCAAGTACTATCCAGTTGATTTATTGGAAGTCTGCTCAGGAGGAAGGGAAGGCTGTTCTTGCACACTGTTTACCTCATTTCAGGCATAGCTCATCTTGTAGTTCCCGTTTCATGGCCTAGACTTTATTTATCGAAGTTTCAGTAGGTAACAGAATCGTTTATGAATCAGCAGTGACTCCCCAGCCTGATCACACCGTAGTGAGCAGAGGGAGTGCAGGTAGAACCGTTTGAGCAGTGGCTACAAGTTACCAACCTTTTTTCAAGTTTATTCTGGGACTTCAGAAAATGATGAATTTCTCTTCTTCCAGAGACAGAAAGTGGGCAGGCACCTTATCTGTTCATCCCACCTGTGCTGTGCCAGATCCTGCTGCCGGCTCAGTTCTGCCTCCCCAAACTACATTTGATTACAAATCATGTGCTGGGCTGTGCAGTGGGTTTTGCCTCTTCTAGCAGCCTCATTATCCACATGTTCCCTGTCTCTTTATTTATGCTTTTGCAGTACCAGCTTGTTTACCCTGCAAAACAGTCTCTTAGAGGCCTTATCACACTCCCATTAGCTATGAGCACATTGTAAAGCCTAAGACAATATGATCCAAAATAGCAATTCTTCCCATTCCGATTGCTTTGTCAGATGTAGGGCAGCAAAACAGAAGTTTGCAGCCACAACTGTGGCTTTAGGTCAGAACAGAAAGGAGTTTTGCAGTTGTGCTTGTCCAGAATTGCTTCTGGAATAAAATGACACAGCAATCTGTGTGCTATCGCGTGTCTTGCACATTAAAACCTGCTTATCTAATTCAGTCACAAGCCTGTCTCATTGTAGTGCCAGTAGGACACAGATCTAGGTGTTAAGATATATTAGGATGCATTCTTTCCATGTAAAATTATATTAATACCTGAGTTGCCACTTCTTTGGGAAGTGTATTGTTTGACAACTTTGGCATTGTATAGCTTGGGTAGGTGATGTGTATTGTAAGGTGTTACTGTAACACAAACCCATTTATCAGCACTGCTGGCCATCGAGATGTGCAAGAAAGATGGCTGGATTTTATTTTTACAAGATGTGCCTTTTCTTTGAAGTTCAAATAGCTTGGCGTCTAGATTTCCCACTCTCAAATGACTTTTGGAACACCAGACTGTCTCAAATGCAGATTATCTGAGTGTCCAAGTCAGAGAAATGCAGTGTGAGTCTGGGTTTGACCTGCAGTGACAACCAGCACTCCAGGGGTCTGTGCAGGTGTTACCTCAAAGAGCAAGAGTTATGTAATGTAAGAGCAGTCCCGAGGGCTGTGCTCTGCTCGAGGCATGTGTCTAAATTAGAGGATTCGTCATCTCTGTCCTCTGCAGCCATTGTCTGTTCCTGCACAGAAGCAATAGTTTTGCAAGCAAGGTCACATGAGAAGCGTGGGTGGAATCAATTTATTGCACTTTGCCAGAATTATGGTGAAATGACTCCTGTGTCAATAATCTTTATTTTACATTTCTTCGGTGGCAACTCCAGCAAGAAAACAAAGTTGGTCAGGGTAGGCAGCAAACAGGTAGTAGAGTTCTCAGCCAAAAAGAGCTAAAATCAAAGCTAACAGGCTGAAGCCAGGTATTTCTACCTCAGCATTTCACGGCACGGGTTATAGGGTTTTGGAATGCTACCTGCGCTGTTGATGGGTTATTTAATCTTTATTAAAAGTGAACAGCTTTTTATAAAGAGTTGAGCAAAGAGACATGAAAAAGCACTATCTTTGCTCAATGGTAGTGGCTGTGTGCTACAGACATTGGGCAGGAGAAGAATGCTGTGTTACTGTCTCTCATCAGTGAATTTTTTCCTTCCCAGCTTCTGAAATATGAAGACTGAAACTTGCTTTCACTGCTGCAACAGTCAGAGCTCCTCCAGTGAACCCAGGCTAAGGGCAGCAAGCACAGTGTCTGCAGAGGGCTCCGCATCTGAAGAACTCTGCAGAATCAGGGTAAACAGAGCTATTATGTTGTCTGCTTACAGCTTCTGTTCGAATTCTTAAGAATTTGAGTGAAAGCTGGAGACTTGCACTCTCCACATCCTCTGTAAACTATTTCTGAGCATGGCTCCTGGAATCTGAAAGTTATATTTATTCACTGAGTAATAATGTTAGCAGTGCCAATAGCAATAGGAAGTCCTCAGTGAGAGTCCTGCTATATAAAAATAGTTGGGTTACAGCAATAAATAACATCACTCGTGCTCTTAAAACAACAACGTTCTGATTCAGTTTGTTTTGGAATGTTAAATGAGTAAATACGCTTCTTTCGGCTCTGTCTGTACATTTCCTTACACTCCTTGTCATCGGCACTGTGTATGTGCCCTGAAGAGAAAACCTGGCCTAGAAAACCAGACAAGTGAGCAACTTCAGCCACCGTACTCGGAAAGAGCCATGGCGTCAGGAACAGGATCGTAACGTACTGGAATAACCTCAGCCAGTTATGGCTGGTAGTACTCACACGCATCTAGGCTAGCAGGTACGCTTTCCAAAGGTTTAAACGCTGTTCTATCCAATCATTATCAACACTCAACAGACCAGGTTAAGCAGAGTCCAAATGAAACACCACCCAGTTGGATGAGTTATCTGCGGTGGCTCCCTGAGTTGAAGTAACGCAAAGGGTGTGCTGTCAAACTGCTCTGCAGATGTTTGGACATCAGCTCCTCATTGTTATAAAACTAAGTATTCAAGCCATTCTGCTTTAAATTCCCAACTCAGAGCTGTGAACTACTTTTGAATTTCCTTCCCCATTTACCTACCATCTTTAGCAGCCAGGTATTTGCTGTATTAAAGAATTCTACAGGGGACAGAAGCAGGGAGTCGTGGTAGCAGAGTCCAACGGGACCGACATGTTAAAGCACTGGTGAGCCAATGCACTTGTTGAATTCTATTTTACTTAAAAATTACACAAAGATGTACAAAAGTGATGCATTCAATCAGTTTCATTTGTGTAAAGACCTTTATGGACTTTGATTTCCAGTCACAGACCATGCACACATCCACTGATACCACACTGTCTCCTTACATAATAATCCTCTGCCTTTCACTTGACAGGAGCTAAGAATTGGTTTAATTCTAACCTTCAGTTTAAAAATATTCCTGTATACCTTTATGAAAGGGTGTTAAAAGGTTAACTAAGTTGAGAGTGAAGCTACAGGGGCTCTTTTCTTTGAGTCAAAGGTTTACAAAATAACACCTTTGGAATGTAGGTTCCTCAGCACTGTCTGGAAGGCTCTGTATTCGCAGGGGAACCTCGCAGACGTTAGCACAGTTGCTGCTCTGTCTCCAGGGAGCAAACCCAACAGGTACGTAAGTGCACTCGTTCCTCACTTCAGCTTGGTTAAAGTTGATGAGACAAATACCCATTTGATGTACAACATTTGAAAACCCACGTTATTTTTATTATTTGAAAAAGTTTAATTTTGAAGAGGTTGTCATGAAGACAAATGATGCAGTGATTTCCTCTCCCCCGGCATTTCCACACTAACCAGTCAGCTACATACGCTTACTCAATGCGAGTGAGGGGAGGAACTGACATTACAAGATTTCAGTTTCCAGTGCTGCTCATTAGAATTATTTTATAAACAATTCAGAAGCAGAGGCCTTCAGGGTGCAGACTTTGCTAGGTTTGAGTGCTGTGTTCAGAATAGAATCAGCTTCTTGTTTTCTAACAGTTTGAAAATGTTATTGCATTAGTGAGTTCTCACTGCAATATTTAACAAAATGCAATTATTTTTGTTAAAAACAAGGAGGAAATGTCAGTGAACACTGGGTGTATGTGCATACAGCTGTACTAGTGATTTAAGGAAAAAAACACAACAAAACCCCCAACAACCAACCCCAAACAGCGCACCCTAATCGCAGCGTTAAAGCTCCAAACCACAGGAGGTCTGTGCTCCAACAGCTGCAATTAACACCTCATTTTATTTTATATTTTAAACTTTTATCTACATTTCTGCACTGTGAAAATTGGCTTTCTCGAGAAAAAAAAAAAAGTGAGAAGGCCTAGTTCCATGTAGTGCAGGCTCAGTATAGCTCCTTTAATTTCTTTACACAGTAAACAGGCTTCTATTTATACCAACACCCTGGTCTGTACTCTCTTATTTACAGGAAAAACTTTTACATATGTACATGTTAGCAAAATACAGGGCTTCTCCCAGACCCAAACGCAATTCAGCTCTATTTTTGTTATACAACTAATACCTAAAAAAGGAAAAGAAGGAGAGAAAGCAAGCCCCTGGCACTTCCTTTCTTATGCACAATGATTCCATTTAGCTAAATACTCAAATTGTATTTATTTTCTTCCCGTGTAGCACTTTAGTTACAGAATACCCTCTGCTCCAGACTGATGCTGGCAGTTCACTCTGGCAGTGAAGATGTTTCAAGAGTCCAGTTCTAATTGTTCTTGATTTTCACTGAGTCTTAACATAAGCTGTTGTTCATAATAAAGGCTCTTTGCATAGTTGATTTCTTGAGAGAGCTTTACTGCAAGAACTTCAGACTTCACTTTCACCTGCAAAGAGAAATGTCATTTCTTAACGTGGTACTGCTCCTCCACTAACTGAGGGGATGCGTTTGAAGCCTTCTGTAAGGAACAGAAATGTTCCAGTGGTGACTCCTTGCCAGTACTGAGGCTGAAGGAAGGATGAAGTGAGAGAGGGAGAGGCAGGTAAATAGAGATTGGTATTTCAAGATGAGAGAGGAAACATCTTGCAATATTTGAAGTTATTTCCTTTGCTTCCCCTCCTACCTTTTATCTGGTTTATCTGTTTGGAATGTGAACTGACTTGGGTCAGAGACGACCTGGAACCTTGTCTGGAAAGCAGACCCTCAAGCTACTGCTGTAGTGAAGCAAGAGAACCCCTGCAAGGGTTCTGATTAACTTTGACGTGCCTGCCATAAACACTCTTTCCAATCTTAGCACTTCGTAGTAAAAACCCACGATCTATGGGAGGAGCAGAGAGGACTACAATAAACAGACAGTGAGGAACTTCAATTTCATGTGTGCATTGTAAAGTTAAAAGCCCTTCTCAGGTAAACACATATTTCCTACTTTAACTCTTCTGCCTGTGAGAATATTTTAGATGTTGCCTTCAGCTTTTCTTAGGAGTCAGGGAACAAGTTCTGCTGTCACCTAAACCTCTTTGGCAGCAGCTATTTCCATTGTTGCACAGCACAGGAAACCAACAGCAATGACAGGGAACACCTTCAGCACCAGAACAGACAGGAAAACAAATCCCCACATGAACGACACGATAAGGGCTGGATCCTTACCATTGGCTTTTGTTGTGATGGGCCTGGCATTGCTACACCACTGCTGGTATTGACAGCTTTCTTTGTCAGCTGTATGTACACATTTCCGTGGTCTTTGGAAACCAGACAGTGGTAGAGATCATCGTACTTGACTTCTAGGAAGATGGCCTCGCGGTCTGTGTAGTCACCACTCTTCAGGAAATAAACAGCTTTAGATGAAATGAGAACACAGTAGCTGTCTATGTTCTCCACTGCTATGAAGCTGAAAAAAAAAAATAGAAAAATTATTCACACAAAGCTAAATTTAGTAAACTAACAAACGTCTTCACCCTTTAGAAGTCTTTCCGAAAAATTAATAGCATAACGTACAATTCATCTACATTTAATTTAAACTTCTAAAAAGCAAGCTGATGTAGTACCTTCTCACCCAGTTAACAAAGATCATGCTGTAAATCAAATATTAGTGCTAAATGCCTGGCTTCTAGCCCTGGACATTAAAAGGGCACATAAAAACACCCTGTAATGAGGCTTAAGAAGAGTAATTTCCTTGCACTGAAACACTGCAAGTCCTAATACCGCAGTTCAATTGGAAGTTCAGTTCCACGTGAAAGATTTGCAGACATTTATGACGAACATTGTCTTTCTACACATTGTAAACCTACTGCGCTTCCTTCTGCCACACACTTCCCTTGCCTTTAAAAACAAAAAACAAGTTTAACCTGCTGCCTGGATCAGTAGCTAGAGAAGAGAAATTGGCTGTTTAACACTGGGGTGAAAGGTTAAGCGGCAAGCAGGTTTCCCCAGAGAGATTAGTCTGAATGATGAATGGTGGAGGTAGAAAAGGGTGAATTAAGAATATAGAGAATTATGATGGCTGAAGAGGTTGATATGTAAAAAAATAGCAGTATGGAATGCAAAAGTGCAATAGATATTTCACACCCCAGCGCTTCTCCCTCATTTCTGAGTCACTACTGAAATGAACCTCATTTAGTGGGGTTTTTAAAATGCTGGGAAGTTCAGAAAATTAAATATGAATACACAACGAAGAACGAGTGCCAAATAAAGTCATAGTGCTGTGTCAACAACCCACTTCAGCAGCAGCGTGGCTGCAAAACTAGGATTCTTATGTTGTCAGGTAGGTTCAAAATTACTGTTTGCTGAACAGTTGCTTGTACAAATCATTCTGCAAAATACTCCACTGTACTTGAAATCAATGAAGATTGTCTGTATGAAGAGATTTTGGTAGATCAGAAAAGCTTAGCATCTCCAAAAATACTGTTGCCTCTACCACTTAAATCACATTATGTCCAAATTCCTTGGAGCTATATCCAGATAGACCCATAGCCACACGTGGAATTTTAATAGCCAAAAATATTACAAGAGGTCAGATCGTGGTTTCTTTTTGTGGTATTAAAGAGTAAGTCCAGTAATTTTCTATTAATAGTCCTCTGAAAGATGGCATTCTGCACTGAGTTTGTCCTTCCCCTGTGCTCTGCCTTCGAGCTATGGCAGTTGGCAAGTGCCCCTGTGTCCATAAACCTGACGAAGGCATCCTCGCTTATTCAAGTTAACAACCTCGATTTGCTGAGAAGAGCACAGCCATACTTTTAAAAAAAAAAAAAAAAAAGGCCTATAACATACTTTGCCCAGCTGTAACCTTGGATAAAGGATAGGATACAGGACAGGATAATTGACTTGTGTTCTTCCAAGTAAAACAAAATAGACAAAATATGTATTTCAGCTTAAAACCCCTTACATTAACAGTTACTGAGACTAGCAAGTATCCCTCAGTTTTGCTCAGAGTTCAAACACTTCAGGGTAAGGTCTTGTCTTTGAAATTAAGTTAATTAGGATGGAAAGGATTATTTTTTATGACGTGTTAGAGAAAATTTAAAACTAGAGCAGCATTGCAGCCTGCAGAGTAACAGCAAAGCAAGTACAGTATTTTGCAGAGATCCCAGCCTGCAAAATCTACCAGCAAATCAGAGGAAACTTCCTGGCACATTGGCTTTCTTCTCTCCAGTGGGGAAAGAAGATGAGAAGGTGATGATGAGAACCCCCCAACTCTGTATCCCTGTCCTTAGCAACTGTCACAGCAAAGCTGAGGAATTCGAGAGGGTTTGCACGTCCCCAGGAGCAGAGCAGCCGCTCTCCCGGTGCAGGGCACCCCAGCCCTCTGTACGGGACAGCCGCAGAGAGAGCCGCAGCGCTAAAACCACCCCAGAGCTCGGGGGAGCAACTGGGCAGTCCGACCACAGGTCTGTACTTTCTGCCTAAGGACAACAGATGATGGATCTGATTTTCCATACAGGAGTTTTACTGTTGTCATGTATATATTTTGAGGAATGGAAACCGGACAGTGATTTAACGGTGAAGCACAGAAACATTAGCTAATTTGTAGTTCGAGCTCTACATTTTGTTCTAAGTTTGAGTCATGCATCATTATCCGTTTTCTCTTGCCAACTGTTACTTCCCTCTAGTTCTCAAAACGGGTATTTAACATTTTCAGATACTACTGCAAGATACAGCATTTTTTTTTTCCTTAGGCCCATACTTTTACAGTATTAAAAAAAGATCTCAAATTAATAAAATGAAAAATTAAATGAAACATGATCCAGTAGAACAAAGTAGAAGCAACCAGATCTCTGGAGAATTTGTGGGTTTTTTAACAACATCAGGAAGTAATTACACAATATTTTCCAGAAGTGAAACAGTGAGTCTAACTGGAAAAAAATGTGGAAACATTTAGTTAGAACAGTAGAGCAAGGTATTAAACCCCCTTTTATGGATCTAACTCTGAAGGAAAATATGCAAATAATCAGGTCTTTAAATGTGTTTCTGATTATTATACTAGGATAAAAGTCAGAGGCATGATTTTGTACTTATTTTCCATGACAAGAAACACTGTTTTCTTGTTGAATGATGTTCCCGGTGGTGAACATCGCAGCAATGAACAGTGTGACTCCATAGCAAGAGCCCACTGAGCTGCTGATGGGGTAGGCTTGCAAAAGTTGACAGGTTTTTTTTGGTCCCAAATTGCTCTCTCTCAATTCTCCCTACCAGACTATATGCGCATAAAGAACTTTATATGAGACAAAGACAGGATCACGAGAGTGTAAGATCACAGGGCCATAGGCAAGTGGCAGAGTGCACACTTCCTCACAGGCAGCTGGAGTGGCACATGGCTTTCAGAGTGAGACCACTGGGGAAGTTAAATCCTGCTGAACTGGCACCTCCCCAACCACAACTGTGCCTGCTCTGCCTCGGTGGGCGGTCTGATGGACAAGGGATGCAGAACACAGCATCTCACACTCTCCACTGAAAACAGCGGTGCAGGTGACTGTGGTAGAGATAACATTAAGTAATGAATTATCCTTTGAGAACCCAGTCCAACAAAGTGACAATCCCTGTAGAAACAAGTGTACAGATAGCTTGCCATGTGTTCACTCTGTGTTTTTTCATACTCTCAAGCCTGAGCACTGATCGCGTTTACACACTCTTTTCACTGGCTGTCATGAACCCGCATCCAGGACATTCAACCGTAGATGTGCCTTTAGCGTATCACCCATTCAAATTATTCAATATTGACTTTTCAATAAAACTGCACAGCTGTATCTTAGGAATAATGGCTACCACAGGCATCCAAGTGAGCTTCCTCACACCTAAACCAGAGGCACCTCGGCGTGTGCTCTGTGCAGGTCAGTGTGGTTCAGGTACTGCTGTCACCAAATCACCAGCTGCTGTCCCAGGGTTTAGGCTGTGAGAAACAGATGCTAAGGGACAGATGAGGGAAGAGAAACTGCTTCTGCCTGTGTGCACGTTACAGAGGAAGAAGAGGGCAGGATTAAAACATGCACTGGTTTGGGCTGGACATGTATTGTGCATGGTAAATGGACCAATGATTGTGTAGGAACTTGCTAACTTGTCGTGACAGAAGGGGATCAGGGTCACTAACAGGAGCTTGAGTCAACAGGCCAATTCCCCAACCTGGATGTGCTGTGCAATTGAAAGCAGTTAGCAACAAGCGAACCAAAGCAGCCCAGTGGCACCAGCAGGGGTATCTGCGTTTGTGCTGCGCTGATCACTGGTACTCACAGAAATCAAACAAAATGTGTGTGTGTATGCGTAAAACAGTTTCGGTCCTTCTTCCCCAAAGACATGAAATTACAATGGCAGCAAACAGAACTACTTGAAGTAACTATGTTTTCAGTGCTTACAACTCATCATGGATGTTGTCTGTCAGTTTGAAGAGCTGTTCTTGTCCTTCTGCTTGACTTTCTGAATAGCGGGGCAAGAGCCCTTGAGGTCCTCGACAGCAGCGCGGCTTTCTCACTCTCTCAGCTTGCGTCCTACATGAAAATTAGATGCAGAAAAATGATTTAGTGCAATAGCAGCACTTTTCCTTCCACTCAAACCAGCCAGCACAAAAAGTCTGGTTTATTTTGAAAAATGAGTTGTGACAAAGCCTCAAAAAACCCAAGCTCTTCACAAACACAGCATACGGATTTGGTAATACTTGCTCTGGAAGCCACGGTGTCTATGAATAGAGTTTTACATTTCAAAGAAACATCTCCCCATTTTCTTCTACAATTAAGGGCAGTGTGCTAAATTAATAGGAAGAAGCAACCTAAACTGAACATACTGCCTGCAGATTTTGGGATCTATTTATCAGCAGAGTCTTAATGATTTTACAGGTTCTTCTCATTTTTCTACAGAAAATAAGAGTGCATTGACCTAGATAAAGCTCACATCGATGGGCAGCGTCAACAGTTTGAAAACTGAAGGTTACAAAATAGGAACATGCATTTAAGAAAGGAAAAATCCACGGTTAATTAGAGTCTCCATAATAGGGTTCAGCATATTTCACCTTTCTTGAGCATCTATTAAAAAAAGACAATAATAAAAGACACACACGTGTGGCCTAACAAACATCAGTGGTTGATACTGGCCACAGTGCTCAAGAACTGCAGGCTAGGTTCCTCCCTTAACAGTATTTTGTTAAAAAATAATATTCTGAATTCCTGTAAGCTTTCGGAACGCCCTACCCCTGAAGAATTGTGTTCCAGGCTGCCTAGCCCTGCTTTTATTCTCTGTCCTCTCCCATCAGCATCGCTCTGGGGCTGCTGCATGCTTTTTCCCATCTCTCTCAGGCTACTGCTGTTAGCAATTTTCCAAGCCAAATGCACCATTTTTTGCTTAGTGCTCTCTACTTCCCATCTTGGTGCTCTGTAAAGATCCCGTATGCCGAACTGCTTCTATCCTTTTTGATCAAAGACAGGGAAAAATCCCATGTAACAACACATTTTCTTTTTAAGCTGCTTGGCAATAGCACACGAGTACTTGCCTTAAAGCTTTGCTTTCTGCAGATGTTTTCTCTGGAGCCCCGTTTCTTTGTTACCTTTCCCTTTCAGCAGTCCTGTCCCAGACTTAAAACTCATGCGCCCGTTCACAATTCGTTTTCCTTCGAGTCTTTGACACCCTTGCCTTTTAATGGTGACAGATCTTTTTCTTTTGCCCCCTCCCTCCTTGGCTGCAGTAAACGTTCCTGGAACAGAATCTTTTCCATGTCATTCCCGACTCAGGATTGTCTTCACTGCTGTCCCAAAGGGTCCCTGGCCTCTCACAGTGTTCTGGCTATCCTTGCTCTGTCTGGTAGCAACAATATATATGCAAAGAAGGTACAGGAGGAGCCAAAGGCACTGGCTTTCCAGCAGAGCAGAAAAAACCACCAGTCACTTGGTATTTTTAATACATTATAACTATCTGGTAAGTTCTGATTCTATTAGTGAGATTATTACATCCCTGAGCTCTGTAACAAATTACAGTGGCTCAGCAGTAGCGCTTATCGCTGATCCTCTTTGAGAGCAGCTTCAGGAGACACTAAAAGCTCTTGACTTCAGCTGAACTATGGTTACACTAAGATGGAAAGTCAGTTTGTCAGCAGGGAGGATAAAATGAGTGGAAATTCTCCAACTAAAAAAATGCAAACCAGAGCAGAGGCTTAAGAAACCATAACAAATGTTGTCATTAATAGCGCCAGTAAAACGTTATCAGTCAAATTTTCAGTTTTACCTCTGCTGACAGATGTTCTCACTGCTCTACCTGTCCTGCAGCACTGCTGTTGGTTTTGGTTAAACATTCATTATTAATTACAGTGTTATGGATCCAAGTTAGAAACCGCCAGTATGAAAACTGCCATTTGCTGCACAGAGTTACTTAAGTTTTCCTAATTTGCAAAAAGTTCAATGTCTTTAAACTGTGTTCTTCCATTAGGAGCATCTCTCAAACAGAATAACCTCAACACTAGGAAAACACAAGACTTCCACAACCTACATGTGATGGAACATTACTCCAGTCAATAACACTGTATGTGACTCTGGAGCGAGTCACCTCTCCTGCCCCTTAGATCTTCCAGATATAAACAGGGTTCATCTGTACCAGATACAGTTACATGACTACTGCTGTCCTTCTGAACCTACACCAGAGGTGAACAACTCTAAGTATTAGATTCTTACAAAGTAGTAAACAACAGTATGAGCTTGCCTTCATGAAATGCAAAATGTAGAGGCAAAGTTCCAAAGAAATTAAAAGGGTTCCAACCAGTGCATTTCACAACTTGCTGCCTGTTCTACTTCCTAACTTCCCAAAGCAGTAAAATGGCAAAATGTCATTTATCCAAGCAGCCCCCATTGGCTGTTAAACCTCTCTACAGCATCTGTAGCTTCTATTGATGAGTTTAAAGAGCCAGTGACTGAACCGTAACTTGGAGTTTTTAATTAACCGTTGATCAATTAGTAACTTTTTACTGATTGATGCGTTCCTGCTATGCATTCAGGAAAGTCAGCCATCCATCTGAACGGGAGAGAGCAACAACACTCCAAGTGGTTCTTGCATGAACCCTCTTTCAGATGAACATCTCGCCTCTGCTGTCTAGCTGAGGAGCAGGTCAGGAAGAAGTACCAGTACTACAAAGGACTAGGCACCACACAAACTTCTGGAAGGCTTAGCAACTTCTGAGTTGCGGGTTGTTTTTAAGTTTTGGATTTGCTTTTAAAAGGAAGAAGTACTGAAGAGTACAGTGCTTACTGTCCCCCCTCCTCCTCCATGCTAAAACATTCCTCCTGGTGATAAAAGAGAGTTCTCATCTTGGCAGTAAGAAGGTCAGCTGCCTTTCAGCTGAGTGCCACTAGCGCAAGCAGAAACTGCTTTGATTTGGTCCATAAGCCCCTTGGCAAACTGGTGTGTTTGGTCTGGACAGCTAAAAACATTCCACACCACTTGATTTTTTTAATCTAAAAATTTGTTCTACTGTCTCAAGTTACGTTCTGTAAATAATAAGCAACACTGATGAAATGCACAAAGCTGAAGATTTGTGAAGCAGAGGGAACGGTGGTGTGCCCACATCTGTGTTACATTAAACAGGCACTCAACAGATTTGCTGATTCTTTTTTAATAAGCACACAAAGGCAATACAAGACAGAAATGCCCTCACGTCTACTGGTCACAGCGGGGAAGAGTGCTGCTGAATGAAGACACAAAGGGACTGGAAATAGTGTCAGAAGGTTGAGGCACACACTCTGGTTCTTTGCTGTGCAGACAAAGCTGAACACTGGAGAATCTCATTTCAGATGACCGTACGCGCACTAAAACCAGTTAACAGTGTTAATTGGTTGGCTTTCGCTTAACAGTTCGCGGAGTTCTTGTGATTCAGTCGGCCAGTTTTAAGCCAGAAATTTTGTAATCAAACACATCAGCAACCCAGTGATGTAAGGAGGTTGTTCAGGTATTACTGGTGATAATTATCCACCAACCTAGACTGAAAAAACTAGAAGAGACATCACATGTTTTACCGAGTTCCTTATCCTTCCTTCAGTACACATTCATCCCATCAGGAACCCTACCGGGTGATCTTGCTGAGGCGCACAAATACACAGCATTGTTGAGAACAGGAACTGTTACTCACCTTGGAGTGTCTTCTGGACCAAAAGGAAATTTACTTGAAGAGTACCTAGATTGCTTTGATGAAAAACCTTAAAAATCAGAAGGTACAAAACTGTGTATCTTAGAATCATAGAAGGGTTTGGGCTGGAAGGGACCTCAAAGCCCATCCAGTTCCAACCCCCTGCCATGGGCAGGGACACCTCCCACTAGACCAGGTTGCTCAAGACCCCATCTAACCTGGCCTGGAACACTTTGAGAGAGGAGGTATCCACAGCTTCCCTGGGCAACCTGTTCCAGTGTCTCACCACAATTATTGTGAAGAATTTCTTCCTAATGTCTAATCTTCCCCCTTACAGTTTAAAGCCATTAACAGGTGATTGTGAAAACAAAACACTGCACTTCTAAAATGATACACGTTTATATCTTTCGGTTTCCCCAGTATCGCACCCAGAATAACTATCAAGAATACAACAGTTTTAGGAAATTTAGCAACTTCTCCTGAGAGAAAAAGACAACAAGGAAAAACCCCATGACCGACACAGGAATCATTACAACTCTTCATTTAAATTGTGTGCCCGTGGAATTTCTCTTCTGTCCCCTTGGTAAGGAAGCAGCACTGGCAACTACAGCTCTGTCCAAACAGTCCCACTTGAGCATATACACGAGTGGAAGGCCACCCCAAATCCTGCATGTAAGCGCAAGGAGACGCAATTCTGACACCTGCTGTGCTGTCTGCCTCTCAGCAACACCTCAAGCTCATTCTAGCTGAGTAACACTGCTGGGCACATCAGCCACATACGCCCTCCGAAGGGATCCCTCAGCCACAGGGCTCTCCCCCACGCTCTCTAGCAATAATTTCCTTCAGCTCAACCCAGCTCTTGCTGCCAAGACTTCCAGTAACTGTCATCAACACGTCGCAGTCAGAAAGGTGTTCCAGTCTCAGCATCCCGACTCACTTAAAGCAGTAACTTACCAGTTCTGGTATAGCTCAAATTCTGTCAGTGTTTCCACTGTAAACTTGTTTTTTCAGGTCTGCATAAAATTTATTGAGAAAAGCCTGCTCTGGGCTGTTCCTTGACATACTGATTTTCAGCCTGGGAACAATTTTTATCCCCTTGAAATAATTATAAAACAACCTTAGTTCAAACAAAGGAAAATTGGCAGGTAATATAAGCCTATGAAACAATTCAATTGCTGCTAGTATTCTGCAGAAATAATATTGAACCTGTTACTTTCTTGGCTCTGGAAAACGTCTGTTTCATAAATACAGGGAGTGCTTTGTCTAAGGAGACTCAGTGCATTTCAGACACTAAGAAGTGACTTAGTCTGATAAGTTAAAGGAGGAATAGCCTTCCATCTTCTATCAGAAGATATGCAAGAACTTAAAAACCTGCTACAGTAGCTCGAGTTAAAGACTGAATGGCAGCTGCAGCCAGTAAGGGATCAGCATCCCATGCACATCATTTCCACAAAATGCAGAAAGAAGACAGCACTCGTCTCGTGGATGTGTACTGGGAGGGCGCAGGGTAAAGCATACTCAGGAGTGCCAGAACCCATACCTTAAAAATTAACATACCTTAAAAATTAACCTGAAAGTTCAGCCGTCACCGCCACGAGATGCAGGTGATGCAGCTTTAGCTCAGGACTATAAGGGTAACAAACAAAACCAAACAAGTGCCATTCCTGGTATGGTCAGTACTTCGTATCGCACCTTGGCAAACTCAACACCCACCATTTCCACGATTCTTTCCTCACTGATGTACTTACATCCTACTTGGTTTCAAATGCTGAACCCTTGCGATAAGCAGGAACATCCCCTGCATTTACTGAGTGTAAGAGGACAGCCAGTGTTATTTTTTACACTCTAGCTCTCTGTGTCTGGGAGCACTAAGTGACTTGGGCCCAGTCACAGGAAAACCTGTGACAGTCCAGATCCCACGTTCCGTTGTGCCTCCCCTGGCAGATGGCAATGCTCTGTTTCAAAGGAGTTGCCTCCTTCCCAGGTCCCAACAGGCAGATCATTTCTTGAAGACTTGATGCCTGAACTCAGAGATCTGGCACAGCTCTGTGACAGAATTCATTCACCAATGCAGACACAGATGCTTTTAAGGTGTGTTAAAAATGCACACGCAGTGCAGTCAGGCCGAGTGTTGGATTTGGCATTAGAATGTCTCAGTTAGATGCAAGAATGTGTAAAATCATGAGCCAGACAGCTCCCTGCTGACTGCATATCTGAGGAAGCTTATATGCACTGTTTATTCCAGCAAACGCATGGAATATATTGTGCTTGTTAAATGTGCTCCCAAAATGCTCGTTTCAGGCAGAAACACGCAAATAAATGGTGCCTAGGGTTCAAACCTCCCACTTGCACTCAAATCCCTCCTCTTTTGAGGGATCTACCAGCTCAGACACTGCAGACCTTTATCTGACCCAGTATACTTTTAGAACTACAGCATGCTGAGGAAGCAACCGTTTATCATGTAGGCTATTCCTGACAGCTTCTTAGAGATGCACTTCTCTCCTCGTTTCTTTTGTACACAAGATCAACACAAAATGAAAATTACTTCACTGGGTTTATGATTCTCTGCAACGTCTTCAGGCTTCAAGTTCAAAAAGAAGTGAGAAGAGCTGAATCAAGAGTCCCTTCTTTAAAACGAGCAAAGCAGCAGGTGTACTCACCCAAGTGGCACGTTTTTAGGATTTCCACATTGCAAATCCAAGATCTGCATAAGCTGGATGTGCCTGCATGCCAGACAACTACGTGGCACTTACACCATGCTCTGTGCATTGGCCAGTGTTCAGCCTTTGGCACTCGCTCCACCTCTGACTGCAAGAGCTGGGCAGCAAAGGATCACTTTTTCAAGCCCTTTGATATCATCAAGCTTAAGAAGTTAACAAAACATAACACAGTCATCTCAGTTTCCAATGTCTCCGAGACCCTGCCTGTACTGATCACAGAGCGATGACTGGAGCTGTCACCTTAAGGTTTCCTGTCTCACAAATGTGATGAAAACTGCTCCCATTCACCTTCTGATTCAGGGTAAAAGACACAGCTCTTAGTGGGAATTTCCTGCAAACACCTATCTGAAAAACATGAGCTGAACATGCCTTAGCAAAGATTAAAGTGCCCAGAGCTTTCATGTTACTCTGCCTCAGGGCACACTGCGAGATCTTAAAACTTGTGAACACCGTTTGCAGACAGGCAGGGCAAAGATGGAGCACTGGTCTTATTTCTCTGCTCATGTTTGTAATGGGCCCACCAAACACCTCAAATGCTGGCCAGGCAATGCCCATTTCTTGTAAATGTGAACAAGGTCGCTTCTCTTCCAGTGAGCAGTGATGTTTCCACGTTGTACGCCTGCCTTTCTGCGAAAGCAGGCTTTGGGGAAGGAAGCAAAGCCAAGGCCCCTGCCCAGCTCCAGAACGTGAACTGTGAGATGTGCATAGAGCTACGTGAGAAGAACTATGATGGCTGCATGCGATTTCTCTTCATACCCTCCTTTCTGTACTTTGCAGTTGGTCCAGCGAGGGCTGCAACAGACACAGCAAAGTGCTCTCGCACAAAAAAGCCACTCAGAAAATTTGTTTTGATTTTTAAAGTTAGCAGTTGCAAGAACAATTCAAATGAACTGGCTGTACTTACAAAACTGATAAAAGAGCGTTCCACATGTTAACAGCAACATTAGGTGAAAAAATCGTCTATAAAAATACCAGCCACATGCTAAATGAGGTGACATCAAGGCAATAAATAGCTCCATCTGTATGAAAGAGTTTGCAGAACAACCTAGAAGACGTCTCTGAATAAAAAAGTAACTATGGATGAAGGACTGGGAAAAAAAGGGGATTTTTTTTTAAAGAAAAAAAGATGAGTTTTACATATTTTTCTCAGATCACTTTATAAATCTGCTGCACATTAGAAATCAGACACACATGTAGTTTTTCCAAGCAAAGAAAGCTGAAGGTTTACATTTTTAACAGCGCTGTGACTATTTCTGAATGGCAGCAGTATATATTACATGCAGTGTGAGAGGGTTAAACAGGACAGCCTCAACTCTTTATAAACTTTTGCCCTCTGGATATGTACTCATTGGCTGCTGTACAAGACTCGAGCTGTATTACACGCCTTAACGATATGGTTCAACTGTCGGTCAGGCTCGGGGCCTGGCAATAGGCCAGACCGCAATCAATGGGACACAAACCTCCCCCTTTCAGATCATCACGAAGGCTCATATTATCTCCTTTTTGTCGTGCTGGTTAAATTTATGGAGCAGAACCCCGAAGCTGCATTCCTTGGCTTGGGCCGGCCCACGCGGGCCTCCCTTTGTTTGGTACTGTAAGCGAGGCGTGCTTTGGAGGATTGCGGGGTTGTTAGTTCAGGCACTGACTGTTTGCTCATGACTGAAATGAAAAGAGTTCAGTGGAAGGGCAAAAGGACAGCACAAGTGTAAAACCCCATCCCAGCAGGCCCTGGGCTCCCACCGACAGCCTGCGGGCTGGGACCGAACGGCGAACTTCACCCTGAGCGGCACAGGACAGAGTCTGCACCGGCACCGGCAAACAGCCCCACGGCACCTGAGCACACACCTTCCGCAGGGCCCTCTGCCTTGAAGTACGCCTGTAATTACTACATAAATACAAACCTCAACTCATCTGGCTTAAAATAATGCTTAGAAGTGGTCTGAGTTTTAAAGCAACGCTGTATCTTTTAATTTGAAAATCAAACCTGTTGGTACCAACAGCACCTGTTCAGCCACAGGATTTAATATTTCTACCATTTTAAACCTGTGGAGCAACCTCAAAAAACCTGATGTCATTATATTTATGCTTAGGAGGAGGATGTAGCAAGTAATTCCTGGAAATACAGGAGGTAGGAGAGAGGATTTTCATTTTCTATACAGCAGGGATTTCCTATATCTGTATATTTGGTCTTGGAATAGAAAAAGTCCACTTTTGGGAATGCTCAGATGCTCTCGGCTCAAAGCTTTATTACTGTGGTAACTAAGGGTTGCTTCTTGACACAGGTCACAAAACCAAGGATGTGAAAGGAATTTTTCATGTGATCTCAAGACAAAACAATCTGGAATGAAAGAAAATGGAAAGACAACTTGGAAGATGCTATTCCAAATACAGGCCAGAGAAACACCTACATACACGGAAACCACAAGGACTCTTGCTGATCATGCACGTCATGTAAGGCACCCACGTACTTTTTCTTCAGTCAGAAAACATCTACGCATCCCTTCATTGGTATAAGGCTCGTAAAACTCATTCCCAGAAAGCTGCCCCAGACCTGCTGTACCAGACTTCACCCTTTGGCACGAGGAGCAGATCTTTCAGGACGTGAGGTCACCCAGCCACCGCGCTGGCGAGCAGCGTCGCCACTTGTGCTTTGGAAATGAGTCAATAAACAAAGGCTATAGCCCTGTTGCACTACACCGGTTTCATCTTTCCTACTATTTTTATGAACTGAAAATACTAGTAAGCGGGCCAAAAGATATTATAAAAACCCACAGAATGTGTATTAAATTGTTTTCAGTTCTGGGGATCAAGCCCGACCGGTTTAATGCAGTCGGATGATTTGTCCCGGTGCATTCCAACAGACACGTCTGGTTTGAATAAAGCTTTTGTTCCTTTCTGGTACGCATACGCTTTCAACTTATCCCACCTAATTCTGAGCAAGTAGATTTGTGAATGGAAATTGTGAACACTTTATTGCCCGCTCTTTGATGACTTTCTAGTTTGTTCTGCCGATGCCAATGCACGAATATCATTTTTTTCTGTTTCAAAGTCTTTCCAATTCCATTCTAGGAGATAGTACTGCAGATGAGGTAACTGCAGCTCGCTGTAACTGTTTCAACCCAAGAAACCACTACAGAGAGCACACTGAAAAGGCAGCAGCATTTAGCAATGCACTTCTGAATAAAGAGGGACATAAAGAACATGAGTGCCAGCAACCAGAACAATCCAATACAATAAAGGTGCTCCCCTTTTATGTTTTAGCCTTGGTGTCCAAACGCTTTTGCTGAAATACAAGATATTTAGACAAAACATGCAGGCTCTACAAATACAAGTATTTCCTAAGGGGATAAAAATTTCTCCTTGGCCAGACGCATTCATTTTGGTTAACAGCTGAATACTGTGAAGTGGGCAGACAGAATTCCATTTTGTGGAGCAAATGCAGTCCTCTTAAGTTGTTATAAGCAATAGAATAAAGCTGTGGCAAATGCCACAAAGGATTTATCAGCTCTTTTCAGAAGGAAGAGCCTAATCACTTAAGTTTCTGACAGACTGGAAGACCATCAGTCACTTATTGCAAGCATCTGCCTGCCCCCAGAAGCAGCAGCCTCCTTGTGCGTTCAGACAAGTCGCATTTGAAACTGAGCGAGTGTCATACCGTGTTGTCCCTTTTCATTCATCTTGCATCAGACTGGCCTCGCACAACAAAATGCCTTTTCCTCACACACTCACACCTTTGCCAAACCAATGAAATCGGGCTCAGGGTGGGTCCTGTTCTGACCCAGCCACAGCAGTGGTTTGCACGCAGAAGCTGTGCAAGGTTCAGTCGCTGCAGCACCCTTTAAGCAGTGATGGGCACATAACGGCCTCTGGCTGTAGCTTACCGAGGCCCTAGGAAGGATTTGGATTGGGTAGAGACGATCACAGTAAGAGTTCTGCATTCATTCATTTTTTGAAACTGTTTGTTGCTAATAATGAATGGTCATCTAAAGAAAAATGTAATTCCACATGTTATGCTCAGCTGACTACTCAGCATTACTCACTTGAGCGCTTTCCGTTTCCACTCATCCGTCCTCCCCTCACAGCATTCCCTGCCAGTGCCGCGGTCCCTTTCTGTCCCTTAAGCACCAGTCTGAATGCATCCAGGGGATCCTTCTGCCAAGTTAAACACTAAAGTGGTGTTTGAGTCCTTTTTTTTCTGAAAATCTCCTATTACTTAAAAACATCTATACGCAGCAGATGTGAAAGTAATCACATTATACAATATTAATTAGCGTTGTGTCGCTGCTGCTGCCTCAAACACCTTGGGCTTTTTTTTATCAAATAGTTAAACTGAGTCAAGTTCAAAAGAGGGGACAAAGGCAACCACCTGTAAAGACGACTGATTTCACAACTCTTCCCAATGTAACCGGTATCAGTAACACAGATCCCTAGCAACAGCCTCCTGGAAACTTTGTTCAGACAAGAAGCAAAGCATTTGCAATAATGCAAAGAAAGGTGTTGCCATTCAGTTTTACAGCAGGGACCAACTTACATCCATTGAACCCTCTGAAAAGGAACAGGAGAGGGATATGTTAAGAGTTTGGATTCTCCAAATCATCCAGACTTGTCAGGTGCTGAGCATCTAACAGTGCTTCCCTAGAGCACAGGAACCCAACATTTTCATACATGTGGCTCTAGAATTATAGATTCTGCAGTAAAATATGATTAAGCAAAAACGTTTCAAGGTTCTGTTCTCTTACTACTTCCTGTGGAATAAAAAAAAATCATGAAAGTTGCATGCAGGAGAGTTGTTTTCTTCAACCGTGCATAGCAAATTGTGCTTTACTGTGACGAACAGAGGCTGCGCTCAAGTAACTGTCCTCAGCTCTTTGTCCCAGAGGGGGAAGGCAAAGGGAAAGAAGTAGGAGCTGCCCAGCCTGTTGGTCGGGGACGGCAAACAGAAAAATGCTGCCACTCATATTTCTTTCTCACACACAGAAGTTTTGGGCTTAACTCTACTATCCTTTGTTTCTACGGTCCAATCTATCTGAAAATAATATTTTTATTTCTTGAAATAGTAAGGTTTATTAACTAAAGGCTGACCTCTTTAGTGCCTCGATGAGCACGCAGAGGTGCAGAAGCGCAGTGAAATGTGGGAGGGCAGTGCATGGCATCCTCAGTTCTCATAATTTTAGGGACTTTAGAAGAACAGCTACATGCCTCAACTGCTTGAATTCCTTCTGTGGAGCTGTAAGGGGAGGCAGAGCGGTGCAGCGAATATGCAAAGCAATCTTGACAGGATTCCACTCACAGTCAAACAGAATCATTGCTCGAGAATTTTCTGACCAAAAGCTCTGTTAGTTTGCGATGTACAGCACGTGAGAATTACTTCTGTGTAGTCTAGGGAAGACTGCACATCCTTCTAATCTGAGTCATGCTTTAGGAATATAATTCTGAGTAAGGGCTAGGAAAAAAATAAAAGAAGCCAGAAGGGTGTTCTGGCAGTAAGGAGCACTCTTTAAGTAGGCAAAAGGAATAGAGAACCGTTTTCCGTTCCTTCTTAAGAGTAGCTTCATTTATTTAGAAATCAATTCAGGTCTTAGATGGCAGATTATTGTCTCTTTCTAGTTAAGAAACTAAAAATTAAGATTTTGAGATGAAATAATTAGTACTGAAGAGCTGCAGAGTTGCAGTTTGAGGAACTCCTTCCCCCACAAGGAAGCCTACACTCACTCATGCAACAAGTCAGAGCAGGCAACTGAAGAGCACAACAGGATCCCTGACAAAGAGAAAGTTACCAGTGAGAAATTAAAACCTAACAGAAGAATACGGAGCGGGTGAGATTAGGAAGAGAAAGTGATTAAAGCAGGAAGAGGAGTCTACTGAGGTGCTGCAAAATGTGTGGGCACAAAACCAGGTTTGCTTAACTTCAAGGATCTACTAAAAGCAGCAAGTAAAATTATGTTTGGAGAGGACAAAATAAGAGGCGTTTAAGACTCCAGTGAGGACAGTGAAGAACTAAAGAACCTGAAGAGGTCAGAAATATGGCAGGAAATGAAATGGGACTTAACCTAAAAACCTGCAACCTGGTTCATCTGGGGAAAAATAATCCAGAACACAAATATTAAATGACAAGGAGATCTTTGCAAAGCAGTAAAATGAAACAACACATTAAAAAAACCCCACTCCTGGGGGAAAATAGCAAGCAGAACACTGGATATCAATTTGCAATGTGATATGGCAGTAAAACCAGCCAGCAAAGTTCTGGATGACTTGCAGATCACAGCTTGTCGCAGAATAGGGATATGACGGTCCCCTTTCACACAACACTGATGGGAATGCGCAGACTGGGGGATTTCAAAGTAGCTCAAGGACAGCAATGGAAGAATCTGGGTAGACTAACAGCAGAAGAATGTAAACCCATAAAATCAAGTTCAACAGTGACTGAGGGTGGGAGGTAGGGCTTAATGCTGAGGAAAAGCCAATGTCTACAGCCATTTAGCAGGGTGCAGGACACACTTGAGCAAAAGAAAACAGATTATGTGAGAAAACAGCTCATTACAGAGAGCTGTTATCCCACTGGGGAAAAAAAAGAGGAAAGAGGATATAAGGGAAATCACACTGCTCAAGTCTTTCACGGGTCAGACCAACGGATCAACTAAACTGTCCTGTATGCAGCATTACCAGATTTACACAACACAACAGGTACTAGACAATAAATATTCTCTCTGGCATCTAGGAAAATATTAAGAAGGGTTTATCTTCACAAGAGTCATGGCCCATACAGGACTGACAGTACCATAACAACAGTTGAAATCCCATCTAGATCAAGTCCGAGGTCAGGACAGAATGTGGGACACATACAGAGGTGATAAAGTTCAATCAGTATTTATCTGTAAAACCTGAGAACCTTGAGGATCTACGCTTTGTGGTACATCTGATGAGTTGGTGTTTTGTACATGTTTTCTACTTCTCAGTGTCACAGACGCTCACGCCCTCAGCTCCACTGCTTTTACCCTTACAATTGAAATCCTTGCTAACAGAGATGGGTGCAGAACGGAAACCAAAAATTACAGTCGCCCGCTGTTGACATTGTCTGAAACTCTGCAACCTCACTGCACATTTCTGAGTGATGGCAGGGAAGTGGTGAACAAAGAGCACAGGCTGCTTCTTTCCAGGGGAAGTACATTTAAAAGAATCAAATATTTACATAAGACTTTTCTGTGACCATTAATGGCTTGCCAGTCTCCAACTGCTCTGTACGATGCTCACTGATAGCATTCATTAGGCTCGAGTAGGTCACGGAGTTATCTCCTCACTTCTAAGTCTGACATTATGACTCTCAGAAAAGCACACAAACCCTTGTAGAAACAGTTCAGGAATAATCTTAAACTTGCACTGACCTGGCACAAGCCATAGCAAGTAGTGCAGGAAACTGCCATTATGTTAGACACACATCTAAATATAAATGTTCTTTACTTGTGCTGCACTAGGACTTAGAACACGTTTCTAGGAGAGAGCTTTCCAAGCATATCTAGAGACATAACAGCTTTCCTGTTCTGAACTGGTCTTTAAGACTTTTGGCAGTGTATGACAAATATGGAAATAATCAGAACCCTTCTATGTGACACTGGAGTACTTGGAACACAACAAACCCACTCAGAAAAGGTATCAAATCACAGGCATTAACTGTTTATAAATTAGATTTATGCTGCATCGTCAACAATTGCTTTATCCTCTCGTTTGCACTAAAATATAAAAGAGTTAAGGTAGCTTTATTCATAAATAACAAGTGTAATACATACTATGGTTACACAACAAGCAATGAGATTCACCTTGAAAAACTCCAGCCTAAAGTCAGATTTTAAAAATATTTTCTTGTACTTTAAACACATCACTTTTTAAACTGCCCCCACGAGCTGTAAAGCCATTGTCTGTGTCTCAGCCGCATTAGCTTGGCTCCATGCTCCAAACGCAGGGCTTGTGCTCGCTGCAGGAGTCCCAGTACAAATCAATGCATTTTGGAGCCAGAAGAGACTTAAAATGTCCCTGTAGCACAAGCTAAGTAACACAAGCTACAGAGGCTTCCTCAGTGCGCTGTTCAATTCAGTGACTGGGCTGGAGTTAGACCATACTTCAGTTAAAATCCTTCGTTTCCCTGCATAACCGATCCAGTGGTTAAAGTCAAGCAGGTTAAATCTGGGGCTTTGTAAAAATTCAGCCATGCAATTAGAGAATTGCAAAGGGCCTATAATTCACAGTTATGTACCACGCTATCTAAACGCAACTGTCACAAACTGGCTGACTCAACTTTGCGCCCATACTGGAAACTTGCACGTATGCCGTCAGCCTCAAGATAAAGTCAAGATGGCTCTTGCCATGCTTATTAACTCCCAGTCTTTAATTGTTCAAAACTACACCTGAAATCAGTGACTGCCACAACTTTGGATTCATCAGGGTGAGCTGGTTTTGTGTTCTCAGCTTGGAAGAGTCTACATGGCCCAGCACGCTCAAACAGAACATGTGACTGGAGCCAGCAGCCTGGGTTTGGAACACAGCTCCAGTCTGATTCCAAACCGCACATATTTGCACAGTTAACACATGCGGCAGGGGGATATCGGTACACATCAGCCTAAAAAATGTACAAATCCTTTGTTCCATTTTTTTTTATGCCCTGAAAGAACAATTTGGTTGTTTCATTATATAATCACATAAAAACCACCCTTACCAGATAAAACATGAGGGCAAGGCTGCTTACAGGTGCTGGTGTGGGCTGAGTTTCTTTTCTCCTCCTACATTATCTACATATTCCCAATACTTCTGTTTATCTAAAAAAAGCTTTGATCAGATTTTGTACACTGGAGAAGTGCAGGAATTGAGGAAGGCTCGGTTTGTTTTTTCTTTTTTAACTCCTAGAAGGTCACTGGGTCAGAGTGTGTGTAAACAGTACAATCATTTTACAGTGCTTGTCCATGACAATAGCTATGAAAGCTGTAGCTTAATAATTCCTATTTCACGTTGCAGCTTTCCCATGTAAACTTCACTCCCTTTATACTACCAAGAAATGCATCTATTAAAGAAAAAGCCAATCAAACGAGACGGGCTGCCTCACTAATAATAGCTCACGGTAAATTTGACTAAATTATTGATCCTTTGGGTAAGGAAGGATAATCAGATCAGAAATCTCAGCAGATATTAATACACATTTTTTCAGTATTATTGATGTGCAACATGAAGTGCTGACTGACCTGGGGCCACTTAGAGTTGCAGTATCCCTCACTGCCTGTGCGGTTTCCGATGCGAAATCCAGAGCTCCGGCCACAGGTTTGGTTACTGTGCCAACCAGCCCCTTCCCAAGGCCCGATATGAAACCACTGACACCTCCTTCGGTTTTCACACCTTCAACTGTTGAAGTTATTACACTTGTCAATCCTCCGATGATACCTGGCAAAGACAAGAAGAGCAAAGTAGGCCACAAGGATTGCCTCTGAAAATCAGAGCCTCATCACAGCGGATGCTTCCTACTGAAATGATTTACTGTCAAGATTGATAGAAATGTGCTGTGCCTCTAATGTAATACAGAAACTGTTTCAACTGCTGATTGCATGAGCTTTATACTCTGTAAATGCGCTACACATACACACAGGCAATACTATCCCACAGAAAAACATTTAATTAATTATTAAATATCTGTATTATTTCTTATTTCTGTACTGCTTTACCTCCCAGCTGTATTCACACCAACAATCCCCATCTCTTCCTGAGGTGAAGCGGTCACTTACAACGTGACAAAATCCTGTTACCACAAAAGCTTATAGAGACTGAGACAGGAACCAGAAAAGGGCATTTCTCCGGCACAAAAAGTCAGTTGTTTTAACCTGGCATTACGTGATGGTAACTATGGTGATGCCGACAGATGTTTCTGTGCACACTGCTGAGAACCTGAATGCTGGGAAGCGCCAGCTGAGGCTTCACAAGGCTTGGAACAGTTCAGATTCTCCGAGAACACGCCTAACAGGTTTCACATCTCCACGTTTAGAAGATCATACTGAACTGCCTTCAGCACTCAGAAGCGCTTGCCACCACTTGGCTCTTCAGCAGCCAGACATGCTTTGAAGGTCAATAACTGAAGTACAGACCAGCCAGCATCTTAATTCCAAACTCAAGAAGCACCACATAATTAAATCATTTCTCTTGAGTGACTATAGTTTATGGCTCATTCCTACATTTTAAAGAGATGGGATTTAACAGTTACTGGCTTTTTTTAAAAAAAACAATTGGGAAACATTTAGAAAGTCCACAGAATTGAGACCAAACCAGTCCCACTGGATAAAATAGCGCAATGAAGTGCCTTTAGAACTGACTGGTCAACAAAAGACTGACACATTTCAGCTTTCCTGCATTCCTACTAATATAATTTACATCAGCCTTTACAGCTCACTGGTGTGACAGAAACCTCTCTCCCGATCCATTGAAATATCTACAGTGTCTCTTTATGCCAAAAGTCCAGCATGAAGACTTTTGCCAGATTATCTTTACACAGGCTGCAACAGTTGCACTATAAGAATGACATTTAAACAAACTAAGTCAAGATGACGCAAAATATAAATATTTGATTTAATCTTGGCTTGTATTGATTTAACTTTCCTCAACAGATAAATCATGAAGTAAATTGATGTGAGATTCTGGTCACGTTAAGACTAGTCCACTGTCTTTTACACAAACTCATTTCTCTAGTTCTCAGTAGACACAAAAAACTCAACCAAAAACCACACACTAACTCAACTGGTCAAATGTAACTTTAAACCAGCACACTGGTTCTGAGGAAACTCAGGTTCCTGGAACAGAAAGCAAACATAAGAAAGCTACAATCCAACCATACTTGTTTTTATTTAATGTCTGGCGCTCAAAAAGACTGTTCGCATGGGTATTTTAAGACTCTACAAAGAAATGGAAGTTTTGGATGAACTTTCTGCGAAATTTCAGTTTAATCTGCAAAAAAACCCTGTTACTTACAGTTTCACGTGAAAAGACCTTGTTCTGAAATGTAGTTTGTATCAGCATAAAAATCAAAAAATGCCCCCACCCTGACCCACAAGCATTCAAATTCAAATATGAAGCCTATGATAGCTCCACTTCCCTGGCTTCGAATAATCACCCAGAGCAATACAAACGGTTGTTTTCAATCTAATCATTGTTTTTAGGAGTTAAGTGAGTTAAAAGTTACAGCTAAAAATTACCGTGTGCAAGTCCATGGATTCCAGCAACAAGATGTTCTCCACTAGTCGCAGCATGGTATCGGATGTACTCTCGTTCCGTCTGATGTCTGTTATCCATTGTCTTTCCCAAACCATCTGACAAGGTCCCAGCGAACTGTAATAGAGCAACTTTTGCTGTTATTGAAGAAAAAAAGGTGTTTGTTGTAGATTTATAAATTCCCAGATTCTAGTTGTGAAATACAGATTCAGACAACTCATTTGGTTCCATGTACCAAATCACCGCAGCTTTTTCACCACGAAGAAAGCTCTAAAGTACATTAACTTGTGCTTTCCACTGGCGCAATTCAAATCACAATACACGCAAGTGCCCAACTGCAGCGGTCAAGGCAAAATAAATGAAGTCTGTGAAAGATGAACCAAAAGCAGTGTCGGTCTTGCAACCCTTTAAAAATTCACAAGAATGTTATTTAGATACAAAGCTTTTCTTCTGCTTAGATACATGTCCAGTAGTCCCATGATCTGTAAAACAAAAGTCTAAGGGGAACCCGGAATGTGCATGTGGAGCAATTTTACCCCTCATGCTTACCTTTAATGGGATGGGGGAAGACTCGAGACACACAGATAAAAGCGGACACCTAAGACCAAACAGATTTGTTCTCATTGAGAACTGACCATTAGCGTGCATGAGTCAATGAAAAAGCACCAATCAAAAATGATCTATTGTGACCTGTTGACCTTTAGTTTGATGTAATCAAACAGAAACTTGGTGCGGAGAGGGAAGCAAGAAAAGGAGACAATAACAGGACTCTTAGCAGGCATTTTCCTAGAACAACCTCTAAAAGGTAACTATTTTGGTTATGTGTAGCTGCTCATCTTCTGTACCTCCCTCAATCAGCATCAACATTCTTACAGTCCTTTCCTTTCACTAAATGCACAAACTTTTTCTCTCCCCCCGAAGATAAGTTATTGCTTTGTTGTGTTAGCCTAGGGCTGGGGAATGTCCCTGGTGCCACAGGAACGTCAGAGGTCCTCGACGGCTGCAGCACTGGTGAAATCATTGCACGCTCTCATCTCCTCTAGGACAAGCGCTCCATTGTTTCAGCACTGCGTATGGGCACTGCCCGTTCCATTGCTCGTTGTTAGGGGCACCGTCTCCTCTGCATCCATATCAGTTACGGTAAAAAAATCCAATGTGATTGAGGTGTGCACCATAAGACAACTAAAACCTGGTGTGAAATTCTGATTCTAACATGCTATAGCCAGACAAACAGTTAATTTATGTGCTTGATGCAATGACAAAGTTCCTCTGCTTTTTCTGTTGCTTTTCCCAAGGCTGCGTTTCTTTCCTACTAATGACATGATGGCCTAGTTTTAGGTACTTCTTTCCAGCTCAAAGACAAACTGGTCCAGTGGCTCCAATTATCTAAACAAGTAGACTCTAACAACATGAACGAAAATTAAATCCCATGACCCTTCTTGTGACTTGATCATATGGACACTAAACAGAGCATAGTGACTGCAGACTGAATTACTCCTGACCTCTTTGTGAACTTAATCGAGATGTTATTTTTTTTACGTTAGCCTAGACATACAAACCAACCTGAGGCTGTCTCCTACCGTGTGAAAGGTTGGGCTTTTTTCAGGACAAATACTTTGCTTTAAGAGGCTTAGAGTAGCTGCTATAAAAATGAAAGGGCTTAATAGGCCTTCAAAATTCAAACCTTTTTTGGGAATCTGTAACATTTTGACAGTTACATTAGTGCATGACTGGACCACCAGCCAGCAGAAACAAACCATCTATTAATATTGATGCAAACTGGTGAGCTGTCCTTACAGCTTTGGCTTCTCCACATGACCCTGCGTAAATTGGCCAGCTCCACTATACAAAGTTTCCAGCCTTTCCTCAGATTTTCCTCCTTCTGTGTAGCAGAATCTGACAT
This sequence comes from Neomorphus geoffroyi, assembly GCA_033558235.1. Classification (NCBI taxonomy): domain Eukaryota; kingdom Metazoa; phylum Chordata; class Aves; order Cuculiformes; family Neomorphidae; genus Neomorphus; species Neomorphus geoffroyi. The sequence goes on along the minus strand of JAUMJM010000029.1, from coordinate 5,623,430 downwards.
CTGTCAATAACAACTCCGCTTTAGTGTACAGAAGAGAGTAAATTATTATCTTAGTAAGGAGGGAAAAAAAGAAAATAATCACATACCCACAGTAAAAGTCATAGTCTCCATTAACTGTAAAACTGAAGTTAAATGGGGATGGGTTTTGTTTGTGTTATTCAGAAATTAACACAAATAACACTGAATTAGAGCTGTAAATAGAACAATTTGAGGATTCTAATGTACCAAATATACCATGAAACATATCCACTTTGCCCTGACTCAGGTGACAAAATCTAAACCCAACCTGCACCAATTACAAAACATGAACTTCACGTTGAATCACTTTTTGACACCCCTGCCCTGGGTACTGTTTGTTTTCTGGCCTCATTTAACAACGCCTGAAGCCAAACTTCGTGGCCATCTGTACCATTTGTACCTAAACAAGGGGTTGCCTTGATGAACACGTGCAAACTGGTCCTTCTGAACTACTTTCAGCTGGGAACCACTGCAGCACTGGTCCTGCTCTGAGGTATGGAATGTATCACAGTATCACAAGGTTGGAAAAGACCTTTGAGATCATCGAGTCCAACCTAGGAGCCAACACCTACACCTACTCGTCATCTAAAGCCTGGCACTAAGAGCCTCATCTAATCTCCCTTTAAACACCTCCAGGGATGGTGACTCCACCACCTCCCCAGGCAGCGCATTCCAATGGCCAATCACCCTTTCAGGGAAGAATTTTTTCACTGTGATGCAGTCCTGTTTGCCAACGTGAGGTAAAACATCAGGTCAGATAAAACTCATGGGCATTTCATGGGCATGAGCGAGTCATGTGAAGGGAGCGAGGCAAGGGAGCAACTCAGCACTCTCTTCCTTGCAATAAAGGTCCAGACTGTAGTGTCAGCACTATCCTGGTTTGTGATCTGAACATCATCTCTCATTACCCCATACAGGTGACACCACAGGAGTGAATAACAGTTGGCTATCAGAAATTTTTAACCATCCTTGTCCGTGCACCTCAGAAATACTTTTCCCTGCAATGGTTCTGGAAGACTATTTCAGCAAACAGGATTGTACCATCCACATAAACAGGAAAAAGAAAGATTCCTAACTAAAACAACCTGCACAACATCTTATGTACAGCCTGTGTACCTTTTCATCCCTGTATTAAGAAAAAGTCACTCAGCAGTGGCAAGTTATTTCAGGATCAAAAACTGAATAAGCATCAGAAATGTAAGTCCAGCTCAAACACTGTCTTTGAAAGGAAATATGAACAAGTTAAAGGATAAAAAGATTTGCCTTTTCCCCCAAAACATCCTGCTTTGAGATGCCTCCTGCGAGAGGTGCAATATTAGATATTGAGATTAAAATATTAGCATTTATGGAAGAGCAGTGATGGCTTACAGAGCTGTTAACCCGGTCACGCAGAAAACACTCTCCAGAAAAACAAAGGTGACAACAAAAGCGCGCTCCACCCTTGTCTTTTGCTTTTGTTAATAAGGTGTGACCTGATAACTTCAAAGCCTACTTAAGACCATGTAAATGCCAACATAACTAAACATAACAGTCTGTGGAGTAAACATGAAACTAATCAAGGGACTTCTAAAAAACAGTCCCCCTCTTTCTTCATCCTCATTGTCATAATGAGTTCTTTGTCTACTCGTGGATGAAAAAAAAAGAAATTCGTGACTTGGTCTTTTATCTCTGGTTTTTTTCCCATTTCAGATGCCCTTTTCTCTGAAACAGAACTGCAACACAACACGTCGCTGTCAGCTACGATACCGTCCCTGCTCCCTAACCAAAAGGCACAGAAGTGTTACTGAATGAAGCCAGCCCACACCTCAGGAATGGGTAAGAAGGTGGGTATTTTACTTGTCAACCTGCCATCTTTAAACAAAGTGAAGTATGAATTTTCCAGACTAATAATTAAAAGTTCTGTCATTTCAGATACTAAAAATATTTCAACTTCTCATTTGCATGCATTGTTTAATGGTTTACTTTATCCATTCTGCGTGGACAGAAAAAGGAAGACCTCTTCAAAAAGCTCCAGTCATCGTAACCGCCATTCACCTGCCTGCACAGATACCCTCTTTCTCTGGCACTTTTTGTCCCCAGCACAGATTGTCCTTCCTGCATTTCCCCTCTACTGGGCGACACTGACCTTTTCTTCCAGGTCTACATTCTAAAGACACTTGATCCCTGGTTTTCATCCCACACTGGTTCATAGCTGATGTGAAGCTACCAACTGCAAGCAGCAAACACGACCCACTGCACTTCATTAACCTAAGCCTATGTGGTCCAACCTAAACTGATCCTCCCGAGGAAGGTGAAATACAATGATGTGCATATTCCCTGCCAAATTCCAGGACACATAAGTTGTGAACACTATCTTTGGAACAACATGCAAACCACTCTCAACACTTCACGACTATTGAAGATGTTACTACACTTCCACAAGCCTGGGGCACACCAGCCTCCGCCGCCTCTGCTGTGGAGTCCTGGTTTACCTTCCCGTACCCTCACGAATCAATATTAATCACCTACCACCACCTGCAGAAGCAGCTGAAATTGGTTCTGTACAAGAAACAAATCTACTCATGTTTGGGTTTTTTTGGCACATATGCGTGCTTGTTTTTCTTTTTCTTTTTAAAGGCCCAATAATTAAGGAAGTTTTGCCACAAAACCTTTCACCACTCACTATGTTTCCTTTGCTGCTTTGAGCAATAGAACAAAAACAAAAACACCCATATACAGCGTTTGTGAATTGGAGCTGCTGCCAAACAAAAAGGCTTCTGGGGCACAAGAAGAATTCAAAGCAAATGAAAACTAATTCTAGCCTTCGTACTGCATGTTCCCTCTAAGCCAGATGCATCAAGCACACAGCATGGAAATAAGTTTTAAGTAATCTTTTAAAGTCTTTTTAAGCTCTTGGCACTGCCTGGTTCTCTAAGGACATCCCAAAAGGATAAATACACAATTATGACTTCAGTCCAAACATTCCATGGTAATTCTAGCATCAGAGAATGGTACATTTACAAATATTATTGACAGAGCAAAGAGGAACATTCCAAGATGGAATTTTAAGGGAGAAAGAGATGAAATTAAATACAGGTCAGTTATAACTCCTGTGCAAACTCACAACAAACTGCATTTAGATTAGAAATCACATGGTTTACTCAGTGCTCATCTTGGCTTTGCAGATTCCTTTAAAAGGAATCCATGGTTGAACTCCATTCAACTCACCTCAAACCACCACCTTTCAAAAACCCCTTCAACACTACACTCTGATGATGCTCACACTTTATCTCCAATAAGAAAAGCTCATTCTGAGACAAAAGCACGGTTTTAAGTATGACACTTCAGCAAGGTAGAGAAGAGTATTTAAAATGTATTTAAGTTAGAAAGTCTAATGTAAACTGTGAACTGTGTTGCCTTCAGTTCTCACACACACTCGTATGTTTTCCAAAACAGGAAAATCCCTACGCACCACAATCAAAGGTCATTCCACAGTTTCAACAGTAACTCCCCTAAATATAATTAACTGTCTGCTTGAAAGAGAAGAGCTGCTTATCGCAGGAAACAACGGCTGTATAGAACAAAGAACAGGGATTATCAGATTCCTGAATGCAAGTTCTGCTAAATCAGAGCCCTTCCTCACAGCCCTAAACAGGAACACTGGCTTTGGAACTTCATTTTCCTTGCCTCTCCTACCTTGACGTTTACCTTCTTTCTGATGTTCCAACAGGAGCAACAGACACCACAGCACAGACAGCTTCAAAGGAATAAATATCTCGGTGCGTACTGTGAAACTAACAGTAAACCCCTAATAAATAAATATACAGTAAATATTAGCTGGAAAATACCGACACCCTCCATATATTCTTGTATAGTACAAAAGGTTTTACACAGAACATTATTTTTACAAGTCTTTAAAGATATTGATAAGCTGTCTTCTTAGCATGAAACAATCTGTTTCTTTCGATGGTATCTAAGTAGGTTCAACATAAAATGGCAACATTCATTACACAATATCTAAAACAGTTAACATAACACATAGCTATAAATTATATAATAACTCAAGTAGACTGATAGCACTAGAAACAAGAGGCTACTTTCTTTAGACTTGTGGGTTTGGGTTTTTTTAGAAAATAATCAACCCCCACATTCACTCTCCTCCCTGCTGAACGGAGGTTTTAGAAGCGCTGTTCTGCCAAGTGATTAAATACAATGGGCTATGACTAAATGTTTAATGTTTATCTGTAAGTTTAATCCCGTGTGGTTACTTGCCTTCTAGCAATACCATTAAAAATCACCTTTATTTCCTACATCTCTTCAGCCTGGTGGAGGCATTTTAGAGGAAGCCATTTTTTCTGCTGATTTCCGATGGTAAAATACAGCACTTCAAAAGTAAGCATTTATTTCACTATATGGAGGCAAAAATCTTCACAGTGTATGTGGGGCAGGCTAAGCAGACATGTATACATTTACGTGCCGCTAGGATTTGTTGTGGTTTAAAGAAGTTTTACAGCAGTTTGCTATCCTTAAATCTTGCTGTTATTCTTTTGAAAATATAAGAAGAAAAATGACACGCAGTATTCCTGGATATCCATAACGAGGAGCTGCAGTGGGACACATACAATTGTCTGATAAATTCTTCAGCCTGAGTTTCTTTGCTTTAATTGCAATGCCTCAAGTCTGCATTTAATACATTTCTGTGACTTAAATAATTTTTAAAGCAGCTTCTTTCCTAATCATTGTTGTCCTATATATTCAATTTTACAAACTGGACATCAGTTAGCAGACAACACAGCTTCCTTCTCTCGCATCACCGCGGTCAACGGTGCATTGCACCGGGACTAAAAAATGAAATGTTTTAAATATTTGAAAGTGCAGTCGGTGTTTGTCAGATTTAAAAGGCCTTGCTATCTGAAGTCGTTCCACAAAATACTTTTCCCACGGCTTCTGTCCGTCTCTTAAGAATTACTCAGACATTTAAGCAGGAAAGTTTGTGAATTCAGTTAAATTTATAAGCTATAGACTTGTATGTTTTCCTTGACACATTGACACATACCCAGGTTAACTGTTAAATGCGGTCCTCAACAGGGAGGATGGTCCAGGCTGCTCCCAAAATGCATTTATAACCGAGTCAAGTTGTACGGAGAGAAACGTGTAAGGGAGCCCTGAATGGGCCTGACACACACTCAATTTAGAAAACACTGAATCAGCAAAACGCTATAATCAGCTTCTCATTTTAAGAGAGACATAAACTTTGACCCTCTCTAAATTACTGACAACCAAGAGGAGGCAACGGCTTTTCCCACTGAACAAACATGTTTCTTGAGATTCTCTGCAGCGTTCTCCATATGTCACGTAGCCAATGCGAAGGAGCTTTAATTAGCTCACATCCCATCGTTAACCGAGCTCTCTAATGCGTCCTGACAAGGGCGTGTTGGCTGGGTGATGCGCACAGCCCCCCGATGCGCCGCCGGCGTGGCTGCCCCATACGCTGGGTCTCCTGGGAGCCCCGCGGGTCCCGTCCCCGTGGATCCCTGCTGCGCGGGGTCGCTTCCCCCGGGACCTCCTGGGAAGCGGCACCAGCAGGTGCCCGCTGGCAGCAGTTTTGTGTTACAGGGCTGAGTGAGTGATCCCGGCAGGAACCGCCGGCTGTTTGCACAGACACGGAAGGCAGCAAAAGTCCACAGCCTGAACTTGGAATGACCCCAGCGGCAGAGTCACGGCGGGTTCAGCTGGAGGACAAGCGCCTTTATTAAACAACCAATACTCCACAGATAATTCCCCTCCCCCAGCTGCAGCCCTCCCAGAGCTTTAAGGTCTTCCCATTTGTTTATTTTCTGGAAATGAAATTATTTGCCCTCCTCCACTCCCTCCTTAAAAACCCCTCTATGTCCTGAAAACCTGAGGAAAAGCCCGACGAGGTCCAGCCCGGTTCCAGGCCAAACACCAAGGGATTCCGAGGGCAGCAGACCTACACTTGCTTTTTAACACCATTGTTACCAGCACTGTTGGGTTTTATTTCCATAGGGCATTCACTCTGGCAATACTTGGGATCTGGAAGAACCTCCTATCTAAAAACCCCCAGATCTCCCACCTTCCACTGGATTTTTGAAGGAAACCTCACACATGCGCTCTCTGGGCCTGCCACCCTGTGTGCAGCGACACAGGGAACCCTGGAGGGGTGATGCCTTCAGGTCCGCTGAACTGATGTAATCGCCTCGTCACAGCTTCGGAAGGCATACAGGCCATCTCCTGGAGACATAAAACTATCGCTTTCCCTCCTCTGAAAAGGGATTTCAAGTTTAAATCTGTATATTTAACATATTCTACACAACTACGTAACTTCCTAGGTACAGCAGGGAGGAACAGTCAGCCTTTTGTCATGATTGATGCCATTCATTTCAAACCCACACCCCGTTTCTTTCTCCTTCAGATGCTAATGGTGATATATGGCATCTATGTGCCTGCTTTCATGACATGCTAACCATTCAAAAACTGTAGGTTAAGATCAAATTTCATTTAATCTCTATAATAAACGTCTTTTCTAATTTCACAGTTTATGATCTGGCAACAATTTGCATTTTAAATTCTCCTTTTTCAACTTAATTCCCCAACCAGTCAGCAAAACAGGAACACTGTATTTAATTTTGCAAGAAAATCAGCTGGTAAACCCTTTCAAAGAAAAGCTTCAAAGCAGGTGTAAAACTTAAAGCTTTCTAACACACCTCTTTCTTTTTTTTTAATTGTCAAGACAGTCACTTGTAAATCTCTATACACAGCTCAGCACTTCCCTGCTGGCAGCTGTTGCGTGGTTGCAGGATTCTGATTATCAATTGAACACTTTCTCCTGGAAAAGGTTCTTTCAAAGCTACCAGCAGTGTGTGAGCTTGGTTCTCAATGTGCACATGTAAGACATCAAGTCCAGATCAAAACAGTTCTCCCCACAGAATACATCATCTTTTTTGACTGATCTTAGCCATGCCCATTTCTCCACATAAAAACAGCGTAGTCAGAGCGTGTCCATAAAACCCATACAAGAACTTGGAAATGAAAGGCTGAACTTAACATGAATTGTGAAGGAAACTTTCAGCCGAGATGCTGGCCACACACATTTTATCCCATGGTACAAATACAAAACAGGCAGAACAAAATAATACTGAAAACTTCTCAAAGACAATCCTTTATCCCAGAACCTCTTTCAAAGACACTGATCACAGATACCAGATGTTCTGCACATAAGAAGTGACGCTTTCCATGGCTTTTGATTGTCACTAATTGGCTACAATACTTGGTGCCTTTTAAAACTGCTAGGAAATGGGGAAATGGCTCCTTCCAGCATTGAAAACGTCTGCCTGGGAATTTCAGTTACCTCCCATCTCACAATCTGCACATTTTCATACAGTTTCTCACCCCTCAGCACTTGAGCCTGCCCAGGTACTGCCAGACTTTGAGTGAAATGCAAGTTAAACTGGAGACGACCTGCAGTGCTACCTGGTTACCTGAGCAAGCTGCCGTAGCCCCTACACAACAGCGGGGAAGACACGAGGAGAAAAATGCTAACATTACACTGAAGAGAACACGGGGAAAGCTACATTTGACCTGAACTGTGGAAACCACTTCCATGAATAGAAAAAAACTATTTCTGGCAATTGATGCTAAATGCCATGTGACAATAAAGACTGGTAGGAAACTCAGAACCCACATGTCCCCATGATCTTTCTGTATTATCAATTTTGCTTGATCCTCTTTTGAAGAAGACACCGCCAGGTCCTTCTTTCTCAGGCTTCTTGTACCAAGGCTTTTGTCAGAAGTTCCCCATCACCAAGATATGAATTTTTTCCCACTACTTGAATTGGGTTTTGACCTAATATTCCTAGAGCTACTGAACCACAGTCTCTAAAGATGCAAGAATGCCAGTTGTTCGTGCTTCTGGATGGTATCAGAGTGGTTGGTTACATAAACTGAGAAACTTTAAACAAAAAGAAATCATCAGTTTTGCTTTAGAAACATTTCCATCTGCTCCTGGACAAAACCTGTTTAAATTGTACCCACTCTCTGTGCTCTGCTATATCCACTTCTCACCTTATTTATTGCCAGTTTTGTTAAAGTTAACGTTCATACAAATCACACACTTATTCATGGTTTGTTTTTAAACAATCCCTTTATTACTTCCTCTTCACTTTCCTTCAGTTATCTTTATTTTTCTGACACTGTCAACCACTTGAGATTCTGCTTTGATTTATCTTACACAGAGAGTTAAAACCCCGAATTCCTTTAATGCTCCTTTTCTACATACGTCAAACACTCATCTGGAGCAATATTCGTATCCTGACTCGTCTTATAATTTTCTTAGCTGGTTCCAACACCCCACCACTTTTCACCCCTCTGTTAATCACTGAAATGCCTCTGCCATTGCTTTGAACTGAATTAAAATACATACACAGAATGAAAGCCCTGGCACAAATTCATTTGTGCCTCTTCCTCAGCCATAACAGAAAACAAACACCCACCAGCTTGCTCTATATGTAAATTTTGGCATCTCAGGTGCCTGCTCCCAAGACTCCAGCACTCGCGAGCTTCCACAAAAACCTAACAAGAAATGCAACTGTGGCCGAATTACATTTCTCACTGGAAACTTCAAAGTTCAATATGTAAATTAAGCTCTTTCAAGAAGTTCATGAAATTGGTTTTTTTCAGGAGGAAGGGAGACACACAACAATTATTTCCATCCTATATCTATATATATCTGCAGAAACTAAGCCTAGCTGCAGAGTCCTAACAACTACATTACTGTGTGCTCGTAACTCATAAAAGATAACAGAATTCCTTGTAAGGGTTGAAAGAATCAGACAAATTAAAATACAGTATTGACAAGTTAATTAATCTTTTCAGTCCTTTACTACCAGGAATTTCGTTATGTCAGCACAACACCTATTTGCCACTAATAGAACCAACCATGCTTAATGTTCCATTTGAAGAACGCAAGCTACTGAACATCTTTGTTCAGACCCTAATTCAGTGTTCAATATTCACTCCTAACTGAAACACCTCTGAAACAGGAATAATTTAGGATTTAGTGCTATCATGCCTAACGTGGGAAATAAAAAAAGTGTGGATGCCAAGAATGCAAGACATTTCTACGCATATGGCAACTATAGAAGTCTCCATTCAGAGGGAATGAAATTCCCTCAGGTGTCTATATTTAGGATCAAAGAACTTTTTAAAATACAGAACTTGCAGTCTCCAAGGGATAAAAACTACAAAACTGTCTGCAGTGAACTTTATTTAACCTAAGCTTTTGTGCCAACTTAAATACACCACAGCTCTCCGCTGGAAAGAAGGCATTACCCACTGCGTGTTCCGAAATGCATGGAAAAGCCATTACGGGGATAATCAACAGAACTATAAAACAGAAAAAGCAATAAAATGACAAAACCAGATACAACTCAAATCGCTTACTTTTCAATTCAGTCAAGCAGCGTTAAGTTTTCAAGTGATGATGATGGTACCAAAGTTTGATTACCTGTCCACTCGCACCTGAAAAAGCTCCCTCATCTTAAAATCTAGGGTAGAATTTTTATTTAAGACACTTTAAAACTCAGGCACCCAAACCAACCAAACGGATACTTCTCCCAGCCATCAGTTTCTATGCAGACACAAGACTGGCTCATCTCATTGGGGCTGCATTAGTTACCAGCTCCCCACAATGAGCTGCAAAGACAAGGATTGCTATGGCACAACTGAACCAGGTGAACACTATACAGTGAAAATATACTTTAAAATACTTCCCCTACAGCAAGCACCAACAGCAAGATGGAAATTATCTATTGTTTCAGTCATGTTTTTCTTGAGGAATCAGATTTTTTTTCCTCTCGTGTTTTTCTTTACCAAAACTTCTCATATAGACATGATCATAAGGCACATACATGACAGAGCGGGAAGGAGTAAAGGCGAAGTTCTGTGCTGCACCATGTACGTAACACATCACAAATTGTACTTGAAATGTCAATTTTTTAATCATATGGACATTTCTGGCTTAGTTTTCTAGCAGATTTAGATGTCTTAAAAGCAATGCAACATATAGAGAAGAATTAATCCTGATTATCTGAGCCTTTTTTACTGTCCTCTTTTATGTAGCAGAAATAAGATCCATTCTTTGGAAGGAGGATTAATCAAGGAGTTCCATAATGTATTATTAAGCCTGCCTAAAGGATCTAATTCTCTACTTGTCCTGAAAGGACAAATGCATAATCCATATAAAAAGTTTTTAAAAGGGAACTGTGTGAGACTTGGATCACAGACATTTCAGATGTATCAAGGAGAAAGAAAAAAAAATACCTGGGAAGACAGATAAATAGTCCATGGGGTGATTTTCAAAGGTATAAACGGGAAGCAGGCACTCAGCTCCTGTTGGATTTTGAAAGGAGTTCAGCATCCAACTGCCCTTCTGCCTTTGAAAATCTTCCTTCACAAACCCCTCGGTTACAAATGACTCCAAAGTTCAAAGAATGACCTTGCCCTTGTGGGAAACGCAGGAAGGCTCGTGCCTTTTAAAGAAAGATTTATGAGACCGTTGCTGCAGATGTGACTGCGATGAGGAAACAACACTTTATAGAAAGGAAGCTCTAAAGAAACATTCTCTATTGGGTAGAGTGGATGGGTCACCAGAGAGGACCATGAGCTCCACAAGTTCTCCACCAGAGTGCTTGGATAACTTGTATTTGCAGCACTGATAATCACAGGGATTAAGACAGGAACATCAATAACTTGGTGTTTCCTTTGGATTTCTTGAAATTGATCCAAACGGGCTGACACTGGGAACAAGATAATTATGACAGAGAAGGTGTCTTTCGTTGTGGTTCAACTGTCTGGGTTAGATACGCTCAGGGCTATGAGCCTGGTGATGGACTGGGGATCTCTATGGCAGTTGAACTAGGCTTGACGTTAGTCTTGAGCGATCTGTAATCATGCAAACTCTACATTTCACCTTTCTCATCTTCCAAACTACCTTTTCGCACTATTGTGGGATAAGAATAGATTTCCTTGTATACAAATAAGTGGAACAGGTTGTGAAGGGATGAACTATGATAATATACATGTACAAACGTACCAGTCTGGAAACTGAACCTAATCAGAAGTAAAGAATTTTCACAAAAACTCATTTTAACACATCCTTATGTGAAGAAAACATTGCTCCAGTTCTACCCGTGATCACAAAGTTCATTTAAAGTACATGTTGACATACCATGTATGTAATGAAAAATATTTCAAGATTTTTTTATCCAAGCCAATGTGTGTTTGTTCAGTATCAACCACGATCAAAACCACTTCCTATTTTTGGCTGCTCTCTCCGATTGTACCTCTCTCAGGCACTAAAGATACAATTGAATTCTTTCAGTCGTTATCAGCAAGGACAAAAGAATGTTCACCACGCAGAGACTTTAGAATTAAACTAAAGATAAATGTGTAGCAATCTAGGAATTCCTTAGTTTGTTGCTATGTGGCATAAAAAAGAACCAACAAACCAACTCAAGCTTTAGCATAATAATAGGTATTCACATCAGCTTAATCACTTTCCAAAATAAAAGGCAACAGCTCCTCCACACTAAGCAAATCCTTAAATACTCCCAATTCCTATAATGCTCTCTCCGTATACATATTATATACGTAACTTAATACAACTTTGTTCATTCGGACATATGCAATGATGCCACATTTGAGGAACATTTTAGTTCTCGCTGTAGCCAACTACTGTATTCAATCTGCAAAACGTACATGTATTAGTGATCAGACCTTGAGTGGTTTCCCTGACTCCTGCAGGGTTTCTGGCATCCTTGAAGCCCACGTATAAAGCATTTTAAAGAAAAATCTACACTGCAAATGAAATTTATACAAAACAAACAGGACATAAAGCAATATAAAGATGGCAAATAATTCTGTTTTTCTTGTGTCCTGATTATATTTTGCTTATTGTTTTAGCAAGGTTTAGTATTATCATTATTACCTTTGCAGCAGAGTTGGATACTCCATGTGTGACATTTCTTATGAGACCACCAACATTGCCATATTTTATAAGTCCAGTAACACCTTCTGAAAAATCATTCAACAGACCCATAGGGTTGCCAAGGAAATCCACAGATCCTAGAATCCTTGCTGCCTGACTCAGCAGCTCCTGTAAAATCAGCAGCAAGATCAAAATGTCACTTATGGATCACGTGAGCATCAGCAAAGTTGATTAAAAGAAAAAAGAAATCCCACTCGCAACAAAAGCATCCACAAATCCAGATAGTTTAGTGAAGGAATCAACAGTTTTACTGAAGAAATCAACACATTAACACCAGTAAGATCAATAGTTCCATCTTAAAATGCAGTGTGTTCTTAGAAGCACATGCTGCTGGTTTTCAGTGCATAAAGAAGCAACGCGGCACAAACACTTAAGAAAATAGTCAGGAAAGAATTCCTTCCCCCTCAGAAGAGAACTCATCTCAAGAGATGTTCGGTCTTTGCCACAATAAAAGCTGGGTGATACGTACCTCTTGGAAGTGCTTCAGGATGTCATTAATGATAAACTCCTTCGTTTCGTAAGGATGGACTCTAGTAAAAGGATCCAGATTAATCACAGCATCTTCAAACCTAATCAGAGGAATCCCCAACGTGCTTTTCAATGCCTGAATAAATAAAAAACATTGCTACTTTAAGTTTTCTGTCTACTTCTCATTCACAGCACACAAATGAATTAATCTTTAAATGGGAACAAACCAAAATGATCTGAAGCTGTAGAGCAGTTTACCACTGCCACGCAGCCACTTTGACATAGAAACTGCTCCATAACCCTTTTACTTTTAAGCGATGATCAATTATTAGAACCGCATTTCTTCAGTAACTATGTAGTCATTAAACACTCTTTCTGATGCAGTTTGTTTTCTACACTTGATAGGAATATTTCAAAACAAAATGTGTTTTAAGGTTCCTATAACTTCTTTAATGTTCAATTAAACTGAACCCTAAATAGATTTCCTTGATATGCAGTGAAGACAAAACTGGTATTTTCCAACCTGCTGAAGTCCTGTGAATGGATTAAGGGTCAGGATGAGCTGAATAACACATAATTTCCTGCAAGGCTAAGACTCGTGATGCGATGCACTGAAATTCTTCAAACAAACCTTTTCAATTATTTTCAAGGAAGAAAACTAAGACAGCAATTAGCCCACGGGCCATCTGTAACTTGTACAGTGTCTATATAAAAAACCATAGTTAAAGCTGGACAAGCTACACATCTATATATATACACATGTCAATAAAATCATTTAGGAAAAATTAACAAGAAAACTATTATTTTAAGAAACAAAGAGATCCCTTCTATTTTGAGTTCTTGATAATGGCATCTGCAGAGTCACCAACATGAGAAAATCTGAAGGTGGCAAGAGGCCTGAAACTTGTGTTGTCTTTCTACATTAATCACTAAAGCATGCTTGCGAGTAATAAATGAGTTTTTCTGCCATCTGCAGGCAATTAAGGTAAATTGCAGGTCTGAGTTAAGCTTGCAAGTAAGAAAGGAGCTATTTATTTTTTCAGTAAATGGATGACTAACTAGAGTAGTCCTCATTATTCACTGGGGTAGGAAGTAATTTCCTGTTTAGCTATCAGATATTATATAAGGCAACTTTGTTAATACTGGTACCTAATAAAAATAATCTGTCTACACCGAATTACCAGACAGCAACGTCCAAGCCAGAAACATTAGAGGCAGTTAGAAAAGCTTCTACAAAGGCTCCACTGTGATTATTCATTCCCTCCTACCCTGAACTCTCCTGTGCTACAAAACTGAATGGAACTCTGTCTGCGAAAGTTAATATACAGAATACAGTGACTGTTATCGTTAGGGGGAAATAATGTATACGCCAAGTTTTCTCTGGGGAACAATCCTGGCGGCTGCCAAGACATATCCATATGCAATCATATACTCGAGGTGGTAGGAAATCCCAACAGAGAAGTGCACGTTACCAGTTTCTTAAAGGCACTCAGACTGTCTTCTCTCTCCAAATTAGAGATAATCAGGTGACAAGCATTTTCGTGTTGAAGCTAAAGCGCAAACACATCGCGACAAAAGCAATACAAGAATGCAGGACTGATGATACTCTGGGTCACCCTGGTAGGACTCCATGATATACACTCATTCCACAAAACTAAACAACTTCAAAAGCTTGTCCATCTTAATGTCTGCAATACCAAGGGCACAAAAAAGCCTGGCCAGTGTCTCAATGTCGTTTTTCGAACACTCAAGTTAACAGGCAGCAGCTCAGTCCCTCCACAGTGGGGAACGTTTTTTATGGGTTGGTTGCTTTTTTTGTTTCGGCTCTCCTACCTTGGAGGAAGTGAGTCCTCTTAGCTCAGACGGAACTGAAACGTTGCCGACTGTTGCCACTTACTATGTCCAGGAAGGTCCCAACACACAAGCTGGGAACACTGAATGAGATTATCTTCTTGTTGTAATACAGAAGCCCTGATCCACTTGAACAGCTGTGCCAGAACGATTCATTACCACATGCAGAGGTCCAGATTTTCCACCCAAGTCCATACTCAATCCAAATTCACTTTAATATTGCACCAAATTGCACAGTGCTCATGCAAACCCTCCAATTCCAATGATACGATATTTTCTGGATTAAAACACTCAGTTGCCCTGCATTTTTGCTCCCTAATTTGAGCAACATCCTATTTTTCTTCACTCTGACCCCAGCCCTCCCATACGCAGGTCATCCCCTTTAAGCCTCTTTACACTACCACTAATGTAACCAAGATCCTTTGTGAAGCAGTGTATTTTTAGGTGAAGTTGGCTGTGCTTCAAATGAAATTAGAAAAACGAAAAAACATTACAGAAGAGACTGGAAATCATGCAGATTAAATAATAGAAATTATTGGAACTTCTATTATTTGTAACTTGAATAATGGAAGAGTTAATGGCAATTACTAGTAGTAAGCTGAAGCTTCTGTTCCCTTTTCCTCCTACAATAAAATCTCTTTATTTGGAAGCCCACTCTGTGAACGCATTGGCTTACCTTGAGATCCAAAGGTAGCTTGTTGGAAGTGAAGACACTCAATTTTATTTGAGGCACACTAATTTTCAGATTTTCAAAGTAGTATCGCTTTTGTCCTCCACCTTGTTCAACAACCTTGTCATGGAGGTTTTCATCATACTTTTCAACCTCTGCATCCAAACAAAACATAGTAATCAGAACAGATTATATATAAATAAAGATGGAGTTACGAATGCATTCTTTGTAAAGAGCTAATAATTTCTCTGTATAAATAAAAGGATGTGTGACTGCTAGTGTAGTCAGCAAAATTACTCATGCCTTGGGACATGAAGCTGAGTTTTGATGCTCAAGAATTTGTTTTCAGATCTGTCAGCATCTCTAAAACCTGAGTGCTAGAAGGAAAACCTGTAGCTAGAAGGAAAAAACCATCCAAGTTTAAGGTATTTGAGCTTTTAATCTCGCTTCTAATTTATCTTTGTCAGCACACATAAGCAAGGCGATATCAACATAAACAGGCAATGTTTCTTACTGTGTAGTCATGGTCTTACAACAGGTTTCCCTCTGCTTTCTCTACATGCTCAACTCTCCATATAACGTCAAAGCAAGCAAAGACGAGCCTTGCAACAATCACTAAAGAATGGACAAAACGCCTACATGGGAAACACTCACTAAATCAATTTACACACAGAGTGAGCCAAATTTGGTTGACACAAACTTTTTCATTTATGTTACTTGTAAGAGCATCTTGATGGTGTGACAAGGCGGGGGGGGGGAGATGAAAGATGACGAAGTCTTATGAACTAAGGTTGAACTATTAAACATGTTGAATGTAAATAAAATAATTTTTGTCTGAACCTTGGATGACAAATTCAGCATCAATGGATAAACTACAAACAGTAAGTAGGGAAACAAAATAATCAGCAAAAGCATCAGGGTAAACCAAAACAAAGGACAGATTAGTAAACAGCATAAGAGCCAAACTAAAAATCATTATTTCTTCTTCATCACTATAAATCCAATTCCTCTGTGAAACCGGAAAACAGATTACTTCTGTCTTTTTCAGAGACAATTCAGAAGATACTGTGGATCAGCAAGACACAACACTCCAGAACATCATTTGTAGGCCTGCCCACATTTCGAATTACGCCAAAAATAGATTTTTCCTGCAACAGTTATTTTATTACTCTACGGCGTAACAAGAGTGATTTTTTGAATTGCCACTCCAAAACACACATTTTGGAAAGTTTCCAAAGCACAGATAAACCCTACAATAAAAGGATTAGAACATCTATGGGATTAGAAGATTCAAGAGTTCTGTCTTGCCTTACTGCACGGAAGAAATCTTGTATTACAACTAAAGCCAGGGGTACAGATGCCACAATGAAAAGGTCAGAGAGCCAAAATTTTCCTTCAGTTAAGCAAGAGGAACTGCCCAAGGAACAAATGAATAGGGATCGCACTTCTAGCCTGGGTTTGAATAAAGAAACATTACTAAACAACATGGTTTACTAAATTGATAACACAAGGTATTTTATCCCAATTTAGATGAATATGGGAACTTCAGATGAGTACTAAACTCCTTCCTGCCGACTCTCAGCTCAGCCACTGTGCACTAGACAACAGCACTTGACATGTGTAATTACCTGGATACTGGAATAAGCATAAACACGCATGAACAGCTTCACAGGGGCTTTCTGTTCAACCATGGAAGTTTCCAAGAAGCTAAGAGTTTGCTAGGTGTTCTGAACTTACTTTATATGCAAATATACCTCTGTACAGTGTAAAATTAGTCTTTGTAATTTTATACTCTACCTGATTCAGACTGGTCATAGCCAAAGAAACTCAAGAGCTTCAGAAGTAGCTTCTCCTCAATTTGAACTGTGAATTTCCGAGCCGTGATCATCAGATGCTACAAAGATAAACAAGTCTCAGTTTACAGTATTAACACTAGAAATATAATCCATGTAAGTCATTAAATAGGACGTGTTCTATGTAACAGAATATTTTCATTGGAATGGATTCGTAGTAAGATTCCAACCTTCAAAATGTCTTTGTTAGTTTACCTACAACTAGCGATGATTGTTTTCATTCTTTGGAAGATATTCTTCTTCACTACCCAATACTAACACTTCAAAATCTGATGTTTAGCTGTTTTCAAACACCAAAATCAGATGTTTTTCAAAAGAGCATCAAAATTCAAGGGTAAAGATTCTAAGTGAGAAAATAGGCCTTGATAACCAACTGAGTTTTACCATCACAATGCATACCAGTTGGTGTATAAACATCCAAGCAACATCGACAGCTGCAAGTGCACAGAACAGGGTTTATGCTACCAGATAACAGCTTATCAGAGAAAAGGAATAATTTAGTATGATGCTGATGAAAAGCAAAGCATAGATATTCTGGTTCACTATGCTACAATGGTACGTATCAATTCTGAGGTGAGAATAACTGGCTTGAAAAGTAAAAGCCACAGACACTAACAAAAAGATATCTGGTCTAATTTTGTTTGGTTTTGAATATATTTATTACCCTTTTCATCACTGTCCTGTAACTTTAAACACTATAAACATGAGAAGGTATGTATAGTGTCTCTCAAGTCTCAGTATTAATTTAATAAAGCATATTTCACAAATTATTTCATTCAGACTACGAGCAAAAACTAGGAACAGGAAAGATTATTTAAACACAGGAATACCCACAGGGTACCACCAGGACATTGTGATTTACCTTGTATATATCAGTCAGTGCATTTTTACTGGGAAATTTCATTGCGTTTACTTGCACAGCCGGAGCAGTCTCCATGGGTTCATTTTCACTCATCCTCGGTGTCAGAAAGAGCATAAAAGGTCTTGTCGTGCCAATAAGTTGGTTGTCCACCTACAGAGGGGAACAGTCAGACAACAAAAGCTGAATAGGTGACAGTAAACAGTAAAAGTGATCGTCTTTAACTGAGGATTTAAAAGCTTTCAGAAATTCACAGTCCATAAGACACTGAATATTCTTGGGTTTTGATCACCACCAAGACCACGTAAAAAAAAAAAAAAATCAGGAATGTTCTCCATAAAAACAAAAAAATATTGCTACAATCAAAACCTACCATGAAATTGCTATATTCTCTGTGATTATTTTTTAATTTTTTTAAAAAAAAAACAGCCCAAAAGATTAAACAGCAGCAGAGCTAAGCCATTCCAACATTTGACTGATGTGTTTAAGTATCCATTTGTCTTGTGTAATCTACATTAGTACCCACAATTCCCATTCCAAGGAAAATTTACAGGTTGGGAACAAAGTTCTAACAATTTAGAGGAGATTTTAGTAGAACAAAACCAGATCTTACAGTCTTCAGTTTAAACTGTGAATTTTGAATTTTCAAAGGTAAAACTCTGAAGTCAGAAACAAAACCTAGTTGGAAAAAATAGAAGAGGTTTATATTTGCCTTATTTGTCTAGGATTCTATGATTTATACTGCAGTAACAGCAGCACCAGGACTCTGGCTTTCAATGGCTGCTTTTTCATCATGTAATGACAAAGAACCAAGAATGAAGAAAAATTTTAGTTTGACTTGTTTACAAAACAAAAAAGGTTCTAACTTGTCGATCAGAAATCAATAGCATGAAATCCAATACAGCATTGTCTCAACTGCCAATAGAGAACAATGACTAAAAGGAAACATCAATGCCATCAGTTGAAACTTCTATGAGATTTAGGTATTGAAATTTCAGTAATAGCTCTAGGGATTTTTCAAACCTATTATGACAGCAAAACCCACAGAACACTCACAAACAAATAAATTTGTTTCAAAATGGCAAATACCTGTATGTCTTGCACACTGAGCTCTAGCACCTGACTTGCTGACAGTTGTGTGTAGTGGACATTAATTCTTGTGAGGCTTGCAAATATCAGCTCTTCAGGAACTTTGTTGACCAAAGATAATCCTATTCCACCTTCCAGTTTCACGAGCACCTGAGAAAAGAATATTGGAAGAGGGGAAAAAACCCCTTTAAACCAACACAGAAAACCACTGTGACACCGAATACATACTTCTGCAAAGAACTTATATTTTCAGACTCATCTCCAGAGAGGCCAAACAGCCCAGTAACAATTGGTCTTTGAATAAGGATGTGTTATGACCCATAAACCCAAATTCTAAGTATGACAAGTTCTAGCAGGAAAATCTACAAGTTCATAACAAGAGGTCATCATGGAGAAAAGGTAACGACCGACCCCCCTCTAAAATCTAGAAAGGAAAGTGATAAATAAAAGAGATAAGACACTAGATGTAATATCTTACTTCTAATTCCTGCTCTGTATCTGGATTTTTTAACTTGCGTAGATCTTGTTCCGTAACTGGAAGTTCATCTCCTTCACTCGATAAACGATCATTTCTACGTTGGTTAAAATCCGTTATCTGATAAACAAATGAATTAGAACAGTGATCACGTCTCTATTTATAAATAACAGTGATACTGTCCTACCTTATAAATTTATCTTCTTTTTTTAAATAAGTACAATGAAAACTTTTGCTGCAATTATTTCTGTTTTACAATATTCCCCTCCCCTTTACATCACTATAAAGGTAACTTTTTGTAAGAATTTAGAGATGCAATACAGGAATTTCAAGTACAAGCAAATAATTATAGTTAATGAAGACCTTTACCTGTAGAACTCTAGTTGGCCCATCCGGAATGACTCTAACAGCTAGCACTCCTGATCCAGGCCTCATCTTCTGGTTTATGAATTGCTGTTCAGGTGGAACTGGCTCCAAAAGTTCAAGTGAAGTATCAGGTCCAAGAACAACTTCTGCTCCATCATGAAGACCTGCTATTCCTCCCTTTGCCTGGACAAAGAAGAGTAAGGAAAAAAGAATTAAGTAAAGTGTTCAGAGAACTATTTACATACATTAATTTTAAAGTACATTTCATTTTCTTCTCTTAACCCTTCAGAACTGAAAGAAAAGTAGTCCGGTAACATTTTACTTGATACTAACAAAGCTTTTGATATCTTGTGTAATCAGCTTGGCAGCTACAAGAAACAGCCAAGATCAATAATTAAATATTCCCACTGCTTTTAAAATTCTTTTACTAAAATGCTAGAACCGTGATTCTGAGAATTGCTTGGTTATACACAAATCCTGACTTTCATCGCTGATACTGGCAGCGTTTTCACATCTGGTATATGCGAGAATATCAAGGTCAGAAGCTGTTTGTGCAAGACTGGTTTCCTCTGAATTCTGAACTTTGGCCTCAAAGCTTTTAGTTCACTTCAATTCTAAGCCCAAATGACTCACCCCTATCAGCAACAGTCAAAACAAGTTCAACATATCGTCAGTACCGACCTGGACAACCAGTCCATGAATACCACAGGTCAGCTTTCCATCACGAAAACTCCACGTCTGGGTAGTGCTGCGACGCCGATCAGGCTTTCTCAACATCAAGGGCTCATACCTGCAAGAAAAGCACACCACCAAGAGGATTATAACTTGTCAGCTTTACTCTTGAGATCTCATTTTCCTAATCTCACTTCTAAGAGTGCTCTTTTAACAATCTGATGCTGCAAATATATTAGCCATGCTTTTAAAAATATTTCCAAGTCACAAAAGTGGTCATGAGGTCTATTTACGAGGACAGATAACATCTAGCTCTTCCACATGCTTTCAGAATCATTCCCTTCCTTATTAAGAGAATATCATGCTAAGTGTGCTTTCAAAGATGTGGTTAGAATTGACAGCAGTTTCAGAAGAATTTGTATTTGCAATACCTATTATCTGTGACAGCTGCCAGACCAGCAATATCTAAAATCATACAAGAGTCCAGAGACCGAGGAGAAGGTTTCTGGGGGTTGTGAGGAACTGAAGAACCTTCATGGCAAAGCATTCCTGTGCTCATCATTCTCCAAAGCTGAGATCGTTTTCCTGGCTCCTGTTGCATAAAAATTCAAAATTTAAATCAGCAGAGCAGTACAGTTTTATTTTGCTATCAGATGCTTTGAATTATAATTCTTGGAATGACTTGTATATATTTAACTTCAGAGCCCTGAGTTAGAATTAGGAATTAGTTTGTATAAGAACTTCTAACTTAACTCTGATATTCAACACACGTGCGTCCCACGTTAGCACTGGTAGATGCAGAGGTGTATTTACAAGCTATTTTTAATCACAGTAATATTTAAATACAGTTTCTATTTCTTAAGAGCCCCAGAAATAGAAGACAACTTAAAACGCACACACAAAGGAAGCACGTCCTACCTTACAGCTTCACTAGAGCCTCCAATACATAACTACCACACTTGGTTGTCTTAGAGACACTTCTGTTCCTTAACACTTTTATTCTAATTCCTTCTTATGTGGAAGCACCACCACAGTTCAGGCAACCTGAATCGCAATAACCTGTTCCTTTCGATGGAGTCTGTCTCCACCGTTTAAAAGTTGCCAAGAAAATGCTTTTATTTTTGCCTTCTCCCAGCATAATTTTTTATTTCAGCACGCAGTAACAGCATTTTAATCAAATCCCATGTGTCTCGATACCTTCTTTTTCAGTACAACACGTTGAGTCTTCGGAGAAACATCAAGGACAAGCTCTGCATATGCAGCATCCTTATTTGAAGCAACTGGTCTTGCACTTGGCTCCTGTAAACTAGAGCAACAAGAAACCTTCACCTTGTGTATTCAGAGTAGCTGTAGCTTCTGTAGACTGTATCAAAAACCGCTGAGGAAGCTTACACTTCTGATGTAGCCAATCAGACAAAAATTCATATTGGGTTTTTCTAGTTCTTGTTATTTTTGGAATTACCAGTGTAAGCTGTCAATTTGAGTCCATTCTTAAAAAGGGCTTTAATTTCTCACTGTGTCTAGGAACTTCCCAGACAAAGCAGGTGAATTCCAAAGAAAATTTTCTACCTTCCACTGAGGAAAGCAGCAAACCATGCCTCAACCTCCACCTAGCTGTTCTCAATAGGATATAAAAGTAGAGCAAGTTTAAAATTGCAGGTATGTCATAAATAGATCTGTCCTGTAATCAAGCAGTTTTTATACGCCAAATGACATGAAGACCCTTGATGTGACCCTGCTCTTTGAGATCACACAGTGGGGTTACATCAGATGCCATATGCTGAGTCTTTCTCACTATGGGACAATACCAACAATGGCAGGCAGCTATAAAGTTAAGTTACCACAACTGATCGAGGCAAGATACACAGCTCAGCTTCTGAATTTTAGCATTTCTTCTGCTTACTACAAGGCTGACAAAAGTTTAGCTGCATTTAAAAGGCAATCATTACAAGAACGTTAATGTAAAGTGTAAAGAACACCACAAACATTCAAAATATATAAAGAATTACCCTGAGAAAGTATACGTAGCAGCAATATAAATGAAGTTTTCATAGTAAAGCTGCTTGCTATCTTGGAAGTCGTTCATGCTACAGACAATTTCTGAGGAGCCAGCCCCTTTAACTGTCAGCATTATAAAAGGTGGCAGAACGGGCTCATCCCATGCATAATCCAAAGAGGTCATGGGCTTCACTTCGGTGTACAACCTTGGCTCAACAACACCGTGCTGATTAAAAACAATTGGGACCTGTAAGAGTTACAAAAGAGGATTTAGCTTCACACAGAAACTGTTAATCAGACAGATTTTTTGCTATCGTTTGTTTATCTTTCAGGAGTTGATCACTGAAACGTTGTCAGCTCACTCTCCCCTCCAGTGATTTCATAGGCACTTTGTTCCTCTAGAATCTCAGTTAGGGAAGAGAAATGTCATCTTTGCTTTTATCTGCCATCTGTGGTTCAAATCAGTTTTAGTCCCATGGTGGCAGCTCCTAATCAAAACCAGGAGACTTGCCCAGTTCTATTTAACAGTTCAGAATTCCATTTCCACCATTCCGTGCTCTGTCTCCAGCTCTGATCACAAGGCAGTTAGTAAGGTACTGTAAAACACACAAGGTAAACTCTCTTTATTTTTATCATCACTGCCGTGGATGCCCAAAGATGGAGAGAAGGGAAGTGGCAGCAGAAGCCCCAAGGCTTTTTACAGGTTATTCAAGTGCTCAAAATAACACAGACGATCACAAGATATCACCCTAGCGCAGTTTTCTCATCAGTAAAAATGCTCTTCCTTGTTAACACTTTCAATGCACTCACAAAAGCCGCAACGTTAGCGCTATTAGCTGAACGAGATACTGTAAACACTACCAATTTTTACTAAAACTTCATAAAATTACAATTACAGATAAATACCTCTCGCTACACACATTTTCATTACACAAGCTAGTCAGCTCCCTCTACTAACAAATATAAATAACCCCTACTTTTCTTTCTTTAAAATAAAAATTTGAGGTTTTTTACCTTGGAAAAATTGTCAATGCGGAAAGGTGGCGGTAACTGATCTGTGTCACTGAACGCAATGCGGTACGTGGCTCCTTGAAGAGTAATTTCTACCCTTAAGAAGTAACATTTTCCCAGGGTGTCCCTGAACAAGAAGAAACAAGTGCAAGAGAGGAAGAATCTTGATCCGCGTAACCCACAGTTGTAGGAATTAAATTGATTCTATCAAAAAACTTGAACACACTACAGAACGTTTATATATAATAGCTACCTCATATTAATATGGAATGAGTTGTTTTTGTTGACCTCAAAGCCCCCAGACCAAATGCAGTTTGGGACATCCATCAGTCTCACACATAATAGTTGATCGTAATCGTTCCGTGGCCAGTGGAACACGACACTGGAACCGGGAAGTGTGGAAATATAGCCATCAGGATTGGATGTGCCCTAAAATAGAAATTGGTAGATACATATCCTATAAGTATTGAAAAATAATAGTATCAATCTATTTTCCTCCCAGTTATTCTGTTCAGTGAATGCTGGCATTAGAACAATGAGAAAGATCCTCCTAACCAGCCAACAAGACTTTCAGGTGTAACTTCCGTGTTGGTTTTGGTTTGGAGATGCTGTGACTGACTACAGGTACCGCAATGACAACAGAAAGAAAGACGCATCTTACCCGACCTCTGGCAAACTCCCGCTGAACAAAGGCAAGCTTGTAGGATGATTTATTGTCTAATAGGTAACGTGGCGCAAATGTTACCATGCACGTATCAATATAACGGCCTCTGCCTTTTTTAACATCGATACCTGGGAGGAAAAACAAGTTAAAAAAAACCAACAATGTATTTCACATAACAAAATCTCTTTTTTTGGATTCCAAAAAGGTCTTTTTCTGCCCCACCACTGCCATATTTTGAAGCATTATTTTAAACAGTAAACGTGATTTATGCCATCTGTTACCCTCTGTTTCACAAGTACAACGTAGAGATCATAAGCACTGAAGATAAAAAGCTCACCCTATTTCCAGTCACAAGTAAATCAATGCAACTAATTATTCCACTTTTAAACATAAGAAAAACTCCTCAGAAATCCCCATGGAGTAATTCTAAATCATCATTTAATTAAAAATTAAAAGCTTTTGAGCAAATTGTACTTTATGTACATTAGGAGCACAAGGAAGACAGAAATCGCACTCCTCCACATCAAACTATAAAGGCACCACAAAGCAAAACCCGAAGTAGCACGTGACTGGAACATTTACAGCACAGACACTCCAAGTAACCAGACAGTAATGCAGTGGGAGTTCAAATGTACTTACAAGTAACCTACAGGGAAACAAAGACACAGAAACAACAGTTTGCTAAAGCAGTTATTAAGGCTCCATGATGAACTGTAAAAGTAAAAATGCTGAAAACTGATTTTTAAGCTAATGAAATTCAAGATAAAGATGTAAAAATACTTAGAATAAAAATACTTTGAATACTACTTTTTTGTTTAATAATTTTCCCTGGACACCTGATTCGCTGCTGTAATTGGTCCAGTTCTGGTGGCACTGACATCCTGCCTTACCAAGTTCTGCAGTATTTCCCAGATGTTCCTATCGACACGTACCGATGTTATAAATGAGGCCTGGCCGGTTTCCATGTTGGATCACTTTCAGGGCTCTCACCCCACTGCCACCATCCAGGGAGAAACCCTGGCACCAGCCGGGCATACCTTCAGGATGGATTCCTTTTCCAACCCGCATCGTACAACTAAGGGTAAGATGAAAACACAAAGATTTCCTCATTTAAATGAAGGATCAGATACCAACGCAATGCTGATGATCACATACTCAGACAAAAAAGAACACCTGTGTTTTAATACAAAAAACATTAGAAGCCACAATAAATCTCCTTGAGTACATCATTCTGCATTTCTGCTCTTTTAACATATTAGTCAACTGTGTTAGGCAATGGCTTGGCAATTTCCATACTGATTAACCACAACAAAATCTGTGTCTTTTTTTTAATTCGAAAGAACAACGAAAAAGAAGAAAAAAATTTGGAATAAACTCTTGTGATAAATTTGACTGTTGTTCATTTGAGCAAAAATCCCAGAACATTTTAGAAAAATTTACTTTAAATCGTGTTGTTATTTCTTATTTTCAAGGAAAAAGCAGGTTCTCTCCTCAATGTCTGCTAAAGTAGCTGAACAATTTCCTTTCCATAATCCTGCCATTTCTTTTTTACATCAGAATCAAAACAGCTGTGCTGCATGGGGACTTCTTACCAAGTGACTGCTACTACTTTTCCATTAGGACTCAGAATTTAGCATTAGTGGTTTAGAGTGGGGATTTGAGTGGTAACAGAGTGATTTATGTAACTTCAAAAAGGTTTTTGATTTTCTTACAAAAAAGAATGAGTTCAAGACACCCAAAATAAAACCAAAGCAGCCTGCAGACATAAAAGAATCGGCCAACCAAGGAGCTGTCGGTAGGAAATGTGTAAGGATCCAATATGCTTATTTCAGTATTTAGAAACTTAATAACTTAACAGGTCACCTTAATAGGGAAAGACTTCTCCTATGTGATATTCACACTAATATATCAGCCCCCAACTCTCTGCAAATCACTTTCATACTTTTTAAGGTTCCTCCTGCCTGCTGTCCTTACAGTATTACTTACAAGTTTGGCTGTTCTTTATCAGCGTAACAGAACAGAAGTGGGCTGAGGCTTCTAGCGAGCTCATGCTCTTCAAACTGACCTGCAGCATCTGTTTTTGCATTATCTTGTCTGAAGATAAGTGGCAATCCTTTAAGTAAACACGAAAAATGGATGTCAAACTACACTTTACCTTTGCACAAATTAAAATGAGAATGGTAAGAACTACTTCAAATGAATGACTCTAAAATGTTTCAGTTGTAATATCAGCCATTAGTCCTCGTGCATTCTCCCTCTCATTCTCCATCTAACCTGTTTAACAGACAGCCATATAAACAGCTGCGAGCCATGGTGTCTGCTCCATACAGAAAAAAAGTTCCTGTAGCTCTGAAAGTGCCAATGGATGTTAACAGCCAATAACCTGTGTTGATTTATTTAGAAGTACAATAGCCCATGTTTGAAAATCCACAACATAGCAACTAAAATGTCTAAGTTATCTGCTGTAACATTCATCAAACGAGCTGCTGGCACTGTAGAAAAAGATAAAAATCCTGCAACTTTTTATTCCCCTTAATCAGTGTTTGGTTGTAAGCAAATCAAAACACTGCATGAAATCTTTTGTTTCCCAGTTCACAATTACAGCTACGAAAGATAATATCATAAATGTACCTGTTTTGTTGATTAACCAATATGGTGCTGAAATCAGTATTATCAGAGAGCCTTCAGCACGGCAAACAATCCTTATGGTCAGATTTAGCAGTCGTTTGTTGACATCATACAATCGCATTCGCACCATATAGTTTTGTGTCCCAGGAGGAATCAACAGCTCCTTGCAGACCGGGAAGTTCTCCAGCAACACCCCTACAAAAACAAATCACAATGAAACACAGAAACATCAGTTTCTGATACACTTACATATTGGTGTTTCACATGGCTTGATCTGTCTGAATGTTTCATATAGCTTACTCAGATTAACTTTTAAATCTGGCCAGTGCAATAACCTCTGACCTCATGCAAAAATGCCTCGATTTAAGTCACAAGCAGCAAAAAAATTTCTGTAAAGAACCCTGCCTATGGCTAATTATTGCTTTAGGCTTTAGAAGCTCAGTCAGTGTTGAATAATTCCAGTTGTGCGAGTCATCCCATCATGTGTCTGTAACGGCAACTGTCACAGCTTTCCTGCTGCTCAATGGATTTCAGTTCCTCTTGTTTGTTACCCTGCTGCGTGCATTGGTGGAGATGCACTTCAGCTGGGCTATTTTTTAATTTTCCATTCCTGTGCCATAATTCCTTGTACAAGAAAGTTTTATTGAGGTACTCCTTTCAAACGATCAAAAAGTGGAAGCTGAAAAAGAACCTTACCCAACTCAATGTTCTGAGATGTATCTGCTGTGTGCAATGCTGCCTCTTTGCCTGGTTTTAATGTCCCATTAATCGGCATTCCTTTAACATAGAACTCGAGTTCACAAGGCAGCAAGTTACAAATTACTACCGTTGGCAAGAGATAAATAGTGTGTCCAGGTTGTCTGAAAATCTGCTTAGCACTGTCGGAGAATATGTTGGAAGGCATGTAATCCGGGTAATTTTCTTTCTTTATAGCCACACAAAACCTGCAAAGGCAGACACGTACAAGAAGTTGTCAGTGAATTCCAGAGAAGAAATTAACCCTGTCTTTGTGTACTGCACTAAATCCACAACATGCCGTAACATCAGCATTGATAGCAAAACAGCATTTAGAATTGTTCTCCACAGGATCAATTGGAGTCTGATTATAAGGTATTTTCTCTAAGTATTTTCTTTCCTGTTATTTACTTTCACAGCGTTTCATTTATCAGAAGAAGAGGGCATAGTTTACACAAAAATAATTAGGTCCTGATTACCTGAAAAATCGGCAATTTTCAGACTCCATTGAATGACACTCTCGCTTGCTACTACACACTTCTGCTGTCTTCTGAACGTTAGTCCAATGAATTGGAGCCTTACAGAAAAAGACTCCCATTCCTTTTGGCCTGGCTTGCAAACGCCAAGATGTAAGATGTAGTGGAATAGCAAAGGAGTCTCCTGGCATAACTGCTGGAAGAACTACAGGCTCTGTAACCAGAGAAGAAAATACATATATCAGAACAGGTCCCTTGATGGAAAACCATAACATTTTCAAATAGTGTGTCTCAAATTTTTGGAGCAACACATTTCATTTGAACATCACACACCAGCTAATTTATTTATGTTTCAAACATCAACCCGGTTGATCCTGAAGGTTCAGTCTTCACAGAGTTTCAGCCTTTCCTCTTTATGTGCATAATAAGGAAAAATCCTACTGGGTTCTCTAGCTTACCCTGCTGATCACATTCTTCTTAACATCACCCATTTCCCCTCCAGGTAGGTCTACTCTGCTGTTACCTGGGGCAGTGATTAACCTTCTTGGGGAGGAAGCTAAAGATGCCCCACAGCGTGGAAGGAAGACACCACCACTTACTGTCAGGAGCAGAAGGACTGTCCAGTCTTAGTTCCATTGGTGTTTCCAGCTTGTTCTTCACAATTAAGGCTGAGCGCACCGTTATCACTTTCCGAGCGCTACCTTCCATGGTAACTTCAAATACCACACGAACTGGAGGCAATGAAGAAAACTGGAAGATATTTAAAAGCATTAAAAAGCTCAAGTAATGATCATATCTAGAAGAGGGACACCTCAATTTTGAAGCAGTAGCTGCTGGAGTGGAAAACTGCCAGCCGACTCCAGACACGCGGAACACCTAAGGCTACATAGCTTTATAATAATGATTTATAATCCTGTACCTCCTCCTCAAAACACAATAAAAGAAACTATGAAAAAGCAATTCTAAATGCTACTTAACTCCACTGCCTTTTTCAAAGCGATGAAAAGTTCAAATAACAGCAATATAGATCCTAAAAGAACACTTTTTATGGGCTCGTATGCTGGAATTTACACACTGGAATTCAAGACCCATTCTTGAAACAACCATTTAAACTGGTGAGGAATGGTAAGTTATGTTAAATACTTGTTCTGATTTGGAAGTCCATTTTGTTTGCTTGTCTTCTGCTTCCCTTCTATTGAAAAGCTTCTAAAAGGATGGAAAAGTGAGTTGACTTGTAGTGTTAATGCTAGTCTTATTTAAGCAGCACTCAAAAAATAAATACTCACGTAGACTTGTGGATGTATTATATTTGTTCTACTTATTGGGCTTCCAAGCTGGGAGAAAAGTAAATAAGAAAATTAAAGTTGTTCAACTCTCAGTTGTAATACAGAGCATTACGACAGAAGAATAAACTAAGTACTTTCATCATTTTGTGTTTCTAATCTTTAATACAGCTCAGAAAACACACCAGAACTATATAAGCAAATCCTGTTTGTAATACTGCTGTAAAAAGAAAGGAAGCTGAAGGAGGAAGGTTTGTTGAAAACAAAGAAAAAGCTACAGATGATGTTCCTAACAGCAATTCTCATCAATTTGCATCCTTTTCCTTCAAGAATGAAGTTACAGAAAGAGATGAGGCTTTTTATGCTCCAATATGAAAACATCAGAAACCATTCAAGTAAGAGACTACTGGCTCTCGTCAGCAGTATCGTGAGATTTAATTGTAATCCTCTATTATATGAAAAAGATCTCAGCTTCCCAAATGATCAACAATTTTCAGTAGCTACTCTCAAAACTTAACTACTTTTGAAATCCGCAAGATGATTTTTAACGTCAAGCTTCAACCCCATAGCCTGCTGATTATTACAATTGCATTTTTCCTTCATGACAAGTATATTTTGCGGAAGCAGCCACATATTTCAACAATCTCTAGGCTTACAGGAAATTGCCAGTTTTGTTTATTTTAAGTAAATGAAACACATGAGAAGCATTCCTGCAACAAAAGAAATAAAAATAGCTGCTGAAATGCTGTGCTGATTTAAAGCTCAGTCTCCCTGAGTCCATGACGTGGTTGCTAATATATTAGTTCTGTCACTGAAAGCTCTGCCTGCTAAGCACCAATGAACTGCTGACTACTCTGGTTTTGGTTTTGTTATGCATAAACTTGCCAGTTAGGAACTCAGCATCTCTAAGCTCCCCCAACACAAGTCAACTGGAAAGAGGACAATCTCATACAGCGGCTGCTTTAACACCAAAATCCTGCAGACATCATTACTCTCAAATTACATATTCTATTAAAACTAACACTCAAAATCAGAACTTACAGTAGAAGAGGATGAGTTCTTATCTGGTGCAGCGTATCGGAAAAACGTTCCAACTTTGTCTACAGATACCGGACTGACTTCTTCCCAGCCATTTACTCTCACTTGCAGCTGATGAATTCTTAAGTCATGTGTGTGCCTACCAGGTTACATCAAGTTAAATTACTATTAAGGGTTATTATACTGTGCAAAACTACCAAAAACTTCAAAACAAGAACACCCTCTTGATTCTGAAAAAAGAAGCGTTTTAAAAAACCAAGTGTCTCAGTGTCTCTTTAGAGTGTCTTTTTTTTAGAGAGTGTTCTCTCTAAAAAACCAAGTGTCTCTTTTCCATTTCATGGATAAACAGATCCGATTTTATATCTGTTCACTTGTTCCACCTCCCCTAACGAACATACAGAATTACAACTGTGTCAGATGAGAGCAAAAATAAAAGCACACTATGCATTTGTTAACAAGTTCTTTTAGTTCTTAACACTTACGCTCAACAACCAATGCCTCCCTCCAGTCCTTTAGAATAAAGGACACAGGATTTGCAATTGCCTTTCTAAAAGTTCCTAATGATCCAACTCGCACCTACTAACGACTGCCACCAACAGCAATATATACTGCTCATCAAATCAACTTTTTACCTAAAGTCTGCTAGTGTCCTCGTAACTATGATCCTGAGTTCCACATACAAGAGTGTCAAACCACATCTCTCAGCCTGGTCCCCTCACCTGTGTCGGAGTTTCCCTCTGGCTTCAAATTCAAATGGAATCTCTTTCCCAGTGATAACTTCTTGCCATTCACTGACATTATGGGCATCATCCAGCAACGTCCCGTTTTCCTCAGGAACCACACCTGGACTCCCGCTGTGAGACAGTGCAGCCCTGTGAAGAGAACCACATCATTTTACAAACTGACTCGATCAAGTAACAAAGCACTTTTTAGCCTGCTTCGGTCTATTAAGTCATGCAGTAAACAGACACATCAGGAATGTATCTGAGCAGTTCTCCAATTTGGTTAGGGCTCTTGAAAAAAGAAACTTGTTCTTTAGTAGTAAAACACTCTCCCTGTCAAGGAAAAGGTTCTTAACTAAGAAAGACTGGGAGTTGACCATGTTTCTCTGCATGAAAACAAAAGCACTGAAGAACAGAGTTTGGCTGACGTGTTTCGGAGACTGACAGACGTTGTTGGTGATCCCACAACAGCTCCTTACCGGGTCGGTGTTGTAGTTAGGGTAGCAAACCACAGAGTGCATCCAGTATGATTTCTCAGAGCAAACGGGACAAATGGATGCCTACGCTTCGGAGTCTTCATTTCAGCTATAAAACAGAATAAAGATTTGTCTGAATGCTTATGAAAGCAGCATTCATCAGATGCTAATGCAGGAGACACAACGTCTGGAGAATCACAACCTGCACTAACTAAAGAAAAACTGATCAAAGAAGCTGGGTAACAGATTACTGAAATCATGTGAAAAATCAGTAACTATAACAGAAATGGCACAAAGCAAACAGAAAAAACACCCCCAACAGGAACTGAGTTTAAGCTAAATGTTCTCTTTTTTGTCATATCAAGTCTTATAAAATATTCAAGTTATAACTAACGTAGCAAACCTAACCAAAAACCCAGTCCATCAGTAACTTTTCATGTACATCAAAATGCTCATTAAGTTTTAAACACATATTCTCTTTTAATTAAGATTCACGCTCTATTTAATGTGACAAATAACAGAATTATCCAGTACTGTCTTTAAATGGCACTTTTATCCTCAAAGACTAAAGAAGTAGAAGTATTTTTCTATGTAGAGTAAAACCTAGTAAAAAAAAGTATGAAAAATAATTTGAATGCAACCAAAGGTAATCTGTTAAACTGCTGGGACAGCAGCACCCCAGAAAAAGAAACTTCCCCTACTGTACTACCAAGCACGTATTTGTGACTCTGGTCTTCCCTACTGCAGTGCAGTGTACCTGTGAAAATACTGACTGTGTTTGGACAGTAAACCCTGTCAAATTCCAGTAACCACCTAAAAAGAAAGATAAATGGCTGCTCCCTAAATGCACACATCTTTTTGTATGAGAGAAGAAGGCATAAGCAATAAATCAGCTGCATAAAGAAAAGGTAAAACAGAAATAGGATCTATTCCACAGAATTGGTCTGCAGTCGCTCCAAAGGCTCACTGACCCCACATTCAAGTACTTCACGTTCTGAGCCCCAGTCACCCCACTACACCACGTGTCCAACGAGAATAACTTAGGCACAGGCTTACAGAGGCAAGAAGGGATAGCGCGTGGTGGGTAGGTAAGTTTTTGAAGGATTTACTGATGATTGCATACAACTTCCTTCCAAACCAATGACAGCAAGTCGTTATCTATCTTACATTGTCAGTGGAGACTGAAATTTGATCTCTCAAATGCTTACAGAGAAAGTTCTTTCCAATTAAATGGCAAGAAGACAAAATTCTTGAAAATGAAAACTCTGTTTTTTGCCAACTGTAAATAAAACAAAGTTTTTAGTGTTGAGCTTGACTTTATATGATTTTTTGGGGGCTAGCTCAGGTTCTACAAAATTACAACCCAGAAGCCACATGAATTTCTACTTTGGCATTTAATCAATGGCCAAATTATTTTTTGATTCTTTTAGAAAAGGATTTGGGGGACTATGGCCTCATTTTCAAAAAAACCAAGCCCAACCATAATGTAAAAGTTGCACTTTAAGACCACTGTCTGAAAATAAAGACTACCATTACACAGAGGGGTTTTCATAATTCACGTAGTTGCAAAACCCGCTAAAAGCCAAGCAATGCATATTAAGAGGTTTAGTTTTTTAATTTTTTTTCCCAAGAAAACTTCCTGAAAAGTTTGTTTTGTGATAGGTTGGCCTCTATATTTAAACAAGTCACACGTTCCCCATTGTATTTATTGTACAAGAGCCCTCCAACGGAGAAAAAACCTTTCTTGTCTCTCTCTGCTGTACAGTACCTCTAGCATAGATCTGATGCTCTAGGTTAGTCAAACTGGCTGTACTCCTAGTTCTAAGGTAGACAAGAGGAAGGCCTGGCAGACAGGAAAGACAAAGTTAGCACGTAAGAAAACACACAGAAATACAGGCAGACTCTTCCCCGTCATGCATCGGGAAAGATACAGACAGTCGGCATCATGCAATCAGCGTATGACTCGCTACCCATTTGCTTACGCTAAGTTGGCATTTTGAGTTGCTAAAATTTCTTCCAGAAGTAGCACTGGGAGAAAAGAAACTGAACAGACCTGACACGTGTCAGGAGCTATTACTTAGAGAATCGTTTCATGAATGTAACAACATTTTTTCCAGTCATTTAGGTCTTTGGGGGTACAGAAAGAACAAAGATCAGCTCTGAACTGCACACACCCTGAACTCCACACTCTTATTTAATCTTTGACAGGACAGTCACTCATTAGCTGAGAAACTGACAAAAAAATGAAGCAGAAATAGGAGTGTAAAGCTCTCACTCAAAGCTGAGTAGCGAGAAAGGTTTTGTTTTTAAAGCACTAAAAAACAACTGAGCAGAAAATAGCATTTTTGTCTTTTTTTGGCAAGTATCTCTAACAATTCACTGCACGCTATGAAGACCAAACACTTGTGTTTGCAATACATTAAACAGATGACTGTGTGTGTCAGGACTGTTTGAAATAAATGTGATTAATGAGTATCATACTCTGCCCAAAACATGGTGGATCCACCGAAGAACCCATCCAGTCTTCTGAACTGATTACATTCACTTCTTTCTCCTGTTTACAGTAATCTTCCATCCATGACTGTTTGGTAGATGTGTATTGTTCTAGAGGAATATAAGCATAAACAGTAAATGCCTCCAAGGTGGCAGCAAACAAAGTAATTGCAAAGTATGGTAAAGTTACTCCACTATAGTGGCCCAAGTTTTACTTCACTGCTCTTTCTATGAGCCACTTACTCAAGTTAGAGACAAACAGCTCATGAAAGCACAGCAGCGTCTTCAAACCCCAACACTTTTATACTCTGAAGATTTGTTTTTCATTTTTAACTTTCAGTGGAATCCCACGTTCCTCAGGAACAACGTAAGAGCTCTCTCTGAGGGGGCAACTAACCTGAACTATTTTCATGCTAGAAGCAGTCTCCAATTTTTTTTCCTTTTGAAGAGGTGCAGACGCATTCCTGCATAAATAGCAAGACACCAATGGAGTCCTCCAGCTCAGCATTCATCCTAAACCAGCCTTACTATTTGCTATCACTACTATTAAAAGGCAACATGGGAACTCTCAGGAATTATTGATTTGCATCTTTTTCTCCCACCTTGGCTCCCTCTTTCTGCCAACCCCGCAGGCCTTGCAGGATATTCAAGGAACAAGGAAGGCTGTTCTGTTACATTTGCCAAATCAGTCTTTTACATCTTTTTATTATAGAATCATAGAATAATAAGGTTGGAAGAGACCTCTGAGATCACCGAGTCCAACCGTGCCTGACTCCCTACCAAACCATGTCCCTAAGAAACTCATCTAACAGTCTCTTACACACCTCCAGGGATGGTGACTCCACCACCTCCCTGGGCAGCTCTTTTATTATGACCACCAAATTATTAGATTCGCATACAAAATAGGCAACAATATTTCTGCAAAGTGCAAGCAATCATAGTCTCAGACCACAAAAGTTTACATGAAGTTTGAGTTAATGATGAACAAAATATTTTGATTTCCCGAGGTGGGAACTGACAGTTCAAGTCTTCAGGGATGACAGAACTGAAATGAGTAGCTCCCCCCTACACCTGTCAACATACTGAAAAATAATGAGCTTATCAAAATATTTTTTCAGTACTGTAAAGTATGGAAAGCCTTACATGAAAGCCTGTTCCTGATTAAAAATAAATTTCAAATAACATATGAGTTTGATAGAATTCACATGACCAGAGAAAGAATTCCTACTGCCCTCTAAAATATGTAGTTCATATGTCTTCACACTTCACAATATCTGATAAAATACAGGCTGCCTAACTGCACACCTGTGTACAATACAATATCATGTGAAGCATGCACGGACTTGTGCCACGTCACCTCCCTCCATCCACGGACACCAGCAGGACTCAATTAGAAATGCCTGTTATTTTCAGTTTGGTGAAAACTAAACTGTATAGTGATGCTCTCTGGGAATATTCCAACATACCTATGAAGACAGAGGTAATGTTTATATCCAAACGGTGTTTAGCCTTTACTTCCAGCTTCAGTCGGGAAGGGTGGAGTCGGCTCGAAGCTTGTTGTTGCCAAGAAACCGAGCATGGCCATGGCTCAATAAATGGCTCCCAGCCTGAGAAAAACCAGAAAACGTCACACCTATTACACATTTGAAGGCCACAGTGGAATGCTGTTTACATACCTAAGTATTTAATAATGCAACTTTAATAATGAGAACCTTTACGTCCAGTGAACTTGCCTATAGATCTAATTTAAATATAAATATAAAGTTGTTCCAGCTCCTTCATTTGAACGAGTGCACAAAATATGTAGAGTTTTGCAGAAATATCTTAATTCTGAGGAAAAAAAAAAAAAACAAAATAAAGAAAACAACAACCCCACAGATATTTCACCTGAAAGCTCACGATTGTAATAATCTCCAGAGAGGGTGAAATGAGCATAGCCTTCAGGATTTGCTCTCAAATGTTGAAGAAAATTCAAACCTGTGAAAACAAGAGAACGTTACATTAACATAAAACAATCAATTTTCCTGATTTTGTGAACTGTTAGGTAGGCAATAGAAGGTTCTGTCTTGTCTTTTAAATTGAAATGGTACAAAAGTAAAAGAAAAATAAAAAAACATAAACCAACCAGACAAACCCATCGAAAAAAAACCCTAAAAGCAAAAAAAATCCACAAAATTACCAAAACCTCACAAAACCACCACCCACCACCAAAACACCTTTAACTGAGATTTCCCAAGTCCCAGTACACCAGTGTGGTGCTGAATATACATAGTCACTGATAGTAATTTCTGGCAACTCAATCAGCAGAACAAGATACTCACGTGAAAACGTTAACTCGGCAAGGGGAACATCACAGTCCATGCAGTCATCAATAAAGCAAATGCATATACTTTCTGCTTTTATTTCAACTCCAGAGAAGAACTGAAAAGGCATAATTCCCTGGCTGTCTCGACCAGAAGAGGACAAGGAAACTGATTTCAAAGGTTCGGCATTCTTAAACAACCAACTTGCTGCTTTTTTCAAGTCACCTTAGATAAAACCAAACAACACATCAATGATAACCTACTTTCTCAATGACATGTACTCTTTTAAAAACCTACAGCAGCAACTTAATTCCCTCTCTCTTAAGAAGTATAACAAGACACCAACGGTACTTTGAATGTCTTCTATTTAATAACATAAACATGCTACAAACGCATTGGTATTTTCTAGGAATAAGAAATGTGGGTCTGAGTTGGCAAACCAAGTGGCAACATACCATATATATGTATTAATACTATGAATATAAAGTGGCTTATAAGGTGGAAAACATGACAGTGCTAAAGAAAAAGAAACACTTGTGTTACAGCTTCGTCTTCTCCTCGTGTGTTGAATGTAGAAATAGGTAAAATACATGATTTCAAAAGGGAGAGATGAAAATGTGCTCTAAAGAGATAGTTAAAAGCAAGAAACAGGTAATACCATAAAATAAAAAAGGCCAAACCATCAAAACAAAAATACAAACACCTTGCATGGGACTCCGCAAGAGGGGGTGTGTTGTACACAGCAGTAGAACAGAAAAATGAGAATGCTTATGATTATATGTCAACACAGAGCCAAAGTAAAAAACAGAAGCATATACTGCCAGTTCATCAGCCACCTTACAGTCTGAAAGCCTTAACTGAATAGCAAAAGAGGTAATATGAACGATCGGCAAGGCTAACTAAATATATGAGGTTACCTTGGCAGATCAAGAGAGCTTTACGACAGTCTTCCATACTGAATCCCAACTCCTGGAGGCGAGCCAGCTGAACTTCTGTAATTGAACAGTTAAGTGATCATAAATCTTTGACAGTTATCTACTTGTTTTCCTTCCTAAAATTAAGCCGTGTCTGTATGAGAAATGGGGGGGTTTGTTTGTTTGAGATTGCAACTGTAGAAAAAGCATAAGATTCAGCACTGTTTTACAAAACAAACCTGAAAACCAAACCCCTCAAGTCATCATGTTCACATTCTAGAACACATGGGCTACCTCAGTTCTCCTACAGGAAGGCAGCAAAAATCCCTGAATTTCAGTTGAGACTTCTTTTTTAAAGCAATCCTTCTTCCAGAACACAATTACCTATTTACTGTGAACTCCCGACATGGCTCTCCAGTGCAGCAGCAGAGCAGAAAGCCTGTTCCACTATTTCCTCATGGTGGTCAGGCAGTGGTTCTGACCACACAGTTTTTAGTTATAGAAAAGCAATGTCACCAAAACAAAAAATTACTTGACACAAAGAAATAACTGGTAATTGCGATGCTTTCCATTCTGCTATCATTTCAATGAGTCTGAGGCACTGGCCCCTCTCCTTCAAAAATTTCCTACCTAACAAGTATTCTACTGTGATGACTTACAATGACAAGTGATGCTAAATAAAGCTCACTACAAAACAACCCACTGTCATATTACAAGCAGATACCCTCCAAAAAAAAAAAAAATCAACCCTTTTTTTACAGTCTCATCAGTAGAACACTATCATCAGATAATCCAAATCAATGAAGGATTTCAGACAATGAAGATATTCCTATCTTTCATGTTTGGCATATAATCAAGCTTCACATTGCAGAAATCTCCTTCAGACATAAAAGATGGCTTCACTCCAACAGTTAAAAACATACCGAGAACAGGATCCAGCACACGTTTGGCAACCTCTGTGTTTTCATGTGGCAAGGAGGAAGCCTCATTCACCAGCGTTGAACTAGAAGGATTAGCAGTATTTTCAGCAGTCGATACAGCTGAGTCGGGCAGAGCTGCACTTGTCTGTTGAGGAATTGACTTGGCAATTGCCAAGAACAGTTGAACATCATTGTACGACAGCCTGATATCCAATGCCTGCAATTGAATCTGAAAGAAAAAAGAAGACATATTTCTACATATTTTCTTTCATACTTTAGGTAAAACTTTGTTAATGTCCAAAGGAAGACAAAATTTAATATTAAAATCTGATGATCATGTTGTTTTAAAGCTCCAGTAATATAATTATCAAACTTGTTATTATTTACTATCAGCCAAAAGCATTAAAAGACTGTACCAGGGGAAAAGAAACCTCCTTTGGTATAATGGTAGAAAGAATTCTCTAAATAGATTTCCCTTCCGATAAACACTATGATATACAGAAAATAAACATTTTTCTTTCAATTATTAGTAACTAATAACTATGTCCAGGCTATCAGGGCACATTTTGCCACTATTAATCTCTATAATATATCCCAGAAATAAAAATAATTTTTGTTACCATTAAGAGCTCTTTCTGCTTGTCTGTTTCTTTGCCTTTTTCACTTCAGGAAAAACTTATCTTATTCTTTTGTTATACATTTGCAAGTAGTCTATTGAATCCTTGGGCATAATAAAATCTGTGCAAGATCATGATCTAGTATTCTCTGTTGCACAGATCTTCAATCAAGCCTTTAATGTTACCTCTAAAATAGGAGGAAAATCTTCGCTGTTGAAAGCGTCCAACAGTCCTGAACCGCTGGGGTAGGAAGCATTCCCAATAAGCTCCATGTGAATTTGTACTGGGTCAATAATTGACAGCGCGGTCTCTTGCTCATTTCCTAACCGGCATGAAAACACCTAAAAATTAAAAATGGTTTAAGAAACATTAGGAATCAAGAGAACAGGCCTGGCAAGAACCTTGAAATCAAGGACTATCAAAACCCATGAACTCTAGCCAAACTATTCTGAACATACAATTCCTTTGTAAACTTTAAGACAGTAGAGATTCCAAAATCCAGGCAATTTATTCCAGTGCCCAGGAAACGGTATGTAACACATACTCCCTTTACTACTAGGCTTAACCTCACTACTCCTCCTGTCAGGTATGGAAAACACTTTGTTCTTTGGTCTACAAATAACCATTTAGGTTTTATCACATCTCTGCACAGCCTCTTCTTCTGAGCAAGTCCTTTCAAACTTTGCCAATATATCACATAACCCTCAATTCTGAGTGTTCTTGTTGCTCTCTTCTCAATTGTTCAGAGCTTCTTTAGCACCACTTCTCCAAGACTGGCCTCAGCGCTCCAGTCATGGTCCAACTTTGCTGAATAGGACGCAAGGATCACTTTGCTTGTTCACCTCAAGTCCTTTATGTTTACAGCTTGCAGGTCTTCGCTGACCACATCGGCAGCTTTCAATTAATTTGCTGGTTTATGGCTGGAAGTTAATTAGTAACTAGAAATATTCTGAGATTATAGTCAAGTATTTCAATATCTTAATGTATTATTTCTTATAATATAAAACCATTCTTAGAACTGCTGTAGAATGAGAGCATTTGATGAGGAACTAATAAACTCCAAAAGTCATCTGTGGGCTACTCCTGTTGTGTAAATATTTAGAGCAATGTGCCTTCTTCACAAGCTCTTTTAATTGTAGATGTCTTACAAAAGCCAGATTATTTCTTCTTACCTCAATGCCAAACAAACTGCCAGAGAAAGGACGGTCCAACAACTTGGGCTTGTAAGTGAGAACAGTTGTCCCCTTCAGAATAATTGCGTTGGTATCAAAACAAGACATGTCTTCAACAACCACAAACTCAGTCCCTTAACAGAAAACGACAAATAATAAACAGTGCCATTAGAAATACCATTACGATATTTTAAGACTTTGCAGCAGGTTTCCCACTACCACGTGGCTTTTAAGCTGAAAAGCTCCTAAAAAAGCACTAGAGAAGAATATATTTACCTGTCACATTAACCTTAACTTCCAATTGTTTCTCTGTCGACACAGGCAGTGATGAACGTTTTGTAACGACTCCACTTTTCACTGTTTTTGGAACTACAGCGACTTCGCTGCTATAAGTTCGCTGCCGGGGAGAAGGGTGATCTTCCCTCTTTTTGGTGTCTCCAGGAGTATACAGGAAGTCATGAACAAGTAACAACCAGTCAAATATTAGAAAGACACGAAGATTGTTCAGAACAACTGTGAAACTGGACGAATCCTTAGTAGACCTTTTAAGAAGAGAGGAAAAACACATATAAACTTTACATCTTGCACATGTT
Source organism: Neomorphus geoffroyi (assembly GCA_033558235.1). Taxonomy (NCBI): domain Eukaryota; kingdom Metazoa; phylum Chordata; class Aves; order Cuculiformes; family Neomorphidae; genus Neomorphus; species Neomorphus geoffroyi. Next base: position 5,583,023 of record JAUMJM010000029.1, on the reverse strand, counting down.
TACAATGATGCACAAAACTACCAGGAACTAGCAAGTAAGTACTATATGAAACTTTATAGGGGTAGAGGTACATTTAGTTTATAGAGTGTCTGACCCTTAAATTATATATATATATACACATATAAATATACATATTTTAAACAGATTTAAATCCATCAAGTTGCTGTACCTACAGAAAGCCAAGAGATCTTAACTGCATGAATTCTAAGCCATAATGATACAAAAGATGAATTGAAAAACTCTGTGCAATAAAAAATGAACTTACAAAGGCTCCTTCACTACATTTACATTATCGATACTATTTTGCAAAATCTCAAGTTTTAAAACTGACCCTTTTATTATTATTTTACATCTGTTGAGTATCAAACCTAACGTACTGACTGTATGTGAAATTTAAACCCAGCACATCCTCTACAAGATTAGATATTCAACGTGTTTCCTCTCACACCCTGACAGTGTTTTGCAGCACAGGAAGTTTCTTTGTCATTCAGAAAAAATGCTACCCTTATTGAACTTTTAGCATTACATTGTGAATATCTGGCTAGGAGGGATAAAAGTGTTTGGCTTCATGATCTGGAATACCAATTATATTTGGTCATGCTAACTGGAAAATCATCTAAGTGCTTAAATACGATGAAATAGTTTTATATCCAACCCATTCTGAAATATAAAATCTCCAAAGACCTGTAATTCCTCTGTGAGAAGCAGCCTGCCTGCTCTGCTTCCAACAGTAAAAGCCTTTAACCCTCCCTGGCTCTCCAGGATATTTCCAAAAGGCACGAGCCAGTAAGGCACTATCACTGATCTCTGCAAAAGCTCACATCTAGTGCCAAGGATGCTCTCACCACTAAAAACCTAACACAGGCTTAAGTGGTTATAGTTTAAAAGCCTAACAGTTGGGAAGAAAATTCCTGAAACTACTCCTCCTAAAGCAGATGAGGTTGCACTGTGCAAACTGACACCCAATCCAGGCAGATCCTGGATCAACAGGTACACAAAAATATTTCTTTTTGTTAAATGCCATGGCATTTCAGTTTTATTCAAATCAAAATCCTGGTGTCTTTCTGAACATAAAAATTATATACTGGAATCCATCACGAACTAGCAAAATCTCTACAAAAGATCTCTCTCAATTGTCTAAAGTTGGTTTGATTTTTAAAATTAACAAATGCCTTCAACATTTTCTACTGGACTAAAAGAGTTTACAGATTTTTTTTTCTATGTGACTCCTGCAAGTGCTCGCGCAGGTATCATTCTTATGAAAGAGCTAGAAAGCTGACTTTGGTCAGGGGGCCTGACCAAAAGTGAAAGTAACATCTCCAGCCATCTCTCTTCAACCTATTTTTTGTTATTTAACAGCATGCTGATAAAGGGGAATACTGACATTGTGCTTTGAACTCCTGTTTCCAACATGAAATTACAACAAAATGGACATCCACTGGGAAGCCTTTACGGAAAACAAACAGGGTAGGTCAGAATACATTAGAGAACGCAGAGACTGTTTTTGAAAGAGGTGTCATTTCTTTATTTATTTGATACCCTCAGAAAGGCAAGTATGACACCTACTGGAAAACAGCTTTTGCACAACGTATTAAAAATTCTACGACAGGGATTTACGTAAACACACAAGTGATGGGCCAGACCTCTGAAGCTTTAGGCACTGATGATTTTGACAGGCCAGACCTTCAGCCAATACATTAACGCATGCAAGCCTGAATTTTTTTTTATTGCAACAATGAGAGAAAAATACATAAAAATCCACCAAAATCCTGTTAATTAACAACTGCAGGTTTCAATCTATCAGGTACCACTGACGACCCCCAAAATGTCCTCAGATTCAAACGCAACGCCAGCAAGTTTATCTACATCAATAACAGCTGTTCTAAACCCAATCCTGATTATGTCATTATAAAAACAAATAAACAAACAAATCCCAGAATTACCAACCTGAAATGTAATTCAATCTGGATTGCTCCTGGACTACTACTGGTGTTCTTCGATGACTGGAAGATGCAATTGAACACATTTGGAGTGCCCGACTTCTGCCCAGCATAACGTGTGTCAAACGCCATCATGGAATGAGAAACCAAATTCACAGACTTTGTTCCATTTGAAGAACTTTCAAAAAGCAACTTGGATTTCTTAAAATCAAACCTAGCAGAATAAAAAGGAAAACAATACATTTAAGAGTCTTACAGCATTTATACCTAGAAGTCACTTGTTTTAGAACTATGCATGGTGTATTGCTGATACCTTTCACTTTCATATTTTCTAAAAGAACTATAAGCACATCTCATGTCACATAGATCTGTATTGTATGTAATAATGTTTTCCACTGATATAGAACCTTCTGGATTAAAAAAAACCCAAAATAACACAGGAAAAATCTGGTGAGGTGATCTTTCAACGTTTTCTTAATTACAATACCATTAGTCTTTGGAATATCAACTGATTAATGAACTGTGATTTCAAGGACAACTGAAAAGACACAGGCAGTACCTTTCGAACATTGTCATTCCCTTTCAGCTTTCAGAGAGCTGAAACACTCAATTTGGACTCTAATTAAAGAAAATCTATTTCATTGCGTTATTAAACCATTATTTCATGTTCGATGTTAATTGCTGTCCTACAATCTCTCAGATGAGCATAGTATTTAGGATAAGGCATTCAGTACCTGGCTAAAGAGCTGCATCCGTCTTTTCCTTTTGGATCCATCAGTTCCAGACTCACATTGACCATGTCAATGAGGAACGACATAGAAGTATACACTTCTCCACTCAAAACTGTCTGAAAGTGGAAAACACCAGCATTCTTTTAAGAGCACCTGTTTTAACTTCCATTCCCAAATTAAAGGTTGTTATTTCAGGCAAATGCAAACACCTGTGAGTCTTAAGCATATTCAGGTGCTTAGAAGCCCCACAAGACCAAGGAAAACATGTTATCGGGCAGCTTTGCTTTCCAATAATAACTGTAAATAATGATTATTTCCAGTGATGTCTACACTCACCATGAAAGGACAGCATTTGACAACAGCCACATAGGCACTATCTGAGAACCTGCTCTTCTTTCAGATTTATAAGATAAAGGGAGGGCTTTTTAACACAGTGATAAACATTCCACAAGATACTGCAACAGCAGCTCAGAGACTTCATGGAGGGGGAAAAAATTTACAGTTTTCATAGACCTGTTAACTTTTTTTCCCACTGATATATTTCAGCAGACCTAAAATTAACTAACACATAGCAGCAATGATGGCGGTTTCTCACATCTCTTCTAAGGATTAGAATCTCTGAAACACCAAACAATCACAAGGGCAGGCGACATCCGGAGGGACAACAGCATTGCTGAAACAAACCTGAATTCAGAGGAGCACCCACAAACAAAAAGTTTCCTTCACTGTTTGTCTACCTAAATTTATATTTTTTTTTAATCTACCTGGTAAGCTACAAGAAACTCACAGATATTTTGCCTATTCAGAAAAAAACCCAAGCATTCCAAGACAGAATTTCAACTGCATGTAGTTCCTCTTACATGAATTCTCGGGTCCTGCAAATCATAAGGCCGCATGAACTCCTCTATGGGCTCCCCAAGGTTGTTCTCCAGCAGTCCACGTATCAGCTTGTACTTATTCAAATCCAGAGAGCAGTGCACCGAGGACAGATTGCCATGGATGGAGATGTCTGCAACTGCATGGCTTAGCTCTCTACAACAAAGGAAAACACCTCAGTGTTTCAAGATGCTATAACACAGCAGGTAATACTTTAAAGACATATTAAAAGGCATCTAAAACACTGGCATGAAGAGATTCTGTTCAGATAAACTCACTTGTCTAAGTTCCTCTTTACTTGTAACTTCAGTCTGAAAGGCTCTGTTAACAGGCTTCCTCCCGTCTGCCGCACGAAGTAGGATGGAAAGCTCAAGTCCGCACTTGTATCTTCCGCAGCCTTTGAATAATCTCTCTGATACCTTTCTGCAGCAAATATGTCCATGTCCTGCAGATCCACCACAATGCAGTCTAAGAGGCAGATGTGATCCTCTGCAAGGGCACAGGAGGAACGCATAAAGAAAGCAAAAAAACCAAAGATCTGTACAAAACGAACACAACTGATTTAAAAAGAAATTATTCCAATTATTATTTTTTTAATTCACATTCATCAACACCAGATACCAAGCTCGCTCACAGGTAAGTAGGAACTCTTAGTTAAGAGCCCAATTGTACTCTTTATATGTCTGCAAAAAGCATCTCAAAACGGGACTGAATTGCAGGATTGTTCTTCCAGAAATTGAACTACAAACGCCTAATCCTTTATGCTGCAAATATCAACCTTGCAACTAAGAAGTAATTCCTTTTTAAATATACAGTCTTTAGACCCAGAGCCTTTTTCATATAAGCAAAATTGCACTGCTTTATTTTAGAAGGAAGAAGAGCTCCATGGGGTTTCCAGTATTTCTCACATACCTGGGCTGTCAGGGTTTGGCACAACAGGTAGCTTTGGTTGTTGCCCTTGCTGCTTACTCAATGTATGCAGCATAGGCTCACTCTTCAGCTTGGAAATGTTTGTTCCCGATGATTTTTTCATGAACAAGCCTTCCATTGTTCCTTTTGATTCATCAGCACTTGTTGTTTTCTTCATGCTATGTTTTGGGGTTCCCAAAGGAGATGAAAATTGAACGGAATCCTGCTAATTAAAGTTATTTTTTAATTAACAACAGATTTTTCATTTAAATTCTAAGGAAGCAATACACCAAGGTGCAAGCTGCAACAAAGCTGCCAAAAACCTAAATATTTTATTTGAATGCCAGTATTTTTTCCTATAGAAAGATGGCCAAACTTTTTTCCTACAACCTGAACAGCAGAGTAGCACATTTGCTTTTAAAAAAGGTTTATTTCAGCAAAATTTTTAAAAAAAGCTGTGAAACCTTTCATGAGAAATTAATTCAAAACCAGGGCGTTTTACACAAAACAAAACACCTTATGTAAATGAAATTAATACAAAATAGAAGGGCAAGACTGTCAGGATATCAAGCATTTCTGTAGAATAAAGGTTGTTCATTATTTAAAGCTGGTTTTCAGAACATCTTCAGATGATGAAAACAACATATGCCAGGATTTCTGCACGATCATATCAGTAATTTAATAATTTATTAGAATAGGTGAACAAACACTTCTATACATGAAGTTATCATTCTATGCACATCAAGCACTTCAGTCATCACACTAAAATCTGCAGTAACTAGGTTTAAAATAGAATAAATCTCTCCCCTCGTTGTTAAAATCTCCACAGGTGAAAAAAGCAAAGCTCATTTATACTGATGTAGAACACCTTGGACGTTTCCCCACCACCACAGATCCAGCAGGAATCTTAGGAGCTTTTCCAATGTCACAACACTGTCTAGCATCAAAAACCTACAACGGGTACAGTTCACTAGCAAAACGGTCACGTCTACACTAGGAATTTAGTGTCCCAGAACCATGTGCCTGGTGGAACAGCCTTACCTTTAGACTCCAAAGCTAATTTAGTGTTACTCATTTCCCACCTTCTTTCTGTATCCAGTTTCTGATGTCATCACACAATCCTCACCCATAAATTTTCCTCTCTGTTTTTAACTATTAATCTTACTTGCCCTACGTGAGTTTTAATTATCATCTTTGGAAATATTCCCTGCAGCCATGAACAAGGATTTTAAGACTAAAAAATCTGAAGACATCAACATTTAATTTTATACTGTAAAGGCAAGACAGAAAAGCACATGCAAGGGAAAATCATCACATCATCTAAAAATCTATGAATTTATGCAATAAATACAAATTAACAGCTCTTCAGACATGCATAAAGAGCACACCACAACAAATTTAAATCCAGTTCTTACAGAATTCAGCAGTCTTTAGAACATAATTATCATTTTTAGGATACAAAAGAATGAAGTGCTAAATTCCGTAAGAAAATTTCCTTTTCTTTAATGAGTGAGGAGCACCTGAACACCACTATAAAGATATGAAATACCTCAAATAAAACTGGATCCTTGTACGCATTGCCTTGTAAAATCAGATCCTCAAAAATACACATAGGACAGATAAAAAATGAAAACAAAACCAAAAAAAAATACCAAACCCCCAGCCAATCCTATTTCAAACCCCCAAATTCCTACAGTGCTACATAAAATAGTATTTTAAAGATGAAATAAAATTATTACACATGCATCCTTTAACTTCTATCGCTTAGGAATCAACCACTTAGAAACCTTTAAATATCTCAGCATGCTGTTTCACCATGAGTAGTACGAAGTGTATACACAAGTAAAATGTAAGAATCATTTACAACTTTGATATAGAAATAAAATGCACAAGAATTAGAAAAAACACAAGCTTCTAAATTAAGAAGTAATCTTCTTACCTTGTTCTTTAGTGAAAAAGTACCCGGCATGCCTGCAAACAGAAATCTGTTCTTGACTTTCAGCTTTCCAAGATTAGCTACAATAAGACTATTAGACTTCGAGCTTTCAGGTATAAGCAGAACAGGAGCACCAGCTTCAATATCAAGAAGAACACGGGAAGCTCGCTGTGCTTTATCTCGTACCTGGGAAGAGCAAAAATTAATTAAAAAAAAATAAGGAAGCGGGTAAGTACTTCACACTGATTAGAACAGAATTCAGGAGCATTATTCCTCAATTTGCAAAATTAAGATGTGATAAAATGTTATGATATTTTATTCCAAACAAAGAACTAAAACTCTTGTTTTAATACATGCAAGTATTAACTGTCTTTCTTTCAATTATGAGAAGCAACTTTTTAAAGAAGCCTACTACTATTAACAATACTGATCTCTCCCATGTTAGGTTTTGTACGCAAAAGGCTACGGTCATCATGATTATTGATCTAGGTTATAGTGCAGAAGGTCAGCATCTGATTTTCTCAGTCTACCAGACATTACACTTAATCAAAGATATACACCTGTGCAGAACAGGACTTCTCACTTTATTCTCCTTATTCAGGTATTACAACCACCTGGTGAACAGTGGAGGAAAAGGCAAGATAAGACCTTGAGCCCTGTTTGTCCAGCACCACAATGATAGGAAAACACCTGTTCTCAGTGCATACGGCACCATCCAGGCACCAAAGCTTAAATAATACGCAAATTTGGTATTTTACACTTTCAAATAGCAGCAGGATTGTACCAAATAAGGTCTGTTCATACTCATTTTGTAGGTAAGAATCTCCACTAACGTCAGAACTCTAAAACCTCCCATCATTTCAACTCACTGAACTGATGCATGAACGTAAATGTTATACTTCATTTCCAATACCAAAAGCAGGCTAGGAAAGAACAGAGAAAACCCCAGACATACTGTTTGTCCTTCAATTGCTGCTCTTTGCCGCCCCAAGACATCCTGAAGCTGCGTAAAATGTTGGATGAAAGACACCACCTCTGCCTGGAAACGCTGAGTATGCACGTACTGAACAGATGCCATTCGTAGAGTGACACGAATATCACATTCCCTCTGCAGCAATGGGTCTGGCCTCCCATATCTACGATAAAGAAGAAAGTAAAATTCAGCTGTCTTAGCTACATTTTACAGTGCTATTCATTTTTTTGCATTCAGAATAATAATATAGAGGATGTAACTGATGTTCCCAGTGTTTAAATTAAAACTATTTCAATTATAGATACAAAAAACTGGTATTATATTAACTATTTCTAAATTACATATATTTAAGTGCTACTGAGTTTTAAATAAGTGACCAGAAAAATTCTACATTTGGAATGGACCTCTAATCTCTGCATCTAACAGATACATCTTTGATAATTTTATACACCCAAACAATAACTAACAATAAATTTGTAAGTTTATGACTGAAAATGTTCAAAGTCTCATTTAAGTCACAATCGTCCAACAGAGAATCATGCAGACCTGATTGCTGTGGGTTTGATATTTTGGGGTTTGTTTGAGTTTTGGCTTGCTTTTTTGAAAATACCTGTTATATTGTTAATGTATCTGTTAATATCGAGTAACAAGAAGATTAAATTCATACTTAAAGACTTGGAAAATGAGTGCCTCTTCACCACTTGTAGTGAAACGTTCTCTGTAGAATTCTCCATGAGCTGTAAGGTCACTTAAGGACAGACTTCCAATACTTCCTTGCAGGGCTAAATCTCCCTCTGCAAAACAACAGACACACTACCAGGATCCCCAAACACAGATAAGTTACTAACACCCAAAAGATTCTATTAGTGGGATAAACTCCTTACAAGTCATTAAATAAATCACATCCAATTAAACATCCAACTTCACGTTCAAAGCAGATCACAGCTCCTTGCTACAAACGTCATACTAACTCAAACATAACTCTGTGCTTTGCATACACAACGCGATTACATCGCTTTGTGTTGTAGAAACTTACACCACTTCTTTCCTCTAAAACTGTGACAGGATCGTTCTGCTCTGTGAAAGAAATGCATTACAATCCTAACCAATCTCATCAAAAATGAGCAAGGCTTTAACAACTGGGAGGAATACAAGGATTTCAAATCAAGCTTGGAAAGGCAAAGAAGCAGTGGGATGAGAACATTCATCTTCACCAGGAAACAAACACACAACAACGCCACCGAGCACAAAAATTAAAGCCTTTCAGCTCCCAACTCCAGCGTACACCGCATTTATTTCGGACTGCATACAATCTCAGCCCTCCAATCTACTCACCAATCACTTCCAAGTGAGCTGCAAGTTTTGACACGCTGGCTTTAGCAAGCTCACTAGTTGTTTTTTTCAGTACTAACGATAAGGAATGGACCTGGTCAAACAAAAAGGAACAGGCTGGTATTAAACAATGTGACTTCATGGCTGAAACATCTTCGTAGTTTGTTCTCAAGACAACTGCACAAAAAATGGCAAGAATTATCTGATTGGGAGACACTGGGGGAGAGCGACTTTTCGCTTTCTTGTTGGCACACTAATGGGTCTCGAGCAACTGAGACTGATCAGGTCACAAACAGCACTGCTGTCTTCATCCTTTTCTCTTTCAAGATTTGTCAATTTTAAGTTATACTGCAGGACCTCTGCGCAAAGACTGTATAGGTACACAAAACTTTAAAAATACATATTTATACATATATAGAGTCTCATATGTGCATATATTTCTAAAAGTATACGTTTTTTAAAATAAAAAAATAAATTAGTACCTAGAACAGCACAGTACCAATTTCAGGATTTCATGTCTTTTAATACTAAAGGACCCTTATCATTGAAGATTTAGTCTCTGCCCTGAGTTGTTCCAAAGAAATAACAGTCACTGCCCACCAGACTTACACTTCCCTTACACTCTCAGGCAGACTGGATAGGGCTGGGGGGTGGGTGAAAACCTCTACCCATGACAGCTCCACTGAATGAACATGGAGAATCCTACTTCCCCCTCCTCTTTTTCACAAATATTTTGCTCTTCTGTAACTTCCGCACTTTTTTTTTATCTACATCTACACACACTTTAAATCTGTTTCTGAATTCATGCGCATTCTCCACTAGAATACAAAACATTTGTTTTAAAGGTCACCTTCAGTTTCTATAAACCAGATGTTTTATGACAGACAATCCAATTACTATTTTGCATCTCAAATATACCTTCAGATCCAGCTTAGTGTTTACAGGCTCTTGGGCTTGAGAATCTGACAAGGTATTTATTTCTGATTTGATTGTCTGCTGAGTATCTTCAGGTTGCAGCTTCATAGCATGGTTATCAGCCGTGGATCCAATCCCAAAGAAATCCAGTATCACCACCCAGGTTTGCAAAGTTATTAAGACATCTAGGCAATTAAAATCGACATCCACGCTACGGTTAATTTTGTTGTAGCGAGAAGAAAATTCAGGATGTTTCCTATCCACTAGAAATATATTGATATGAACTAATGAATCATCAAAGTTACTTTTTGCACAAGGCAACCTGGATCTGCCTGCTGTTGGAGAAGGAGGTGGAGTCAGAGGATACTCAGAATCAGCATCTTTTTGCTTCTTACGGGAGGCACAAACTGGTCTTTGGTACAGCTGAAAGACATTAGGTGCTTCTTCCATATGGGAAGGTAGGGAACGTGGCATATCTGGATATTCTATATTGGATACCGAGGGACAAGACTGCGAAAGGTATTCCTTGTGTGCTAAACTGGATGGTTTGGGTGCTCCACGGGACACCATGAGATTCTTATACATAGAGTCTGGGTTTTTTTCCAGAAGATCTTCCATCAGCAGGGAACGCAAGGCAATTTGAATAGACAAAGTCTGAGGATGATCTTTAGCAAACTCAACATCAAAATCCTGAAACTTAAGGCTGACGAGGCCCTGTGCACCAAGCGTAAGATCACCACTTAATTGAACCTGGAGCTCAGAGATATGAAAATTTGCTTGAATCTGAGTAAAAGATTTTGTTTCCCTGACAGCCAATGACTTGTTTGAAACAGAATTTAAACTGGAATGGCTGAATAAGCCATTTTCCTTCCGTTCACATGAGAGTTCTGTGCCTGTGCTATGAAGTGATGCTGAAGGAGAACTATGACAAGGTGAAGATGCAGAAGTGACTGGAAATTTGTTCAGGTCTTCACTGTAAATTAAATTATCCAGAGTCTGCAGGACTTGTTCATACACATGTTTTGCAAACACCACCTACAATGTAGAAAAAAGAAACAATCATCACATTAGACCTCTCTAAATTAATAACATCAGTACATAAACTTCAAAACTTACAAGTGGAAAGACTGTGTGATTTCAAACCAGACAAAGTTTAAGTTTGTCACAAGTAAAAAGTAATTCAGAACAAGGTACAATGCAAAGCTAAAGTAAATCAACTCTTCTGTATGAGCTCTGTAACATGACACAACCTGGAAACACACGAGATAGGATCCTAGAACAGGGTACCTGGTATTCCTGGGCAAAAAGCATCCACGCAGCTAGTTTAAAATAATTCACCCTACATTGTTATTATTAACTTAACACTGATTCTTCTAACTACATATATAAGGATCTGATTTCTAAACTACCAAGACGTTAAATTTGGAGATATTTGCCTGAAAAATGCTTACCTTCTATGCAGGGAAATACTTTTACATTGATGGTAGAAATACTGCATTACTGTACCTGAACAGGGTTCACAAATTTCCCTTCAATCTTCATAATGCTTGATATTCCAAAGTCTTCGCTATTCAGAGGAAAAGTTAAATCCAGATCTTTCTCTAGTGGTTTCTTTTCCAATTTAAATTGGATGGTGGTGTTATTCAGAATGTGGAAAGCTGTTAAGAGACAGCGAAATGAAAACAACATTACAATAAGTGAAATGATTATCTTATACAGACTGTATAGCAGAGATAACACAGCAGCTATTTAACCTGCTCAGAATCTCTTAGCAATGCTAAATGCAGCATATCTGCCTGTGTTTTGTTAAATTTTTGCATGAAAGGCACTATTCAGTTTTTGACTAGCAGACTAAAAATGGATATAAGAAAACTGATTTCTCTGTTGTAACTAAAACTGAGCAGTATATTTCAGGAGGATGGGTGAGACAGAACACTCAGAGCTGTGGTCAATACACGTATTTAGTATCATCTGCTATTCATATTAAAATAATTGAGTCCTCTGATTAACATACCATGGCCTTTATGTAATGATTCGAAGAAGTCATGACGAGTAAAACGTGATTCTTCCTGGCTACTAATACTGGCAGGACCTGAAGAATGCTGCCCATGAGATATTTCACTTGCAGGCTCCTTCTTGCTTGTTAATTGACTGCTATTTAAAGAATACATTTTAATATCTTTAATTTCAACTTGCAGTCTATCACTTGTAGATTCATCTTCTCCTGGTACAAAATTCTGAATAGATATTTGTCCTAGATGACCTACGAGCAGTTCAGAGCTACCAGGCTTTCGAGGTATAGAGACAATTGGTGATTCAATGTTTACATTTAATATGAGCTTAATAGTATCAGTTTTGAGAGGCTGTGATCCAAATGCGTAGCCTTCATTATCTTCCAAGTTGGCAACATCTCTTGATCGTGGTGTCGTATCAAACAAAGAAACCATTTCGCTGTATTCAGCGGTTTTAGTTGCCAAGACTGTGGTAACTTTCGAAGCAGCGCTTTTCAGCATGTTGCGGAAATTCTCCTCCAGTTCATCCATTGACAAAGTCAGTTCTTTCAGAAATTTGGCTGAGTGGTTGTAGTGCAAGGAGGCCATTTTGAGGCTGAGAGAACATTCCTCTTTTGACTTTTCTGTGAAAGTGAAACTTAAAGCGTCTGGAAGGCTATTTCCATCATCAAGCCTGAAGAATAAAGATTCAAAGTAATCTACATCACCAATGAGATTTTCATACCTTACTGTATTCCCTATGCTGACAACATACTCTTTCTTAACACTGTCTTGTGTAAGATCCGTAAGGTGAAGGCATCCAAGAGAGCCATTGACATCAAATTTACTACACATTGAGACATTGACTTTGGTGCCACCAATACTGGCTGTTGCAATTTTTCTGCCATACTTTTCTCCATTTGCCATGCCTACTGTCCTGAGGAGGAGTATATTTAACCAGTGAATATCAACTGCCACCTCTGTATTCTGTGCATAAGTGGACTGGAAGGTTTCCTGTTCCCTCCAATCTCTTTCCAAGTCAGTTACGGAAGGCTGAGGACTAGAATCTTCTTTCTCCTTCGGGAAAGATTTCTGGAGAAAACCAATCAGTTCAACAATAGTCTCCGGATTAAGGATGATATCTAGGTTGTTCACCTGCACAGAGATCACCTGCAGACTGCTATCCAAATTCATTGACGGGCATTCTGCACTCACAAACTGATACTCTAATTTTATCAGGGACTCTTGATCTTTTCCACTGTTACCAGATGAAGTATTGGAGGCTGCAGTGCATCTCTCTGCCAAATTAACTACATCAATGGGACGTGCATCATGTGGTCCATAAACTGGGGACTGAGCCCTGCTGTCTCGAAGACTTCCTGTTGGCACATCAAAACTCAGATTCTTATGAGAAGCCATCAAAAGATCAAAATCCGTTCCATACGTTTGCATAGTGTCAACCAGTAAGAGGCCATGAACTGTCAGGGACACTTCGGCATCATACGGCCTTTTCACAAAATGCGCATTGGTGCCAAAAACCTTGAGCACAGAGATGTATCGTCCATTACTTTCAACGCCCAGCTGCATACAGTTCACTTTGAATTCAGCCAAAAGTAGCTGAGACTCAACAAGAACTTCCCTGGTGTGTTGCTCTAGCATGACAACACTCTGTGTTAGATTCATCACAGAATCATGCAAACTGCCAAGCTGCTCCACCTCTGCAAAAATCTTGTCTTTCCCCAAATGTAGAGCATCAGAAGGCTTACTTTCAGATTTACTCAGCTGTGTAAAACAGTTCTTCAGAGCTGATATTTTGTCTTCATTGATATGAATTTTCAAGTCTGGCAGGCTGCCGGACAAGACAGCTCCTGGGTATTTGGGGTCAGACGTGTATATCAGCCTGCGCTCCAACTGCAGGTGAACATTGAATTTTTCTACTACATGAGTCGGACCCACATCACTATCCTGAACGTGTTTCCAGTTGTCTTTCACACGGCCCACCATGATCTGAAGGTCCATAAATGACAGTGTGTACGTCTCGTACATTTTTTTACTCATTAAGTGTGCTTGTAGCTGCTCTTCGCTTATTTCTACTCCAGTAAAGTCGGACATTTTGATGCCACTCTTAGTGTTGGATTCTGGTGGTGGAGTATTGGGAGGAGTTGCAAGAGGTGTTTTATATTCCTCATCACTCAATTCGCTGACCTCTGAAGGAAGAGTATCTGCGCTTCTTTTAGATTCTTCTGTGAATTTAAAAAAGTAACCGTAAACAAACAAACACACAAAACTCTCCCTCCTCCTGGGATATTTCCTATCAGTAGCAGAAAAAGAAAATATTCTTATTATCCTAAGGAAAGGATTTTTTCTACTCGTCAGACTCTACAACCTTTCCTGTACGTTTTTAACCTTTTTTTAATTATTTTTAACTCCAAACAGGTCAATGCCTCTATTCCACAGGAAAATACAAATCAATCTTGCACAAATCATTTGTGTTCTTCTTCTAGTTTGCCCTAAGACAGAATTAACTACAAAGGAAGCTACTAAAACCTTGCAGAAATTAGTTGGTGCTAGAAGAGATTCTATTGCACCTCGAAACACCTCATCCTACAGCTGTACTTCCTGAAAAGGAAATTAACTCCACATTAAGATATCTTCATTTTTTTTTTTAACATATCCTCACATATCATACAGCTCAGGGAGATTTTAAATAGGTCTAATTTTATTTACAAGTTCCACCGTATTTTCTTTCGAATTTTCCTGCATTGATTTCCAAGTGGAACAGGACATCAGCAATGCTGCATTTAAGAAGCAATGATCCTAAATTTCAATAAAAACACAGGACACCAATTTTCCTTTCACTTTTCTTTGGCTTGCTAAGGACTACTGCTAAGAGATCCATGTGACTCCAAAAGGGAGGGCTTACTCAAAGCACATTTTCACTGGGAGCACTGTTCCAAAAATGCACGATTGCTCCGTCTCACACCACTCCAAGCCAAAATCCCATCTATAGTAAAATGCCCGACACACTCGTTTTAAATCTGTTCACTGCCTTCAAGAGGAGCAAGATAGCACAGGGGAGACTTAATTTAAAAGGTAATCCCCAAATTACCTCAAATCCCCAACAAAACCAAAAAAACTGCACACAGTCCCCCTTATTTTAAAACTGAATATCAAATTTAACTAAAAATTTACTGATAATAGCAGAATTACTACATGAAACACTATGTATATATAGGGGAAATAACCTTAAGACATCTCTACTTTCTACACAGACGAAAGAATTCTGGGAGAAGGTGGAAAGAAAAGGAAAGTTGCAATCATTCTACATCATACCTTGAGAATTGGTAAGTAATATTCTTCCCAGATCTACAACAACTAACACTGGGTCCACACATTTGAAATCATCAGGAAAGATCACCTGAGGGGCAGAAATATCAAGGCACACGGTCCAGCTTTTGCTATTTTCCTGAAAGTTAAGAAGAAAGGAATAATAGCTCACAAGAAATAGCTTCCACTCACATAAAAAAAGCCGTGTAAAAGAAATCAATCCAGTTAGCCACTAGTTCACCCGAAGAGCTAAACCTTCACAAACTCCAGTCATACTCAAGCTGTTAAGCCACGGACTCTGGAAACAGTACAAAACAACTATCTTGTATCAATACAGCCAACTCCAAAGCCAGGGATTAATGACACTGATACATATAGGAATATTATTTGCACACTGAAGAATGAGCAAAAAATTAAGGTGAAACAATTATTTAATTTAGAAAATAATCTTTAAACAAGTTACACGTGACGTTGTCAACGAGGTTGACGTGACAGAGCTCAAATGCACACTGCAGCCGACACAATGGCATGAAGTCATCCTAGCAACGGGGTCTACCATTAATCACAACAGGTCTGCGCCACAAAAATGGATTGTTTGACAGCAAAAAACGTACAATACCACATGTCAAACTCACCATTTTCTTAAAAAAGAACACCACATTATCAAACAACAAAAAATCGCCACTCTTTAGAGCTGCAAGTCTAAAACACACAGCAAAAAAGCCTACATAAACATACTGGGGACAAAAAACTTACAATGAAGTCTCCTACTAGTAAACGATCGATAGTTTGCCTGATTTCAGCTTTTGTCTGCATTTTCAGCTTGTTGTACTGTCTTCTGGCAGCTTCAGCCACTCTGGCCTCTAACTCAGATTGATATCCGAAACCTGCACAAGGGATACAAAACCAATCAGGTACCGTTTTGTTCATCTGTTACAGAATCGGGGGAAAAAATGTAAAGGAAGAGAAAAAAGAAAATATCTATTTTAAATTTTAGCAGTAAAATACAGGCTAGGAAAACACAGCAGTTGAAAGCCACTGGCTGTACCTACACATCACAGAAAAAAGGAACCATCTAAGCACAAAACAAACAATCCCACTAGAAGACACAGTTTCCAAACCTTTTTCTGGGTCTTTGACAGACCTTCAACCTGAGTTACGACATTTGAGGGAGATAGAAAGTATGATAACAGAGGAATCAAAGATATGAAAAGATAGAAATCCACCAAAAAAAGCCCAAGTCCCCCAAAAAACACATTAAAGGTTAACCTGAGGTATGAACCCTTCCCTTGTAGAAGAAGTCAGCTACTTTTGTAATGGCTTGTGGATTGTAAATAATATTTAAAGGCCTGGTACTGACTTCCAGGCGCCTCTCAAAAGTGCTGTGGATTGGATTTCTTTCATAAAGCATCTCAAACACTGGCGCATTAGGATCTGCAACTGAACAAAAAAAAGCAGTTGTGAAAAAACCCAGAACAAACAAATAAACAAAAAAGAAGCAAAAGCAAAAAACAAACCCCAAAAGAATTTAATTACTGATTTTTAATTGGTAATACTGGGGAAGGAGTACCCTTCTGAAAATTATTCAGTGACAGAAAAGCAAATAATATGATCAACTTTTACAATCAACAGAATTCAACATGTTTGTACGTACAAAAACATTTTCAGAACTGGGGTCCTAATGTTGAACTCCTCACACTGTTTTGTTTTTTTTTAAACCAAGACAAAGAGTCAAGTGCAACTCCCATTGCCTTACAATACATTTTTCTTGCATGCTTTCTTTGAAGACAACTTGCACTGAACAAAGCTTCTATGATTTTATCTTTTCTGTTTGCAGAAGGCATTTGCATAAATTAAAACTCTAGGCACTCGTTTATGAAATTTCTGGTTTGCAGGAATTCTCTCATACGCTTGTTATCATCAAACATAAAACGAAAACCTTACCAGTGTTCTGATCTGTTATTTCTGAGGACAAACTCTGGAGTCCAAAGGACGACATGCAGCCAACCTCTTTTTGCTGATAAGAATTTAAAAAGAAAAAGACTGTTTAGATAAAATCAACCAAGCCACTTAATATAAGTAAAAATTCTTGCCTGTATTACGTATTATGGTTGTTTTATGAGTGAATTTTATGTAGAAATTATTAAATGCAATTTTTTTCTTGATGTAGTCAAACACAAGAAGGAAGTATGACTAAGAAGTCAATGCTATTTACTCATGTAGCAGACAGTAAAGCCTGAAGTGCAAATTTCATTCAGTTGTCTACATATTACAAAGTACAAAATATAAGGGAAATTTGCATGGAATTAGTTTCAAATTTTGTTTGCTCAGCAGAGATATTTGGAATCTTAGCAGCATTAGGAAGAAAAAAAAAGTTCTGTACTTCTACATTTACTGTAACAGAACACAGGTAAAATCAAACCTTACTTGGACTAAAGAGCTTTCTGAAAAAGAACAATCATTGATCAAGCAGCAATGCTCATTGTTCCAAAAATCAAATCTCGTTCAACAAATTATCTTCATTCCAACACATACACCGGTAATGTTAACATTACAAGCACACAGAGAAAATGATCCTTGGAAAGGAAGGGGAAAAGTAAATTCAACAAGTGGAAATTATTCTTCCAGACTTTTGTGTTCTCTTTCTGGGCTAAGACACAAACCAGGAAAAACATGTTTTGAGTTTTGGAACATAACTATTTTCATACACGCTTATGTATTCTACATAGTAACTTAAAGAGTTTTTTCACTTACAGGATTCGGGAAGACAAGAACAGGAAATATGGTCCCTTCTGTTGCCAAATCCCTCAAAAAAAGACCACCAAGCTGAACTTTGAGAAGGGAAGAATTTCTGCGAGGAAGGGATTCTGCTAAGATCTTTACACCTAGAACATAAAGACATAAACCACTTTTATTTCTTTTAGTACACAGCATAGGTTTTATTTAAATTTTCCAGATAAAAAATAGCACCCAACGAACAAATCTTTTGCAAGTGCATACATATATTTATTTCTACTAACAAAATTAAGCACAGAAATTTGGAATATACTGCGATTGCGAAAGCATGTATTTCTATAGTTGTCTTCCTTTCACACATAGCAATATCTAAAATTAGATGCGTGTCTTGAAATCACTCATATATCTGAAGAGAGAAACTTATTTTCACTTGGTGCATCAATTTCCGCAAGCTGTTTCCATATTTTCATTTTGACCTTTGTTTCAGTATCATAATTTAAAGAATTTAAGACAAAAATCAAAGGAAGGTCTGAACGCAAAGCTTTTTTGAGAAAGAACAGAAATTGACTTCATACCTGAAAACTCCAGCTGCATAAAAGCAGTCTCCTCAGTACGCACCACCTTCTTCTCCTTACGCAATAGGGTGAAAGAGCCACCCTGTAACTGCAGATTTAATTTAGCAAAAACATGATCTCTCTTTGTAAAGGTATTCATGCTAGAAGCGTCTGCAGCGGGATCAAAAAATTCATCTGCACCTAATTAAAAAAAACAACACAAAGCAACATATTAAATAAAGGCTACTGAAGAACAGAAAAGTTTGTCTGAATTCGAAAATCAAAATTTCCCAGCTTTAGGGAAGAAACAGAAACAAAAAATAAAGTAGATATACCTTAACAAAACTGAATAGTCCACAGAATGCTTCTATTTCAATTAAGGTGATGTAAACCTAAATTTACAAAGACGACCCAGTACTGTTAATGTTACACCCAGTCACAGCAGGTTACATGACCCCCAGCCACCAGAACAAAAAAGTCCCAAAGCTCTTTGCCATAAGTATCTGGAAGCGGAAGCAAATGTATTCCATAAATCGCTTTAGATACAAGCAGGTACACCAGCTACTGAGATTTTTTTAATAGGTTATTAAGCTTTAGACAGGCTCTGCATGGCTTGGCACATGTAATCTTCTAACAGCATAGATCCAAAGAGTTGATTTCGTTCACCTTTATGAAGTATCTGACTATGGCAGCATCAGCAGCCTTCAAAATAAAACCATGTATTTCCATACCTAGTATGTCTTCTGGATTCCACTGCTCCTTTGGGTCTGGCAGTAGCCCTTCAAAAGGTTCGCCTTCATATGTTTGCTGAGCACATCCATACCATCCTCCCCAGCCAGGAAACCAAGACTGAAGATACTGCAGCATTCCTGTGCTACTGCCATGTGCAGATTCTGCTGTAGGGGAACCTCCAGGGGAATCGGGCAACGGCTCTTTAACACTCTGGGTTTGAACATTGAAGACACACATATTACTGCTGATAAGTGAAAGAATACCACAAGCATACAAAAAGGTCACAACAAAGATACAGTTCCATCTACTGTTTGCTCAGCACTCTTCAGTTTATCAGCAGTGGTTATTTTTAGTCAATACTTAGCCTATCAGGAGAGCAGCAGCAATGACATAACTAACAAGTCATCAGTTAACTGCTACATATTCATATACGAAACCATATGACATTACTTAGATCTTAACCTAGAAACACTAAACCAATAAGGAGTCATTTGATACCAAAAACCACAGCCCTAAATTTTAGCAACTGTATTTGAAAGAGAGTACTGTTACAGAGATTAGTCTGTATTTTATGGAGTGTGCTCAGAAAGCCGTTTACGTGAGGCTCACCTCCACCATATATTTATTGGGGAAAATACTAAAGGCCCTTATTTCCACTCTCTGTTTTTAAGATGCAGAGTTCTTGCTCTAGGAATTCCAGCAAGTATACTACTGAGAAAGATCATCATATGACTATAGACAAAAGATTTTGCTGTGGAAGTGACGCACCAGTGAAAATGAGGAATCCAGTATCGTTTCCAATCTTAGCGTTAATGCCACACTTGTACATCGAAACGAACACATGTCAACACTCTCCAGCAGAACAGAACACAACACCTCAGAAAAATTCACTCAAAGATTCCAAATATGCAGAATGTTCCTCACCTCAGCCAGGTCATGGAATTTATCATGGACTGTCTCATATAGTATCTTCAACTCTTCATACGTTTGCTCATCCTCAATCCGATGCATTTCTGCCTGAAAAGACAACAAAGGTAAAGTAACTGCATTAAAAGAACAGAGCACCTTGTTCATAAACACATCAAACATTCCTGCACTAAGTTAGAGATTCACAGAAAAAACTAGCATGTAATATGGCATTAATGACAGCACCCAAGTACATGAAAATAAACAGAAGTCACGTATGCAACTGTAACACTGACATTCCCTTCTATTAAAAATAAGGTTTATTTGCATTGTAAAAGACATTATTTTAACACTTTCCATGTAAAAATTCCTGGCTCAACTATACCCTATCATGCATCAGAAGCAAGGTTTGCAGCACAAAATCTAAGCCGTGGAAAATAATCTGATTTAACAGAATGACTAGCTTAGCCAGGAGCAAAGAATCTTCTGTCTTGAGTAAAGAAGGCAGGGGAAATGAACCACATAAATTAGGACAACGTAGTACTCATATGCAGTTACTTAGACATGTTGTGTTCTTTGTACTGATTAAGAAGTTGTTAGTGGAAGCTTATGATTCACTCAAGTCTTAAAAATATATGATGGAATAAGAAAGCAAAAGACACTTTTCTAGTCCAATGGCACTGCCCGAGTTAGATTTCACAGCTCTGCTGAAAATAATACTGGCTGTATGAAAGTAAAGTCTCCTTTGCCATGTACTATAAAACTTCCAGTACACTGATCTACTCCTACAGTTCAGGGCTAAATAACACAAATAAGTATTATGTATAAGCTTACAGTATCAATAGAATCACACCTGTTGAACAGACAGGTGAGGCACATGGTGCCCTGCACTGACACAACAAAAAACCCCCAATACACACAGGCATAAAAAGCAGCTGATTATAGTTCATAACAACTACAGTATAACCATATGCTTTCTTTCTGAAGTGGGACACAGGTCCGTTATAGGGGCCCTTTCTCTCTAAATTCTTCATCCTAAAATCAGCCAGAGAAAAACAACAAGACACACATCTAGGGGTGCTTTGTTGTCTTGTTGTTTTTCTGTCAACCAGCCAGAACACTCCCACATTACCTACCCAGCCATATGGGTGACCTGACACACTTCTGATAATTAAATACTTTTTAGGTTTATAGAGAACATGAGTTAAGAAAGCACATGGCAGACTGACATGAGCATTCTATGAGAGTTAATGCTATTTTTGGTGAAAACCAGTTACAGCTTAAAAAGAAGACAGCTTTTTGCATCGCGAAACAAAAACACAAGAACTCTGCTGTACACACACCTCCCACAAGTCCAGGTTGCAAACATTAAAAATTCAATTGTGGTCAAATGACAGGCTGTTCAGTGAAAATGGCCTGCAGTAAAACTAAGGATGTTTCTAAACTAGAACAGATTTTAAATTTAAGAAGAAGAAACAAAACAAATATAAGATGATTAATCAACACTGCAGAAAACTCAAAGTTAAATACCTGCTCTGCAGGAGACAGTGGCTCCCCCTTCAACTTGCTATAATACATGTCAGTGTACGCCACTGCATCTCGGGCTCGATGTAGCATGAACTCCCAAGTAGAACGCTGTCTCTGCTCCCTGATCTCTGAAAGGTTGGCATTCAAGGCAAAGATCCACCATTCTCGGCAGCTGAAACATTTTTAATTTACTCTATTACCAATATTTCCAAGAAAACCCAAATGCAAGTAAAACTGGTGAAAGGTCCAGGTTCAGTGAAAGAACAGAGGGCAGCTGGTCAGAAAACGCGTTATTAGAGACAGCACAGATGGGCCAGTTCTACGACCTGTGTAGAACAGGGGCACTACTTCAGCGGGATGTAGGATACGTTCTATACCAGGCACAGACCACAAAATGTTGAGTTACACAGACCCCCAGTCTGAACCAACATCATCCATCCTATCATTAAAAGAAACTTAATAGTAGCTCTTTCCACAAGTAAAATTTCAGAACAACACAATGTGTGCATGGGGGTACAACCTCCAACTTAAATATTCATATGTAATTCAAGCTTAAAATAAAATTATTCTTACCTAAGGCTTTAAATCCCTCTTTACAGTTTGACAGAACTGAAATTAAAACTGCCTTACAAGGTAGGGGAACAAAACAAAAACTGGAACTCCAATATATGATCAATATTTACTTTTTTAGGTTCATCTTCACTCTAGTCTCCCTGGTGTAGTTTCAATACCATATCAACAACAGCACATCTGTAGACATACTTACTTCTCTGTTACTGTAACCTTTGGTCTCCACTTCCTGAATTTAAGCTGTCGTTCCTTTCTAGCCAGTTCCTTTAAAAATCCCATGATCTGCTGATACTGCATCTTTTAGTAAGAGAATACACAGACCAGTTAGGCAATATTGGAAGTGATTTCCAAATCAAAGCGGAGGGAAAAACAAAACAAAGTACAACCAACCACAGGCTTAGTTTATCTGCATGAATGGCCTGTGTATGTCTCCAGAATTCAGGTTAACGTTCACCATAATTCACAATTTGATTCTCTAGTGTCACGTAACCGCTAGCTACAGGGAGAAGACAAGGTGTGACATTCAATTTACAGGCCTCCATACTTAGAAACACACAGAATGAAATCTCCCTCCATGTCAGATTACCACTATTGTACACTCTATCAACCAAAATAAACCACATGCATCCCCCATATTACTACAATAAACAAACAACAATGTAATTTTCCCCCAGTACTCAGTTGCAGTAAAATACTTAAACAATTTGGAATGCTTGGTTTTGAAACTTCTTCAGTATATCCCCTCCTGTATCTTCAAAAAAGTATTAATTTTATGCTACAGGAACTGGTATTTAAGCTCTTACAAACTCTGCCACAGTTTCATGACCTCTACAGGTATTTCACTGGTTGAATCAGCAACTGTTTCCTTAGAAACAGATAATTCAAGATTACATTTGACCAGCAAGATCTTTACAAGCACTGACAGAAAACAGTTGCAGCATGTGGGAAGCAAAAAACTACCATTTTGAATTTGTAGACATTGTGATAACCAAAACATAACAAAATACCTTCTTTAATCAGTTATTTTGTTAGAAATGGACCATAAAGAAGCCTGCAACACTGCAAAGAGATACCCAACCAGCCTTGCACACCCAGTGCAGTCTAACACAATTAACAGCACAGAGTTTGTGATGGGCTCATTTATGCTGCTCCTCAACAGTCTCTGTTTCAGACACAGTTAAACGATGACGGTTGGTATTTACCTGTGACAGCTTCAAGGGTATAGTCTCAAGCTGAATGTCACACTCAAGCCGCGGAGTCTGGCGCGATCTCAAAGGCTCCTTAGAACAATTTCTCTTAAGAAGAGCAGAAGTGCATACAGGCTCCATGATGTAATTATGATCACGACTTTCCATACTTCTATCCATTGCTTCCTGTGGGTTACAAGCAAATATATTCTAAAGAAACGTGTACAACGCTTATGAGGATGTACTGGTTTCATATACTAAAATACACTTTATTAGCATGCCAGTCCATTTAATAAACCTCTTCAACATGTTCTCTCTTCAAAGGTAGGATGAGATATTGCACAGCCTTTGTTGCTTGCACATGTGTACTATCATTATAGCATGAAATCCTAAACTGCTCTTAAAAGCACCAGATCCAATAAATTCTAAGTCAAATAGGCCTGCAGTATAGCAAGGAGTCTAACGACAATAATCTCTCTTTCTCACGCAAAATCTCTCTCTTGTACCTGTAGCTGACCAGGAGGCAGGTCACCCAATAAAGTGCAGTTGGTATCCCAATAAACACTGAAGTCGGCAACATCCAATTGTTTTTTCCGCATCAGTTTCTCTACCTGAAGTAGAAAAAGTGGAATATTATCAAGATCACACGCTACATGCCACGTGGCTTTTAGTTCTGCATACTCAATAAACAATATGAAATACCCACAATCAATTTACAACAATAACCAGACCATTATTAAAATGCTATACTTTTTACTAAATTTCCCAGCACCCATACAATACAGGATCACATCTTAGTTGCCGTGAGCTCTTGTACAAACAGTTATACTCACTGGTTCAAATACTGCATTCTGCATTGATACATTTTTGATGCATATGCCGAACGCAAATGGCTGCAAAGGATTTGTGACACCATCTTCAAACCTCAAATGGACATCTTGAATTTTCAACTAGACAGAAAAAAAAATAATTACTAGAGACAACTATTTACATTGTTGAGGTGAACAGCAGTACTATCCATTAATAGTGAGGCAATTCATTATTTAATTTCTGCCATTCTCCAACACATTTCTGGTAGTTTTACTTAGAACACATAAAAATCCTGTTTGTCGCTTCTGTTTCTGTACTCTCTAGTTCCATCTTCTCCTTGGACACCACTGGTCCCAGCCCTTCTCTCCAAAAATAACCAGGCACGTTCACAAGACAGTGTACCTCCTTCTGCTATCATACTATTATTCTCCATTTTAAAGGCAAATTTGAGTATTTGGTTGGCAATTACACATATGTTTTATGTACTAGAATCATCGGCACAGGGGAGAATTCCAAATTAATAACACAACACACTGACTCAAATTAATTTTACATTGGTAAAACTTTTGAGGGCACTGAGTTACTGTGGTTTCCCCGAGAATGCAGAGTCCAGGACTGAGAAAAGTATAGATCCTCTGGCCTTGAATGCCTGCAGCAAATATATTCTTCTCAAAAATACCAAGAAAAGCAGGCAGTCTGAGCTATCCTGCTTCTAAATTGCCTCTAGTGAGTTAAAACGCAAGCAAACCATACAGTCAGTCTATCTGCACATCAGGAAAAAGCAGCGTAGTCCTTTCACAGAGGAGAGCAGACAAACCTTAGCAAGAAATATGTGGAAAGCTTCTGGTTCTTAAACACAAATGATTAACAATGTAAATGTTACTAAAATGTCATTAAGTACATTAGAATTTCCAAAGAGAAAAAGCAACAGAGCGTAACATGCATACTTTTGAGTCATTTTGATACTTAGGAGACAGATGGAAGATTTTTATTAATAGTAGAAAAAGAATGATTAAAGAACTTGAGAAACAGTCAAATAATCAAAATCACATATCAGCAGAAACTCAGAGATTTGTTTCTTCACGTATTATCTTTTTATCAACACGAATGACACTGTTCTGATTCACAAACAATTGAATATTTTGGTGGGTTTTTAACTAAAACACTAGAATGTGAGCAAAACCCATCAGATTTCATGCAAATTGATTACCCACCTACTGTTACAAACCACAAAGAGTTGACGTTTTCCCCAGGGTAAAAGCAGGATGGAGGGTTTTTACTTTCCAGAAGTCCCCATCAGGACTAGTTTAAGACTGGAGTTACAAAAGTTCAGTTTGAAAAGGGACTGTCCTCTGCCAAACATCTACCTTCGAGTTACACATTTCTTTTCTGAGGGCTACACAATGTGAAGTACACCGGGCACAGGTAATTCTTAACAAGTGGAAAAAGCTCTACAATGCAAAGGCTTACTTCAATGTTTTCTACAATTCTTGTGACTACAGATGCAGTAACTGAGTACCAGTAGGATTCCCCTTTCTGTTGTCGTTCTTTCTAAAAGAGAAAATAAGGACAAGCATCAACTTCTACCATAAAAACTGGTCAGGAAACAATATGCTTTGTTTTACAGAAATTACTGTGAATGAGGAGAAAGGAAAAAAACCACCCAACGAATTCAGTACCTCCAGCATATGTGGGACACCCAATGGACAGGGGCTGGTGGGGCAGAAATGGCACCACGTTAGTTTCCAATGCATTTGTTCTCCTATTTGTTATGAAACTTAAATGCCATCCATCTACCATGGTGGTCTGTTCACCATGAAAGACACGTCACTCACTTTCCATTTTTCTTCAAGCGCTAGGAGAAGGGCTTTCTTGTGTTCTCTTTCTTGCAACTTCTCCCTTTCCTCGTCAAAATCTCCTTTTTTTTCTGGTGCGCCAATTAAGTGCAGTTTTGAGACAGAGATCACCCATGGCTCCACATGTGGCCGATAGAAAGGTATCTGTAGTGTTATTTTGCCAATGAAACCTAAATATACAAAACAGAGATGCTATCAGGTTCCTGTGTAAACACATCTCATTGCTCTTGGAAAAACCTGGAAGGAAAAGTGGTGTAAGAAACAAACATGCTAAAATAGAACTGGATTACCTGAAAACACGTTATCTCATTTGCTCAAGCTTCTGACTCACAGGTAAAAGTTCTTCTAAAATATGTAATACCTCCTGTTTATAAATACTTGTCCCGCACACACAAGCAAAATACAAACCTGCCTTTACTTCAAATGGTAATTCCAGTTCCTTCAAGGCATCCTTCTTCAGTGGCAGGTTTTCCAATTCAACAGCACCTACACAAAGTAGAAAAAAAAGACAAGTTCGCTTAACAAAATTATTTTAAAGAATGCCAGCGTGAACATCAGAAGCCTAAAATGGCACTGCTTTAAAGGAAAAAAAATCAAACAGGATTTCACGTGAACTTTCTATTCATTGCAAAGTGCTAGTGGAAAACTCCATATTAAAAGGGTTTATATGACCATTACATACAACATGAAGTGATGGCTTCTATTCCACCTTCCAGTTATTACAAATCATGAAACCTTTTTTTTTTAAAATCACACTATGAAAACACTACAGAAAATATCACAAAGCCTCACCCTTCAGAAGAGCAACTGAAAGCTGGTCTGTGTTCAGGTTATTGACATATTTGCCCAAATAGGTGTTGAGGACCCAGGCTACCAATCCTTCCAACATGACTGTCCTAGAAGAGGGCAGCTAATGTTTTTCTGTCATTTTCCGGACTTCTGTTCCATAATTACTGTCTTCCTCTGGAAGAAAAAGCATGAAGAAAATGATTGTCTGAAATGCACACTCTCAGCAGAGCTGACAGTGCTGCCACTGTAATTCTGACTGTAATCAATCTAAAAAGCAGAAAAAATACTAAGCTACCTTAAAAAAAAAAATGCTTTATGCTGTGCTTTTAAAGTCTCAAATCAGAGTTTCATATAGAGCTTTGACGATTACAGACCACTCCCATTTGCAAATTAAGTTCATCTTTCCACCCTTTTTCCAATCAGAACACCCCATTTTGTTGCAGTAACCAGCAAGCCCAATCTACAGTCTTCTTGCAGAAAAGGGAAGACTAAAATTCCACACTGATGTCAAGCACTTTTGCACTGGTCTCCTCGACTTCTGCTGTCACTATCTCCTTCGAGTTGCCAGCATTCTAGTTTTGGAAGCCTGGTCCAAAGGAACAGCCCAGAGCCTTCGACTGTATTTTTGCAGAATTCCTATTGGCATCTGTGAAACAACGACCCTACCCAACCTCCTTTTTTTTGGAAGAGTGTATACGTGGGAAGTAACCATATATGAGCCCCACAAATAGCTCATCAACAGTCACAGGTTTTCAAAGCAATAGCACAGATTGCTGCCTCAAGGAGGGGAAAAAGCTCCATTAGAAAAGCAACACTGTTCACACAGGTAAACACTGCTCTTCACACTCCTCTGCAACCATTTCTGTTTCAGCTTATGTGGTAACCAGACCACTTAAACCCCTAAGCCCCGCTCAAAGTTTTAACTAGTGAATTGCAAAATTACTACGAGCTTCTGCAAGGGCAGCATCGAGCATGTTATTACAGTAAGGAAAAACGCATAGGCCATATCCTGCAATTGAAATACATCAGTTCTGTGCTCAGCAAAGTCTCCCAACCCCACATACCTCCCTAAGCCAGAATACTTAAGACTGAGTGCTACAGAGCAGAAATATGAGACATCAGTTATTTAAATCTGACAACAGAAAAAAACCCCAACAACTTTAAGATTTAAATTTTAAATTTTATACTAAGTTTCAGGGTTTTCCCATAATGAGGTTTGCTCAATTTTAGCCACCCTCGTTAAAGTCTTTATTTCTTATTTAAAAAATCCAGTAAAAATATTTAACTAATACAGTTAAATAAAATAACTAGAATTAATTAATGAAAGGTTTTTTTCTAAAGGCTGAAAAGTGAAACAATGCTGTCATGCAGAATGAAACACAAACATCACAAGTAACACAGGGAAGTTACATTCCAATAAAGCCTATCTTCATGTTAAACAAGTTTAACATTTTTATCTTCATAAAATTTCTTTACTTTTTCAACAGTGACATTATCATTCCACATAATAAAGACCAGGAATTCATACACATGCGGCAAGCACATTATTTTGCAGGACTTTATTCTAATAAAACTGTCCAGAAAGCTGATGTCATCAGAAATCCCTGTCATGTTCCCCTTAAAAAAAAATAAAAATTAAAAAAAAAAATCTACAGGTGTTAGAAGCCAAATCAGAGGAAAGATCTTGCAGAAACATTCAGAAGCACAGAGTAAGTCAGCATCCCAGCAACTGAAAACCTCCCATGCAGGAACACTTTATTTACGGTTCTTATGATGACTCCAAGCTTGGAGAACTGTAAATAAAGTAAACCACCTCCTTAGCTTAAAGTTGTGAACGATAAAGACCTATGTGGGAATCTTTCAAATGTTTTTAAGGCTTTTACACTTGTAACTTTCTAGCCCACTGCTCTGAATTAAAACAAGCCACTTATTTTCTAGAAGTGGTTTTATTTCCTTAACATCCATAGTAAAAAAGGGACAGGGAGTGCTTAGAGAATCCTCTGGTTGGAAAAGACCTTTGAGATCACCGAGTCTACTACGCAGAACCACAGAATCGCTTATCAGGAGGATCAAGAGCAAGCCAGGACCCTCGCTCAGGGCTGGCTCACCTTTCTGGCAAACGCTTGAGTTTTCCAGCCAGGAGGGGAAGGCTGGCCCTGAGGGTCGGGAAGGAGCCGGGATGAGGCTCCTGTCAGCGGGGACGGGCGGGGGACACCTCCCTCCGGCCCGGCCGCACTGAAAGGGCGCCGAGGGACTCTCGCTCCACACAAGCGAGGAGGGGACGGCAGGAGAGCGGAGCTGCTGGCACGCAGCCCCCGCGGCCCCGAACCGAAAGGTCACCTTGCCCGGGGGCGGCCGGGAGAGCCCCGAGGGCGCGGGGCCTGCGTTGCGGAGACCCCCCCGGGCCGGACCGGGCCGCCGGCGCCAGGCTGGGCCCTGCCGGGGCGCGTGAGGGGCCGCTGCCCGCCGCGGCCCCGCGAGAAGGGCTGGCGGGGCGGAGCGCTGCGAGGGGCGTGAGGCAGAGAGGGCCCCCACCCCCCCGGGCCTCGGAGCGGAGGGTGAGGAAGGAGGAAGGGCAGCCGGGCCCGCGCCGCGCCCCCAGCCCGCGGTGCCGGTCCCGGTACCCACCTGGGCTGCCGGGTGCGCGCGCTCGGCGGGGCAGCCCCGCCAATCGACCCCGAGCCAACCGATCCCGGGCCAATCGATCCGATCCCGAACCACCCGGTGCCTGGGTAGAAGAGCGCCGAGATATCGATGCGCACCGCCCCTGCCGCCTGGGGGCGGGGCCGCGCTCCCTCCGCCCCGCGGTCCCTCCGCGCCTCAGCCCGAGGAAGGACACACGGCAGGGCCGCCCCTCTCAGGCCCTGTGGCGGCGTTTAGGGTCAATAAACACAGCCTTTGGCCTCTCCACAGCCTGGAAGGGCCGCCTGCCCAGGCTGGAGGTTAAAATCACATCAGTTAAGGGCAGTTTAGCACTTAAGCACAGTAGGCTTGGGTAGAGGTGCCAGCGCAGCAGCCGTGGGGATCAGTCCTTGGGGACAGGGCGCTAATAATGGGGAATAAAAATGGTTGGAAACCATACCTTAACATATGGAATGGAAGAACACATTCTGAAAATCAGAGTTTTGTTTAATGAAGAAGTCAGGAAACTTGAAGATAAACAGAATTATTAAAAAAAGCAGGCTTTTCTACTTTTTATAAGTAAATGCAAGCACTTCTCCCACTTCAACATAAAACCAGGATTTTCCTTCTAGCAAACAGCTCCATAATTTGAAAACCTATTACAAGAGCCTCCTTTACAATGGTTTTAAATCTTTTTCAAAAAATCTTCCACCGTGGTCCCTATACTCAGTACAGCATAAGACATTCGAAGTACTGTATAAAATCAGGTTCTTGCCTAAATCCCTCCATTGTGTAACAGTTTGTGCTCCCATTTTCAAAGCCTTTTCTGAAAATTACCTTCAAGTTTAATATCCAGTTGTAAAAGGTTTCTTCATAGTAGAATTAAAGACCTGTTTGCCAGTTCTCCGTTCCAGAAATCGTGTCAGTAAACACCATCGCTTTCGAGGCAGTTCAAAAATTAGATTTTTAAAATCTGTATGTCTTCTGTAGCTGTAGAATAAATGCTATTCCAAAATACTCTTTTTCAGTCTAAGGCTTCAGAAATAACTACTGCATTAAGTTTCTCTTGAGGTAGAATAGTTCAGTTGGAAGGGAAGTACAGTGATCACCTAGTCCAATGGTATGATTTTATGGCATAAAAGACTTATGCCTACTGTATGCCTTCACTCAAATGTAACTCAGACACCACATTGCACATTGGGGTTGAATACACACCCTGCGATTGCTGGTTAAATCACATGCATAAAATACAATTATGGGAAAATGGAATCATAAAAATCGCATTCCAAACCCAAAAGACTCCCACTTCATTCACGGAGAATCTCTAATTTTCTGTAAGAGGTGGCTGGATCTTCAGCATCAAGCAAGAAGCGAAGGAGAACAGGATTTTCTGGTTCTGAGGTTTGAGTCAAATCCACTTATTACAGATTACGCTGTGCAATCATCACGAGATGGCCCTTTTCCTGACGTCAGTGGGCGTGAACGATCTGGCATACATACTCACACGGTTCTTCTCTACAGTCACTGGAACACAGGGAAGAATGGTTTGGGTTTATGGTTAACCTCAAAAATGAGGTCAGAATCAATCAGGGAACCACGTTACAGTAAATCAGCCAGGGGACAGAGGACAAACTTCAGAGCTGTCAATAAAAGGAACTTACTTCCTGCTCCAAGATAACAACTATTTAAGCTAGATTTTCTTTTCTAAAATAAAATTAACTATGTACAGCTAATGAAATGCTATTGTTTGGACATAAGAGTTGTAATTTAGTAAAGAAATCTCCTGTAAGAGATTTCACTTCTTGAAACACACACTTAAGGTTGATTTCAAAAGTTTGGTCCAATAACGAATGAAAGCAAACTGTAACATTAAAAGAAATATCCAGAAGGATGAGGGAAAGTATGTCCCTGAAGAGATGGGATAGGAAATTGAATGCAGTAGTTCTAATAATAAAACCAAATGGATAATTCATTAGCATTGCAAAGATGGTAGTTTAATCTCTTAGAAGCGCTGGTCACAGCCATGTTCTTGACAGGCAGCATATCTGCATCCAAATTATCATCACAAGAAGTCTCAGCAGAAAAATCAATGGCCTAGAGTTAAAAAAAAAAGATACTCATTTACAGATCTAGTAAAGGTCTCTCTGAGGTATCCCAGAAGCTGCCAAAAGAGATTAAAAACCTCAAAAGCATCAGTGTCTATATTCACCTGAAATGTCAAGTCTCTGTAGGAATGCTACATTTAATATGTTTATTTTAGAAAATAAAGCGTTGTTTGGTTAATTTTATCAGTCAATCGGTGTACAATCTGTAATTTCCTTTAAGTGGTTTTCATCCCTGCATCTTGAATACCCAGAGGAAAATTCTTTTCTCCTGGAAGTAAATCCTTAAGTAAATTGTCCTCATTTTCCACAGAGATCTGAATTTCAGTTTCTTTTTGAAAGGGGTTTTCCTCTTTTGAAAGGGGAATTTCTTCCTGTGTCGGGGAGTAATAGGGAGCGTTTCCGTAATCCATGCCAGTTGAACTATTCTGTTCTGGGAACGGGGAGCTGCAGTCTGGGCTACATACTTTAACAATACAAGTCACATTCACCTGCGTTCCTCCAGTACCAGAATGTTCTGCCAAATAAACAGAAAACACATTAAACAAGGAAGAATTAAACCCAGAATAGGACAGTTGGATTCTTTATCCAGCACTTCATCTTAAAGTTAAAATAGACATTAAATATCTTCGTGCTTCACATAATTTAGGTAAGCTGGTGGAGTTGGATCTGTAATGTTTTAGAGGTTTTTTTGTATCATAAAATCCACGTCATCCTAGAAATAAAAAAGCCATAAAAACTAATACAGAGACCTAGATCACAGCCAACCCCCTACCCATCTGCTGCCATTTCAGATGCTTTTGACAATGCTCTTTTCTTACTGCCCCCTTTGGCTCTTCCTCCCACTCTCAGGTAAGTGCCGACATTGCACCAATTCCTAGTCTGCAAATAGTATTACTTTCTCTCCACTGAGCACACTCTCTTTACCCTCTCAGGCTGGTGACTTAAAAAAATCACTTTTATCTTTTCAAAACTTACTCTCTGCTGAACGTGGGTCTGAGGTTTTATCCTGCCATTTAAACTTCTGTGAAAAAGACTCCTAACCGATAATCACATTTCAAGAAGTTCTGGATCGTTTCGACCCATTCTTACCCAAACTCGCCGAGTTGAGTCTCTCTCCACTGCGGAGGTTACAACCTTCTGCAGCTGAACTTTGCTGCTGAAATCCTTCTGTTTCTTTCTTTCCATTGTTCTTGGTACTTGCTACGCAGACACCTGCAGATCCAGTTGGATTATTCAGCGAGTTATGGCTGGACGCAGAAGTTTCCAAGAGATGCTGTTCCTTCTGTTCAGAACTGCTGGAGTTTTGCGAGCCTGTATTTCTCACTTTTTTGTCATGCTGCTTTTCTGTAGGACAAAAAGGCTGGAACATGTGCAGAAAAATACAAAGCATTAATCTTTTTAACAAACACTAACAAAAAACTGGTCAGTACTTAGCTAAAGAAAACACTGATAACTGCCAGTTACATCGCAATGACTGTAAGTAATAGCAGCTTGTTAGTTATTCAACAAAATGAACCTGTCTCCTGAAGGCACCTACAGTACTTACCGAATGCCTAGGGAACACAGGCTCTAAAACCCGCTCTTCTGAGCCAAACCTGTATTTTACTGCTAATACAGCTGACTTAAAGCAAGAATGGATCATCATACAGGCTATGTAAAGTACATTTTATACTCCAGCTTGGGGACCAAACCTCCCCATTTTCACTGCAGTTGCCTTTCTGCGGTACAGTTTTGTTCTACTTGTAATTTAGGTAAGACTGCATGATTTCTATATAACTTCTAAAGAAATGGAAAAGACGGAAAGGAAGAGGTGACACTCACTGAATCTGCTTCTGTAGTCGGGCGAGAATATGCAACGGCTGCAAGTGAGGAAAGACAGTTCATTAGCATCTCTGTTTCAGTTGCCAAAGCTGCTCTCTTAACTAGTGTGAATGATATACTGTCCTGCTGGAGTAAACTTCAAATGCACATTTTTTACTGCTGTTTGAAAATTCTAAAAGCCACATTGTATTAATTGCATAAGGTGACTTAAATTTAGCCAGCAAGCATGAATTTCTGCATGAATTAATAATTTTTCTAGTATAGTGTCAGTGAGAAAAGGTATTGATGGCAATAAATTATGGTTGTGAGTGTTTAATGATAACATTTGATAATGTCGAATATTTAAATTATGAAGCAGAAAATATTTTACAAGCTCCAGGAGGAGCACAGCTGTTGTACAGTTGTCCAGTTGCACCAGGATGTGATATGTTTAGACAATTATCTAAAATCTGAGGAACAAGAAGAGACTTGAATGGGACATCACTGTATCACTGTATTGAAATTAATTTCACCTCATGTGATTTAATAAAGATACTTTTACTCTAAAAACATGTGGAATTCCTGGAATATTTTTTTTCAATTCTATTCTTCTGTAGCCACAAAGCTCATGTGATCAAAGTGATCTGCATGAGTTTTCTCTTAGTCTATTATTGACCTTTTGGCCATTTCAGCCTAGCATAACAGAGGAATTGTGTCAAAAGCTCCTTGGGGTTTCATGATGCCATAGGTTGCCAGCTAATGAGGCAGAAACCTGTACATCATTGCTTTGTTCCCTTGAAAGAAAAATAAATTAACTCAAACATTATTAAACACCAAAGAATCTACACATTAGTGATAGTTCATCCATATCCAGCCATGAGAAGAAGTTCAAGAAGAGCTAGCATCTTCTAAGTCACTAACATCCATCAACAACTAGGCTCACATCAGTAGGATATAAGGTGACACTCTTTCCAATATTTACAAATCTACTTCATGAATCTCACCTTTTTTTTTGGAGACTAAGCAGTACCCTAAAATAGCAATTATCAGGAGCAATAACAATGGTCCTGCTACTGATCCTGAAAAGAAATTAAAAAGATAAATTATTTAGCAGGTTGATCTGACAAAAGATGTAAGTTCTGCAGTTTCTGTCCATGGCGACAAAAGCTGAATTTACAAGTATTAGGTGTGTCTGACATTCACATTTGATGCTTACTACAGGAAAGCTGGGGAGAGGCTCTTGATCAGGGAATGCAACAGTCTGTTAAACACAAGGCCAGGCTGTCAGAATGCTCCTCAACACCCATACCTTCTCGACAGGCAGAGAACAGGAGAGAACACATCCACACTTGTGAATGCTGTAAGGACTCCTTGTCTCGGGGAAGGCTGCAGAAGTCTCCAAAGACCTCTCACCAGAGGTTTTGAAGTCAAGCTTGCCTCAGTCCAGAATCTAAGATACAACCTTTCCTACCAGCTCCTTTATAACAGCAGTTCTCAGAAAATGCCTTGTATAATCTAGTTTGGGGGTTTTTAGAAGTAATTCCAGAATTACAAGGACTGTAGAATGCACTGGGGCATTGCAGGTGTCAAGGTAAATACTATGCAACTCTCTACAGCACTGTCATATTGAATTAATTGAGCTGTTCTGAGGTTCTGCTTAGGTACAGCTAATTGGTCTTGGAAAGAAACTGAAAACTAAATATAAACTTGCTTCCTAGCCAGCCAAAAATGACTTTACACGAGCGAATAGCTCACCGATGAGGTGAGACATGTCAGGTGCAGAGTTTAAAACAACCGATCGAGTTATTATTTCAGGTTGGTTGGAGGCTGAGCTCTGGGTCATGAGCAGGTTCAAAATAGTGTGAGGTAGAACTGTGGCAACTGCTGTTCCCGAGTCGCTGCAAACAGTGTCATTCACCCTGTTTCCAGGAAAGGCCACTGATTTACAACTGCAAGGAACAAAGAGAGAAGTTAAGAAAGTAACCCTGTGCGGAGGTAAGGTTGCTATTAGACAGAAACACTGGCTTACACTGTGTGTGGTGTACAGCTGGTATCGTAGGATTCCTCACGTGAAAAAGTGCCAGGAGGACAAGGTTTACATTCGGTATCTGTGCTATCTGTCCCTTTACACAAATAGAAAAACTCCAGTTAGTCATCTGGCAAGAAACAAGAATGAATAATCAAGGTCTGCGGTACAGATCCTGGAAGTGATACCAAGGCGGTACACAAAATACAGTCTTCAACTGTCACTAAAGAGATTAACTTGAAACACCCAACCCAAACACAAATCAAAAGATGAATCAGCTGTTAGTCTGGTGCCCTTGATAGTCAGTCTTTTTCAAAGATTAACCGAAAGATTAAAACACGTGATACTGCAGACAGAGCTGAGCTTTTTCACTCCTCCCTGGCAAGCTGGCCACCTATTCCATTCTGTTGGGAGTTCTAAATGATTCTTAATTTCTTAAAAATTTTAACCATTCCACCCCTTTGAATATCATTTATCATCTTGAGACAGCTACATTTTCAGAGTGAAGACTTTCATCACCAAATAAAGACAGATTAATTCTGCAGGACAGCATAGAATTACCATTACTTCCCATAGTCAAGCTGAACTTTCAAAGATTTAAGCAGGAATTAAGTGGGCTTGAATTTGAGTCACTTGCATGGAAAAAATCACACGGTAGAGCAAAAAAGATTCAGTTGGACTGGGGAACTTTATGATACACAGTAGTAAAAGAGTGCATTATGTTTTCCCTTTGGATACGCCTCGAGAGTACTGGTGCTGTAGTTACTGCCTACTTGCTAAGATAATGCACTAAAAAGAATGCATAACTCTAGGGAATTATAAGACAATATTTCTGTAATTTACTGATTTGAAGGCAGACTCAGAAATATTTATGGACTATTAACACAAAAAGTAACCCTCTTCATACAGTAGAACTATTTTGTGTGTAGAGTGGTTGGAATTAAAATTACCTCTTTTAGAAACTCGGTAACCTTTTCCACATTTTTTATGTACTCTGCACATTTTGCAGTACTCGTATATTTTCAAAGCACAGTACTCGTTGGGTGGGCAGCTGCAGATTCTGTCCTGTGAATTAGTGCAGGTTTGATTCTGCACAAATCCTGTTTTTAAAACAAGAATAAAGCAAGATGTTATTGGCAACATTTAAAAATCCCAACCTGCATCCTGTGAATATGAAGTGATGTTCACATATCACAAACTGCAGACAATTTCGCAGTTTCTGGCTAATAGACAATTATAAAATAAATATGTTTTATGACCTAGCATCTACATTTTTAGATAAGTTTCCTCTCTCTCTTAGAAAAATTGCATCTGTAGAATCCACACTTGAAATTCTGTGCCTGCAGTCCCATTGTCTTGCATCATAACCATAAATATGCACATTTGTGCTACTTATGCTCATCTCTGCAGTACCCGGGGACCATACTAAGGTTTGTAGTCTAAGCAGATCGTGCCAGATGTATTTAAAGTGATTGAAGACCTTACTGCAGACATTTCCATACTGTAATTAACCAGCTTTGTAGGAATAGCTACTCAGATAAAGTCTGTTGAACAACTTAGACTAATATTCTTAAAACTTACTTTCCAGTGAGACAAGTAGATAATGTTCTGCACTGGTTTCCATTAGAAATGATGGGCAACAGCACGACTGTATTTTTCTTAGGAGGGCAGACTGGCTTAAACCAAGCCCACTGTGTGAGCAGGCTGTTAAAGCCACAAATGCCTCGAGCAATTCAAGCCTACCTTTCCTGCAGCGGGGTGAGCAGGCAAAGCACTGAGGAGACCGATTCCAGATTGCTGTATATGTGTTAGGACTACAGGGACTGCACTTTGTGTCCACACTGTGACTGCAGCTCTCTGTCTTATACTGACCTATTAAACCAAAACAAAACAGATAAAGCATCTCATCGAAGACATCGCTAGGCATTCTTTGAGGTAAGCTGCATTCTCAGCTGTAGAAACCCTTTCGCTTCACTGCCACTATCAGATTGGTAACGTATGCCAAGCAAGTTTTGATTTAAAGGGGGACTGCATGTCTACAGACAGGAAAACTCTCATTTCTTTTTTATTTTTCACGTTTGACCTCTTTTCCTACATTCAGTCCAGCAATTTCCGGCCATATTCAATAAAAGACAGCCTCAATCCTGAACAAAGCTCCTCAACAAACACGTAGATGCAGCTACCGTGGTACATTAAAAAAAAACCCCTCTTTATCCTCATAGAAGCTGTGTTTTGTGGTGGAAGACAGGATGGTCTTTCCTGCTGAAAGGCAGGCACGTGCTAGAATGAGGTATCTGGGGGAGGCCCTCACTACCTTTAAAAGCAGCAAATGCAGAAAGCATAGTGAAGAATTACCACTCTTTTTCCTTCACCTCTCCAGCCAGCCCTACAGATCAAACCTATGAAAGGTAGTTTCTTTAATGCTTCTCAGCAACAGCAGAGTTCAGTGCCGTGGTGGGAGTAAGTAAATATGAGCTCAAAAATATCCATTTTGGAGAAAGGAAAACACCTCAGTTGCTGTTTACCCCTTGCTTGAAATGAGGAAAAAGGTAAAAGTCAATGTCTCATATTCTGTTCAGAAATATCCTGGACAATATAATCAGAGAGCAGGAGTAACACTGACAAAAAGCCTTTGGAGCTGCCTGGAGAATCTCTCTTCTCCGAAAGAAGAAGTCCTGGATGTGAACCACAGGAATTACTTCCAACAGCTTTGTTTTGCCATGTTCTTACTTGAACCATAAAATTCTGCCCCCCCATATCCTGCTAAAGGTTCAGGCTCCAATTTTTGGTAGATTGCCATAAAAAAAAAAAATCAAATTCATAGTAAAAAAAATAAAGATTTTAGACTTCCTACAGCTTGTTGCCCAGAGTTTGTTATTCTGAAAAATTAAAATTAAGGAGCAATAGACTGAATGGCACATACCACAACAGAAAAGGGTTCTACCTAAGAATTATCATCTTTCATCCGTTGTGTTTTTAACAAAGGAAGCATGACACATCTATCTAGATATTTTCAGTTAATTCAAGCAACTCTGGCTGCTTCAGCATATCCTGATTTCCTGCTTCAACTTCCGGATCTCTCTGGCAGGAACTCAGCATTTACAGACACAAATTTGTTTGCTCAGCATGTAATGAGACACACAGTTTTTTCCTGTGCCTAAGTGTAATACAATGACAAATTATTGTAAAAGCTCTAGTATTAAAATAACGAAATGGCATTTCTACCCCCCAAAAAACCCCAAACCCACACACCCACCCTTCTGCAGGCAACTTTTGCTAACAAAAGACCACTAATAATTATCACTGGAGTGTAAGACCTGGCACCTCAAAGCAGAGTTTCTGTAGCCTTGTACCCAGTTTGAGCAGTCTGCAATGCCTGGTTTACAGAAAAAGACAACAAATCTTCCTTAATGAGCAATTACAGATTAACCTGTCCATTGGAAAGCCCCTTATAGAAGTGCTATTACCAAAATACAGAAACTAAGCTCAACCTCATGTCCTGCTTTTCAATAGATTTGTTATTAGTGGGCTTGGGTCACATGAGCATTGTCTAATTTTTGTAATTCCCCTTGTGAGCTGTTGCTCCCTCCTCCAAATGTTGACTTTAAAATATTATACTTTAACCAAAACACCGTGTAAATCTGTGCTTACAAGAGCTCAGCACAAAGCTGTGCTTACAAAAGCTCAGCAGCCTCCCTCCTGATAGGCTTCAGCCAAGTTAACCTTGTACGACAAGTCCTATTCTGATGAACAGGGTGGCTCTTTTGCCAATCTTTTTACAGTCAGAGCGTTTTACTGTCTTCCAGCTAGACAACAGCAAAAATTCGATGCTCTTAAGGTGTACAAATAATCAAACATACTATGGTCATCTGAAAATTGACTGAATTTGGCTGTGTAAGGCAATAGTTTGAATAATAACCTACCTGGAGGGCACTGGCTGCAACATTTATTAAGGCTTTCATCATAGAATTCAGTGCTGGGATCTTTGCATTTTGCAGACTGTGGTGTGTACGGCAGTGAATATTCCTAGGAGAAATTAGAGGGAAATCATGAGTCACAAGTCCATTCTGACCCTAGAGTAGACATTCAAAAGAAACAAACACTTAAAAGATCAGTGCAATTATAACCACTTTCCTTTCCAAGACACCGATGTAGGCCTGATGAAACAGAATGCAGCAGATGCCAAAAAGCTGAAGGAGAATGCACAGCTTAAAAGCTCCTTGAGACCAGAGGTTCCTCTGTTTTTCAAAGATGTGTCACAATGAACAAAGTGATTTCTCCAGGTTTTCTGTCCAAAAGACTGCCATGGAACTACGGGATTAGCATCACACCTGGTCACCGTTGCATCCCCTAACCCAAAGGGCTAACACCTCTTCTTGTTTGCCTTGACTCAAATAATCTTTGACAAAACCCCAGCAAATCCTAAATTCTTACCAGGGCGTTTGTGGGGAGATTTTCTGCAAAGTGGCTATGTTAAAATTGGTACCTTACTTTGTAGGTCTATTCCCTATAGACATTCAGAGCCCTCTCTGAAAACTAGACGATTGGCCCTGCTATTTCTTAATTCCCTCAGGCCTGCTGAGCTGGTGGGAGAGGGAGCTGTGGGTTTTGCACTACTGCAAAGCCTGAAGGAATCTTTCTGTTTTCATCAGTGGCTGCAAAGGACATAGGACACTAAGCTCAATTCTCTCTTCCACTTATGTTTATTGTGCTGTCGCACCCATCCAGGCAAGACGACCCATCTCTTCAGACAAAGAATCTGTGCTAATTAGAACCATTTCACTAAAGGGCAGAAAAAGAGGATTTTATCCTTCCAGATACTTTGTGATTCCTTTCTGAATGAAAAAGGCCTTCAAAAAGATCTTCAAAACCAGCACTGCTGCTTCTGAAAAGGAGCACTTGGCTACAAGACTTAAATAAAAATCAAAAGGCCTACCTCACAGGGCAGCTCAAATGCATTAGAAACAGTCGTTGAAACACGGTGTACCTAATTTTCAGCTCATGCCAATCAATAGCTCAGTGTCTTCAATGAAAAAGCGTCAAAATATTTGAGGACCTGTTGCCTGTTTTTGAAGGGAAAAATATACTCACTCGAAAGAAAATGGCCAATGTGAGGTAGCACAAGCGTAGGAGTTTCCTGCTAGATCAGAAAGATGCTGTTCAAAAAGTTCTGTGACACTGCTCAGTTTTCTGTAATCTGAAGAGAATGCTCCATGTATAATCTACACACATTTAGAGAAATACTTTAAAAGCAGTATTAAAAGGAGAAATCAAAACAGGAACGAGCTCTTTGAAAGCCGGTGATTAAAATATCCTTCCTCCTTACTGAAAAAAACATGTTGATTATCTATTGTGTCTTCACATTACTGACAAAATAGACTAAAACTTCCCGCTCTCGACAATTACTTAAAAGCACCCAATATTCTCTTGTGCAGTTTAATGAAATATTTTCCCTCTTATCTCACTGTGTATCAGAAACAGGATTCCACCCATTGACTCAATGGTAAGTGTCAAAAAAAACCTTTCCTGTGAATGTGAAGGCAGCAAAAGGCCTCCTTGAGTTTCAGTATTCATTCCAGAAAAAAGGAAAGAAACTATTAAAGTAGAAGTTTCACGGCTCCTATTCAGAATGCTGGTAACACTGACCACACATCAGGACAATTCAGATCTCTTCTGATCAGTCAGTTGAGTTAAAGACAAGGCTTTTCAATACTTTCTAGGTTCACTGGCAGTGCTGGACGTGGTATTACAACTTCATAGGATTGGCAATGATAAACCACACCATTTGCAAATATGAGCTGACATCCAAATCCGATGAAGAAGAAAAGCGCTCTGCTCTCAAAAGTACTTTTGAAGTTACTTTCTTGTTTATTAAGAAAGATCAAGTGTTGTCACATTTGACCAACTTCATCAAAACAAGCACAGAAAAAAAAACCCAGGAGAAATACAATAAACTGCAACACAAATTATCCTGCTGGCAAAAGGTGTTCTTATCCTCTGCATTGTCTGGTGTAACACTGCCCCGTGCGATAAAGACGCAGGAAAACCTGCTGGTTGATGGGTTCACATCTATTTCTCTTCAGTTGTGCTTGAAAGGATACGTCTTCTGTCTGATAAAATCTCCCTGAAATTTTATCTGATGAGCTGCGGCTCTCAGTGACATAAAATTGACAATTTCTTGCCAACTGTCCTCAAAGAACATTATGGGAAAC
Organism: Neomorphus geoffroyi; assembly: GCA_033558235.1. NCBI lineage: Eukaryota > Metazoa > Chordata > Aves > Cuculiformes > Neomorphidae > Neomorphus > Neomorphus geoffroyi. The sequence goes on along the minus strand of JAUMJM010000029.1, from coordinate 5,541,661 downwards.
TAAAGGGAACCTGTAACTCACTTAAATACAATTTATTTACAGGCATGAGCTCAGCACTCTTTGCACTGGAAGGATGTCATTCACTTTAGGGGTTGCTTCCAATGTAAACTAGTTTAATCAACAGGCCAATCCCCTACTATGTCAGAGCACGTGCAGGACCCTCACTAAGTCCAAAACTCTCCTGGACTTCTTAACAGCAAGAAGACCCCACTTTCTCCAGCCGTCTCACCAGTGTTAAGGTCTGAGTTGGGTAGTACAATATTTGCTGCCCAAAACAAAACCCTCTGGCATCCAGATCCACTGAAAGATTGATGAGTTGGGGCCAGATTCCACTCCAGAATATTACATTTTGTCACTGTTTGTATCTCTTGTAAGTCCTTATTTTGTCTGCTGCAAGCAGAATGTGAGAAGGAAAAATAACCTCATGTTGTATGTTTTGCCTTGCAGACTTAAAACTTCTCACATTTGGCAGCAGTGTCTAATGGCAGCAGATTTTTAAGATATTTATATGGATTAACTGAAGACTTTGGAAAACTTAATTTAATTGGACACGTACAAGAAGTAGTAAAATGCCTTGTCTATCTAGCAGCAGAGGCACAAACATTATTAAACATCAAATTTGGTCTAGCTCTGTGCACATCAGTCTAATTACGCAATGTATTTTGGAATTATGCTCATCTTTGACTACACAACTCACTAGAGAGATTTTTGCAATGCTTTTGTATTAGGCAATAACTGAGAAGTTACATATAAAATGTCAATGGCTCAAGACTCTCTCTCCCTGCACTATTTGATTCCCTTTCCCCTCTGCACCTCAGACACCTGGTAGAGAGGTGACCGCACTTGTCACTGGAGAGGAGCAGGCTAACAGCAGCCTCCATCCCAACTTAGAGGTCAGTACAGACTCTTATAAATAGGAATGCACAAGTACAATTGTTTCCAAAATTTACCCCTCGAAGATAAAACTAGCGGAGAACATAACATTCATTTTCACCTGAGGAGGACATTCAAAGAGGGATATTTAAACATGTATTTTAATCCTAACTCACATTCCTACATTTTTATTGGTCTTCTTTTCATACAGTTGCCTTCTTCAAAATCAAGCTGTTAACCAAAGGAGTCTAAACAGGAACTACAATGTTCTTTATGCATGTGAAACCACAATGAAGTCACCAAGGACTCTGATGTAAAAATCTATTGCTATGGAAAGGACTTGATGCAAACAGATACCATTTTCTAAGCTACCAAAACTGCTGAAGACAGGAAAAAGCAGAACTCTGTTTAAAATGTTTTAAATGTTCTGGTTTTATGTTTAGGTAATGTTTAGGGTGAGAAGAGAGTTAATTCATTTCGTATCAAAGCCTTTTGTTCAGCAAGAAGCATGACAAACTTTAGAGTTACATTTTGTAAGGAAGTCTATTGCAGTTATGCGACCCTCCCGTCTTTGTCTGCTCTACCCTACCCACCACAAGGTGTTCAGTACATCAGGTTCAAAATATCACCACCTTACAAACCAGGGCTGAATTCAAAATGAGTGAGAAGCAGTTAAAAGAATTAATTTATTATATTATCGACCCATTATAGCCCCCAACACTCCTTTAAAAGACCACTCTGTAACTCCAGGTTCAATGTGCATTCTGACATCCTCATCAGATCTCACTTTGTTTTATTAAGGCTAAATTAATATGATTAAATAAACACGTAAATAACATACACATCCCGTGAAAGAGCAATTACCTCAGCAGCACTTCCATATTTATCTTCACAACCCAGGACACTTTAAAACCAGGTAGAAAACCGCTATCAATGTACCCATACAGCACCCACACAACCAAAGTCAGACAGATGTCATCAGGCTGTCTGATTTAAACAGTTAAAAACAGTCACTGCCAAACAGCAGCACAGCTGGATATGAAAACAGCTGCATCACATCAGGTCAGAGATGCAAATTAAAGGGGAATTAGGGAATAGTTTTAGGCATCTAACAGAACACAACGAGCTCTTCCTGGTGAAGAAATGGTGTGAAATTCACTTACCAGGGCACGCACAAGTTTTGCAAATAGAAAATAGAAAAATCAATAATAAAAACCCAGGAGAAACGGTTGGGCACAGCTTTGGGAAGCCAGGAAATAACGGCGCAGGCAGAGGGAGCAGCATGAGCTTTGAAGAGGTCCCACTCTGGACCTCTGAGCCTCTGTATTGACACCGAAGTTGAGTTCCGTGGGTTAAAAAGAAAGCGTTGAGAGAAAAGGCAGCAATTTTAGGAGCTCAGGCTGGATCATTCTCCCCAGCTCTTTCCTAACAGCAGGAAAAGCGCAAAAGCTAAATTTCAGTTAGCAAAGCAGCGGCGACAGAGCATCCCAGGGTGTTTTTACTGTGTTAACATCATCCTAGGAGTCACCGTGAGTGTGCCCGTGGGGAGCAGTGCCAGCACACGCACTCGGATTAGCGAATCCCCCTGGCACCGCAGCCCAGCCCGCCCCGCACTCACCCGGCCGCCCGCGGCGCGGAGCAGCAGCGCCGCCAGCAGCGCCCAGCGCGGCCCCATCGCGCCCCCAGAGCGCCCAGCGCGGCCCCAGCGCGGCCCCAGCGCGCCCAGCGGGCCGCGGGGCGGGGCGGGGCGGCTCCGCCTCCGGGACAGCCCCGACCCGCAGCCCCCGCGCTGCAGAGCCGGGTGGCTGGGGGGCAAAGTCATCGAGTGCCCTGGAAGAGACTCCCAACACTGGACAGCGGCTTTTTAGCCCATTCCAGCTCCTTCAGCCCCCAAATGTCACCTTTTTAGTCCATTTCAGCTCAGTTAGCCCCAAAATGTGGCCTCTTTAGCCCATTTAGTCCTTTTGCCCAGGGAAGCTGTGGATGCCCTCCTGAGCTGGAAGGGGGAAGATTCAGAGCAGGCATTAGGAAGAAATTCTTCGCACTGAGGGTGCCCAGAGCAGTGGTGGCTGCCCCATCCCTGGAGGTGTTCCAGGCCAGGTTGGATGGGGCTTGGAGCCCCCTGATCCAGTGGGAGGTGTCCCTGCCCATGGCAGGGGGTGGCACTGGCTGGGCTTTGAGGTCCCTTCCAACCCAAACCATTCTGTGATTCTATGATTCATTTCAGCTCCTTTAGCCACAAAATGTGACCTTGCCTCTTACTGCATTCCACCATCCAATAATTAACACCCACATAAGTGCCATGTCCAGCTCATACAAGCTACCAGGACAGTATAGAATCATAGAATCACAGAAAGGTTTGGCCTCCCACCGGATCAGGGGGCTCCAAGCCCCATCCAACCTGGCCTGGAACACCTCCAGGGATGGGGCAGCCACCGCTGCTCTGGGCAACCTGGGCCAGGGCCTCCCCACCCTCAGTGCGAAGAATTTCTTCCTAAATCTAAATCTCCGCTGTTTCAGCCTATAACCTTTCCCCCTTGTCTTATCCCTGCACTCCCTGGTCAAGAGCCCATCCCCACTTTCCTATATAGACACACCTTAATGTAAATGCAGACCTGTCTCCTGTTGCGGAAATCTCCAGCCAGATAGCAGCTTCCTAACTCTCAAACAGTTCCCTTGTAAAAATATTGTTTCTGCAGCTTATGCATGTACTGAAATTATCAACAAAGAAACAGGCGCTTATCAGACAACGAAAGCATGGCTAAGGCTTAAAATCCATGTAATTTTTAATTCAAAGATTATGAGCATTATTAAACTTACCAACTCTCTAATACATCTAGCAGGTTGCAATGAACATGATTCAGCCAGGAAGCTGTTCCAGTAATAAAGATTAATTCATGTACAGAGCTGAAATACACAATTAGCTGTCAATACAGAAGACCCTTTAGCAACCACAGCCAGGTGAACATGCTTATTCATACTTTGTGGTCACACAAAATGTTCTCTAAAATGAAAATGAAATAGAATAAAATTAATAGATCCTGTATTTTTCTAGAACCAGGTGTAGGCACAGGAAAACAATGAACTGCCCTGACTGAAAGTGAAGAAAGGGTGACCAGTATTCGTCCTACACCGTTTTTTCTCCTTCCTTGTGTGGCTGTTTTATGTCAGTACTTGGTGACTTGACCTCCCGTTGCACAACAAGCACTTAAACCAGAAGGTATTCATTCTGTTTCCTTTTTCGCCCTATGTAGCTGCTGCTGACAAGGCAATACTGAGAGCCAAAAGAAACTTCAATCTGTGCAGTAGGAGCAGCTTATCTGCTCAATGAAACAAAACAAGTCCTAACACAGAAGTACACAGAAAGGATTCAGTAGATGAACTGAAATATGCAGTGGCAGCAGTTATTTTTAGAAAATATTTTATGTTCTGGACTTGCAAAGAAGGGAGGAATTCAGGAAGTAAATACTGGAACTCACAACACTTGAAATTATGGCAGGAAGATGTGCCAGGGGAAGTTTTGGGTAGATATTAGGAAAAGGTTCTTCACTGGGAGGGTGGTGAAGCACTGGAACAGCTCCCAGGGAAGCAGTCACAGCCTGACAATATTCCAGCAGCATTTGGACAGTGCCCTCAGACAAACAGTGTGAGCATTGGGACTGTCCTGCACAGGGACGGGAGTTGGACTTGATGATCCTTGTGGGTCCCTTCCAACTCGGGTCACTCTATCATTCTATGATAAATTACCACCAGTTTCCAAATGCAGTACAGGTGGATTATCCACTGATGAAATTCAGTGACTAGATCCCATAATGCTGAGATTCTCCCACTTCATTTCTGGGGCTGTGGTTCCAGAAAAGTATCAATTTCTCTGAATTTATTTTTTCAATCACAGAATCTTGATAAGATACCTTCCCTTGTATCAAGAGGCTTAATGGATAAACGAGATCCAGTGGACCTACCATACAGAGATCTTCGATGAGGTTGCACACCTAAGGTGTTGGAAAAACAAAGTTGTCACAGGACTGGAGGAAAGGTTATTTTATGGATTTGCTAAAAGGTTACAGGATACAACAGTTACGGCTTTTTAAAAGGCCGGAAATAGAGAGTACAGCATAATGGTACTTTTCCAGGATAGAGGACAGTTAGCAGTGGGGATTGGTGGGGCTGGTTCTGTTCAATATCTTCATCAATTACTTGAAGAAAAGTGCACCCACACAGCGAACGCAATACTAAACATCTCCAAGTAGTTACATGGCATATAGAAGGCAAATAAAGCCAGAAGGAGCTCATAAAAAGGTGGCAGATGAGCGTCTACATAGATAAACACAAGGCAATACATGTAGGGAAAATTAATCTAACCCATGTGTAGACGTTACTGAATTCACACCGAGCAGCTATCGCTCAGAAAAGCAGCCCTGGAGTCATCTTTGATGGTTCTCTGAAACCGTCTGTGTAGTGTGCAGGGGCAGCCAAAAAGAAGCAAACAAAACAGCGGGCATCATCTAGAGAGGTACTGAGAACAAACCAGAAAGGATCATTGTGCCACCGTTGAAAACCTTGGCCCGCTCCTCTTCTTCAGTGCAGTGCATGGTTCTGGCCTCCACATGTCCAGAAGAATGTAGTGAAGTTAAAGAAGAGGTGGAAGAGGTCAACTAAAATGATCAAGGCAGTACATAACAAACAGAAAAAGACAGGAACTCAGCTTGGAGACCAAGGAGATCTCACTTTTTGGGTGTCTGGATCTATTTTGGGGGTGTCTGGACCAGTTTTGGGGCTCTCTGAGCCCATTTTGGGGGTCTCTGTTCCCCTTCTTTGTGTCTCTGGGCCCATTATTGGAGACTCTAGGCTTGTTTTTTTAGTCTCTGTGCCCATTTTGGGGTCTCTGTGCCCTTTTGGGGGATCTCTGGGCTTGTTTTGGGGTCCACAGATGCCCCAAACAAGCCCAGAGACCCCCAAAATGAGCACAGAGATGTCCAAACCAAGCAAACACATGACATAAATGGGGACAGAAATCCCCAAAATGGGGACAGAATGGGTAGAGTCCTCAAAACGTGCCTAGAGACCATAAAAACAAGCCCAAAGGTCCCCCAAAAGGGCACAGAGATTCCAAAAATGGGCTCAAAGACCTAAGAAATGGGCACAGAAACCCCAAAATGAGCACAGAGACCACAAAACCAAGCCAAGAGACCTCAAAACAAGGCACAGAGACCTGAAAAATGGGTACAGAAACCACCAAAACAGACACGGAGACCCCCAAAATGGGCCCAGAGACCTCCAAAACAAGCCAAGAGACCTCAAAAGTGAGCCCAGAGACCCCTAAAATCAAGAATCATAGAAGCAACTCAGTACTGCACTAAATTCTCTAATACAAGAACTACTGGGACTCACTGAAATTAGTTAAGAGGTCAGTTTAAATGCAGTAAAAGTACTTATTCACACAGGTGCTTGTGGAGGCGGATTGTACCGGGAAATCCAAAAGGTAGAAGAAAAATGAATGGCAATATAAATGAATACTAAAGGCTGGGACAAACTCTTGAACATCTTGAATCCAATTGCAGCTAATGCTGCAGAACTATGAGGAGTGCAAAGAGCAGGTATCAACCAGGCTTATTTGCTCTTCCCAAAAAGCATCTCTCGCTGCACCGTCAGAGACAAAATGTAGAAGGTGTTTTTTATGCCCTTATGTTCCTTTTGCATGTTCTGAGACAAAAGACGCTGAAGTTGCACAGCTGTTATCACAGTTCTCTGTCCAGGGTAAAACTACAAAGCAAGTCATTGGTTTTGTGGTTCCTTTTATTGACTATGAAGGCACACTTTGTCATCTTGCTCATTTTCCATTGTCCTGTGTAAGAACATAGTCAGCAGTATTACATTTTCAGTTGTCAAACAAGCAGATATTAACAATGTTATAGGAAATAACTACTGTGCCTGTTTTTCAGTAATTCCTTTTTGTAGAAAACCAGTTGATTTTCTTCTTTTCCCTTTTTACAGACTCCATGCTGGGCTAAATCCATAGTTCATCCAATATCCAAATGTTGAGCCACTTACGTACACTTACTGATTAGCTGAAGTAGTCAAAAAACATGAATCAGACTCTAAGAAGTAGAAAGAATGGCCTATAGTAGAGTGGCCTTCGATTAGTTTTATTTGCCTTCTGTTTTCTGAGCCTGCGTGGCACCTTTTGATCCTATTTCCTCAAGAAACAAAAGCCCACAGACTTAAGAGTCCCGTTTGCATTAAGGAAAACTGAAATTGTCATTTCTTTCATTCAAGAGTTGAAGCCTTAAGAAAAATACCAGATGTTGCAAAATATACGATAGAATTGGAAGTACTGGTAATACTGGGATAGAAACAAGGTATGAAACATGGCTGGGTCCTGAGTTTAACTCAGAATTCTGGCCACAGTTTTCAATAGCTAATAGAAGAAATCAGATGTGGTTTTCAATCCATTTTTCATACAGAGAAAGCAAGCTGGGAAACTCAAGCTGCCATCCAGATGTCCTCTGAATTTTGTAGCTTTGATTCAAATTTGTTTCCAGGGTGATACTGGGAGACAGAGGGAAAGAGAGATATTGACATCAGCTGTGAAGGTGATAATTTAGATGATCCTCTCATTTGTTGCATGAAGTAGGTTCCAGCACTCCTTGTTTCAATGTGTTGCAGTGTTTTACGTGAGTTCTCAGACAACCCAAGGCACTGTGTGTTTAACCTCCCTTATCATAAATTCAGGCTTAGGCTCACACTGGAGGTTTCTGTAGCTTCACAGATCTGTTCAGTGTGTTGTTACTTTTCAGTGGCAGTGGTGGGGTGATGAAATTCCTTTCCCTCCTCTTCCACAGGAATCATCACATCATTCCCTGGAAAAGACTCTGTTTCCTGCTCTGGATAGTGCATTGCCAGTTCTTCTTCCATATTTTCTGGAGCATCAACATTACTTTCACATCCTCGAGCAACACAGTTCTTGCCGCTAGGCACTTCTGAAATGGACCCCACGATAACAGTGTCAGCCTTCATGATGTATATTTTGTCTGAGGGAGGGAAAATAATAGTGCAGAATGTAGTTAACAACCACTGATGGCCCTAGAGGTGGTTCCTTTTCATGCAAAATTTTTATTTCGTACTCAGGTTTTCTTCTTTCCCCCTCCCTTTCTTTTTCTAATCAGAGTAATTCAGATTGAGCCCATCACTGAAAACTAGAAGTCAGAAGTCACCGACCCACTACAGCTTTTGGAATTCATGGATTAGAAGTTGTCTACTTCATTTTTTCTTTATAAAGTGCTTTTAATTTTGAAATCAAAGCACTGAATGTGATGAAGAAGGCCTGCACATTTTATACTACACTGTCTGGTTTTGGACCCCTGTCCAAAGGAGACTTGGAGCATAGATCAAGTAAATCTAGCTCCCATGAGCTGTTTGAAGAAGCGATTGACCAGGATCTAGGGAAGACAGATACGGAGTATTCAAGGTTCATGTTCCTGCTGTTCCAAGAAGCAACAATACCTGCATTAAAAAGCAGCCTTTGGGTAAGGATCCGCACGGCACAGAAATTGTGGGTATTTATTCGGGTTCTTAGGATCAGCCAAGAAATTAATTTCTTTCCAGTAGAGAATCAAATACAAAATTTTCATGGATAGACATGAACCTTGTGTCCTACTTGCTGTACTCTCTTAGAGAAGGTAAATAAAGCCTTTGCTAAGGCTTGGACCACTACATTTTATTCAGAAGGATGCTGCCGTTCAGACACTGTAGGTTATTGTTCACAATTGCTTGGAGATATTTGGGTATGGTAAGTCAAATCATCACATTCATCCAAAGTTCATCACTTACAAAAACCAGAACATTTAGTAAGGAAAGGTCAGCTCTCATCATACAAAAAAACCAAAAGTCCTCAAAATTGGGTTTGGAACCATTGCAAGAATGTTCCACACAGACTGTGTCTCAGGTAACAATTCTCCCCCTTGTGAGCAAGCTTCCTTGCCTGACTTTATCTCCTACTCTGTGCCATGGTCCAAGACTTAATGGGAACATTTGGAAGACACATTTCAAGCTATTACTGCGAAACCAAGAGAAGAAAATGATAGCTTGAGACATGTGAAGTACAACTCATTAAGTATTACAGCATCACTTTCCAGCTGACATATCCTGGATTTCAAATTTCTTCTGCAAATTTACATCTTCTGGAATGAAAAAGAGGAAGAAGAGCAAAGCATTCTTCTGTCCAGTTCACGAGTGAGTAAGGCAAATGTGAAAATGAGAACACATTACATTCAAATGAGTAGATACACCAGAATTTGTATTGAAGGTTCTGGAGATTCTTTGAAGCTTTGGACAATTTACAGCTTACTAATAATTCAGAATGACATTATGTGCCCATGCTTGAAAAAAATGAAAGGGCAAGAGGGAGGGGAAAGAAAAAAATCCAAGACTCACCAATACGATTATTTGTGTGGTCTCTCACTCGAGAATCAACAGGGCAATCTGGGGCATTTGCTTTGCTCTGTGTCACCTCGGTCACACTCAGATCAGGACTATATGCTTTTTCTGCGCTGGAGACAAAGTTATTGTTGGTTTCCAAAGGGAGGATTCTGTCAATTAACTCCTTCTCTTCAGGCTCACTGTCAGGAGTGAGTATGATCTTCTGGCAATACAAAGCAGAGAGCAGAAGTAGGGTGAAGGTACAAATCATCATGCACTGAAACTATGATAGATGATTGCGACCAGATTTATTAGAATAAGTACTATCTAGTACATGCGCACCTGTACAACATCTGAAAGCAATTTGATTAAAAAAAGGAACAGTCTAAAGGGTATTTTAGTAGATAGGAACAATTAACGAGCCTCATAAACTGAGAAGACTCAGAAAATGAAAGCTGCTATAATGTTACTGGAAGTGGGGGAATCAAATGGAGCTGTGCTGGTTTCAGCAGCTGAGCAACTGCTTTCTGTTGATATTTGTCTCATTCATCTGCCAACTATACTGTTAAACCAGAAGCTGCTCTTGATGGAAAGCCTTCTGGACAAACAATACCCACTGTGTACCCATACTACAGCCTGCCACATCCTGCAAAGAGGGAGACAGAGGAGCACAAATCCCACTTGTGTAACTGGACCAGTAAGATAAAATGGGACTGACAGACAAAGTTCTCCCAGGAGGTAGACAACGCACGTTCATCCCGGTGATTTTGGATCTTGTCCCACAGAAAGCAGCATGATTAGCACAAACCCAAACCAAATACTCCCTTCACAAGCAAGACTGGCAGCATGACATTATTTAACACCACATTAAATATAGCCCAAGACAGGAAAGTAACAAGTCCTAGTACATCTCATTGCTCCACCTAGAGGATCAGGAGTTGTAGAGGAAAGTCCAAACAAAAAGGCTGGCACTCTTTAACAGGACATTTAAACATATCATTATTTACATTGGAATGGAAAGTGATCTGTTTTGGAATGTTGTTCACACTTACTGCAGATTTGTTCACTAGATCAGAACCTGCAATGGAAAGAGGAAAAATTATCAGAATTCACAGCAATCACAAGAATGTTAATATTGGCCCTGAAATATCACCTAGCCATGTCCTAAACTACTGCCCAGCTGAATTATGCTGTCTGTACCACAGAGGGCACGCTTAGATGACATGGCTGAGGTGACATAAACTGTGAGGTCCTGCTCTCCCCAGAGCCCTCTGTGGCCACCCCTATCACCCTCCCGCACCACAACTGGTATTTGTCTAATGAAACGAGGAACCGATGAACTGAGTAAACTTTCTAAATAAGCAGAAGACATATTTAAATAAAAAAAAAGGTTAAAAAGAGGTGTTAAACTGCATTCCTGACTAAATGAGTGGACAAAGTCCTGATATCTGGTGATTAGGAGAATCTAATACAACAGAAGAGAACAGGTCAGTCAATGCGAATGGAAGTGTGAGAGCGGATTAGTCAGTTGGGGGAAATGTGTGCATTGTAGGGGTTCTGTAGCCATAGCAACCTGTAACACCCACTATTTTGGAACACATCTCCCACATTTGCGTGCCTAGGAATTACCTGGGCGTTGTTCCCGTAAAGCCTGCCAGCACTTATGCATCACCCAACCATTCATCAGGTGCGGTGGGAAAGAAGTGCCATCTAGAGGCTGGTGACACCCAGAGCGTCACCTGCCCGTGCAGGACAGACAACAGGACTGGCCTTTCGCTTGCCAGTAGAGACATGCATTTGACACAAAAAAATTGCATATTTTAAATTAAAATTCCATAAAATAAAGTTCTAGATTAAAACTGTCCACTTATTCTTTAGATGTATGGATTAGAATTCCTGGCCCATCAGTCACTCACCTTGAGATTTGAGTCTGGGTTTGTGTGAAGTGATGGAATGCAGATGTGCTGGCAAAAGAAACCATTCATTTAGCAAAACTCATCGTGGAATGTACAGGCTTTACCACACCCACAGATCTACAACCAACCTGCAATGTGCACATCCTGCTTTCTATAAAAGAGGGAATGTGGTTCTGCAGGCACATCCCATATGCAACTCCAGACAAAGCTATTAGGAGTCAGTACCAGTAAAAATAACTTTTCCTGTCATGCTCAAAGTCCAAAGCCATCCCAACAAATACTCACAAAGCATTTCAGGAATCATTTAATATTAGCATCTGTGCTGAGAGAAGCAGCCACTGGGTCTCCTTTCCCCATCCAGCTTGTAGTATCCTCCTCCATAAATTCACAGCTGCTTCAGCCTTTCTCTCGAGTTCTCCAACGTGCTGCGTGAACAGTTTGCCTAGAACCCTTATCTAACCTGCCTTCACCAGGCAGCAGTAAGCATTGCCTTCCCCAGTGACTTCCACAAAATTCTGTGGTATTTGAGTTCCCAGCTGGCACGTACTTGGAGATCAAACAGCATACTATGTACTACAGCTTTAAAAACTCACATTTTCCTTTGAAGATGAGGATCCGCTTCTTGCAAACCTTCCAGTTCCAAAGTAAGAGCATGCCCACAAGGAGCACTATCACGAAAAGAACCACTCCCCAAAGAGCAAGACCTGTAGCACAGAAAGGGAAAGGCAGCACAGGAAGAGCTAAGAAAAGGTAGAGGGGGAGCTATTAGTAGATCGATGTGTTTGGACTGGAACCACAGACAACATTTCACAAGTCATAGGGGATCTGCAAGAAGCTGCCACGTAAAAACTGCATTTGCCAAAGATATATCCAAGTGAAACATGCTAAACAGCATAAATGCTTTATCTTTGTTACCTCCCATTGTCATCTTCTCTTTAGCTGAGGTAGGAAAAGTGCCAGCCAGAGTTTTCTCCTCAGGAGTTGAACTGGGGTTTTCAGTTGTTTTAGCACTTAAAAGGGTCACCAGGTTCTCCTCAAAGCTCCTTAGGTCAGAGTTATTTGTTTCATTGATGAATCTCATGGACAAAGTGCTTGGGGTGAAGTAGGTGGGCAATTGGTCCAGGCAAACCTGATCGTGTGTGGCATTTCCTTGGCTTAGCACCGCTTTGTTTAACTTGGCACAACTAGGAATGAAAGAGAACAGAGCATCACTGCTAGGGGAAACTGTCCTGGTACAAGATAACAGTATTTTCCGTGTGACAAACACCCCTTTGGTCAATGTTGTACCCCCTGCATCAATTACATTCAGTCATTAACCTTCTTCTCAGCCCTGTGGGTGAATTCTTGACCTAGATGCAAACCTGATACACTAATATATAATCCCACTATACTCAGTAAATTAAAAAGGAGGCAAAAGGGATTCCTACCTTCCTTCCCTTGGTACAGAGCTGGGCAACAGGTATAAAGAGACCTTCTAAACTCTGCACATGGGCCCAAAGCTATCCCATGGTCTCTAAGATAAATTTGTATACTTTGCATCGGAATTGACAGATGTCCCTTGTCATCCTTTATTAACTTTAATTAATTAGCTAATCACTCTAAAGAGCTATGGACTTACTTTGTGTGGGGCTTGCAGATGTCAGTGCTGGAGCTTTGATCAGAGAAGGTCCCAGAAGGGCACTCTTCACAAGTAACATCGTTTGTTGAGGTGCCTGAATAAAAATGACAGAGGACCAATCAAAATGCATCAGGTCCAGACCTATGGCCAAGCTCAGAAAAGGTAAGCTGAACAGGTAGGAATTCCTACCTCTGACTTTGACTCCAAAGCCAGGCTTGCACAGGGTGTGCTGCTGGCATCGGCTGCAGGTGTTGGTAACAGAGGTTTGGCAGAACAGGCCTGGGCGGCACTCACACACGCGGCTGGAATTGAAGGAGCAGGGCTTTTTCTCCACAAGGTCAGATTCTGTGAGGAAGGAATAGATGTGGTAACAAAGGATCACCCGGCAAGGCAAACACAAAGCAGGGGCCAAAGCTTAACAACATAAGCTCAGAGGCTTAAGAAGCAGAACAGGCTGCTGGCACTCTTCGCGATGGCACCTTAAATCATCGATAATTGGAGAAGTCTATAGAAAATGGCTTGTAATATAAGACAGAATGCAGAAATCCAACTTGGATAGCATTGGGTAAGAGAATTTTCAGGTCATCCCAGGTTGCACAGGAAGCAATACTGATCATGTGCAAGGCAGCATTCCACTCTCTAAATCAGTAACCAAGGAAGGATAATTTTGCTGCTGGAAATTCTAAATGAATAAATAAAATGTAAATAAAATGTCCAGAGAGAATATAACTGTGAGGCACGTGTGAGGGGAAGCAAACCTTTTGCGCATGATACACAAGCGTCGCATCGTGGCTTTTGGAATGATTCATTCACATACTGTTCAGGTCCACATGTCATGCAGTCTTCATCTGGGTTCCTGGGACATGCTTTCTTTTTAACATAGCCTGGAGAAAGAAAAACAAAACATGCAAGGGAACTGTTCAAAATCACAGGAGACAACCATCCTGAAGTGTTCTTCCCTCTGTACCTGGCATTTGGCTTCTTGAGCCCATTTTTGCCTTTCCCTTTCAAGTGGGAAGGGATCCCAGCACTCCTGTACAGCAACACTGTGCATGGCACCATCACAGTCGATAGGGATTGCTGCAGAATGGGCACACACGTCCTTTGCTGACAGCTAGAAGAGACCACTAATTCTGCAGTGAAGGCAGTGTTGTCCTGCTTTTACCATGTTCCGAGGCAATTGATATGTATGAAACCAATCCTGATATTTTGCTGAGGCATCACTTTTCCTTTCAAAATGTGCCACATCTCCTAGGTGCACATGGATTCATGTAGGCACAACCCTATTTCCCATGTTCAGAACAGGAGATTGCAAGATGGCATTTCTTGAGCTGTGCCCTAAATACCACTGGCAGGTTTGCAGTTAGCTTGCTTTCTGAGCAATCCTGCTAGCTTTACAGTTGCCTTGACAGTTGTGAGATGGTTTAATTCTTCAATTCTTTTCCTTTAAACAAATCAAATCGCATATGTATGTCTTTCTGATGCTGGATGTATATACTACACGCTTTCTCCGCTCAACACTTCCCACTTACCTGGACTCACTGCTCACAGTTTGCTGGCACATTACCCTGGACCTCACAGACCTTCTGTGCATGTGTGTGAAGCTGAGCAGCTGGCTGAATTAGATGACCTCTGGAGGTCTTTACCAAATTTAAGCTATTCTATGATTCTGCTTATGTCTGGCAATCATTTTTTAGTTATAGCTTTTAAGAGCATCCATCTGGCAAGGTATGACAACCCACTAGGAGTACAGGAAAGGCTGGAACAGAAGTGTTCTTAATGTTACAGCTCCTGGAGCAACAGAGGAGGTGCTCGACCACTGACCATAGTGCCAAGGGAATCAGAAGGCGCAGTGGCCATCTGTGACCTTGTGGCTTTACCAGGGGGTGGAAATAGCTACCAGAGGGTAAGGAACAGTGGCAGATGTGGAAGCAAAAGAAAAAGCTAACACATCAACATAAAGACAGGCAGAGTCCAGGGTTTCACAGGCAGAAAACAGGAGAGAAATGAATCCCAGTTTCAACATCCAGCCTGCATCACCCAGTCACAAAGAGTTAACCACAGGAAGGGGGAAGCTGGCAGGGAAATATCTCATCTACTGTGCGTTTTGGCAAGCATGATGTAGGAGTGCAGGTAAAAACAGCTGCACTATATTTGGCCCACTAAATACCACCAGACAAGCCTGAACCACGTCACTCCCTCCTCCTCAAAACTACTTGTCTGGGACTATTCTCTTCAAGGTGGAGGCTGCTGAGTCTCAGCACTCAAGCTATGCACATGTACTTGCACGTGTGTGTCATCTTTCCCTTCCTCCCTCAATGACCCAAAAGCTTTAACTTCAGTTATCTGAGGTTTCCTGTGCACGTGGGGCTCTCCCCTGGGGGACGTGTGCCCCAGGGACGGTCGCTTTGAAGCTTACTAACAGTGTTTCCTGGTGCTGTTCTCCACTGATTGTATTCATAGCTCAACAACCTGATAAAAGCCTGAGCAGTAGCAGTATCAGCAGCAATCACAGAAAAATGTACTGAAAGTAAGAAGATGAAATAAGTGCTTTAAGTGGGGGGGTTTTGTGTGTACGTGCATTCATTCACTCCTGACAATTTGCAGTTAAGTCTGGTTGGGAAATTATCTCAAGTGTTGACTGCAGCACTACCTTGTGGAGCTGGGTATCTGATTTAGACACTAAACCAAAAAAGGTCAAAATCATAAACAAAAGCGAGGTGGAATACCAACTTCTGCATAACATGAGCTCTTTTAGCATATACCATTATTTCCTATGAAATTTTCTGTTCTTCCCCTTGACAGGAGGGAAATATTTGTTCTGAGATGATAGAAAATATTCTTCTGGTATCCCAGGAATGAAGTCTCATTTTACCTGCACAAGAATTGAGTCTGTAAGAAGAGACATGGCAACTGTAGAAATTGATTAGAATGCTCTTTTGAGGTTTAGTTTGAAATTTAGCCAGAAGTTGAACTTGAAATTAACTTCAAAACAGAGGATGGCTTATGTGTGGGCCAGTGTGCCCAGACTGAAGGCTGTAAATCTGTGGGCTGGAACACCAAGGAAAGTAAAGCCAGGCTGCAACGAGGGTTTGAGATGCTCCACTTTTAATTAAATGGTGTTTTAGAAAAGCTTCTCTTTGCAGTAAGCAGTTGAGTTAGTAGAAGATATGAACAGGTTATTGATTGAAGGAGTAGTGGAAGATTAAATGAAATAGGATTCTTATGAGTTTCTGTTGTGATGGAGGATGTGAAGAGATGTCTAAGACTGACCTGAGGATATGGCAATAAAACAAGGTTCAATAATAAGCAGAGGTTGAAATTATTGAGACTGGCAGCTCATTACAGCCAGATGTAACTCAGATCTTCGCTTTTCACAAGACATCCCTATGACATCTGTCACTTTGGGACCTTTTGCACAGTATGGTCTTAAAGGAGAAAAGAGCTTTTCTTGGGACTGGCTCGAAGTCCAATCCCCACCCCTTTTCTTCTTTTATAAGGCCAGTTTCTCCATCCTTTGATCTTGTTTACTTATACAACTTCTGAACGGTTCTAGCGGTGTGGCCAGCAGTCCAAGATGTCCCAGTGGGAACCCCAATGTTACTGCACAAAAAGGCTAGCAACTGAGCACTAAACCCTCTCTATTACTACAGCACAAAGAAATGTCCTTTAAAAAAACAAAGAGAAAAATAAGACATTTCTATAAGAAGTTGATGATGGTGAAGTACCATGAAATGCCCCACCCACCGAAGGTTGCTTTGGCCAACAGTGGCAGTTTCAGACATTCCCAGACTGATGACCTCACCAAGGTGTTTCCTGCTTCTGACCTCATGTGCCCCCGCATTACTGGTGGCTTCCGGCAAAGCTCGCTTTGTCCCCTGACAAGGGGCTGTTCCCTTTCTCACGTGAGACACTGTCTAAAGTCTTTTGACTGAAGATAATGACAGACTTTGCACACTTTCATTTTATATTTTTTTGGCTGTGATTCACCTAATTTCACTGTGCTATTTCACACCCTGAGGGATGCTGAAATGAATTCTTAGACCTGCCTACTTTTGGCTGCTTCAAAGTGTCAAGTCAACCAATAAAAAAGCCCAATAAAAATTCTGGCACGTTATTTTGTTTGCAAGTTACAGATTGTTTGCGCGCAAACTGGCCAGGAGCGAGGCAGTGGAGCACATGTTCCCATCTGGATCCACACCAGACAGCGATTCATGAAAATGCACTTTTCCTCAGGGACAAAATGCAATTCTGCAGTTTTACACAGTTCCTACTGTCTCCACAAGAAAGGCTCCGTGATAACTTGGGTGAATTACAAACATACTGACCTGAGGGACACCGGTAACAGCAGCTTCGTAAAGTTTCATCATAGAACCAATTCTCACGTGCATCACAGGAATGAGATGGGGTTAAAGATGCCTAGAAATTGAAACAGGCAAAAGACACAATTAGAAAACAATTAGTTCTGTATTAGAGCAGATCCCAGCTTCTGTCTGAAGTGATGGCAGTTGCTGGCAGCAAGGAAAGATAAAGGTTTTTAGAAAACAATAATAAAATAATCCCTAACATCTGCAACAGATTTCTAGCTCTGCGTGCATTGGAATAAGAAGCAGTGTTGTAGAATCATCTAAATCTACCTAGATTGGCTGTAATCCATAAAGATAATTCTTATTTGCAAAGACATGTATTTCTGTTTAGTTATTTATGCAGTCACAATGCTTGAATTTAGTGACCTAAGAATGTATTTATTATAAACCAATAAATTGTTTTACTTACTTCCCTACACTGAGAACAAGAGGGTTTTGCCTTCAAAAGGATGCTGCAAATACTGACATAATGAAGCCCTTATTCAAATAACTAATCCCACTTCTGTCATGAGTGAAGGTTTTCAGGAACAACCTTTGATTTGACTACATAACTGATACTTGTTTAGTTAAAACCCTTCCCCTAGTAGTTCTAATATTAGCTTAGAAAATGAGACTCAGCTATGAATTGGCTCCAGAAGCATACAAGATGATTTCATTTTCGTATGGCAGGGCCACTACGTGCTCTGGGAAATTACAGTGCTACACATTTTCTGATGAGAAAATCTGATTTTTAAATTTGGCATCTCCCTTAATAATAACCCTTAAAAATGTTGTTATTTGAATTTCATTTTCAGTATTTACTAGATGGTATAAAAGGCAATTTTTTGTAAAGACTCAACCAGCAGATTCCCCAGAGATTTTCCCACATGAGACTGGTAGAACAGTTAAATATTTCAGAAACCTGACATCTCACTTTCTGCAGATGAATTTCCTATTGGCCTTTGAAATAGCACCTACTGCCTTTGCATACAGTGCAGAATCTTATCACCCCACTAACTCCACAGCCGTGTTCTCCTGTTTAAGACGCTGTTCTTTTCACAGCAAGACCACAAAACAAAGAACTTGTTTAACTTGCCCCAGGTTACATCAGAAAACTGAAACTTTCAGTCAAGGAGGAAATTAACAAAAGGACAAGAAATAGAAACATATTGAAACCATTTAATTTCATCGAGCTCCAGTAACAGAACTGAGAACTCCTGCCTGACACATTTCTGCACTGACACAGCCTCCCTACAAAGTGCTTTTTCTGGCTGTACCGTGTAGAGGAAAACAGCAGATCTCTGCTTGCTCAGCCTGACTCAAAGCAAGCTGACAAATGTGCACCCTGTATTTGGCTTTTCTGAAGAGGAAGCCCTAGGCTGTAGGAAAAGGAAGGGGAATCTCCTTGCGTATGCGTGGAGAAGCACCCTGGTTAAACAGATCAAACCGAGTAACAGAAAGGACACAAGGAGATCCAAACAAAGGGTTGGTCAGGAGGCTCCGCAGTGATATGGAGTGAATTAAACCATACAAGCATCCAATCATGGAATGGGTTGGGTTGGAAGGGACACGAAAGCCCATCCAGTGCCACCCCCTGCCATGGACAGGGACACCTCCCACTGGATCAGGGGGCTCCAAGCCCCATCCAACCTGGCCTGGAACACCTCCAGGGATGGGGCAGCCACCACTGCTCTGGGCACCCTGGGCCAGGGCCTCCCCACCCTCACAGGAAAACATTTCTGCCTAATCTCTCATCTCAATCTCCCCTCTTGCAGCTGAAACCCCTTTCCCCCTCATCCTGTCCCTGCACTCCCTGATCAAGAGCCCCTCCCCAGCTTTCCTGGAGCCCCTTTCAGTACTGGCAGCTGCTCTAAGGTCTCCTGGAGCCTTCTCTTCTCCAGGCTGAACAACTCCAACTCTCCCAGCCTGTCCTCGTACATGAGGGGCTTCAGCCCTCTGAGCATCATTAACTAGTTTATAAAGAAAGTTTAAGAAGCAGCAGTATCCTGGCTGTAGCTGTCATCCCGGATTAGTTTCTCTGTAAGAGCTATGGGAAGTCACCCCAAAAACCTGATCTTCTCTCAGTCCACCAGCTCTGGCTGCAAACGATGCTGAATTTTAAATCAGGGTGCAAACAAAATTCTTGCATGATTTATGCAGCACAAAATCTTCCAGTTTATTTAATTGATTCTTTCAGGGTGTCTGTGCAAAAGTGTGAGGGAAGGCCTGCTTTTCAAAAAGTTGCCTTGTCTAAAATATTGAAATCAGGAGTTTAGGATTAGATTCTTCAAATTCTGTGTATAAATCTGAACTGATGCAAGTGCTGAGAGAAATCACTGCATGAAATATGCATTCATGATACACAAATTATGACAATATACACAAGAGTACTCAATATTTTTTTGTCTCCTTTCCACAAGAGGGCAGCTATACCCTACAGCCTGGTTCATAATATAGGACACCCGCAGCTTCGCAACCAACGCTGCTTTCATGTGTCCAGTTAAGAACACAGCTTTAGTCATTATTGAGCCAAGCCCAAGGTGCTCTGCTGTAAAAAATAAGTGCTTTTAACAAATCAAGACACAACCTTGATGGTCAAGAAACCACCTTCTGAAGACCCCAACCACTTCTAATCCATAGCTACTTTCAAAATGTCTTTTAAGAGTTGCCATCTGTCCAATAGAGGTGTTCCATGAGTATGGAACTCACTATAGACCTATTCAACGATAAATAACGCACATACCAATGCTCAGCCTCAGTCATCAGCTCCCTATTCACATCATTTTTCCCCTTCTACATCGTAAAGCTGTTTGATTATTAACATGACCTGTAACAGCAATGTGATGATATAAACTTCTGCTCCTAAGCCAAGCAGAAACGTTGGCCCTTTGCAGACAGCATACCTTAAGGTAAGTACCTAAGAACAAACCAAGCCACTAAAAATGATACGGATTCTGCGTCTTAACTTACACAAGATGTTTTGTAAGCTAAATTTCAAGTTTTCATGCACCTGGCATAAAAAATCTTGCACCAAGAACCCATGAAAACTTCCATGAGTTTTTTGGGAATGAAATAAAGCAAACAAAGAACATGACTTGAAGAGATGGCAGAGGTGAAGGGCCAAGGTCTCAAAATGTTTTAAGTGTTCCATGAAACAATGGCACAAACTCATTTTCTGCAGAGGTTTGATGAGGCTGCTTTTGGGAAAAGGATGAAGGGAAGTCAGCCATACAAGGATAATGTAATTTTCATTTTTCTGTCTATGTGTAATGAATCTCAGAGTAATAAGTTAACTAAAACAAAAGATAACAAGCCAAAGATATGAAGCGAAAAGGGAATAAAAATGTACATTATTAGTGTGTAGCCGTATGCCTAAACACAGGTAATTTACCCACTCAGTGACTGAATATGTGAATTACCTCAGTTTCAGCAGCTGTAACTGCTCTCCCCACATGTAAAATATCACCCCCTATATCTCTACAGTTAGGAAAATAAGAGTGCAAGTATGTAGTAAAATATTGCCTCGTTTGATGTTTTATTTTTATGAGCTCAGTATTTCTAATTAGGAAGAGATCGCTGGAAGCAACTCAGCAAGAAACACGGGGAATTCTGAATTACAAATTTTCCCATCCAAATCTTTTGAAGACTTGGTGTTTCTGGAAAGATACCTTGTGTATTTCCTTGCTTTGACCATCATCTTAGATCTCTGTGTACAAGAAGACTCTGTGTACAAGATGACTCTGAGCGATAGGACTGAAGTGTTGGGGATTTTTTTTTGTTGCTCAGTTGTTACCTACACCTTATTAACAGCAGAAATCTAGACATCAACCATCAAATACATCCAGATTTGGAAGGACTTAAAGTTACTTATTGCATATTTGTGGAAAGACTCCCACAAACTGCAGCTGGAACCCAAATTGGATTTCTAATCCTCACTCAGTAAAGATCAAAATTATGTGGGGGAACTCCTGTTGTCTGAATAGTCCAGTCCTGAGCGTGAACCTCCAGGTTCAACGTCGTATAAACCCACAACAACTTGACAACGAGGCCATTGCAAGGCTCAGGCCAGGAAAAGGCCCCACAGCTTCATGTTCAGGTTGGTGGTTCCGTTCCTGGCTCAGCCTTAGATGTGTCATTCTAAAGTCCTTGCTGTACTGGGTCCAACATCTGTCTACAATTATTGGGTATTTTTGTGGCAGTAGCACCAGGGAGCCCCAGACAGGCTTTGTGAGGCATAAACAACATTCTGTCATAGAATCACAGGATGGTTTGGGTTGGAAGGGACCTCAAAGCCCATCCAGTGCCACCCCCTGCCACAGGCAGGGACACCTCCCACCGGATCAGGGGGCTCCAAGTCCCATCCAACCTTGCCTTGAACACCTCCAGGGATGGGGCAGCCACCACTGCTCTGGGCAACCTGATTTGCTTGGTTTTAGCAAATCTTGTCCAAACCGTCACCAGTGGTGCTGTAAACACCTCTTATCCTGCAATGCTCACAGTTCAATGGCAACGGAGAAGACAACTGCTATCAGGATAGGTCAGTCTCCTACAGCAGAACTTATGCTTCACACACTCTTTAGCTTTTCCAGTGAAACATAAAGTCATCTTTCCACTCAAAAACATGGGTAAGCAGTTTGCTTAGGAGCACATCTTGTGTTGTTTGTATCAAAACAGGCAGGGGAAAAGCTAGTTGTCTTCTAACATTGTGGCTACAAAGGAATCTGGGGACAGCACAGAACAAGCCTGTTTAGATGAGGGAAATTCTGAGAAAAATTCCCCCCAGCAGCAGCAGCACTGATCTCCCAGCACAGATATCCACTGGTTTGAGCTGCACAGACCTGTTTCGAGCTGGGTTACCAACGGCTGCAGCTCTGAGAGCTTGCCACGTATTGGGTTTCTGGTGTTGGGATCAAGATGATGGTAGCCAACAGTGGAAGCTTTTAAAGAAAACATCCCTCTTATCAAGCCTTAATCAGAACAAGGATCACCTAAAAGAAGGGAGGGAATCACAAGGGCAGTGAGGAGAAAAACAGAAGAATTAATGTAAAAAGCAGTACTTGATCATATGAGACCTCAGGAAGAAGACAGCAGGAAGAAAAAGCAGCTATGCTCTTACTGCTCCCATTGCCAACAAAAATCTCAGCATTAAGACATTTCTAATATATTTCTGGTTGTGAGTTCTTGGACAAAACTAAGCATTAATAAATATTGAATAAGGCATATAAGATTTCTCTAGAAAATAGTGAAAGTCTTCTGCCTTGGACCATTTATTAACATGAACTTAAGTCAAAGACTCCTTTTTTTATACATTCTGGGATGACTGGAAATTTAACCCTGTCTCAGAAAAAATTATAAACTTGATTACTTTACTCAGGATTGTGTGAATATCACTAATAAAACTCATTTTTTCCAGAACAAAACTAGTTTATTTAAATTAAGACTCTGTTAGGCAGAAACTGAAGGTTAATGTTTGACTTAGCAGGTCCCAGTTGCTCATAAATAGCTCTTGAAATGAAAGGAAGAGATAAAACAAAGGTGACAAAAAAAAGTTTCAGCCTCACATTAAAAAACCTCAACAGTATCCCCTTCTTACAAAAAAGCACCAGCTGTGAGTGTCTGGGTGGGGTGCGATGCTCACCTTGACTCCATGGTGCCTGCGTGTGTGGAAGCCCACAAATAAGAAAGTGGCTTCGCTTCATCAAGGAAACCTCCAACACATTTTACAGAACAGACTCTCCTCATCTCAGCAAAGAAGAGAATTAAATGCAGCAACCTCAAATTCCTGTTTCATTAACATTCAAGGTATTTTTTCCTTCATCTTTTGAGTGTCCCTCCTCCTTATCCACTTGTGTCTGAATCTCAAGACAGACAGAAACCGAACTCAGGCTCTGCCAGGGAAATTCAAAATTCTAGCACAATTTCACTTTTTCAGCTATCATTTCCTAGAGTTTTCTGAAGAAACGAGGAGATATTGTACGTTTCCCTGTCCTCCCTCCAAAAGATAATCCAGTCTTAATGAAGAAATACCAGCTTTATCCCAAAGATGTACAGTACTGACCATTAGTACTTAGACTTCTGTTTGCTAATACGTATTACAAAATTCTTTTAAAATCCAAGGCAGATCACAGAATCTGGTGGGTGGGGTGAGGAATCCAGCTGTGGTGGACAGCAGATCTTTGTCCTTCTGTCTAGTTCTTAGGAAACTCTGAACGGATGGGTCTGTACTAAGAATGGATTAGCAGAGTGGGAATACATATCTATTACAGCCGTGCAAACCTCATTGAAGTGTGCAATCCCACTTCCCTTCTCTTGCCTGGACCCACATTTTCCTTCCCTTCTAACTCCTTGATTGTTTAAGAGAAACTGTTCTTCCACAGAATGAATCAGTTCTAGGACTTCATTTGACTGAGAACTCTGCTTTCTCAATGTGTGAAGCTGGTCTTCGGGGAGTCACTGCACTGGAACAACTCACCCTGTGGCTGCCCAGTCACTGGCATTAAATTCAGTGCAAGAAAGTTGGTGGCCCTCTGTAGCCAAGAACAGCCACAGCTGTAATGGGAAACCTCGCAGACATCATTTCAGTATACGACACCAGACTTGATTTGATCTGGATTGAACGGGAGGACACAATGCAGAGTTAATGCTGCTTTGTGCCAGCTGTAGAGGAGCAGAGAAATATTTAAAGTAACCAGAAGGGAAGCTGTTGTAGTAAACCATCACCAGGGTAGCAGAAATCCTGCCACTACAAAGCTAACCTGTCCACATATTTTGAACAAATTTGAACAAGCCATAAGTCTACATTAGACTAGGAATTTGCATCAGCCTTTCCTTTAACAAAGGAGTTCTTAAATTGGATTCAGTGTAGTGTTCAACTGGAGGGAGACAGAGATCGAATTTCACAGATCTTTTCCTGCACGCACTTCAAATAAAGGTTTTTGATTTAGCAGGAGCTTGTGAAAGCAATACAGCTTTGTTCGGTACTTGCTTTGGAGAATTTGTTTTAGAAAATAGGCTTCTTGTACCTCTTCTCCCTTGTATCTACAGACAGTTTTGCTACTCCTATTTAAATAAAGGCAATATTAAAGATGGTGCTGAATTCAGTGGGCTACTCTGCAATTCAGTCAGGACAACGTTTGAGTCATTTATTTATGGGCTTTTGAGCTCATAGAGAAAGAGTGATGGTGAGGCAGAGTAAGAAATCAGCTTGCTACAAATGAGCTGTAAGTCAGAAAGAAAGTATATTACGGTAAAAAAAAAAATCTTCTACGAGCATTGGCCATTCTAGAACTGACTCATACTGCAGCAAAACAGTTGACTCCCTTTCAAGCTTCTAACCAAATTCTGACAGTACAAAAGATGCTGATGAGCTGATAATCTAAGGCTTCAAGTAATGAAGTTTGAAGTTTCATCTGCTTGATAGTAAAGTCATTATTAACAAGTGAGAATTAATTGAATATTAAACAAAACCCAAACTGTGGACTCAAGTGAGGTAGAACATGGTTTAAAATATGATCGATAAGCTGTGATTTGCTCACACTAAACAGCATCCCAGCAAGATGTACATATTAATTCCAGATAATGGATGATTTTGCAGTGCGTCTGAATGTTCACAATGAGTATCAGAAACCCAGCTTTTCTCTCTGCTCCTTTCATTTTGAGAACTAAACACCGAAAGTGATGTCAAGTAGCAAAAATATTATCTTTTTTCTATTGCCTTTTTCCAGGCTGGGCAAGATTATCTGAATGCCCTCCGAAACACTCCCTCAGGTGGGTAAGGACTCAGGACTCCAATCCCACAGAAGAACAGCAATCCTTCTGTATTTTAGGAGGGAGGCGGCAGCAGGACAAAACCAGGGCAAAACAGAGCAAATGTGCAATGTGGGAGTGGAATTTACAACTAAAGACACAAGGACAAACTCCTACTCTTACCAAAAGACCCAGGAGGATCTTTTTCAAATGTCCATGAAGAGGATGCAGGACTTGGCGTCAGTTTCTTGTTACAAAATCTCCTGATAGCCCAGATGCTGTGCTATATCGTTGATTGACACTGTACAGACATGTACATGCCTTTATTTCCACTGCAAGGGAAAACAGCCAATTCCAGCATCCAATGCAACATGCAATTACCTACTTGACCCTACCTGTGCAGAGAGCCTCTGCTATTGACCTTTTTGCGTGTGCAGAAGTGTCAGGAAATTACCTGGAGTGATGCCAGAGGCTGAGGGCTCGATGCCATGTGACCCACTGGGGAGGAGGGGGTAACTGGTGGCGGGGGGGCGGGGGGGAGAAGCAAACCCACAAGAGATGATATGATCTGAGCAGGCAGCTAGCTTGCATCTACAGTACCAGCTGAGTGCAACCAGTGGGCTATGTCTATTTTAAGCCCATTTGATGCAGAAATAATAGCCCATTCATGAGGAAGTCAGTATTGGAAGGGTTGGCGGTTGTAAAAAAGGAAGCTATTTTATTGCCTTGTTTGCCTTTAAACCTTTCAGTTTGTCAGTCCTGACTCACATGAGCAGAGTGAGCAGAAGACCTCTGAACCAAGCTCTGCAAGGAACGTGCCTTTCACAGAGCACCTGGCCACAGAGGCACAAATAAATGCCATTCACCCAAACAAACACGAATGGTCTCCCATCCTTCCCAAATATTTCCTCATTCCCTAGCTGTGATGTGCCCAGAGATGCAGAAACACTAGCAATGCTAACAAAAAAGTTGCAGATCATAGCTCACATCCCCTGCAAAGTTCCCAGAGAGGGCAAACTCTCCTGGCTGCGCTGCTTTCTACCTTTATCTCCTGACAGCTCTGTTTTCTTTCTTTATCACCTCATGATGCACAAAGCCACCCAGCACCCAACCCATGGGCAGGGCAGGATAGCCCTACAGCCCAGGGTGCCCCCACACCTCTCCAGGCTCCTGCATCCCAAAGGGCTGCAGGATCCTGGTGCCATCCTGCCTTACCTGTGGGGCTGTCTGGGTGCCCTGGAGAAGCAGTAGGAGCCACAGTTCTAGTGGTAGGCTGCAGGCAGCCATCTGCAGTGCTGTTAAATCTCCCCAGCTCTCAGCATTGCAGGTTAGACAAGCAGGTTGCTCCTTCTGGAGGCTGAGATCCTCCCAGGGTCCAGCCCAGTGTGGTTCTGTTTCTGTTCATTCAGTTCTGAGGCATTCCAGCTGTTCAAGGCAAGCAGGACACAGACTTTGAGACTCAAGCTGAGAAAAAAATTCAGAAGGAAGAGGGAGGGAGGGCTGCCCAAAAAAGAAAAGTGAAAAAAAGAACAAAACAAAACCACATTAATGACTATCCTGAAGCCGCTGGGTTTCTGCGAGTTGGTCGCGCGTATCAAGGTTGTCACTCGAGGCGCACAGCTGGCTGTGCAGGGAACACAGGCTCCCGAGGAGAGCACTTCACCAGCCCAAAGCCTCGGCCAGGCAGGAGTCCAAGCCCTGCCCCATCCATCCGCCACACTCCCAAGAGCTGCAAGCAAGCCTCAAGAGAGTTCCCAGTAAGAAACACTCATTTTTTCAGTACAGTCATTTTACTCCTGTTTGGATGACCGTTTGACAACTCACAACCAACAAGGGTGACTCCACAAAGGTTTAGGCTTCACATATTGCCATTTAAACACCAACACACCACACAGCATCCTCTCGAGAATCCTTCTCTTTCCTCCAGTCCCACCTGAAATGAATTCCTCTTGCTGACAATAAACCTTTGGGCTGCTCCTTGTCACTTTGCTCACTTTCATTGGTTCTCTGGATAACGGTTCTTGGCTCGGGTGCCTGGGAAGGTTTCCGTTGGTTTAAGGTGTCACAGAGCTTTCTTATCTACCCTAAAGGTTTTATCAAAAGTAAAAGTTAGCCACTTCAAAAAGGGCAGACTGCCTTGAAAGCCTCTCTTAGGTGCTCAGGAAAATAATGAGAATTTGAATTCTCAGTTATTTTTTTTTTTCACTCTCACCCTTATCAGCAAAAAGAAAAATAACCCTAAAAGAAATTATAAGAGACTGAAAGCCTTTTGAAACCAGTTGTTTTATCAAAGCCCCACATCACAACAGAGAAGGAAAGACAAGAGCATTCCATAGGGACTCTGGGATGATGTAAATATCTTTAATTTGCAGTTGTAACTCCTCTTTTTAACTGATTGTCTCTCTTTCTTTATCCAGAACACCACCTTCTAAAGCCCAGGTGTTTTCAGAACGTTGCACACACTTGTGTTTGACACATAACTCAGACCTCCTGTCTTCACTCTGTCAGGTTACTTCTCAGTTTCTAAACTCTCTCAGCTATAAAAGGTGATGCTGGTAGGCAAATAGTGTGAATGATTTTTTTAACCCACTGAGTAACTTCAATCAAATTTGGATGAGGACACGGTGTCGTTAAGTTTTACAAAGTTTCATGGAAGGAGGTGACTTGGTTAGAGAGGCAAGATTTAGTAACACTTACTGAGGGAAAGGCTGCAGTGGAAGAAAGAATCCATCCAAAATGAAACCAGGCTTCCCAGCTGCCATCCTTCTCAGTTCAGGAATCCATTCTTGATTGAACTGGATACTTAAAAGAATGGGAAGCGGAAAGGCATTATTGTTCCTGCTGGATTTTCGGAAAGGCTATTACATCACAGAAAGCTATTTCAGGTCTGCAATAAAAGTAAAAACAATGAGAAAGGTGAAGAGGTTGTGTTTATAGGAATGTTCTGACCTGCTTGCATTTTGTACCGAATGCATTAATTTCAGCCTCTGTGTGTTTTGAATTCAAATACAATGAAAGGGGCTTTCCAAAGTCCTGTCAGTAACTGGAAGAAGCACCTCTGTGTTATAACAAACCCACACTATTGTTCTCTGAGTGTTGCCTGTATTTCCTAGAAAATAATCCTCTATGTTAATATGAAAAAAAAGCAGAACAAATAAAAGAAAACAAACAATCCCTATTTTTCTGTTCCTTCAACAAAGGACAATATCTATCAGAAAAAAACAGGGAAAGCCCCTATGAGCATACAATTATTATGTTTATTTGATTACATGCATGAGTTTAACACCTGAATTTTCTTTTGTTGTAGATGTTTACTGCAGCAATGCCCAAAGACACAGTTGCTTGACATTTTCTGTTTTTACTAATTCAGTTAATGCCGAGCTTAGCTAATGCTTAAGTAATTTTTATACTGTAGAAGCAGTATTGTTACAGACACCCCCAGGCAACAGCACTCATGACATTTTCTAATTTTGAAGTGGCTGATTTTAGTCTCATATGGTACTTCTAGAAGGGTTTCTTGGGGGTTTTAATATGTATATTCAGCCATAATATATCTAGCTATATCAGTGATAAAAAACACTGAGAGAAGTGTCATCTCTAAGCTTCAGTCAAACAGATATGATGCAAACCAAGATATGATGATATGCCTGTCATTTTATTCACTTTTTGATTGGCTTAAGCCACTCAGAACTTTGATTGAAACAATTTAAGCAGCTAAAAATGTGTCAGACAGATCATGTTAGTAATAATGATAACATGGCTTAATTTTCAATTAGATTTTTTACAGATGCCATTTATATAAAGTTAATGTGGATAACAAAATTTTATAACTCTTGAGTTTTTTATATCAAGTAAAACTGCTGCCTTACACAGTGATAAAATAACTAATGTAACACAAAAAAAAGAATCTGT
Organism: Neomorphus geoffroyi; assembly: GCA_033558235.1. Classification (NCBI taxonomy): domain Eukaryota; kingdom Metazoa; phylum Chordata; class Aves; order Cuculiformes; family Neomorphidae; genus Neomorphus; species Neomorphus geoffroyi. The sequence continues at coordinate 5,512,832 of JAUMJM010000029.1, read as the reverse complement.
ATAAAATGTCTTTTTTTTCTGGTGCATAGCAGCTTCAAAACTAAAGTGCTTTTTGAGTCAGACTGAAAAATGAGAAGAGCTGACGGAGAACTCAGTGCTCTCAGGAGAGACTCGGCTTCCATGAAAGAAACCAAAACCATATCACCAAATTACTGTGCCCACAGGCTGGCTGAGAGAGCGAGGTGACCTAAGAAAAAAGATCACATCATGTCTGTACTTTCAGTAATTCTGACTACAGCTTCTGGAAGAGTGGTAGATTTACACGTCGTCGTTCTCCACAGAGAAAGCTCTTGATGAAGATGTTGTTATTTAAATATCATTTGCGTTCTGCCCGTCCTCCCATGCCTTGCTAGAAATGGAGAGGCTCAAGGGTGAATCTTCCAGGCTCCAGACAGCATAGCACCTGGATTATCACACCCGCAGGGAAAGTGGTGGGTAATCAAGGTTGGACAGGTAATCATCTGAAAGGTGAAGCATTTTAAAGATCCTTCATGCCCATTTTTCACACCACTGGTTTAATTTCAAGCAAAAGTCATCCCTGCTACTCTTCTCCTGGAGTAATCATACTGTAAGTCTAAATGACCCATAACAGCATTATTGGCTTTGGACCCTTCTCCCTACCCCCAGCATTTGCACTGACACAAATTAATCCATGAGCACGAGCTTTGATTTCAGCTCGGTCTTATATCAGGTCAAAGTTCTATAAAGTTCTATAACGGTCCTGGTTTCTCTTCCCTCATCAGAAACTGGAGGAAGGCTCCTGTAAAGCCATCAGTTACACAAAGGGTCTGGTAAAAGGCAAGGAACTAAGAACACCCTTGCCTTTAGCTAGCAAGTTTCTAAACGTACAATACATCCACACAGAGCGCTGATCAGCAGCAGCCAGCTTGCAGGAAATTTACATCTTTTTATGTCATAGTAATTCCCTCCACGTAGAAAGTCTATCTGAAATGGTTAAGTACAGTCAAAGCAGCATGTTCAAGGTTTACATGATTTGATTTTTATTGCATAGTTATTCATTATGAGTCTGGTGTTGAGCTTTATCGGCACTTAAAAGACCTTGGTTTTCACCTCCTTACAAGCCACTCAAGCTCTGAAGTGTTAAGAGCAGAACATTGTCAAGGCAGACGCTTGTCTCAGTCCAAATTCTTGAATTCCTCTACAAGGTATCTCTCGTTCAGGAATTTGCCTTTTGAAAAGCCATGAAAGCCTGCCAAAATCTGAACAACTTCATAAAAACCCAAGCCTTTCACAGACTTGACGGTGATCACATTTGATTCTCAATAGTGAGATGTTAAATAAATTCTCGGGCCACTCACTGCTTCCACAGCTGCCTGTTGTGCAACTTGCACATCACTGAATTCCCACATGGAGTTTCAGAAGCAACACCAGACTTTCTCTGTATTAATTTCTCCTCATCAGTATATGACCAGGACCTAGAACTGAGAAAATGATGATCTCCTTTGCTTTCAAGGAGAACTTCATAGTGAAGTTTTAGAAAGTGCCATATAATACATGTAGAGGTCAAAGACAGAATCAACTGAAGGGATGAAAAAGCTTAGTCTAGATGAAGGTCACCACTAGAAGGAGACCAGGTCACTAGGGAGGAAAAGTGCTGACGAGAGAAACTCAGACTGATTGGATACTGTAAATAAAAACCATCTGCAAAGGAGCGGCCATTTGTGAAGGAGTTTTAATGCTAGCATTTCTTAAATTTTGAGTGTCAGACTTTGCATTTTTAATGGTGTTCTTGTGCTCTAGTCAAGGTGTCAATTATTTGAGATTCATTAAAACTGAAATCTAACTCATCAGATCCAGTCCTCACCTCCAGTTTTTGGAAGATGCTATTCAACTGTGAACAGCATCAAACCAGAAAGTAGACTCTGGCACTCAAGAATTCTGATTGGCAGAAGACGCTACGGAAAACTTCAGTGAAAGGTGCTACGAAGCAAAAGATTCAAGCGTAGAACAGAACCAAAGTCAGAGATAAAAGAAGCTTTTGCAGATCCTTGTCATTACACAAAAGATCTGCTTTCAGATGCAAACATAGTCAGGTTCAGCTATTTCAGCAAAGCATTTAACCCGGGAAGTTCATCTTAAGTCAATAAACAGTTCCCAAATAAACCGTCTGTTTCAGGATGAAACACTCCTCCATCATTTACCGGAAACTATTTATGATCTTACTGCACTCTCTGTATTAACTTTCCTTTTCCTTTTTATTCTTTTACTTTGGGAACAAACACATCCTTTTAAAAAATTACTGGAATGATGAGCATTTCGTTTCCTTCTAATTCTGTTCATATTTACGCAAACATAAATACAGACAAACTCAGTCAATTCAACAGAGTAACTCTCAATCTCTGTTACTGGAAAGTCAAAAAATCTTACTAAGTCAAAAATAATAATGAGATATGCCGGAGTCTTCCTTGTTAACTACCCTTGTGCAAATAGTTTTCCTTGCTAACTACCATTTGTGCAAATATTTTACATTGATTCACTGATACGCAAGCATTAATACTATTACTGCAATTGAAATGTGCTCTATGTATATGCCTGGGAAGTAAAACAAGGAAACTGAAAAAGCACCAAGAGTTCCAATGTTATACATTTTAATCCAAAATTGAAAACAGAAATGTTTGGGGAAGGCTGGCCAAATGGTTAAAATACAAGAGTGGGAGTCATTGGTTTCCAGTACTGTCACAGACTCTTTGACTAACTCGTGTCCCTCCTTGGTAGTCTGGTTCTCCTCATCTAAAAGCTGAGCATTATGAAGCTTATTTATTAACAGAAGCAACAGGAGCTTTCCTCTGCTGACACAAACAGAAGAGAGTGAGGAAATAATAAATAATTTTTGTGAAAGTAACACCTGGGAAAATTTTCAGGACACAGTTATTGCAAAGAGTGTACAACTTTTTTCTATGACTCATTTTCCTCTTCCTAGCAGTGTGGTTTTGCTCTGCAGAAACCAATGGAAAACACCAGCTGAAGGAAAATCATAGCATCATAGAATTCTTAAGGTTGGAAAAGACCTCTCAGCTTATCCAGTCCAACAGTCAGCCCAACTCCACCGTGCCTGCTAAACCATGTCCCAAAATGCCACACCTACACATTTTTTTAACACCTCCAGGGACGATGACTCCACCACCGCCCTGGGCAGCTCCTGCCAGTGCTTCACCACTCTGTCAATAACGCAGTTTTTTCCTGATATCTAATCTAAACGTCCCCTGGCACAACTTGAGGCCATTTCCTTTCGTCCTATCACTTGTGACTTGGGAGAAGAGACCAGCACCCACCTCACTACAACCTCCTTTCTGGCACTTGTAGAGACTATCACCCCTTAGCCTCCTCTCTTCCAGGCTAAACAATCCCAGTTCGCTCAGCTGCTCCTCAAGAGAAACCAAGAGAACCAAGAGAAAATGAAGTCCTTATGTCTGGTCTGCCATTACCCAGGAAACTGGTGAAAGTGAGGTTTTTAACTCCATTACCCTCCTTCATGAAGGAGTGTATAATCTCAAATCGTGTAACGCTTACTGTAGGACAAAGCCACTGTGCAAAACAGTGTTATTACACTAACTCACTACCATATCCACACCCAAACCAGTGTTCACAGCACATGGCTCAAAGGCATCTTGTGCAGGCCATTATTTACACTGTTCTAGGCTGGATAAAACTCCTTTGCCCATCTTTTGGATTGAGATTTCGTTTCATATTCAGTGCCAAAACCAAAAAAATCTGGTTCTTATGAAGCATGACTTCGCCTTCTAGAAATGACTTTTCTGTTGCTATTCTTTGTATTGCTACTGCTCAAATTAAACTAACTAGGATTTGTCATGTTGACATCTTGAACACAACCAGCAGCCATGCTGCTCGGCTCACAGTCTTACAGACCTCAGCAGAGTGACTGTGAGAAAACAGATGAAAGGCCTACAGGCATTTACCTCAGCTGTAGACCACGTGAAATTAGAGCAAGCATCTTTTTGGTAACTCTGCCTTGAAGTGAGATTACGTTCTGAAACCCGACTACACGTGAATCACCTTCTTACAAGAAGATAAGGCCTCCATGCACATCCATGGCCAGGTGCCCTAATTAAAAAAATATGGGTTTACTCACTTTTAGACCTCTCATCTTTCTTCCAGAAAAACAGTGTGGCTAGAAACAAAGGGTTCTAGATTAAATTCTGGATCATGTATCAACAATATTAACTAAGCTCCAATTGCAAAATCTCTGATAATTTCAGTTATGAATGGAAAGAGAAGACCAAGTTGGCCAGCAGAGAAATCTGTTCCTATCCACTATCAACTACAAACTGACCCAGGCAGTTTCAAAATGCAGAGTTTTCTTAAGCTCTGCTGGAAAAGCTGGGTACACCAGGCATCCCTGTGCAAAAAATATCAAGCTTATTCTGCACTGAAATGGAGACATAACTATAAAAACAACATAGAACCATTAGTCATTCTCTAAGTTACGAGGCAAATCAGATTTTCTGCTCTGAAAGAGAAATAAACAAAAAGCAAAAGAAACAATTCCCTATACCAGTCCAGACAAGAGAGCAAACTTTTAACACAGAAATTGAAACCAGTCCTCCTAACGTGAAAGTAAAACATTTTTTATTGGCAAAAAGGGCAAATAGGATGGCTTAGTTAATTATGAGAAGTTAATTTGTGAGAAGCTCCACCTGAATGGGGATGCGAAATCACAAGAAGGGTTCGAAGGGAGAGTTAAAGGTGGCCTGAAGTGCACGTATGGGGAAAAGAACCTTTTCTGAAGATTTGCTACTATGGACAAGATCCAGCGTTGTAAGGCTTAGCCTTGCACTGGAGAGATACGAAGGGAGATGAAGAAAAAAAAAACCAAGAGGTTCCATGAACTGCAGCCTTTTCAGTCTGTTCCAGCTTGCAAATGAAGGCAGCATCGAACAGGCCAGAACCAACGTTCAAAGAGACAAAGTGAGGTTAACCTAGGCAAGCAGGTGCAGTGTCACTGAATCCTTTCACCTGTGGAGGAAGAGAGGCACAATCACACTTTCAATACTTTCACAAGTGTAAAAGATTAACAGTATTCTTAGGTATCATGAAACATTTTGAGTTCAACATTGAATCCGTCCTGCACTCACCAGATAGATCTCACATAAGATACTTAATCTTACCCTGCTTTATTTTCTCCGTTTACAAAGTGGAACAGGCTTGCAGTCATTTATTTCAGGATAAATTAAGAGGTTTACGACTGATGATGATTTGGGGTTTGAAGCCAAGGTAATAAAACTCTTGAATTTGCCCTATCTAGTACAACACCTGGCAGCTAGCATTCTATATTTACTTGCTCAACTTCTTTTAAAATTAATATTTTCAGTAATGGAAATAATGTGACTAATTCCATTCACTTTCCCCAAAGTTAAACTGATCAGTCATGCTTTTCATTCTCTAAGTCTTACATTAAGATTTCATAAACTTGCAGTATTCCTTTCCTTGCTTAAAAAAGTCTATTCATTTCAGTTAATAAACAGCATATTTTTTATATAAATAACTGTGAATGCCAAGAAGTTGTAAATATTGTTAGTGTAAACTCAAATCCTTCTGTCCAGTTAGCTGCCAGAAATAAATCTGAGGCACGAATTTCTATTTCAGACTTATTCAAGACTTAGAGTCTTTTCAGACTTATTGAAGGTAAAATAAAACATCAGTCTTATTGTTTTAGACCATGAAAGTTAAGATCACTCTATTATGTTCAAACAGATCACACTATATAATATATTTTGGTTCGGTACAATATAAAAACACCAAAATGTTTTTTTTGTTTTATCTCTAAAAAACTTGTAAGCACAAAGGCAAGTATAATTTGCAGAGATTTTAAGGCATCATCTGGCTTTTCCATGAATAAAATCTAATTTTACTTTACTTTGCCTTTTCACATTCAGAATTCCTCTGATGTAATGCACGCTGCAGCTACAGACATTGCACTAAACGTAAACCAGATTTTTTAACTAAATTATTGAGTCACTCAAGTTTAAGACACCAACAAATTATCAGTCATGTTTCAAACATTTGGAAATGAACATATTTGTACGCATTTCACTGAACTAGGCCTCTAAGAGGCCAATTCTTCATCCTGGCATTCAGAATTAACGTTACAATTCTGGTTTGCTTAGCTGACGTGGGAGATGAAATCTGTTGCCACGGGTGTCCTAGTCGTAATGGTACTAGTTAGTCATCCTGGTCACATCACTTTATCTAGCCCTAAGTAGGAAAGCTCATGCATCTGCTTAGAAATTGATGCAAAAGGCAAAAACCAAAAGTAAAAAAGTATGTGAGAGTCTGGACATTCAGCTGTGTGTATCGGTTGCTCATGTATGCACACAACTATGAAAAGCAGGAAAAAATCTGTTCAAAGATGCATTTTCATACAAATTGAGTGACTTCCACACCCTGTGCCCATCGCTGTGCCCAAGCAATCAAGTCAGTCATTCACAGAGTTGAGGCAGTCGGAATTAAATTTGGAGCTGCTCTCTCGGGTCCAGATTCGTTTTGCTCCTCCTGCTGAGAAGCACTGCTAAATCCGAAGCATGTCAAGTGGGTCAGATTCAAAAGCTGGTCAGTTCTGGTTTCTCCTGACACTTGGACACCAAGTTCTAGAATTCACATGAAGAGGGTATTAGCCAAAGAATGCCAAAGTGACGTTTCCCATTTTGATGAAGACTGATGAGCTGAACAGGCTTTTGCGGGTTATCCAGCGCTGTTTGCATTTTTGTGTGTGTGCACACTCACGTACACAGCAGCAGCAGCAAACTCTGTTGCTGTGGAGATAGGACATGAGCTTCCAGTCATTTTCATTTGCTGAGCCATCTTTGATTATCATACCCTTTAGAGATTGTAATTCCCATCTGTGCAATTCACAGGATCTCCAGGGACTCCTAACAGGCTATTCTTACCAGGCAAGCATGCTGAGAAGGCTTCTCTTCCAGTGAAGCTCGCAGATCCAAACTGCTGAGCGTGGGCTTGCTGGAAGGGATGATAGTTTTCCAGCCAGCCAGGCAATGCTGTGAAAAGAGATGGCAATGCTGCATTGGAGTGCTTTACCCTTTTTAATCTATTGGGGCTGGTTAGTTCTAAATAATAACTTCTGCATATGGAGGTTTTAGCAAGAAATTAATTAATTTTTGAGGAGTTTTATATGAGTAACAGGAAAGAGAAATCTCTAATGAAGTAGAACTCCATAGAAGTCCCCTCTTCTGCCCTTCACTGGCTAATTATTTCTAAACCCATCTCCTGCTCTGTAAACTCAAGCACCCGACCTCCGTGAACCTGCCTTGACTCATCCAGTTCCCTAAACCACAAAACCAGGCTTCTTCCTACATCTGCTCTAGAAATTCCTAGGCCAGGGCTAGATCTGCTTAGAAATACTGCCCGCAGCATTGCCCAGTGGCTGGAATACAGAACCAACTCTCCAATCCACCCTTGCCACCATGGATTTTGCCTGGCCCTTATACAGGTGAGTACTTAGTGGAAGCCTGTCTTTTAGATTCTCTAACGGCCATGGAAACAATCACAGAAACTCTTAGGTATGGCTCATCGTGTTGAAAGATCAACGCCTGAAATAAGCCAGGTGAGTCATGCCCCAGAAATACACAGCTCCATATGGCATTTTCTTTTTCTCAGTGTAAAGCACTTGGGGATACATCATATACTTTATGCCAGTTACACAACGGCACAAACTCAGAAGCACACACCAACGGCTTTTCTTGCTACCGCAGTGATGCAGATCAGAAATTTTGGTGGGAAACCTGCCAGGGGGGTGAGTTTCAGATTCCCTTTCCTTCTAGTGCTGTAACAATGCCCAGCCTGGGCTGTGCCATCGGTATGAGCAAGAAGACAGCAACTTACTGAATGCAATGCTAGATTGTCTTCCAGTTCAAAGCTCTTCCTCCGATGGGCCTTATATTTGTAGGCAGGCAGAAGAGTAGACCTGGGAATGCTGACCCTGCAAACAAACAAGGGAAGCGATGGGCTACACCTTCCACAAGGCAGAGGAAATCTGCATGCCTTCGCCACTCAGAATCCAAGCGTTTAATCCCAAAGGGAACTATGTAAAACAGGTTTGGATTAGAACGTTAGACACTTAACATGTACCTTCAGATTCTGGACCAAGTTCAGCTAAAACATGCATTTCTCACTGACTTCAAAACTATTTATGCTTATGGAAAAGATCAGTAGGAAGTTTTTAAGGAAGAGAGATCTCTGCCTTGAGAACAGCAACCTTCTAAGAGCCATTTTGACAGTTTCCTCCCTCACATGATCAGCTCTTTCTTCCCTATTGTTTCCTCAAGTTCTACATATTACAAAGCAATAATTCTTATCTACCTGACATGGGCTGGCTCTTCTGGTACCTCTGGAGGCTGGTGAGCACGTGGGATCTTACACACGGTGCAGGCAGATTCTGAATCCACGGGGACAGTGAAGAGGCGCTGGTTTAATCGATAACAGTAAACACCTGCCACAGAACAACAAAACACCAGAAGATTCCTCAACCCAGTAAGCAAAGCTGTGTTCTACCAAAGTACCACAAATGCATTCCATATAAAAAGCTCCTTTTCCTGAAATCTCTTTTATGTTTCCTGTCCCCAGATAAGTCCCTAAAAAGCAAAACCAAAACTTCAACCTCCTCAAATTAAAAAGAGAACATTAGCCAATTACAAGAAAGCCTGACAAAATAAGATGACGCTGATTGAGAGAGAATCCCTAGAAGACTCAAGTATCTTTGAAGTAGGAAGTTTAATATGGTTTAGAAGCCACAGCTAAAAATAAGGCATTCTTCCTTATCTTGCATGACTGTAGGATTCTCTCAGGACAACAGGAAAAGTCTGTGCAGTTGGTTGTTCACAGAAAGTGCATTAGGAAGAAAGCTGATCTTACACTTATGGGAACTGGTTATTAAACCTGGTTCTTGTTCTGGAACTATGTAATCCAGAGCCTTGGGCCTAAAGAAACACAGAAACAAATCAGTTAGGGACAGAAAGCAAGCCCTCTGAACAGCCCTACTTCCAAACATACATTTCTGATCGGGAGCAAAATAAAGGCCTACAAAGCCACCCTTACAATTTCCCACTTCAACGAGACACACTACTCTAAAGAAAGACATGGCTGCTTCAGGCCCTTCCCCATACCCACTTACTCCAACTGCTGCTCGTGAAAACATGCTTCTCTGTTGGCCTGTCGGAACTCCTGCAGCTCAGCAAAGTATTGATCAGATTTTTCTGCTATTGAATAGTTTGTCTCCAGGAGCCCTGAGAACACCAAAGCAAGAAAACAGTTGCAGGATTTATTGCATTTGGGAAAGCATCAAAGCAAACCTTACACAAAACGGTCCAAACAACCAAAGACTTGAAGCACCAAAATAAGAAGAGCACACCATCATGTCATGCATAAGATTTTCTGTGTGGGTCCCTCCTTCATTTCGATTACTTGGTAACCCCTCTGACCCCAGTCAGCTTTGTCATTTGCTGCCTGAATTCCTGTATCACTGCCACTTCACCATTCCAAGGAAGCACAGGTCACCTCTGACCTGGATGGGGAATGGCTTCTGCCAAAACTGCAGCTCTTCTGCTAAGATCTGCTGGGTGGGCACTAGCATATGAGCTATCATAGCTCAACTTAAAGGGGTGTAAACTGTGTTTTAACTCTCCATATTACCACATCATGCTGAGGGCTTTGCTTCAGTTCTAGGATTCACCTGCAATCCAGTCATAGCCCAGGAAAGGACGCGCAGACCAGCCGCTTGCAGGCACAGTATATTCTTCAGTGTCAGACTGAAAAGCCATATAGTCAACATCCTTTGAGGGAGGAAAACAATTCATAAACACTTCTGATACATCTAGCAGGACATTCAAAGGTACAGCTTAGGAGGTAACAGGCAGTTGTCCAAATGGGTCAGCTGTGGCTTAGTTTGAGGCTGGATTCTACTTATGCTGCTGCTAGTAATTTTCTCACCAGCTCTTGTCTTCTCAGCTCATAAAATAGAAAGAGGAGGCAGGTGACTCGCCCAGGCTAAGGCAGTAAGTATTTTTCAGGGTATAAACAAAATGCTGACTTCTTTGCATCACACATCTCCAAAAATCAGGCCACCTGCGCTGCCTTGGAGAATGATCACAGTCATAGCCTGCCCTTCATAAGCTATGTAGCAGCAGCACCAAAACAGGCTGTTCTCTCTGAGCACAGGAATCACATGCACAAACAACAAGGAGTCTTACAGTGAAGTGCTACAGTGTTCTGGTCTTTAATTTGAGGGCTAAGGAAAGCAGGGGCTGAACAAACTGTCAACAGCCCCTGGCTGCTAAGGCTGAGAACAGTTCTAACACCAACTTCGAGTTTACACAGTTGGAACAGGGCGAGTAATGTTCTCCTGACCCTTCCTCCCTATCCTTCTATTGACTTATGAAAATGAACAAAGCACTGGTTTCACGATTTACCTTCTCCTCTTTGGACTGAGATGTCAGCAAGATTGATTTGGGGATTGTGGGCTCTCTAGTGACCGCATGCTGCTTCCTGGGCTTTTTGCTTTGTATGTTGCTGACCGATGGGTCCAGATGACCCTTAGGCTGGCTTTTCTCATGGAGATGATGTTTTCTGTTCTCTCCACGTCCCAGCAGGAACGATTCTTCCTCTGGACTTCCTTGAGCACAGCGATCCCTATCCGCTCTGGAGGTTCCTCTGCCACATGTAATGATTTCAGACACTGGCGTAACTGTCTTCTCTTTCCCAGAAAAGCTGGAATCCAAATCTACCACTTCCTGCATCTTCCCGTGTTGTTGCTGAACCCCTCTGTCATTGCTGCTGTGCTTAAGAGACGAACAGAGGGCTGCTCTGGTTGTGTACGCTCTGGGTTCCGCAGACACCAACACTGCAGGGTCAGCTGTAGACTTTGTAGCATTGACCCGATTTTCCTTCTGTAAGGACAGAGAGTCGCATACCACATGGCATCATGCAGGTTACAAATATCTTTCATTAGGACATTTCACTTGGTAAGAGAAAATCAAGCTGCTCACCCCTTTAACAATCCTGAGGGGCAAAAAGCAAAATCCTTATATTATTCATGAGACATTATTAAGTGTTTGGAGAAGATACGAAAGGGGGGTCACTTCCAGCTAAATGCAGCTTTTCCCAATTCAAGGAACCACTAAACGTTCAGCCTTTGTGCTTAGAAGAAACAAAAGGTTCACTTTCCACAATATTAATTCCTCTTAAATTAAAAAACCTAAATTTTTTAGGCAGGAATTAATCTTGAGAATGTATTTGAGACCACAGGTTAAACAGCCACTTTTCTAACAGTCTCCATATTCCACTTTCTACCGTGTCCATTTGTCTCCTTTCCCACACCACTCCATAGGCAGAGCTGCTGCCTCCCACTTCGATCACCGACCCAACACATACCCTTCCCGTGGGCAAGGGGACACATCTTACAGTAACTGTGCTATTATGAAGAGATGCTGGAAAGAGCAGCTTGCTGGGAAGTCTTTTTCTCATGTCTTCCTGCATTGTTTTGAGCCTGTGTAGAAGGTCCTTGTTGGCCTGACGCAGCCTCTTCAGCTCCTCTAACTCCATGCTATGAAAACATTCTCCTGTAAAGCAAGAGGAAGGGTGAACTATACAAATGGAAGCATTAAGTGAAGAAGCAAATTCAGGACATTTCAGAAGACATTTAATAAAAAACACTTACAGCTGTTGGAACATTGCGAGTGTGGATCATCACTTCTGAGAAATGACCCAGTCTCAAAACTCTTTACACTTAGAAGTAGCACCACTGTATATTTCTCTCCCTTCACATGTACTGTCAAATATTTTGCACCCAGAATCTGGTAGCTGACTAAATAAAGACAAGACAGTCTTACAGAGGAAACAGTAAACTTGAAATGAAATAAGTCATGTAAAAAAGCCGAGAATGAGACACTTGATTCCGAGGCTGATATTTAGGATAACCTTAACTATATTGTGATAATGTCAGGATGTTCATAAATTCAGAATATGAACAATGAATATCAATGTATTTACGACATCTGAAAGACATATTAATTCAAAACTGCCCTCCACATTCTCTGGGCAGGAAGACCCTAAAAGGCTCGATTATGACTCCAAACTAGGACTCAAGACAATTCCAATCCCACATATTAACCACTAACCACTGCCCTTTCACTAGAAGAGAGGGAAAAAAGGAGTAAATAAATAATGCGTAGTTTAACTGGAAGGTTGTCACCCTGTACAACATGTTTACAACTTCCAAAGCTCCTCTAAATTTGCAGAAAGCAGCTTGTTTTTCTCAAATAAAACAAAACCCTAAACCCCAAACCCCACATTGCTTTTAGCCAGAGTGATGATTTAAGTTCTCACATAAAACTGTGCTTCACTAGGACCTTTTGTCCTGAAAGATCCCTGAACCCTTATCCATAGTTCAGCTGGTTTGTTTTTGTGTCTGCTACCTTGGCAACTGTACATGAGGAATGAAATGCAAACGCTGTACAAGAGCACTGGGAGGAACAAAGAGTAGAGTAGTGCTAGTGATCAAAAAAATATATCTTTTAGCCTAGAGAAAAAGAGACTGAGGGGACACCTTATCGCTCTCTGCAGCTCCCTGAAAGGAGGTTGTTGCAAGGTGGATGCTGGTCTCTTCTCCGAAGTTATAAGTAATAGGACAAGAGGAAACAGCCTCAAGTTGTGCCAGGTGAGGCTGAGATTAGATATTCAGGAAAAATTTCTTCACTGAAAGGGTTCTCAGGCACTGGCACAGCTGCCCGGGGAAGTGGTGGAGCCACCGTCCCTGGACAGGTTTAAAAGATGGGCAGAAGAGGTGCTCAGAGACCTGGTTTAGTAGTGAACAGGTGCGGTTGGACTTGATGATATCAAAGGTCTTTTCCAACCAAATGATTCTATGATTCTTTTCATTACAAGAAATAAGTGAGAGGGACACTACTGGACATCAGTCATCAGTCTAAGGCACTACATTTGAGATCATCAGAACAAGACGCTAAGTTTTCATAGCATTCACAGAAGAAAGCTAACAGGCATCATGTCACCATTGCTCATCGGAAAGCAAATACTCTGAAAACCACATTAGTCAAGGGACTTTCTGCAAGGGTTTTACCAGATGAGAGCCACTCTCAGCGTAATGGACAAGAAGCTCATGCCCTCCATCCTCAGCCCCAGGGCTTTTCCTTCCCAAGAAGCCTCCCACAGTTCAGAACGCTGGGTGTGTCCGGGGCCAAGGACTCCCAACCCGCCGGGAAGGCCTCGCAGCACCGGCCCCGAGCTCCCCCGAGCTGTTCCTGCGCAGACCCAAGCACAGCGGGGGGGGGCAGCGTTAAACTCCGCTCTCCAAGAAGGGTCCCTCCAGCGTCCAGCCCCGGCCTGAGCGCTCAGCCCCACCTGCGCTGGCCGGAGGATCCCCGCCGCCCCCCGGCTGCCGCGGGATTCCCCTGCGCGGCCCCGCCGGTCCCGCAGCCCTGGCCGAGCCCGCCCCACCGCTCCTGGCATGCGCGGGGCCAGGGGGCGGGGAGCGGCGCGGGGAGGGGCAGCCCCAGCGCCCGGGGCGGGGGCAGAGGGCGCCTGAGCGCCAGCCCTGGAAATCGGGGGTGCTCTCCTCCCCCGCGCACAGCGGGAAACGAGAGCACGGGTTCTTAGAACAGAATCACCGAGTCGTTCAGGCTGGAAGGGACAGCTCAGCTCATTCAGTGCAACCGTCAGCCCAGACCCACCGTGCCTGCTAAACCGTGCCACAGGGTGCCACTGCCACACGGTTTTGGAACATCTCCATGGACGGAGACTCCACCACTGCCCTGGGAGCTTCTGCCAGGGCTTCACCACTCTGTCACGAAAGAAGTTTCTTCCTGATATCCAATCTAAACCTCCCTTGGTGCACCTTGAGGCCATTTCCTCTTGTCCCATCACTTGCTCCTTCAGGGAAGAGCCCAGCACCCACCTCACCACAACCTCCTTTCCAGGAGCTGCAGAGAGCGAGGAGGTCTCGCCTCAGCCTCCTCTTCTCCAGACTAAACAGCCCCAGGGCCCTCAGCCACTCCCAGAACCCCTGGGCTCCAGACCCTTCCCCAGCTCCGGTCCCTTCTCCAGACGTGCTCCAGCCCCTCAAGGTCCTTCTTGTACTGAGGGGCCTAAAACTGAACCCAGGGTTTGAGGTAGAGCCTCATCAGCACCGAGTGCAAGGGCACAATCACATCCCTGCTCCTGCTGCCACACCATTTTTGATCCGAGTGAGGATGCCGGGCGCCTTCTTGGCCACTTGGGCCACTGCTGGCTTGCATTCAGCCACTGTCAACCAGCATGTTGATTCACAACCGTTTCAGCTCATGAGCACAATGTTTGCTGACAACTTCTCTCAAGAAATCACTGATTCAATACCCACATTTTTAGTATAAGGAATCTCTCAAGCCACCATCAGATTCAGTATCATCAGTCTCCTTGTCAGTTTTCATCGTAAGAACACTGATAAAAAGTCACCACTTTCAAACACGCGATTTACTGCAACACGTAACCACTGAACAGACTGTACTTGCACTCAACGAGTTTCTATCATGGCATGCAGAACACAACAGGAAGAATACTTTTCCAATTCATTTTTATTTTGGTTTCCATTGCTTATAGCATTGATACAGGAATAATTCATGCAAATTTATAACCTTAAATACAGCAGAGAGAAAACTCACTGTAAGAGTATTTTGAAGAGCTCCAATTAACAAAACACAATAAGAAACTAAGTAGCAGCAATAAGATAAAGTGCATTTAGCTGTTCTTTAATAAGAATTCAGGGAAGATTGGTTTTGGAATTGCCTGTTCCAAGGACTAGTTTATCATTTTTTACAAAAAGCAGAAGGGTTTCCGCACTGCAGTGAGAATGCCCTCATCACCAAAATCTGAACAAAACCACACATTGGCGAGATACCAGATTCTAAGAACCAATCAATCTCTTTTCCCTTTACAGATGAGACAGTGGTTTAAAGATCAGCTCATTTATCAGATTTCCCCTAAAGGCCTGCTGAAGACATGCAAACAGCACAATTCTTCAAAAGCAAGGTCAGCGTTTCAGGTAGCCTAGAGCTGCTGAGCAGTAGTGCACCATCCTCTCCCTCTACTGGAACTGACAATTTCCAAGTGTATTAGGGATGTGCTCGATGTTTTAACTCAACAGCACAGCACATACCCTATCATAAAGTTGTACACAATAGCTTGAGAGGCCAGAGATGTGAATTTATTCACATAATACCTGCAGCAGAATACAGTGGAAGATTCCGCTTACGCCAGTGTACATCACTGCAAGCCTAGAGAGCACATTTCCAGGGCAAGGACTCAAATTTCCTTCTTATTTATTCTCAGATCGGATCCCATCCCAAGGCCAAGAAAGTTCAGTGATGAAAACCACTTTTCAGTTTGGATTGGATTCAAAGCTGTCTAGTGGAAGTGAAAGGTTTGTTTGCTTCCTGCATTCCAGGGACATAACAAGAGTCTCACTGCCAACTCAAACAAGATAAAGATACTTTGCCTTACTGCATATTTCAGAAGAGCCTGAAGTACTTACTGACATGTCACTATTTTTACTTTCTCAAGCATCATGAAGCTGCTTCTTTCTGGAACTTGCACAACTCATGAAACAGGGAACTTGTCACAGGCACTATATTCACACCTGAGCATGAACAAGAAATCTCAAGGCCAGCTGATACCATTTTCCAAGGAAAAGTCCAATTGTCAATAAAAAAAAATATCCCACTGCTTACTAGTTCTGAACTCAGCTGGGTCCTGCTCAAAGACAGCCCATATTCAGTTTGACGCTGAACAGATTTAGGTTGTCGCTAACCTCGGAACTATGGGACCTGATTCTGGATTCCTCAGATATTTTGGGGCGAACAGAAAGGTTATACAGAACACATGGCAAAATACTGATTGGCCAAGTGGAAAAGAAACTTTGCAACACAGGAACATAATCCTAGTACTGCAGAAATCAGTGGGAATTTCTCCTCCATCAATTCCAATAGGAAGAGACTCAAGTCTTTACAATTCCTGAATCTTATACTGCAAATTCAAATCACTTCAGGACAAAACTCAATGGTTAATTTCACCTATTTGCAATAAACAATATCTTAAAAAATTCAGTTGCCTTAACCCATTCTTGCCCTGGCACAAAATACAAGGGACAAGTGTCCCCCTGTGCCAGCGGAGCACAAGTGCCAGCTCATTCTCCTTCCTTTAACCCAAGAGAAACAACATGAAATCATATTACTGCATGGACTGTAAAATCCCATGGAAGCTCTACATGAAGCAAAATCTCTTACAGCTTGTAATCCACACGCTATTCTTGTGGCCAAACAGTGGTAATGGAATTCCAAAGGCCTGCTTCCAGAAACACAGCTATGCATTTCCAAAACAACCCCACATTCATCAACGTACCTCCTAAGGCAGCTCATTACATTCCAACAACTGGCTTTTCTTTCCATTTCTTCTTCAAGTTGCCAAATTATCAGCACTATCTCCTCCACAGGAGCTAGTTATGTCTTTGCAAACTATTTGTCTGTGATGTGAAATGGGCCAGACTGCACTACTAAAGAACAAACGAACTCCAAAGACAATAAACTTACCAAAGCAAAACCCTAGTCCCTCTTGCTCTGGAAGAGAACTGAGTTTTGTTCATAGGTTTAAACATACTGACAGTAATAAACCTCCCTGTTTCACACTGTGATTCTCTGTCACGTTCTATAATAATGGAATATTAACCTAGGAGGTAGGCCTGCATGGGCTCAAAATGCCTTGTGAAACCATCATAACATCTGTGTGCAGAAGATACGTGTTCAGACAAAGAGCTGCTTGTCACACACACATAACCTTGGGGCTTGGCCGTCAAAAGTTGTCTTCATGGAATAAAACGAATGAGTCCATAAAGATTTGTCAGAATACTTACAACCTGTTAAATAGTTCTTTATTTAAAATTTGTTACTGTATCTGATTTTGCTTTATAATGCCCCTTACATATGTATGAAGCACACGTTCCTTCTGAAGTAGCCTGGTCTCACAAGAAGGAAAAAGAAGAGTTATAAACAACTAGTGTTTAGAGGTGAGACACAAAATGGGGAAGCAGAATCCTACTGGAAACGTAGCAATAGGGTTTTTCTCATTCCTTTTACAGAATTCCATCACCCACCATGTTCTCTGCAGTAATTAAGAGAGCACTGAAGGGAAACAGTGTTGGTTTTCTCTTCTTCCTGCACTATCTGCTTTGCTGCAGGTACTGATGTGTGAACATGTTGAGTTCACTGTCAAGCCAACCTGCTTTATTCCTGCAAGGACAGAAAGTCTCCATTAGTGAGGAAAACAACTCTTCTCAAGCCAATCTGAAAGAAGTATGACTAAACCCAGGAAACAGCAAGGCCTGGAAAGGAGTGACAGACGTCCATTCCAAAATGCTGCTACCATTCCTTGCCCTTCCCCAGGTCAGGAATGCGTGCCTGCTAACAGCTGCTAAGTTTTGAGGTTCAAACTAAGATCCTGGTCACAACTTCACATTGACCTTATCGTGTATATAATGGAATGTTTGAAGAACTCTTCCCAACAGCCCTTGCAGGGTCAAGGAAAACATCGGACAGCTGTGTACAAAGGGAAGGGTGAGAATTTCTGCATAATTTTACAATAGCCTGAAGGAGTTTGTGGGAGTAGAGGATTGTATGCTTAGATAAAAAGAAAGAAATTGTAATTCCAAAGAATCCCAAAACAAGAAGGAAAAAGTGTTTTGTGAGACAGAAGACTTAAATGATTGTTGACAGTACGTGGGAAAGTACATAGTGAAAGGGAACATGACTTGATATGGATACGTGCTGATGTCTGCACATCAAACACTATGACAGAAGAACTGCACCCTAATCTAAACAGTGTGGGGCAATCATGTGGAAAAGAATTGTATGTAAATGTCTGTGCACACATGATAGTAAAATCTCACCTCAGCAGTTTGGCTCTGCTCTGCAGTGAATCCAGAACTTCAATTTTTTTATTCATGGCAGAAATTTCCTGTTCAAGATTCTCCCGTGTGACATCCACTTGCTGACACAAATGAGCAAACGTTCCAGCAAGCTCTCTATGAAACAAGAATAGCTGGATATCATAAAAAGTAAGACCAAGCAGCAAATTCAAGGAATAAATCCCTTCGATGTATAGTGGTGATGATTCTGTCTCAGATTTTCATCTTTCCACTTCTGCACAGGAATATGTTACAGCATTAGGGCAACTTTATTTGAGAGATGGAAGTACATTAACACTGATGCTTAACAGCACCCAAATACTACATTGGTGATTCAAAAAACCACAGTATTCTTTTAAAACACGTGTATCATTACACATTTTTGAATCTGGAATTCAACATGCAGGCTTATCTTATTTTACCAAGGAATATCATTAAATAACCTCCAATCAATAGAATTTAGGTAAGGTTTTAGTTGAATATAGTCAACTCACTGTTGGACTTGGTGGCTGCAATTAGAACCTGTATAACTGACGATGAGCTGCAATTTCTCACTTGCATACTCTACAAACTGCCGTTTGAAAGCTCTTTCTTTGGCTTTTGTGGTCCAGGTGAGGCGCTCATACACATAAAGAAGCCCATAAAGGCCAAACGACAAAGCGATCAGTCTCCAACCCACAGCCTTCCAGACCTAAAAAAAAACCACAATGAAAAACACAATTGTCAACTAGGAATGACGCCAGCTCCCAATAGTGGTGCACAGAGTATCACACTGACATGCTAGGCACATGTAATCCTGACTTGCAAGCAGCTTGATTAGTCAGACAGCTTACTACTGACGTTCAGTTTACAAAATAGAAGTGCCTAAACTACTGGGGCTCTGTATGGGTTACCATTTCCAGAACATTTAAATTACATCTGCAAGTGCAAACAAACTTTGTCTGGGTCACAGAATCCCTGTTTCTGAAGTAAAAGACATTTTCAAGCCAGTATCTCCCCTTTAAAAAATCACTCATCCCTAGACAGTGTGACACTAGCAGAGCATGCAGGTATGGAACTGGCACTACAGAAATTTGGATTCCTCCTGCAGCAGGAATAAGAGTTATCAGGCAACTCAAGTTAGATCTCTTATGCTTCCACATTTTGGGGAGATTCGAGATTCAAAACATTCATTATTTTCAAAAGACAGAGACGTAGTAAGTGCTGATTTTTTCTCAGTTTGCCTACGCACCACACCACCAACCACGATGATCCCCATCGAAGTTCGCGAAGTTAATGAGGCCAGTCCAGTTACCATCGACACCATGAGCTCTTCCTGGGTCATGGAGCCCTGAGGCAAAGGAGGCAGACTAGGATTTGCTGGTGTTAAAGGGCGTTGAACCTAATTACAAAAGTAATGACAAAACAAAAAGAAAGTACAGAATAAGAGAGGGCGAGCCACTGTCCTTCCCACCAAAAAGACTTCAGCAGCCACTGAAATAATGAATATCACATCTACCTCAATCAATCAATGAGGTATCTTACCTGATCATTATAGCCCATCAAGGCCCGACGACCATTCTTTGGTCCCAAAAACCTGTTCACCAGCATTGTCCATCCAAGAGAGAAATGGAACTCTATGTCCTCTTGGAAGTCAGCACAAAGCTTGTCACAGTTCAGATCATAGCTGAGTGTGAAGCACTGTCGGGGAATTAACATGTCTATCTGGCCCCGCAGAGAGATTGGGAGAAGGGGTTTTAACCCATCTGCACAGACAGAAAATAAAGAAATTTAAAATACGGCTATTGTGTTCACAAGAATTAACTGGACTTGTATTCTGTAATCAGGGTGGTTATGGGTTGTTCCATCCTCCACAGCTATTTTCCTTAGCACCTTAAATTTTCTCAAGCCAAGCATGTTGCAAAGCAAGATATAAATCACGAATTACAATTCAATTCTTAATTCTTCAGATCAACTCAGAAGGAAATCTTTCCATTGACTCTACTAAATCCTTACAGGTAGCTGGTGAAGTTTACAGTTTAGCAATAGCCTGGAAAACAGAATCTGAAAGCCAGTTCTAAAAGCGTGTAGGTGCTATACTCCTATTAAAGCTTATATTCAAAGAGGTACCTAGTTACAAGTCATTCACATTTCATTAGCATCTTGGTCTGAGAATCTCCCAAGTTTCCAAAGCCACAGTTCTTCTCTGTCATGAGGATGAAGCCAATTGTATATATTCAGTAGCAAATTACTGCACAAGCTCAGACACAGGGTGCAAAAAGCAAGTATAACTAGTTCTCTACACAACAGCATCTAATCAAGATGGAAAGTAAGATGACGCCAGCTGCACATCAGATTAAAGAGAAACCCAGAAAATCTACCTAGTTGTTTTGCCTTACAGTCAAAGGAAAGAGAAATAGAAACATCGCCTGCTGAACTCACCTATCATTTCTTGCTGCATTGTCTGTAGGGAAGATGTGATTGCACTGGAGCAACGATCTGACATGTTACGGCCCAGACCTTCCTCAACGTGTTTATGTAGCTCCTAACAAACAAAGGAAGGGTTATTGAGCTTAAATAAACATAGGTAAGATGTAGGCTGCCGGTTTTAGAGTTTGCCAGTTAAAAAAAACCCTCCCAGAACCGGAGCACACATTCTGTCTGCCCACTGTTATACATTCATTTTACTTTTTCCCCTGTTCTTCAGTGAAGGAGAGGAAAAAACAAATTAAAAAATCTCACACGTACTCTGTAATATAGGAAAAGTTCTGTTTCATCTATACCATGTGATACATCATACCTGTATGAATTTATCACTGAGATTGTAAAAAAAAATTTGTTTCTTCCCTTTTTTTAAAAGATATTCACTTTTTACAGAAGCTATCCAAACATGAGAGACATTCTAACAATATATTTTCACAAAATAACAAGCTTAGCTTGTATCTTAGTTAGAAGAACCACAGAATCATGGAAATGTGGAAGCAGGGACCTTAAAGCTCACCCAGTTCCAACTCCCATCTCCCACTAGACCAGGTTGCTCAAAGCCCCATCCACCTCCAGGGATGGCATAATTTCTGACTTGGAGCACAAAAAGGCCTCTTTAAATTGCTTGAGCAACCTGTGAGAAGCAAACATCACTTACACTCTTGTAAACTTTAAGAACTACTTGAGATGGATGGAAGTCTGCTTGGTATTCATCTACCAACACTGACAGCCGTCTGATTTCTTCTGCCATCGCATTTGACACCTAGAGAAACAGCACAGGACAGAGTTTCTTTATATTCCATCCTAGGGAGAGGCAAGAACCCACCACTGCTGACATGCATTTCTTAGTAAGCCCTACTGAACACCTGGCACTATGATTGTGCAGCGCCACACAGCCACTGTGCGCCACCCCTAAAACACAGTATTGGTGACTTGCAAACAAAGAAGATGGCTGAGAAGGATGCAGATCTAGGTTTTGTATAACAACGCAGACTCTCTTCTCCTTACCTGTCTCTCCACTTCTTCTGTGATCTGTTTTATTTTCCGCTTGTAGTCGTGAGTAAGGAGCTCCAGTTGTTTGTCAATAAAGCCTAAACGTTCCTGTCGTTCCTCTCGCGTTTCCAGACAGTAAACACTGGTGGGGAAAAAACCCATCAAAAAGCCAGACAAATGCATTTTTGACCTACAAATAATTCTAGGAACAAGGCAGATTCTCCTGCTCAAGAACAAGATGTATTAGCATCTACAATACATTACGTACATACAAAAAAGAGGTTCTTTTCCCAACACTTTCACAATCCACTAGCAGCAAGACTACCAGTACATCTCCTCCCCACTCCCAAACATGTTGTAGTCTGCTCTGCATTTTAAACATTTATATTCCCTTAAATTCCTCCCAGAACACAAGCTTCAGTTATGCAAGCACCAAGCATCAGCTCTCCTCACCGCTGTTCCTGGGCAGCAATATGCACAGAATCCATGATGAGACGAACGTCCTCTGCAATCTGCTTCGCTCTCACCGTATGCTGCTCAAATTTTGTTTTTACTGCTGACTGTGAGATACATTCCTGTACACAAAAGGCAGCCAAGATTAGCAGCAGGCAGAAGCATACTAAAACAACTTCTCCTTCCCGTATATTCCATTTCCATAACGTGGTCCCACTCCACGTTTACAAACTCTACTCCCCAGCCTTTCAGGAATAAAATCTACACAGAAGGTTAGCACACACAATGCTCACCTCAAATCTTCTCTCGAAGTTCTGAAACTCAAACATTCTAACTTGAAACCCATCTGCCAATGCTCCACCTGAGACAAGGAAAGTACAAAACAAGCACTTAAGTTTTGAGAAAGCAATGTTGGACACCACAAAATGCTCCTGCTTTACCTTGAAAGCAATGCGAAAGCAGTGATAAGTCACCTCTTTGTTTTTGAGTACTGTATTAATAATCTGACTTACCCCAATTTTATCCACTTTTTGGAACAAGATGTTCTATATTTTCTTCCCCATACGAAAAGAGAAAGATTTGGTTAGCTTTCCTCACCTCCTTCTGGCATCCCTTGAGCCCTCTGAATCCTGGCATTCAGCACTTCTTTTGCTGACACAAAGAAAATTCGATCCCCTGCCTGGGTTCGATCCACCACACCCAGCTCATCTACCAGGAAGCTGGTGCACCGCTCCATGTGCTGTCGACGCACCTGAGGGATAAGCAGGATAAACCTCACATGCAGTTAAATCTACTTCACACTACATCTCTTAAAGATCAAACCAGGCACCCAGATGCCCTCTGCTGGCCTAAGCTACCAATAAAAAAAAATAAGAAA
The DNA here is from genome assembly GCA_033558235.1 of Neomorphus geoffroyi. Classification (NCBI taxonomy): domain Eukaryota; kingdom Metazoa; phylum Chordata; class Aves; order Cuculiformes; family Neomorphidae; genus Neomorphus; species Neomorphus geoffroyi. The sequence goes on along the minus strand of JAUMJM010000029.1, from coordinate 5,490,051 downwards.
AACACTTTGCTGTTCTATGGAATCTTTCAGAGGTTATCTCAGTGATCTAACCTGAAGAAGCCCCCATGAAATTCCTGATTTCCAGCTCAGAAACTGCAAGAGTCATCACTAGTCTATACTCCCTCTAGTCTCCACACTACAGTAATGAGAATCCAACCTATAAACCAATCACATCCAACACTTTGTGATTCTACCCACAAGGACGAGCATCAAAATGAACACTACAATATTCGTGCAAAGAGAAGGATTTCAAACACAGCACAAACCTCTTCCATATATTCCGGTTCAGAGGCAGATGCATCCCAGCGGTTATTTAAAATAAATATATTGGGTCGAGACAGACGTTCACTCACTTTGTGAAAGAACTGTTTCTCCTACGCAAAACAGAACAAAACCTCTACAGATTAGTATGTCAATATTTTTCTAACTTATAGCCACATTCACTGAACAAATGGACTTGAACATACAGTTTGCATCAAAGTTGATTCAGAATTTGCCACCAGGACAAATACGTCAGCATCTAGACAGAATTTGTCAATCCAACTGTCCAGCTCTGTGGTGACATCAATGCCGGGGCTAGCAACAGAAAGAGAAGAGACATTACTACTACAGCAAAAATTAGAATTTAAAAAGTTAACAAGAAAAGTATTTCAGCCTTTCAGGGCATTAATTTCCCATGTCTGAGCTATGCTGCCCTGAGGTGACACAAAATACAGACTACAAGGAAGTACAGATCAAGAGAAACCGCTAACTAGAGCAAAGGACTTTAGTCACTGTCATAAATTAGAACACGGTCAATTTCCTTGATGTTTGTTAAATTTGTATTCGAAGACATTTCTGTAATTAATCTGAGATAAGCAGGAAAGGAAAGAAAGATATTTCTCACCTGTCCATCAGCACCAGGTCATCTTTTAAAAGAGGACATTTGGAATTGGGCCACATTACACTAACAAGGCTGCCAGCATTCAGAAGTTCATCTTGATGAAGGGCGTGAGCCAGCTGGTTTACTGTCTATTAAAAAAATGGATAATTTCTAATATTTCCTGTATGCTGAGACCCATTAACACAATTATCTCCCCTTCAGGGCTACTGACAGACAATTTAAGATAAACTCAACTCCAAATCACTATTTTCCCACATAATCTCCTAGTGAAAAGGCAACCAACTAGTGAGAGTTTATGAGAAATTCTCCCGTCAAGAAAGGCAACTGAGGAATTATCAGGAAGTCTGTGCCTTCTGTCAGTCATACAGAGCTCAGAACTTCCTGAATCATCATTTCAGTTCGCTGCTATCACTAACAAATACAACACATCATCTTTTTCATAAAATGGACAAGTTCCATGCTCTAACTTGCTCCATTCCTCCCTCCCTACATTTAACAAAAACGGTTCTTCACCTCTACTCCTTCAATAATTAAAATCCTTAACTGTGAAATTTATTCATAGTGCTTTAATTTTCTTGTGCCTCTTCTTTTCTGGCACTTCTGAAGAGCTCTTCTCCTTTATCATATGCTTAAGGAAACTGTACCTTAACACTCTTCTTTTCCTCTGAGCCTTCAGTAAGCAGGAAAGCTTCATGTCCATCAGTCCCTTCTACACGCAGGAAACAATTAGTGGTGTGTCCAATTCCTGAGGGAAGCACTTTGTCCCACAGCATGGCATTTATCACAGTGCTTTTTCCATTGCTTGTTCTGCAGTCAGATTAAAGAACGGTATAGCTAAGTTTGAGGTTCAGGTATACACAGTTTGATATCACAGAAAGCAAGTTCTCTAAACCCAAGCAGAATCAGAAGCATTAACATTTTAGGTGCCATAGGCAACATACAAAAAGATTTTTCTATTTTCTTATTTTAAGAATTCTTCCGAAGTGAAGAATTATGGGCTATGATATTTGTTTCCAATTTACAAGAGGACTAGTGCCAGGGACAGGCCATTACAAACAAAAGCTGGAGCACTAGTGTTTCTTTAAGTATTTTTACTGGCTAAAATCCTAAGGACACCAGTTGCTTTACTGAGGGGAGCGTAGGCAACGTAAGCACGTGACTCACCTTCCAAAAAAAGCAACTTTCATGTGTCGTCTGGCCAACACTTCACTAATGCCACTGACTTTTGACAGGTAGCCTTTGACTTCCAGTACCTGCTCTTCTGTGGTGACAGGATCAAGCTCTATGTTCCTGTGTGTTTCTAAAATCAAAATACATCATGTCTTGGAATTCTCTGCCTTCGTACTGGGTGAAACCCCTCTTCATGATGTAACTAACACACTTAGCTAAACATTTATCTGTGTCCCAAAGACCATATAGGTGATCTTGACACATGCAATTGCACCCTGAGGCAAATTTGTATCAGCCTTTATCAGCTGGTCTCTTTTGGGTACCTAATAACCATTCTTATCCTGCCTTAAACACAACACAGCCAACACTCCAAACACTCGAACATGCTTAAAAATAAAATCTTCTGCCTGTGTCTTAGGCTGCATGCCACATGTCACCAGCAATAACACATCTAGGCAAGAATAATGAAAAAATTACAGACAAAACCCCTAAAGGTTGTAGTTTATTAAAACATTCTCAAACAACATAAAAAACAAGCATAGCTCACTAACTAGCTCCATTCCATAGCCTGCATGAACTTGTCAGCTTTAAAATATGAACCATGACCTACAGCCAAATTCAATAAAATAATTCTGTTATGATAAAATATTAATATATAAACAGATATGCGTCATAAATAAATGATCATCACTGAATTGAACAAGGGGTTTTTGGGGTGTTTCTGGGCAATTGCACGTGGGCGAAACGCTGCTACACACTTGCAGTTCAAGAATCCAGCTTACCTTCCAGGAATGAGGCACTCTCATTGATGTATGCAGCCAACTGCTCAAAGATACCATTGATTTTCTTCTTTGCAGTGACAAAATGCTTAAGTGGAGAAGCGTTTACCTCAGCCATGTGTCTTTTATCCTTCTTCACTGCAACTATTGAGTTGGAACGAGTAAACAGCAGGGACATCGCGCTATGGGAAAAAATCCAGTCAATAAAGGCGGTTCATCATGTGCCAATAGCATCCACAACTAAGCCTCCTATCAAGAACTAGATCAAAACACATTTTTAAATCAACCTTCTTTCTTTCACAAAGAGACTGTTCCACGTTTTACAACTCTAAATTAGAACCATAAAATCACAGAATGTCCTGAGTTGGAAGGGACCACAAGGATCACCAAGCCCAACTCCTGTCCCTGCACAGGACAACCCCAACATTCACACCGTGTGTCCGAGAGTGTCATCCAAATGCTCCTTGAATATTGTCAGGCTTGGTGCCATGACTGCTTCCCTGGGGAACTGTTCCAGTGCTCCACCACCCTCCAGGTGAAGAACCTTTTTCTAAACTCCAACCTAACCCTCACCCTGCTATTCCCTTGGCTCCAGAGATAAAAGCTCAGAGCCCACTCTTCCTTCTCCCCCAGTGAGGAAGCTGTAGACTACGATGAGGCCTCCCCTCAGACTCCTCCAGGCTGAACAGACCAAGTGACTTTGGACACTTCTCATATGGCTTCCCTTCTAAGCCCTTCACCAACTTTGTGGCCTTCTCTGGACATTCTCCAGTAGCTTTAGATCCATTTTATCCTGTGGCAACCAAAACTGCACCAAGCGTTCAAGGTGGGGGTGCACAAGTGCGGAGCAGAGCAGGACAAGCCCCTCCCTCACCCAGCCCGCGATGCCATGATGGATACACCCCAGGACATGGCTGCCCCTCTCGGCTGACAGGGCACTGTTGGCTCATCCCATCAACCAGAAGCCCCAAATCCCTTTCCACAGGCCTGCTCTCCAGCCTCTTGCTCCCCAGGCCGTACGGACATCCAGGGCTGCTGTGTCCCAGGTGCAAAACCCAGCACATTCCCTTGTTCAACTCCAGGTCGTTGGCGATTGCCTAGCTCTCCAGTTTGTCCAGGTCCCTCTGCAGGGCCTCTCAAGAGCATCAACAGCTCCACACAGTTTCGTGTCATCTGCAACCTTTGTTATTAAACCCTCAAGTCCTGCACCCAGGTCACTTATGAAGACATTAAAGAGCACTGGTTCTAAGACGGACCCCTGCGGAACCCTGCCATCCTGATGTGACCCATTTACCATGACCCTTTGCGTCCGACCCCTTAAATTACTCACATATCAGAAATTAGAAATTCCCTTTTCCTCTCCCTTCCAACAAGCAGACCCAGCAACCCCTTCTCCCCTCCCTCCGCTTACTTTCAGGGTGAATCAGGCTCTCACAAGCCGGGCATGTTCCGCCGAGTCCTTTCTGAGAACAAACGCCCGCAGATCCCTGCGCTCTCCAGACTTCGTCCTGCAGCTCCCGTCCCTGCAGTGAGGGAGCAGGCGATGAGGAAGCAGGGCTGCCGTGCCGCCCAGCTCTGCTCCATCCCGGTGCCCAGGGGTGCTCTGAGGGTGCTCCCGCCATCCCACCCGTCCCTCACACCTCGAGACAGGAAAAGGGCGGGAAGAGCGGCCCCTCCTGCCCCCACTGGGCAGCGCGCGGCGGGACCCTGCCCTGTGCCCGGCAGGGGACGGACGCGCAGACACAGACACCCAGACAGACAATGACACACACAGGGACAGGGACACACAGACACCCAGACAGACACTGACACACACAGGGACAGGGACACCCAGACAGACACTGACACACAAAGGGATAGGGACAGACAGACACTGACACAAAGAGACAGGGGCATACACAGACACACGGACACACACACAGACAGACAGACACATCAGACACACGCGCGAGCACACTCCACACACACCCCCTACCTTATCCACCAACCCCGCCCCCCCCCGCCGAGATCCGACCCCGACCCCGGCCCCGCCAGGCCCCGAGCGCCCCCATCCCCTCACCTTCAGCACCGCCCCGGCGCGGTCGCCATCTCAACCCCGCAGCGTCACAAGCGGGCGCGGCGCACGCGTCATCGCCCGGCGCCGGGCGGGCCCGAGCGCAGCTCCTGAGGGCATGGCTCCCGCTCCCACCCCCGCACCAAAGCCAGCTCAGCCGGGGCGGTGCCGGGGCTGCGAGCCGCCCCGATGAAGGAGGAGACACCACAAAACCAGTGTAAAACCCCAGCTGAGTAAATAAACACAGACACCGCTTCGACACCTTCGCCGCGAGTCCCTTCACCGAGCAACAGACAGCGCTGGGTTTCCCCCGACGAGATTTATTACTGTTTTACTTTCCGAGCCGATTGTCCCTGCCTGGATTTCCCTCTGGGCACGCGGAGTGCGTAACCTTGAAACAGACCTAAAAAGCGCATGGAAAGCAGCAGCAAAAGCTCAGTGTGGGCTTCCTCAGGTCCACTCGAATGGGTAAAGCTCCCTGCCAGAACTCACACGTCCCACACTCTTCTGCCTGCGCCAATGCACCCAGCCTGGAGGAAAAGGCTCAAATTCCAACAGCCAGGCAGCAGAAGCTGAGGCACAGGGAACCAAAAGGAAGATTTTGTTCCCTAAGGACAATTGTGATGTGAATTTAAATGTGGAACATGGTATTGTGGCAGACCCAGAGCACAATGGTGAATGTGATGAGCAGGGCAGGTATCAACAACCAGTGAGGTGGTGGATGCCTCATCCCTGGGAATATTCAAGGCCAGGTTGGATGAGGCTCTGAGCAGCCTCATCTGGTTGAAGATGTCCCTGCTCACTGCAGGGGGGATGGACAGGATGACCTTCATGGTCCCTTCCAACCCAAACCATTCTATGATTCTATTCTGTCTCACAGGCAATGGCAGAAGAGGCTTCTCCCCCTTCCCTCTCTAACCACAGGTCCAGCCTTGACAGATTTTCACACTTACCAGTTCACCACAATCTCTCAGCACTTTCCAAACACTTGTTTCTATCAGCCTTGACCCCACAGAAGAAGCATCTGCAGTGGAGTGTTTTGGTTTGCAATCTCAAATAACAGAAACACTGAATAATTTCCTCTAAGTACCAGAGAACAGCTCTTTGATGGCTCATTCAAATCAAGAAAGACACAAAAAAATTATCAAAACAATCTCTGAGAACTGGAATGAGGCCACCAAAGATCACTGGGACATCTGGGTTGTTATCCAGAGATGGATTAGAGCTTTTAGCAATCTTAACATGGGATAGAAAAGACAGTTCAGGAGTGAAGCCCTCCTCACTGACCTAGTTGTGCTCAGCCTTCCCTTTCTTAGCTTTTATCTATGCCTACCAAAATGGTCTGAACTTCTCCAGGGATGCGTACTCCTTGTACCTGCAGTAACAGGAAACAGGAAAGCTATCTTATCTCTTTGGTCTAATCCCAGAGGTAATGTATCATTAGCGGACCTTCTTTAGCCAGGAGTAAGCACCTGTATCACCACTGCTGCTGCTTTGAACTTTGGGATATGCTTCCAAGGACTGCAAAGAGGTAAGGAATCAGATGATCTTCAGGCTTCTTACTACTGAGTTTCATCTGCTATGACATTTAACTTTTGTGACTCTTGGAGTCAGCTCCCTGATTGGTTTGTATTTGGAATAGTATCCAGGAATTACTTGTCTAATGTCCAGTCCTGTATATGCTGTGGATGAAAATGGGCTTCCAGCTACTTGAAGCTTGTGACTTGCCTCCAGAAAGCTGGATTTTCAGTCCAAGAAAGCATTTTTGTGAAGCCAACCAATCAGTGAAGGTTCAAGTAAACCGCATTTCCAAGAAACAGCGGATGAGGAGCAGAATCAAAAACGAAGGCACAAAATCTCCTTTCAAATTCTACAGCAATATTCCTAGATATTGCCTGCAGTATCGCAGAAGGAGATCTTCCAGTAGTGGAGTCTTAAAATATCATTAAAAATCAATATCCAAATAGCTTTGATAAATCAATGCCTTAGAAACTCTCAGCAGGCATTCCCTGTTTCCACTCAAAGTCAGCAGTGAGCAGGACCAGGGAAATGTCCTTCCTGTGATGCATGGCTCTAGGGGTCAATAAAAGACACTGCAATATAACGGGTTCCTTTGGTGGTTGGAAGACCTTCATGATAGTGGGTCAGGCGTCCTGGATGCATAAGGGTCCACCCTTTCCGTGGAGCTCGAATGGAGCAATTGTATCGCAGGAATCGGCAGCCTCCTCCCTGACAGAAATAAAACAAGAGGCACATCAGCTTGGTTAAAGCAACACAGGGAAAAGGTCTCTGCCTTCTCCTGGCAGCCCTTCCAAAAATGTGATAAGGTGCTTGGGGAATGTCCTGTGTTCTGGCACATTCAAAAGTCTTCTTTCTACTCTAGCCCAGTTACTAATTGCAGTCCTCAGTGTGAAGAAGCCAGATATGGATAGGGAAAGGGTCTTCAGCTGCCTGGATGACTCAAGAGGCCATACAATGTTCTTGACATGCTGGCAACACTTACCTCATAGTCTATTCCGACTCGGTTCAAAGCAATATTAATGGTAAACGTGGAAGCGTCATGATGGGGCATTAAAGAGGGCTGCTCATCGGGTTTGTAGCGAACTACGAAGGCTAGCTCGAACTGTGTCTGCAGGAGAGAAGAAGAAAGAGCACGTCTGTTACTGGGCTATAGTAGTCCATCGCTACTGAGCTGCAATTTAAATATTGCATCCACTGCAAAGAGAGAAAAGCAACAGTAAGTCAGGAAAATGTAATTGGAAAATTGCATATTTCCTGCTGCATATACTGATATCATATGCCAGGGTCAGTTCCTCCATCCTGGGAAACAGTATCCTGCAGTCTTTTCAAATAGTTGGCACTGGAGGAGTTGCTGAGCCAACAACACATTTTGATGCTCAGGGACACACCTTGGTATAGTATCCTGGATACAGTTTCTCTGTGATGGGTGCGATATACTCCAGAAGAAACTTGTACCACTCTCTTTCAAAGCCAATTTGGTTCATGTGTATGTCAATAGTTGGGACATTCTCATATCCTCCTTGTATTCTGCTGTCCTGAAATACAACCACAAAAATACTCATTAGGATGGGAACTTTGGACTTCAGAAGTGAAAAGTGCTTGCTTCTGTTTAACTACAAATAATGACATTTATTTATCAGAATTTCCAGGATGGAAAACTCATTTCAAACAATAATTAAAACCCAAGGTAAGCAATATTACCATCAGAAGGGCTGAATACTGTAGCTTCAGAGGACCCCGAAAAATTAATTCACATTTAAGAGCAGGGGCAAAATCATAGAGTTACTCAGGAACGAAATTAAGAGTATTGCCTCCAGTTCCCTGGTTTAATTGTGAGATCTAACACCCTCCTACAGGAGGCACTGCTGCCACCAATATGCACGGATAATGGTGTGATCCAGAAATCAAAAAAGCTCCTGCTTTTTCTTACCTTGTTGTCACCTGTGGACCACTGGCCATAATGTTCCATTTCTTCCACCAGCTGATCACAGGCAGTGTCAGTGAATATGGGGAACCAGTAAACATCTGGGCAGGGCTGCAGAAAGTAGGCAGGTGAGAAAAGCAGAAACAAGGAAAGGTGCTTGAGGTAAAAGGAGTAACACTGACTGTAGATTGAGTCAGTATAAGTGGAAAGTAACTAAAATACTGAGGACATAAATTTGTCTTCCGATTTATGTACCCCTCTTCCACTTAAGAGAGCTGGAGATGTACTTCTAGAAGAATACTTTCAGGGTCATGGTTCCCTTGGATTGGAAAGACTATGAGGTTGTGCTGAACTGCTTATTCCAGAGAACGACAATCGCGATGATACAAGCATCTCATCTCCCTTCCTGATGGATAAGAGCAATATTTTCTTACCATTTCTACCAACTTCCCTTTCAGAGCTGCTGTGTAGTTTTCATGGATGTACTTTTCTCTCCAGTCCTGCAGTTAAAAGATAAGCAAACCAGTCATTTCTGTGGGGTCTGGTTAAAGCAGCAATGAAAGGCCAGGCACTCATGCAGCATTATTTCACAGGCTTTGAAGATTCAGATGTTATGAACCCCATGAACTCTTTATATACTGCAATTACACTCCTCATCCTGCCTGAGAGACATCACTACTACAAACCCTTGACCTTCCTTATTGGTGAAGCTATTTATCAGATCTTCACATGCCTAAGCCTGCTGAGCTCCCAGGTTATCTCACCTCAGGATTGCTGAATATTTGCCAGAGGTCGTTGTGGAGGTGAGTTGTCTGATAATTCTCCAGGTTCAGTATGTGTCCAAACTGATGCCGATTTGTCAGGTACATAAAGACTCCCTGCAAGACAAATGGAAAAAATCCAGCTTTGTTTCCAGGCCTCACATTTTTGTGAGCCACTATGAAATATCAGCACTGGACAGCCCACAAGTGATGATGGCTCTGCCCAAGTTGATAATTTACTCATTCTTCATGCTGTGGGCCAATTTCTACCCTGGGCATAAGGAGCTTTGAAAGGTTATAGCCAGAGCCATTAAGTCTGTACCTACCCTGAGCCAGGGCTGGAAGCAGAGCAGCTGCTGTGAGATGAGGTTCTTCCTTCTCACCCTGTCAACCCCATTTAGAATAGCCACGAATAGGCCCACGAACAAAAATGTTATCCACATTTAGTGGTCCCTGGCTCCGTGTGGTTGCACAGCAAGATGAAATCTCACACTGTTCCAAGCCTGCACAGTACTGAATAATGCCAGTTCATCCTGTCCCGTGCCCCAGCTGAGCTGTATGCCTTGAAACTACTTAATCTTGTCACCTCCACCCTGGTATGCAGTTCTCCCCTGCCAGCCTCTCTCCTCAACTGACCTGATTCCGAACGTTGTGGCAGAAAGCCATGTCAGCATCCAGCTTGCCACTGTAGAACAGATCTCCCTGATCAAGCTCCGATCGCAGAACCTTGGCTTTAACCAAGTAAACGCTGCTGATGTAGGGAACGTTCCAAAGGCCACTGAAACACAGGAACAGGAGAGCAAGACTTTAAATACCACTAAGAAAGAAACTGCTGGACTTGGTGGGATGGCAACAGCTCTGCAGTATCAGCCAGGCTTGTCTAAGTGGGCCAACTCAGAACAGTAGGGAGAAATCATACCAATAGGAATTGTCATGCCAGGAAAAATTACTTATATTGGCCAGAGCTTTTAAGCTGCACAAAAGGAAGTCCACTGTGAAAGCAATTAATTGCTGCTGTGTGGTTTTGCTAGGGACATAATTAATGGCTTGAATCTCTTTCCAGAGAGATCAACATACTTTTTTTTCTAGTGATTTATGAAAACCAAACCAGCCAAAAGTGCATAAGCTGATTTCCAGCATTTACCGCACATATAATGGCCTAAAAAACAGAAGGCCCCTCAAGAAAATGAAAGAACTAACAATTATATTTTGTGAATCTTCTCTTCAAGGATCACTTGGTATTTCATTAAGACTATCTGATAAAGATTAAACAGCACTTTGCAGGACTTTAATGATCACACTAACTATAATCCACAGGTGGAAAACATGATGTGAGTAAGATAAATGATTTCAGCAGAGTCAGGACCCTCAAACCTTTATTCTGATCATGAGAAAATCTGCCCAAAGCATGTTATCATCTCTGCTCAGGGGAAAAGATAGAGCAGCTTCCAAACAGGAGCTTCTTTTCCTTTTCTATACACGAAGACAGTTGTGCTCTCTGGTTCCTGATGATAATGTGCTGCAACAAGCTTTACCTTTGAGGGATCATATCAGTAAGAAGCTCTCTTTGCATACTCACACCCTCCGCCTCTGAACAATCTCCACATAATCTTCTGAGCGGGCATAGTATCCATCAGGGCTCAGTGCTCCCCAGAAATTTGACCACAACTTCTCGTGACGGCTTACCAGTGGGGCAATCACCAACCTGTGAGTACAAAAGGAAAAGGAATCGCAGGACAGGGTGTTACCGCAGGAAGAATAGGAAGCGATCTACAATCCACAGAACCATAAGTATTAGATTCTGCCTCACTTACACAGTCGCTGCTTCTGTTAACTCTGTTGGAATAAAATTTCACATAAAAAACGACAAACGTGATCACAATCTCCTGCATCACTGCACCCTGCAGCAGGTCTCTTAGAATCTGATTTGTCCTAGGGACATTATAAAGACAAAACTAGGGATGATTTACATCCACTACCTATAATCCTCGATTACAAGTATAGTAAAAGACCAAATAAGAGGTGTTTGTTTAACATTCCAACTCTGACACAGTTCTCCTAGTGCCTTACACATCTCTGATATCAAAGCTCAGTGTTCCTCGTGTGAAAAATGAACAGCAAGGATTGCTCAGACAAAAGAACTCACTTGTTCTGTTCAATCAGGATCTTTAGAGTCTCTTTGTTCTTCAGGACTATCTCGGCATCCAGGCTAAAGTAATAGTCACAGTCAGGATCCTTTCTGCACAAATCCCTATAGCCAGAGAACAAGAAAAGTCACACCAAAATCCTCCTAAACCAGAGCAAGGTAAGGGACAGAAAATCACAAATTCCTTCACTCTCTAGTCTAAAGGTCATCTTCTGGGTGCTCAGAAAAGCTGTTTAATGTAACAATCCAGAGGGCTAGCATAGTAGAAGCACACCAGATTCAGCATCCAAGAGCAGACACCGAGACACAGCCAAAACCAACATTTAGCAAACTGTTTCCTCAGCTCAAACTGAAAAGGTTCCCATTTTTGGCTGGCCCAAATCCAGACCTGAGCTCAAACTCACACCTCCTTAACCACAGACAGGAACATACTCTGCCACTAGCTTGTAGTTTCACTACTACGCTCCTCCTCTTCAGAGATATATGTGCATATTTTTTGTGATCTGACTGGGCATAGAGACTGCTTGATGAGGGCAGGAGGTACAGTGCTATCCTTCTAACAAGGAAAAGGGCCAGTGAGAACTTGATCTCTGAAACTGAAGACAGGGAGCTGGTATTGAGGCTGATTTTTTTTTCAATATATAATGGGCATGGGGGGTTAATGCTAGGAAAATCAAAAGAAGGTGACTGAAAGAAGAAAAGAATCCATTTGATAGTGATGACACTCACAGAAACTGGGCTGCCTGACTCTGCTAGCCATCATGTATGGCTCTTCACTTACATGCCCAAGTTACGCGCCTCAGCATTCTCTAGTTCTTCATCTGGTCCAATCACTTTGACGGCAAGATATTCTTTGCCATGGTCTTGAACAAAAGAGTCCACCTGCATCAAGTGATGTTCCTCCTACGCCAAAGGAAAATACGGAAAAACAGATGAGATGGGCTGATCCCACACCACTTACCCTCCTGTTCTTGAAAATGCCAAACTAGATGAGCAACAGTTCTTCTCACTTCCATCTATTTACAGCTGGATGGAGCGATCTCATAGGTGCCATTGCAGAGAAGAACTGGGATTACAAGGCCTGGAAATCTAGACAAAGGTTGAAAAGATGCCTACTGTACATTTTCCCCACTTTTGCTAGGACCATCACAGGCCAACTTCACTTACATGATTGTGAATGAAGAGCTGGATTCGTTGCTTTGGGTAATGAAGGTTACGAAGCCGCATGAAAAACTCAGAAAGGAACGGGGTGGGCTGCTCGATGAAAATGCCAATCAGAATCATTGGCAATGCCTCATCCTACATTCAGTGAGGAGAGAAGGAATGGCTCAGCTATCACATCAGACACATAAGATAGCGCTGTAATTATAAGACTTGTCATGAGAGCTTTGAATACACATCAGCCTTACCTTGAATCCTGTGAGGCTTCGCAGACCTTCATCACACACAGTGCAGCCAGTCTCATATGTCCATATTTGAGGAATGTAGTTTCCCAGGTAGTTCAACTGCAGCTGCAAAAGGCAATTCATCATGTTATGCATTACAGGGCAGGGGAGTTTCTTTGCACCCACTTCCAGCCTAACACCACGTTTCACTAGACCTTCACTTACCTTCTTCCTTGACTAAGAATCTAAAAAGTATGACAGCCCGACAGTCTAGTTACACACTGCTCTTTGAACCAGACCCACCCTGCTGCTTGCATTTGTTTCTCAAATGTAAATGTACACAGGGAAAGTGTGTACACAGGGAAAGTCAGTATATGGGAAGACAATAACCTGACATGCTCGAGTCTAAAGGACCACTTTGCAACAGATACATACCACATCTTTCCCCCAGGACTCCCACTTACCTTGGTGGGCCCATTTCCATGAATCACCACGGGCAGAGTGTCATACAGCAAGTTTCTTGCTCTCACTCGTGAGTTTTCAAACTTCAGAACTACCTCATCTGGAAGTGACATTGCCATCATGTTATCAGAAGAACGCTTTTATCAATAATTAACAGCACAGTGCTTCATTTCTGCTGAACAGTTGCTGAAAGATGACAGCATGGATGTGGATGGACTATGCACAAGTAGTTTAAGGGCTACAGACCACATCCAGGAAGGAGAAAAATTGTTCAGAATGATCCTGTGAAGTAACAGGAGGATGGCTGGGAAGTTGGACAAAAAGTGCAGCTTGCGGGGCTCAAAACTTGCCTTCTACTGGGAACTAGCAGGAGCCATGCTATGACAGTTTTCAAAACTAGCATTGATAAATTGTGCTGTGAGGAACAGCTGCTGATGGCTAGGGAGGATTCAGGTTCTTCCCACCTAAGTGTTCTATGCATCCACTGCCTGTTTTTCACCCCAGACAAAAGTCCACCCTCAGAGGTGGCAGAGGTCATCCAAGATGTTTCCTCAATACAACACACAAAATCCTTTAGAAAACAGACCAAGCTTTAGATCCAAGCTCCAGTCTGTCATTGTTATACCGAGCACAGGAGCCAAAAACTGTACTGCCATTATCATTTTCCACCTAACTGGAATACAGGTGGAGCAGTGCAAGACTACAAACTGCAAACATCAGGCAGTAGTGTCAGGAGAGTAAGAGATTCACTTTTGTTAGGAGGAGCAGCAAAATCAATCAATCATTAGGTTGGGTCAGAAGAAGGTACGGTCAGTGAGTGCTCACAGGCAGTGTCTGGCTGCATCTCACCTCCCATGGAATTCCAGACACAGTTCTGAAGTGGAAAGACAGGGCAAGCCCCAGGCAGGATTGTGTGTTATTACTTGCACTGAGGTCCCTCCCAGTTTGAATCCCCAAAGCTAATGCAATCTGACATGCTTGGAGATCAAAGTGGCAAGGAGGTGCAAGATGGAAAACCTGACCTGCATTCCCCGAAGTGAAGAGGGAATTGCAATGAGAACCTAGCTGGTCGCAGTGGAACTGCAAATAAATCCCAGAAGTCTGGGAGAGGATTTTTACTGAAGCTTATTCTGCAGGGCAGGAATTTCTGAAATTCAATTCCTTCAGCCACAACTTCATTTCTGGTGACAATATGCATTCCAAGGAAAAATAAGCTTCCTTCTTCCATCTCACCTAGTGCTCCATTTAGATTTTGGAAGATCCGGCTTCTTTGGTCTAGACTGATGTTGATACTTTCCTTTAAAAGAATTAGATAAATAACCTTAATTAGAAGTGGGCATCCATTCTTCACATGTGAGAGACCCTCTATTGCACAAAGACATATCCCATTCCTGTAATCACTTCCATACTCTCCAAGCTCTGAAGCCCGAAACTCCCAGCTAATCCTCATTTTCACTTGAATCTGGGACAACTCACCATTTTCTAAAATTATTTAAACATATTATATTAGGCAAACACACTTAAATAAAGATTTTAAAGCTGCTGTGGGAGTGCCAATAATAATAAGCAGCATCTTAATGAAGTACACTTGCAGGACAATAATATAAAACCCACATATAATACACAGCAATCTCAAGATTCCTGTCTGTGAAGACAGCTTCTTGCCATCTATGTACAGGGCAAGTGTTACCTCAAGTGTTGCCCTAGGTACCAGAACACAGTAAGGGTGCAAGGCCAGTTTGTACAGTCTTTGTTTTGATCTGCTGCACGTCACACTCTGACTGGGTTTTGGTCAGACTAAAATCCAGCTCTGACTTAATATTGAGTTCAGCGTCCCTCCAGGCATCTGTTAAGATTGATTACTGGAAAGGACAGCAGGGTGCTAACATCCGCTGTCTGAATGTCAGTGGAATTAGTCAGCCTTCATGTGGCACACAGCCAGAGCAGCAGATGGAAGGACTGCATTAAAGGAACTGTCCATGTTAAAAGTCACAGGCAATACTCAGATTTGGGGAAATAAAAAAGTGCAGCTGTTCTGAATTTTTTACTAGCACTGCTGGTAAAAAAGTGCAACTCCTTCTCTCATCAGCCTGAAAGCAGTTTCCTATTTCTAATGCTTCCTCTTGACTTTCCTGTTACAGTTTTGACTTCTTCATTCCCATGCTTTGCCGTGTCCCCCAGGGACAGAGTGCACTGCGTAATGCAGAACTGGGCAGGGACAACAGAACTAGAATCACTCTGTGGGCTGAATGATTCAGCCAGCACACCACACAGTGCTGGAATAGCAATGATTCTTCCAGGGTCCATTCCAGGTTTCTATATGATGTTATACCTACTCTTTTTTCTGGATCCAAGAACATATTCGTATAGAAGAGCTGGTCACTGTCATCATCTTGCCCTTTCCACTCTTCCACAAGCTTCTTCAGATTTGGAGCATAACCTATGAAGCCTGTGGGAATAAATATGAAGAGGTGTTGCAACCCACACAAACAGAAAAGTACTCCTGTACATACATACTCTCACTTCTTTCACAGAGTCTCACTCCATCCTGTGCTGCTGCCGAGATTCATCAGCATTCTGCAAAGGCATGTGTAGACCACACTTTCCAACATGGAATGACACCAGGATCAAATCTCTCATCTTCAGCATCAGAAAAGCTAAGATACCCACACCCTAAATGACAAATATCACTGAAAAGGGAGAGGGAGCAGGTTCCTCTCCTCTAAAGGCAACTCATGGCTATGTCCCCTCCCGGTCAAAGGTGAAAGACAGGAGCATTGTTGGTCTTTCCATTATGGCCAGTTATGCACAGGGCTTCAGTTTGCACCATCTTCTATTAAGATGCTTTCCACACCTTGTCCCTTGCTACTTTCCCTGGAGGAAAAAGCTGAGAGAGGTTCTCAGCTGAAAGAAGGTTCTGTGCCTTACCTCCAGAACCCAGGAAACGCTTTCCATCTCGCACCTGAGGGTACTTGGCTTCCAGCCTCCGGTCAGGATAGATGTAGTTCTCTGCGGAGAAGACCACCTTGCTCTTGGCTTGTTTGAACTTCTTCAGCAGTTCCGTGGGGCCCGAAGCAAAGAGGACATCATAGCTAGAGTAACACAGACAAGAACGGGACAGAAAGGGATGGGGTCAGAAAAACACATCAGCATGAGAAGTTTCTAGGAACACCTAATTCTTTAGGAATCCCTTTCTTTTAGTTCTGCCTCACAGTATTTTGTCATGTTTATAGCCAACTGAAGTACAGTGTTATTTATAAAGTGGAAGATGTTACTTTCCTCTGCAGAAGATTCCACACTGGCTTGGGGCAACTTACTCTCTTTCTTAATATTATAGAGTTTTCAATGATAATAAAAGCAAATCTTCCAAGCTGTAAAACATGCTGATCTCATCTTGCTTTTCCCTCATTTGGACCTACAAAGCCCCAGTGCACTCACTGTTTGTAACAACTTTTTATTTACTGGAGGAAGAATTACCCTGCCATTCCTTTTTAGTTTAAACAAACCCATAAGTCATGCTTTTTTACACCTTTTTGCAACCCTGCCACTCTCCCCTGATCTCCCTGCAAACCTGGAGGAACTTATACAGAACATCAGTCACTGGATGCTGCACTTCAGCCGCTCTCTCTTCAGTGCTGGGTAGAACTGATAATTCTCAGGTGACACTTTCAGACTGAGACTTTCATTTTCTGCAAGAGGATTTGCATACTTCAGACTTATTTTGGTGAGTGAAAAAGTTGCTCATTCCAGAGATAAACCATTCTCAACTTCTCTAAATACAGTTAGACATTCAGAGACACAACAGATGATCTCCTAGCCATGGGACCAGAGAAAGATACAGGGATCCCAGCCCTGCCTGGTGCTGGGCATATGAAAAGACACTGAGACTCCCAACTCTCCTCTTCAGATTTCTCTGGCAGGCTAATTCTTGGCTCTCAGGATGTTATCGCAGCCTGCCTCACCTTATAAAACAAATAATTCTGGTAAGAAAAGCCTGCCTAGATCCACAAATTGCCTGCTTATTCTCTGCAGAGAGAGGCAGCCAAATTCACCCTGGCAGAAACAGGTATAATGCTATCAGCTTCATGCAAGCCTTGGAATCAGCCTATTCTGCTCAGACCTTTCCAGCTGCCACGGATGCAGCCCTGAGCAGCTCTTAGGC
Source organism: Neomorphus geoffroyi (assembly GCA_033558235.1). Taxonomy (NCBI): domain Eukaryota; kingdom Metazoa; phylum Chordata; class Aves; order Cuculiformes; family Neomorphidae; genus Neomorphus; species Neomorphus geoffroyi. The sequence goes on along the minus strand of JAUMJM010000029.1, from coordinate 5,472,805 downwards.
AACTGCAGAGAATTCAGAGGGGAAAAAACAGAAGAGGTCTGGACACATCTTCCAAAAGAAATCTACTTCACAGTTAATTTCATCTTAGAAAGAACCTGTCCAAACAGCCTCATGATTCAGCTCATGGCAAATACTTTCCAACCAATTACCTTTCTATGAAAAGGATGACCAAGTCTTCCTTATCCGCGTACTGCTTCAAAGCTGATTTCAAGAGACGGACCTTCTGCCCACCTCCTGCTGGCTTCTTGTCATCTCCACCCTGCCATTCCTCATCCAGCCCCAGCACCTAAAGAACAACAGACACAGGGTCCACTGAAAAAGTCGCTTTCCCAGCAAGACTCACAGGAAAGGATGAAAATCTACAACTTCACCAGTCCTGTGCAAATCACAACAAAAAATCCAGCACCAGGATAGATGGATTAGGTAACACAGGCCAGTCTTTGAACCACTCTCTGGGATGGTCAGAGTAACAAACCACACTCAGCAATCGGGACAGGAGCACACTCTGTACTGCGTGTTCTGGCATTGCAATGGGAAAGTGCCATGGGGCTCCCCTGAGCAGGAGTTATGATCTCAGCTCAAGCCAGCATTCAGGATGGAATAAGAGACTGCTGCAGAAATGCAGCTGTGATTCTGTGAAATGCCCCAGTCACAGTGTTTTTCAGCCAGCTAGGCAGGTGTGCCCTCTCTTGGGCTTTTATTTAACCACTTCGTGGCCAAGCCTTATCCGTTCCACACTTCAAAATTCCCTTTGAGCAATCACCACTGAGGATGCCAGCCATCACCTGGACTTTGTAGTTGAAGAATTCAGCTGATCTTCTAAAGCGTTGGAATCCCTCAGTCTCCTTGGTGGCAACAGTAAGAACCAGCAGGTTTTCTGCATACAGGAGAAAGCATAAGAGACGTTCAATTTGCATTGTTTACACAACCAGCTGTTCCACACTGAACTAAAGGGCTTTACTATTGCATACTGAGCCAAGGTAGACAAAATAGTATTACAGGCACAAGACAGATTTGACAAAGGGAAGTCTAAGGCCAACCATGAGAAGCAAAATCACTTTCTCAGTACATTCTTTATGTTGACCACAAATCTAGCAATAGAACCCAGGAGTCCCAGTTTTTGCACGGTCTCTGCTGTTCACGGGCACAGGTTACATCTGTTCTAACATCACTGACTGATGTCCAGGTTCATTTTAAATCGGGCAAGGGGGTTAATCCCGCTGTGGAGCAACCATACCCTGCGGAGCCGAAAACAGCTTCCTTACACCTCACCCAATCATCTCTGCACTGTACAACATTAAGCACGTAGATGTTCACAGCCCACAAAGCTTCAACCTCGGGAAGAAACCAGCTTCAAATCCTACTTATTTGCTGCCTGGATTTTCTTTGCACCAACTCATCAAAGATTTGTAGAGAAAAAAAAAGCGTGGACATAGCCAATGTTTAACTGGAGGAACTAATTATCACCGGGGACAGAACACAGCATTGGTGCCCTCAAACGTCAGTGTTCGAAGAAAACCAAAACTAATTGCAGCTCAAGCAAGACTGTTCCTTTGTATTTGTATTTATGCATTAGAACTTGGTCCTGGGTATAAAATGAGAGATTATCTAAAGATACAATTTCATTGCACCAGTTATGAGCTAGAAAAAGAAACACATTGAGTGTTTCTTTGCCCTGCTATTGAAAGCTACAGTTCTCTCCCTCCACTTGGAGCATGAAGGAAATTAAACTTGAAGATAGAAAAACAGAACAGCCACAAAATGCCCATTTGGAAGGTATTCATTCAGTGCAATTGGCTTCCTGTTCCCCACAGAGTGGCTTTTTTGTCACTCAGCTTTGACTGGGCGTTCGGAAGACCGAAATTAGGCTGAATGTTATCATTCCCTCTTCATGGCTGCTCCAATTTTCTACAGCATTCCTGAGGTGTTTTCCACATTTTTTCCATATATACCCCATATGAATTTAATTCTGCCATAAATTTCATTTACATTCTCCTCCCAAACTACCTTTCCATTTCCAGTCCCTTAAAAATGACAAAGCTAAATCTTTAAGTTCTCATTCAGAATTTTCTCTATAGAACCACCACAATCTGATTTTTCTGTGGAAGCTCTGGTTTCTTCATTGTAATGATTAAATGCTATACTTCACATTTTTGCTTAAGTAGGAATTTGTGTAGGCTCTGGCAACGGTACTTAAATGTGAATCCTGGCCATCCGATTTTAACATCAGGAAATACCAGGAAAAACTGAAAGCACATTTTTTTGGCTTGAGCAGGCTTCTTTCAGAACAATGATTTTTTTCAATGGATGTACCAGATGCATCTTCCTAGCATACCCAAACTCTAATCTTAGAGAGGAAGGATCCAGGAGCTGGAGTCTCAGACCTGACAAAAGCAGCAAAAGTCAAAAATAAGTTAGGAAGAAAGAGGATGTTGCCAAGGAAATTCCTAAAATCCTTTACCTGCATCAGAATAACAAGAGAGCATAGATTAAGAACAGTTAAAAGAAGATCAGCTCTAAATTTATTTTGTTAGCCATTCATACAGACAGATAAAGGGAGGGACAAAATAATATGAAACCCGCATTTGTTCAGGTTTTAGAGGCAGCTTTTTAAACATATGAAGTGCATTCCTAATCCAGCTCTTTCAGCACACTCCAGTTCCTCGTTTCCTGTCCAATCATAGGATGCAAACAAACGAGTGAAATATGTATCTCCTCGGGGAAGATGTTAAAGCCGTTCAAGTTTCTAGCCACATCACGGCACGTAAAAAACCATGACAGCATTATTAGACAGCTCTGAGCTCACGGTTTCTGAGAAGGTGAAGATCATGCCACCAGTGAAGAGGGGGGCAAACGTGGGCTGGCCAGAGGGGAATGTAAAGACAAACATCAAACTGCAGTACCTGAAAGGAGAAAGCATATGATAATGATAAAAGAAGGAAAGAAAGAAAAGAGCCTGATTGCTATGCAATTATTTCAGCCGGAATTCTCAGGCATTTCACATTAAATAAATCACTAATTCGTTTTCAAGCTGCTACTCCAAGAAAGCAACAACCTGTTTATCATATGACTGCCAGAAGTTTGCTGGACAAGACGAGAGAGCTAAAGGCTCACCCAGAGGAACAGGAAGCGGTGTCACATTCCAAAGACAGAAAAGGTTTCACTGTGCAGTGTGAACTCGCTGGAGCGTAGAACAGTGACAACCGTCCTCCCCAGCAGAACCCCAAGCTACAGAGCCCCTTCTCACTGCTGTGCTGTGGGGGTAGGACTCGGAGAGAAGTTAAACTCGGTTTCTGTTAGAAATCTCTGCAGTAGCAAGAGCTTTCCATCCCAAGAGACATTCCTCAGTCCAGTACCAGAAGCCTGTGCCGAGCTGTGCCGCCCCTGCTCCTTCTCCTTTAACCATTTTTTGACCTTTCTCAAAGACATTGCTGAAGACTGGTGCAGCCAGTAGGTATTTCCAGAGACAGAGGCCTTTGAAACCTCCAAACGCAGACTTGTGCTTCCCTATTTTCCATGTCACAGTTACTTCTCACACGCAGAAACGGTACCCTGTTAAGCTGGGCCTTCTGGGACCAGACAATCCTTGGGCCATACTGATGATTAGAAATCATATAAAAACATTTAATAATAGAATGGCTGCAAAATATGAACACGGTGTGGTTAATGAAGCAAGCACTGGACTAGGAACCAAGGGAGCTGGACTGTACTGCCAGCTCTCCTATGCAACAGGGAGCCAACCTTGCTATCCCTTCATTTCCAGAAAGATAATAGAGGACATTTTCCAATTTGTGAAGTTTTTTGAGCCCTACAGATGAAAATTATTCTGTAGGGACAAAGAGAACAGGGACTCTGATCAACATAACAGTGAAACAACTGGGTAGATTTCTGAGTTTTTACAAAGAGTAAAAATCAGTGGCAAGATGAGCTCAGTAACACAAAAATTTAGAGTTATTTACTTGTGCCTGACCCTACAGGGAAAACACAGCTGCAGCTGCATCGTAGGACAAGGAATTAATTTATCCTTAGGCTGTGCTTTGGGAAATCCTACTGTGCCACTTCCTGCTAAGATGGTGTCCAAGAAAACACCATTAATGCAGGGATAAAATAGAAAAAGTCAGTTAGCAATTTAATAGTGGGTAATATAATCTCTGTATTCAGTTTACACTTATGAAAGTTTATTTTTAAATAATCAATCAATCAGTTACAAATAACTATGCTGAAAGCTTCTGCAGAGACTGAAAAGAGAGCAGACAAGAGTAGTATGAGGATAAGGATAACTGAAGAAACTGAAGCACAGGAAAAGTACGGCAAGCCATGCTTGAACTGCAGTTAATTTCAAATCCCTCTTCCTAACCAGCACACCTCCTTCTCTTTTCCCAGCCCCCAATTTCCTATCTCTAGTGCACCCTAAAACCTTACTAAAAACATGGAAGATTTGGAATGTGGAAGAATGACAGGATAGCACAGATTTATTTCTTACTTACATTTGTCTAATAGTTACCCTAAATGCTGCTTTAGTTATGTCACTGTAGCTGAAGAACTCCCCTTCCAACACTCCCATAGACCCATAATAACTGTATAATTAAGTAATACAGCAAAGGTAATTATACCGGAATCACATATTGTTAAGGGAAATATTCAAGGTAACAAGATGAAATCTCTTAATTTCCACTTCTCTAACGGAGACAATTATCCAAACTTCATGGCAGAATGACAGTGTGTGAACCTCTGTGGCAGCCTAACTGACATCCTGTAACTTCCCTAATCTTCTGCTGTCTCACCAGCTACTCCTTAGAGCCCACACAAGCTGTTTATGTAGGGACCGACTGATGTTATTCTAGCAGCACGCTGGATCTTGAGTCACAGGTTGGCCAGTCTGGGATCAGCTAAAGCTTTACATCACCTAACTCCTGAGCTGGACGAGGGGAGATTGAGATGAGATCTTGGGGAGAAATGTTTTGCTGTGAGGGTGGGGAGGCCCTGGTCCAGGTTGCCCAGAGCAGTGGTGGCTGCCCCATCCCTGGAGGTGTTCCAGGCCAGGTTGGATGGGGCTTGGAGCCCCCTGATCCAGTGGGAGGTGTCCCTGCCCATGGCAGGGGATGGCACTGGATGGGCTTTCAGGTGCCTTCCAATCCAACCCATTCCATGATATTTAAAAAACACCCTCTCTTAAAGACTATCCAACCTCCTACTTTTAAAACACACATCCTATTCTGTACGTCTTCCAGCCCTTGGCTGCGGGGTTCCTGCCTACCCGCTGTGTCCAGAGTTGTTGGAGGGGAAGATGCAAGACCTTACAGCTGGCCCTGGCAGGTCGGTCACTCTCTACTTTCCGCGGAGCAATCGGGGTTGTGCTACTCTCACACATCACGGCTCAACAAAATCAGGTCTTTGATGCCTCTTCCCTGCCATGGTTTAGGTTCTGAATATTCTGATTAATCCCAAAGTTTCCAGTCTTTCTAAGTGAGCTCTGAATGTGGCTGTGCAGGCTCTCCCGTTCTCTCAGGAGTGTTGGACACCATCCCATATTTAAGCAAGATGCCTGTGAAATTCAGTGGAGCACACGCTGCCTACTGGAGAATGGTTCTACATGGAGTCATAGAATACATTTCTGAAGTGTTGATTTGGGCAGGCTTAGAGAGAGCTTTGCAAGAAACATTTTACAAGTCAGGCTCTCGGATGGCAGGGAAGGAGGGAAACCTAAGTTGAAAAGGGTTGACCCAGGGGGGGTGCAGCCCGAGGGATGGTGGTGGGATGGGAGCACTGGGAGCGGCTCCCGGTGCCCGCGGCGCCCGGCGGTGCGCTCGGAGCCCCGGGGGCCGGGCAGCCCAGGGCCCGATTCCCGAGGGCTGGGGCTCCGCAGTCCGCCCCCCGCCCGCCGTGCCGCTACCCCCCCCGAGCACCCCCTTACCTTCGGGCTGGGAGGCGCCGCCCGCCGCGCCGAGCAGCGCCAGCAGCGCCAGCAGCGCCAGCCCCGCCGCGCGCCCCATGGAGCCGCCTGCCCCGGCACCCGCGCTCCGCGAACGCTGCGGGGCGGCCGCAACCCGTGCCACGCGCCAGCCCCGCCCGGCCGGGGCGGGAGCAGCAGGCGGGAGGCGGCGGCTCCGCCTCTCCGGGAGGCGGGGGGTGGCTGGGAGGGGAGCGGGGCCGCGGCGACCCATGGCCGGGCGCTGCTGGGGCCGCCCCGGCAGAGCAGGGAGGGAGCAGGCACAGCCCGTACTGAGCGCCCGCTTCCCGCCCCATCGCCCCATCCCAGCCACGGCGGAGCGGGGCCGGGATCGGCCCCCTGCGCTCGGCGCTGCTGGGGCCGCACCTCCAATCCTGGGCTCGGTTTTGGGCCCCTCCGTACAAGGAGGACATCGAGGGGCTGGAGTGTCTGGAGAAGGGAACGGAGCTGGGGAAGGGGCTGGAAAACGAGTGTTAGGAGGGGAAACTGAGGGCCCTGGGGCTGTTTAGTCTGGAGGAGGCTGAGGGGAGTCCTCCTCGCTCTCTGCAGCTCCTGAAAGCAGGTTGTGGTGAGGGGGGTGTGGGTCTCCCAAGTAACGAGTGATAGGGTGAGAGGAAATGGCCTCATGTTGCACCAGCTTTAGATTGGATATTAGCAAAAATTTCTTCACTGAAAGAGCGGTGAAGCCCTTGGCAGAGGCTCCCGGGGCAGTGGTGGAGTCTCCATCCCTGGAGGGGTTCCGAAAATGTGTAGACGTGACGCTTCAGGCCATGGGTTAGCAGGCACGGTGGGGTTGAGCTGATGGTTGGACTGGATGAGCTTACAGGGCTTTTCCAACCTTAATGATGCTATGATCTGTTTCCTTGGGGAACAAAAGCTGCTGTAGTGACTTCTCGACCATTTCTGTCTGCCCGTACACATCTTTAGTGCCTACATTCATCTCTGCCCTTCAGCTGGGGTTTCTTGCTCCAGCCCTGAGGACGTTTTCCTAGTTTAGTCTGCCCAACTTTGAAAACAGATGAAATAAACCTCTCATAGAATTACAGGGTTGGGTTTTTTTTAAAAAAAATAGGTTAAGGGTCATTTTTACACTGCAGTGAAGATGCAGGGAAACCCTTTTGAGCTTGCAGAACACCAGATGAGAAGCCACCACCAACATATGTGAAGCCTTCAGCAACACATTATTTCTACTGAAGCAATCGGTGACAGTGCCGTTTCCTCAGGCACTCTGTATAATTAAATCCAAATTGACTTCCATTTCAGAAAGCAATATTCGGAGGTTACTTATTTCCTCTCTTGCAAGGTGTGAACAATAATATTTACTTGTCTGCAAAGAACTCACAGAATGACCTGTGGCTGTGTCATTTGTACAGAGGCTGTATAAAAGTTATCACAGGTTAGAAAAGACCTTTAAGATCATCAAATCCAACCATTAACCCAACACTCCAAGTGCACTACTAAACCACAACCCTAAGCACCACATCTCCATGTCTTTTAAATTCTTCTACTCTTCTATAAGACTTCTATAATAAAGTTGATGGGAAACAGTGCTGCAGTTTAGTACTGAAACCATCACTGAGAGAGGTCCTCAGCCACATCTGAGCTTGGCACATGGAAGGTGTCAGGGAGAAAGGAGCAGTGCTAAGGCATCACAAGAGCACTGGGATAATACAGAAGCCTCCTCCATTTGGAGTTCAGTTTTAATAAAAAAATTGGCTATGTAGAGTTCTGAAGCTCAGATCTGCTGTCTTCTGTCAGTAAACAACCTCTTTACATGAGCAGAAATTGCAGATATTACAGGATTCAGATTTTCAAAATAAAAACAAGCAGGCATGTACTTAGAGGAGAAAAAATGAAGCACATTAGAAGGTGCACTCTGTAGATAACTAATATTCTCCATCCTCCCAAAGAACTACCATAACTGTTTGTATGTGACCAAGAATATTCCTGAGTGTGTTCAAAGCACTTTTGTTTCCACTCCTCCCCAAAGCAGGAGTTCCCTCATAATTACCAGACAAACAGAACAGTCCTCATGCTCAAACAATGCACCGCAGGCAACGATCCAAGGAAATGCGAGCTCTCCCTAAGATGGTGATTTCAGGAAACTTCCTTTTGCAAAGCTGCCAGCTTCACTAAATAAAACAAAAATAGAAAAAGAAAAAAAATTAGAAAAACAGGCTTTCACTTTAGATTTCTTCAGTACTTGGCAGGCCCAGACAAAGCCCCTGATAACTCTTTAGCAGCCTCAATACTTAAAGCCAGGAGCCACTGCAAATGTGTTCAGCCCCTCACCTTCAGACTTCAGCCTGAGATCTGTGACTCAATCTAGGGCTTCAAAAATTGATTTTAATGAAGTTAAATCTCTCCATTCTAAAATGAAAGGGGGTTTGCACACCAGAAATCATGAATGCGTCATTGTTTATACCGCCATACTCAGACTGTCCCTATTTGCCAGCTCTGTTTGCATTCTGCAGCTATGCCAACCCACCAAGCACATTTTTTCCCCCCATTTCTATGTTTGTACTGCTTTGTGTGCTCTGGCTGGAGTTGGCTGCCTGTCTTTTTAAACAGAGGCAGCTGCCAATGCAGATGTTCCAATGAGTACGTGCAACACGTGCTCCAAGCAAAGCAGCAACTTCCTAAAAACTGAAAGGATCAGAACTGGGGGTTTGAAGCAGCCTCAGAGCACGCCAGAGGCAACACGGGCCCCACTGCAACCCGGGATGCGGTCTCACCCCACTATTACAGATTCCAGTGCCCCCCATCGAACAGAACATTTAACTGAAGAGGGTAAGGAAGCGCCTGGCCTGCTCCCCTTCACACAGCTCATTCTCTGGCTCTGCCTGGTCAGCAATTTCACAGCTTGTTTTAACTGGATATGGTTCTGTAGCGTTTGCTACTGTCTTTGGAGAGCTGGACTACAAAGCTTTCCATGGTCACATCATTGATTTACTACACATCCTCTCTTTACTACACAGTAGAAAAAAAGTTTAGTGGAATAGACCTTGCTTTCCCACACGAGGCTCTGCTTTGGTAAAAGAAGCAAATTGTCCTGGAATGACAGAGAGCTCCAAGCCTGCTCCACATTTTCTCCATCTGGGCAGCCACATCTGGTTATCACAAACACCTCAGAGAGACCAGGGAGGGCGGGGGGGGGTTCGGGAAGGCAGGGGGGTGCAGGGCTGTGGCAGAGGAGCTTGAGGGGAGTTTGGGGAGGGCCAGGAGGTCTGGGGGCTGCTGTGGTGGGGCTGGAGGCATTCGAGGAGAGCCCTGATAGAAGAAGTAGTTACTATTACGAAAAGTGGAATATTTTGATTTAAGTAGGATTAGTTTTCTATATAATTACTTTTCTAACTTCAGTTAATCACTATCTGAATAACAGTATTTCTTGAAAGTTAGAGAGACACAGACTGTTCTTCTGATAGTATATTTTTAAAAATAGTGCTGTTCCCAGACAATACTTCTTTTCTTATCTAAGAATACAAGGTTGGACGCAGAAGCGGCTCCAAAGCTCTAATTAGCGGAGACTTGGCTGTTGTGAAGTTCATAATAAAATTAAAATTATTCCTTTGAAAATAATAGAATATGCCTGAGATTTCTGGAAGAATTTATATATATGCATGTAAACAGAACTGGAGTTGTTTAGCCTAGAGAAGAGGTGGCTGAGGGGAGACCTCATCACTGTCTAAAGGTGCCTCAAAGGAAGTCGTAGCGAGGTGGGTCTCTTCTTCCAAGTGACAGGTGATGGGATGAGAGGAAACGGCCACAGTTGCACCAGGGGAGGCTTAAATTGGATATCAGGAAACATTTCTTTACTGAAAGAGTGGTGAAGCACTGGCAAAGACTCCTGGGGAGGTGGTGGAGTCTCCATCCCTGGAGGTGTTTAAAAGACAGGTGGATGAGGTGCTCAGGGATCCGGTTTAGTAGCACAGGCACGGTTGGACTCGATGATCTCAAAGGTCTTTTCCAACCAAACGATTCTATGATTTTATGATTCTGTGATTCTACGAAACGGGACACATATTCTGTCCCCAGCTCTTGTCTCGTTACATGATTGATGGAATCATTCCCTCATGTATCCAGCACTGAAATAAAGGCTGCTCCTTTCTCAAACCCCAAAACGACTCTTACAGAGTCTATTTGCTGGCACTTTCGCTCTCAGCCCAGGGGAACCAGGAAGGTCCTGGCGGGCCCGGTGTCCCCGCCCCGCCCCGTCGGGGCTGTCGCAAAGCGGCGCGGGTGTCGCAAATCGCCGCCAAGCGCCGCCCAAGCGCCGGCAAGCGCGCGGGGGGCGATGCGGGCGGCGTGAGGCGAGGCCCATGTGGCTGCAGCAGCGGCTGAAGGGGCTGCCGGGGCTGCTGTCGAGCAGCTGGGCGCGGCGGCTGCTGGCGCTGCTGGTGCTGCTGCTGGGCGCCTACTGGGCCCTGGGCTCGGCGCGGGGCCGCGCGGGGCGGGGCGCGGAGCCGCGGGGCCCCGCCGCGCTGTGCCTGCAGGCGGCGGAGCGCGGGGATGCGCTGGCGCTGTCCGAGGGGCCGGCGGGGCCGGCGCTGGCGCTGGCGGGGAACGGCTTCGTGCTGCTCGATGTGGCCGCCGGCCGGCTGTGGGTGGCGGCGGCGGGCGGAGCGGTGCTGCCCACCGAGTTCCCGGCGCTGGTGCGGCTGAGGGCGCTGGGTGGGCGCGGGGAGGCGCGTGCGGCGCTGGCGGCGCTGCGGGACGGGGCCGTGAGGAGGGTGCTGTGCGTCCAGACCGGGCCTGCGGATTGCGTGACGGTGCGGGAGGAGGTGGTGGCCCACCGGAGCCGGCCGCACCTCTACCTGCAGCGCATCCGTATCGCCAACCCCACCGAGCGCGTGGCCGCCTTCGAGGTGTCGGCACCGGCCGCGGCGCCGTCGCTGGGCGGCAGGTTCACCACCAGCCTGGAGAAGGTGGAGGAGCGGCAGTTCCTGCTCTCCTCCGGGCGCCTGCTGCTGGCCGGCAGCTCCAAGGTGGTGCTGGTGGTGGTAGCCGCCAAGAAGCTCGTGAGCCGGGTGCAGGTGGCACCCAAATCCCACTTCGACGAAACCGTGCTGTCCGTGGTGTACACCTCGGAGCCCATCGAGGTCTCCAGGCTGGAGGAGACCTTCAGCAAGCTGAGAGAGTCGGCCAAGAAGGAGATGCTGGAGGTGATGCAGATGGGGGTCGACGATCTTTTCCAGGAGCACCGACAGACCTGGTCAGACCTGTTCATTTCAGGTAAGGGAGGCGATGCTCTGCTTCTGAAGGGGTGCTGTGGAGGGCAGCTGAAAGCAGAGCGAGCTGGTTGCTCTAAGGTCTCTAGAGGCTCTGCTCTTCCTGACAGGTGTCTCTTGGGGGCCCGAAAGCGTGTTGTGGGATGATAAAAACAACATTACTGGTTTAGAACCCAGCATACTTGACAAAAGTGGAGTATTGGTTACTTTAGATGAAGTACATTTACATTTACATTACATACAAGAACATTTCTAATCAAAACTCTGGACATGATGGCTTTCCTGTCTTCAGGAACTTCACCGATTTGCCTGGCGTGTCGGCTTTTAAGTTGGGAATGGAGTTCACCTTTTGTGATAGTGTAAAGGACACTTCATGGAAGTTAAGAACTGTCCTACAAGGATGCTTTTTCTTAAACTAAGATTCTCATGGCCTTGCATAAGAGAGTAGCTGCCCAAATAATGTAGAACTTGCTGTTTTATAGCCACTAAAAAGGCAGATATTCCTTTGACAGATCTTTCTCGTGTAGTGATGGCTCCATAAGGCATCTGCACATCAGACTGGCTTTACCTTTAGTGGGAGCTTGGCTTTAAAAGTCCAAGAGAACATCTAAGAAAATATAAGGAAACATTTCACTTCAGTGTTTCCTAGGCAAAGGGTTCTTGGATGTTACAAAGAACGCCTGCGGGGTGAACGAGGACACGCGTGTTTCATCTTTTTCTCCTAGTTAATGTCATACTGGTGTGTGACCCTCTGACTCGTGGTTCTCTTTTATTACAGGGGTTGAAATGAGAAAGATCACAGATTCACATACACCATCCAGCGAGACTGTTAACATGACCCTCTACTACGTGCTGTCGAGCATGCCAGCTCCTCTGCTGGATCCACTTATTAGTCGTGAGGACAGAGAAAAAATGGAAGGCAGCCTGAACTATGCTGACCACTGCTTCAGTGGCCACGCGACCATGCACGCAGAGAACCTGTGGCCAGCAAAGCTGACCAGCGTCGCCCAGGTCTTGCAGCTCTCAGATCTGTGGAAGCTAACTCTCCAGAAACGAGGATGCAAGGGTCTTGTGGCAGCTGGAGTCCATGGACTCATGCAGGGAATGGTGCTTAGTTTTGGGGGTCTGCAGTTCACAGAAAACCATCTTCAGTTTCAGGCTGACCCTGATGTACTCCATAACAGCTATTCCTTACGTGGGATCCACTACAATAAGGACTTGATTAATCTAGCTGTTCTGCTGGATGCTGAAGGAAAGCCGTTCTTGCATGTGTCTGTGAAATTCCAAGACAAGCCCGTTAAACTATATGCGTGTGAGGCAGGCTGTATGAATGAGCCTGTGGAGCTGACCTCAGAGGCACGAGGCCACACGTTCCCTGTCATGGTGACTCAACCCATCACACCACTGCTTTATATTTCGACAGATTTGGTCCACTTGCAGGACCTGAGACACACACTCCATCTAAAAGCTATTCTGGCCCATGAGGAACACATGGCCAAGCAATACCCAGGCTTACCCTTCCTGTTCTGGTTCAGCGTGGCCTCCTTGATCACATTGTTTCACTTGTTTCTGTTCAAACTCATCTACAATGAATATTGCGGACCAGGAGCCAAGCCGCTCTTCAGGAGTAAGGTATAAGGCTGCTGCTTTTGGCTGCTGTCCACTGGGTGTTGTCAACCTGATTCTCTGTCAGCTGTGCCTAGGGAGGTTCTATATCGGACTATGAGGATTTTGCTGTCTTTTGCAACAAGTGATCTGTGACGTCTTCTTGCAAGATGTAGGATTAGGGCAGAGATCGGAGTGGTAGGGCTCACAAACAGTAGGAAAGATAAACCCATTGTCTGTCCTTAAGCATTTGGAAGGCTGCAGATCGAGGCAGATGGAGCTTCTCTCCTTTTCCCACACATTGCTGTAGGACGTTGCTTGTTTTGAAGCCTACAGTTGTAGCTGTGTAACGAGATGATGTCTCCTGTTATGCAGCATCAAAATGCTTGTGAGAGCGCTGCTGTATTTGTCTTTACTGCTGTGGGGGAGACACGCATGCTTGTCTGCCTGGTGTGTGTGATGTGTAGTACAAGGACACACAAACACAAGCTGGTGTTCCTTGGTCAAGGTGCTGACTTGCTGGGTCTCCTGGTAAATGTTCACAGATCTGTAGATACGGTGCAGTCCTCCATCAAACCATGTTTACCACCATCATTTCCGGAAAGTGCCCAGTCAGTATTTCTCCCATTTAGACAAAAGACATAGCTGTGTTAAGAAAAGGACTGAGTGCTTTTTACTATGAGCTGGAGGCTATGGCATCTCACTTCAACGTAAAGGATTTGAAATTCTTGGTTTGAGTTGCCTTAGAAAACTTCGTTGCTAGTAAAAATTTAGCACAGAATAGGCAATGGCTGGTGATTCCTTTTCTCAGTACTGGTACTTTGTGTGTGGATATGGAGCGGATATGAAAGATGAGACTGGGTTTGCTGTGTGTCCTAGGCATATTGGTCAGAGGTGTCCATCCCTCCTTGTGGTTGAACAGAGTCAAATTTGGCTTGTGTTTAAAAAAAAAGGAAATACAGAAGTTAAATAGAGCTGGTGGAGGAAATGTTCTAGCATTAGATTGCCCTGTTTTTCCAAGCAAATGCAATTCTGGAAGGTTAAAGCTGTAGAGAAGGTACTGGACAGTTGACAGTCAGAACATAAGGGGGCGAACTGGTAGTTTTCCTCTCAGCTCACTGCTTTGTCATGTTGAGCACTGGAGATCAGGCCTGATCCCAGCGGGGCTGAGTACCTGTCCTGCTGAAAGAAATGGGAGTGGAAGGTGCTTGTGTCTAGGCAAACCAGCCTAGGAGGAGGTAGACTAGATCTGTTTATCAAAGACAACTGCAGTTTTAAGCCTATGATCGTGATCAAAACCTTAGTGCGAAAGGAGGAAGTGGTCAGGAAGTCATTTCAATTTTTGCCTATACAGCTGCGCCCTGACACACTTACTGAAACGTGTCCTTGCTGTGATAAAATTGTGTCCTTGTTGCACTCCTATCTCTCTGGTTGCCTTTGTCAGCCACAAGACTTGCCTTCTGCCTTTCACAGAACAACTTGTTAACCGTTGCTACAGGTAACTGTCCCTGACACCATGCTCTGAAATGCCGAGAAGCTTCACAGCTGCGCGCCAGGGCTGATGTAACGCCTCTTCCGTCTTGACATTGCAAAAAGCCTTGCAGTGTGCAGCAAACAAGTCTGTTGTCTCGTCTTAATCAGATCTAATTAAAATGAAGATGATGCAGAACTTGATTCCAGAAGCAAGAATGAAGTGGAAGCCAGCTGAAGCTCAGAATCCCTCTAGCAGTAATGAATATTAATGGTGTTGAAGTAACACCCTGTTGATTGAATGGGAATATCCCAGCGTCCAAGTGAACTTAGTCCTGCTTTCAGCCTCCATTTGCACGAGACATCTGACAATTTTGCAGCTGAGAACAAGGACCTTTTGAAAGCAACAATCCTTTTGTGCCTTGTTAAGAGAGGAATCCGAGACTTGGAAGGTGTGGTTGTAAGAGTTTATCCCAGACGCTTGTGTAACAGATGTTTCTTTTTCCTTGTAAGCTGTTCAGTTCCCTAAGAGTAATCCATTTGGTGAAAATACTTGAAGATTTACCGAGTCCTTTGGTATTTTGATTTGTTTTTTTAATCTTACAGGAAAATAAAGAATGATGATTCCCTTCAGAGAGTTAACTTAACTAGAAAACTGTAGTGTAACTTCCTTTCTGGTAGACACTTCTTAATTTATTGCTTGGGGGGAGGGGGAGGATGTTAATAATTTTGCCTCCACTTCAGTAACAAGTCAGTCAATCCAACTGTAGATATCTAAGCGCTGGTAACAGGTTTTTCAGCCTTTATGATTGTAGAGTGCAAAACCAATTTAATTGAATTGTTTTCTGGATTTATATTTTGCAATTTCCTGATCTGCAGGTTTCCTGTTCTGAGCATACTGAGACTGCATTGATTTGTTTTGGCTATGGGGGGGAGACATCCCACTTTCTAGTGATTTAAAGGTTGTTTGGTTTTAAAATACCAAAGCTGTTGTTTCTAAATAAATACCTTTCAGTTTAATCTGATCACCGAAAGGTGGCTGTTTCATTTGGGCTTTTGTGGTCTGTGTTCTCTCTTCCCCTTGCTCCCCACCCAGTTGAAACAAGCAGAGCCTTATGTCACATCTGTGGCAAGTACTGACTACAAAAGTGCTTGGATTAAAAAGAAATACAGTGTGGCTAAGAATACACAACTGAGTCTAAGCTGGGAACAGACAATTTGGAAGGCACAATACGAGACTGAAACACACAGGGTGGAGCTAATTCAATTTCCCTGGCTGTGTGTAACCCTGTTCTATCTTGAGGCGTGCAGGCCAAGGTTAGGTTTTAAGAACACACAGAAATGAACCCAGGGAGAATCAAGCAGCAGGTTTAACTACCATCCAGCAAGTAACGAATTTGGCACATTTGGAGCTCCCAATGACACTCTGGGGCAGGATTTAGCTTTCAACTTTTAAGTAAGTTGCTGCCTAGTTTCAGACGAAGAACCCCTCAGAAAAGCAGATTTCAGTGTCTGTTACTTATCTGCAGACCATTACACTCACTAATTAGTCCGGCACAGTTACTGCCCTGCGAGGGAATGGACTGAAGATAGCGAAGCAATGGAGTACGTTAAAAATTGTACACTTTGTGCATTGAAAGAGATATCAGCTACTATGCTTTAACAGAACACACCAGAACTTCCTGCTCTGTCTTACTAAAGGTCCATGAGCTGCTTAGTTTTGTGAAACATCTGGCATGAAGATGATAAGAGCTTCTAGGGAGCTGTTTCCAAGCCACCAAGCTGGAGGCTGAGTCTTTTTGATGTTCACTTGCAGAACTGCCAACAGTGCGATGCCACCGAGTCCAAGAAAGATACTTCAGCCTGTTTAGACTAAACCTGGAAAACATGGATAAGCAATCATTACATAAAGCAGGCGTGGAACAACAACAATTATAAAAAGCTTTGAGAGTGTTTTACATTAAAAATATGATGATTCTTATGAGCCTTCCCCTATAGAATTAAGAGAACTGTTTCATAATTACTTTACAAAGAAGTAAAATAAAGAATATGGTTTCTCTGTTTACAGTGTGCAAGATAGCAGCTTGAAGGTTATTTGTGAAATGATTGCAGAAATGCTTAAAAACCTAAACAAAATTCCATGTTTACAAGCACACCCATAAAACAGGGAAGCTGAAACAGTAACTGAACATCCAAAATTTTTACTTAATTTTAGTTGGTATTCAGTGAAAATTACACTGGAATGGAAATTAAACTGAAAAGCATAGTACGTTGTTTAGGTTGTAAATTCAGACATTTAAGAACAGCCAATTAATTCATGACAAAAATGTCAGGATCTCAATTCTGCACTCAGTTAATCCTGGTTTATGCTGTAGTTGGATAATAAATACAAGATGCCAGAACAGAGTTTGGTTGATTCCATTTGAAATTCAGAATGCAGCTTTCTCAAGTGCAATTGTTTGAGTAGGATAATACATTCCTTGAGAAGCAGACAAAATAGCAAAGCATTATATATTTGTGCCTTCCACATGTGTGCTCCAGGCATCTTTCATCCAAATCAGTACCTACTGCTGCATGGAAGCTATGAAACCCAGGGATTTTGCTGCTTGTTAATGCTGACATTAAACAAGAGATTTATTTCAGCTTTTCTGAAGCCTCCAGCTCGGTCTGTATGCACAACACAACTCTGCTTACACAACTGGCATTATGGTATTTGTTTCCATTCTAGTACATTTGCTCCCTATGCGTGACCTGGCTTAGGAGAGGGAGATGTCTAGTTTTTAAATACCCAGGAACAGTTTGTCTGGTGAAGGATAGACAGATGGAAACATGACAGAGGATGGAAAACTTTCATCGCAGAAGAAAAAAAGGAAGAGACACAAGGGTAAGTGTTGATATGAAGCCATTCATCTCACATGCCCAGTAAGGAATTAGGATGCTTTCTTTTGTGGCGGCAGCTCTGCAGTGGTATGAATGCCTGCTCTGCCTGGTTTGTCGTAGTGGCAGAAATGGTTAACCCTTTATCATTAATGACCTCACACTTCGTTACAATGCAGGTCAGCAGGCTGGTTTGGTGTGTAAAAATGCTCGTTTGCAATGCTACACGAACCCTGCTCTCTTCCAAGGATGTGCTGCTGATCCAACAATTATGGGTACAAAGGAAAGAAATGAAGTCTGGCTCACCATGCTACACCAGTGTTTCTCCTTCATCGGGGACAGCTGGTTCTCTGTATCACTTGAAACATCGTCCACTTCAAAGCAATTACAGCTTGTTTTATTGAAGAAGTATGGCAGGCTCAAACACGTGCAACCTGATCTAGAAAAGAGGATACAGGTTTGAAGTCAGTACAAAGTGGCAGCTGCCTTCAGTCACAACCCAAACCAAAATAAAATCTCAAGCCATCATAGAATCACACAATAATTAAGGTTAGAAGAGGGCCTCCAAAATCATCTAATCCAACCCCACTGACGTGTCGGAAACTATCACTGTCTGGATGTATCAGACACTGTTACCACTGACCTACCATCCACTGTTAGAATAACTCATTTAATATTTTCCTTTGGAAAACCCCTTTGTAATGAACTTTCAAGGCAATGGGAAAGCAAACAGCTGCTACAGATAAAATCCAACTCAGCTGGAATTATTTTTTAACCAAGTTGTTTATATAGCCTGCACCCAAGGTCCATCTAAAGTGGGGTGTTTGTAGGCACTTGTGCATATAAAAATTATCCCACAATTACATGAGTTTCCCATTGGTATCAGAATAGCACTGCTTTTTAAGTCACGTGTCCCAGAGATAAACAATAACCTATATAACGGCTTGCAAAGCAGAGCTTGTAGCATACAGCTACCAGCATCATGCTTGGAGTCCTCTTTGCCACATTGACTCTGGCAGCTGCAGGTACGTACCCAGATTCAGCATTAGTTTTAAAGGAAAAATTAATTAAAGCAGCTTTCTCTTTTTAGGGAAATCAGATATTGTGTAATGAAGCAGAAAGGGATAAAGCATAGGCAGTTAATGACAAAGTTCTCTCAAAAGAGTAACTAGGCACTGTGCTATTCTGTTCTTATTACAGGGGCATCACTGCTCTCAGCCTTTAGCAAATTCAGAGTTATTTCATTTAGCTTAAATAAACCGAAATATAGTTAATCCACATCAAGCTGTTGCATTTGCTAAGAGCTGCCTTTCACCTGACAGATGTGGATTTGGTTAAGCCAAATTGATTTGATTATCTGTCAGAAAAAATGAAACCATTCCAACAGATTTTTATGTAACATTGGTCAGTTGTGACCGACGGCTGTATCTGCACTTGTATCCCGTTCAGTCATGGCTGATATTTGTACTTTTCAATGTTCTGTACAAACACAGTCCTATTTTGTACATCTTCCAGCCCTTGGCTGCGGGGTTCCTGCCTACCCGCTGTGTCCAGAGTTGTTGGAGGGGAAGATGCAAGACCTTACAGCTGGCCCTGGCAGGTCGGTCACTCTCTGCTTTCCGCGGAGCAATCGGGGTTGTGCTACTCTCACACATCACGGCTCAACAAAATCAGGTCTTTGATGCCTCTTCCCTGCCATGGTTTAGGTTCTGAATATTCTGATTAATCCCAAAGTTTCCAGTCTTTCTAAGTGAGCTCTGAATGTGGCTGTGCAGGCTCTCCCGTTCTCTCAGGAGTGTTGGACACCATCCCATATTTAAGCAAGATGCCTGTGAAATTCAGTGGAGCACACGCTGCCTACTGGAGAATGGTTCTACATGGAGTCATAGAATACATTTCTGAAGTGTTGATTTGGGCAGGCTTAGAGAGAGCTTTGGAAGCAACAACATTTTACAAGTCAGGCTCTCGGATGGCAGGGAAGGAGGGAAACCTTTTCTGTGGCCAGGAGTTAGAAACTTGTTGCTAAAGCCTCCCAGAGTCTTCCAGCAGCAAGTTGTGTTCTGGATGCAGGAGGGAAGTACAACAATGCAAGCAGTAAGCAAAAATCAGAGCCTTACTTGATATGTTGGGTTCTAGGCCTCGCTGCAATACAATTCAAATGGGAAATGGTCTCACACCTGCGGGGGAACCCTCATTGCAACCAACTGGGTGATGACAGCCGCGCACTGCATCAGGTAAATAACAGAGTTAAAGTCCATTAATGGAATTAAAGTCTGTACCCAGGAAGCAGTGCCTGACCATAGATAGATGAAGCAAAACTGTATTAATGCAGTTTTCCCTTTCCCAATTAAGAACTTGGAGTTTCACATCGTATCTTTTTATTATAAGTAATAGGACAGAAGAAGAATGACACCTATTAATTTTCTTAAAATAGAAGTTGAGGGGAAAACCCCCTTCATACAGCTATCTGAGTGATATACTCTTAATTTTCTGTAAACAACATCATTATGTTTTCAAGTTGCCTTAAAATTCATCTGTGTTGCCTGTTTCTATAGTATCTGTAGCAGTGAGAGCCACAGGTTAAGAAACCAATCCACTCCCTGAAGAAATAATCACAACTGCTTTGAATATACCAGTCATTTTCAGTGAGCTCTTCATATTGTGGGGCAGCGTAACAAAGAAATGATCAGATACAGCTATGCCCATTCATCATCAAAGTCATTCCCACAAGGACAACCCCATTTTGGTTTGGTAGCAAATGTCCTTAACTATGTCCGTACAGTTCTTGGTCATTGTAACACTAATTTGTAAAAAATATCATAATATGAAAGAAGAAGGCTTGGCTTCGTGTTATTATTATAAACCCTACGTATTATATCTATCACACAGCTGTTTATGAGTGAAACTGTTGATCGCTGTCAAAAAAGCAGTCTAAATTGTTTGCTTCATTGAGGAATGAGTTGGACCCCGCAAGGATTGGAGGCACCTTGAGTTTGTTAGGGAAGCCTTAAGGAAGAGCTGACAGGATGGCTGGGAAATGAAATGATGATTAAGCACACAATGCTTCGTGCTTAGCAAAGTAGCCAGACGTTGGCTCAGCTCCAGACACATCACATGTGAGATGCCAGATCACAGTCTGAAGGATATTCTTACTGAATATCTCAGGTGGCAAAGATGCAGATACCTCAGCAGCAAGGCAGCAGCTGCGTAACTGCGTCCTTTTGTCGTCCAGGTCCTCCAGGACTTATCGAGTCTTTCTCGGAAAATACAACCTAGCAGCTGAGGAGGAAGGATCAATCGCACTTCCTCCAGAAAAAATCATTATCCATGAGAAATGGAATCCAGATAAGATTGCAAACGGGTAAGCTGGTGCCAAGTATGTTTTCAGTTACTAAGTGCAGGGCAAAAATCAAACTGCCCAAATCCCACCACCCTGAGCAGTGGCAAACATGCAAACATTCAGAGCCGCCTGTTACAGCTTACAGAGGCGCTTCTAAATGTTGTCAAAGGTGAGAGTGGAGTCTCCACCTTGTACCTTTCCCTCTCAAAGAAACATAAAGAACTTTCAGTATTAATTACTTATTAATTGATTGCGTTTTCAGATGCCATTTTGCCTGTTTATGCTTGGGTGGGAAGCTGTTCCATGCAATAGTTTCTTTCTGCAGTGGAAGGGAATGAATGAATTCATCCAACACTCTTCGAAGCCTTCCTACAAACAGCATAACCACGGAATATTACTGATTGATGCTATGAACATCTTTGTTGCTGAAGGCCTCCCGTGTCCTGCTGCAGGCTAAGGGCATTAGCAAAGAAATCCCCTCAGTTTTCAGGTCCTTGGAGTTAGCCCTAACAAGCGCTTGGAACCTATAAAAGGCAATTTCCAGCAAGCTGCCAGCAGGAAAGTGGGCAGTTCTGCAGGGAACAGTCTTCCAGTCCATGGATTTCTCCTTTGCTTTGAGGGTGGAGGAATCTTTCCTGCTTATGTACTGGCTTCCTCGCTCCCTTGCACCTCTTTTGAACAGGCCGAGTGCTGTATAACTGCTAAGTATTCATGCTGCTGTGTCTTTTATCTACTTGCAAACCTCTTCACTCCTTCCCTTCCCCACTCTCTAACGTGTGTGTACAACCCCAGGAACGACATCGCTTTGATCAAACTCACTGAACACGTCACTTTAACCGACCACATTCAGCTGGCCTGCCTCCCCGCTGCCCAAAGCATCCTATCGTCCAACACCGCCTGCTACGTCACGGGGTGGGGGAGGCTGCAGAGTAAGTACCTGCACATTTGCAAAACTGTGGAACAAAACCTTTCAGCGCTGCCTTCTCCTTTGGGATTGATTGGCAAAAGGCGGCTGATGGTGCTCAAAATCCCCTCGACCTCAATGTAGTCAGGTAGTTTATCAGGCCCTACTTCACCCACACAAGGTGATTTTTTTCCCCTCTTTCTCAAGTTTATTTTGCTTGTGATGGGGCAAGCAATGCACTAGAGGGCCCTGTGCTAAGCCTGTAGAAGCAATTATAACATAACGTCATTATTACAATGTCAACAGCGTACAGGCTGGTGAATTTGCTAATCCCAACATACCCAGCTGAATAAGGGAAAGACACATAAGGGAACAGATGTAAAGTGAAGACAATCCCAGAGGCTTCAGCAGAGGCGTCAGCTCGGCTCAAGGAGTAATTCCTAAAGTGATAAATAAAGAGCGAGTTCCTAAACAAAGAGTAGCCCTTCGTTTCTCTAACAATGAGACATTTTTAAATGGAACACAGATTGCTAGTAAGTTAAAGCCTTTTATATCTATCTATCTATCTGAAAGAACAGAGCTAAGGAAAAGATTATACATTTTTCCTTTAATAAAGCCCTTGTGGAGTTCCTTACCTGGAGTGAAAATGCCCAGATCCTGGTAGAACCCAACAAATGCAGTTTTGTTCTTTCTGCAGTGCCAGCTGGTCCCACGACTCCTTTGTTTCTGTTCCCTTCCAGCAAACGGACCTCTTCCAGATGAACTGCAGCAAGGTCTTTTGCTGGTGGTGGATTACGCAACTTGTTCTGAGCCTGGCTGGTGGGGAAGCTCAGTGAAACCCACCATGGTTTGCGCTGGTGGGGATGGAGTCATCTCCAGTTGTAATGTGAGTCCAGAGACCACTGCTCTTAGGGCTGGGTTTCAGACACAAACAGGCCTGAGGGGAAGGAAAGCTTAAAAAACCCAAGGAGGAGCTACTGACACTATAACTGCCATTAACTGTGTCCACCTTCCTCCCAGGGGGACTCTGGTGGCCCCTTGAACTGCCAGGGTGCTGATGGCCGCTGGGAAGTGCACGGTGTCGTCAGCTTTGGCTCTTCTCTTGGCTGTAACTATTATCACAAGCCTTCTGTCTTCACACGGGTCTCTGCTTACAACAGCTGGATCCAGCAGGTAAGGTTACAGGTGTTGCTGCTGGAGAACACGGACACGTGGCTGTTTCTGAGGCGCTCTCTGAGTGAGATTTCAGCCACTCGCACAGGGTTTAAATGCTAAATGCTGTTTACATAGCACTCAGCACAGAAAGGATATGGATCTGTTGGAGTGAGTCCAGAGGATGCCACAGAGATGATCCAAGGGCTGGAGCCCCTCCTGTGCAAGGACAAGCTGGCAGAGTTGGGGTTGTTCAGCCTGGGGCTCTTGATCAGGGAGTGCAGGGACAGGACAAGGGGTATGGTTTTCAGCTGAAAGAGGGGAGATTGAGATGAGAACTTGGGGAGAAATGTTCTGCTGTGAGGGTGGGGAGGCCCTGGCCCAGGGTGCCCAGAGCAGTGGTGGCTGCCCCATCCCTGGAGGTGTTCCAGGCCAGGTTGGATGGGGCTTGGAGCCCCCTGATCCAGTGGGAGGTGTCCCTACTCATGGCAGGGGGTGGCACTGGGTGGGTCTTAAGGTCCCTTCCAACCCAAACCATTCCAGGATTCTCTGATTCCGCACACAAGTAACCTCTGTAGCCAAGCCCTTAGCTGTGCAACAGCAGTCTCTGCAGCAAAAATCAAGTATCCTCTTCTTAAATAGCTGTTCAAATTATTTTCACTTCTAAATAAGTCTTGATGTTCAGAAATGCATTCTCCCTTTATACCAGAGCTACCTTGATAATCATAAAGACCTTACTGGTATGACTTCAGAAGTGATTACTCAAATTTATATTCATCAGTAGCACTGATTCTTGCAATTGCATCCTAGAAGTCAGCACATGCTGCTCAAGTCTAGAACATCAATTATTTTTTAATTTAATATAAACTTTTTAGATTAAAGTGTCTGAGAAGCAAAAATCTTATTTCAATTATTGAAATCCTGCATCTTGAAGGCAACATATACTATTCACAAATCTCTGGGTATTGTGATCTGATTTTTCACATCTTTTATGTTTTTGTAGGTTATGGCAACCAACTGATCCAAGGAGAACTGGATGACAGGTGCCAAGAAGAAAAACAGTTTGAACAAGATCAGAATCGCGACACTTTTGATTACAAAGAGCTGGGAAATTATGCTTTTAACAACAGAAGTACTGCAATAAACACTATTTTTTGCAACATGAAAGGTGAACGTGTCCCTGTCACTTCTTTCAGTGCGTTGTCAGGACCAGAGTTTGTATTTAGTGATAACGCTGGAAACCTTCCACAGCGTTTCCCCTGCCTTGGGCTGGAGCTCGCTACCCTCACCTGGGGAAGATGTGAGCCCGCTGTAAAGAGGCTGGGGAGTAGGAAGAGTTGGAAAACCACAGGAACAGCTCCAGGGGGTGGAAAGCCAGGCACTGGCAGGGCTGAAGGCAGCAGCAGGCAGCGAGCAGGACTCAGCAGAGCCACCAGTGGCAATGCCCAGCGGGAGGGCAGCGTGGGCACAAGCGGGTCCATGCAGGTGAGTGTGGGAGCACCTCAAAATGCATTTACAGAGAGGTTTTTAATGCCCTGTGGTCTTGAGACTTAGCAAAGGAAGGGTAAAACCTAGCAGTGAGCGCTGGCAGCATCTCTGCAGATCTGTCTCCTTTTCTTGCTTGTTTTTAAGTGATTCAGAAGCCAGGTGAAGACCTCTGCATTGTCACTGCTGACACACACACACACACAAATCAGGATTTTTTTGGAAAGCACAAGCAGAATCACCACTTTTTAGCTTGGTACTAAATTAAAGCCTCTTTTTATACTTATCTCACTGTAATAAAAGATAGGCAGTGTAAAATCAAGGTGGATTTTTGTTGTGTTTTTCTTCTCACATGTTTTGGCAGATTCAAAAATAAAATGATTGATTACTAACAGAGGACCAGCGACTCTCAGGGAAGCAGCAGATAGTGTTCGGAAAAGATTGGAAGTTTGTTCTGGGAACAGAAATGCGTCTGGGTTCAGACATAAATGTTTCTAGGTTTGCGGTTCCTTTCAGTCAGACATTTTACAGTGGTTAACTTTGGATTGAAATTAAATAAATGTATATGTTATTAAACATAAATTTTATTAAAGAAATAAGAGAAAACTTGGCTGGTTATCATCTTTGGGGACTATACTTTCATTACTTTTCTTCTAATTCACAACCAGTGACAACCGTTCTGCTGCAAAGAGCCCAGCGGGAACTTGTTTTGCCTGATATAAGCCTCTGCTGAGCTACAGCAGCCTTTACTGGGGTTTTATTTATCCTCTTAAAATGTAATTTCTCCTGTCTGAAAGAGCAGAGGAAAAGGGGAAAAAAAGGCAGAGGGAGGACTGAGCTGAAAAACTGGTCAGAGCCCTGGTTTGTTCTTTAT
This sequence comes from Neomorphus geoffroyi, assembly GCA_033558235.1. Lineage (NCBI taxonomy): Eukaryota > Metazoa > Chordata > Aves > Cuculiformes > Neomorphidae > Neomorphus > Neomorphus geoffroyi. Next base: position 5,447,920 of record JAUMJM010000029.1, on the reverse strand, counting down.
CAGTGAAAATAAGGGTTGCCCAGTTATTCAGGAGTCGCCAGTTCCAGCACAACACCCTGGGTTGTTTTCCTGAGTATCATTAATGTAAGGTTGTAAATGATTGATCAATAGTTCTGAAAATTAAAATCGTTAGAGGTTACTTTGCCGTTATGGAACACAGATGTCAATTATGTGCAGATGAAACAGAAGGAAGGGCAAGGTAATAGTGAAGCTCAAACAGTAAAAATTGGATATGTTCCGTAAAAACTGAAACAAACTGAAATTGGATTGATTTCCCTTTTGAGCTATTGAGACAATATTATGGAAACACCTAAGCTCGTTTGAACGTATCGACACAAATTATGCATCATCTGGAAATTCCTATTAAGAACAAACTCTAAAAGTTCTTCAAAAAGCCCACACTTCCAGTTTGTGACCACTAAAATCAGTAACCCACCTTTCATGGGCTTCCTTAGGATTTGGATAGAAGCACCACAAGAGAATAAAACCCACAGCAAATGACGTTGTCAGTTTTAATGGCGACAGAAAAACTGTATGATCTCATTCAGGTGGTTTTGCAGCTCATAGAAAGGGTCTCTTCACTACAACTTTTCTTTAAAAATTAAACATCAGGTGGAATAAAACACAATAAAACCTGTCTTTCGCTGACACTCAGCTAAGGCAGGATCCTCTACCTTGTTTCAGAACCCATGTAAATTGTTAAACATCACTACTCGCTCTAGTTACGTTTTCAGGAGCTGCAAGAAAGACCCCAGGGATCAGACGCTCACACTCTTTTCTATTATTATTCTTTTTTTTTCTTGTTTAGATGTTCTCCCTCCTCCAAAGCTGGTGGTAGAAAACCAGTTCAAAGGATTCTGACAGCATGCACGGTCTCCCTCTGCAGCCTCCTTGGAGCCGTTTCTTTTGATTTGAGCAACAGCTTGGAAATATGGAGAAACACAGGGAAAGCCCTTCAGGAACTTGTGTCCTGTGAAAACCTTTGGGCTGTTCGCCTCATCTCTCTCCTGCAGGAAGAAAGGCACAGCTGGCTGTTCCCAGCAGCAGACAAGAGGAATGGATCATTTCGTGCTCAGCTATTGGGGAATCTAAACTCCCTCTGCAAGGCAAGCGAAGCAGAACTGTATTGTGAGAATTGCCAGTGCAAGAAGGAGAAAATCTCCATTTGTAGAGTTTACATCACTGACGTGAGACAAAAATTCAATAGCACAGGGGATACTGAAGCCAGCCAGGTGCTCTCCAGAGTGATCTCTGAACTGCTGGAGCGTTTTGGTAGCCTCCATGAAGACCTCAAAGCTATGAGATACAATCCTGACTGGGCAGACATCGTAGCTTTTAAACTCATCCTTCAAATAAGAGAAGTCATGCTAAAAGCTCACTTAATGCCAGCATCTACAAGCTTTCAAGCGACATTGCAGCAGCTTTTTTCCATCCTGAACTATGCTATGTTCTCGTCAGAGCACGTACAGAAGTGCTGGATGGATAACGTCAATCTGTCTCTTCATTTCACGCACTACGAAGGACTCTCCTTTCTCCCCCCATTCCTGGGCTCAGATGAATTTGTGTCCATTGAAGCCTTGGTAAAGGGACTGCATTATGCCCAGAGCTGCCTGCTGCAGAAGGGACAGGAACAGCTCATCAAGAAATCTAAAGAAATCCTGTCCACAATGAGCCTTAAGATCAGCCTGTTAGTGATAGCCTGTCTCATCTACCCCACAGTCCTGCTGTCCTTCAAGCAAATGACAGATTGGATACACAACTACGCCAGGAACCTCAAGGAAAAGACAGAGGACTTGAAAAGGGAGAGGCGGCTAGCTGAGGACCTCTTACATCAGATGTTGCCAAAATCTGTGGCCAAGCAGCTAAGGAAATGCCAGAAAGTTGAGGCAGAAAACTATGATCAGGTTAGCAAATGGAAAGGATGCTGTCACTGAGGATAGAAAAGTAGTTAGCTAAATAAGCACCTACCTTGCCACTGTTTTGAGGACCCTGGTTTTGTACGTATAGCTGAGTGTGGATGGAAATCCAAATATTCATGATGGGCTTTGGAAAGAGCTGCACAATGTGCCATGAAGCACTGAGGCTGATGGGGAAGGAGGAAGAGATGACATTTCCAGGAGCGTGGCTTTAGATGTCAAAGATCGTATGTTGGCAAGTTGTCTTCTTTGGGCTTAAGAGCCCACTCGTGAGTAGATCATGAGTACATAGGAAGAAGGAGGGAGTTTTCTCCTCCTAAAATGGAAAGAATCATGAAAGAACATTGTAGAACAAATCCTGTCTGTAGTTGTCAGTGATTCCATAAACATAACTGAAAGGAGAGATGGGACTTGGAGATGGATGAGAGGATGGATGATCTCGTAGCCTCAAATGTGCAACTGTAACGAAGCCTGACAACAAAAAACCAAGGGTTTGGCCAGGCACAATTACTTATTTGCAGCTCTGCCGCACAGCCTGCACACTGCTGTCAGTGCTGCGTTAACAGCTGCGCTGCGGAGCCCACAGCCCAGATACTCAGCGTACAGTAATTGTGATTCTATTCACTCTTTTCCCCCTGGACGCTCTGCTACTTTCAGCGGTGAAATATAATAATAAATGTTTGCATTTAATTTGTAGGTGTCATTATGGACACAACAACCTGTAATTGCACAATTAATTATATTTCTCAACACTCATGACATCAAAAGTAGCTGAATCAAGGCAGGGAGTGAAAAGGTGGTTCTTCTGGATGAATTGGTATTACCAAGGATGAATGAAAGAACAATTTTAGTTAAACACTGACAAAGTTCAGGCAGCACAGAGAACAAACACTTAGTCCTTTGCCAACAGTTACAACACTCATTCTACTTCGTCAATTCAGTTTTTATGTTTTCCATTGTTCTTTCTTTTATAAATTTGATTTTTTAGAAGTGAATTTCTCTGTAAATTACCTGATTATAACAAAGATAAACATCATTTGAAGAGAAACAAAATCCAGTTTGTATTCCCTAATCCAACAAGAGCAGAGACGGCAGTTGAGATTTTACTTCACATGTTGTTCAGGTACCCAGTTCTGATCTCTACCATGGCTTAAATCACTTTAAAAGAAAAACCAGGCCCTACTTCTCTAAGAGTCTGTTGATCATTGCTCACAAGATTGAAAGCATTTGACTTTCAGTCTCGCACTCAGCACAAGGTATTCAGAGACGTGCAGATGATAAACTCTGGAAATAAACAGAATTTCATCTGTTGAAGTAACAGCACAACTCAAAGCCACAGCTTGTTAATTTAGGACTGTATCTATTCAGTTCTGCAGCACTGGTTGTTGGTGCAGCCTGTGCTTTAGATTGTTCCATTCAGTTTCACAACTCCCCAAACTCTTGGAAGGCTCTACAACTGTTGCCCAGATACCTCACCTTCACTCCTCCCTTCTCCCTTTGACAGGTGACTATCTTCTTCTCAGACATCGTGGGGTTCACGAGCATTGCCGCCTCCTGTACGCCCTTGCAAGTTGTTGAGATGCTCAACAATCTCTATGTCTGCTTTGACAGCAGGATTGAATCTTATGATGTTTACAAGGTGAGTACAAACCTGCCCGCAAGAAATCTAGAAGTGGCTGAAATCTTTATTACTTTGTTCTTTAGTGAATATGAAATTCAGTTGGCCAAACCCCATGAAATCCAAGACCTGCCACCACACAGGGACTACACCGCAAGTGGCAGACAGCTGAGATATATTTTACCCTGATCTTTTGAAAGAACAGCGTGGTGCCTGCCACTTAGTCATACATGCTCCTTCCCATCAGGTGGAAACCATTGGCGATGCCTACATGGTGGTGAGCGGGCTGCCAGAGAGGAACGGCACCAAACACGCGGATGAGATCGCCAAAATGTCTCTGGATCTGGTGGCAGCTGTTCGTCAGGTTGTGATCCCTCACATGCCAACGGGCAGACTGCAGCTGCGGGCTGGGATACACACAGGTATGTGGGGTGGAGGCATGAGAAAAAGAGAGTAGGACATCGTCTAATTGTGTGAGGAGAAAAGAATTCTGCGTTCCTGTACAAGTTATTGCCTCTCCACAGGATCCTGGGATGAGTATTTCTCCTGGTTCCAGCAGAAACAGTGGGGTGAAACGACTTGCACTTGCATCAGTGTGGAGAGGGATGTGAAACAATTTAGTACAGGTGAAATGCATCTTCCCCCTGTGTCAGCTAATCAAACCCTGCCTTCTCTCCCAAAGTAAACACTGAGCAGCCAGGTCCCAGGTCCCATTGCCCTCTGAGCATCCGGAGTGACCAGCAAAGGTATCTGCATTTGGCATCTCCTTGCACTTCTTCCACTTGTTTCTTACAGGGGTCACCCTGTCTTGTATTTTCTCAGGACCCTGCGTAGCTGGAGTTGTGGGGTACAAAATGCCTCGCTATTGCCTTTTTGGGGACACTGTAAACACAGCCTCTCGCATGGAGTCCACCAGTCTGCGTAAGTGACTCGGGCACAACCTGTGCGACCCCTACACACCGATCAGCTCACTCTTGCACTCTACGCCTCTTAGGTACCACGGTAAAAGGAAAACTCCTAATACTCCCCTCACAGTGGGCACATTGACGAGCAATAGTACAAGAGGAAATGGCCACAAGTTGCACCAGGGGAGGTTTAGACTGGACATTGGGAAGAATTTCTTCACTGAAAGGGTGGTCAGGGATTGGCACAGCTACCCAGGGAGGTGGTGGAGTCGCCATCCCTGGTGGTGTTTGAAAGATGGGTAGATGAGTTCCTTAGGGACAGGGTTTAGTAAGGAGATGGGCACGGTTGGACTGGGTGATCTCAGAGGTCTCTTCCAACCTTATGGTTCTGTGATTCTATGATTCTATGAAATAAGGTTCACACTAGAGAAGGAGCATTCTCTGCTGCACATGCCAGGCTAATTAACTAATTTCCAAAGGCCTAAAGAACAAGCACATGCATGACCTGCATCCCCCACTACACCAGTACTACACTTGTTATCAAATAAGCAAGAGAAACTCTCCACATTCACATGGGCAAGTCGAGTCACATCCCTTAAGCCATTTCTGGAAAGCAATTGGAAACAAGAGGAGAAAGAGGGTGACAAAAGTCAAGTAGCAGGTAAGCCAAGTTTGGTTTTAAGGACTTTAACACAAAGGCAAATTTAACACAAAGACAATTACATAGAAGAGGGCAGTGCACGTGTCCTTTTTCCAGCCTTTTCTGCTGCCTTTGCTACAAATACCCCCTATTTTCACTGCTGTACAGTGCTGGGGTGCAGATACCCAGCACAGCAGTTGTGTCAGGGGCTCAGTTCACCTGCTGAACTGTTGCTATGTTGTAGCCAACATGTGTGTATGCTGTCACAGAGTCCTCAACCAATGTTTAAATCATCTTCTCCTTCTTTGTGCTTCTTCCTCCGTCTCACATTTTTCAAAAAGGAGGTGGAAACACGGGGCTGCTAAATGCAGGAGGCCTTGGTGTGTGGTCTCTGAGAATAGGGGAGTCATTCATTTATAATATGCTCTGCTCTCAATTCTAGCGCAGAAGATCCACATCAGTTCTGCTACATACGATGCCCTTCTCACAGATGATGCATATGAAATTGAACTGAGAGGAGAAATTGAAGTCAAGGTAACCGCTTTTCTGTAACTTTGCTAATTCATTACGGCACCGAATCGATGCAAAAGTGTTACTGTGTGCTTCGAAATGCAGCTGCTGTGTCTGCACCTGCATGGAACAAGAGGAACATGGGTGAAAGTGTTACGATTCACAAAGACATGCGGGTGTAAGGCTGCTTTTAAACCCTTAGTAATACTCCTAGGGACCAGCAAGGCCTTCTTCTGAATGGAAAGAATTATTAGCATCCAAACTACATATAAACTGCAAATTTTTACCCAAACAGCAGCCACTTAGGAGAGAAGGAGAGATGACAAATGCAGTAGCAGTAGTAACCCTGGCCACAGTGATTCTCTACTCTGCTTCATATCCCATGAAAACAGCTTTTTCCTGCTCTTTCCTTTCCTTGTCCCAGGGCAAAGGGAAAATGAGAACTTATTGGCTTCTTGGTAACAAGAACTACAGTGTCCAAAATGACAGCCTAGTGTGTCACTGGAATCCAGCAATGTCCAAGAAAAAGAAGATGGAAAGTAGCCAGGGATCCATCCAACAAGTAAGGAGGTGAAGGTTTAGCTGGGTGAGGCTTCCTAGACAATGCCCCATTCACTAGGGGCTAAGGCACTGCACCTTTGGCCTGCAAGGAGAGGGCTTTGCTGTGTACAAATACAAGCTCTGATGTGTGTTCCTCTGTCCATAGCGCAGTGCGGGTGCTGTAGGAGCAGCGCTGGCTGAGCAGAGCCCTGCGACACCCCAGGATGGGCTAAGCCCAGACAGTCACACTCAAGGGAGTTCCAGACCAGCCTGGAGCCCTGAGAGTGCCACCCATGGCACGAGCCAGAAGCAGAGGAATGGCTTTCATCAAAGCTCCCTTCAGAGCCTCCAGGAGAACCTCACTTCATTGGCCTCACCTGTTCTGGGGAAAGGTGCCAAAGGTACCCGTTCAGAACACAGGCCACAGCTTGGAGACCATAGTATTAAAGCAGTGCAGGAAAGAGAATTTCTCCCAGGCTTTGTAGATGAGATGTGATAGGGTCAGTAATTATTGGATTGCCCCAGGCACAGACATTTCTTCCAAATAACATCCTCTTTCTGTTCTTAGCCATAATTCATATTTATAACTAGTGCGTTTACTTGGGAACCTAAAACACCCACAGAAATTTCGAAAGATGTCTCTAAACAAGGAAGTGCTACAAAAGCACAGGTGCAGTTCCATCAGGAGAACGAGCAGTAGATAAAAGACGTACAGCAACGTGACACCTTTCACTCCAGTACAGCTATTCCTGATTTATATTTGTAGGTGACACAGAATCCTGACATAGTGAGGACAGTGTCAGGACTGAGCCAGTTTATATCAAGCTGCCCTCTACATCTCTCCACTAAACTATAGCTTGCAAGGCATGTAAAACTACAGATGATGGGAGAGGGAGTGGTGAGACCCCGATGGAGAAGACGTTAATAACTCTTTGTGATCATTCTTTCAGAGATACAAATGAAGTGGGAGCAATATTAAATTACTCCTATTAAGTCTCTGCAGCTCTTTGTCTTTCCAGCTCTTCTCCACTACAAAGGAACATTCTCTCCGTACGTGTATTTTTCCCCCTTATCCAGTCCCCACGGGGTTGATGGTGAGACAAAGATGCAGTCTAGTTGTATGGAAGACATTAGAAGCACAAGCTATTTCTCTCATCAAATTGTAATTTGCTTTTCTTTCCTTGATGGAAGAAAAGACACCTCCGCAGAGATGAGTAGAGCACAGTAAACTCCTCTTCTATGTATGATCAGAGGAATCAAAGCAAACCAAATTAGTTCCTGATGTTGAAAATGAGTAACTCTACGGAGCTCAATTCATTTGTAAGTGGACTGCACATATCATTAACCCTTTCCTGCTAGCCTCCTTCTTTGAGCAATTCCAGAATGAGGGAACCATTCTGTTGGGAACAGAAGCACAAGTGTAGGGATGAGGGTTTCGCCTGCTCTCTCTACCGACAGGTTCATGTAGAGCATTATTACTGCATAAGAGAGAGATCTTCGCAGATTAAAATTCTTTTTAAGGGAAGCAAGGCAGTGCTTAATGGTTGCAAAAGGCAACAAAAATAAAGGCATGTATTTAAGAGGAAGTCAAGCTTGGAAGGCTGTGATTGGTCTTTGGTTGGGTTTTTTTATCAAAATAAAAGTAGCTTTGTGCACTTCAAAGGAAGCCGGATGGGTCTCTCTTTGTCATTCACTTGGCTAATAAAGACAACTGAAAAACCTTAGATAAGTTGTCTCCTTACAGAATGAAAGCCAAGAGCTGCTCCTTTCAGCCAGTTCAGAGAAAGTTGGTGTAGCAGTGTCTGTGCAACTCTATGGAGAGCAAGCTTCACCTGAGGTGAGGAGGTCAACTTGCTCTCAAGGGCTGGGGATCTACGGGAGCTATTTGACCCTGCAGATAAGTCAGGCAAAATTTGAGACTGAAACACTCACGATAAATGAAATATGCATGTTTCTACATGGAAAAGAATGAACCCCAGAACTAAATCTGTCTTATGAATCAAAATCAGATGTTGTTCTGAAAATATATTCACCAGTCCAAGCAAGAATGATTTCAAGCAAAGTCAGTGGTTTAGCTCACACAGGATTTTGCTTCAATCATTACAATGGCCACAACTTAAGAAAACCTAACAAGATATTTTGCCCATCTCAAGCACAACTTCCCTTCCCACTTTCCCAGATCTCAGAACTTTTCTACATGGGTGCAAACATAACTTCATTTCTGTTAAAAGGTATCTGCAAGCATATGGTTAAGATTTTCCCATTAAAAGGGGACTGGTACGTTGGCCCAAGACTTTCACACCAAAAAAAATAAATGTAAATCATATTACAGCAAACTGCATCACAGAAAGCCATGAGAAATACAAATCAAACACTCCAGAAAAATAACTCCTTTTAAAATCAGCCTCTTGAATCTAAGGGGAAGGTGCTGTGTTGTTTTTTTTAAATGCCTGATGATGGTATTGCTGGAGATGTGTGGAAGCTGCACAGGCGTGCTCACATAGCATTAAACAAACACATATATATAAATCTAGGCTGACGTCCAGTACAGATACTGAAAGGCTGGAATCCTTTCATCTGGCTCCTGTCAGAACTCAGCAAATGGGATCAAATGTGGGGAAAGAAAACAAAAACAGGAAAGGGGGAACAGAGATAAATGTTGTTGAAAAGCCATGACTTTTAAGTCAGTGAAGGAAAATGCCTCAGGTGCACATATCACCTTACAAGCAGGCATGAAAGGAACAGCACTGGGGAGAGGGAGAGGGACAGCTGGGTACCGCAGGGCAGCTCAGAGCCACAGGAGCCCTGCGTTGCCTCTAATTGTTATGAAAATTCTGGGTTAAGATCAGAGGCAAATTATTTGCATGGAAAATTGAGCCTGTTCTGATCTTCCTCTCTTCAGAGGCTTCAGTGTGGATTTTTAATTTAGAAAATAGTAGAAAATAGCCCTGTGTGCTTGAAGATAGATGGCAATTAGTGTTTATTAACGAAACATGCTTTGGTTCAACACTGAACGATCCCTTTCCAGAGGGCAAGGAGGAAATGATGAGCTGCTTTCTATGCATACGGCTGATGCTTTGATACGATGCTGTGGTTTCCAAAGATTTTGGGGCTGTCTATGCCTAATATACAACAAGACTCAGAGCAGATGAAGGCTGAGGCTGTACCAGGTCAGTCGGCTCACTCTGAGACTGAGTTTTGGTGAGATGAAGCATTTTCTGGACTGAAAACCTGAGTCAAGGTTAAACTAAAAGTCAAGCTTTTGATGGAGTTGCAAATGTCAACCTAGTCAAAGGCACAGAGATACACCTACGACTAGACAAATGCTGTAGAAATAAAACCAATTTCTGTTTCTGAGTTTGGCATATGGAATCAGTTTCTCCATAGCCTTCCTTGAGTATTGCTCAAAGGTTACAACTTATTTCCATAAAGACCATACAGATTATTTTAGCCAACTTGCACCAGTCGTTCTGCTAAGTTACACAGGCTGCAGAGGCTGCATAATAAGCTGTTCCAGTCCTCTCATCAGATCTAGAAACAAGAATCTTTGCTTGCCCCACCAGCCAGCCTGTTCACATCGGAGTTCTCACAAGGCCAGCGCAGGGCAGTCCAATAACCAGCTTTTTCCTAGACCAAACGCCAGGTGTCATTACAGGCCAGCCAGAGAAATAGAGCAGTTACAGTGCTTTAGGCATCCTTTTGGACTGCCAAGAGAAGACTGGACTCTGGTTCCACGTGCACTTTGTCACAAGCAGTGAAAGGAGAAAAAGGGAATGTCATTCAGTTGCCACAGCATTTTTTTCCCCTCTTCAGATGGAGAAGGAAAGAGAAGCTACAAGGGCAAAACAAGTCTTTTCAGACCAGCCGTTAAATGGGAACATGCCCCTGAAAAAAGACAGCAGGTAAAAAGAGAGGCAGATTAATAAGATGAAAGAGAAAAGAGCACATTTCCAGAGTACTACTCAGCTTCCAGCTGGTCGTGATTCCCAAACCCACTCTGGCAGTGACTGTTCCTTGCTCTCACATATTTTAGGATGGCTGGGCCAAAAAAATCAAGGCTGAGCACTTGACACTGCTAAAAACTTCTTCAACGCCCTCCAGTAAGTTACCCAACCTGTGGGCTCTGCGCTGCTTTTCAGGGTGCTAAGAAGTTTGTTAGTAAAGACACACGTCAAAATGAGAGGGGGGTGGGAAGGTAGAAACAAATATAGTTCACTGAAATTAATCAGTTTGACAAAGTTCTTGCCAGTGACATTTCACAGATCCTGGATGCTGCTAGAGGAAAAGAGCAAAAGCTGTGCATTCAGGTGCTCATTCAGAATGAAGAAGTCCTGTCCCCCAGGTCCCTTCTGTCTTTCCATTAACATGCTGGCGTGCTCCCAGCTCCTGCCAGGATGCTCAGCACATGGCGCCCTGCTGCCACTTTTGTTCTCATCCATTAAAGCCCAGCTGGTGCCAGGTGCCAGGGGTTTGGCCTTTAGACTGTTCAGTAATGCCAGCCACTTTGCAGCCACCTTATATGAGCCAAGAGTATTTTTAGCCCTCAGCTGAATGGTGGCAAGCCGGGCAGCTCCCCTGGCTAATGGTCTCACCCCCTGCAGAGGCCAGGCCATGTACCCCGTGACCCTGGCAAAGCCCAGGTAACAGCCTTGGGGGCTGTTGTTTCATGTCCCATGTGCCTGCTTTCAGTATTGCTCGGAGAGGGCCCCATGGACAAGTCAGTGCAGAATCCAGTTGGATCCCCAAGGGCTTTTTGCCTTTTCCTATTTATTCTTCAGGACATGGTGCACTGGAGACTACAGGGAGTCCATTTGCTGATGAACTGACCCGCAGGTACAAGGAGCTGCTTAATCAGCAGGGCTAAAGGAACATAAGGAGCGTCCCAAGAGAGTGACATAAAGACAACAGCTGCCTGAAAATGGTTTTTTCTTTCCTATTTACAGAGTTCTTTAAATATGTGGCTTTTTACTCTCCAGTAATTAAAAACAGCAGTTCAGGCTTGCATTGATCCTTCAATATGAGAGCTCACGTATTCAAGCTCATGGAAATAGAAAAAGGCAGGAGCATAAAAGCCCAGTGAGTTTGTGGAGTTTGTGCTCCTTGTCCTCATCTCACAGTAATTCCTAATTCTTTTATAGGTGCTTTTTACTTGTTCTCAGAGCAGTTCACTGCTGCCTGTACCCTTCAAGGACAGCGCAGACAGGAACAGACTTTGCTGTAGGATCAGAACCACAGTTCATTGACTCCTAGGCCAGTGCTTATCTAGTTAGGCCCCAAAAAGAAAGGATGGTGATTAGAGCATTAGAATCATAGAATCCTAAGGCTGGAAGAGACCTCCAAGATCATCAAGTCCAATCGTATGTCTCCCCACTAAACCCTGTCCCTAAGGAGCCATCGTCCTAGCGGAACCACAGAGGACACTGAGTAAGTCCATTCACTGTACCTCTAAAGTCGTATCTGGCTGCAGCCAGTCCAGAAAACAAGTTCTTTCTATTGTGAAGTCCTTGGAATACAGAAAATCTCATCCAGATTGGACCAGATCCATACAACTTTGTCATATGCCATTACCTGAGTTTCTGCCTCTCTGGAACATTCCTGTCCTCGCTCAGCTGAGTACAGGTCTAAGTAACTGCAGTTTCCCCACCACATTGCTCAGCATTCCTTACTGCCCAAATTTAGGCTGGCAGAGGCCTCACCTGTGGACCCTAAGGACTAGGGATTTTGTTTTTAAAACTCTCCAAAACACGCACAAGGCAAGAGAGAGTCAGAGTCTATTTCAGGAAGGTGCTTGGTGCTGTCAGGCTAAAATTAGACCGTTTGTTCCTAAAAAGACCATGTAGAATGACAAGGATTTGGCAAGAGGCTCTTCAGTTGGGAATGTGACACAGGAAGCGCCTACTTGGCTGTTGGCAGTGATGTCACCTGGCTGCCCAGCGGTGCCGCGCCGCACCATGGGGTCCTGGGAAGCAATGAGAGCGAGCACTGGAACTTGTTCAAGCCACTCTGTATCTGCAGGCGGCTGAGCACGGAGCAGGGCGCGAGGCAGAAGTGTCGACAGGCTCCACTGCTTAATGCTCCCAGATAAGGGAATCTGTAGCCACGGCAGAGAACTGTTATTCTTGCACTATTTGTGATGGGCTCTTCAGTGAAGTATCAGTCCTCTCTTCCTGTCATGCCTCTCTCCTCTTGCTGCTCCGGGAATTCCTGCCTTCTGAACTTTCTGCCTTCCACACATGGCTCACCAACACTTGTGCTCAGCAGCCTCGAGCTGGCAGGATCATTAGGGAACAAATCAGTGGGCACCGGGCCCAGAACCTCAGCCTGGAGGGACAGGACATTTGGTTGTTTCAATTAAGGTACTTGCTTTGAAGCAAAGTTAACGGGTACCAAATCAAGCTCTCGGACCTGTATAAATAGGGATCTGTTTTGAGGTTTAAAGTACAGTAGTATAATGATTAGGGATGTGCAAAAAATAGCTCTGGAAAGCCACATGGTGTTACAGTTAGGAGGCACAGAAGTTTTAAACACAGTCTCTCTTCCCCCGGTGGAAACTTTCTGGTCATCAGGCAATTATTAAGTATCTGCAAAAGCTCTCATTCATTCTTACCTCTACAATTGCAAAGCTGCAGGGACAACCTAATTTCATAACACTCACATGAGACAGGAGCATCATCTTATACACTTCATGCAGGGGGAAATACAGAGATAAATCATTGCTTAGATTGCGGAGGAGATCATGAAAGTGATGCATACTCATAGAATCAGAGTGGTTTGGGTAATGCATATTGCCGCTTTGTAAAGCAATACTGGCCAGTCCTGTGTCCCATACAATTCCAGAATAGAAGACCCCAAAGTCTTAGCTAAATCATCCTGCTCTCAACACTTGGCACAATGAAACAGAAATACAGAGAGGGGGAAATATGCTCTGGCAATTTGGAAAGCAGATTATTTACAAAACCAGCAGCAAGACAGCAATGAGATCTGTCTGCGGAGTCAGGTCTGTTTGGGCTTTAGCAAAGGCTCCTGTGCTGTGGGCAAAATGAGACTGAGATGACCCAGCCTGAAGGTTTGTCTGGGCTCTGACTTTAATGATAAGCCCCATGGCTGCTGGAACCTTGGACCAAAACAAGCCCTCAACTTTGCAACCCACTGAGCAAGACCTCAGAGATAATTTACCTTAGAACCCCAACCCCTTTTTTTATTTTATACTGACTAATCCCCTTCTAGCTTACATCAGTTCAAAAACAGTTAAAACAATTCAGTTTATGAACCAATACTTGTAATGATGTCTTTTTGCAAAGAACATTGAATGTTCTAGGGAATGCCATTTCTTGGTTTTCTCCCATTACCACCTTCCTTCCTTTCCACCTCCCCAAACAGCCATAGCCACCAATATTCATGTGGTTTTCCTCACTGGTGGTTTTGATGTGTCTGGAAGGAATTATTGTTCGAGCTCTGGTTAGAGATTGGGAACCAGAACTCATTTTAAGCCTCCTAGAGTTAAAGGGTCAGATTTTGAGCCGTCTGTTCAGTCCCATATCCCTTTCACTCCTTACTGTCTAAAGGCAGCTCTGATTTATTAGCATGTCATCCAGTGGATTTGCACCCTACTGCACCTCTACCTCTCACAAGCCATCTCTCTGCACTAAAATATCATCATGTGATAAAGTGTCAAAGATGTCCTGGTCCTATTACACTTGTCAGGTGCATCTTACCTATCTAGGCTAAAGAATGTTGCTGTATCATATCCCCTCTCCCCTCCATTCATTCTTCCCATGGCCAATATTTTCAGCCTTCTTGGTCATTTCCTGATCTGCTCTGGCCCGAGATATGATGTCATGCCTCACAACGGTCTTCACACTTCAACACCAGGCAAAAAATGTGCTGTTATCCTCAGGGAGGTGACATGGTAAAACAAATCCTCTTGGTCCAACAATGTAGAAGTTATGTGAAGAATGTCCAGTGGGCAAAGGAAGCTGAAAGCATTCTCTGCCTCCAAAGTTCTGTGGCATCTGTCAGCTGTGCAAAGAGGAGCCATACCCGCACATTGGGTTTAACTAAACACAGTTAAGAGTTTAGCAGAGACAGCTGTTCACAAAACAGGGTCTTTACAAAAATGGGTTTTCAGTGCTCAAATGAAGACTCTTTGGAAGGTTCTCCTATGTTTCAGAAAGCAGTGACACACTCCCTATAGCAACAGAATGGTATAATTTATGAGAGTGAAGAATTTAGCCCCATATAGGTTGAAAATCCTGCAAGACCTGGACTGAGGCACTTAGAGGGACAGAACTGAAGCTGTATCCATCCAACTGATGAACTGCAACCAGTCTCATGGATTCTCAGTCTGGATGACAATTACCTTAACTTAAGCAGAAGTCTTAACTCTCCAATTAGTTAGTGAAGAGAGGGCCTCTTCAGCTTGAAGACAAATTCCCATTCATTTCCCTGTCCATATAAGCCCATTGGAAGTGTGGGTATGATACAACGTGCCTTTACGAGGAGCATTCCTTTGTGAGCTGAAGCTGACACCATACATGCAGGAGGAAACCTCTGAACTCTGTATTGTCCTTATCCTGAAGCTACGTTTAAACTGTTTTCGTAGTGATCAAACTCTCTTGGTTAGAGGAATGCTTCTTCTACCCATGGGCACAGCCCCAAGGGTTTCAGCTTTCTAATGGCATTCAGCTGTGTAACACAACTGTCTTGTGTCCCTATAAATTAATTAAACAAAATCCTGTAATTCCAGAATACCTCTGACCAGGCCACAGCCACTAAACATTTGACTTAAAATTTACTTTTACACAGAGAGGGACTGTAAGTAACTTGGAATGAAATAATAGTTTTTCTCAGCATCCACAGGCAGATTTAACTGCCTTTCCCCAATACCTGTCATTTCAGACAGCACACTGGGTGTTTGCATTCACACGATAAGCAGCTCCACTACTGCACATCCCCTAACTCACAAGACGAGCCCTGACGCGTAGCTAGTCCACCCATTTCTCTTTCGTCCAGACAGCAATGGCCAGATGGTGCATCCTAAGGAGAACTGGCTGAGTTCACATTTTGAGGTGACAAATGTATTCAAAATCCACAGTATTTCCTCTCCCCACTTCAAAGTCACCACAAGGGCACAGGGAGCAATGCAGCTCTTGGGGACTCTAGATGAAGGCACAGGGCTTGATACCCCTGTGCTGAGGCTCTGCAGCAAGTGACTGTTGGGAAAGGCAGGACCACGGGGTGTCTAACGTGACAGGGAAGGTGTGAACGTGGTGCTGACAGTGGAGTTTATCTCAAGCATGAACACAGGCTCCAGCCCTGTAGCCTGAGCACCTTATCCTAGCTTTAGAAGTGTTAGTTTTTGAAACGCTACTCGCCCATCTCGCTGTGCTGATAAGCACCAGCTAAAATATCCTGCCCCCCAGCCCATGGCTATGCCATCCTCCACCACAAAAGGATGCAGCTATTTCCAGAAGCTTGGCGAACACAGTGAGTATTTTCTGGGAAAACAAAGAAGGGTTGTCAAATCAGGAACACTGGGTGATAAGAGTCACCATAGCTACACTGAATTACTAAGAAAGAGCATCATAGCTAAGCTCTGGATGAGGCTGTGTTCCTCCCACCACGGCTCACCCACCTGAGGCAGGAAGGAGCTCTCTTCCCACTCACTGCAGACTTCCAGGACGGTCCCCCTGGCACAACCAACTGCTTGCAATGCTGTGACATGAAGGATTTGCCTTCTAATCCTAGTGAGCAAGCGTGGGCACATGCAAGTATCCAGTTGTGCCTAAACCGGTGAGAAGCATCAATGGAAAGGACTGTAAATGTTAGCATAAGGAAGAATAACACGCAAATGAATTCCCTGCTGAACAAAAATCGGGATAGTTTCCTTCCCTGTTGTCAAAAAGCAAGGACCTACCTACTCAATTCTCTAGTCAAGGAAAGTCCAAGGGTCTAAACTCATGGGCAATTGGGATCCCGCTCCGGGAATACAAAATTGAGATTATGCACAGTGCTGTTCCACAAGCTGAAGAAAATCTGCACTGTTTAGTGGAGGACAGGCATTATGTAATGGCTACATTTTTAGTTGGGCAAGTTATTCTTAGGTTCCTCATCAGTTCATTAGGGGAAGAAGAAGGGAAGTAAACAACCACAGCAGCTTCTAGGAAAGGTGCCATTTCATTCCTGTGGCTGTTTGTCCATTTCTAGAAATGGCTTCTCCTTCTGCGAGAGCTGTACTGACAAACGGCATGCGGCAATAAATAGCAAAATGGGACAGGGTGACCCCTTGCCCCTTTGTTTGGCTTCTCGTCTAACAAACCTTCTGGATCAATGGGCACTGTTGACACCACTCCAAGCTATTCCAGGATGCGTTATCTTGCAAAGAAGAACCTGGCAAGCCCCGGACAAAACGCTTAAGAAACATCCTCCTGACTCCCATCTCTTCCTACATAAACTTAGATTCTGCAAAACCATTATAAGAGTCCAGATCCAGTGGTGAATCTAAACTCAGCCACCCACCAGAACATGTGATGCTCTGCTGTACACACAGCCTTTTCAATACCACGCAAATGCATTAATTTATCAGACACACAGCACACGCCTTCCCAAGATATAACCACTCGCGCAATCTTACCAAGCTATACAAGTCCAAAGCCTGCAAGTGAGCCCTTCTGGTACTGAACCCACCGTGTTCCCGAACCAAAGACTGAAGTGGTGATTTTATCACAACCTCTCACAGAGTCTGATCTATTTTCTCTCTTTTAACCAGAACTTCTCACCGAACTTGGAGGCCTATTGTCTGTTCACCAGAAGAGGTCACCACACACCTCATTAACGATGAAGTGAAGAGGCCGAGTGGGATCAAACAGGAATGACTGCCCAGTTCTGCTGGGAGAATCTCAGCTCAAAACAACTGGGGAGGTGTGATCCCCGTGCTGCACAGGAATGGTTCCCTTTCTTCCTGCAGACTAACGTAGCAGCCTTTCTGCTTTCATTTGCTAATTAGCTGCATGCTTTGCTATACAATTTCATGAACTGAGGCCTGACCTAGCTCCCGCTGAAAGTCCAGTCATTGTACAGAAAGGCAATAATATGTAGATCAATTAAACCTCTGTTTAAATACCAAAGGTATCCGGTACAACAGAGAGAATGAAAACTTGGACTCTGAACAGTTTAGTGCAAGGTCAGCCTAAGGATTTCTGAGGACCAGCTTAAAGAGTGGGGGAAAGCAAGACTGGCTGCCACAAGACTACAAAGACCCAGATGGTTTAAAAACCATGCACAGCTAATCCATGTTTTCAGTTACAGTGTGAATATCTCCAACTTGCCCGTGTAGATACTTGCACCTTTTCAAAACAACTGGGTAGCAAAATTCTGTTCATCTTGCTAGAGATGAAGATTAGCCAAAAATACAGTTTCAGGTGAGGATTTTTGGAATGTGAGTACTTCTTTAAGCTTCTGCCTCTCACCAGGCGCAAGCCAGAAGTCTTGTGACATTGCTCTGAACCTCTGCTTCTTTTCTGTTTGTTTCAGGATCCTTTTGAGTAGAGTCTCCAAAAATCCTGAATTTTGTTTCAGCTGATCCTACAAATTTTCTTTCATTCCCCACATTTGCCTAATACAAATCCCCTCCTTTCTTCCCATCATCCTACCATGATTAATCTGAGCAGCATCTTCATCTGTTTTTCATACCAGCTCTCCAGCAGTTTTCACATTTCACCTGCTTTAGACTGCTCCACCACTATTATTTGCATCTATAACTTGACCCATTCTCTCTCCACTCTTTCCTTTCAGAGCTGAGGAAACCATTTGCTGAAGAGGACTTGTGTGCTCAAAGTACCTTCCAAAAAGCAGCTTGCCTCTAGGTGTCAAAAGAGCTTAACAGCAAAAGGGTTACAAAAATCAGCAAGAGTGGCACACAGGAAAGTCAGGAATCTTTAGCATCAAACCACACAGCAGGACCACTGAACCTAAAAATGCCCTCATGCATGAAGAAAAAGCTCCTCTGGGAGGTGAGTCACTGACAAGGGGGCTAGGAACACCCACTAATTAATCAGTGGATGTTGCGTTTCTCTCCCTAATGCTATCCAAGTACCGGCCCTAAGAGATAATGAGAGAAGTCAGACTGATCCTGGCTGCTACAGGCCAAATACAGAAGTCCCATGAGGCTTCTTTGTTTCCACCCCTGCTGCAGCGGAGATCAGAACAGGGCTCAGCTCCTCTCTTAGCAAGCAGCAGTGAGGTGCAGAGAATACCAAGACAGCCATTTGACTAGTGCTGAGCACAATCTCTGGCTATTTCATCCCCTCCCTCGCTGCTTCCCTGCTGGGCTTCGTTAGTGTCAGCAGAATGTTATAAATGTGCCTGACAAACCTAATATTAACATTTTACCATCAAAACCCAATGCTCCAAAACCACCTACAGCTTGCTGCTAAATGCCAGCCTGCTGCTCTCCTTGTCCTCAGGTGGCCTAGGACCCTTCTTGTCCCAAGGGGCTGCAGAGGAAAACATCCCCTCTTCATCCCTATCAAAGAGGTCGGCGAGCAGTAGTGAGAGCAGAACAGATCAGGCAAAGGCAAAATGCATTCTTGGAAGCCCAGAGCACCGAATCCATCCTCTTGCTGGCCTTCACAGTTCCACAGACAGTGCTGTTGCACAGGAAGAGAGGAAGCATGTGCAGTGGGCCACTGTGGCGTGATCATCCCACAGGGAAAGCCCCTTCCACGTCACCCAACGGCACAGGTCTGGCTTAGTTCCCGTGGATGGGCCATCACAGACACCAGGATATCAGAGTCCCTGCCAGTACACAGTCCCAGCCACCTGCGAGGTAGGGACTAAATTCTCCTCTGGATTGCGCTGGTGCAGGTCCAGTGGATGCATTCCAGCTTTACGCCAGGTAAGTGAGCTCAGCAGTCCCTCTGCCAAGTCCCTTTTCTATAGGCAGAACTGCTGCTGCAGCCCCCGTGTCCTCTCCTGCAACAGGGGCCTCACACTCAGCACATAACCTAGGAGAGAGGCAACAAAGTGCCAGAAGAGCAAGCACAGCGCCTGCAGCTGGGTGATGCAACCTGGGCTCGTGATGATGCTGTGCACCAAACCCTGCCTCAGCTCAGCTGCAAGAGGGCAAGGGAGGGGGGCAAATGCTTGGATACCACAGCTAAATGTTAATGTCTCATAATGAGGGGCCCCTGGTGCCAGCTTCCATCACGGGCTTGGTGATCCCACTTCGACAGAAGCGCTGCAAACATGTCATTGCCCTTTGAGCCAGCTGCAGAGCCAGGAAATGCTGGCCTGAGCAATTGGGAAGGAGGGGCAGGCTGGAAGGGGTCACTGAGCCAGGAAAGAGGAGGATAATGAGTTACTGCAACTGTGCTCAAATGGCACCTACCTAGGCATGCCACACGCCATCAACTCCAGAGCTCGGCTTCCTCACAACAGCCTATAGAGGCGAGGTATCTCCTCAGAGAAACAGCATGCCCTAACCCTACTCTTCTAATAAGAAAGAATATGTCTGCTGGTAAGGAGAAATATCTGAGCATGCTAGGAAATAATGTGCTGTTGAAGATGAGTAACACTTAACCAACCCGCTGCCTTCTCGATACATCCTTCCACCCTCCATGGAGGATTCACCATACCAATGAATACTCAAATCAAATATTAGGAAATCTTTTTTTCTTGTAAGATTTTCAAAACTCAACTTGACAAGGCACTGAGCAATTTGATCCAAATTGGCTCTGCTTTTACCACAAGATTGTGCCACATTCCTCCAGAAGTCCTCCCTAACCTTGATTATTCTGATTTTACCAACATAGTCATAGATAAGGACTCTGCAGGTGTCTGTATTGCCAAGTTACCAGAGAGATAACTCAGAAGTCCCCCAGAAGTTCAAAGATCTCGAGATCAAGATTTATTATCCACATAAAGGCAGAGTTGTGACAAGCCAATCAAATCAACAAAGCAGCCATAGGCATTTTCAGAGGAGAAGAGATGAGCCTGAAACTGCCCCAACCTTCTCTTACTGTTTTGTTACATTGCAAAGTGCACTCCCAAACCTCTGAAATTATGATTTCATTTTCTAGTAAGATTCAAATCAAATGTGGTTTTAATCAACATCAACAACAAAGAAATCCTAACAATGTAATAACATGTGACCTCCCTTTCTGTCACAGAGGCACGTTTGTATAAGCTGTCTCCTTGGAATATCCATTTCTAGAGACACACAACAATTGTGTCTTAAATTGATCTGCAGATGAAAAAACACTGAAAATGTTAAACCCGCTGGCACATCACAGAATTATTTTTCCAAAGATCTACAAAGGTCAGATGAACAGTGCCAGATGGTCCCTCATTTCCATTTTCTCCTTACAGATGCAGCTTAATGGCCTTTAACTTTCTGCCTCACGTGTGCAAAAATGCAGTGAAAGATTTCAAGACCCTGAAAAACATGTAACTTAACAGATTTTATTGCTGCTTTTTCCCAGTGCCCACAAAACAGAAAATGGACATTTCTTGATATGGAACCTAGTGAAAAACTCATTAGAACAGATGGGCTTTGGAGAATCAGTTATCTACCACACCTTCATCAGGGCACACACACATCCCCCAGGTGCTTTTACAGCAGAGGGAGGTGTGGCCACCAGCAGTGATTTAAACACCCTCAAGACCCTGGCTAAGAACTGATTCAGTTTCTTCTGCTCCCCCTTACACTTCACAGTATTCATTTTGTTTGAAGTTGGTCCTTCAATTAACTAAAAAAGAGAGAACACGAAACACACATCCTGATGCCACAGGATTTTAATGTCCCTGTGACTGTACATGGGGAAAAAAAGGTGTTCGGATTGTGCTTCCTTTCAGACTGATTTCAGATCTAATACAAGTTGTGTATGATAAACTGGGAAAGAACTCGTAGAGGAAATGTTTTAAGCTGGATCCAGGAGAGAAGAGGCATTTCTTCCTCAACTTAAGCCACGTAGAAGCTTTCTGTGCATGCCAGCCTGGTTTCAGCCATACTCCCTGTCATATTCATATGCAACCTGTCATATTTTCAGGACTTGAATATCCCTTCTTCTGCAAATCACACTCTTTTGTCTCATAGATTATTAATGTCATGTTATTATGTTGGGTAATAGTACTTTGTTCTTACACATCATGTTTTAAGAGACCCTTGACCCTCTGATTTGGTACTTCACAGCGACAAAGGAGTTGGGTGAATGTGTAGTGGATATAATTTGCTTCCTCTCTCCTTTTATACTTCTCTCACAATTCTTTTTCTCTGGATGGAAAGAAAAGGTTTAACAGTCAACCAAAGGAACACTGAGCTGAGCAAACGGACATATGTAAGCAGCACCAAGACAGCAGGCTGCAGGGACCTTCAGATTCACAGCAACAGAATGATGCTGCACTGCAAGTGTAAAATGCTCCTTTTACTCTCGGTCAGAAAAGAGAACCATTTCCTCCCTCCTCCTCCTGGGAGGATGAAAACAGATCAGAACCTCAAACCAATCCTGGCACTGGCAGGAACTCAAAAGGTAGACTTGGGAGGGGTCGGAGGAAGATATAAAGGCTGGTAGCTGGAGACACAGACCAACACTGAACTGGAGAGACACGAGGGAACAGGAATCAGAGATACCAAAACATGAAGATATACCTGAAACTTTTTTTTTGCCCTGGATTCCTTCTGCTGCTTATTGTCAGTCAAAACCAGGCAAGGGCCCGGCCCATTTCCAGCTTACAGGTAAGTGACCGGCTGCTCAATAGAACTGAAAGAACCTGATGCTTCCTTAGGATTTAGACAGTCCAGATTAGCTCCATTTCTTCCAACCTCAGCTAAAGCAGGAGGAGACACTCTGAGATCATGACAGCAGGAACCCTGAGGTGGGCTGACACGGAGTTAGTAAATGGAGAGGAACTAAAGTAATCAATCACTGCATTTAAATTTCTGATCACATGAAGCAATTGAAAGGAAAAGCTTTTTCCTGCGGGGCCAATTTGGTGATTGCAGGTTTAGGGTCATCCTGTGACTGCATGAAGCAATAAACTTTCAGAGTAAAAGGAATTTTTCTGGAAGGTCTCCTGTCTAGAGCCCTAGAGCAGTCAGTCACCTGCGTGCTTCTCCCTGAAGCCCCTGGTTTAAGCTGGAAAAGGAATTAATGGGTTGTTCCTACATGATCTCCTCCTCAGCTCAGTAGTGCAGTAATGCAGTCCCTGCTTGCAAGTCCCAGAGGCAGAACACAAGAAAAATAGAATGAGAATGCATGTGGTGGGTGTGTGTGTTTGTGTGCACAGGAATTCCAAGTCATTAGGAAAACACATTTCATCTACCTAACTAAGGAACTGGTTTTCCCCAAATATGAAGTAAGCTCCCAATCAGTAAAGAAATATATAATCCTTCTGGCACCAATTTCAGCATGTCTCCTGTCATTGCATCGCTTCTCTTATTATTCCAAGATATCAACTCTTTTTTCTTGTTCCTTATTCACTCTTAACCAAGCCTCTTTAATAATCTTTCACAATTTAGCCCATAGCCTAGATCCCCAGCAGTAGGAAAGACTTAACCAGCAGTTTGTCAGCTCAGAACTATAGAGTACTGTAATAACAGAGAGTTTTAGAGCATTTTGAGAGAGCCTACAATGTTAGCTCAGAGCAGCTTAGTGAGCCAGAAATTTCTCCAAACTCAGCACTGAGCTTGGCTTACATGGAAATCATAAGAGTTCCCAGACTCCCTCTCCACTACCTTTCCCTTTTCTCAGAGTCTGTCCAGACTGCTAAATGAGAACCTGGAGCATCCCCTGGTCTCTGAAGAGAGGGACCATGAGCAAGACAGCATAATCCCAACAGATGCTTTTGACCAGCAAGATGAAGAATTGCAGTGGATCCGAAACACCAGGGACCAGCCTGACAGCATGTCCATGGATGATAGTGCTGTCCAGAGGTTCTTCAGTGATCTCCTGAGTTTACCCCGCAGGCACCAAGGCAGAAGCAAAAAGGGCCTGTCCAGGGGCTGTTTTGGTGTCAAACTGGACAGAATTGGGTCTCTGAGCGGACTGGGATGCTAACTTCTTACTACGGTAAGAGAAAGCCAGAGGCACGTGGTCTGTGTGTTCATGTACAACTTGCATAAGTAGGCAGAAGAGCAGATTTAATTCAGCTTTAAGGAAATGGTGCTTTAAAATAACTTTTACCCTCCATCACAAACACAGCGTACTAATTTTACCCTCCTCAGAGTTCACTGTCACCAGCTGTAAACTTAAAACCTGTGAATGCCACATCTCTGCTTTACCTGCTTTCACTCCTTTCTCCAAGTCTGCTGTATGCGTTTCGTCTTGTCACAGAAGCCAGATCAGAGAGGTTTTCACCAGCTCGTGTCAATCCAAAGAAACTCTGAGCACAACAGTGGAGCTGAACCTGGCCCTAGAACAGTAAAAAATCAGTTCATTTCCATGTGTGAAATCCTGTCCCCTTCTCTTTCTTTTACTTATCCCTCTGCTTTCTTGACAGGACTGACTTTGAGGCTTCAAAGAAGCTGTTGCCTTTCAGTGAGATGTTCAGCCCTTATTCACATTGGCTCCACCAATCCATCTACCACCACCTGATGTACTGAGCAAATTGCACCCCACCTCTCCCTTGAAATATGATGGAAACTCCCATTGCTGTTCTGCCAGTTTGTATCAGAGTAACAATTTGTGAACATCTATCTGAAATTTAATGACAAAAAAACATTTGTACTGTTTGTGTCCTAAGTGTATAAATAAAAAAGTCTCGTAACCATTATGTCATAGATAATAAACTGTTTTCCATAATTTGGTGAATTTGCTTCAAGCCTTTGCTGTGATTCTTTTTCATGTATCATTCCTGAAACCGTTCCCTAGTTTGCTGTTAAACTCAACCCACTAGAATTCAGCAGTATTTCAGAGGGCTGCTTTCTGGTAAAAAGGTTGTTTTAGCTGCTTTTTTAAAAAGAAAATAAAAGGACATATAATCAAACAAGCCCTTCTTTTTACCAAAACAACCCTTCTGAAGTTAAGATATTCCTAGCTAAACATAACAGGAACAAGACTGACATAACCATCTTCACACAAATCATCAGAAAGGAGACACAAAGCCCCAAGTCTCTGCCCATCACAACTGGAAATAACAGGGTGGCTGTCCTGGCTGACATCAGTAGAAAGCTGTTTCTTTGCATTTGGTCCTGCCACTGACAGAGGAAAACAATTGTTTCTCACTCATATATCTCATCTTTTCCAAAAAAACCCCACCACCTTTCTTTGAAGAAAGTTCAAGGGCAGCTACTTTTCCACAGGCAGATCCAAATAGTGCAAAGCATATTTCCAACAAAAACATAAAGATTATACAAAAAGATGTACCTGACCTGTTCTAACTTTTAAGCAACCAAGTATTTACTGAATCTATGAACAAATCGGAGAACAGCTACTTGGCAAACCTCCCGTGCCAAAGGAATTCTGTATGAAGGCTGGTCTGCCAAGATCATGGCTGTGCTATCCCGATGTTGATGAGAGTGGAACTCTGCAAGCAGCTCCTGGGAAATCAGGAGGCTGCTCACACAAGTGTCTATGCTGACAGTCACAAACGAAGGCACAGCTGTTCACTTCCAGCCTTTCACTTGGAGTGGACAGATGGGCTACACAGTCGTACTCCTCCCATTTTCTTGCCCACAAGACAGATGCTCCTGGAAGAAAATACTCTGGTAGTAAACCTATTCCTAACAGGACCCTTGGATGTAAATTGCACAAATATCCATGCAAAGCAATTTCCCCAGCAACCTTCTAGCTGGGCATGCTCTGGATCTCCAGCAGTTCAGCTCTCACTGGGTTTGCACAGAACAGCTAGCAGGCCAGATTCTGGGCCTGCCTCGATCCCTTAAACTCTGTGATTTGGTTCTGCTCCTCCTAACCACAATTCCCGTAGAACGAAGGAGATCCAGGACCCGTTGGAGAACTATTCAAGATTTACTCTTCTCTCACACTGTTTTCCACTCTGAAGCCACAAACTTGCTCCCAGAGGGACATAAGTACAAGCAGCTCATGAACAAATGCTTCAACACTTCGGAGACGACTATCAGAGACCAGAAGGCACAGCATCATTTGTTAATGGAGACACTCTCCCCTTGTACAGGCTACCAACAGCTCCTCTCTCTATTTTCTTGCAATTATTTACGCTTTCAATCTCTCTTGCACATTTGGAAACACTCTACTTGTCTACAGCTGTTCCATCCTCCAGAATCTTTCTCTCCTCAGACCAGTAGTTACAAGGCTATCAACACAAATCCCAAGCAGAAAACTCAACAACATATTCTGAAAGTTTCTTTAGTTAACAATCTTTATTATGTCTTATGAAGTTTGCTACTTACTCTGCTTAAGTTGGTTTCGATAACAAAGCAGCAGCAACAGTGAACATGTCCTAAGCAGACACTTGCTGGCGAGGAATGGTCTCATCACTTACACAGGCACCCCTGAATACGAGTTCTCAGACAATCAAATAGTTCACGTAATGAATTCATTATACTCTGAGTTGCCTTTCCTGAGCTAAACAACAAGAAAATAAAGCATTTCATCAGTCAGATGAAGAACCAAAGTGGGGAATAGAGGATGAAACAATAAATCAGTTTTCAGTATAATTCATGTATCAATAGACAGGCTGTGCACATCTTAAATCTCACGCTGCGGTCTGATCAGCCTGAACAGCTTTTATAGCTGGAGGCCCATCAACCACAAAGTATTTCATGAGCAAATTCTCTTGGAGGTCTGGGGTTTTATTTGGCCATACAGATACCTCTCTTCGTTGCTGTAGCATTCATTTCACAAGACTTCTACCCTACGTCTCCATGAGCAAAGAGATTTCTCACTTATTATTCTAATTTAACACACCTTCTTCTAATTTAATGCACCTTCTCCTAATTTAACACAGCTTCTTCTAATTTAACACACCTTCATACAGCCAGCAAGAGTTTTTCTCTTTTCCCCAATACACAACAACTTATTTACGCTAAGGGGAAGTAGACATCAACACTTGTGGAAACCTGACAGCAAGCTTTCTTGAAGAGTCCCTCTTCAGGTATCCTAGCCTGGGGCTATCCTAGGTGCAACCTGTATGGTGGAAAAGTTAATCCATAGGGCCCATGGACCTGGTGGTGTCAAACACTGAAGAGGAGAGGCAGTTGGTGTTAATGGGAATGTTACAGTCTCCTTCTTAATAATCCTGGATCTGATAGCTTTCTCTCAGCTCTCAGTAACCCTAGGAGCAGGCACATTCTCATAGGCATAAAAGCTTCCTGATGTTGAAATTTCAACACTGAATATCCACTGAAGGGTAAGGGGTACTGCAGTTTGTTTCCTGAACATCCTCAGCCTGTTTTCAAACTCAGCGACACTTATGCAAACTGTGGGTCATTGAAATCATTTGCAGATAAAAATAACAGAGGTCAGAAGGAGGCTGAAGACTGACGTGGGAGCAACTTGTGGAAAGAATCCTATAGAAGATGAATAAGAAATGGATAAGACCTCCACCTCCACAGAGGCCAAAGTCATAATGTGCCATCCCATCACCTGGCATTTTGTGAGAGCATTTTAAAAAGCCACTTCTCAGAAAGCAAGAACAATTTATTTCACATAAAAGGCTCCATAATTAGATCCCTTGGACCGAAGCCAGGTGTGTTTGTACTTTAGGTAATTTACTGAGTTCCATTAGCATTTAAATAATCAAAGCTAACGTTTGAAGTTAGCATGCCAGTCAGGTGGGGGAAGCTCACCTCTAGCTGTGTCACTTCCATCTCCACTTAGCAGCAGTGCCTAAATTTACAGATTACGATTCAGATGTTGCTGAGGAGAAAAGCCTGCAATAAAAATACTCCTACACAGAAAGATACATGCAGATATCTCTCTCAAATGTGTCTCCTTTTGCGGTACCTGTTTTTAAGTGATGTTAGGCAGCAACCAATACCTAGTGTCATCCAAGATTCAAGTCTGCCTAGCTTATCATTAGAGGGCTAAGTGGCACTTATTTCCCTCGGTCATCACACAGATCCTATACATTCCCAGTGCTTTATCCCTTGCCACTCCTGTCTCTGCTACACACAAAATCAAGGATAACACACACCCTCACCTTAGCTATCTGCCTTTATTCTGGACCAACATAATGCTCCCACCTGGTGCAAGCTTCCTCCATGCATGTACCGTGCTTTCAAAACACCCACCTCATTTCTCCACCAGATTCTTCATTGCTGTGATGCTTTCAGTCAAACAACTTGCCTACTGCTAAGACTGCTGGATGCAGAGATGGTTGTCCCACACCAGCTGATGTTACTAACTTGCTTCCAATCTAAGATAGATTTGTGGAACAGAAGGATAAGAAAATGCAGGAAGGAGATGTAAAACCATAATGTATTTTGTTCCTTGTTCATACAGCACCTGCCAGTAAAAAGTTCACAATGGCTTGGTTCAAAACCCTCTGAGCTTGGAGGAAAGGCTTTATTTGCTTTGCTGAGCCTTAGGACAGTCTCTGAAATAAAGGCCCAAGCAGAAAACACTGCATATCAAGTGAAATCAGAGAGATTTATAAGCGTAATGGCTAAACAAATGAGAAGGGCAGAAGGCACAGACTTAGTCTAACTGCCTTAATATTACCCGGGTAGTGACTGAAAGGATCCTGTCTGCTGCTCTGCCCACTGGATATAATGGCTTCTGCCTTTCATTCTGTAAGGATCTAACAGTGTTAGCTTGATTTACACCCCAGGACCACTGGAAATTGGACCCATTTATAGTTAAAATTTGCCACTTACACAGGAGAGACGCCAAAAGTTTTACTGAAAGTTAATGAGAAACTGCTGTAAAGCTCTGAGGCACAAATAAGAGAAAGTTTCATCCACACAGGCTGCCTGTTACCGTCACCAAATTCGTAATTCAGAGACTTTTATCCAGGGACCAATAAATCCAAAGGTCTACAAAATCTCTGTCCTTGGGCAAGGACTCTGGGCTTTCTGGAAAGAACATTTTTTCCATAGGAATTTCTTATTCCAACCCAAGGTATGGGGGACAGAATACACCATCATTTATGGGAAAGATGGTGGGATATGATGAGAGGTTGCTGACTGATCCATTCCTATGTCCAAACTATGGCTGAAGGGCAAGTAACGTTTATCGCTATATAATTGCTGAAGGCAGACCCGGGTCACTGATAGCATAGTGCATCAGCTACAGGGGGAAAGGTTTGCTAAGAATGCCAGAGGAAGGCAAGAACTTGCAAGGAAGGAAATTCTCCTAAACCCAAATCTCAGCACATGGTGTATTCACATAGCACAAAAATACATAGAGAAGAAAAAGCTGTTGGGAGCTGCTGAAGACAGAGGAAAATTTCTGATTCCCCCCACTTCTCTCCCCCATGGAGAAGGACCCTCTAAGATCATCAAGTCCAACTGCCAATGAAGAAGAAATGATCCATCTTTCATTCCCTTGGAGGGGAAATCAACCCCCTGCTTGGGCAGCTCACAGCTCCTGTGTGCCTGCAGATGTGAGACAGAGCAAACAGGCAGAAAGTGCAAGGTCCTTTCACAGCATCGACTTCTACCTAACAGTGATTGAGAGTGAAGGGGGAGGAAATCGCTGGGAAAATGAGCACTGCCAGGAGGGCAGGAGACAACTCACAGCAGTTCTCTCCCTCTAGAGGAGTTGCTACACTCAGAGGACACTCCTCTCCTGGAGGGTCACCTGTGGGGCCAGCTATAACCAGTTCTCTTATTGAAGCCGGGGGGCAGACTGCAGCATTCCGGCTCCTGCGGGGATCTGGCAGGAGGCAGCTGAGCTCCCTCTGGGCAGAGAGTGGGGATATAAGGAGAGGCATCAATGGGCAAAGCAGCGACACGGTGCTGAGCTGGGTTGGATTGGAATAGGATAGGAATAGCATAGGATAGGATGCAAGTCCCAGCTCTCTGCTGCGGGGCCTCGCTGCTGCTGCTCATCCTGCCATGGGCAGGAGCACAGCTGGCCGGTGGCGAGCACGGTGTGGAGCTGCAGTCCCTGCAGGTACTGGGGTGGGCTGGGGCTCCTGGGGTGGCAACCTGCACCCATCCCACCAGGGTGAAGTGGGCAGGAGCGGGGCTCCCTGTGCCTCCACTGTAGCCATTGCTTCTTCCTTCTCCTTCCCTTCTCCAGGACCTCCTGGAGGCGTTGGGGCAGCTCCAGGAGGAGGAAGGGGAACTGGGCCTGAAAGATGAGCCAGCACTTGGGGCTGAGGATGGAGACTCCGAGTGGGAGTTCCCGGAGGTGGAGGGTGGCTTGGGGGCTGCTCCACTCCCAGCCCCCAGCCCTCCCCAGCCGGTGGAGGGGCAGAGCCACTGGAGGAGCCTCCTCTCCTCCCTCAGACGGAGACACTTCTCTGGCTGCTTCGGCATGAGGATGGAGAGAATCGGCGCACAGACAGGGCTGGGATGCAACCAGTACAAAGCCCGTAGGTGCTGGGTTGGATCCCGTGGGGCTGGGGAGCAGAGGCAGCCAGGGCAGCTGTGGGGAGCAGTTGCTGGGCCTGGCTCACAGCGGCGCCCCAGCAGCTCTCTGCCCTTCTCTCCCAGGTTTCTGGAGAAGAAGGAGAAGCTGAAGACCAGACTGGCTTCCAAGCACTTCTGGAGCCTCCAAGCCAGCGTCCAGCAGGCAGCCAGTCAGGCTCCTCTTGGAGCCTCCGCGGGGCTGGGGTATGCAGCAATAAACTTTTGTACAAAGCCTATAGTGCCTTTTGTGAGTGGGTTTTTTTTTTGGTGACAGCATAGCCTACAGTCAGAGGATATAGAAATCCCCTCCAGAGCACTCCTCTCCCTGTGCCCTCAGGGCTGGGTCCCTGCCCAGAGCATCCCACCAGGTCTAGACCAGCCTTTGCCAGAGGGTCACAGCACCAGGAAGGATGGTTGTTGCATCCTCCAGGACAATGACCAGTCCGGTGATGCCCTGCGCTGCACTGCGGAAGCACGGCTGCCAGCCCTGGGGCCGCGGCAGCGAGCTGGGATGCCTTTCCCGACGGGATCAGCAGCGGTGAAGCCTACCGGGAGGTGCTCTGGCAGGGCGAACAGCCCCGCGGCTTTAAGCGCCCTCCGGCAGCGCCGCGGGCCGGGCCGGGAGGCGTTCAGCACCCGGGACAGACGCCAGCGCCCCGCAGCGCCCGCAGCGCTCCCCCGGTTGCCCCCGGCCCCGCGGCTCCCCCTGCCTGCTCCCGGGCTGCCCCGCTCCCCCGGTCCCGGGGCTCCCCCTGCCTGCTCCCGGGCTGCCCCACTCCCCCGGTTCCCCCCGGACCCTAGGGCTCCCCCCGCACCCCCCGCCTCCTCCCGGGCTACTTCTGCTCCCGGGGCTGCCCGGGCTTCTCCCTGCCTGCCCCCCGCTCCCCTTGTTCCCTCCTGTCCCCGGGGCTCCCCTCGCTCCCTCGGTTTCCCCCGCCTCCTGCTGCTCCCCGGGGCTCCTTCGGTTCCTCCCCCCCGCGGCTCTCCCGGTTCTCCTCCCGCTCCCCGGGGCTCCCCTGGTTCTCCCGGCTCCTCTCGCTCCCCGAGGCTCCCTCGGTTGCCCTCCCCGCCCCGGCTCTCCCGGTTGTCCCCGCTCCCGGGACTCTCCTGCTCCCCCGGCTCCTCCCTGGGTTCAGGTTAAAACAGAACCCTGGAATATCCAATTGTCTCACAGGCAGAGGTCACGCAAAGCTAAATATTTCACACCTGCAACTGACACCGTGTTCCTCGGTTTCTTGGTGCTGGGTTTGTGTCCCAGGGTCTGCTTTACAGAGGCACTGAGCGCTCGGGCAAAACTCAGCTCAAGCGACCAAAGGTTTTGAACAGAGAGAGCGTTAGAGAACACTTCGCGAGGCGAGGATGAAAGGAGAAACAAGAAATAAAACAGTAAAGGTTCCTAGTTATCTTAAATTGGACACTCAGTATTAATTAATAATTCTGGTTCATCTTCTCACACTTTTTCAGTTTACAAAATGAAGTTACAAACAAATGCGTACGCACCAAAGCGCAACCGTACGAGAATACTTGTTACTGATTAGTGAATTATACAGATGCTGCAGTATGGAGTGTTAATTAAAACAAAAGCCATCGGGATCTCAGTTCTTCCTTAAGCACCATTTCAGCAGCACAAAACAAGAATGTGTTGGGACGTAATCATATAAAAACAAAGTAATGCCTCCATGTACTGAAAAAAAGCAAGCACTGGGGAAAAATAGGGAGTGCTTTGATGATTAAGGACTTCATCGGAACACACGCAGCATTGGGCTGACTTCAGGCTGTATTAGGAAACAGCAGCATTTGAGCTTGACTTCACAACCTTGAGAACGCCCTTTCTAGTGTAATTTTGGTAGCTGATCATGTGAACCGTGTGCACATGTTTGTACACAAACATCATGTAACGACATTTAAGACATGAGAAATATTTTATTGTTCCATTAGTATTTAGAAACTGCACTCAGGAGATTCTTCCAGGATCTATTTTCATATTAAAAGTCAACAAATTATTACTAGACTGACATTTTCAACTTGAAACAAAAATGAATATATGAGCAATTTAGAATAACAAAAAACACTAGGAAAATGCAGGATAAGCAATACGTTTCGTAAGTTAGAACTCTCCTGCAGTTCCATAAAAAAGATCATTTTTAGTTACATTACAGGCACAAAGACAACGCTGAAAGAGGAATTTGCAGCAAATCTGCATTTCTATAATTTCTCATTTAAGCATAGGGAGTTTTTAGCTACTTTTGAAAAGATCACTTCTCCAGGAAGCAAATGAGTACTTTTGTTTTTTAACATATTAAATTAAATGCTTAATTTTAACGCCTCCCAAAACACAAATATATACAAATTAATTCACTCTTCCTTGGGACCAGACTCTGACACCTTTGCTGAATAACACCGAAAGCTGTTTATCTAAAGTTCTTGCCGAGCAAGTTGCTTTTTCATATGACGATACAAGATTATTCCTGAATCTGACTCTCTCTCCTTTAACTTTTATTAATGCAGAGTCAAGCCTTACCATCAATGTTTAGAGAAATCCCCTTTATTTAAACATTTAGTTGTTAATAAAGACTAGCAGCTTTCAATGGCGCTGAAGTCCCTGCGGAGTCTGTACTGAGGTGCAGTCCGAGGCGCCGCTGTTGTTGGCAACGGACAAATACAAAGACTCAATGGTGATATCACCTCAACTGCAAAAGGAAAAGGGAAGTGGCCCAAACTTGGGATTTTCGGCACACTCCGTGGTATGCGGTGGCTGTGCATATTCCATATATAGAAGGAAAGGGTGCACGATACTTTAGGTGTCCTAAAAGTAGATTCATCTTCAGCCTTTACTCTTCACCAAATACTCATCTAAATGCCTGTTGTCTTGCCTGTAAAAGGCAATTTCCCTATAGAAAGCTTCTAATTCAGTGGAGTTTAGAGCAGTTTCAGGGTTGCTTCCCATCTCTGTGAATCTGACCATAGGGGTCTCTTGAAAGAAAACTGCTAAGAATTTCCAACTGGACTATGTAATCACAGCGCCTGGTATCAAGAGGAGGGGGGTGACATGAAATCACTGACTTGTGACATACATTCCTCAGCAACAGCAGCTGCTGCCTAATGACAGCTAATAAAGGGAATCTTCCCTTGACAGAGCTGCGTGCTTGCAATGGGATTGGAATGTGCCCCAGATAAATCCTCTGATAACCTAGGAAGCAGAGATCACACCCAAAGAGTATAAAAGACAAGCTTCGGAAGAGAGAGGATAGGACAAGGAAGAGAGAGACCTGAAGAGACACCTCTGAAGAAACAGTCTGAACTTCTCTACTGCCAACGAAACCAGCGCCATGGACATTAAAGGCTCATTTTTCTGTGGCTTCCTCTTGCTGCTGCTCATCCAGCTTAATCCCAGCAGAGCCAACCCTATCTACAGCCTCAGCCCTGCCAAAGAACTGGCTAGCATGGAGGTGAGAACTCTCTCCTTTTGCAAGGTTAAGCTTTCGGGTTGCTAAGCAGAGTGTGAGGTGGTGGGTTTGTCTTTCTATTGCACGATCGGATAGCTGCATCAGCGAGCACATGTGGGGACAAAGTCTCAGTTCTCAACAGGTTTTAGAGAAGCTCTAAGAGAGCAATATTGACCCATGTTGGGTTCACTTGAGTTCCTGGATAGCAGTGGGAAACAGAATTCAGATGTTGTGGGATGTCTGCTTTGGGTTTCTGGTTCTTTTTCCTTTAAACATCCACCTTCCTGGGAGGAAAGTCTCAGAGAAAGAACAAATCACAGTAGCTATTCTATAAGAACAGATAGAAAACTTTCATGCAGGCTCCTGTTTATGCCACCAAATGGCAGGAACAGTGAAGCAGAACAGCCACACGGCTCTAGCTTTGTGGATTGGCTGCATGTGGATGGGAGATCGGGTGCTCCGCTTCACCTCCTCAAGTCTAACTTTTCGAAAAGTTGCTAGAGGAATAGTATGATCATTTAGAGTGATCCAGAAAGCTTCTAGAGCCATGAAATTACCCGGGGCCTATTTTAGTGAATGATAGTTGGAGAACCTCCACTGGTGCAGCACAATGCAAGCTTAAGACTCAGTCTTGCGAGATGAAGTGTGAATGCATAAATATTTCCTTGGACCGGTAGCAGTGACCAGCTTCTGGCAGCACTAGAGCCGGAGAACAAACTCCCAAGGATGATTATGACAGCATCAGCCAAAACTAAAAACACCCCATGCCTCTAGGCTGTTTCCAGTGGCTAGCTCAGTGGCTTCCAAATGCATTCACTGTCAAGCAAGCCTTAAGGCTTGCTCTTCTCCACTCTACTTCTAGAGATGGACAGTAGATCCCTCTAATTGGTTGAGTTGCCCTTGAGGAGGTTATCTGATCCCTGTTACAAAAAGCTTTCAATATTACAGGGAATGGTACCCAGGAGGAAGTCATATAGATTTAACCTGCAGCTATTTTGGGGGAGATGGAGCTTATTTCAAGGAGCAGCAACCCTGTAACTCCTGGGAGAGATCAGTGAAAACATCAAGAGCTTCTGCAAGTGATGTCCACTGAAATAGCCAGAGGGGGCAAGCAAGCCAAAAAAAGAGAAGAGAAAGCCAACTGCTGGCAAGCAGCATTGCAGACACCTTCTGAGAATATGAGAGTGACTACGAATTAGATGTACTTTGAGACAGTGTACGATTGGTGGGTTGAATAAGATCTCCCTGTGCAACTCAGACCTTGCCTTTTTCTTCTGCCAAGAGTTCTTCTGACCCTGCCAGTAAGATACACTTCTGTGGCACGCAGCCTCAATCAGCTCTCAGCTAGAGCTGCCCATAGGTGGGGTTAATGTGAGTTGGGATTTATTGCAGAGGCAGAGCTCAAGTATCACCAGCAACCCTGGGATCTAACCTTACAGTCTCCCTAGGGGAGTCTTTAGGAGCATCGATGAATGCAGAACTGGATGACTGGAAGAGCTAGCAAATGACCACAAAAGTGGGACTCTCATGAAATTAATCCTTCTCTTGTAGGCTCTGCTGGAGAAATTGGAGGATAAATTTGCAATGATTGAAGCCCTGGAGTCCAATCCTGACCTGCAAGAGCCCAAAACCCTGGAGGAGATCCCGTCAGAACCCATAGATGACAGTGATGACCAGAAGGCTGAACCCCGGTTAGCACCCAGCCCCCCTCTGTCCTACAGGGAGCCCTTCCTCAAGAGACTGAGGGGGCTGCAGATGCCCAGGATGATGAGAGATTCTGGCTGCTTCGGGAGAAGAATTGATAGAATCGGCTCCCTGAGTGGAATGGGTTGCAACGGTGAGTCCTACCTAAGCCATTTTGCTTGAACAGAACAGTCTGCATCAGTGTCACGTGACAAGAGAGGAGCAGGTTCTCAATTAAGTCTTTTATAAGACACAGTTTGAG
Organism: Neomorphus geoffroyi; assembly: GCA_033558235.1. Classification (NCBI taxonomy): domain Eukaryota; kingdom Metazoa; phylum Chordata; class Aves; order Cuculiformes; family Neomorphidae; genus Neomorphus; species Neomorphus geoffroyi. The sequence goes on along the minus strand of JAUMJM010000029.1, from coordinate 5,412,906 downwards.
AAGGAATTAATTTTAGTCTAATATTTAAGCTAGTATTGGGTTTTTAGAAGAAACTGGCGGTCTACTGATTTGGTAGGTAAAGCACTGCTAGCAATATTGGCACAGAGAGAAACAGATTCTAACAACATTTATTTCGTGTTTGGCTTGCAGGTTCCAGGAAGAATTAGGACAACCTCCCCACACACCTTCCTCTGAAGAATGCTTTACAGCACCTGTTCCTCCCAAGACGAAAGCCGGATGCTTTCTAAATTCTTCAACATAAAGTTATTCCTATTTTTATTTATTTATTTATTTATTTATTTGATTTTTTTTTTTTTTTAAGAACATTTCTTACTCTAGCACCAAGAGACCATCTTTAAATAAAACTAGCACATTAGACATCTATGCTGGACCTCTCTCCTGTCTGTTGCATTAAAATTTCTTGTATTTTCCTGAAGTCAAAAGCCTATGTTTTATTGGTACTCTGGTACCCACAAGGCTGGATCTTACGCAAGACGGAGAAAATATGACCTTGGTAAAAATGAAAATGAGTTTTTCACTAGAGATTTTCCCTCTGCACTAAGAAATTATAACAGATTAGCAGGAAAAAAAGCTTGCTCAACACTAAAAGACCAACACAAATCCTCCTATAGACAGGGTTTCAGTAACAAGAGAGTCCTTTTGCTGGTACAGATTATTTTGTCAAGGGAATTGCCACAAATCCCTCATGTAAGCAAAATTTACTTGAAAAGAAATAAGAAAAATCAGAACACTCCACAAGTTTCAAGATAACCAGAGGGAGGAAAGGGAATTCATTGTATATGCTTTCTAGCGCTGACCAAATAAAGGCTACGAGCATCAATAGAAAGATACCATCACGAACTGTGTCTTGTCTCACTCTGCATGGGGCTGAGGTGCTGATCCCCAGTGTTTCTCAACAGACCTTCAACTGGTTTGAATCCTATCACAGTATTTCTCATGTGAGAGCAGGTGGGATCGCTCCAATTACAAAGAAGCTTGTACATTTACCACTTTCTGGGAACGGCTCCTCACAAAGTAGTTCTAAACACAGCTAATGGGAACACTGCAAGTCTGATAAAGGTTTCATTTAGGCCTTTGTAGCTAGATTTCACAGCTATGATCTGAATTTGGTGTAAATCACATTCTCTCTCTGCCAAGCAGGGTTATATTGCCATGACCCCATTCAGCTGGCACCCAAGACAGCCACGGCAACGGCATTGAGCCCAGGCTCACACAACTGTTGATTGCACATACAGCTAGAAAATGTGTTATTTTGAGTATCTAATTTTGCGTCTTGTTCCCAGCATCCATTACTCAAGCACAATGTAAAGCTCATTCAGGGCCCAATAACTCCACAGCATCAGGATGGACTTGACTGCAGAAGTCTAATTCTGACTTTGCTCATACATAGGCGCACAGGGAGAGGAACGATACTCAGGCTATGGGGAAGCAGAGGTGCCAGAGCCATGGCAGTTGCTGACAACAGCTCCCAGGCACCACAGCTACAGTGAAACTGTGAGTTGGAGTGCTGAACACACACCGCTCCTGCACACGCCTGTTTACAGCCAAGGCTGCTGTACCACTTCAACAGGGCTCATGTCACACGTCCCAGTTCTGACAAGCTGCTCTCCCAGTCACTCTCTGTACTGCTGACACAGCCTCTGAGAAGCACATGCATGCTTCCTGCCACATGGGGCCTTGTGATGTTTCCCGAGGGAAGAGCAGAAGTCTACCCTGCAGCGATCATTTTGCTCCATTCCAATGGGAAACAGCACCTAGTGTGACACAAATCACATGTTGGAGCCTCTCCTTCCAGCAGCACCAGCCAAAGATAAAATATAATGCAACAGCACCCAAATAGGCTTCCCTAGCAGGAGAACAGATTCCCAGGTCAAGACTCCCAACAGCTACTGTAAGTCTTCTCCACAGTGAAAAGCTACTAGGGTTTTGCATTTGCTCAGAGGCGGTTTCACAAATTCAGGTGGTGTGGTCATCCTTTAGGGAGCCACTGTGGGGACAAAGGGACTCTGTCTTCTCAGACACATTTTCCAAACACACCTCTGCAATCACCTGCTGCAGTGAGACGGGAACATGCAGGTGGAGCTCTCCACTCTAACAATAGGCAACAGCCTGACTTCCCATTCATTGCTGCTATAAAGAAAAGCAAAACCAATCTTTGTACTCTAACAATAACAGCCCTTGCTGGAGCTGAATTTTACCCAGTCAAGCAAAACTTGTATAGACACATCAAGGCCCTGCAAACTGTTCCTCCCTGTCAGCCCCCCAAGGCACAAAGAACTAATGAGTTCAGTGGAATGTGCTAAAAATGGCCAGAAGAGTTGGTGCTTCCTGACCCAAAGCCAGGTGGGTCCAGCATTAAAGCAAGCTGATTCCCGATGGAACAAGTCTGTATTGGCTTGCAGACAGTATGTTAATAGACCCTGCGGTCTGGGAGAACCTAATTGAGAGCAGGCAATCTAGGCATAAAGCATCTCTGTGGCCGGATTTTTACTGCTACTCCCATAAACACACTGAGCTGTAAAGCTGCCCCAGGGAAATCTCACAGCCAGGTCAGAATAGGACTGCGCACACAAACAAGCACTTGGAAAAGCTGAATGGGAGAAACCTAGTACTGATTTGTTCTACAGGTAAAAAGCATCACCCCCAAGGACAAGCAAAGTAGTCACTGTGAGAGCTGGATCAGAGACAGCAGGGAACAGTCTTGGGAACAGCCAGACCCAAACAAGCACATGGACAAAAGCAGCCCACTGCTTATGGAGAAGGCAAGGACATGTCAAAGCCAAGCGTCTCTCCAGAGCTGTATCGATTGCTTCCTAGAGGGGGTATAGAAAGATTGTGGTCAAGAGGGTGCCTATAGAAAACATAAAAGGCTCCACTAGGAACTTGCTTTCAGGAATTTCATCCTGTAGGTACAGGAATGAAGAATCCTGGAGCAAGTTATCAGGTGAAGTCATTCATCCTCTGTTTCACCAAACAGCCACGTGCACTGTGACCCAGCAGTATTGACGGCAAGCGCCACAGCTCTGCTCTTCACTGAAGGTCAGCAGGCTGACCTCTACAGCAGGGGAGCAAAAGAGACATCAGTTGTTACCACAGCATGGGATGCATTACACATTCCTGCCCTACCTTGCTTTGCAGCCCCTTGGACTTGTGTCCATGGCTCAAATCATAGAATCATAGAACCATAAGGTTGGAAGAGACCTCTGAGATGATCGAGTCCAACTGGGCCTTGCCTTCCTATTAAACCATGTCCCTAAGGAACTCATCTACCGGTCTTTTAAACACCCCAAGGGATGGCGACTCCACCACCTCCCTGGGCAGCTGTTCCAGTCCCTGACCACCCTTTCAGTGAAGAAATTCTTCCTAATGTCCAGCCTAAACCTCCCTTGGCACAACTTGCGGCCATTTCCTCTTGTCCTGTCTAGAATCATAGAATGTTCCCAGAACAGTCTGTTGTCCCATAAACACATCAGTTGCTAAGTTGACAGCCTTTTATTTCTTCCTCTGCTGCTGTCACAGGAGTGGATTTGCAGAGTTGCACTTGCTATCTATGAGAGGATGCAATTATTCCTTCTAACCAGGACCTGTTCTCTTCCAGCAGTAGCTGCTCTGCACAGACCCCTGGCTAAATGTGAGGTAGTTTCCTTTGGGTTTGTAGTGGATCTGTCTTTGGTGCCTGTAAATGTTGGAAACTAAATCTGGTAGAACTTTTTGGAGGAGAATATGGGAAAGGACTGAAGGAGAAACAAGCAGTACCAGACTCTTGAGAGGGCATGAACTGAAGATTTAACTTATTCCTAAGTCTTCCCATCTATCCAAGATACATCTTAAGTCTCCTAGAGAAACTCTCACCAGGGGAAGGTAAAGGTTTGTGACATGTCAGTAACAGTGCAGATTTTTGCTTTAGGAACTGTGTGGTGAGTCAGCCCCAAGACAGGGAATCAGTGTAGCTTGTAATTATAAAATATTTGGGAACAGACTAACCAGAGGATGCCTTTAGGACAAAGCTGTCACTGCAAAGCAAGAGCTGATGTCAAGAAAAGTTAATGTGAATTAGGCTTTAAGCAACTGTTCAGCACTGAGCATGGGGCAGGGTCCTGAAATCCAGCCCTCCTCCACCCTGTCAGGCATCAGAGTGCTTTATAAACCTCATCCAGCCCTCATAACACAGCAGCGAGGACACATCCAAGTGATATTGTGCTCATGGTGCAAAGGAAGAAATATCCCAGTGAGATCAGAGAAGGACCAGGCTAACACACTCCATCCAGCTCTAATGACATTTGCCACCTCCTGCAATGCCAGCCTTCATACTCACTTCCTAAGAGCTTCTGGCAGTGACCCTGACTGGCAGTGCATAATTCAGCAGCTTTCCTTCCTTTGAACTTTGAAATACAGTAACTACACGAGCAGGCTTCATGCACATGGTAAGGCATGAGCCTCATTTGGAAACGTGGTCTGATTGGTATAGGTTTCTTTCTAAAAACTAGATTTCAGGGTTTCTTTTCCCCTCAGTCACTGCAATACCCCCTTCCATTCTCCCACTAGATCACCTGTTTCACTGCAACCTCAGTCTGCAGGCAAGAATGCCAGGAGGAGGTGTCACCCTGCTTTGTTTCTCTAAGAAATCACATGTGAAGTACAGGACACACATTCTCTGCTGCTGCAGGGAAGAGTAGAGCTGTGCCAATTTGCATAACAATCTGGCCATATGCAGCTTGCTCGATTTACTTTCACTGACGCTTGGCCCCCAGAGGCCTTTGCTGACTGACACCTGCTTGATGAGCATGTCCCAGCTACCCTAAGCAGCAGCTCTCTATAGATGACAGTAGACTGGCACCATGCCCAAAGACAGGGGCTACCAGCAGCATGGACATACGGTTCAGAATTTAGCAGAAAGCTTGTTGACAACTCTGCTGTGCTGAGAACAGCCTCTCCCTGAGTCTCTCGTATGCTTACCCAAGAGGTACAGCTCCCTTTAGACAGCTGCCACCCAGTTGTCCGACACTTGTCTGAATTTTGCACCGAAGAATGAAGAGTTCAGAGTCACTGCTGAGATAAAGGAAGGGAGAGCTTTTCTGATGCTTTTCACACACCTTTGAAGTGCGAAACATCTTGAAACAAATCAAGAACGTTTCTTGCAGCAGATGTCCCTGTGCTGTCATTCCCTGCTGGAGCTGAACCACTGCCAGTCCAGTGACAGTTACTATGGGCAAATAACTGTGAAAGAGAATCTTTTGCTGGCTCCAATCCCCAATCCCTTACCAGAGCAAGTGAGAGAAAGCAGTGTGCTTTGTTCTTTGAGTTTGATTCCTGCCATCACTGAAAGTATAAAGAGAAAAGGTCTTGAGATCAGTGTCACAGTGAGGAGGAAGAAAACAGCAGAGTGGAGAAAAGGCAGGGAGAAACTTTAAGTGCTCTTACACCTCACTGCCGACAATCAGAAACAGCTGCTGCCTTTGGTCCTTTTCACTAATTGCTTGTAATAATTTGAAGCCAGCCTTCCCATTCCCCTATCTGAACAGAACAAAAGGAATTAGTGTGACTGGTGTTCCTAGTTCAAAGAAACCTGAGCACATCAGTTCCCCACTCAACAGTACAACTCACCCTTTGCAAACAGGAGGTTATATCATGCCTGTATTTTGTATTCCTAGCAGCAGATTCTATCCTAGTGATACACTTCCACAAAAAAAGGACAGAAATAAGGTTTACAGCTGTAATCAGTATGAGAGGAAAGGAGGGGAGGCAGGGAGGAGGAATTGTCAAGAGTTCTTCACCACAGTATTGTTTTCTACGCTCACCTATTCAAACTGGTATACAATGGGTTCCAGTTGCCTGCTCCTAGATGCTTAAGAATCACTAAAATGCATGTTAAACGATATATGGCCCATAGAGTAACTCATGCTTTAATTTCTGCAGTTTTGAAACAGCCTTGGAGACACAAATGCCCTGCTTGCTTTTAAACAATGTCCTCAACTTCTAAACCTCATAAACTGACACTCTCCACCTCTCAGACAGCGGTGGAACTCACTGCCATCTCATTCCATCTATGAATAAACGTCTTGACACACTACAGGTGAAAATCCACAGCGGATGTTGAAGAGGCGGAGCATAACCCTCTGCTGCTGAAAAGCGCTTCAGCACCCTGGACAAGAAGGGCAGCTTCGTTCTCTCATTATACTCACAAGCCCAGCCGAAGCTGAGGGCAGTCATTCACTGTCTCTTCTCGTGTGTGCTGCAAGATACATGCCTGTAAGTGTATTCACACACGCTAAAGCAGGCAGCTTGTATCCTGCCAACAAAGCAAAGCAAAAAAAAATCTCACTAAACACCACTAAATTCTTGTGCTACATATGATTTACAGGTACAGGGATCATGACACATGGTTGAATTTAATGAGTCTGTAAACCTTGGTCAAAAGGGATTTTAATATAAGCATGAATTTAGTTGCTTTAAGCAGAAATGTATCACACGGCTTTTCTAGTAACAACCTCTACCACCCATGATAAAATGCAAGACAAACCACCGCTTGTGTTTTTGATCCCTCCTTCAGGCAAGAAAATTTAGTGCTTTTATTTTCTGCCATAGGAATCACCTCAAATGTAATCTTGGCACCCAAAGCAGCCCTAAAGTGCCTGGTATCTGCATCAGTAGGTTTGGCTGCAACACCACCACACCAAATTGCCAGGCTGTGTCTGTAATGGACAGAGGAAGTAGACAAAACATGGATACTCCATCTCCTCCTTCACTGTACCTCCATTTTAGGAAGGAAATGCTTCTCCCATTCCCTCCTACAGCACCGCATTTACAACTGAAGGCAGGGGCAGAGCTGAAGCTGCATTCCTCCTGCTCTTTTCTCCTGATGACTCTTTTGCCCTTATTCTTTGCTAGGAGCAAAGCTTAATTAAGACCTCCACACCACCTCTTATTTAGCTCCTAAACACAAATCTTGCACCATCCCCTCACAACAGATGCTTTTATCTATTGCAGGCTCACCCTGTCATTACAGACAAAACCAAGCAACACTAAGGGCAGAAGCCAGATGAGCCTCTGGCTGACTTTGTGTTAGAGAGCTTCAGAGAACTACTACATGTGTCCTATACAACACAGCTACCTGATCCAGCACAAACGTGTAAAGGCAGTGAGCTTCTGGGTCAGATGTTTCTACAGTGCTCAAAGACTATGCTTACTCACATTTTTGACCTATAAGCGTATGATGAAAGATCAAAAACTATCAGAAGTAGTTTTCTGCAGGGCAGACAGCAGGATAAAGCAGGAAAGATACCCACAAACTAAATAAAAGCTGAAGATGAAGTTAAGGTTTTTCACATCCTCGAGAAGCCACCTTGTAAAACAAGAGGTGCAACACTGCATTCGAAATGTCTTTCCTTACCTCACTGGGAGGTAGGTGGAAAGCAAGAGTTCTCAGGTAAGAAAAGCAGCAGTTACCTCTAGCACTCCGTGCTCTGTCCAGTTCCTTATCCATACATTTGATAATTCCTTGCTTTTAAACAGCTGCTGTGAGAGAACACAGGACTAGAGTGGTCTCAACTTAAAGGATTACACCAATCCCTATCTTTGCCCAGCCTAAAAGCATGTTCTGCACAAACTGTTCGATCCAGACAGCTCATAAATCACAACTACTCACCCACTTCAAGTCACGTTCTTGGATATTGCCATGTTCTACCAGTTTTATTACAATAAAGGGCAAAAATAAGACAATACTAAAAACATCAAAAGGCCTTGAAAGTGCTGAAGGAGACACACAAACATTTTACTCTCAGACATGTCATGGTTACATGAATACTTCCCAAGTGCCATAGTTCAAATAAAAATATATTCATACAAATTTAAAAAAAATACAGTTTATATACACTGTGGAGTTAGCTTACATCATGTAATAACAAAAACAGTGCAAAAACCAAACAGAAAGGTAAGTTGCTACCATTGGAATGGCTCACAGTAAGTTAACAAATCAAAACTGCATAATAACACTGCACAGGAACCCACGAGGCAGGGGAGAATGCCCCATACTACCCCCTAACTTTTGCCATCAATACTAATCCAGTTTTTGGTTACTATTGCCTTAGTGTTGCTCTGAGTAGAAGGTTACAGCCACCTATTTGAGAAGTAAGTTTCTTGGTAAAGCACTATGCAACCAGAGCCAGAGCAGAAGCAATTAGTGTTTTGTAAGAAAGGAATTAAGTGACCAAAGCGTGAGAACAAGACTGATCCAGCAGAAGCCCCCTTGCATCAGTCCTTAGCAGAAGGGAAATGCTGCATCTCCAAACTCAGATGAATTTGTAATTCCCTTTCTGCAGGCTACGTAACAGTTATTGCACAGAGATCTCCCTTTAAAGCAGCTCACAGGGTCACCCACCACCCTCATTTGAAAATGCTTTACTGAAGGAGTGGAAGGGGTGTGTTTTCCAGCTGAAAGGTTTGAATAAGACAGACGCATAGGCAGAGCAAACAGCAGGCTGAAGGCAAGTGGCCTTCTCATGGGGAAGCACAGCCGGTGCTCAGAAAAACCTTGACAAGATTTTTCAGCATGTCTTGTCTGGATTGCCTAACCCAGGCCTCAGTAGTGATGACAAGACATCCTGCAGCAAAATATACAGCTGCAGGTTGTGTACCAGAACAAAACAGGGCACAACCAGCTCAAGGCAAACAATGTAAGGAGCCCTATTCATGTGCAGGAATAGAAGGAACCTTCCACACACAATCACTCAACATGAAAAAGAGGAAAAAGATTTGGCATGGAGACACACAGGGCATCCCTGACAAGTGCACTGACAGTATGGGACTGCTGATTCCACAGCAGTGATCCAAAACCCCACCCAAACAGGATTCCTGTGATTTGTAACTGCCCACAAGCACATACCCTTTGAATGAAAGGTAGGTTAACAGATGCATATTTTGGACCTGTAGGAGTGCAAAAGGGTGCTGGAAGTTTGTCGGGATAGCTCAGTGCAAGACCAGAGCTCAGGGAACACAGGCATTTTAGAAATCATCTGCAGAGGCAATCTAAAGAGAGCAAACATCCTTATTCTACCTACGGGGCAACAACTTATGAGTCAAGAGCAGTAAACAATGCCAACTTACATGCTGTAAGGAACATGCTACACTTGTGCCAGCTAAGGAGTCCAGATTGAAGGCACAAGATGGATACTGGCTGTAGGAAAACAACTTTGCTTTACTCTTGGAAGCTGAAGAGCTTGCACACTTTATTTGAAATGGAGCTAGGATATTTGGAAGACAGCAAAACTACTTAAAAGAGGAGATGAGCTGTTGCTGCAAGTTCCACAGTAAGAAAGGGAAAAGAATTCCCTACTGTCCCAAGCTGTCCTGAAGAGTGGCTACAGTTAACAAAGGGTGCTGGGACACAGACATCTTCCTCTGCAACAACTGCCATTGCCTGTACCACAGCCCATTCTTTCCTTTGTGGAAATGGTGTAAATCCGTTCTTAAAAACAAAGATCTGCTTTCCTCTCTTAATAAGGTAGCAGGCTGGAAAGAACACTAAAAGGAAAAAAAAAAAGGGTGTTCAGATGTCAATGGAGAGGAATAAAAAGTTAAAAAAAAATGTAAAAAAGTCAAGTGCTTACAAACAGCTTTGCTAAAACCAAACTTTCCATCTGAGCCATGCCATGCACTGGACAACAAGGAGCAATTCTACTCTAACACTCTGCCTCAGGAACCACTTGCATGACCTATGTTTTTTCTCCACTGGTGGACAAAATTCGATTGCCTCCCATGACTCAGCTGCCTATTGCAAGCACAGCCAGAGAATCCATCTGCCCACCAACTGCCCAGCCTGCAATGGCTCCATGAACACCTAAGCAGTCCAGTGACTTAGAGCCCCACGTCAAGACCATGGCTGGTGCCCTGGACACAAAACCTCCTCCTAATTCTATCTGCAGTAGGGCTCAGCAGCCAGCAGTTCACTGAACGGAACAATCAGCTTCTACAAAGCCAGTCGGAGGCTATTTTAACAGATTTAGTGTTTCGACAAATGTAAGGAAAGGCAGAACTTCAGGCTCAGTGAGGAAAATTTTCAGCATAAAGGAGTTCCTGAATTCAGAACACATGATAATGTTCAATCTCCTTCTGCCACAGCTCTCATCTAGCTAGCTCCTCATGGCAGACAAAAGGTTAATCAGAGTGCTCAGAGGCTGTGCAGAAACTTCTCTGGATATATTCCCCAGGTTACTTGTCCCAGACTCTTGGCTAAGAGAATGCTCTGTGCTTTATCAAGCCAATCAGCTCTGCAGCCCCTGGAGGCACAATGCTGGCTTCCCACTGAGGGTTATCTGTATGCAAAACTCAGGAGGGCAGGTGCTTGCTGGAACAATACAGGTGCTGGCCAGGATGGTACCTGCTAAAGCAGTCAACTGGCTGCAACTGGCTTCTAAGTGCTGGTTTTACCCTTAGAAATATCCGGTTGTTGCAGCTGTGAACATTATCCTAAGCCTTTACAGAGCACAGACAGCTCCACTTATCACCCTGCAGCAGATCCTGCCTGTTAGTCACCAGCACCAGGTATCCCTCTTGCACGGCAGCCTGAAGTTACAGCAGCTCTACTCATGACACAGAGATTATTCAAGCAAGAACAGAGACAGGGCATCAGTTCTACTTGCCTCCAGAAAGCAGCACTTCACCATGCTCTGAGGACATGGGGTTCCCCATCTCTAACTCTAGCTTGAAAGGTGTCCCAGGCTCTCACTGTTGGGTCAGGACAAGGACAAAGTGCCTCCAATGCCAAGAAATGCAGGAGTGTCAGGGTAGTGATAAAGTGGAATGCCACAAAGTACCTTCAAAGAGTCTTAGGAAGAGATAATAGCAACAGCTAGCAAGGAAAAAGAGATCTTCCTTCTCTGAGATGCTCTGCAAATGTATTAAATATTTACAATAACCCCAAACAGGAACTGAAACTGAACTGTTTTGAACTCTCCATTTGCTGAGCTGCTCTCAGCTGCCATCAAAAACATCACAGCAGGGATGCTTCCCCATGAAAGGAGGAGAAAAATTGTGAATAAACGAAGCCAGAGTGGAAAAACATGGGCAACTAGGACCACCCACAAAGACAGAGAGAGAGGTGAATTTCTAAAGAGTTGAGTTTTTAATACTGCTTTTCGGAAAAGCCATCTTGCAGAGCAGCTATTTGACAACCGCAAACTTTAGCACCTCCTCTCAGGCTTGACAGGGACCCCCTTCTCATACAAATAACTCCCTTCTCACACAAATAAGGCAACAATTGCAGGAATAAGGGTGGAAGAGGACAAGGGAGACATAAAAGGAGGACAGGGAAAAGATGCTGCAGTTCTCTGCACAGGACACAGTGGAGCTAGATGGTTCTTTTTTTCAACCTTAAAAAACCCCAAACCAAAGCAAAATGGTAGAACATACAGTGTAAGGACAGTATCTGATGGAAGGAACACAGGAACTGGGGCACAGGAAAAAAGAAAACCTGGATCGACAGTGGTCAAACCAAGTGCCTGAGACCAATCAACAGCTTTAGGCTCAGGCAGCTCCTCTAATTCTCTGGCTAGCAAGATGTTTTCCAGCTCCCCAGGCTTGATATGCGTGTGAGAAGCCAAACGGCAAGTCTTGGGCCTTGAGGTGTCCAAGCAGAATGCGAGCGCGTGTGCAGGCCTGGAAGAGGGAGGTAGCCACACCGACAGTGGGGCAGGGTGGGCAGGGGCATCAAATGGTCTGATAGTGTTGTCTCAGTCTTGCCTGCAGAAATTCGTGGGTCAGGTTGTGCCTAGTGATTATCCCAACAATCTTAAAGAGGAAGAAAAGAGAAAAAAAATACAAGACAGTATCACAGATGTGCCACTAAGACATGCATGGTAGAGCTGTTCTTTCCAACCCTCAAAAAAGAGGGAACGTGCAAGCAGTTCTTGACCAATGCTGAGTTAGAGTGGGTTCCAGTTAAAATCTCACCAAAACAAACCCCCTCCCTCTCCCAGTACTTATCTACAGGCAAGACACTGTTTTAACTACACCCAAATGGACAGCTTCAGTGCTGCTGTTGTGTCTGGTAACAGCAGTGGTTACCCACACCTAGGAAGGAAAATCCTAACCATGTTAGCACACAGATGTAACTAAATCCTTTGCAAAATCAAAACTGTAATTGGAAATAACTAAGACATTTCTGGTATGCCACATGACACAACTGCAGATATCTTGTACCAGATACATTCTCGGAAGCTCTGAAGATCAGAACAGAGAAATGGTAAAGACTAGCTGAGTGGATGGTGACTGCACGCTGGCCATCACCAGCTGGCAGGTCACAAAAAGGCCCCTGTCCCAGCCTGCTGAAGCAGTCAAACCACAGGTCTGAACTGATGAAACACACTCAGTGACTTTACACATTAAAAGAGTTTAGAACTAGGTTGCTCCCTAGTACTGCAAGAGCATCTTGTGTACTACAAATGGAACGAGTCAGCATCTCTTGCTTTCAACCAAAATGCTCTGCAGGGCAGCTATTAGGAACTCCAAGAGGCAGAAAAAGCACTGCTGTCTCAGAGGGACCGACCAGTCCAGGCTTAAGGGAAACAATTTCTCATTATGTTCATTGGAAGTTACTGACACCTACTGACTATTCCTGAGCAATGGAGACAACAGAGACAAGTACAGTGAATCCAGCACAAATCATTCAGAGTCCCCTTTATTTGGCTGCTTGTACAAGCAAAAACAGAATGCAAGTTCCTTTCTAGCTGAAAAACCTGCCCCAGTACACAGGAAATTCAGCTCTTGGCCTTGAATAAAGTTGTCAAAGAGTAAACCAAATCTATAAGCTCAAGGCCTCCCAAAAGGCACAAGGCAGTAAGAGGTTCCACATGCTGCCAACTTGAGACAAGAGAGAGACTGCATGTCCTGCCCTTTGCAGGGAAAGCAGGGTTGGACACAAAAGACAGTAATAAAGTCATAGTAATCAACAACATTTCATGGCCTTAAGAAGATCACATTCTGATCTCTTTAAGCATTTCTGTTTGATGTTAAGAGATCTTAACTCTCCCAAAGGTAGATAGCATTGCAAAAAACCACAGTGATTCCTTGTTCCACCAAGGCAAAAAAAGGACTCACCTCTCCAACTGCATTCACAACTGGTAAATGTCGGAGTCCCATTGTCCTAAACAGGTTGAAGACTTGTGACACGTGAGTGTTTGGAGAGACAGCAAAGGGCGACGGGTTCATGTATGGAGTGACATCCTAAGAAAGAAATACAATTATATTACTTACAAGAGGCATTTTCACCATCTCTGGGAATCACTAACAAGCGATTCCTGCAAGCCCTCCAATGCAGTGATGTCTGGACAGGGTATGAGATTGTGGGCATCTTCTGTTTCTCCACAAATATGAAATTAATTCAGGAAGCTGAATTTGACACAGTTTGTTCAAACACTGTTACCCATGATCTTAAAAGACCAACGCTGCAGGAATCCTCTGAGTAGGATAAATGCAGGCCCATGAAAGTAAGAACATATATTAAAAAAGCACTTTGGCCTATACAGCAACCTTCCTATCACAAAGACCATGACAGTGACTGAGCTGCCAGCACACAGAGCTCCAAACAGGTATCAGCAGTTTGCCTGTCCAACCTTAGGCAGGCAAGAGTGTAATCTAGAAGGAAGTTCAACTAGACAAATACCATCTTATTCTGAAAGTAAAGCACCTGTGTACAGTTACATCATAGCAGGTATGAGGATTGATTCCGACATGCAGACAAGTCTGACTGAATACATGAGGAGCACAGGATATTGGTTACTGTACCCAAGGGCGGATTTAAACACACTTTCAGCTTTTTTAAATACCTTGGGATAGTCATAAACACGTATCAGGAAACACAATCACCCTGCAATGTCTCTCTTACCACTATCATGCGAGGGTTCAGCAGTGTGAGGTCCAGGTCATGGATATCTGGATAACGGGGGTAATCCTCCAACATCTCTGCATGGGACAGACGAGGCTGACTTGCACTCTGCAATTGAAACAAATCCCCCTGAACCACTGTGTCACCATCCCAGACAGCACACAGGTTGCATGTCTCCCAGTTGGTCACCCAGATCTCCTTCTTTCCCTGTGCTCACGCACACAACTTCTGCCAAGGAACTCCTAGCAGCTCATCTCAGAACACAGCAGTGCAAGTCCAAACCTACACTCGTGTTTAGCCGACAGAGCAACAGATCTGCTCTCCTGTCTCTGACAGGTCTACGCTCAGCGCTGGAGGGCAGCAACAAGTCAGCCTTGTGAAAGATGGGCCTCAAATACAAATGCTCTTGCCGATCTCAGCAATACAGCTGACAGATCTGCTGGTAAGACCTTGGTAGCAGTAAAAACACACAGCATACACTGCTGGTTGCCCTACTTGTATTTAATATCTGCCCTCCATTCTCCAGTTCTGACAGGATTGCACCTTTATGTAATAAATGGGTCTCTTTATTCTACAGCTGCAAGGGACAATTCACATCATTCCACTGCAGCTTTTCAAATACAGACACATTACTTAAAGTGTAAAAATAGGTAAATTCTTTTTAGCAGCCTATAAATATTGTTCCCAGCCTTCTCAGCCAAGAGGACAGCAATGTCTCTGCTACAGTTCCTGATTAGGAAGACTCACCGACTGGCTCTCGGAGTAACAAACACCCCTGACAAGGAGGGTGACCAGCTGTGAGCGCAAGATCAAGCCATGGAAGGTCAAAGGTCTGAAGCGTTCCTCCATCGTCCACTCCTCACTGGGAGACTGGTCAGGGTAGAGGTTGGGGTAGGGAGTGTATCTGTAACAGATAGAACACTACGTGTTTTAAGTTGTGTGAACTTAAGGGGAGACACATACCCTCATCTACAAAACAACAGCTATTTCAGCTCTTTGCAGCCTTCTCCTGGACATTTCAGGAATTATTGCTAGAGAAAAGCAAGCCTTTTCTCCACCAAAAAAAACAGCAGAATGCTCAAGAGCCATTATCATGGGCAGACTATGAAAACAGCAGCAGAATAGAGACAAGCCTCGCAACCCTCAGCTTTAAACCACTTGCTATTAATCCAAATGTCAGTGCCAAATTATTCAGATTCTAATTAAAGTTGAAGCACCAGGCAAAGCCTCAAGGTTAGGACTCCACTCACTAGAGTCACAAATCACTAGACTGGGAACTGGTTTACGACACTGAGAATCTGCTTGGAAACACTGCAATACCAGTTTCATGACTTGGGTGGCATCAGCATTACGACACCAGGACACCAACTCCTCTCTTACGAGATGCAAGCTTTAGAGAGCCCTCAAGTTTTTGCAAACACAAGGATATCGATTTCTACAGACAAGGTATTTCCACAGGTATTCTATCCTCTCCAGGAAATATTTCTGGATAGATGTTTGAAGAAAATTTAAATTTCATGCTAAGATAGCACGAAGCCATTAGCCTCAGTCACAGGTGTGAGACCCAGCACTGGCTGATGAGACCTGACAATTCGCTTCTAAAACATGGATACTAGAACCCTTTCCTCTGACATATGGAATGACAGGAACTGCACAAAGCCTCACAAACACATCAACATATCTCTACATCCTGTTTCCATACGTTTGTGCCTCCCAGGATCTCACCGTCTCTCCAGCATCTGCTGCAGCAGATCCTCCTTTTCTGGTGGTTCCTCTGTTGCTATGTGCTCATCACACATGTTACGCAATTCACTTGAAGGGTAGGATTTCATGGACTGACTGCGCTTGCGCTGCTCTCCAGCTCGGGTGAGGATGCTAGACTTCTGGATACAACAAACAAGCAGGCCAACAGTTACCCAAGAGTGACTACAAACTATTTGATCATCACTGTAAGTCACCAGATAAGGGTTTCCTTAGTCACACTGCTGCAGTAGGACTGCACTCTCCTGAGACAAAGAACCTGCAATTTAGGAACTCTGGCAACCTTTTTTGCTAGAGCACAAATATGCCACAAGCACATTCGTTATTCATTCTGATCTTAAATTTTAAGTTTTCCAAGAGACTAAAGCCCCACTACTCCTCCTACAAAGGAGAAGCATAAAGCACCTACTCCTGATCTCAGTGGTAGCTTTAGTACTTCACTGCAGAATCCATACTTTTCCCATGCCTACCCTAAACAGGTTACTTAGTTCTATTAACTTTTGCCTCTAGGAATGCAGGACACTCTTCTGCCTTTATTACGAGTCAGAGTATGGAATGGAGTCCCTGAAAATTTTATGTTGCAGTAGGTGCTTAGGTCTCACCTGAATTCTGCACTGACAAAAGGCTAGATAACAAAAGAAAGGGTCTTCTACCTACAAAACAAAGCTCTTTACCCTTCAACTTATCAAGCAAGCAACTTCTTACCTTGAATTTGATGTTGTTACTTATAAGTTGATTTCCCTTCATAAACTCCCTCTCATTGCCCCGGTTCTCAGTCACTACAGGGAAGGCGTGATGGACAGTTGTGCGCAGGATGCTAACAAGAGACTGGATCCTGGTGTGCGGGTAGACATACGTCAAGTTGGGTTCCATGATGTCGCTGGCTCGTAATCTGAAGAAACAGAGAAGATTGCTGCATGTATCATGCCACTGACAGTAGGCTGGTGATGGATAAACAAGGAAACAAACCAGATCCACAAGGAGTCTGCTGCAGTTTAGTTCTGCCAGTTCCTTGTACCTGTGAGCTCACCTTAGTAGCCTTAATGACACAATTGATTCTTTTTAACACAACATTGCATAAATGATGCGCTACAGGCAAGGAAAAAGGTTCCAACTTAGAACAAAAAGTGTTAAAACACACTGAGAAAAGATGACAAGTGGGAAGCTGATGAAATTCTGCAAGAAGCAAAGTCCAGTTGAACATTTTCATCGAGTTCTTGCTGAACCTCATGAATCCGCTCCTCAGATCTCCACCTGTCCAGCCCTCCACAGAAAGGGCGCCAGCACCTCTTCCTGCTGCAGGCCTAGTGCACAACTCCCACCTCCTCTCACCACAGTCCTCCTCACAGCTGCTACTCTCAGAGCAGCCACGTTCAGTGGAGACCAAGCATCACTCCCTCCACTACCGCATTCTGAGCAAGAAACCTACTGCAAACTCGTAACTCACACCCCTGCCAAGAGAAGCAGCCTTACTTATCCATTTCCACCTCTGTTTCCCACTCCAGAAGAGGCACTCCTCGCAAGTTCACGTGGATGTCATAGATTCCTTTGTTGAAGAAGTCTCCTGTCCATTTGGCTACCTGCAAAGCAAATGGAAGGTCTACTGAGTTGTTGCTCCAAGCACAAGTCTTCCTGGCTTATCAAAACCCTGGAAAGAACAGGGATTCAGCGTCAACCCACATTCAAGCAGTCTGCAAGAAGCCAGAGGTAAAGCCCAGCACTCACCATCAGGGTAATCATTATTGGGAGCCCATAGGTGATCTCGTTGGTCGATTCAATTAGGATGACTGTCAGGCTAATTGTCATGCGGACCACTCCTCCCAGAAATGCTGCTGCCCCAATTAGTGCAAAGGTTCCTGAGTAGATGTGATCCAGGCCAATGTAGCTAGGACAGAACACAGAGCCCAGACATTAGAAAAACCTGACTCAGAGCTCCGCGTGCATCTGCAGCACAACTCTCGCACATACACACACGCTCAATGCACCTTTTGAGGAGGTTGGCGACCAGGCGTCCGAAGGCAGCCCCACAAAGCAGTGATGGCACAAAAAGACCACTGGGCACAGAGATCCCGTATGTCCAGCAGGAGAGTAAGAAATAGAGAAGGAAGAACAAGGACAGTGTGACTGGGCTGAAAGTACCTGCAACACAAGAAGAATCATGACTAAAGGGGCACAGGTCTGTCAGACAAAGACAGTAGTATCACACCATCCATCCCTCAGCTCACAGCAGGCTCATCTCACAACAGCTACTTACTCTCCCAGTCCAAACACACATGAAGACAATGAGCAGGTGAAAAAGAGAGGAAAAGCAAGCCTTTCTGTCAGGAAGGAGGCTTTCACCTGTTGTATTAGCAGTCCAAGAGCCATGAAGGCCTTAAGATGTTCTTAGCCTCATGGTTCTTATGATATGGCTGTTTCAAGCAAGATGCAACTCAGAGGCCTGAGCACGGGATGGGGCGCTGCCTCCTAGCTACTCACCATCCTGGTGGAAGAGCTGCAAGATAGCTGACTCCTGAGGGTTGAAGAAGAGTGTGGCCATGTCATTGTAGGTTTCATTTGGACAGAAAAATGTTTTGATGCTTGAATTCACATCCTCTGACATACCCTAATGCAGGACACAAAAGACAAAGTTAAAATTCACTCTCCCCTAGCCTTTGTGCAGAATGGGAGTAACCCTGCTGTACAAGGCTGTCAGCCCACACTTTGAGAAGTTCACACCAAACATCAATAGCAGAGACAGGGCCTGCAACAACAGTGGGCTCCCTGATTCACAGCGTGAGCTGCTTTTCCAAAGTATGAAAGCACAAAGGGCAGCTTTCATTACTACCCTAAGCTCTGACAACTGCCTGTAGACTTTCACTGCAGTTGTGATGTACTGCTTGCTGTCAAAAGCTGATTATGAGCCTGTGCTTCTATGGAGGGTAAACAATGTGATAGGGACATATAATCTTCACGTAAGATACCTCACCTGCAGGCTGAGAGTGTCATTGCCACTATGACTGGTGGAAGATATCTGCCGGCACTCCCCCAGAACCATGGAGGCTATAAAGACCACAACTGTGGTAGTCAAGGACACCAGCAGGCTCTCCAAGACTCTGCAAGTACACAAGAGAAACCATATATTGAAGCCACACTTAACCCTGTAACTCAGTCCAAGCTCCACATAGGACTTTGATAAGGTTGCAAGAAGTTTAGCGTCATAAGCAGGGCACTCTCCAAGTCAAGCTGAATTATGACTTAGTTGACAGGGAATGTGTTAACTCCCTTTTTTAATTGTCTTCCCCAAAAAGCAGTTATTTCTGCCCGTAACAGTCACTTATAAAAAGCCACAGGGAAGGGTTCAGTGATGAGGCTGTTCACATGGAAACACTGCTCTGTATATCCTTTCAGGGTAAAAGTCTAGACAGGACTGGACAAGTTGATGCATGGTCTCTCATAACTCTTTTCTAACTGCTGAAATAAACTTTTTTAAAAAAAAAAAAAAACAAACAACTCAGCTTCTTATTTAGCAATCGTCTATAGGAAACAAACAAGCAATTACATGGCAATTCTTTTCTCTAAATAGCACAGATATTAGCTCAGTTGTGGATTTAATTAACCAAGATAATTAAATAAAAGAAAGAATAGGATCAGCTATTCTTTCCACATCTGTTTGGAGAAGACAAGAAAAAATCCGCATGGAGACAAAGCTCTGGTTTGTTCAGCTATAGCCATTATTATAAAGAGCTCCCTTAATAGTCCTTGTGAGGGGAGTTGCAGCTCTCTCTGTATCACCAGAGTAATTACAAAAATGCAGAGGGACTGTAACATCTGGTTTCTGGTGTTCGCTTTTAAGTTCCATGGAGGCTTCATCTCATGATTTCAAAAATACTGGGTCTGAGATTTTCTCCAGTCCTACTCACTTCATCTTCCAGATTGCCTCTTCTGAACACTTAAAACAGATCAGAGATCCCTGCACGAATTCAAGAAAGCACAAATACCTGACCAGCTTTGGCTTGGGATGTACGTTCCGCATGCGATACTTCGCAAGTCTCTTGTTCAGGCAGTTGAAGGTAGCTCCAAGAAGACCTCCTACAATCCCCATCAGAATGAAGAAGCCCAAGTCCACAGCTGTCCAGAGGTGGCATTTCTTATCAGACTCAGAGCACTACGTGCAGAAAAGCATAAAAAAAAGCATCAGAGTAGTTTCTGTAATTTCCTATCAATATTTCTGTCTCAACAGCAGGAGACTTTCAGCAGCTATGATGAAAGGGGAACAACTCTGTCCTAGGCTATCACTGTATTGCAGCTAAATAGCAACTGCTCTTCACTGAAATACAAGGGTGCATTGAAGAAAAACCAGAAAGAAACACTAATTTGACAAGAGACTGCTTAAGGCAGGAATAAAAGCACTAAATCTTACCTTAAATTCCCCAAAGTTCAACAGCCCAGGGAGCTGGAAAGATCCCCAGCTTCCAAACTGAATCCCAGAGCGGAAAAAATTTAAGGTGAAGGTGGCAGCCATGGAGCAGAAAAGCTGTGGAGAAAAAAAGGAAGAAATAAACACTCCCCAGATTTAGACTAGCACAGTCAGCTTTCCCTTGAGACTTATGCCTGGGGAAGGGAACCTCAGAGCCTGCTCAAGCTCTAGGAGAACAGTCCTGCTAAGGTTTAACACCCATTCCCTGCTGCAAAAGACAGCAGTGCTAGAATGGACTACTATAATAATCTGATTTGGTTTTCCACACAAATTAGAAATTTCACCTAGCAATTCTTGCAGCAGATTTTTTTTGGTAAAAGATGCTAATTTGCATTTGTACATCAATTGCAAGGCACTAACACAGCTTGTTTACAGAGTTGGAATTGAGGTCTTCATTGGCTCTGAGGGAGCTGCTATCTTGGCAAATCCCCTGGCTCCTTTTATCCCTGCCAAGAGTAGACTAACTGAATTCCATTAACAGGACATTTGGAATAAGGAATGCAAAAAACAGCGTGAAATCCAATACATTTTTTAAATACTGTCAACTTCATTAAAGCAGGCACTACAGGCAGTGAATCAGCAACCTGAAGGCACAGGGCATTGCTTCCACACAGCTCCTTAAGGCAGAGAAAAGCAGAAAAAACCAGAGTCATTACGCACCACTTTCCATGTAAGTCCCTGGTTCCAGAAGGAGGAACCTTCTTCCAAGCTGAAAAGAGTGCCCCCAATTGGAGCTCCAAAGGCAGCAGCAACCCCTGCAGCAGCTCCAGCAGATACAAAATCCCTTTTATCCCTGAAATGAAGAGGAAAACAGTCTCAGTTTAGCAAAGCAGAGCTCTGGAGGTGCTTAAGTTCTACAAACTAATAGACCTCTCTGATGTACAGATATATCCAGCGATATAGCAGTGACAGCTGGGAGAACTGCTGGCCACAGCAGGCAACACCATTTATTCAATAATTCGTTGCAGCATCATGTTCTTTCTCTAGAGAAGCAACCCAGAGCAAAATTCTGGCACTACACAACTGCCCAGTACATGAGGAACCATCCCAAACCATGGGGTCCCAGCATCACTTCAGAGAACTACAGAGGAGGAAAGGCAAGATTTTGTTCACATTCAGGTGGACCAGCCTTCTCTGTAGTGCATCTTGGTCACAAGGGGTGAGAAACTGAGCTTGTTCCCAACAACAAAGCCATTTAACAATCCAGATTAAAGGTTTTAAATGAGTAGAGATTTGCTGAGTAATACAAGAGAACACCAATGAACACGGAGACCAGAGCAGAGCAGCATGGAAGAGCCAAGTCCTGGTGTTGTTTTGCTGCAGACTGAAACTGCAGGACACCAGAGAGAAACTGAAAACAACAACTGACTGATTCATCCCAGCCTGCCACCCCTCTCCCATAGAAGTCTGCTCACTCATCTTCCACTCCCCTCCTCCACACCCTGGGTACAGTACCTGTCACTGCGGAAATAGGGAAAGTTAAACTGGATCTTCCTCAAAGAGATGCTCTGGAACTACAAACAAAGTAGATTTAGAAACACAGAAGATGGAAACACACCCCTCACAGTACTCTTACAAAGCAGTGATGTGACCAGGTTGGTGACCCAGGTCAGCACTAACCTGTGGCAAACCTGCACCCACAACTGCACCACTGTGAATCATGGGACCCTCCTTCCCGACAAAAAGACCTGGAAAACAGGACTGATGAGACAACACACTCCCCTTCCTCACTGACAATGCCAGGTGAGATGAGCTCATCACTCCCATACCATGGCACAGTTCCCTGTGCTAAGCCTGCAGCTCCTCCCTCTCCCCTCAAGGTGAAAGTGGGTGCTGACCCCTGTCCCTTCAAGCCCCATAGGTTTGAGAAGCCTTCCACAGGCTTGGCACTCAAAATAGTGGAACCAAAGACAGCTGTTACAACTCTGAACTTTTTACATTACAGCCCTTCTTACCTCCTGCCACACTGAAGAGCACTCCCAAAGCTTTGCACACCACTGTCCGGAGACGAACAACCCCTGGAACCTTCACCCCATTGAGGTAGCACTTAATTTCAGGAATTCCTGATCCAGCTGCAACAGGCTGCAGAAAAGAAACACTGACACTGTGCTGCATCGATTTCATAGCTGAGAAACATCTCAGAGAGCACCGTACGGCACCCCTGCTTAGCAAAATCAATTAGCGCTGTGAAGGCAGTTTCATGTCTTGGGGCAGAAAGTGCTCCCAGCAAGACAGAAATTTTGTACTCGGGGCCTATGTGAGAGCAAAGAGAGGCTGTGTAAGGAGAAGCAGTGGACCTAAGACTTACTTGGATCAGGACCAGAAGACTGGCAAGAAAAACAAAGGTCAGGTTGAACCCCAGTAACTCCAGCAAGGACAAGGCAAGACAGCCTTTCTCAGTGCATTCTTCCACCGCTGCAGGGACGGTCAAGGAAAACAACATTCCCCCCACTAACACATAATCATTCTATACTGTCTGGGGGTCCCACTGGCATCTGAGAACACCCACTCCTCTTCAGGACTCAAGGCTGAGCAAGAAGTAAGGGAAACAACTCATTCTTTCAGAGATTAACCTTTGCCTGTGCACATGATACCAGAATAATTTCCTAGTTTCAAGGGCTGAATTACATAGACAAGTGGAAAACTTGATTAATCATCAGGAACATGACTGACGGCAGAAATCTGAGTTTCAGCTGTTCTGAGCAAAACATGGCAACACAAAGAAAAGGTCACTGAGTCCAACAGGAACCCGCTCACTAGGTAAAAGATACAGCTTTGTACCACCCGAAACTTGAGCTGGGTAAAGAGCCGTACGAAGAAATCCACAAAGAGGCCCACCTATGAAAAAGAAGATGGACCTGCCATCAGAAATTGCTACATGCAAGTAAACAATGATCACCTTCTAGTAAGCCCCACCAGAATTATGCACACATGGGAGGAAGAGGATGAAGAACACAAAAAAAGTGTTGTTCAGAGTAAAGTAACTTCAAAAGCTCAGATTTGCTGCCTCGCTCCTTACCACTGGGATAGATCTATCATAGAATTATCCCTGAAGAGATGCATTCCAGAGCACTAATCTGGCAGCATTTTTAACACCCACAACATACTTCAGGGTCCAGAAGAAAGCTGTTTAACTGGGGCACACAGTCAGCAAAGCTCATTTTCAAACACTCTAGAAAGCACACGCAGTGAAGCTGGTAATGCCGAACACAAAATACAGTTCAACTGTAAACTGGCATCCCTTCTCATTAAGTACTTATTCTGGACAAATTTTCCTGTATGCAGAATTAAAGAATTTGTCAGAATACTTTACAAAGAAAACACAGCAAGACCTACAAGAAAAAGAGGCTTCCTGGAAAATAACCTAGAAACAACATGTCATAATTCCAAAAAGACAATTTCAGCTACAAAGGTCTCCACAAAGGAGAATGCTTCTTCCTCTTTACTCCTTGGCCACTGACCTCTAAATCATTCCTGCTTAGTCTCCTGAATTTTCCTTATTCCCCAAACAGCATGACCCTTACCAGTCCTGTGCAGACTCCGATAGCAAAAACCATCACCCACTTCACTGCTTCATATCTCTGGGCTTTCTGTTCAGGAGCAGGATAAAGGGAAAAGGAAAAAAAAAAAAAAGCCAAGTCAAAGCAATACAGAACTGAGGGTCAGAAAGAGGCTGGTTTGGGCTCCACAGCTCAATTACAGCTAGAGTGATAAATCAACAGAAGATGGTAACAACAGTAAACTGAAAATAGGGACCTGAAAGAGCTAAACACCTCACCTTAAATCTGAGGATGAAAACAGATGCTGGGAGCTATAATCACCATACATATTTTTATTTTTTTCCATAGAGAAACTAAGAAAGCACATAGAATTTCTTTCATAAAGAAAAAAATCCACAAAACTTCCTGCACTGGAGAGTATTTAGAATCATAAAATGGTTTAGGCAGGAAGGGACTTCCTGCCCAGGCAGTTTCACCCCCCTGTCATGGGCAGGGACACCTCCCACTGGATCAGGTTGCTCAAAGCCCCACCCAGCCCGGCTTTGAACATCTCCAGGGATGAGGCAGCCATGACTTTTTGGGGCAGTTTCAACAGTTTCAGTTCTCAAAGTAATGAAAAAGAAAGAACAAGGTCCTACCTTGTTGTCCATGCTCTCCAAAACTTCCAAGTATGGGTCATTGATACAGCGATCATAATCCAAGCTCTGAAAGAATGCCAAAAGACAATGAATAGAAGGGCAAAAAACTACAGACAGAAGACCTTGTTAAAGATTACAGAAGTCATTACTACCCCCACAGTAGGTTTTGCAAACAACAGTAGGAGAAAAAAATGCTGGAAATAACTTCATTTAAATATTTCCAGCAGAGTCAGGCTCTGAAAATCAGGAAGTGAAAGAACAGACCAATTTCACTGCCCATGCTTGAGAGAGATAGCGAACCAAACAGGAGCACAAACGATTGACACAACTTTAAATTAGTCAAATTGTACAGATTTAGAGTTTACTTATTTAAAAGCCTCCAATTTGGCAGTGCAAAGGACAACATTAAATTAATTCAACCTCTCTCCGCAACATGAACACCAGGTAGGAGTTCCTCTCCAGATGAACAGCATCAAGTCTTACTTATCACAGCAGAGAGTTGAAAGCAATGTAGAGTTGCCCAGTCATACCCACAAAGTACTACCAGCATTTCTCTACATCAACTTCACCTTTTCAAACTAAGCAGTAACAGGCAGAGCTGGTGACACCCATGCTGACAGCAACTAGTCTAAATAGCTCAGGGCCACCACACAGACACGTAAAAAGCAAAAATCTCCTGTGAGAAGCAGCATGGAAAGACCTGCTGTGAGCCAGCATGACATCAGAGACAGCAGTAAAGCAATGGGAACCAAGTAGCTACAGATGCTTTCTACAGCTATGAGGAAACAAGATCACCAGAGCCTTGTAAATCTCACATTAAATAAGTGGAACAATGCAGTAAACTTTGAAAAGCTCTGCTTGCATGGCTTTAACCCAGAAATGTATAATGATCAGGAGCAGTTCTTTGTGAGTGCAGCAACTCCTTATATTTCTGCTGGTACCGATGCAATCTAACTAGCGATGTATTTTGAGTACTTGCCTCATTACAAACTCAAACAGATCAAAACCTGTCTGCGGTTCTTTTCATGATAATTTTAAATAGTGCTATCAGTTAACAACCCACCTCATAGTCTTTGCGTGGAAGGATCTCATCCTCTTCTTCATGAGTTTCTCCTAGGATTGTCTGTAAAACAAACAAATGTGGGAAAATTATCAGGGGAATGAATGCATGCACAGGTACATCGGCAGCGAAAATTAGGGAAGGCCCATGCCGTGACTGCTTGTAAAGCCAAAGTACGGATCATCAGACCATCATTTACTTTGGGGTAACTTCATAGGGTTCTGCCTTAAAGCTTTCCCCTCCTGAAGAACACACTACGTTCCTGCTGTATGGGAGATTCCCCGCAGCACATTAAAGCACAGTATTAAACTCGGATCCCAGCTCCCTTCACAGTAACAGATTTTAGGGAAGCACAGGACAAGACACTGGCACAGGCAGCATTCCCTGACCCAGGCAGCTGGAGAGAGCCCCTGTCCGAGTTCCACTGTAAGGGCTCCAAAGAGGCTGCACCCCAGGAGGAGCAGTCACACAGGCTGAGGCACGGGCCATGGCACTGGGATACCACGCCCAGCCAACGCAAACACTGTCTGGGAAACTAGGACCGTGCAGGCCAAGGCACTGCTGACAGCGTAGCGGGCACTACGGGAGCCAGAAGAGTGGGTAAGGGCTGAGGCGTTGGGCTGAGCGTTGCCTGAGGTACCAGAGCCTGAGGTGCCAGGATGAGCATAAGCCAAGGTGCCAGGATGATAACAGGCTGAGGTATCAGCCCCTGAAGCGTCAGGCTACAAGGTGCCAAGCCTTCAGGTGTTGGGCTGACAGGGGGCTGAAGCACCAGGGCCTGAGGTACCGGACCCGGAGGCACCAGGCTGAACGCGGTGGAGGCATCGGGCCCTGAGGTGCCAGGAGCAGGCCGAGGTACCGGACTCTGAGGCAACGAGCCTGAGGCGCTGGGCCAAGCACGGCTGAAGTACCGGGCCCTGAGGTACCAGGCTGAGATATCAGACCCCGAGGTACCGGGCCTTCAGATGTTGGGCCGAGTCCTGCCTGAGGTGCCGGGCTGAGGTATCGAACCCTGAGATATCTGGCCCCGAGGCGGTGGCACCGTGGGCGGAGGCGCGGGCCCCAGCGCCATAGCAACACTCCACACCACCCTAGCCGCCCGCCCGCCCTCAGGCGCTCCCCGAGCGGGCGCGATCGGGCCGAGCTCCGGTGCCAGGGCGCCGCCGGCAGGGACGCAGCGGGGCGCGCGCGGTGCCGCGGCCGTACCAGCTCCTCGGGGGTGCGGCTCTCCCGCTCGCGGCAACAGCAGCAGCAGCACAGCCCAGACCCGCACCCCGCCATCTTCCGCCGCCGCCGCCACCGCCCCTTCCCGGCCCCGCCCGCCGCGCCGCGCGCGACCGCCCGGTCCCGCCCCGGGATGGCACTGAGGCCGCGGCGCCATCTTAGAAAGGGGAACGCTCACGACCCTACGTAATCCAGCCCCGCGGGACTGAGGCCGCGGCGCCATCTTGAAGAAGGGAACGTGCTCCGGGCACCATGTGATCCGCCCGCCCCGCCCGCCCTTAAAGCGCCGCGGGCCGAGGCCGCGCCAAGCTCAGCCTTGCGGGCAGGTGAGAGGGGCGGGGGGGCACCTGGGGTGAGGGAGCCACGGAACTGCAGCCTGCACGGGTCCCCCTCTTCGGCAGCAGGAACCCCCCGGCCCTCCCACTGCCCCAGGTAGGGGATCCAGGGATGCAGCCCTTTGGCTGCCCCATGCCACGGCCCGGGACCAGTCCCTCGCAGGGGCGCGTGCCCCATCTACCCATGCAGAAGATCCAGGGGTGCGGCCCTTTGGCTGCCCCATGCCACGGCCCAGGAGTCCCTCGCAGGTCCGCTTGCCCCACGCAAAGCGTAGGTCCATGTGGTGGATCCGGCAATGCAGCCCTGTGGCTGCCCCATGCCATATTCCAGGAGCAGTCCCTCACAGGGACGCGTGCCCCTTCTGCCCATGCAGAGGATCCAGGGATCCAGCCCTTTGGCTGCCCCATGCCACAGCTCAGGACCAGTCTCTCGCCGGTATGCGTGCCCTGTGTGAAGCATACATCCATGCAGCTTGCTTTGAAGGTAAAACCATGCTTATGGTTATGCAGACCTCTGCACGGCATGTGCGGGTGTCTGCTCAGGCTGGGAAGCAGGAAAAATACCATCCACTGAAGCAAAAAGGTGCCACCAGCATCACCGAAACAACGGGCACAACCATGCTGATCCGTATCCATGTGCTGTGCCATAGATCTTTGAGCTGGAGCGTGGTAGAGACAGAGGAGCAAGGGTGTTCGTGGGTATTTGAGATTGTCTTGTTTTGCAACTGTTCATGTTGCTTAGAAAATGTTTTTTCTGTTTGCAGTAGCTGCAAGCTTCTGCCAGCAAATCTGTGATGCAGCTGATGGTAAGGAAAATGTTCCAAATGCTGCTTGTAGACAAAATTCAAGTGAGGCCTTTCTCCTGGCATTGTGGTTCTAGATTGCCAGTAGGATAAGGACCTTTCCTCAACAGCAAGTGTCATCCCATAGAGACATTAATACCTGAACTCTTCCCTAGTGATAGGTGTTATATCTCACGTGGGAAAACAGAGGCCCTTTGATTTGCCTACAGAGCTGTGGTGTCCTTGCTAGAATGAGATATTGGGAGTTAACTGCATGTGATTTTGTGCTGCTAACTTGATCACCAACATACGCTTTGGGATAATTCCCCCAGATTGGCAACACGTGGGTGTCAGGCAAAGTGCTTTGAGAGAGCCTGGTCTGGGCTGCCAGTGTGCACACGGCTGCTCTTACTTCACTTGTCAATAGTCTTTTCTGCTGGTTTTTACTGTGACCCGCTATGTTGGTACACAAGAGATTTAAGACTCCCAGTTTCTGTTGGCAGCAGAAGGCCCGCGCTCCTTTCTCATATCTCCTGCCAGCTGGAGAGGTCCCCAGGTGGTAAAAGCAGACTTTCTCCCAAGGCGATTTGCTTGATTGGCAAGTCAGTGCAAACAGTAGAAGATGAGTTCAAAGTCTTCCTGGATGAGCTAAACCCACGGAGCTTATGATAAGGACAAAGTGCATACAAGCTCGTGCAACCGTTTCCTCCACAACAGGTTCCAGCATTATGTAATGCTCCATGTGCTGCTTCCCAGAGACAATTTTAGGTTTTGGCAGGTACATAAGCAAATAATGCAGATCCAAAGTTTATGGTAGCTCTTCTCTAATTATCTGTCACCACTACCTAATTTTAAAGGCATAGGGTGACACACTTCTGGGAGCTAAGTTGAGCTGGGCATCCTAGACCTGACTTGCAGCAGTGATTTCATTTCTGTGAAGCCAAGCAAGCACAGCTGATCGTGCTGCAAAGCAGGGAGAAGGGGGTGCTCTCTGCTGACCTTGTTTCCGAGCAGCCACAACTGGTGAGGAAAGGAACGTGAACAGCAGATCTGGTAAAGAGCTGAATGTGTACAGTGGTACCGGTGCAGGGGACAGCTGTCAGTGGAGATGGTGTGCCTCGTGGAGGAAGGCTGACGGCTGGAAAAGCCGCTGTCTGATGCCAGCAAAGACAAAACAAAGGATGGTATTTGTGGGGGTGGTGTGATCAGAGGGAATTCTTCACTTCTTTTTTTTTTTTTCAGACATAGGAATAGTTTGTGCATTCTTGTGTACCTGCCTCATTAGCAGTTGCTCTCCTAGCTACGATGTAAAGAAGCACTGCCGTTTGGGAACAAACAGAATGGAAACTGAAGATGGATGCAGTCCAAGAACCAGCTGCTGTAGGGAAAAAAAGATATCTGCTGGCACGTCCAGCCCAAGGCCACAAGATCAAAGAGGCCCTCACCTAATGCACATGGGTATTGCAGCTTGCTAAGTTGTAGTAAGGGCAGAAGTGATGTTGACTTGGCTCTTCTGAGAGCCAAATTTGACCCAGCAGGCACAGCAGAGCTGCATCAGTGTGGCATGAAGCCATCTGCTGTGTTTTTTCTCTCAGTATTATCTAAATATATGCTTCTTATTGTGTTTTCACCAGATTCCCCACTACAGCTTATAGTGAGGGCTGGCAAAAGGGACTGCTTGATGATGATCAATGTTGTGTCTTGGCACAGGCTTCTTTTTCATCATCTACTGCACACCCCAGCTGCAACTGCTTCTTGCTGGGATCTGTGTCCTGTCTTGTACTCACCGTGTTCCTTCTGTTCCCCTCCTCCAGAGAGCCCACCATGGTCAACGAGACCCAGCACATCTGCAGCACCAGTTCCAGCTCCAAGTCTGATGGAGGCAGCAGTAGTGGGAGCGAGAGCTCCAAGGACAGCTCACGCTGCTCCACCCCTGTCCTTGATGCTGACCGTCATGAGCGACTGCGGGAGAAGATGCGTCGACGGCAGGACTCTGGAGACAAGTGGTTCTCCTTGGAGTTCTTCCCTCCTCGCACAGCCAATGCTGCTGTCAATCTCATCTCCAGGTGAGGGCTGCAGGGTGGGAGAGGGGAGAGGTGAAGTGTGTGGTGGAGGGCTGGGAAACAGCTAATGAGGGAGGCTCTGCCCCATGCTCTGTCTCCCCTTCCAGGTGACGAAGCAGGTAATGGTTCTGTGCTTTCCTGCTGAGGAGGGTAATGCATACCAGGTAATGTGTCTTCCCTTGGAGGCCCTGAAGAGTTAAGTGTCACGGTGGGGTTACTGAGGCAGCCAGACTGTTTCCCCTCTCGTGTTCTGTGAAGATGGAGCAACCCCACTGTCATGCTCTGGGGCTCTGGCAGACTTTTGGGGGACAATAGAGCAGAAAAGTACCTATAAAAATGTGGGCAGTGTGCCCAAGTCTCTGAAACAGAGACTCCCACTCGCTTTCAGAATCATCCAGCCACTATGATTTGTGCCTCTGTATTACTGAGGACTTCAGCTGTAGCCTGTGAGGTAGGTGTCCACACCTACATGCTAAATGAAAGATGATAACCTTTAGCTCTGCTGAGAACAATCCCAGAGCCCACTGGAGACCCCCAGGAGCCACCACGTACTCATCTGAAGGAGAACAGGGAGTTTCGTGGCTTTTTGTAACTGCTCTGTGCCAGTGCCAGGCTTACTTTAAACAGAACGGCCTGTTCCAACCCAAAGCAGAAGAGGAACAAGTTAGGGGAGCCTTCCTGTCTTCTGTTAGGTCCACAGAGATCTGGGCCATCTTTTCATATCTGTGGCCTCTAACAGCTAAAGCTGGGAACAGGAGGTTGCAGCAGTGTCTCCCATCTCAAAAGGAACGGGACTTGCATTGCCGTCTATCAGAAGACGTAGCAGTCTAATAGAGCATGCTGGGAGGAAGCTCATTCTACTGAGAATTTCAGTTGCTGCCTCTTTAAAGAGATTGTAAGCTCCACCTCATACAGCCTTAAAAGATGAGTTTCCTTACTTATCTTGGCCACTTGCTGAACTCCTAGTTCAGCGCTTTTCTTTGTTTCTCCCACCACTGTCACCCAAGCTGTCTCTGCCTGTTGCTGGCATTCCAGCAGTGAGCGAGATATCCCAGGCACAGAGAGGGGGACTTGGCTGCCTCGTAGGCTAACACAGCCCTAAAATCCACAGGTTTGACCGCATGGGAGCAGGTGGTCCCCTCTTCATTGATGTGACGTGGCACCCTGCAGGGGACCCGGGATCTGACAAGGAGACGTCTTCCATGATTATTGCCAACACTGCGGTCAACTACTGTGGCCTGGAGACCGTCCTGCACATGACATGCTGCAATCAGACCAAGGATGACATCACAGGGCATCTGCAGAAGGCCAAGCGGCTTGGGTTGAAGAACATCATGGCATTGCGTGGAGGTGAGTTCTTTTGTCCTGTGATGCACAGGGCTGAGGTTTATTGCTATTGTATTTGATTCTAGAGTAAAAATGGAGAAACGAGATTTAGAGGCTCCTTCTGTGGCAGGAATTAAATGTTGAGACTGCATTTCACCTGATCTTTGTTAGCAGTCCCTCCACCTCAAGGGCTGACAAAGCCTGACCATGAAAACTTGGAGGTTTCATCTTGCCTTTCATAGCAGAAGGTTTTCACAGCAGTAGCAGATCTGAGTCCAGCAAACAGTTGGAGAGAGCTGTGGCTTTGTTCTTTTTTCAGATCCTGTTGGTGAGGAATGGGAGGAAGAAGTAGATGGCTTCAACTATGCTGTTGACCTGGTTAAGCACATTCGCAATGAATTCGATGATTACTTTGATATCTGTGTGGCAGGTAAATATATTTCGTTGCGGAGTTTGCAGTGGGGTCTAAGAGAGGGAAAGCAGCTCAGCAATCCCTCTCTGGACCTGAGGTGTAAGTGACAGTACAATCAGATTGGCTGCTTTCTAATTTACAGCTTGTTCTGACCCAGCAGGGTTTCATTTTCTCCCCTTTTCCCTCCAAAAGGCTACCCCAAGGGCCATCCTGAAGCGGAGAGCTATGAGGCAGACCTGAGGCACCTGAAGGAGAAGGTTTTTGCTGGGGCAGACTTCATCATTACGCAGCTTTTCTTCAGATCCGAAACGTTTCTTAAATTCATGAAGGACTGTCAAGCCATTGGCATCACCTGCCCCATTATTCCTGGCATTTTCCCTATACAGGTGAAATCCAGTAATTCTGGTTCGGGGCGGGAGCAAGGATCCAGGATGTTTGGTGTTTGTGGGTCAGGGCCTCAGAGGTCTGTAAATACCCTCCACAAAATTTCTGGGAAGTGGGAGTGCTAAATGTGATAAATCTGAGGATGGTTTGCCAAATTAAATTCCTAGGTATGTAATAACAAGCTTAAAACAATTTCTATGCCCATATGGCAAAAAGGGATATAAAGGACAATGGTGAACCAGTCCTAAGGTGTTATCACTGCCAGCGTGCTGGGCTTAGGCAAAGAAATGGGAAGAAATCACTGAAAGTGAAGTGACCAGGACTCTGTTGCCATCCAGAGATGGGGCGTAGGAGTAGAATCCAGGAGCTCCAGTTCTAAGTCTTTTACCACAAAATCAAGATCACGTACCTGTGTTACTGGGATGTCAGAAAAAGGTCTTGGAAAAATGAAAATCCCCTCCATCCTCCTCCAGGGTTACCACTCCCTGCGCCAGCTGGTGAAGCTCTCCAAGCTGGAAGTGCCTCAAGAAATCAAAGATGTGATTGAACCCATCAAGGACAATGACGCGGCCATCCGCAACTATGGGGTGGAGCTGGCAGTGTCCATGTGCCGGGAGCTGTTGGATAGTGGCATGGTGCATGGGCTCCATTTTTACACCCTCAATCGGGAAGTGGCTACTACTGAAGTCCTTAAGCGCCTGGGCATATGGAAAGAGGACCCCAGGTGGGCAGAATATGCTGGGCTGTGTTAGATACACTCACATCCATCCCATCTACTGAAGGTTTGAGCAAAGGATTGGTTGGCACCTCTCCTCTGCTGCTTTTTGGTGTTTAGCACCTTTCTACATTTAGAAGTTCACCCTTCCTGCAGGTCAAAGACAAAATCTGGGAGGAATAGAGGGGACAGCTGCAGGAGGAATTTGTTTTAGTCAAGTGGCTTTAACGTAGCTGGTTCTGGAACTTTAAAAACTTGAATTCTTAGAGCTGCCACGTGGAAGAAATGTGATTTTTGAAGTCTGTCACAACCCCACCTACGGATAGGTGCTATGTGGATTTCTAGGGTTCTCTGCAGCTAATAAAGGGAATGTGGATGTCTCTCCGAGTCCACAGGCCTCAGGGTAGACAAGAGGAAGCAAAGGAGAATGGACAGCTGCTTTTTCTTGTTAAAAATAGCTTCACACAGTGCTTTCCCCTTACCTCATCCAATTTCAGGTGTCAGTCCTGTACTTAACCATTTAATAGACACCTGCTGAGCATCCTGTAAGAGGAATGAATAGGAAAAGATCTTCCATAAAGGAAGAAGGGTTTTCTGTCCTGCTTCCTGAGAAATAGAAGTCTTGTCAGTCCCTGTTCCTCATTGTCCCCAAAGGCAGAGTTCCCCAGGGGAAGGTCATCCAGTCTCTAATGGAAAGTCAGTAGAGGGACTGTGTTAACACCTGCCTCTCCCACACAGGCGGCCTCTGCCCTGGGCAGTCAGTGCTCATCCCAAGAGAAGAGTTGAAGATGTTCGACCAATCTTCTGGGCCTCAAGGCCAAAGAGTTACATCTATCGAACTCAAGAATGGGATGATTTCCCCAATGGCCGATGGTAAGCTGTTAGCCTGCAATGGCAGTGAGGTAGAGGTGTGCTGCAAAAAAAACCCTGCTCCACAGTTGGTTCCTGTCACTAGTGGGTGTCCTGATCCCAGTTTGGGCTTGACAAAACAAGTGGTTTCTTTATAAAGTGGTTTCCAGTTGCTTGGATTTGAATGAGGTGAGGAGAACGGCACTAAGGTATTGAAGCTTTTGGTCTCTAGGTGGATTTTGGTGGATAGTTCTCTTTCTGGGTGGCTGTCTTCCTGCATCACCCAGTCAGCTCATCTTACTCAGCGGCCTGATAATACTATGCCTGCTTCCCTTACAGGGGTAACTCCTCCTCTCCAGCCTTTGGGGAACTGAAGGACTATTATCTCTTCTACCTGAAGAGCAAGTCTCCCCGGGAGGAGCTCCTGAAGATGTGGGGAGAAGAGCTGACTGGCGAAGAAAGCGTCTTTGAGGTGTTCACATGTTACATCACTGGAGAACCCAACAAGAATGGGTACAAGGTGAGTGATGGCCCAAGAAGGGATGGCAAGACAATAGCGGTGCGTATTTCTTCTCACTTCTGGTACCACATTGTTCTTCTAAAGAAAAATTAGCACTTCACTATCCAGAAGGACTTGCTAAGATAGGGCTCAACCTAAAACGAAAGCTGCTACAGTAGGACAGGACCAGTACTGATAGACTCCAGCGGTTGTTCTTACCTTAGAGTTGAGGATATGCTGCCCCTTGACCCAAACCTGGGAATTCTGTCCTGAGGCAGGTGTGTTTTGAGACCATCGGGGAGTTTGAGTTCCTTCAACATCCAGATGTTAACCAAAGAGTTATACCCATTGTGAGCCATCCTTTCTCCTCATGGTAGGTTACATGTATGCCTTGGAATGACGACCCTCTTGCTACTGAAACCAACCTTCTGAAGGAGCAGCTGGAGAAGGTTAACAGGCGAGGAATCCTGACCATCAACTCCCAGCCAAACATCAATGGCAAACCATCTACAGACCCCATTGTAGGCTGGGGACCCAGTGGGGGTTACGTCTTCCAAAAGGTACTGCACAACTCTGGGCTAGGCAGCAAAGAGTTACGACCCACTTTGGTCTCATTTAGTTTGGGAGGTCCTAGGCTTTCACTCAGATAATCCTCCTGCTTGCTCCTTATCCTAATGCCTTCTTGCTGAGATGAGCCAAAGCTCCTTTGCTTTCTTACAGAGATGACATAATCTGTCTCTTTGTTTACTTCATAGCTGTTTTTCCCACCTCAAAACGTACATTGAGCATCTACTGAGTTCTGTGGTGTTACACATATCAAGTAATTATCGGTAACTTCTTCCCAGAGCTACAGCTATGAAATTTTAGACACAAAACCATCCCTGCCTGCTGCATCTGATCCCACTCAGTGGTGGAGGAAACACCCAAGTTTTTCATAAAACAAGAATCAACAAGGTGGTATCTCTACCACCCAGCCTCTCATGGTATTAACTGGGCATTTAAAAATTCCCCTATGTGTCCTTCTCTAAGGCAGACTTCTCCACCAGTTGCCTCCACCCCACAGCACTACTGCTGTGCTGCTCAGACAGCTGCCAGGTTCCTTCTCTGGCCTGCAGTTTTGTCTCCCATACCTGCCTCCTCCTGTCAAGCATTTTCCGGCCCTCGAGCCTTGCCACTAATGGCTGCGATGAGAATCTCGCATCAAGGTAAAAGCCAGGCAAGTGGCTCAGCCTAGGAAACAAAGCAGCCCTGTTCAAAAGGGATCCAAACTGCTAAAGCCATGAGCCAGATGGCAAATGCAGTTATGTTTTCAAAAGGGAAAAATTCCCCCGAGGTGAGGGGAAATCCATCATCTCGCACAATAGCCAGGAACTAGGGGGAGGGGAAGCAGTTGTTAGGAGCAGCCAAGCACAGAGCCACAGGAGATGGAGCAAGTACAGAATTAGGGTGCGTAACACGGAGAATTGTGAACAAAGATGAGGACAGGGAATGCTAGGGTGCTTGGGAGAGCTCAGCTGAGACCCCTGATTTCTGCTCCCGCCAGCCTGGGCTGCCTTGGCAGGACACTGCTGTTCACATGTACCCTGTAGAACAGAGGTAAAGCTCAGGCCTTGTCCAAGCACTCTACTCTGTGTGGCACAGACTGCTTCCCAGGCACAGCAGTGCTGGTTACGCTGTCTGGAGCTTATTCCAGCCTGTCTGCTTATGTGGGTGCAAACCAGGGAGCCTCTACCTTATCCTGAGCTGGCCGCTCCTGGGCTGTTACCTTTGCTCTCCCCAACTCTTTTTCTCTCCCCAGCTCTTTTACTGATTTCTGCTGCCTTTTGCTCAAGCCCCCTTTCCAGTACATGTTCCTGGGAACGGACATGCAGATCTTTGGCTGCCTGGTTTCCAAGCAGCCCAGACTCTGTAACTGTTCTCTTCAATTGCCTGTACTTGCCTACAGGAAAGCTGGGGAGGGGCTCTTGATCAGGGAGGGCCGGGATGGGACAAGGGGGAATGGTTTTCAGCTGAAAGAGGGGAGATTGAGATGAGATCTTGGGGAGAAATGTTTTGCTGTGAGGGTGGGGAGGCCCTGGCCCAGGTTGCCCAGAGCAATGGTGGCTGCGCCATCCCTGGAGGTGTTCAAGGCCAGGTTGGATGGGGCTTGGAGCCCCCTGATCCAGTGGCAGGGTTCCCTGCCTGTGGCAGGGGGTGGCACTGGATGGGCTTTGAGGTCCCTTCCAACCCAACCCAATCCATGATTCTATTTGTCCCAGCCCTGCCACAAGTTAAGGCTCTTATTCTCTTTCCCCTTCCCCATCCTTCCCTGTAGGCATACCTAGAGTTCTTCGCCTCCAGTGAGATTGTCACAGCACTGCTCAAAGTGCTGAAGAAGTATGAGTCACGAGTGAACTACCACATTGTCAACGTCAAGGTAGGCTGTTTACAGGGCACTTTGCTTTCACCACCTTGGGAGACAGGCAAATATCAAGGACTTGAATATCACTGTGAACAAAGTGGAAAATGGAGGGGAGGGAAATAAAGCAAGTCAGCTGCGATGTGCAGCAGCTGCCTGATCTCTTATGAAGAAAACTGTAAATGTACTTGTTCCAGCTCACTCAGTTCCTCCTGTAGCGTTTGCTTCAGAAAGATTTTCCTTCGTTTGGCAGGGCCAGAACATCACAAACGCTCCAGATCTGCAACCCAATGCTGTCACCTGGGGCATCTTCCCAGGCAGAGAGATCATCCAGCCTACCGTAGTGGATCCTGTAAGCTTCCTCTACTGGAAGGTGAGTCCTCTCTCCTGCTGGAGACATTGCTGTGATGCCCTGGAAGTTCAGTGTCTGATTTGTTTTAAATCTGTTACAGTTCTTGCAGTTGAGTGCTTTTGTGATATTAGAGGGCCACATTTTGTTCCTCCTGCTCCCTCAGTGTAAGGAGAACTTTGCTCTGGCAAGAGCTCTTCACAGACACCAAGTGCCCAGTAATGGGAGCTTGGGAGCTCCCACTGTCGCTGTCCTGGCCTGCAGAGCTCTGGGCAGCAGCTCTCCCTCCCCTCTACACACACAGGGGCAGCATTGAGCTGCTTTACTGCAAACACCTCTCCTCTCTGCTCCCAGCAGCTGTGTTCAGGGCACTTCCCACTGACTGGAAACTCAAGGCTCCTTGCTCAGCTCTTGCAGTTTTTACTGAGAGGAAACAAGCCACAGGTTACTCTGAATGAGGCAATATGAAAATGCAGCTCTAACATGTGCGTTACACCGCTACCAACATCTTTTCCTTGGCAGGATGAGGCCTTTGCACTGTGGATCGAGCAATGGGCCAAACTGTATGAAGAGGAGTCGCCCTCTCGCATGATCATCCAGTACATCCATGACAACTACTACTTGGTCAACCTGGTGGACAATGACTTCCCACTCGAAAACTGCCTCTGGCAGGTTGTGGATGATACTTTCGAGCTGCTGAACTCTCCAACTCAACAGTGAAAACTGCTTTTCTAATCCACTTACTTCCTCCTTCCGTCCACTGACTGTGGAGAGAAAAAGCAGCTCCTGTGCTGGTAATGATGGACCACACACTCCTAAACCCAGTGACCAGGCTAGCTCTGATCTACCTACACTACATGCTCCTCTGTCCCCAACACAAAAGCTGCTTGACTCAATAATAGCCAGGACTACCTGAACCTCTGAGCTGAGGCTCTAAACTGAGCTTGAAGGCCAGCTCTGCGGGATGAAGAGCTGCTAATCATGGCTATGTTGATTACAGTAATAGGAGCACTCTTGTGCATCAATGTGGTAAAGCTCAGTGAGACCTGGTAACTTTCTCATGCCAGAAAAACTCCTGTCAGCACTGCCTAGGCAAGGAGATGATTTCAAGTTACCAAGCCTGAAAAGAAGCTCAAGTTGCTTTTACATTGCACTCCTAAGATGTATTTCCTCATAACTGACCCTATCAGTCTCTTTTGCACTCACTCCAGAAGGCTGAAATTTTCTCCCTAACTTTTCTCCTTTTATTATATTTCCTGTTTTATTTTAATAGAAGTGTGTGAATTTCACTTCTGGATGAGACTGTGTAGAAGTCACACTATTTCTTAGATTAAATATAATAAAATACGCAAATACAAATGTCTCTTGTACATGTAAATAGCAGACTCCTGTTCTTTGCAAACTGATCAGCCTGGCACAAGGGAAAGTTAAGATAACGAGCTGTTTATGGGGCAGCTTTGCTTTCACTGTCAACTTAGGGCCCCAAGTTCAGTGTGGACAAAGCTCCATGGTAGAGCAAAGAAAGATTAAATCCTGGAATTTACCAAAAGCAACCAGCTACAACCTTTGGCTCCGTTCTGCAAGGTCACAAGAGGCGTGGTGGTCCTTTTCCTGCACTTGTAGGGAAAGATAGCTTACCTTTCTTGACCTAGTGACTTGTTACAGCCTTAAGCCCCACAGCATCGAAATTAGGGGTTGGGGGAGCTATGGAGGTCGCTTTGTGTACGTAAGAATCCTGAAAGCTACCACAGGCTAGGAAAACAAGACCTTGGGGCAGTTCCCAGTGGGATTTTGAGATCCCTGCCATGCTGTGAGCACCTCTTTGAAATGAGCAAAGAAAAGCTTTTTCCAGATTCTTCAGACCCTCTCATTACAGCTGTCTGAGACCGGGCTCATATATCCAGGGTAATTACAGGGCATCAATCACAGAAGCAAGTAATGGGAAGGCTGGGGGTCAGACACGCCTGTCTTGCCTCAGCAAAGCTTTTGGTGCTCAGCTGTTCCCAGCAGGTTTCTTCATCCCTATCCCATTCAGCACAGAAAGGAACCAGCAGGAAGCAGTCAAGAGGTTGGCCACCCACTGAAAGGCTTAATGAAGAGCTGATGGACCTAGACAGGGGGAGGAGGTGGGACCATGTGGGAATGCCCCCCCCCTCCCAAGAGAGAAGCCACATCTGAAAACAAAGACCTGTGTTCCCACCTACCAAGGACAGTCCAGACTCTGGAATCAACAGGACATAGGGTTTGCACAGGCAGACTGCAGCTCATCTCTTCAGGACTGATGTATTTGCTTATTCCCCTGTGTGACACTCAACTCCTGTCCCTGAAAAAACATGGAGTAAAGGGAGAGCCTATAAGATGTTTTTTCAACCTTTAATCAGAACTCCAGCAAAATCAGTCCAGAGGAGAAGGGAGTGCAACCTCAGAACATCTGTGCCACTAGGGAGGTAGGATATCAGTCCTTTAGAGAGGACCTGTCACTAGGTACCATCTCTTCCTGGTTGTCCTTTGGCTATCATGCCTCTGTCCTGCAACACCGCTTCTATCACGTAAGTGGAGTGTTCCCTTTCTCGATTGCACAGGACCAGCTCTTTGTTGTGACAGCCAGCTGTATCCTCCACGTGTCCTGAAATGAGCAGCAGCTGCGGGCAGGCCCCCACCATTCAGCAGCATCCTTTGTCCTTGAGCTGGAATGCTGTTAGCTGGCGCCACCTTCCAAAGGCCTTAAACAGTAAAGTGGACAAATCAAATACTCAGGTTAGGAACATACACACACGATGCGTGCACCTTTTCCGAGTTAGGTGACGGTGGCTCGTCCACCTTTGAGGGTTTGCAGCCACCCTCACAGTTTTTCCTGTAGCAACAGCTATGCCAAGACCTGACCACCTCAGAGCCCTTCCCTGTTTCTCCTGTGTTCCCGTAGCCAGTGAGTGAAGTGCACACAAATTTATGTGAGAAAAAGAAGAGCAGTGCCTCCTCTGCCCTCTCATTTCAGTACTTGCTCTCATCTTGTTCAAAGGAAGACCTAACCCTGTACGGATCTTTTGGAGGAGGCAGAGGAGCAAACTGGCTACTTGAGCTCTAAGGCTTTGCCTGCTCACTGGATTTATAGCAATTTGCCTGCCCCTGAGTTCAAGTCCCAACAGTCCTCCTGCACCAATGTGGAGCTTGTTTCTTCCCTGAGTGGGCCCTGGAGAGGCCAGGGATTAGTGGATTAGCATCTCTGATAACAGTGGGGAAGGAGGCACAGGACAGGGAAATTGACTGCTAACACAAAGCTTTGAAAAACACCCACAGATGAACCCACATAAAGCTGGGAGCTATTTCCCTTTGTTATGGGCAAATCCCATGCCTTGATGAATTCAACCTCTCCCTAAGCAAGTGCTTTGTCCAGGAAAGACATATAGGGAACACCAGTTTTCCCTTTGGGGTGGTTTTTTTGGTCCAATGAGGTGCACAGAATTAAAGCAGTCATAAATGCTCACCTGAGCTAGTAGGCTCCTGGCTTCCTCCTCCAAAAAATTCTGCACCACACGGCTTTGTAAATGTCGTCGTCTCCACACCCTCCAGGCCTTTTCCATCAGCCGCTGCTGGTCCTGCCAGGAAAAGAGACAGCACACAGATTAGTTGGGCTCTGGCAGACAAACTACCTCGCTTCCCTCTAGTCCCATCTTGCTTTCAGTTGCTTTCCCAGGTCCCCCTTGGATGACTTGGCATTAATAACGGAAAATGCAGAAGTGGAGGCCAAATGACAGCCCCGGTCAGGCTGTGGACACCAGAGGGATCTAACGGGAACACAGGCGAGGGCAAAGATTGATGCTTGCTGTGAACTTTTTGCACAGGCTGCAGACAAGGTATAGGAATCACCCTCTCTCAGCCTCCCATCTGCAAGATGGGGCAAAGCAGAACTAAACATGTGGATGTGCCAGTCTGCCATGCTGGCGTTTCAAAGAGAAAGACGGAAAAAGCAGCCACAGCAGCAAACTAGAATTTCTTGTGCACACTAGTACTTGTTAAATCCCCAGGTCTCATCTGCCAGGACGTATGTGAGGCTGCCAGCAGAGCAGGCCTGCCCAGTAACACCCAGCACCACGACCCTGGACAACACCAGACACGCACCAACACCCGAGCCAGTATCACCACCCTGCTGGCTTCTTTCCACTGATGCCATTCCCTCGCCAGAGAGCGCAGTCGCCTCTCACGCTGGCACTGGCGAAGTATCACCGTGTGATGCCACCACCTCAGATACTTCCTCCTATAGGCAAGAGAGGAAAGTAAGTTCTATCAGCCCACCAGCCCTCCAAGGGAGTCCCTCCCTGATTGCAACAAGAGGAAGCCCAGAGCTCTCCAATGTACTTACCCAAGCCACTTCTTATTCCAGTCCTCCAAGTCCACCTCTGCTTTGTTCTCCTGGATCCTCGCATGTTCAGGAGAAGGTCCTACCACATCAAGTCTCACTACCAGGTGAGGGAGCAGCAGCCTTTCAGGCCTGTTTTGGTTTCTGTAGATCACCAGCCAGCGGCGTATAGCACTGGGGAATAGCCCAAGGGAGGCAGCTGCTGAACCCTCTTCTCTGCTTCTTCTGCTTTCTAGGAAAGAAATGCGAATCACACAGGAGCTGAACTTGGAGCTAGAGAGGGAGAGATCAGAGCTGCCATGCACCCTTAGTCCTCTGGCTCCTGAACACAGAAGCTAACCCACAGTCAGGGTCTGACTGCCATGGGCACCTATTCCACAGAGACATTGCAGGCATCTGGCTGGCAAACACTACTCCCCTCCTCACCCACACTCCCCACATGGCCCCGTGAAAGATAGAGAGGAGAGGGCATCTTCTTACTCATGGACCAAGACAGAGACATCTTCCTGCTCTTCCTAGCACCGATCAGGGTACTGCGCTGCCGTGAGCACTGGGAGAAAGCAGCTGCTTTTGTCCAGTAGTTGCAGGCCTGCAAACAGAAAGAACGCAGCTGCAGCCATGATTAAACACAACACGCACAGGCAGCACACACACAAACTAGCCCTAGAGATACATTTCTGATCGTATCCCTGCAGGAAGTTTAATGTGCTAGACCCCAGGTTGGAAACGGCACAGATGAGATCCCAGCAGGACTGACTCAGCCCTTCCAAATCAATCGACCTCTTTGTCGCTTGCTAGCTGGGAGCCTTTTGAAAAAAGCTGCAACTCTGACAGCTCGCTCTGCTCTGCGGGGACGGCGATTATCCCATCTCATCTTTGAGCAGGGAGGAAAGAGCGCTCTCGTCTCTCTGGTCAAAATATCCCCGTTCCTTATAGCTGTGCTCCAGATGGTTGCTGCAATCAATGCCAGATTATGGTGATGAAGTTGCGTGCGCAGTCTGTGAAGAATTTCAAGGCAGTCACTATGAGTCAGATCAGGTTTTTATAGCAGCCTGGTCACTGTAGCTCAGTGCCGAGTGACTCATTGAGGTCTTCATGAAAGAACAAACAGTTAACAATAATTGTTTCGTAGAGACCTTCATCTTTTCTTACCTGCTTTACAGTAGCCACAGATCCTAAGCGGAGGGCTTGCTGTCCTCTTGATGCCATTCGCCAGCGGTGACACGCTTTACCCTCAGAAGGCTCCTGCCACTGGTGGTTTCTCTCTTCCAGCACCCGCTGTTCAGCCCTCAAGAACTTCACCCTCCACTCAGTAAAGCTCACAACTAGGAGACGGTGCTCTCTGACCTTTTTAAAATGAGAGAGGGCTTCGTGCTGCCTCAGTCGACAAGCAGTGACCTGGGCCCAGGTGACCAGGCACCTGAAAAACAATGCAAGCACAGAAAAGCAGCACGTGCCTAAAGTCACATTTCCATGTCACCACTGAACAGGCTACAGACCAAATTCTACTTGCAGTGTCACACGTAAGCGGTCAAAGAGAGCAAGAGAGCATTCAACAAGAAAAAAGGCTGTTCCTATAACTCCTTTTGCAAGCACATTTATGTATCTTTCTCTGTGTTACTTATTTTTCCAGTGCTTTGTCCTCGGGAAGTGTAAGTTCAGACTCCTGAACTACCGTTTCTTTCTGCTAAAAACATGCCTTCATTTTAGTTCTGATTCCCAGCACTGTTACCTCTCAGCTCCTCAAAACCCAGAAGCATCTCTGCTTCCTTCTGACTGTTTTAGCACTTCCTCCTCTTCAGAGGCCTCTGCAAACTGAATACTGTGTTATACTCTGGTTTTCCTTTGCCTAGTGGATCCATCAAAATAAGGAAGGAATTAGATTAGCCTGTCTTCAGTCTTCCTCTGTGCTAGCAGCTGACCTTTAGGATGATGCTTGCAGAAGGCTTTTTCCTTATTGGATGAGAATAAAACTGCTAAAATCTCCTTCAGCACGGAACCCTGCACGCTCCTTAAGTCTGCTCGCTGCAGAACCAGGCTGCATTTAAACAGCACCTTGTTTTAGGGATTCAGATGCTGTTTATTTTCTTGGCTGTCACAAACTAAGGGCGTGTGTACACGGGACGCACAACTAAAATAATACAGCATCTTTACAGAGACAATTTTACTCCAAAAAAATCACTGTTTACAGAAGTTACTATTAACAGCACTGTAAATCTGCACCCACAGTAATCTCTCTATATCTAGCAAGCTGATGCAC
The DNA here is from genome assembly GCA_033558235.1 of Neomorphus geoffroyi. NCBI lineage: Eukaryota > Metazoa > Chordata > Aves > Cuculiformes > Neomorphidae > Neomorphus > Neomorphus geoffroyi. The sequence goes on along the minus strand of JAUMJM010000029.1, from coordinate 5,369,635 downwards.
AGGAGGCCAGTTTTCCTCTGCAACCCCAGCAGCCAATCTGCTCTTAACTCCTGGCTTATCCTTTTTATTCCTTGTTCCACTTGGACTTTCATTATGCAAATCAGCCCACTGCACCATAGGGCAGAGGTGTAAATATCCTCTGCCTGGCAGGCTTCTCTGAAGATCAAGCGAATCTATTGCAGGCTATCCTAGCATGAAAAATGCCCCCCCTTCGAAGAGACAGGGCTCAGGCTGTACCATAGCCAGGTGAGAAATCAGAAGCGCCCTCTCATCAAAGGGCAACTCAGAAGGAAGATTAATGGTGGAGACACACTCTACAGAAGGAGCAACGTTAAGGGCTTCTCTGAAACACAATTCCCACTAGGGTGCCACCGCACAGATTGGTTTGAAGAAGAAAATGCAGTTGGGTGGGGGTGAGTGCAGAGTCTAAATATCACAGCCACTAAGGTTTTACTGGGTTTTTAGTTGCTCTTCCCTCTGCAGATGTCTCATCTCAGCTTGAACCTGCAATTGAAAAGGAAATCTGCTAGGACCAAACCTGCGCTTTCCATGCTTTAAATGAACCTATGGCATAAATAACCTTATCCATTCTTAGCCTCCTGAATTATCTCAAAGAGAACCACCTGAACAATTCCTGGTTCACTGCCGCTGGACACTCTGCTATGTTTCAGGCAGAGAGTAGCCTCACACAACATAAACCACAAACAAAACAGATTTCAATGAGAAAGCTACTGAACAACATCTGAGACAGAAAAGAAGTTGTTAATGATTGGCTTTAGACACCTTGCTCTTCAGATTAAATTCTTGTGTTTTCAGGATCTACACCATAACACAAGACTCCAAAACACACGACAGCTTCACCTATATTGTAACTTACGCCAATGAACAGCACAGTTCTCCCTGCATAGGCTTTATTAAATACGGCTTTTCTGCATGAATATATTGAAATCAACATTTTATATTAGTGTAAATTAAAATCACCACGGTGTGTCCAGAATCTAAAAGATTCAGGTTTGTAAACATCCGATCTCTGTAAGACCTCTGCCCAGTACTCCTTTTAGCAAATACTGAATAAATCCAGTGTAAACCGGGCTTTTACTTTTTTTAAACTACACAAATTTGTTTGCATCTTGCTTGCTTCATTTACAAACACCACACTGCATAACTGAGACTGAACAGAAGTTCTGGATAGAAAAGAAGTTTTGAATGAGAAGAATGAGATGGCGAGCGTGAGGGTAACAGATCACTTACTGAGGAGCACCCTCAGGGAAGCACTCCTACAGCAGCTGTGTTTACACGTAAGCTGTGGTCTGAATACACTGGATTCTCTACTACATAAATTGCTCTTCATTCAAAGCTTCCCTCAGAAATGCTTTGAAGGCAAGAAACAAACCTGTGCAAGAGAAGACGCTCCCGGAATAAAGCAGCGTATTTCTGCTTCCTTGTCTGGCAATACCAAGTCCGCAGCACCAGCCTCTTCTTCTCCTGGCAGCTGTGCTGTGCCCACTGCTGCTGCAGCTCTCTCACCGCACGCTTCCCTGGGAGAGAACACAACAGCTTGCTGAGCTATGCCTGACGACTTTTTTTACCATTGTTGAGTCCAGACAAGAGCAGAGAATAAAGCTGCTGCAAACAGCAAATGGGACCAGACTTTGTAAGATTTCCCGTCCTCTCTTTAGCAGCTGAAGAGACTTAGGAGTTTTTTGTCTGCAAGGCAGTCAGACCTTTGGTTTTTATTATTTTTTCCCTGCCCTTCCCCAAGCAAGGGGATCACAGATCACTTCCACTCTCATCTGCAAGGCAGTTTTCCATCAAAAATTGGGAGTGTTCCTTCCCTGGCACAGCGTAAGTACTTAGCATTTAAATCATTTGGGATGCCTTGAGGGACAGGATCAGGACTGTTAAGCAGCCCCAAAAGATACACCCTGCTCCCACTGAAGCGAAGCCTGGCTGCTGGATCTGAGGAGACGTGTTCAAGCTAGGAATGCTGCACCTGAGCACCATTTAACTCTCCAGCTGCTAAAATGCACTGCTTGAATGCTCCTTTGGTAGTGCAGGTAAAGCCAGATTCACCCCTTCCCCAGACAACTGCTGAAGGAGCATCTCCCCTAGCATAACGCACTACAAAACAGGAGGGCAAGGGTCCTACTTGTAGCCACAAGAAGGCAGTGACACAGGCACCTACTAACGCAGGACTTTCTCCATCCCAACTATTCCCACAGCACCCCTCTCCTAAAGACACAAGTGCTGCTGCAGGATGGGATAACTCACTTTCACAGTAGGAACGCCAACGCCACAGAACATCAGCAGTCACGTGGTGGATGTGACACCTGAATCTCTGGTCAGCTTCCACTTTCTGGGTCAGTCTCTTCTTCCACAGGCTGAAAGCCATCCGGCAACAATGAACTTCATATTTCACGGCCGCTGCTGCTTTTCGGTTCTTATTTTCCACAACCCAGTGGTGCCAACTAAGAAAGGCTCTGAGAAAGACAAAGATCATTAGACCAACTGTAGGAACAACTCACACAGATTCACACCCTTATAACTGAAACTTTAACAATAAATACACACATAAAACTGATCTGTTAACATAATTTCCCCATTAAATTTCAGGGGAAACTACAGACAAGGCAAGTTGTTGGGAGTAAGGTGTTCTGTCCTGGCTGTGTCAAGCCCGTTGTTTTCTTCAATTTCTGAATGAGTAGAGAGCAAGGCCAGCCCAGTGGACAGGAATTTACCAGGGCTTGTTATCAGCAGTGCTGGGCTTGCTCTAATTTATGAGGCATCCCATCGAACCAGAAATGATTGTGTTCAGATATAATCATTTTGAAGCAGGAAACAACCAAAATAATGGGCTGCAAAACTCCCGCTGAAGAGAGAAAAAGATAACTAGAGGAAGAATTACTTTTAAAAGCAAGTGTAGACGTCTCAAAACAGACAGCTTTAAGAAATTTCTGGAAGGCACAACACCTACCTAGACAGCTGAACAAGCCTGCAGTACTGCTGGGCCTTTACAAGTTGCTGTGTCTGGGCTGACCAGACAATGAAATACCTCTGCAGGAAGCATTTCTCTGCTTGGTGCCAGCAACTTTTCTCCTCCTTGTCAGAACCGCAGTCCTATAATCCAGAAAAGCAAAAAAGGGCCTTGGACTGCAGCTGCAACACAGTCACCCCATGCAGCTCAGCCCTTTCTCCTTGCCACCGTGACTTCTATGATTGCCTGACTCCCTGCTGTTAACCCACACACACCACACGAACACCCAGACATGAGGGTCTAACACATCCCTTCTAAATCTTTGACACATGGCTAATTTCCAACCCAGCTGGCAAACAGTAGGGAAGAGTTACCCTGAGAAATGCCTCAATCTCCCAAACCTTCTGCCTGAAAGAGAACAGCAGTGAGACCTTCCATATGCCAATCCTGAAACCCAAAGGCTCTTTGCTGAACTGGACTATGCAGAAAACACTTGCACATTTATGTGCATTACAGAACTTTTCAGCCTCACCTCTTCCCATGCAGAGTAACCGGTGAGAGGCTGGACATTATTGTCTGGGCTCTGCAGTGCCAAAGACTGGAACTGACCTCCCACAAACCAGTTTCTTCTGCGAAACAAAAGTGACAGGGGAAAAGGGAAAGAAGGAAGTGGATAAAGTATCCAGGATGCTCCGAGATGACATGAGAGATCGGCCAGATGGAAGGAATTCAGCCAGACCAAACAAGGGGCCACACTGCTCCCATGGAAGCAGTTTCCAACTCATAGAATCATAGAATCATAAGGTTGGAACTCACCCAGATCCAGTAGTCCGTGGAGGAAAGGAGGCCTGCAAATACAGCTCCCCAGCCAGCTCAGCGGGCAGCTCTGCGCATTGGTGTAGTTGCAGGACCGAGCTGTAACACGTCCCATGCGCAACATCCTCAGCAGTCAGAACAGGGGAGAAGCTCTGCTGGCTGCTGTCACTAAAACTGTATTCCTGCAGGTATGAAGGAAGAACGAGCCATGAGTGTCCTCACAATGGAATCACTCAGCTAACAGTTCCAACCATGCCATTTACTCCTCTTTTCGGCAAGGACTCAAGGAAATCCAGGAAGCATCCAGAGTAACTGCAGGCTATCAAGGCTAGCTCTGGAGTGTGCAAATGTATGTGATGGTAAAGTTATTTCTATACCAGTCTGAGAGTGGTTAACCCCAAAACTACCAGTAATCAAAACCAGCAAACCATCACTGAAGCACAGTATATGCCTGTTTCCCCATTTCTCTTTGTACCTCACCCCTTCCACCTTACAGCCACAAACAGGAGCAAGTGCACCAGAGAACCTCACTAGCTCAGCACCTCCTCATATCACAGAATCATGGAATGGCTTGGGCTGGAAGGGACCTTAAAGATCACCCACAGTTCCAACCCCCCTGCCACAGGCAGGGACACCTCCCACTGGATCCAAGCCCCATCCAACCTGGCCTTGAACACCTCCAGGGATGGGGCAGCCACCACTGCTCTGGGCAACCCGGGCCAGGGGTTCCCCACCCTCACAGCAAAACATTTCTCCCCAAGATCTCATCTCAATCTCCCCTCTTTCAGCTTAAAACCATTCCCTTCATCCTATCCCTGCCCTCCCTGATCAAGAGCCCCTTCCCAGCTTTCCTGTAGAAACCAGGAAAGGCACAGAGAGAAATGACTACAGTTTCTGATTACATTTAAACTTCCAGCTTGGTGCTCTTCAGGCCTAAACATCAAGCAGTTTGCTGATGACAGTACCACGTTGAAGCAGATTTTTTCCCCTGAGAAATCTCAGCAGTTTAATACCTCAGGGCAGTCTGGATGAATCAAGACCTCCTCACCTTTTCCAAAGAGCTTTGAGAAGCCAGAGTAGCCGAAGCCCTGCTGTCAAAGCCAGAAGATGTTGAGAGATCCTCAGAGAACAGCATGGCAAGAGGTTCTTCATAGACATTCCCATGTGAGTGCCTACGACTTTGCTCAATTGTCTTCAGCATGAGACACTTTTGGTGCCATAATTTCAGAGCTTTTCTGAGTCTACACTGCTCCAAAGCCTGAGAGAAAGAACTGAGACAGCATATATTGAGATGGCAAAGTGACTGAAAGGGATACCAGAGGGAAACACTAGATGGATGACAGATAGTAAAAGGGGGATCTTCCAGAAGGACAGAAAGTCAAGAGGACACTACTAATGGGGCAAGGCTTCAGAAACTGGCTCTTCTTCACTCACTTAGCTCTGTGATGCTCACTCAGCCTTGCTTTCCACAGCAGATATACTCTCTGGAGCTTCACTTTCTGGCAGCAGTCATCAAAATTGTAGCCTGTTTTCTCAGGAAGCTCTGCAGTGCACAATGGTTGATCTTCATGCCTCTTTGTTGCATTTGTGTCAGCTACAGAGCTTATAACTGGTCCTTACCCAGCCAGAGAGAGCGACAAGAGACAACGTTTGTTAGAATGCATTCCTAAGAAACTCAGCCCAGTCCTCACACTGCTTCTTTTCGGCAAGGTTTAAGACTTTCTGCTAGGTTTATGAAGCAAGAGCAACAAATCTCCCTGTAGCTTCACTAATGCATCCAGAACAACTAGTGCTCTACCCACTCTGGTTTGCTAATACCATGTATCATCCGAGCCTCTCTGTTATCAGGCTGTTTTCAGCTGGTTTTCACCATACAAGAAGAGGAGGAAGGAGTCTAAGCACCTCCACATCCTAGATTCTGCACAGGCCCCAAGCTGCTCACCACAATGCTGCCTCCATCGTAGGAGGAAGAAGTTCACCATTGCCTGCTTATCACCTTCTCTGACCTGCAGCGTCTGAACCCACTGCTGGAAGTATCTCCTCAGTGATACTGCTCTGAGATGGGACACGGTGCACCTGTAAAGTGCCTTCTGCTCAACAGTCTCCTTCCACACACTGAAGCACCTGAAAAAAACAAAGAAAAATAAAACCACATAGAAAACCATGTGAAGAGGGTACAAGCTTGTGACTCCTCCTGAGACTGGGTTTAGTTCAGGAAAGAGAGACAGAAGCTGTAGCCTTCTGAGCTTCTACTCATTTATTTCACTAAAAAGCCACTGTCCTCAGAGCAAAGCAGCACAGTGGATGCTCTCAGGTTTGGTCTTTCTGGACATCAAAGGTCAGGACCAAAAAGTTTTGGCAGTGCACAGGAGGCAAGTCATAAAGTCTCTGGCCACAGTACTTCCTTTTCATGTTTCTATCTCTACTTTCATCTTCGCTAACTCCTAAAACAAAAGAATAGATGGCTTTAAGATGGAACAACACATCACTGTCTGGGTTGGCTCTGTCATTCCTTGGAATACCTCCGTGAACAGACTTTTCGTATGAAAAACAGACCTCAGCAACTTACCGAGACACCAGGTTTCTTTGGATCTGACTTGTCAGTGCTAAAACCTGTTCCATTTCCAAGCATCGGGAACGCCACAAACAGAAAATGTTTCGTAGCTTCTTCTTTTCAAGTAGAGTACGGGCTTCGAAAAGCCAGATTTCCTCTTTGCTCAGCAGCTCCTTCTGCAGGCGCCACAGTCTGAAAGCTGCTGTGTTGCAGGGCAGCAAGAGATTGACAGGAAGAAAAAATAACTTAGAGACCTTCAAACAACTTAGTACCACACAGCAAACATTCCCTGGCTGAACTCCAGCTGTCTGAAAAAGGGCACTCAAGGGAGACAGCTCACATTGCTGGATCAACAGCATCTGCCGCACCCAAATTAATACAAGGAACAAGGCAAAAGGTGTATGATATGGCGACTGGGCCACCCTTCACCATCAGATCCCAGTCCAGCTATTTGCAGGATCAGGTTCTGAAAGAGTCTGGTGAAAGCAACAACTAGAATCATAGAATGGTTTGGGCTGGTAGGGCTTTAAAGCCCATCCAGTCCAACTCCCTTGCAGTGAGCAGGGACATCTTCAACCAGATAGAATCATAGAATCACTAGGTTGGAAGAGACCTCTGAGATCACCAAGTCCAACCATGCCTGTCTCATTACTAAACCATGTCCCTAAGAAACTCATCTACCCGTTTTTTTAAACACCTCCAGGGATGGTGACTCTACCACCTCCCTGGGCAGCCTGTTCCAATCCTTGACCACTCTTTCAGTAAAGAAATTCTTCCTAATGTCTGTTCATAGCCCTGCCCAACCTGGAATGTTTCTAGGGGTGGGACATCTACCACCTCTCTGGCCAAGCAACCAAGCACAAACCAAGACACATGGTGAAACAGCGATTACTTCCAAGCTGCTCCAAGGCTACGGAACACGTGCTTACCCGCTAGCTGTCTCATATCTCTGACTGCTTGAGCTCTCCGGCAGAACTCATCTCCTCTGTGCCTGCGATGAAGCCGTGTCCACAGTCTTCCCTCCACCCTGAAAGAGTCACAAGCATGCTTTAACATCCATCTGTCCAAGGAGGCACTCAGAGAACAGAATTCAGAGCTTTCCTTCCCCCTAGGCAGCTCTCTCTTCTTGTCTGGACTTGTTCTTCTGCCTTCAGAATCAGAAGGCACAACAAACAGTTTTTCTTTTGACACATCTACCGTCCTGCCAGACCCTAGAATTGCCTCACTCTGCTCTCATTTGTGCCTGTATCACATATGCAGGTGATAGCTGAACTCAAGAAATAGGAGTATTTCTCTCAGACACTCAAAACAGACTGAAAACTCCAGTGCACAGAAGCTCTAGAATAGAATTGTTTAGTTCCTAAAACCAAGTTGCTCATTTTTGCAGTGATTATGTGCAACAATACATCTGAGGATGTGGAAACAAGTTTCCCATCATCTGAGAAAAATTTCTCCCTGTGTTTGTAAACATCCACTTGTCCAAGATAACAGGAAGAGAATGCTCTCAGCTTACCTACAAGCCTGCTCAGCTTCTTTTGAGTATCCCACTGTAAGCTGCTGCTGAGCTGAGGTTGTCATAGTTGCTAATCTTCCTACTTCAAAACACCCCACTGATGAACTTTGGGTATAAGAATATGGCTCAGGCTGTAGAGCTTTCTTCTTGCTCCATTTTGTCACAGCCTCCTTCCACTGAAAGAGAAACCACTTGATTAGAACAAACTGCAGGCAAAGTATCGGTATCAAGGGTCCACAACACTGAATTTAACACAGGGTACCCCTTCCTCCTCATCATCCAAACAGGATTTCTGCCTTCTCTAACAGAAAACTCACAGCACCAGTTCTACTGTCCCAAGCCCATCCTCACCCTGTGGAAGCTGAGAGCTAGCAGAGCCTTGGCGTGTCTCTGCTGAGCTACCTCCAGCTGCATCCTCCTCTGGTGCACAGCCCACTGTAAAGCACCAAGGCCCTTTCGAAGGAGTTGCTGTCTGTAAAGCTGACTGGCTGCAGCTCTCTTCCAGAGGATGTGTCCTCTCCAGGCTTGGAAACACCTAGTTAGCATCTGTTTGTCACACCAGTGCTGGAAACTTAAAGAGAAGAAACAGGAGTGAGCTCCAGTTAACAGAAAGTTAAACACAGCCAGGAGGTGGCAATCAGAGTTCAGCCATCCAGCTGAAAAGAGGTATTTGAAATCATTGTGCTTAATGAGTGAAAAATTTGCAGCCTCACACAAAATACAGGTTGCAACCTCACATAGATTTTATCCACAGGTCACAAATTTGAATCTCATTCCCTGGATGAGACCCATTCTTGATCTTTCCTAACTATGTGGTGATCACGCTTGAATTTGCTGTACTGAAAAGCAGCATATTTGGTACCAATGGTTTTTCATTGGTAGCAACAACCAAGGTTGAATTTAGAAGCCAGAATTTAAAAGATACAGAAATTACCTTTTAGAGCACGCTCAGTTCTAGATGGCAACCCATTCAAAAAGAAACGGATGCAGCCCCTGGACCAACCATGGCACAATGATGTAGGTTAAGTCCTAAATCCAAACATTGCCAGGACGATGGCTCCTTAGCCACCCTCCAGCCATTTTCCTCCCATGTTAACTCCCAGCACACTCACATAAACAGTCTTTTTACCTTTGCTCATTCACCTTCAATGACCAGAAGCTGTTCTCCGAGACCTGAAAACAGACAAAAAGACAGTAACTCACACTCTATTCTGCTGAATAATTCCTGTGCATGCAGCATGGCAAAGTGATTCTGGATGGAGCCCTCACCATTGCTCCGTGAATACTCTCACATACTTCTGACATGGAAAAGCACAACACAAGTGAAATCTCAGGGCCCTACAACTATGAAGAGTGAAAAACAGTTCAATGCTTTCCCTCTACATGGAAATCCAGAGAATATAAACAGATGTTCACACTCCTAAGAACAATCAACACGCTGGTGTTTAGAAAGAAGCATGTGAGACAGAAACATGTGTATGTTGGGATGGAATAGGACCATAAGAGAAGAGATTCTGGCCATTCAGTGCCAGAAGAAAATATAGGACAAGCACCCCCATCACTGTTGTACCTCAACTCTGCACCTCTACCAAGAAGCAGAAACAAGCTCAAGTATTGTCTGTTGGGATGTAACACTGTTAGCACACCCTCACCTCTCTGGACACAGTTTCCTGCGTTTGGCTCCCTTCTTCACAGCACCGCGATGCTTTGGCACTCCTCTCCACAGATGGTTCTCCAGACTGGTTGAGACTGGCATCAGCTTCCCATTTCCTCCAGTTGCTTTGGTGGGAGTACTCCTTTCTCTTTCCTTCTCTACTCACACTCATACAATGTGCGCCAGAATATTCAGCAAAGGCTTCTTCAACCGGAACATCGAAAGGGCTGGACTGCCTGCTGTCCACCACAGCCATTCTTCTGGCTGCTTTTGATCTAGCGTCACATACCTTTTCTAATTCTTTGCTGGATTTAACATGAGTCTCCGAGTTGTTGACTTCTACAGATTTAATACTAAGCTGCTGGACTGCTCTAAACTCTTTATCTCCAGGAGGCGAAGTGACTCTTACGCACACTTCCCTTGGAGTCCCATACATGGCTACACCAACATTCATCTGAGCACCCCCCAAATCTGACTCCAGTAACACATGCAGACCCTCTGCATACAGACTGGCTGGAAGGTCCTTCCTCCAAGACGCAGCGCACGGGGATGCCCCACTAAACGTTTCTTCTCCTTTAAGAACATTTACAGGTGAACAACTTTTTCTATGAACATAAAGTCCAGTTTCCAGAGTTGGCTTTGCCTGGGACTGGCATCTGAAATAAGGGGAGCAACTGTAGAAGGAATTTGCTTCTCTATCCACTAGCCCAGCAGAACTCACCCCAGAAGTGAGGGTTTCTGTCTGGATGTCACCTGAAATTTTGGTTCTCCATGTGTTCGAGTCAATGTATCCGTATCTGTGAGAGACAGACAGAGGTTCTGCACGACTGAAGTCCCTTGTCACTGCACTATCGCTCCAGCCTCTCACAAATGGGACACCCCATTTCAATCTCGCCTGAGCAACACTGCTGTGTACTCCAGCTAGGTGTTCTCCTGTGCTCAGGATACCAGAAGCTGAATCGTCAGAAGCAAAGCACAAACCGCCACTGACAGGAGAAGACTTGGGCTCCAGAGGGAGGGAGCCCCATACCCCCATCAAAGCACTTTCTTGCTTAAGCCTCTGGGTTGAGCAATGTAAGCCAGCAGAAATCTGTGAGGACTGCAGAAGAGTCTGAAGGGACTCCAAACTAGATGGATCGCTGTCCCCCAGGGTCACAGCTGAGCTACAACAAGCGTTCACACTCTCGCTTGACTTCCCTGAAGAGGGACACACCACTAACTGGTGCCTAAGACTGGAATCTATGGTACAGGATGACAAACGTGCATGGACCAGTGAAGGATTCACAGGATCCATGCAAGGAGCAGCAGGAGGCTGAAGCTCTTGGTTTTGCCCTGGATAGTCACTGCTCCTGTTCCTACTTTCTAAACAGCAATGGTGAGCAGTGCATGATGAGCAGCTTCCAGCTGCCTTTGCTTTCTGACAGTGTTGTCAAGGAAAGTCAATAATCTCATTCCTTCTCCCTTCTAAACTACAAGCCTCAAGGCCTGAATGTCTCTGAGGGAGGTTCTCAGCAGGGACGACTGGCAAAGCAAGATTGGGAATCCTATGAGCCACACACTTTGAGCTGTGCTTCTGCAGCCTAGAGCAGAGATTAGTCTGCTGCAGGATGTAGGAACTGGAGAACTGACCAGTGGTGTCCCAGAAAAGCTGAGAAGGACAGGAGAGATTAGTCTGTCTTAGACAACTCTCTTCCTAGCTGACAGAGGTGTGGTGCCCAGCCAGCCTTGTTCTGCTCTGGGAGTTACCCTGAATGCCGCAGCCTCAAGACAGTGATGAGAAACGTCTACTCAACTTGCAGTGCCAAAATACAGATCAACATTCACGTTCTTCTGAATGTTTCTTTGCTCTGAAGAAAAATAAGAAGAAACATAAACAAAGGAGCATGCATATTTCTCATCACATATTCCCTAGTTTGCCAAAGTCTTAAGGTAATTCCCTTCCAAATTTCTAGTCTCCAATCCACCAGCTTCAGTCCTGAAAGTATTAGAGACGCTACTGTCCTCCTGTTCCTCAGCAGACAATCATGTCTGGCAGACCAGGAACGACTGAAGGGGACAGACTTAGTTCTCAACAGAAAACCTGGAAAACAAAGACTTCCAGCATTATCCATGCACCTGCAGCCTCAAAAAAAAGTGTTTCTAGCAAGGATGACTTATCCTCCTGCCAGGACAGGGTGGTCTGTAGCGGCTTTCCCAGAATGCCTTACATCTAACCAGATCTCTGTGACACCAAACAAGGATAGGTCTAAAAGGAAATGCTTTTACAGAAGTTGGCGTGACATGGTTCCAAATGGAGTACAGTGCTTACCTCTCTTTGTTGATTGGAAATCCAGCTCAGATCATCTCGGTATCTGTATTTTCTCCAGGAAATGCAATGTCTCACCTTAAGGTACTGTTTAACGGCTTAACAAGTGAAAACGTGTTCACACATCACGCTACAGCCCTGCAAAGGTTCAACGCTACGCAAGCTGATTTCTTCTAGACCACACTGAAGGATGAAACCACATTTAGGCATTCAGAGAATTTACATTGTCCCCTAACCTGGAAGGGTTACAGGATAGACAGGAGATCCAATTTGTAGTCTAGCCACTAAGTCAGACGTTGCACATGTAACTCATGCAAAGCACAGATTCCTGAGTTGCTGCTAACAGGTAAGTGCAATTCCATGGGACTTTGCTTTCATTCCCTCACATTGTAAAAGCAAGTTGTCAATCACTCTGTCATTCTAACCGCCATTCTCTTCCATCCCCCTTTAAACAATGAAAATGGTATTGTGACAAGACACACACACTTGTATTATCTTAAAAAAAGCCCTGGTATACCTGAAAAGAAAGAGACAGCATGGCCTACGAAATCAATGCTCACTGTCTTCTTCAAACATTCAAATACCTGAAAGCCTCCTGTCAAATCGCACTGTTTCCACATTGTGTTTATCTCACTCTCTTCTAAGAAAGCACCTGAGCCTGTTTGCAAACAGCCTGCTTGTCCTTCCCACATGCAAACAGTAATCACCACAAACTGGGGAGTAAACTGAATTATTAAAGCTACAGGAGGCAGTCACGCAGCGTTGCAGTTATGCCTGAGAACTGACGTTCCTGCCTTTCATACATCACCAAGAGTAGCGTGAATGGAAAGATCCCTTTATTTTTTCCAGACAAGTAGAAGTTGGCTGATACAGAGTAAATAAGCAAACCCTGGCTGCCTTCTTCAAGGTGTTTATCCCTGCATGAAATGCAGGGCACTGCTGTTCCACAGAAACACTCCTTGCATTCCAGGAATATCCAGCCAATAGTATTGTGTCACAAAAGGGTGTTATAAAGGATTTGAATTGTGAAAGGACGCGAAACCACCATATTCATCCCTGCTGTTTTGCTCCATGAACACCTGGAACCAGACACTGGACTACTTTTACACTCAAGAACCCAGATATGATCTATTTTTTTAATAACTCATAATATTTTTAGTTCTTCATTTCAGTTCCTTCTGCCAGGTACCAGGTCTTCAACACATTGCTGTGATTATTTTAGGTGCTGTTCTTCACCTCACTCACTCCTAATTTCAGTCTCATTGAGATCATAAAGAGAGAGCACTCTTTAAAACTCACATTTGTCTGCCTTCCCGAAATTGCCATTCAGGACTTTAATGTAACCAGTTTTAAGTGGTAATTAATCTTACTCAAAACGCAACAAGATTTTCTAAAGTGCTTTTTAAAAACTTCTTCTAAGGCCAAAAAAGATACTGAAGGCAAGACACAGATTCTGCAAACTGCAAAATCCATGACCAATGGATTTCATATGAGCTTTGATGTTTCCAAGTAAAACATTTAATGCACGCTTACTGTATACAATTTGCAGCAACGCACTAACACATTAAAACTTGAACTAAATCCAATTAAGCAACCAAAAATTAAGCTGATCAATGTACTTCTGTTTTCATAAGCAAAAGGAAGTAAACAGAACAGTTACAGAAAGTAAATCAAGCAGTTTCAAGTGAATGCTCTTTTAGCATTATGGTGACAACGACAGACCCATAATAATCATGTTAAACACTGCAGAGCGCATTCCAATTTTCCCATCCCTGCAGACCAAAGCTGATCCATTTCACATTCCAAGTTGGGACCAGCGACTGGTCCAAGATCACACTTCACATGCCTTAGAAAGAAAGTTTTTTCCCCCCATTACTCAAGTCTTATAGACAGAACCATCACCTGAGCCTCTCGTTGCCACTCGGAGACCAACAGATACACACGAGTGCCCTTTCCTGCACCAGTGAGAGGGCAGGTACTGCTCTGGCAGCATGACGCATCCCACAGCAGCACCCTTTGCCTTCTGCCAGCCAAAAACCAGCCAGTGCCCTGGGACGTGGTGCTGGGAGCGGGAGGGGGCCCAGTTCTCAGCTGGCATGACCGGGGCGCATGCCCCAGGGCCCAACTCGGTATCCCCAATGGCTTGTGGGTCGCACCTTCCCTCATAAGCACATACTCACACCAACAGCCACCGCTGGACATGCCGCTGGGCCTCACCAGAACCTCGGGGATGGACACACGCCGCTCTGTGCCTGCACCTCTGAGCGCTGGGGCAAACCTGCAACTTTGTCCCCTCTTAATGCCCAAAGCTTGGCAGTGAGCGCGCCCCAACTGAGTCACTGTAAGCAGCTTATGCCCACGATTAGCAACGCCGCCTGTCACTGGGGCTGCAGATGGCCACGGGAAAGCCGCTCTTGCGGCCCAGACGAGGCGGGGTCTGGCAGGCCAGGGCTGCTCCCTCAGGGGAGGTGAGGGCACCCCTGGGGTGTAGCACCTAAGGAGACGCAGCACCTCCTCCTTGTCCATGAAGCCACCACATCCCGGCTCCTGTCAGCAGTGCTGGGCAGCATCACCAGGTCCCATGGTGAAGCCAGGCTCAGCAAGGATCAGCAAGGTTGTGCTACACAATAGGGTCAAGGAGTCCCCACGTGCCCTACTAAACCAAGTATTGATCCAAGAGCCGGTTGGAACTGAACCAGGTACCAATCCAAAAGCCTGTTGGTACCGAACCAGTTACCGATCCAAGAGCCTGTCAGTACTGAACAAGTTACTGATCCAAGAATGTACTGGCGCTTTCTGTAAGCCGTGCCAAAACAGACACCCTCCTACTGGGAAGTCAGGAGAGAGGCCTCATTTTTATCATCACCTCTCTGATTTACTGTCCAAAAGAAGTATCTCTGAGGCACAGTGAGCCTAGCACGACTCCTGCCTTGCGCTGCTCTCGAAGCTCCCAGATGTGCTGAATTCTCCTCAAGAGAAGCGCACAGCTTCAGCAAGATGGGTATTTTGCAAAGGAGAATGGCTGGGAAGGTCTTTCTACACCTAACTCTGCAAATACCCAAAAAGCATTGCATTTAAAACAGTTGTTTTCAGTCTGTACTTCACCAGTGTAGGGAAGAAAAAGCCTGAGTGTTGAAATGCCTTATTCACTGTATAGTTGTGAAAAGCTGAAAAACAAAATAACTGAATATAAAGGCCTGCTCTGCAACTCCACAAGCCCCAGAAATTTATGTCTTTCTCTATTTCCTCCTTCCCCATCTGACCACATGAGTAGATTGATTCCTGCTCATTTGCTCTATTGCTCAGCAGCCTGCAAAATGACTGCACAACACTCATCTTGGGAGAGTAAACCAAACTATTGCACTCTCATGTCATTTACCATGTGCTTGGTCCAGGCATAAGCGATGCTCCAGGTACAGCAGCAGGTCACTGTAGGGCTCGTGCAGCTACTTATATCCAAAGTGATCAAACTTGGGAGAAAACTCCTTGGTTTTAAAAATACGAATGGCATGGTTCTAGAGGTTAGAGCAAACAGGACTCTTGGTCACTGAAGAGTCAATGCAGCAACAGGTCTTCTCAAGAGAAATTCAACTGTAGAACAACAGGTATATGCTTTGAAAGTGAACTTGCTTCCTAGCACTGGTTATTTTCATTCTGCCAAAGCTGACAAACTCTTCTTTTCTGAAAAAGAATCCTACTGAACATCTTTCTTTTCTTTTAGGATTCTACTCTGAAAGCCACAGCTGGGCAGAATATTGTGTGTAAGATTAGACTTTATAGTTTCTCACATCCCACAGAGCTCACTACTGCAGGGTAAATAAAGCCATGTCTTCCTTTCCCAAATCCTCATTTTACCAGCCCACTTTCACCACCCACACATTTACAAGCAATACGCTCTACTTCTCTGAGTAAAACTCTGAGAAAATCCATCGAAGCCCTGTAGACCTTCCCCTATAGTGACTCTCTCGGACTGACTGGCTGCAGTCCGAAAGCCTCAGCAATACCTGCATTTTCAAATGAGACACAGGTGACCAGGGCAACTTTTTCTAACACAGAAATCCTGTTCATTTTATAGTTTTCTTAGAAAAGTAACATTTCAAGTTTTGTTAAGACAAGCAGCTGAAGGCAAAAGGACATTTCAAGGCACAGAGTATCTATAACCCACATTTAACAGCCATTTCAGTATACTGAAGGATATTCAACTTGTCTAAAAGCTTCAGTGAATAAAACTCAAGACCAGATACTGGGAGCTCAAGCTCCCTGGCCCAGTAACAGCATTTTATACCAACTCCAGCTTTATGCAAACCACCACAGCTAGCATAGGAAGTTATGGTCATAAATCTTAGTTAAATAACACCATCAAAACCAGCCCTCAGGAACTCCCAGATGTTTCCTGGGAATGTATCTGCGTAAAAGCAGGCTAAACTGGATTGTTTAAGAGCAGTCGATAAGCCTGTTAAAGATAGCTTGTCCAGGAATATTTTGAGTGGTTCTCTTACTAACAATAGAGAGGATGCACAATACAAGACCTGGAAGACTGCAGAAGCTGCATCCATCCACACATACAGAGGAGGGATTTAGGAGAGGGGAGGAAAGGACAGTAATGGGATTACAAAGAGTCACAGTGCACAATGTAACATCTCCGAAATCTTCTGGACTTACTGCAGGAACCCATCTGCCTAACTTTCAGGGAGGCAAAGAAATGTAAAATCAAATCCTCTTCTGTTTGCTCAATAGCAGGTCTTGCTTCATGAAGACTGGGCATGGAAAGAGTGGAAGGCCAGACTGGGTGAGGGAAGCATCCATTCTGTGGTGCAGAGCGGGCATCAGTACTGCTGCTGGGGTGTCTTGCTTGAGTCAGGCCACACTGGAGGGGCATCCTGATCAATTGATTCATAGGTGCTGCGATCCTGGCCTGCACGGGTGACACCTGAATGGAGAGGGAAGAGAACAAGCTTGGGAAAAAAAAAAAACCAAAAGCACAAGAACTGAATCCCCCAGAAGAAACCAACAGCTCAGGAGCACACCACGGTAGCTGCTCCCAGCTGCCCAGCACCTCTCTTCTGTGACCCTCACTACACAGGCAGGAGGTAAGAAAACTCATCCTTCGAGCAAAGGCAAAGTAACCGAGGTGTATTTAAACACACCTCTTCATTCCCTGAAAAATGCTCTTTTAGGAGCCACATGGCTGTGTGGAAAGCAGGGCTTGAAACGCTACACAGCAGCATAACAGGCTCCTGTAATAGCACATTTCAGCAAGATCAAGTTTATGAGATGCAATGGAAAAAGGAACCGACAAAACCAGAAGCAGCAGGAACCATGGCCAGCTGACAGCAGAGATTTAAGAGCATGATTCAACCATGAATCCTTCTTCCCAACAATGCAGCTATGCCTCAAGCATGCCACACCACTAAATTTGAATCCAGCAGTGCTCCCAATGGCACTATGAACAATTTGCCTGTGGTGCAAGGCTGAGACAATATAATTTTATTGTCCAGGGAATGAGTAGGGAAAGGACAGGCAGACAGAGAATGTGTATGGACAGCTCTTTATCTATAGGGCAAGCATTTGTGGTGGCTAGAAAGCCATCTGAATCAAAGGTGGGCACCAAACCGTATCAGAGGCTTGTTCTAAGCAGCAAGGATGCTGCCAAGGAACCTACCTACAAAACCACAGCACACAGTTTGTATTGTGAAAAATTTTGTGAGAAAGGCAGTTCAGGAGAGGCTATGAAACTACAAAGTGTCTGGATCCCAGCCTGCACCCGAGAGGAGACTCTCAGACAGTATTGTGCCTGTGTTGGCTGGAAAGAAGGAATACTCCCAAGCAAAGGGATGAACTCCCTCATGGTGCCTACACTTTCCAAGGGATACAAGTGTGCAATCCCCATTACAAACACAGTGAGCAGCTGATAAAAACAAGGCACTGCAGGTGACTCACAGACATTCTGAGCCAGTTCAGACAGATCTGTCTGGCATTTGCACAAGCAGTTGATGGAGAAGACACCCACACTCCACTAGCAGAGAGATGCAAATAGCACCTATCGGCCAAGCCATGATTTCCTCCCATGGCCTCTCCTCTGCAGGTATCCACCTCTTTTCACAGGAAGCATTATGTTCTAGGGGAAGCAGCACAAGTGACAGCTTTCAAACACTGCAATGCAATTATACCATCCTTTGTCCTGCACAGCCTTCTTAGGAAGGCAAAAAGATAACTGTGCCGGGCTGCTGGGTTTGCCAGGGTGAGCTCTCACCCAGCAAACAATCCCTGGCAGCTGCCCCCACATGATCTAACACCAGGCATGCTTGGCAAAGAAGCTGACTGAGATCCAGAACACCCAGCCCCTTATCTCTGGCAAGGCTGCCACATTATCATTAGCAAGTACAACCAGGAGACAAATGAGTGGCTCCAGGCAAAGTCTCTCAAGGTGAACATCAGTTCCATTTGCCACGTGAGGAAACAGAGGTCCAAAGCAATCAAGGTAGTTGGGACATGTGAGGCCCAGAAAAAGCATGGAATTAGAAATTCAGCTTCTTTCCCTCTCGTGTGTAATCCAGCTAGAGGGGATGCTGCCTGTGCTTTCCCCTAGAAGGAAAATAAAGGGTTGGCAAACAGGAAAGGAGACCCAAAGGCTTCCAAAAGTGCACACACAAATGCAGGAGGAGGAAGAGAGGAAAACTCTCTCAGTTATATTGAATAAGAGGCACAGCAGAGGTATCAATACCATTGTGGCCAAAATGGCTGTCGGATGAGGACTCCAGGTCTGCAAGGGAAGAGAG
Source organism: Neomorphus geoffroyi (assembly GCA_033558235.1). Classification (NCBI taxonomy): domain Eukaryota; kingdom Metazoa; phylum Chordata; class Aves; order Cuculiformes; family Neomorphidae; genus Neomorphus; species Neomorphus geoffroyi. Next base: position 5,351,040 of record JAUMJM010000029.1, on the reverse strand, counting down.
GAAGCACATAAATTTAAGGCCTATGACACACCAGAACAACAAAATGGAAGGACAGACATGAACAAGAGAGAGAAAGCACACCCCTCCCTGGGAAGCACAGCATAATGCAGCTGCACAGAGCTCAGGCTGAAGGGTCCAAAGGCCAGGATGGCCTCCCTAAAACCCAGAGGAGGTGGCCCACGCTGATATGGAAGCATCCTACCTATGTTAAAGATGTACTCTCCCCCACGCTCCCGATACATCCGGTACACCAAATAGCAGGACAGAGGTTTGAGGAGGAGGCTGAAGATGGCCATGCCAATACTGAAGCGCTTCACATCAGTGAGATACTTGTTTGGAGGGTAGAAGACAGAGATGTGAATGATATCCGTGAGGACTGTGAGAAGCAGGCCAGTCAGGAACTGGAAACAAAGAGAGATTGGGCTATGAACTGAATGGGGGATTAACCACTAGAAGTAACAGTTAGCTACAGCATGTATTTCATGCAAGATCCGTGTACACACACTCATGTCTTTACCCCGCTCACATTCCTCATCTTTGACACTGCCCCAGGTAGAGATTCCTAAATGAATGATCTTGCATTTTGTGCATTTTCTTCACATCTGTCAGACATCTTCTCACAATATCTCTTTAATGTTCTTTAATCTTTTATAAAGCCCCTCCAACTCAAACACATAAACACTTCGAGTCCTCCCCTGGCATTACAAGTCCCAACAGCAGGTAAAAAAAAATAAGAACCGAGTGTGCCTCACCTCTGAGAAGCAAAATAAGTGACAGTGAATGCGTCTCACCATGGTTTATAGCACTTATAGATTTATATGCTCTCTTAAAAAAACCCAAACAGGGAATTCGACTTGTTCCCTGCTGTACTGGGAACAGCTGAAAACCATCACTGAATCAAAGAAGCTGTCTCTGCCCTCCACCCTCTCCCTGAGCAGCCTCGTGGAGGCAAATACCCTCACACTCACCATCATGATGGCATCGAGGGAATCTCGCTGCACAATGGCCCAGATCCCCACTGCAAGGACACTGAAATTCCCCCAGGCATAGGAGGCTGGAAACATGTAATTCATGCATCCCCTGCCAAACAAGAGGAAAAAACCAAAACAGCCCACATTCACAATAAGCACGCACGGTTTGTTTGCATTCATCCCTGTTCCCATACAAACTCATGGATTTGGGATCTTCTGGCACACAGACAGGCATGAGGAGGGAGTGCTGATTCCCCAGCAATGTCCCATTCCCAGTTTGAAGGAATACCCTCTTCTCATCCAGGCCAGGGCAGTCTGCAATCACTCACCACAATGTGAGCAGCCAGTGCACCAGAATGATGGCCTACGAAAAAAACACAGAGAGGAAGGCAGGTCAGCAAGCTGGGAGAACTCTGGGAGCATCGACATGGAATGACAACATCTTGTTTCTGAAGGACCGTTGGTAGAGTGCCTTGGACCCATGAACCAGTTCAGAAAGCTGGCACAGCAACTGGGACAGTGAATACACAAACCCATTTTTCTCCACTTCTGTTGCTGAGTATTTCCTGTGGTGCTGTGCCGTGGTCATTCATTATTGTTGTCATCTCTGTCGACAGTTGATTCAGGGCCCACTTAGTCTTTTCTAAATGGGTTATTGATTTTGGAACTCCAGAAGAGTTCATACAGAAAGCTGGGCAATCTGGTTCACACTGTGCTAGCACAGTTTATATGTGACCAAGCTGGCATCCCATCACCAAGAGGTCCATGGAAAGTCATGCCTGCAGCTCCCAGCAATTTTACTGCAGACCTCAGAAAATTCTCCTTTTGCCTTCTTCCAGTCTGCTCAGAGCGGTGATTCGACCTCACCACAACATTAACAGACCTGAAGGCATCTTCTAGCCTGAGAACCCAATCCTGCCATAGCACACAGCTCCTTTCACTCCCCATGGAGCCACCATGTCCTAAGTAGCAATAAGATAATGCTGTCACAGATTCTGTACTTTGCAAATGTCCTTAAGGATCCTGATCCTTGTACTCAAGGGGACAAATCCAAAAAGAAAGCATCTTTCTGTAAAAAGTGACACAAGGATTTTCTTCACCAGTGCTTGACATTTCTGTAACCAAGGAGACACACTCTATGTGTTTATTAAGACAGCAAATGGCAACAAGAATACACCACTTCAGTCTTTTTTCTGTACCTATAACCACGCGCTCACTCGCTTTTGAGCCTGCTGGCCATAATAAACAAAGGGGGATCACTCATATTCACTCTCTAAACACTTGTGAAATCAAGAATATGGAAGACAGGCTCTATTAGCAGCCTCAAAAAAGAAAGGCTGAAGCCTGGACATATCAGAGGATCCATGGAAAACAGGCACTCTTCCATTTTTTCTAGCTGTGAGAAAGGCTCCTATTGGCATTTGTAACAATCTCAGTATAAAAAACCCCACCACCAACCCTCTCTGAAGCACAACCCACATTCCTACAAAAACAAGAAAAAGGAAAAAAAGAAAATGGGAAATGAGTAAGTGGCAAAAGGCTGAATTCCTGGGTGGACACAGGAAAGCTGCATGCAGATAGGAGCACCGAGACACTAAAAAACCATTAAGATCTACTGACTTAAAATACCTATCCACACTCTAACTTAAATACAAACCTAGTTGCTCGAGAAGCGAGTTAATAACTAACGGATCTGCGACCAGAGTGAAGCACAGGAATCAACAGGAATGATGTAGCTGCTGTGGCTCACTCTGCTCTGCCAAGATACCTCAATGTAGATGCCTCTTGGTAAGACAGTGCTCTTGCTTCACTACAGCACCCTAACACATCTGTTGGCGCATCCACCTTGAGCAGCCGAGGCTTTGTCATAACTGCAAACACTGCTTAAACAGATTTTTATTAATGATTTTTTTTAAATTGTTCATGAAAGCTTACAAAATGCTTCACCCCCTGCTTTCCCTTCTCCCCAACTGTACCATGGAGACCAGGCAGAAACTGCTAATCAGTAAAACACAAGATGTTCTTGGATAAGAATGGAGACGTGCAAATAGCATTTACTCAAGAGACTATCACAACATCAGGGAAATTCTTAATTAGGTAGTATTTAATTGCATGTTACATATCCGCAAGACCCCTCAAGGCTCACCAGTTAACATAATTAAGCAGGGTGGGTTTTTTTTAATAAAGCTGTCTAGATCAATATTGCAGTTATTAAATTATGAAGCATGTTTAGTTACCAGCATAAAATCAGGTAAACTAGGGCTGGTAGTATGAGGGACTGCTGAAATAAAAACAAGGCACCCCCTTCCTGGTTATTAATCCAATTTACCTGACAGTTCTTCAGGGCACTATGGAATAAGCTAGTGGTCTTGGTATGCTTTAACATAGAAAATGTAGTGTTAATGAAAAGCATTCTTTAAAGCTGCAGTCGCTGTGTGAGATTGGATAATTTGCAGGCAGTGTCCTGATGAGACAGCAGAAGCATTTACATTTTTTCCATCTGTTCAAGGACTTCAGTCTGTCCCTAAGACAGGCATACATTTCTTCTTTTGAATAACTCCTATGACTTGAACCAGTGCTGAGAGCAGAAAATAAGAAAGGTGGGATCTTTGTCCCCACCCCTTCTGGGCAGAAGGATGACCATGTAATTAAAAGCATCCCACTGGAAACTGGGGACATGCAAGGGGAATTCCTAGCTCCTCTGCAAATCCCAGCAGGTGATGGAACTAATTGCCAAGCATAAAAAAAGCCTGGGTCTGCCTTGGTCTCGTTAGATGGGAAACTTTTTGGAACAGAAATTCACTCCTTTAAACATCCTTCAGCACAGAATCCAGCACGAGGCTGAATTTTGACTAAGTTAAAAATTACATAGTTCCAAATTGCAATTCCTGTCTTATAGTACCTAACTTTTTATATTTAAGTTACCTTTTTTTTGTTGAGAGGGAGCCATCTACTCTGGGAGAGATCTATTCACCTGAGGATGTACCAACCAAAATATAGGTCTGAGTGGCCACCTGTGAGTGAGCCACCAGTGAGGTTGCTCCTCGTTATTATAACAAAGTAACAGTCATGAGAGTGGTTAGGCAGCAGAACAGGCCACCCAACAGGGTTGCCACGGTTCTATCCTTAGAGATTTTTAAAAGTCAGGTGATTTTCAAGTCGAGCTGTTTGATCTAACTTTGAAGTTAGCTTTGCTTTGAGCTGGAGGTTGGACCAGATGACACAGAGTTCTCTTTTTATCAAAAGTATTCTATGATTCTGTGACCTAGCATTTAAAAATCACAAGCACAAAACCTATGTTTCCAGGCACAGGAATTACAGGGCTTTGTCCAGGATTCATCAAACTCAAACTTTGTATTTTGAGGCTCTGTATAGTTATTGCAGTCATCCTGGGTATCAAACATTCACTGCAAAAACATGGCTATGCTGCTTCCCACATGCTTTGCCAGCATTACTGTTAGAGCTGAGCCAGTAGATTCTGTTTCATGAGCATGTTCCTCAACCACTCCAGGGTAAAGCCCACTACATTAATTTTATAGCTAGGCAAGCAGCTTAAAGAGAGACCTCAAGGCTAAGACAGTGCTATGTTTTGGCACAAACAAAGCTGAGTCATGCAGGGGGTTTTTTGGAGCTACTCCTATCACAAGGCTCATCTTTTTAATCTCACAGAAACTGAAAGCAAATCATGCCAATGAATAGCAGCAGTGTGTGTTATTTCCAGTCCCTTTCTGAATAAGAATCTTTCCCATCTTTGCAGTAAGAGTCAGGGAAGCAGGCCCTAATTCAGGAACAGTACAAATATCCAGGTGCGATTACTAACTTCATATTCCCAGCTCTTCAGCCGCAGAGCAGCACTGGCAGACTTGACAACAAGGAATTTCTTAAGGCTGAAAACACTTTGCCCAGGACGAGCTCACTCTTATCTAGTAAATGATTTGGGAATGGTTGTCTGAAACCAGAGAAGAAAAGCAACACTTTAGTTGTGTTGTCATGGTGAGTTATTCATTCAAGAAGTCTGTGTTTTTCAGCTCCCCTATTCCCACCTCCATGCTAGAAGATGTATTTCATGTTACCAAACTTTTTAATTAAATGTCCTTATTTTTCACTATTGTTTTAGCATGGGAGAAAAAAAACCCAAACCAAGTTAAAAAACAAGCAGAAGGTAAGCTCTTTTAATCTTCCTAGTGCCCTGGGAATCACACAACAGTCCAAACTCCTCAGAGCGAAGTATCAGTTATTTTCCAGTATGTGATACAATCCACATGCCAGGCCTTGAAAATTCCATTTGCTTACTTGCCTCTAACAAGGGAAGCTGCTTTTCTTGGTGAGCTACGAAGAGGAGGAAACCTCATTATACGAATACCAAGCTTTTATTTAGCATAGCCATGCAAAAGACCTCCTGTGCAAAGCTGAATTCACAACGGCAGCTGAGATAATACCATTCTCCCACCCAACCTGCAGGCAGCCTACTCCAAGGCCACTGCTCACATCTTTATGAATCAATAGCAAAGAAAGCCCTGATGCAGTCAGCGATGCTTTCATTCTCTGAGCAGAGTTTTAAACAAAGCAAGCCCCTGAAACTTGCCACACCAAACAAGATACACAAAGCAGTGAAGCTGGAAAAAAGGGCACACAAACTCAGAAATCTCATGGCTCTGAAAATATGAAAGGAAAAAAAAAAAGCTAGAGGAAAATTTCACCTGTTTGGTATCAGGGAAGGCTTCAATATCAAACACCAACGTCAAAAGCAAAACTGTGATTTTAGCATCCTCCAGCTGCTCTGTAAGGACGTGCTTCTTCCCAAAGTGAAAAGCTTAACATAATCGTGGTAAGTCCTTTATTACCCACTTATTAGGTTACCAGATATTTGCTGAAATTTTCCCATTTCCCCAACTTAAGCCCACCCAACAGAGGCGCAATTTCAATTATCTACCAGATGCTAACTCCAATGTAAGAGATCACCTTTCTAAGCTATTCTGCCTGACAAGCCAAAATTTGTCTCCTCAGGATCTCGTGTAGTGTTTATCCTGGATTAGCTCTGGTCAGCTGAGCTGGAGACCTCCACAGACACCAGTTAATAACGAGCCGTTATCCCAGTCCTCAACCACTTCCAGCCACTGCCAGTAAGAAGGAAACTCAGAGTCACTGCCTGCCGGTCTGAATGACCCCAACCTTTCGCAATGCTTGCCCATGTGATGAGGAAGGCTTAGAATAATAGAAATACAGAAAGGTTTGGGTTCAAAGGGGCCATAAGGATCATCCAGTTCCACCCCCTGCCATGGGCAGGGACACTTCCCACTGGATCGGGGTGCTCAAAGCCCCGTCCAACCTGGCCTGGAGCACCAAGGGGGCAGCCACCACTCCTCTGGGCAACCTGTGCTGGTGCCTCACCACTTATACTGAAAGATTTCTTTTTTATATGTAATCTAAATCTCCCCTCTTTCAGCTTAAAGCCATTACCCTTACATTACATGCTCTTCTCTAAAGCCCCTCCCCAGCTTTCCTAGAGCCCCTTTCAGTACTGTGAGGCTGCTCTAGGGTCTCCTCAGAGCCTTCTCTTCTCCAGGCTGAACCAACCCCAACTCTCCCAGCCTGGCCTTGGATGGAAGGGGCTCCAAGCTCTCTGAAGAAACGCCAGCCTTTCTTTCTCAGAAGCTTCCAAGAGAGGAGAGGGCGAGGCAAGAGAGGAGAAGGCAGAAGGGGGCGAGGCAGGAGAAGAGAGGGCAAGGCACGAGAGGGCGGGGCAGCCCGGCCAGGGCCCGCTCCCCGGCCCGGCGGAGCCCCCCGCCCGCCCCGAGCCCGCGACCCGCAGGCTCTGTCCCCGCGCGGGCAGGACTCGGCCCCGCCGCCCCTACCTTCAGGCTGACGGCGGGCAGCTCCATGGCGGCCGCCGCTGCCTCACGTGGGGCTGGGCCGGGCCCGGGGGAGGCGGGAGGAGCCGGGACACCGCCCCGCCGGGGCACGGAACCGGGATGTTTCGGGTGGGGAGGGCCCCGCAGGGACCGTCGGGGGCCGCTCCTGTCCCTGCACAGGGCAGTGCCGACGCTCACACCGTGTCTGAGGGAGTTGGCCAAAGGCTTCTTGCCACGCTTGGAGACATCTTCCCTGGGGAGCTGTGCCAGTGCTCCATCCCCCTCTGGGGGAGAACCTTTTCCTAATATAGAATCATAGAATGGTTTGGTTGGAAAAGGCCTTTGAGACCATCGAGTCCAACTGAACCTGCGCACGACTAAACCAGACCCCTGAGCACCTCCTCTACCCGTCTGTTAAACATTTCCAGGGATGGAGACGCCACCACTGCCCTGGGAGCCTCTGCCAGTGCTTCACCATTCTTTCAGTGAAGAAATGTTTCCTGATTATCTGAACTAAACCTCCCCTGGTGCAACTTGAGGCCATTTCCTCTCATCTTGTCACTTGTTACTTGGGAGAAGAGCCCAGCTCGCACCTCACCACAACCTCCTTTCAGGCAGTTGTAGACAGGGATGAGGTCTCCCCTCAGCCTCCCCTGGCACATCCTCCTGCCATTCCCTCAGGTGCAGAGAGAAGAGATCAGCGCCTGCTCCTCCTCCTCCCCTCATGAAGAGTCTGAGATTTAGCAGCTTTCTGGAAGAAAACTTGTATGCACACATCAGTACTGTGGCAAAAAGGTGAGGAGTAGCAAAGTGACTCTTGATAAACCTGAATATAAAAGCAATTGCAAGGCACTAGCTGTGCTTGGCTGCATCGTACGATAACCGAGTTGGGTTCGGGTCAGTCTTTGAGTCTGAGTCTCCAGCGATGGAGCTGGAATGGCTGACAGGTACTTGGTTGCTTCCTTTGGCCTGAGATTTTTCCCTGGTACTAGGTGACTGGACTCTTTCTTTGCCTAAAAGCCTCGTAGAAACCATGAGTTTGCCAAATCTCATTCTGAAAGCAAGCTTTTTAAAGCTAGGGAAGTTGATAAGTGACCAGCACAACCCCACACAGTTCAGCTGTAACTTACCCTTTCCTGTGCAGTTTGCAATAGTGGTCTTCTCTTGGAGTGTGGCAAATGAACTAACAGAATCAAGAAGTCAGGATGACCCCTCTTGAACCCTCCCTTCCTTGCCCAATGTATATTTTACCTGTACCTGTAAGACTACAAGGTTTTATTGGGTCAGTTGCTTTCTTGTCATCATTTATTCTTACAGAAAAATGGGGACTCTGTGGAATAAGCAAGGAGTCAGAAGTTCATTGCAGAAGCTGAATGTGGAAATGCATGAGTCATTCTTCAATCTTACTTCTAGTTCAAGCAGTGCAGTGCAAGGTTATGCATGAGAATTGTGTAGTGCCCAACCTACACCCAAATATTCTCAAACCAGCTACAAATGTAGCCCTGTCTGTCCTGTCCTTCATTGCACCCTGAGTGCTATTGACTACTAATATGCAGCACACCTGAAGATTTCCCAAGGCAAAATATTAAATGCCAAAATGAAACGTCCTAGAAAATGCTAACCAAATAAAGCAGCAGAACAAAACTGACTGGCTGCATAGCTCACAAGAGCAGTAAAATAAAAAAAGGCTGCAAAATTCCCCCCAGGAATCTCAGAATGTACCACTTCACCAGACAAAAGATTGAAATATAACTCATCTATTGCCACATCCCACATCAGCTGTGACTTCATTTCCATTTCTGTATCTTGAAGGGAAGCCCTGCCTCTATTCACATGGCATCAAATGGGGTCAGTGCTAGTGGTCCTAGTGATGTCAAGTCCTGCATTTTACCTTAAATGACAAAAAGAAGATGTGACACCTGGGGTGTAGGGAGGAAGGTAAAGAGAGAGTTTGAATAGCCATGTTAGTGGCTCAGTGTTTGGGTGCCAAGTGCAATAGGGATGCCCTCCCACCAGGATTGGTATCTATCAAAGGAGAACTGTTTGTCATAAAGACAAATTCCACTGTCCCAGTTAAAGTATAAGCACTGTTTAGATGCAGCAGTATGTGGGCGTCTTTGCTCTTTTCAGCTTTCTCACTCAATCTGAGTGAGACAGAGTCTAATTATCATTTATGCAGTATGAGCCATAATTTGGATTGATGTGCCTGCTGTTTAATGCAAAGCATTCGTTTCCCCTTGTACAATAAAAGCACTTTACTTCATTTTCTTCATCAATGTATCATGCAATTAATTCAGCCCTGCTTATTATATCCTGGGCTTGCATGTCACGGACCCAGGGGACCTAGAAATGTCTTAATGATCTCCTGGATATGAAAACAATGAGAGCTATGATAGACATTATGCATTTGCACGTCTCTCACACCTATCTGATCTGGGGATTGGTTGTTTTTTTATCTCAGCTTTGCTTTGCTTGTACCTTGTAAATTGCCTCTCTGTGTAACCTGCTGTCTCTGTTCCCTTCCCTAGGCTGGATAACTCAAAGCAAGATAAACATGGTGAGAAAGATAAGCAGCAAGTTAAAGAAGACCTGCAGGGAGAAGCAGATGACCCAGGAGACTAGAAACAGGATGTGGATATTTTCCTGACTGGAAGACTGGTCCAGGTGAGTTCAGCACACTGCAACTAATATCCAGCAAGAGGCTGCTTTATGTCTTGTGGTACATCTTGTGCAGTCTGAGTTAAAACCTAATACACAGGTTCCTCCTTTCCACACAACATAGAGGTGAGGCTAATAAGGCAGAATTTCTTTCCTTTGCGTTTTCAGGACACTGTACCCTTGGTGGGTAAGGTGATAGCAATTCTGCAGGGAAGTAGAGGAGCTAATACAATTGTTCTGCTCTCCTTACCTGGCACCTGGGGATGGAGACAAGCTCACCCGTCATAGTTCTGTCCTTCTTGTCCCTCACTTGGGGTTGAGTCTGAAGGTACCTACGGAGTACAGCTGACACCGCTGTCTTTAAGTTGTGCCTCTGGCTGTGGAGCTAAGACCAATGAAGGCATCAGCTTGGCACAAATACATATATTATCAAAGCGTTTCTGAATAAACAGTGAGGAGGGGCATAGAGAACCTGTCCTGGTTCTACGACTCCCTATAAAATCCCAATGGGAAATCAGCAAGCAGAAACACATTTGGATTGGAGGGGCATTTTGTAATGCAGGGGGGGAGTCTCCTCCTGCAACTTCACTGCAAAACAGTCTATGGCAAGATGATCCAGGGAGAGGAGAGGGTGACATTATTGGGGTATCTTGACAAGCACACTTAAAGTCCTTTCCAATCTCAGAAATAAAGAGCTGCTTCTCTCTGTTTTTATAAAATCTAACTATCTAACTAGAGCTACGACGTATAATTGATATGCTACTCTTCAAGATTCACCGGCACTCTAGAAAATAAACTGGCATACCAGAAATGGGTATATTTGGTACATATGATCACTCAGAACATTCCAAGAAAACAATGGCCCTCATTTTTTTCCAGTAAAAAATGTGAAAGCGAAGTTTTTTCTAGGCTGTATGTAGCAGAGAGTGACTGCCATGGACTTGAACAATTTAGTATAACATGGGTTTGGAATTGAAGCACTTTCACACACTGTGGATTGACAACAGGGTAATTACTGGGGGGGGAGGGGAAGGGAGGAGAGAGGGTTTCAATAAAACACCCCCAAGCTAAAAAGAATGCACACTATTACAGACCTGAGACAATAATTCCCAAGTGTTTTAATTTGTGCTTCCACTCCTTGTCTCCCTTGCAGTCATCATTTTGGCAACTGCCAGCAACATCCCCAAGATTCAACAGCATTCGCAGAGCAGGCAGCTGCGGAGATGATTATGTCAAATCAGCACGCTGTTCCCTCTTTTCCATGTCTAATGATTCTCACCCTTGGTGAAGTGGTTTAAAATGATGCATACCCCTTGGACTCATTGTGAGGCTGCAAACAGCAGTAGCTGTAGAGCAGGAGTTTGGGTGGGACTCTGTCACTCACCTTGCTTGCTTGCATGCCCTGCAATTAACTTTAAAAATGATTCCACAGAGCCCTGCTATGGCTGGCTTGCGCCTGATCCAAAGTCCTTTCAAGACAATAGAAGATCTTGCAAAAGCTCAGGCTTAAGCTCTCTGGAGGCAGCTGAGGCGAAGTGAGCTTGTGTGAATCCTTAATCTGAGTTTCTCAAACAATCAGTTGAGAAGAACGTATAATTCAAGACTTGCTTGACATGTGTCTCCCTCTCTCTTGTTCAGACCTAATGCCTCCAAAAGCAGAACTGTCACCGACAATGTTGAGACTGGGAGATACTGGGAAGGAAGGGGAAAGTTGCTAAATGTGACCCAGTGATACTATTGCTCTGCAGCTGCTGTCATGCCCTTGAGAGGCACTAAAAAAGCTTTGCTGCTCTCAGAAGTGGGTTGAACTTGTACAAATGTTCCCCTAGGGTTCTATATCACAAGCTAGTTTTGCATTCCACACCTTGGCATGTTATTTACTCAACAGCTTTCCTTTGCACTGCAATTGCAAAGGCAGTAGTTGATCTGGCTGATATATAAATTGGGTTGCCTGATGCTCTTCACACTGCTGTGGCTGTGCAGCATGTGCTGTGCCACTGCTCACCCTTTCTGCTTCACCTCTCTAACATCACAGTTTGATTCACAAAGAATGAGTCTCAGTCACGGGCTCTCTTTCTGCAACTCCAATGTGAGCAATCAATCCAATAATCCTGTGACTTGATTTATAATAATTAACTCAATTTTCACTGTCCTTAGACACTTAACTAATCCCACCAATTAAGAATCATCTGTTCTTTATGTTCAGAGTTAATAGCAGACCAAAAGCTGAAAAAGCAAGAGCTGAAGCAGCAAGTCTCCTATTGCAGTCTAAAAGCTCTGGCTTAAAATTCAAGTGTGCTTCGACTTCAAATGATTTACAACACAGTCTTGCCCAAAACACTGCCTAGGCTCCTGCAATGATTCTGTATGTAGTGTATAGGGCAATGAATACCTGTATGACTGAGGATACAGACCCCTGTAAGATTTCCTGCTTTCTTTCAATTGTGCTGTTCCAACACAGATCTTGGCTCCTATATTGGAAAGCAGCGTGATATCAAAGCCTGCCTTTGATAATGGCTGCGCATGTGGTTCTCATCGGTGCCACACAGACCAGGGTTTGAGAGCTCTGTCTGTAATTGACAGATCAATTAAGGCATTTTTGCCTTTATGCTTCCACTGACAATAGCACTGGCAGCACCACCCACTATTCTGCATCTGGGCTGAGGGAGGGGCTGCATTTCTCTCCCTGGGTTAACAAATTGCATTCTTGCTGCTGTGGCATAGAGCTCAAGCCAAACCATCTTCCTTTACTCCAGCCTTTTGGGCTAAGACTGCAGTGCTGTAAGCAGAAATCTAAATAGCTACATCTAACCGAGTGGCAGGTTTTGCCTAAATGCTCCTTTACAAATTCCTCCTTTAATATATATCCTAGCAGTGCAGGTCTATGCGAGTCAGAACTAATATCGTATTCACAGCATATCTCTGTAGTTATGACTGGGCACTCATCATATTAGAGGCATAAACTATTATGCTTGAAGCATTTGAGTGCATACACAATGCAGAGTGACACTACAACAGAAACAGGAATGCAAAACAGAGATTCGCCTACCTAAATGGAACACAGTGGGGTTCAGGGAAGCAGCGTAAAGAGAATTCTGACCCCAGCACCAGGATTAATATTTCTATTCCTACAAAAAGTGCCATACATCTCTATATTCTTGAATATAAAAGAACTTCAGAGCAGTTTCCCACTAGAAGCCAGGGTATTGGAGTGTTTGTAGAAAAGAACATCTTTACCAACTAAAACTACTCCTGTTTAACATAGGTAGCCTGTGATGCTGTGATAACAGTGAAGTCAGTAACTAAGTAGTAACATAAAGAAGTTTTAAACATCTGGATGGCTACACCAGGAAGAAACTGACTGTTAGCTGCAATTTGAGTGAGGATACAGGGAACCTTGGGTCCACAATTTGGGTGGAGAAATTTTTCTACCAAGTGGCACCATTGCTCTGTGTGATTACCTGAAGCCATCAGGGCTACCTGCTGGCCAGTTTTCTTACAGGCCTTTCTGGCTTCTGCTATATCTTTAGGTGCAGTCAAAGAAGCAGAAGAGTTGCACAAAGGATATCTATCATATCTTTATTTACATATCATGGAAACACACATGCAACGTCACAGGATTTACTACAACGGAACAGCCTGTCCCTATCTCCTGTTACCAAAAACTTGATTTCTGGCTCACTAGGAAAACTATCACTTCCCCAGAAAGCTCCTAAAAATAACCATTAAAAATAACAGACTTGGCAGGTTAACTAAATGAGTGAGAGCTGCAGGCTGGGATGTCTTGCCACATATCCTTGTAGAAACCAGGTGGTTCTCAGGGAGGGAGGAAGGCAGGAGTGGGACAGGATGGTTTCAAAGATGACAGGTAGGAAATAGCAGTGTGTAACAGCTAGGGAATATCTGTCTGTAACAATGAACAAGGGAGAGAGCAAGAGCTCTGTCAGAGGCTCCTCTTTCACCTAAATAGCCAGCTTCTTGCTATCTGTTTCCCATTTTTGACTCCACATGGAGGCTACAAGCTTCCTATTCTCTAGGAACCTCTGATCCTTAAGGAGGATCTACCTTTTTTCCCCAAGCAATAGTTAAAGGGTAAATTTTAAGCTCATATCCCCTTTGACCTGTAGGATCTTTCATACCTTGCCTCTGTTGAGAGAAGGAAACGAAACTGCAGAGCCTGCTCCTGCCAGGACCATCAAAACTGTAATCATGACCATCTCTTACTAACGATGAGAGGGGGACCCGGCTCAATGGCAGGAATGTACCGAGGGAAAGGAGGGGGAATGCAATCTGGTATGGAAAAGACTGACACCATTCTATTTAGAATTAACATGAGCTTCAGTCTTGCTGGAACCTGGCACATTCAAAGCCTGCAGCTTCAGTCATTTGCTTAACTTTTTCCTCTAATTCCCATTGCTAGGTATAAACAGTTTGGCCGTACCTCCTGACCATCTGAGAAGGAGCCCTAACCTTCCTAAACATTAATGAATGATCCCTGCTCTCCATTGACTGATTCAGGCTCCACGCAGCGCCCTTTCCTCCGGGTCACTCTTCGGTTCCGGTGGAATTTGGCATAACAGCGTAGCCCTATGGAAAAGAACGGCAGAAGTGAGCAGGAGGGACCAGGGCTCACCACAGCAGTAACATCAAACAATTCACTCTCGGCCTCAGTTCATGACAGAACCTGCTGCAGTGGGGACAGTCCTGGGCTGTGTCAAATGAAGTGGCAGAGAAATGCTTCACATATTCTGGGCCCTGCTATTCTGTTTGGCCTATTGTTTTGGTTTGGGATTCACTGGCTCACAGGCAGAAGGTTCCACTGGCTTCTGGAAATGCCAATGAATTATCCGGATTGTTTCCAGTGATTTTATGGAAGCCCTGCTTGGTTTCCCCCTATTACTCCCCATTACTGTCTAAATGATCTCTCCATTGGGAAATTACTATAGACGTAATGTGCTGCAGCAATGGCTAGGGAGCTCCCCTCGCTATTTATTTCCCTGAAGCTTCAGGAGAGGGGGGAAGCGACTTTGAAGCATTATTACTGGGAGGTCTGATCCAAAGCTCACTGCTGATTTTCAGTTTCTATGTTTTGGATGCTCAAAGTGCAGGGTCTGAAGGATACAGCATTGATTAATACTAAGGGGGGGAAAAAGGCATTTTATTTGTAAAAAACATGAGTACATATCCCATGGCAGTGGCAGGCAATGGGAGCCTCTGGTCAGGGTAAATTATTGGTTTCTGGCACCAATAGATTTATCTTTTGGTGCCTATTATTTGACTTTGTTACACCAGAACATGTAGCTAGTTGGGCCAGACTGGGTACAGCCTATGTGTAAATAATTCTCAAGAAAGCCCTGATTTTTGGTAGCCCAGGATTTGGTTATTCGGGTTGGCAGAGGCTGATTTGATCATCCCAGAAAGTGCAACTCTTTTTACTTACAGAACAGGCAGCAGACAGCAACAGTGCCAGCACCCCCAGAGTTGAGGAGGCTGAGAATGTACAGCTTTTATAATGAGGCAGCCCATAAACTGTCCTTGAGTACTTGTGCACGTGAGACCCAGCCGATGTTGCAGGTCACTGAGCAGCCTTTTGGAGTGCATGTCCCTGGGCAATGGTGAGACTGGCCACCTTGAAGCTGGGTTTCTGCCCCTCATTACTAATTTCCCCAGGGCAGTCTAGCCTCCCAGAAGGAGAGTACACAAGATCAGAGCTCTACTCTTATCTAAGCATCTTGTCTATCTTATCTGGACCCTGCATCTCTGGGGATCTTTTTAATGCTACAGAGGATGCACATTTGGCATCAACTTATAACTAGCTTAACTATAAAGCAGGGCCAGGGGCAGCCCTCGTTAGGCTTGCAGGAACAATTTTCTAGGCTAATGTATCAGAACACATCCCTGATGAGGACCTTCAAGTGTTTTATGACACACACAAGGCGAAGACTGTCATTTAACATTGGAACTCCAGGACAGCAGTCTGTTTAACCTGTTTAAAAAGCAGGTGAATGACCTGGTCAAAGTCACAGGGTACCTAACACAGGTCACAATATTTAACACCAGAATTTTGTTCTGTCAGACAAGACCCGGTGCCTGGAGCTGATCTTGAACATGTTTAGACTAGAAAAGTGCCTTTCAACACCTTCATAACACAACTGTATATTAAGGGCTGCTATGGATTCTTTAGAAATAGTTTTAAGAAACAAAAGTCTGTGTCCTGCCCACACCCACTGAATTGCAACAGGTTCGGTTGAAATATTATGCACAAAGTCATGTAAAACAAGGACAGTAATCTGTTTTTATAACCTGTTTTACTTGAAAGCACCATTGAAGTGGTAATATATCGTGGCTTCTTCTGTTAGGCTTGCAGATACCGGGATTTTTGTTTTCAAGAGGGAAAGCAAGATATCCTAGCTGATTCAACGGTCACACTGTGAGTCAGTGGCAGGGAAAAGCTAAAAGCAGCAGAGCTTGGCTCCTATTTTCACATGCAAACCACTATTCCAAGTCAACGCAGCCAAATACAAAGCCAGCTGGAGGAGGGAGAGCAAAAAGCTGAACTCACCTTCAGTGCACATACAGTCATCATAACATTTGTTGTTAAGGCCTCGGTTGTGTGGTTTGCAGATGTGTTCACGCAAGTCGCAGCAAGAGCCTGCAACAGAGGAACAGGGGTCAGCACAGCTCGTTTATCCCCTTGCCTTGCAGGGCTACTGTGTTAGCTCCATGGCACAGATATCATCTGTCCCCACAACACGCCTAGGGAGCCTCTGCCATTCCCTCTGCATACCACTTCCTATCAGTATTATGAATCAGGATACTTGTGTTAGAACCTGGGCTGGATTTCAATCTCATGTTTGGAGAAATTACTCTACCAAGCTGATCCTGACCTGGGAGGCAGTCAAGGTGATGATCACATGGTTCTCCTTCAGCTGTCACTGTTTCATTTCCGCTGTTGGGGCTCTTACTGCGGCGTTTTTCTACAGGAAAAAAAAAAAACAGATGCTGATAGAAAATTTCAGGCTAGTGTTTTTATTTTGGAGATGATATTGTTCCAGACTAAAAAGAGCCTCAAGATTTGAACTATAAACCGTCATAGTCTAACCTCTTCCCTATTTCTCAACCCTCTTTCCATCATTTTTCCTCTGCCCGCAAACTACGCATGTACTAATGTGCAGCAGCAATGGCTAGGGAGTTCCCCTTGCTATTTATTTCCCTGAAGCTTCAGGAGAGGAAGGAAACATTCTGAAACACGTTTTGTGACCACAAAACACAATCACCATTATGCTTTTTCTCTTTTCCCCCACCACTACAATCTCACATCCTTCAGCACATCTGTGAACATTAACCGTGGGACAAGTCTTATGGAATAACTTCTGAGAAAGAGGACAAGGAGATTTAGCACCTTTCTTTTTAGCAGATGGCCACATTTCTGGTTTGAGATCCTCATAATCTGTCCAGTCAAAGAGTGCCATATCTAGGGTGGGCATCACATCCCCTTCTTGCCTGAGACGAGCCTGCAAACCACAAGAAATCAAAGAAACAACAGATTACACCTCTGTAGTAACACTGAAGTATTTGCAAATTTTCCTGGTGCTTTTAGACCTTAAAAAGGCTTTATGATTTCCTCACTCCCCTCCCATCTTGTCCACTGGGGATTCTTTGCATCTCATTTTCAAAAGGGAAGAGCTTTCCCTTGTTGCAGCTGGAGCCAAGAGGGAAGTTTCCACTGCTTCTGTATGAGGACAAAAGGCACACAAGGAGCATTAGGAAATGCTGCCTTTCCAGCCAGGCACTCCTACTGCCTCTCTGGTTCTTGAAGTTGAATGAAGATGGGTAGCTAAGGGAAAGGTAGGATATGGAGGAGAAGCAACTAAAGGAACTGCTTATAAGAAAGAAGGTGTTTAGATATGTCCAAGAGAGAGCTGCTTTTGAGAGAGGGCTTTGGCGTTAAGCAAGCACTTACCTCTAACTGAAAAAAAAGAAAAGTAGACCTTAGCTGCAGGAGATTTCTGTCTGCATCAGAGGGCAGTGCAGTTCCCAGCTATCTCTTTACCTGTGACCGTGGTGACGTGGCTGGAAGAACAGGAGGCTCTTCTGTGGAAACAGCTAGTTCCAGTGCAGTGAAGAGAAGCATGGTGGGAGTCAGACTTGTAGCTTCCTCTGCCTGGAGGTTTTGAAACCGTTCTTCGAAGCTTTCAGGTTTCTTGTACAGGGAGCTTGGTCCAGCATCAGGAGTCTTTCCTGCAGAGGGCAACAAGTACAACAGCATTAGCTTTTGCATCCTTTTTCTCTGTGCATCATAGACTCAAGTCAAAGGAATTCAGGTTTCATCCAGTGTTCTACCACCCTGAGCTGCTGTAGACCAGGGTAAAACAAAGTCCTGTGCAATTAAAGTGATAGATCAAGTCCAGAGTATATACATCCTGGGTTTTACACACTTAAGTCATACATAATCACAGCTTCTTGAAGATATGTCTATGTCTTGCTTAAGCAGCAAAGATTTTGTCTTTTGATTTCAAGTACAAAACGTACCTGTTTAACCATTATTAAGCAAATGGATTATGCTGCTGCAAATACCTGCTTGACTTTAATAGTGGGTTATTTCATTTCAGTCAAGTCAGGACTTACCTAAATTGAAATAAGACTATCTTTGTAGCCTGATCCCTGCTTTTCCTAAGTATTAATTTAAATATAGAACTTAAGTTAAACCAAAGAAACAAGGCCTGTTTTGTAGTCTGCAAATATTAATTCAAACCTGCCTGGTTGCATCTTCTTCTATATTGCTTAACGCGAGTTGTTTAGTCAGTCCCCTGAGAAAACAACAGAGCTCTCCTTACTGATGCTGGAAGGACCTGGAACTCAGGAATACTGACACCCAGCTTGTCAAATAGCACAGATTGATACAAATTGTCTGGCTTTAATAGAACTGAAGATTTACCACACTGAGTATAGCATACCATACCACAGAGAAACACGCACTCACAACTTGACCTACAAAGGAAAGTAGTCCCAGTCAAAAACAAGCAACATTTTAAAGTAATTAGAGCAATTTCGCATACGCAAAATTTATATTTATTGGAGTTCAGCATAAATATAGAAGAATAGGAGTTCTGATGAGAAGAAACTGATCCCTAGGCGCAGTAGGGGTTTTGCATTATTCTAGTTATGGTCATGTTTCAAAGTCAGTGGAGAGATTGAGCGTAGTTTGGACATGTTTGTTCATAAGATGAACCATTTGCTAAAAAGGGAAAAAACCCCAAAGCAGGCCACCCCAAAACAACCCCTCAGGAACTGGGAACTCTGAGCTCCCCCTGTAAAGAAAACCAGGTCGTGTGCACAAAATCGCAGCCAGCAGTAAAAACCTCTGGTTCTGGAGTTTCCCTTTTTTCTTGTGCTTCTTTTGTTTGGCAGATTTCTCCCCAGAGCAGGCACACAGCCCACACCCTCCACACACCCATGTGGCTCAGCCACCACCACATCTTGCCCTCATGCAAGTGACAGTCATTTCAAGGGACCCAACAGCTTCAGCTTCTCTTGGA
Source organism: Neomorphus geoffroyi (assembly GCA_033558235.1). Lineage (NCBI taxonomy): Eukaryota > Metazoa > Chordata > Aves > Cuculiformes > Neomorphidae > Neomorphus > Neomorphus geoffroyi. The sequence goes on along the minus strand of JAUMJM010000029.1, from coordinate 5,332,020 downwards.
GCTCAAATACCTCTGTGGTGTTTCAGCCTGTCCCTGCGGCTGTGTCGCCGATGCTCTCGGTTCTGCTTCTTTCCTCTCTCAGACCCAGGGGACTGGTTCTCCCTCTCAGGATATGGGACCTCAAAACCCAGGAACACATCCTTATTCTGTTTCAGGGCTGCTGGCTGTCCCTCTGCTGCCAGCTCTTCCAAAGCAGGAGCTCCGCTACCCGCTCTGAGGGCCTCTTCCCCTGCTGGCCGCCCTCTAGAAGGCATGGCATGGACCCTCTCCTTGGCCGATCCATGCTTGTGGTGGTGCCCACTTCTGGGCTGCTGCAACCACATTTCTTGGTTTTGAAGATGGTTGTTGTTCTCTGGGACATTTTTAAGCTTTGTGGCGGGGTCCAGGGAGACTGCAAGACTGATGTCAGAAAGAACCAGTGCGCACAGGAAAAGGAAAGGAGGGAAGAAGGTGGAAGAAGTTGCCATAATCCTGGGTGCTCTGTCTCACCTGCAATTAAATAAAATACCACAACAACAAAGAAAAAATAAGCAACCAGCCTCTGGGAACTGTAAAGTCAAGCAAGATTCAGACCTAGGACACTTAGATGAGAACAGTTATGGTGTTCAAAGCTGGAAGCAAGTTTTTCCCTCCTTGGTTCCCTCCTCCTCTCCCAGCCCTGGTGACAGCAGCTGAGACACACGTGCAGGGCCGGCAGGGCTGAGAGGTCCCAGTTTCATGTGCAAATGAGGGCCATCAATCAGTAGGACATTTCCCTTTGATTCCTCCCTGGCCCAGTACCCTCCCATTCACAGCCACCAGCTGAGGGGCTGGGGAGGCTGACTCCTGCCGGCCACAGCTCCCAGCCGCCTGCACAGCACCAGCTGGGGCAGTTTGCTGCCAGCCTGGCATCCTGGGCCTGGCTGGCACTGGCCACTCTTCACAGCTGGTTTCCTTGCAATGAAGATGTCAAGATGAACAGAACTGGAGGCAGATGGTGGCCTCGCAGGACCAGCAACAGCCCTGAGCAGCTCAAGATAGAGACACATGCACAGTCATACTGCTCCAGGGTGGCTCAAACTGGTCAAGGGAAGGAAAAACACTGGGAATTTTGTGCTGATACCTCACAGAGAAGCAAATCTGCTGTCAGCAGTCTGCTTGTGTAAAGATCAAGGGCAGGGAGGCAGACTGAGTTTTCTCTAGTTTTTTTCCACTTTCCCTCCTTGACCCTGCACAGGTCACTTCACCCCATCAGGTGAGGCTGTCACTGGGAAGGTGATTTAAGTCCAAAGAACACTGAGATTGAGTCCCTTAGCACAATGGCTCCAGATTAATCTCATTCATTCTGCTTCACTGTAGTATTTTTGAGGGTGTTCCTTCATTTTTGCGTTTGTATTAAAAGACATGGCTTTGGATACTGCACAAGTTAGACCCTTCTTCAATGAGGTCATTCTCCTCTGTCCTTTCTCGCTAAAGGAGGATTTGAAGCATTTCCAGTGCAGCCTTTCACTTTGGCGTAGCTTTATCAAACTGCCCCTCTCAATCTGGGCAGCGCGAAGGCATGCTTAAAGCCAGAGTTCCCTGTGACACTGTCAGAAAACCAAGCCTATGCCTACACTTGAGAAATCTTTCACAAAATTACAGCCACAGCCCTTCACTCAGCCTCCTCCCCATCTTTCCTGCAGCCCAGCCCTTGTTGCACCTGATTTCCATCTGTCTGTTCACCAGGTGAACCTCTTTGCTGCATAATTACATTGGCTTGTACTCCCTGCTCCAGGTGCTTTGCTGTTTGACCACCCATTGTCACCTGTGAAGGGCAGCAGGGAACGTCCTTTGAGGCCAATCTCTGTGCCTTTTTGTGGAGCTGACAGGAGACACCCTAAGAACAGCCTCAGCTCTTCCTTTCCTCTTTTCTTTCAACCTATGAGACAGATGTGAAATGTTTTGAGTCAGCAAAACCTCTGCCATCATAGCAGCCCCAGCCTCATAGAGCATCTGGGGAGTTTAGAGGTAGATGTCTTCATCCTCTTAACTGAAAACCCTGCTCACTCATTCACCAGCAGATTCTGCCTTTCCAAGATTCATCTCTGTTATTGCTCAGAGCCTGGGAGCACATTTTCAGTCCAGACCTCCCCTGGAGAGTCAGGCACCACAGGGGCCTTCTCTTTAATGCAGAGTCTGAAAAGCAGGTCTTTCTACTGGCCACAAAGGACAACAAACTGCTACTTGAGCACCAATTTAGGAGGTGCTGGGTAGTTCATTTGCTGAAGGCGTAACATTATGAAATAGTATTTTATTGGCAGCTACCTGGAACAAAGGAAACCCAGACTGACAGCTAAATCTATTAACAAAGCACTCGAAGTCCCCCTTCAAAACCAATCGAACAAATAGCAACCAAGCAAAACCCAAGCTCTGCATACACTGTCTTTGTTTTTATCCTAGGATTTTCACTTTAAGAACCAGAGCAAACCAGCCAGATCAAGGCATCACTCAGAACAACTCAAAGAGCTAGGAACAGCATCTTACCTTTTCATCCATAGGCCAGATGCCAAGAGGAGAGAACAAGTGCAAAGAGAATGCGAGGCAGGTGTCTCCAATCTCACTCATGCAGGCATGGGGCCCTTTGATGGTGAACCTGACAGGCACATTAGCTGCAGACTCTGGTTTTCAGCAGGAGCTAGAAAGCAGCTAAATGCTGCAGAGCAGTTGAACAAAAGGTCTGCTTCAAAGTGTAGGGGGCATTTATTTAAACTGTCCAGCTGTGTTGCTGGTATGACACAGGATGAAAGTGCAGCTGGAGCACATGGGTTGCCTCATCTCCGCACTGGCCTCAGGGCAGGCTAACATGCTGTGTTACTGCATCACTGGGAATTCTGCATTAATAATGCAGATAAATACCTGTACTGCACTGTTGTTAGGGGAGATCTGAGCTGCTTGCCAAACCAAAACAGGGCATGGACAAGTGTGGGTAACTTGGGTTAATGCAATACTGCAGTGCTAGAGGCACACAAGTCCCAGCCTTCTCTGAGCCACTTGTTTCCATGCCCTGATCTGTCTTTAATATCAGAAACCTCTTCCCACCTCCTTTATTTTTCTTACTGAAGCCATAAATTCCAAAAGGCAGTTAGATAACACAACAGAATCCCTAGTTCTCACTGCTCAGTTTTTTCAACATCTGAGCACCAAAGTAAACTTCATGCTTTCCTGTGTCAGGACCACAATCCACAAAAGAAGACCATGCTGGTCCTGGGCTTGTTGAGGTAGGCAACAACAATGTTCTCACCCTGCTACTGCACCTTTTCTGCAAGGGTCAAATTCTGCTCTGAGACACCTGTCCAGCAGAAAGAAATCTGGCCTTGTAAGGAGGTGTCTTTCCTAAATTGCTCTAAACCAAACACACATGCTACAACATGTCCAGAACTCACCCTCTTCTCAGAGTTCACACATTAATAAGGGAAATAATAGCTGAAGTACCTGCTAAGAGAAGCTACCCTTGTAGTTCTTCACAACACCAGACCTACATCCTCCTTACTCCACCCAGTCCCTTGTGCTTCCTTTATGCACCCTCGGGATTACGAGCCACCTGCCTCTTGAGGCAGCAAATCTGCCTAACAAGAAAATGTGTGAAGTGGAGATAAGGCCTTAGAGCTACCCAGGGTGCAGCTGAGGGCTTATGAGTGAGTTGCAGTGCTGTCTCTCAGCTACTATTTCTGATCCATTTTGGGTTAGTGGTGGATGGTCACAATCCTGTACAAGAAATTAGGTGGGTTTTGCATCTTGGGTAACTTTTCCCCATAGGCAGTCTCTTTCTCTGGACTCACTGATACAATTGCTATTACTCTGCTCTCTGCTTGTCTGCAAGGCAGTCGTGGACTAAGTAGGTACACAAAAACTCAGGTGTGTTTCCCCCTAAAAATAGAGTTATGTCACCTTGGCTCTGAAACACGTTCTGAAACTGCTCCTGCTGCATGTTTTGCATATGGCAAAGCAAGAACATCCAATCATCAATGTTCATTCACATATCTCACTTAAAATACGATACCTGACAGTCCTCGCATTAACTTTTCACATATGTTCTTCATGTCATAGCCAAGAGGAACAAATCTCTTGAACTAGGAAACAGAGAATAACAAGATCCTTTATCACCCCAGACCACAAACGATGCAGTTTTTATGCTCAAGGGCTGAACGAAGCTAGACTGAAGCACGTATGCTGGGCCAGATTTCTTTTTGGCTCCGATAAGCTCAGACTTTGGCAGGAGCTCGTAAAGATTTCCTGGACCGCAGACAATCCCAAGCTGCAGCAATAGACAAACTGTACGTGTGTCTACATGGTTGTGCGTGTGTGCATGTGTGGCAGGAGTGACAGACAATAAACCCAGCTATGTGTGCCAGGCTCCCCGTAAATAAGAAGCCATAGGGTGATGGATGGGGCTTGGGAAGGCCTGGAGCAGAATGGACAGGGTAGGCTCTATGGTAGCCGACATGCAGAGAGCTGGCTGGAGCCAGGAGGATGGCATTGTGCAGATAAATGAGATTTCACTTCCCTGCTGGGTCTCTTTCCATCTGTTTTTCTGTTTCTGGAGGCAAATGCTGCAAAGCTTCATAAACAATCTGCCAAGAGACCTTCCCATTTCAAAGGGCTCTCTCCCAGCTTTCTAGGGTCCCCAAAAGCAGACAGGTAATCTTATATACACCCTTTTCTTTACCTCCCTGGGGGCAAAAGTAATAACACTTTTCTTCTCTCCAAAATTTCTTGCACACTCACTTTGTAAAGAATTTTTTTTGCTGCTGGCTCAGACATCCTTGGGACAAGAGAGCAGCAGAGTTCCCTGCTCAGTCTCCAGTCCTTTTGGGTCCCTCTTCAGAGCTGCCCTCCTTTCTTAGGTTTCTTGTATCCATTGTCACCTTTCCTCCCTACCTTGCCTTTCTTATTTATCTGACTCCACAGTTTCCTTGTCCCTCGTGGCCCTGTTTGGTGTGAGAGATTTCCTCTCTGCAGATATTTAGGCCAGGGTACTTGAGTCCTGCCAGCACCCTTTGGAATATCAGTTTTCCTTTGCCAGTGTTATTTTCTCTCACTTTCTGCTGTCACCAAAGGGGACTCCACTTTAGAAAGGGCCAAATTCACTAATACACGACTCGCACTAGTGGCACAAGAGACAAGACACAGAGATTCAGGCTTACAGGGGGGCTGAGCAGTAGCTGTAGCCTCCGCAAAGCATCTCTTCAGGGCAACTCATATCCAGTGACTCATTCAACATTAGTTAAAGGGTTGGAACTGGGACTCTGGTTTTGCTGACCCAGTGGCCCAGACAATCCCTTCCCCTCACTGATCAGCTCTGCCCTCCTAACTACAGAGAACAGAAATGGCTTCTTCACACAGGAAAGACCCTCTCCTGCAGCCTAGACTCACGAGTAAGCTTGCAGTTTTGTACTTGTCACTAAGTCACTGCTGAGCTCCAGCACCTTGGCTCTGATGAACACTGGACACCTTGCAAATCATTCCAGTCACTACGTGCCTCTCACTTTCAGCCACATCCATGCCACCCTTTCTCCTGAGCCTACCCTAACGTGCACAGAGAGCTTCACTGCTCTCAGCATCAGCGCACGAGCAGGGAGGGTGCAGCACTGACGTCCTCCGGGGACAGCAAGGCGCTGTATTGAAGTGGAAGAGGGGCACATGAATGAATATGCAGTACCCTCTGCTCTGCTTCCCTCTGGGACTTCACGGAGTGGCTGACACAGCCATCATAAGCGACCTGCTATCAAACAGAGCCTCCCCTACCCAATAATGAGATTAAAATAGCAATGAGTTTGAGATTAGCATCCGAGATATAGTCGCTTGCTGTCAGCACAGCAGAGAAGACTCTCCAGTTTAATGCACAATGCCCAGTGACAAATGAGACACAATCAATAGCAAAGGTCATTGCTCACCCAGCTGGAAAGCACTCGCCAGAGTGACAGGGAAGAAGGGGGGCAGATTTGGCTCAGTCTGCGCTGGGGGGAGAGGTAGATGTGTCCCGACTGGCAGGACAGTTAGGCTGTGCTTTCAACATTTTTCCTTGCAAGTCATTCTCACTTTGAAACAAAACATGTAGGATTAATGCCTCCTTCTGCAAGGGAGAGGAGATGGGAATATGAAACCATTTCCATTAAACCCTCTGGTTGATGGAAGACTTCAGGTGTGAATTGGATAAATGTCACTTAAATCCTACGTGATGAATTACTAGCTGTAATAAGCCATTAACTGATGCCAAATTGATTTAATTCAGAAATGAGATCTCACTTTTGTCAACAGAGGAAGAGCAGAGAATAACCCGAGGGGACTCAGGGGCTCGGTGCACGGCAGAGTGCAGCTCTGCGAACACAATAACTCGGTGGGAGAAGCTTCCTTCACCCCTTGGCCGCTTTCCACGGCAGCTCCAGCCCAGAGCCAGGATGAACCCTTGGCGTGCGCGAGGGGCTCGGCAGCTGAGAGAGCGCTGATGCCTCTGTCTGGGGTGACTTTGCTTGCAGGGAACAGGAGAGACATCTCAGGAGGGAGCCCCGGAAGTAGCAGGGACTTGCAGGAGGGTGTTTGGGTGTGCGAGGGGCTCGGCAGCTGAGAAAGAGATGATGCCTCTGTCTGAGGTGATTTTGCTTCCAGGGACAGGGAGAGCCATCTCGGGAGGGAGTTGGCAGCAATCCCTGAAGTAGGACATGCAGGAGGGAGATGGGGTGCAAGGTGCACAGCACTGCACATCGCGCCGAGGGCGAGCCAGGTGGCAGAACCGAGGTGGGAGAACCGGGAGCCTTGAATCATAGAATCACTTGGTTGGAAAAGACCTTGGAGACCATCGAGTCCAACCGCACCTGTCCACTGCTAAACCATCCCTGGGCACCTCATCTGCCTGTCTGTTAAACACCTCCAGGGACGGGGACTCAACCTCCTCCCTGGGCAGCTGCTCCGGTCCCCGACCACCCTTTTGGTGAAGAAATTTTCCCGAAGGTCTAATCTAAACCTCCCCTGGCGCAACTTGAGCCTTGCTGCCCGCCACGGGTGACAATGAGGCTGGCTGGATGCACCAATACCGGCACCGGCGATGTCCGAGGCTCGGAGCTCGCGATGCCGCTGCACACCGAGAGCGTCCCGACAGCGGCACCGGGGGTCCCCGCCGCCCCCCGCCTTTGTCTCCTCCGGAAAGTGGGAAAGTGCCCCCCGCTCCTCCCCAATCCCGGTGAAAAGCGAAGGGGAAGGTGCTCGGTGGAGCATCCCCCCGCTGCCTACCTGTCCGCAGCTCCGGGCTGTGCGCTGAGCCCCGGCGGCAGCGGCGGCGGGAGCGGAGGCAGCGCTGCCGGGGGGGCAATGGAGGGGTACAACCGGCAGGAGGAGGAGGAGGAGGAGGAGACAGGGGAAAGGCAGTGGGGGAATGTGGAGAGGAACTGAGGACGCCGGGAACCCCAAGGGACTGGGGTGCACGGGGCGGGGGGCGGTCGGGGCGTGCTAGGCATGGGGGGGTGCAGGGGGGCCCGGAGGGTTCCAAGGATGCAGAGGGAGCTGGGGGAGTGCACAGGGATGTAGAAGGGGCTGGAGGGGATGCAGAGGGGGCTGGGGGGATGCAGAGGGGGTTGGGGGTTGCAGAGGGGGCTGGGGGGGATGCAGAGGGGGCTGGGGGTTGCAGAGAGGGCTGGGGGGGGATGCAGAGGGGGTTGGGGGTTGCAGAGGGGGATGAAGAGGGGGCTGGAGTGGGCTGGGGGTGTGCAGGAGTGCAGAGGGGGCTGGGGTGTGCAGAGGGGGCTCGACAGGGTACGGAGGGAGCTGGAGGAGTGTGGGGGGGCTGGGGGAGTGCAGAGGGGGCTGCAGGGTTGTGGGGATGCGAGGGGAGCTGGGTGTGTGCAGAGGGGGCTGGGGGGGTGCTGGGGGGGTGCAGGGGATGTGAGGGGTTCATGATGCGAAGGTGCCCAGTGCGAGGGAGGGGGAGGAGCTGTGCGGGAGCGCAGGGCTCCCGCGGGGCTGAGGGCAGGAGGAGTCCGTGCCCCGGGCAGGGACCAGGACAGACAAAGCACGGAGACAAAGGCGGGGCGGCCCGGGGGTGGAAGGGGGCGGCCGGTTCCCCGCTCACCTGCGCCGCACGGCGGGGCGGGCACGGTGCCCCGTTCCCCGCAGGGGCTCCCCCGCGTTACGGTAACGGGGTGGAGAAACAGACTGGGACACCGGCGCTCCCGCTCCCTGCACCGAGCGCCCAGCCCCGCGGGGCGCAGCGCCTCCTCCCGCCGCCGGGGGGCGCTCGCACCTCGCGCCGCACTGACGTCACCGGCCCGCGACCCGCCCGGGCACGCGCCCTGCGCGCCGCGAGGGGCGGGAGCGGCACCGGGGAGCGGCACCGGGGAGCGGCACCGGGGAGCGGCACCGGGGAGCGGCACCGGGGAGGCTCTGGGGGTCGGTGCTGGGTAACGGTACGCAGCGGGCACCGGGAAGCGGTACGGAGCGGGTGGGGGCGACACCGGGGAGCGGTACCGGGGGTTGGTGCGGAGCGCAGACTGGGGAATGGTACCTGGGTCGGTACGGAGCGGGCGGTGTCACCGGGGATCCGTAGGGAGGAGGAGGTAACAGGCACCGGGGATCAGTTACGGAACGGGCAGGGACGAGCACTGGGGGTTGGTGCAGAGCGGGCGGTGTCGCCGGGGCCGGTACGAGCTGGAGGTGACGACCACCGGGTCGGTACAGAGCGGGCAGCGATGGGCACTGGGGATCCGTACCAGGGCTCGGTACAGAGCGGGTGCTGGCGGGTACCGGGAGTCCCCGCAGCTCGAGCGGGTGGTGTTGGTCACCGGGGGTCCCTGGGCGGGCGGTGGGGAACGGAGGGCTGTGCCGAGGGGTCTCGGCCAGGCCCGGAGCCGTGCGTGGGAAGGTGCTCAGTGCCCGGCAGCGCGGGCTCGTGGGTACCGGCAGGAGCACCCGGGGCCAGGCAGTGCCGCCTGCTGAGGGGCGGCGGGACTGGGGCACCGGGGGGGCCCGTCCCTGCACCTTCTGTCTGTCCAGTTGGCCGAGACATCGGGGCGAGCGGGGAAGGAACTCTTGGTGGGCTCCTTGCCCCCCGGTGAAGCTCGGAGCAGGCAGGGCACGGCCGGTCTGTGCTGGGCACTCCGGGCTAGCGAGGAGCCCGTGGGATGGGCAGGAGCAGACAGATCACAAGTTACCATGATGTCCCTGCCTCCTTTGCTCCCTTTCCTTCTGAGTCTGAGGGCTTGCTGGCTTCCAAAAAGCACCATGACGGAGATGCAGGCTTTCTTTTTCCTGATGCCTCCTCCTCGCTGCCCCGGCGCCTCTGTTATGCTGGGAAGGTGGAGTGAATTTTTCCTGGACACTGACCTCATAAATCCAGGACAGCAAATTCCAAGGAAAAACTGAAAGGCTGGTAACTGCAGCATCACTCCAAGCCATCACTCCAAAACCTGAGGCTGAGGGAATATTAAACGTGTGGTTCTTCAGTCTAACCTGCATTTAAGCGTGGCTGTCTTAGGATGCTGTTGCAGGAACCAAACCTGTCAGAGCCCAAGGAGCATCTGGATGATGCTCTTAGTGATTTGGTTTAGTTTTAAGTAGTCATGTGAGGAGCAAGGAGTTGGACTCAGAGATCCTTATGGGTCCCTTCCAACTTGAGATATTCCACGGTTCTATGTGATGAATTCCATATTAACTTAATTATGCAGCTCTACAGGGTTTGGTTTCCTTGGGACTAGAGAAAGAGGCTCTGAAGCTGTTGGTAGTGGCCAGCAGACGAATACCTGTATTGTGTAGTGTCCGTGGAAGATGCAATCCAAACCTGAACAAGCAATGTTTCATGGTGGTGTTGGGAGAAAACCCCATAAAATGGAGTTCTTGTTTTATAGTAGGATATAGGAGTTATAAAAGGAGTACAGGCTAGGGTGTTACAAGAACACTTGTGTGGCTTTAAAAGAAAATACTATTCCTAAAAAGTGATTGTCTAAACTTTCCTATGTCTTGGAAATCATGAATTCTCCAGTCCTAGCAAAACAGATCAAAAAGAGAGGGAGACAGTGAAGAATTGTGAACTGGACAGGCTTTTCATATTTATTTTTTAAATCAAACCCAGTTAAAAAAGGCAGAAATTAAATTAGGAGTAATCTGTCAGTCTGAGGTGTGAGCCAGCAAAGATGCTGCCTTTGGTTTTTGCACCCCTGGTGATTTCTGGTGACATTGTTGGTTATAGAGGGTGCTTAAACCTTTCACAGTGGGCCCTGCGGATTTGTTGCAGCGGTGTTCCTATGCTTGAGACAGCACAGAAGAGTTGCTGGGTCTGAGCTCTGCAGCACCAGGGAAGTGGGTGGCTCCGTGAGATGACTGTGTTAATAATACAGGAGCTAGAGGATAAACGTGCTTTCTTGTGATTACTTCCAGGTTCTGGGAAAGATGACCACTCTCACACGGCAGGACCTTAACTTTGGGCAAGGTAATGTGTTGTGCTGCAAACTGGTGTGCTTGCAAGGCTTCTTCTTGGCACAGGAGCTTTTGGGATTGTTGACTTTAATCCCTAAACTTCCTGCTTTATCCCTAAACTTCCTGCAGCTACGGTGAAATTTAGGCAGGGAAAAAGAACTTAACCCCTCCAACTCCTATGAATATATGGTGTTGCTCTGCCTGCTTCCCATCCTCCCTAGTTCAGCATCCCTTACTTTTGTTTTTCAGTGGTTGCAGACGTCCTTTCAGAATTTCTGGAAGTGGCTGTTCACCTTATCCTGTACGTCAGAGAAGTTTACCCTATTGGCATCTTTCAGAAGAGGAAAAAATACAATGTACCTGTCCAGGTAGGAGATTTTCCTGGAAGCTGACAGCCGCATGCATGAGGAAAGTAGCAGGGATCAGTCAGTGCTCACCAGAACAAACTAAATCACTTCCAGAGTTTGTTATAATGTGCAAACTCATTGTTGAAGACACCTTAGTTCCTGACAGAAGGGAAAACAGCCCTGTAGCCGAGGAGACAGCAGTACTCATGGAACAAGCAGATCATGGACAGCCCCTGCTGTGAGCAGTAAGGTAACACGAAAGCTTGCTTCCTAGGAAGTGGAGATGGCTGGAATATACTATTCCCAATTGTCACGGTTTAGCCCTGACCTGGCCAATTTCAGCAGCTAAAACTGAGCAGATGGGATCCCAATTCCCTTTCCCCTCCCTCACCCCCAGGGAAAAGGAAATGAGAACTAAAAAGACTCGTGGGTTGGGAACTGACAACTTTAATAAAATAGTAATAATAATAAAGCAAATAATAGAATATATACAAATATATGAAATTGCGCCCTCACCCCACCCCTGGATGATTATACATCACCACCAGTGCTGCAGAGCAAGTTGGGATCAGCAGCAGAAGACACGTGGACACAGAAACTGAGTTCAGGAACATATGGATCCGGGATCAGGTGCAAACAGACAGACGAGGTCCTCACTGGATGTCTGCCATCATAAAAGAGAGCGAGACCCTCATATCTCTTGAGTTTTATACCAAGTATGACATATATGGAACACTGTCAGTTTGGGGTCACCTGTCCTGTTGTGCCCCTCCCTTCAGGTGGGACCCTTCTTTGACTTACAGCATCCACAAGCTTGAGGATGGCTGTGGTTACTGTAAGGAGAAGTATAAGCATTGGCCTTTCTGCATCCCTGTTCTCATTTCTAGAGAGCAACACTGTCTGAAAAACATGCGGTTAACGTTCAGAAAATTGAGTTAGATGAGGCTTAGCTGAAGTTAAAAAAAACCTGATTCTACTTTAGCTCAAAGCACACCACCAGTGTACTACAACTGTGTGGGTACAGTCATCTGCCTCAGCTAATTTACCTTTCTATGAAACACTTACTCATTTGAATTGGCAACTTAGTGGTGGAAAATGCTCTCTGAAGCACAACTGAAGCTCCTTGTGCCACACTGGCACTTCTGTTTAAAGCCTCCCATTTTGCATGGTCCCGTTTCCCATCAGAACACAGCTCTGAGTTTTCACTGTGTTTGCTACAGATGTCCTGTCACCCGGAGCTGAATCAGTACATCCAGGACACATTGCACTGCGTAAAGCCCTTGCTCGAGAAGGTAAGATCATATTGGGGACCTGTTTGCAAATGGTTTTGATAGAAAGAAAAGAAAAATTCTGTTTTCATTGCAAAATTTATTTACCAGTTTCCCATACACAATATTCTATCTGATCAAGTTACTGAAAAAAAAAATATAACATCCTTAACCTTTCCTTGCAGTTAAGGTCTTGCCTTTCTGCTGATAATTGGCATTTAGTTGCATCTAATATCTGCACATGAGAATATACATTTATATATTTTCAGTTATATCATCCTGTATGTTAACTTAATATTCTTCTTTGGAATATATTGAAGTCCAAGCACCTATTTGGCACAATAGTTAGAATGCTTTGCTGTAAGCCAGCAAGCACAGGTAGGTTGGAACTCTAGGTTTTGTAAGAGATGTGGCCATATAAAACATTTCAGAGTATAGGATGCTGGCAAATACTGTGTTCCTGCTCGTTACACATAACCTTAATACACATTCAGAGAATGCAAATAGGTCAGTTTTACATTGTGGTAGTACAAAGCTGCTGTATTTGGCCAGTGGTCTAAGCACATCATAGAATCATTTAGGTTGGAAAAGACATTTCGGGTCATCGAGTCCAACCTAACACTGCTAAAAAGTTGTCTTAACTTCCTCATCACTGTCCATTCCCAAGTGACAGCTGTACATTTCTTCGTTCGTTCCAAACCGGCACCTACAGAAATGTTCTGGTTAGTGCCCTTCCTCTCCCTAGGCCTGGGTGACAAGCGATCAGTTTAACATCTGATCAGTGAGAGTAATCTGACAGTGCTCAGGCTCTGGATAACAGCCAGTGCTGTGAGCCACCACAAATACTCCCACTTTATCAGGAGCGTGTGAGGCACACTGGGGGCAGAAGACAGCTCATTGTAAGGAAGGGATTTTTCTGTCTTTGTTCTTGCAGAATGATGTGGAGAAAGTTGTAGTTGTAATCCTGGACAAAGAGCACCACCCTGTGGAGAGATTTGTATTTGAGATCACCCAGCCACCTCTGCTTTCCATTAGGTAAAGTTTGTGTTACTGCTTGCCCAAGGCCTCCAGCTCCTGCTGTTACAGGGTAATAGTAACAACTGTTATCTCCTTAACAGTTCAGAGTCTCTCCTCTCCCATGTGGAGCAGTTGCTGCGTGCCTTCATCCTGAAGATCAGTGTGTGCGACGCTGTGCTTGACAACAACCCCCCAGGTAGACACGTCCGTACAGCCTAATAGCACGGCATTGCTTGACTCGAGACAACAGGTAGTGTCTGATCCTCTGTTCGTTGTCCCCTGATCCAGACCCTACCATTCCTCTTGCAGGTTGCACCTTCACAGTTCTGGTTCACACGCGGGAGGCTGCTACGCGGAACATGGAAAAGATCCAGGTGATAAAGGTGAGTGATATTTTTGGCTGCCTGAATTGTATGTGAGCAAACTGCAGAGCAAAGACAGGAAATACAGAGGTTGGGCATCTCTGGGGTTAAGGCCGCTAGATATTTTGAATATATCTGTTAGCGTCACATGATGCTTCACTTTACAACTTTGCTTTGAATGAGTTAAAATGGTTTACACTGGCGAGGTGACTGAGCACATCCACCACGCGCCAGCCACTGTTGCACACAATAGCTGCTTCGCTGGTGAATTAAAGTGTAAAAATGCTTGCTGCATCATGCATGCTCAGTCACCTGAAAGTATTCCAACGTACAGAATAGGTATTTGAATTTAATCAACAACAACAAAACCTTCATCCCACGCTCACTGTGTGGGGATGGCTGGTTCTTTATAAATAGCAAGGAAGAATAATATTCAAGTAACCAGTGGTGTTTGGTTGCACAAATAGATTTTATCTTGCAGGAAAGTGTGTGTGTATCACTTTTTGAAGCAAAAGAATCCTTGCTTAGGTACAGGGAAATGTTTTTTTTCCTGAGCCACATTATTTGGGTGTCCTAAGGCACATTAATAAAGCTAGTGAGGTATAAAATTGTTTCAAAATGAAAGTCTGTTCTGCTTCGTAATGGCAATGGGTAGTACAGAAGGCCAACCTTTGAACTTACAAGGCAGGACAGAAATTCACACCCTCGGCATTTTGGAGTTACAGTTAAATGCGGGTGTAATGCACAGCACACGTGAGCTCAGGACAGCTGAGAGTGTATCTTTTAGAGAAGGGAGATGCCACCTTTGGAATGACAATGCTGTAACTGAAGATAATTGTGCCAAGTCGCAAGGACAAGAGTGCCAGCGTTAGTTTTGCTGTTAGGAAAGGTTTGAGTTACCCCTTTTTCCCCTCAGCCAGTAGATTTCATTCACTTAATGCTGACCTAGGGCTGACAAAGAGCTCACCTTACAGAGCCAGCCAGGCTCTCTGCAAATAAAGCCCCTTGTGTTCCTGCCCTAGGATTTCCCGTGGATCCTCGCTGATGAACAAGACGTGCACATGCATGACCCCCGGCTTATTCCGCTGAAAACAATGACATCTGATCTCTTAAAGGTGAGCAGAGCATTCTGCTGGCCCAAGAGGTGGCTGGAATGGCGTGTAGTTCTAAGCTTTGCCAACTCTGATGCCAGCTCTGCAGTTTTCTATAGAGTAACTGTTGTAATATTGCTGAGCAGTAGCTTAGCCTTGCAGATGCCTGTGCCAGTAATAAAACCAGGGCAAGATTCCTTGTAACAGAACAGGACACCTGGTGATGGGAGAAGGTTCAAACTCTACCTATTTAGGCTGTCGCAAACGTTTTTTCCATTCACCTACCTGCATATCAGATGGAACCGATGCTTGCTTCTTTCCTCCAGATGCAGCTGTACGTAGAAGAGCGAGCCCACAAAGGCACCTGATTTTAAATCTTCCTTGCCTTCAAGCGTCATCTGATCTTCCAGTGAAACAGGACATCTCACAAACCAGACCTGGATAACCATCTCTTCAACGGGCCTTCTGGGTGAATGTAGAGCAGCTGCTGCCTCTTTATTTCAAGTGCTCTTACCACTGTATATAGAACTGACTTGGAATGTGGAGCCAGAGCCTGTTCCCATGTACAACTCGTGTGTGAGTACAGGGTCTGTTACAGTGAGTCCCTGGGGGCGGGGGCAGGATATAAGCAATGCAGTACGAAGTCAGCACTCTGTACAAATCCTGGGCACACTGCTAGGATGTACAGCCATCCGTTCCACGCTCCACTAGAGCAACAGACTCGTACTAAGGGTGAGCGAGGCCTTATGTAGTGTCTGACCACTGTGACTGTCCCAAGAAGTCTTCAATAAATATTGAGTTTTACTGCAGTTGAGTTCTGTCCAAACCAGCCTCTCCACTTAAGTGAGGAAGTATTTTTATTGTGTAGGGAGCTTTTGGTTTTTGTGTGGAGCTGCCACCACTTTTCCATACCTTTTCTGGAATATGTGTGGGATCTGTCAATTCCTATGAGAGGCTCTACAACCTTGATCTGTCCCCTTTCCACGGGAAAGCATTAGCAAGGTGGAATTTGTCTGTCTAGCAAGGACGGTTGTTAAATGTCCTCTTCCTAACAGACAAGAGAAAACACCGTTAATCCTACACCTATAAAAGCAGACGGAAGAAGGCCTCAGTATTGGCTCTGTGCATACAGGCATAGAAGGTTCATGGTATTTGAGCTGAGCTTCTTGGTCAAAACGATTTCATAAAGCAGCCAGTATAGTATCTCCCTGCTTGCCCCAAGTGCAAGAACACTATAGATCAAGGTTGTGCGATGTTTTAACGTTTTATATAGGGTTAGACTGTTCAGTACAAACCAAGTACTTTGGTAGTGTACAAAAGTGGTAGGGGAAAAGCCCAGCACAGTCAAAAGGCACTTGTGTTGTAAGGTAGCCACCTTACGGGACTCCTTATCTCCTCTTTCTCTAGCTGTTTATTCAAACAGCGATGGGCTGTATTTGGACAGGGAAGGTACGTACCATTCCGATCAGACACAGAAACGGTAAGGAATTAAGTCCCAGTAATGCAGTATTTACGAAAAAGTGCTGACAGTTTCCTTATGCTATGAAAGGTCTGAATGTGAAAGATACATGTTTTTATACGTAATTAAACAGGAAAATACAAACCATACAAAACAAATCTCTCTTTAGCAGAGCCCTTGAGGACAGCATCGCTAAACATTTTAGCCATTTTATATTGTTCGTAAGTTCCATAAACAAGGAGGAAATGTTTTCTATTTAAGACTCGACGGTTTGCTGTAGCACAAGTACACACTAACTAGAAAAGACAGATGTCCTAGTCTTCCTGCTGTGGAAGAGCACTAGTAATTGCAGTAACATCCATGGTACAGGGAGACAAAAGATGGAAGACAGGAAACCTTCCAAAGAGCTGGGCCTGCAGAAGTTCTGCTCTGGACAAGGAGAGGTAGCTCCTTGTATTTGATATCAGCTGTGCAAGACAAAGCCAGGATGCTCACCCAGAGAGTGCAGGCAGCTAAGGACACCTGAGACCACCTGCTTACAGTCCTGAGGTAAAAGCAAACACTTTTATAATGCCTTCATAACAATGTCATGGGCCCAATGGTGATGCTGCTGTTTGTCACTCGGATCCCATACCATCCCGCCCAGTACTGGGTGTCTTGGCCTCCATGCTGAAACCAGATGTAACGAACTCCAGCTGGGTAGTTCTGGAAGGTGTGAGAAATCTGCAGAGAAAGAAGAAAATTCCCCTTTTCATTTGCCTGAATAAATCAGCAGTGACTTAGGAGCTAGGACAACTGCAGTATATGAGTCTTGGTCTCAGGAAAAGCTCTTTTCTTCAGCCTTCTGCCCTGAAATTCATTCCAAGTCAAACGTATCATTAAACTTGCTTCTTGGGTACATTTGTCATGCAAGCAACAACGTAATGGAGACTCTACAGTCAATCAAATGAGTTAAACATGTTTAGCAGTTTAAGAAAAGGAATATCTGCAGTACATTAAATGACATCCATGCAGTGGTTTTAAAACAAAGGGGTTTGATCCAATAAAGGCAAGAATTGTGCTCTTGTACTTACTTAGACAAACCCAGAAACAATTAGTGAATAACACAGAACCCCGGTGAATACTCCTAAGAAAACCCTGGGCACCTACAAACCGAAACTAGCTCCTTCATGGCACTACTGCTCCTTCAGCACTATCAGGAGCACGTTTTGTCTTAAGTAGGGGAGGCTGAAGAGCAGAGAAAGTAGGTCCACTTGGGACTTTGGGCCAAGATTCAAGTGTCGCAAAAGGTACTGCCCACAGGGCTGCTGCTTACCTCTCTCCACATTGCATCGCTCCACTGCTCTATAACCACTGGCTCGGGGTGGAACTCCTCCAGGACAAGGTAGTCTTCAGAAAGCAGCCTCACCGTAAGTTCATAGCGACAGCCACAGTCAAATCTGGCAGCATACCTAGAGGGACAGGGAGTAACCAAGGAGCAGGGCTGTTATACAGCGTTCAGTTTTCTTTAGTGTTCAAAACCAGTCTCCAAAGGGATGTCCATCTGCAGAGAAGGAATGTCATCCCCAAAGCTATGAAGTAGTACTAAAACTTCCACCTATTTTATTCTCAGGATTGCTGCCTCTTTACCACCCCTTGAACAAACTTAGGTTTAGCTTATGCTTTACTCAAGAGCTACAACTTCCAAAGAACTAATTTTACAGCACAAAAAGCTCCAGAGGCCTAGTTTATCTCTGGCCAGTGCCAGAAATTCTAGGTTTTAGCACATATACATACCAGTCCTTGACTACAATTTCAGGCCGTTTCTCATCCATCAGCTGATTCCAGTATCCTTCGTTCTGCAGGGTAATGAGTTGAGACTTGAAGCATGGTCTGCAACAGCAAAAGAAATAGTCACAACTTCAGAAAACACCCCTCAACCTTCAAATTCTCTCTCACCAAAAGCCCACCCAGACCCTGAAGGCCAGGGAGGCTGGCGTGGCTAACGTGTGCCTTTTTCCACAGCCAGAACTAGACAAGGAAGTGAACTGATTATCGTCACCCCCAGATAAAAGGAATAGTCTCCTACGAGCTGGATTCAGAGGAGTCCTGTGCTCACATAGCACATATTTGAAACAGGAAACTACTGCTTAAGGAACGTCAAAGCAGCTAATCCTCCTCTGTTGACAGCTTCTGCTGCAAGCTGTTAGCCTGACAAACACCTGTGAGGTACCAGAGCTTTGATTCTGCCAGGTTAAGTGCCTCTGATTCACTTGGCAAACCTTAACCTTTGCCCACCACCTTTGACAGAGGAAAAGCAAGGAATCCATGTGGATTATCATGACTATGAAAAACTTACAGGAAATTCCTGGCAGTGACAGAGAAATGTAGCACAAGCTGCTATCGATTCTGTCAGCAGTACACCTGTCTCTTTAGACTAACTAGTTTAAAAGGTCAATTAAGCTTCTTCCTGACCTGCTTCAAGTCTTCTAACTGTAGTGCCTGTGCAGACAGACAAGAGGAAGCTGGTCTCGGCTCCAGATTACTGAAATACAGTTCTTACCCATATGAAGTGACAAAGTATTTGTGTACGTTGGGGTCTAGCATCTCTCTTCCATGAGCTCCAGGCATAGCCTCAATCCTCCATTTATCTCCTTCATTGTGGTCAAGCTTCCAGTGATGGAAGTTCTCTAAAAACATTGATATCAAGGATAGGACCTCACTTGAGTTTCCAGCAGTATCCGCTTTTGTTAAAGAATCAGCTGTAGAACACTGGGAACTGACTTTGAGGAGCTTTCAGGGATGCTGTATTTTTCCTACAGCTGAAAGTGATTCCTCTCTTTATGTTGCTGTCACTTTTAGCATGGCTGTCAGCAGCCAGGACAACTGGTAGCAACTTTTTGACCACATCAGAAACTCATTATTGGTAATTGGGTAGAATCATAGAATGTCCTGAGTTGGAAGGGACCCACGTGGATCATTGAGTCTAACTCTTGTCCCTACATAGGACAACCTCAAAATTCATACCGTGTTTCTGAGGGGGCTGTCCAGCTGCTTCTGGAACATGGTCAGGCTTGGCACTGTGACTGCTTCCCTGGGGAGCTGTTCCAGTGCTCCACCACCCTCTGGGTGAAGAACTTTTCCCTAACATCCAGCCTAATCCTCCCCTGGCACACCTTCCTTTCATTCCCTCAGCTCCAGAGAGAAGAGCTCAGCACTGTGAGTGACTGTATCAAAAGCTTTACTGAAATCCAGAAAGATTACATCAGCTGGCTTCCCTTGGTCAACCACGTGGGTAACCTTGTCGTAGAAAGAAATTTTGAAAGTTTGTCATGTAGAATTACTGTAGTTGTATTAGCCAAGACTGACAACAAAAATTCCCCAGATACCTGAATATTTAATTGCAATACCTGATAGTTTCATTATCGTATTGTACTGGCAACTTTGCAAGTTGCAACCACAGATACATGTTTGCCAACACTTCACAGAATCATAGAATAGTTTGGGTTGGAAGAGACCTTAAAGATCACCCGGTTCCACACCCCTGCCATGGGCAGGGACACCTCCCACCAGACCAGGCTGCTCAAGACCCCATCCAACCTGGCCTGGAACACCTCAAGGGATGGGGCAGCCACCACTGCTCTGGGCAACCTGGGCCAGGGCCTCCCCACCCTCATCGTGATGAATTTCTTCCTAAGATCTAACGTTTCCTTGTGGATCTGACCTGGCAGAGACCCAGTACTTCATCTACCTGCTAGACGAAGATAGAACTTCAGTAGAAAGTAGATAAAACTACTTCTGTTGTGGGCATTTCCTTGTGGACCTGACCCAGCAGAGGTCCACCAGCAGCCGGACAGTCCCACACCACCACCACCACTTGAGTAACACATTGACTCATTCTGAAGAAACTCCCTTAGCTCTCTGCCACAAATAACGAAACAAACCTTCAGCGCAGGGATTTTTGATCAAGTTTCTCTTCAAGCTGCAGAGGATGTAGAAGGTTCTCCAGTCGGAGATGCTCCTGTCCAAGGCCTGTCTGTAGAAGCCCTCCCGTTGGCACTTGCGCTTCCAGAGGGTGGTGAGATCCACCACGTCCCGCCACTGCCTGCACACCAGCCGGCAAGAGCGGCCCAGGTCGCGGGCCGGCAGCAGCGACAGCAGCTCCACCAGTACATCCTCGGGGAGGTCGCCCATGGTGGTCATGGTGGGATGGAGAAACACTGGGAGCCTGCCCAAAGGAGCACAGTCGGGACTTGGTTACTGACAGCAAGCACCGAGCCGAGCCCCCTGCCCAGCTCCGAACCGAGGCCCCTGCCCAGCCCTGAGCCGAGCCGAGCCGAGCCCCCAGCCCAGCCCCGAGCCGAGGTCCCCTGCCCTGCCCTGCCCTGCCCAGCCCCGAGCCGAGCTGAGCGAAGACCCCCGCGTCCCAGCCCCGGCCCAGAAACCCGCCCCGAGCTCCCCCCGCAGTCGCCGAGCCAAGCCGAGCCGAGCCCCCCATCCTGTCCAGCCCAACCCCCGGCTCCAGCCGGGCCCCCTGCCCACCCCCAGCCCCTCCTTCCTCCCCCGGCCCCCGCCCGGCCCTGCCCCACCTGCCCCCCCGCACGCGGATGTGCGGCCGCGGCGCTTCCGCAGCGGGCGGGGCCGGGAGGGGGCGGGGCTGACCTCCCCCCCGCCCGCTGCCCCTTAACAGCGGGGCCGCCCCCGCCCCTGCACCGACAGCGGCCGCACCGCAGCGCCCAGGTACGAGCGGAGTGGGGCTCCCTGCGGGCACGGGGGGGACGGGGGACTCCGGGAGGAGGGGCGGATCACCAAGAGGTACCGGGGGGATGGAAGGGGAGGACCCCAGGAGGATGGAGGGGGGAACCCCGAGAGGTACTGGGGGGAGACACGACACCCCGGGAGCACTGGGAGAGGAGGGGGCTGGAGGGGGACCCCGGGAAGATGGAGGAGGGGGGAAACCCCAAGAGGTACGAAGGGGGATGGAGGGGGGAGACCCCAGGAGGCACCGGGGTGGGATGGAGGGGGACCCCGGGAGGTATCAGGAGCCAAAGGGGAAGAGGAAAGTCATTCAGGGCCACTCACCTCCTCCCTGACTCCACGAGAACGCCTGGCAAAGCCAGCAGAGTGGAAACGCTCCATCGGGTGAGGCAGGTGGAATTCCGGCATGAGATGAAACCAGCACGATTGCCCTTTCTTTTCTTTTAAAAAAATCACATTTTGCCCTTCAGGTCTGTTGAGGGAGAAGGGAAAGGGAAATCCCCAATGCTGCCCCCATAAAAGCCAGGGAATTTCAACTTACACTCTCTTCCTGCTGCTGGCAGTGCAGGGAGAGAACACATGGTAGCTCTGCATCTGGAACATCTGGAGTTAGGATGCTGTCATGGTGGTGACTCCCTGCTTCTTCCCTCCCTTGCCAGATTAGAAATTGCCACATTTCATCAAGCAGCATGTCAGGATATGTCAATGTCAACCTGGTGTTCCTAGCGCTCTCCTAGGCTTCATGACTCAATTCCCAAGGAGTCTGGCTGCATCCAAACAGTTTGCTGCAGTCTCGGCAGCTTCCCAGCATCAGGAGTCAGCCGAGAGAAAAGCAATGTCACAGTGCGTCCTGCACGGATGACACGGGGCGCTGAATCTGCACACTCATCTCTCCTTATTCCTGCAGCACCAGGCCCTCAGACTCCGGGCAGCAGAGAGCTTTTAGGAATCACAGCATGGAATTGGCACATCGAGTTAAAGAACACATTTCTGGCTTCATTGCTCACGTTGTAAGGCCATAGAAAAAGGACTATTAGAGAATATCAACTGAGTTGTTTTCAGTTACGCTCAGCTATATTTTTATACAGGCTCATGACTAAGGAGATTTAAGTGCCACTCCTGAGGGAAAGCCTTTGAGATACAGAACGAACCACTGCAAATGCGGTTGGCAAGGTGCTCGACTCTGATATTGAGGTACTGCTCTGCAGCATTTCATAGAGTCATTAAGGTTGGAAAAGACTTCCAAGATTGTCAAGTCCAACTGTTAGCCCAACACCACCGTCTGTACTAAACCATGTCCTGAAGTGCCGTGCCTACACGTTTTTTAAGCACCTCCAGGGATGGTGTCTCCACCACTGCCCTGGGCAGCCTCTTCCAGTGCTTCACCCCACTTTCAGTGTAGAAATTTTTCTTAATATCCAGTCTAAATCTCCCCTGGTGTAACCTGAAGCCATTTCCTCTCGTCCTATCGCTTGTTACTTGGGAGAAGATTTGTTATCAGTGATGTTCTAAAAGGCAGAACAAACACCCAGCTGCCTCCCTCTGCAGATGAAATCATTACTAAGAAGCAGGCTTTTGCAGCAGCAGAGATCTCAGGAAGGATTGATTCCAGTCTGGGAAACTGTCCATAATCGCAGGTGTCAACTACTTGTGGGTGGATTTAACTAAGGGCTTCACTTAGAACATAAAATATTAATCTGCTCACTTGCTTCAGGCTATGAACTTCATAGAGGCCTTGAGGTTAGGAAGCAATCTCTGCTCCCCAAATCATGCTTTGCAATAACATGATTATTTCCCCTTTTTTTCTAATGCATCAGTACTTGACATCACTGAGGGTGGAGGACCCCACACCTGAAGGACAACTGTGTGATCACTGCTTTCCTCTTCTTTCTCAGAAAGCTCCGTCCAGCCTGGCCCAAGGATGGAGTCCCTCCCTGAAGCAGTCCTGATCAGAATCCTGGCTTCCATACCGGCAGTGGATTTGGTGCTGGTGTGCCGCCTGGTCTGCTGCCAGTGGAAGAACCTGGTCGACGGAGCCGCTCTTTGGATCCTGAAGTGTCAGCAGGAAGGCCTGACTGGAGCAGAGTCAGAGGAGAATGCAGAGAACTGGCAAAACTTCTACTTCCTGAGTAAAAGAAGGAAGAATCTCATCAAGAACCCATGTGGTGAAGGTGAGAGACAAGCGTAACAAGCCCTAAATTTCACAGAGATGGTGGGAACTGGGCATTGCCAGTCTTTGAAAAGTGATTTTAGTTGCCATCAGGTAGCAGCATTTTCTTCTTGCCCAAGTCAAATCACTTAATGCATGCAGTCAAATCATTTAATGGGCATGAATGCCCTCGATAATGAACCTTTGCAAAGGGCTCTACTTGACAGCAAGGGATCAGAATCACACTTGGAAGACAAAAATGTCCATTGCAGAACCCCTGCCTGGTGCAGTAATGGTAGTGGCATCTGAGTTTCCCAGCTGCTAAACTACAAGAGGAAGAATGAAGCCTTTCCCTGCTCAGGAGCTGGTCTGCCCGTAGCTCACCAGGCACTTCAGGCTTCATTCCTTGAAGCAGCTCAGGCAAATCTTGTTTGCACCCTCCTTACGACCGCCTGGGTCACAGAGCTGTGCGCGTACCCCATTTGCCATTATTCTGATAATCCATGAACTTCGCTTGCCACATCTACAGGGTGCTTAGCAATAAGCAAGTATCCAAGCCTCATAACCCAAGCAGCAACAAAGACATTTCACACATCATAGACCAAAGCAATATCAACACAGCTTCTCCATTGTGTTTACAGATTACTTTTCTGCAAGCTTTTCCAAGATCCCCCTTCCCTCTGGCTAAGGCCAGCCAAGTCCAGTGTTTAGGGCCATGCTGCTTCTAGAGATACCACTTAGCAATTTAGAAAACTTAGTTGTAAAGCAATCAGCATCTCTCCCCAGGCTGCTCCTAGGTTATGACGCTGACAGTGCTGACACAGTTCAAAATACCTAAATAATTTCATTTCTCCTAAGTATTTCTTAAATCAGCCCCCCTACACACAGTCATTTGGGTGGGGAATGTTAAAGTTTGTTACTATTACATTCAACGACACTAAAGGTTTTTACCTGACCAAGCATCTCCATAATCTCCATATAGAAGTAGTGCTGCATGAAACAGCAAACCTTTCTCAAGCCAGAAAAATGTTCCAGCAGGAGATGATCAGGGTCCCCAGAAACTAAGGCTCATCCGAGTCTCTTTTCTGCCATTCGCAGAAGACTTGCAGCACTGGGGAGAGGTAGAGAATGGAGGTGATGGCTGGAAAACTGAAGAGCTCCCTGGGGACTTTGGAAAAGAATTCCCTAGTGAAGAAGTCCATAAATACTTTGTTACTTCTTATGAGTAAGGCTGCTTTCTTCTCTTATTCAGGGAAGGGGATGTTTTTGGTTTCCCCAGACCCAGAAGAGACTGTAATACTGATTAACATCTCACTTTTCAGGTGGTGTCGAAAGGCTCAGGTCATTGACCTTCGGGCTGAGGGCTACTGGGAAGAGCTGATGGACACAACCCAGCCTAAAATTGTGGTAAAAGACTGGTAAGTAGCTGCCAGATGTGGGGCAGGGCTGGGTCCTGGCTTACAGAGCCAGCAGCAGCTCCCATAGCTTCCAAGTGTTCATGCTTATGGCCTCTAAAGACCAGGTTTCCTGTTGTGGTTGAGGGGAGGTGGTGGGTTGGGGTAAGAATCCAATCAAGGCTCCTGTAACTTGATGAGTTTGGTAGAGCCTGCATTCAGCGAGAAGCAGTTTTGTGCTCTGGCTCTTTGCTGAGTTCACGTAGGTGAGGCTTGGATCTCCTTGCAGGTATGCAGGACGCAGTGATGCTGGCTGCCTGTACGAGCTCTGCGTGAAGCTGCTCTCGGAGAATGAAGATGTTCTGGCTGAGTACAGGAGTGAGACTATTGCCATCCCACAGGACAATGATGCCAGCTGGACTGAGGTGAGTTACAGCTGCAGGGTCAGCAGGTGACACCTACCTTGCACGAATTGGGAATGTTTTCAAGCAGAGAGAAGCAGGAGAGAGTTCTGGAGGAGGAGAAGGCTGGCATGTGTTCTGTGGAACCATGACCCTGTGATTGAACAAAGGGATTATACTGGAACACTACCTTACATAAAACTTGGGCCACCACTGCAGGTGTATCACAGTATCACAAGGTTGGAAAGCACCTTCGAGATAATCGAATCCAACCTATAACCCAACACCAACACATCATCTAAACCAGGGCACTAAGTGCCTCATCCAATCTCCTCTTAAACACCTTCAGGGATGGTGATTCCACCACCTCCCTGGGCAGTGCATTCCAATGGCCAATCACCCTTTCAGTAAAGGATTTTTTCCTAATAGCAAGCCTAAACCTCCCTTGACAAAGCCTGAGACCATGTCCTCTTGTGTAAGATGGAGATGCCCAACTGGGAGAGGTTCAGTGGCCTCTGAACAACAGGATCAAAGCTCCTCCCAGTAACTCCCACTGTAAAGGTCCTCACTGTTACCCAACCGGGTAGGTGTGACTCGGGCAGGTGGGGCTGAAGTCTCTCTACACTAAAGGCTGGGTTCATGGTGGTTTGATGCTTACCAACAACTGTTTTGTCTTTTATCCCAAAGATCTCCCACACCTTTTCCAACTATGGACCTGGGGTCCGCTTTGTCCGCTTTGAACATGGTGGCCAGGACACCCTGTTCTGGAAGGGATGGTACGGCGTGCGTGTTACCAACAGCAGCGTGACAGTGGAGCCATAGCTGCGCTAACCTGGTGCCTGCATGCTGGAGCTGACTTCCCTCAGGGCATCCCATGGCCTTTGGATGGTTTCTGCATGGTGCTGCTTCCAGGCTGTAGAGCGTACAACCTTCCTGTGTATCAATGTGTGTGCAAGATGCCAGGGGCCACCACCCATCTTTCCTCAAGGGGACGATGCAAAGAACGTGATTAGATTTATGAGTGTGCCACATCAGCCTCAGCCTTGCCGCTTGCACTGATATTCTGTCAGATATGAGGTCACCTAGAAATCCTGTACTTCTCAGCCCCTAACTTCTAGCACCCTCCTGAGCTAGACACCCCTCTGCCTGCTTCCCAGACTTGGGCACTCCTTAACTTTAAGGGATACTTTGGGCATATTTTCTGGAAGTTAGGGAAGAAAAAAAAGAGCGTAGACTGTGTGTCTGAGAACGTACCAGGGAAACCCAGAGCCCTGTCACATCTCTGTCACCAGCTGCTTCCATGACTTGCAGCGAGAACCTTAGCTTCTGCCATTTATAAACAATAGATGTCATTGCTTGGCTGCCAAGTCCTATCAGTTTAATTTTTAGTGAAAATGCCAAGCATTAGGGATTGAGTCCTTCTCTCTTACGCTGTTCCCAGCATCTGTTTTTCAGGGAAAGTGCTGAGAATGTAAATATCCCTGGTGTCCCACCCTAGACCTTCCCTTGGCTCCCTCAGAGAGATGGCAACTGAGAGTAACTTCTAGCAGAGAGATGACGAAAACTTAGGGAAGTGGGTTAGAAGCAAAGTGAGAAGGGGGTCCAGGAACAAATGAAGACAAACTCATCTACCCCTTGCCAGCCTCTGCATGCTTTGTGCAACACGCACCCTGGGCATCCAGTATGACTGCAGGCAGGAGATACTCTTCACCCAGCAAGGTATTGCTAGCCCTGCTTGAACTGGGTTCTTCTGCCATCCAACGGTGTCTGCAAAGAGTACGCGTCTGCCTGCACTCCATATGCTCGTTGACAAGACAGCACTTTGTACACACTCCCACCAGTGCCTCTTGATACCACTCAGGGCTGTCAGCATCCATCCTGAACAAAGACACCTAAGCTTCCCTGAGCCAAGCGTGTCCCTGCTAGTCAATCATCTCAAAAGAGCATTCCCTTATCAGAGCTGGAGTTGCCTGGAGAGAAAGGCACATATTGGTGTCCACCTGCCTGTCTTCCCCTCCCGGGCTGCCAGCACAAACATACTTGAATGCCACTTTGCATCAAAGTGCACCATTACAAGTGCAGTGTAATAGCATTGCCTGTAGCCAAAGGAGAGAGAGAGCTTCCTCTGCTTCATCGGGCTTTCTGCACCGCTGCACCTGGATGCCTCGGGCACACTGGCCTTCCAAACCACAGCCAGGCCAAGCCAGAGCCCAGGCCAACATAATAAAATGACACAATTGTGTGTGGATCTTCTCCTGTGTGCTGGGTGTTTGTGTCCTGTGCTTAAGAATGCTGCTCCTCTTCAGTTATGGGGAGTGATATTAGCCAGGAGTCACTGTATCCTCTGTAATACCATGAGTCTCTCAGAAAGAGGAACAGGCTCTGTTCTCTGACCCAGCAGCCTGAACCTGCTGGAAGCACCTGATGGCGAACAGGTTTGCAGAGCAAAGGTGCCCTTAAAGGGTAGTGGGAATTCATGCAAGGCACTGAGGAGGTGCAGGCTCCCACAGAGCCCTGCCGTGACAGATGTCCTCCAGGTCATCTCTACCTGTAGCTCCACTGTGAGCTCAGTCTTGGTTCAAATCCAAGAGAGACCAGAACCAGTTCAGAATTCCCCCTCCATTACCCCTGCACACGATGCCACTTCATTCCCCACAGCCTTCAATGCAGCTGGCAAGGTTGCTGGTTAATATTCAACTCGCTGCCAGCTCTGCCCCACAGAAGAAATAAGCCCTACGGAATCAGTACAGCAAGGGGATCAATATCCCACGCCTTGATGCAGGTATTCTGCTGAACCCTTCCTAAGCCACCATCTCACAGCTAGGATTAAAGCCCTTAGATGCTGTGTCCCTTGTAAATACAGGGCAGGGTCCTCGCTTTAGGCCTATGGAGGCTGAACTACTACATGCACGCAGCCTCCCCAGCAGCTCTGATAACAACCAACAAGGCTTCCCCCACCCACAGACTGTCAGGGACACCCCGCAAAACTGTCCTGACCTTCCCACACACCTCCAAGAGGTGCTTTCCAAGATGTCAGGGATGGAGACTCCACTGCTCCCCTGGGCAGCCTCTGCTGCCGCTTCACCACTCTTTCAGTAAAGAACTCTTTCCCAATATCCAATCTAAACCTCCCCTGGCACAACTTGAGGCTGTTTCCTCTCACTTATCACTTGGGAGAAGAGACCAGCACCCACCTTGCTCCAACCTCCTTTCAGGGAGCTGCAGAGAGCAATAATGTCTCTACAACAGACATGGTACCTGGTCAAGACAGGTGTTTGAGGGAGAGATGTGACAGGAACAGAAAAGCCAGACACAGCCAAGCAAGCACACAAGCACGCTTCTCCTGAGGAGAACTGTGCCTCTTGCAGACAGCCTGCAGCAAGAGGGGCCCGACTGTCTTTCCTTTCTCCTCCTGCAGCTCTGGGCTCAGCTGGCTGGGAGCACCCAAAGGGCAGCTCAGGATGCAGCCCTGGGTGCAGCCCATGCAGAATCCAGAAAGCGCCCCGGTTCTCCCAAAAGGGACCCCGTGCCAGAGCTGCTGTGACAGCAGAGGGCACTCGGGCTGCAGTAGTGCCGGGAGCCGGATGGGGCTTTGAGCAACCTGATCCATTTGAAGGTGTCCCTGTTCATAGCAGGGAAGTGGAACTGGATGGGCTTTGAGGTCCCTTCCAACCCAAACAACTCCATGATTCTACAAAAGCTCCAGAGGGGAAGGGTGTGTGCTTTTGTATTCCTCCAGAGGTCATGGAAGAACATGGACCACTTGGAACGGGTCCAGAGGAGGCCAAGAAGATGATCTGAGAGCTGGAGCACCTCTCAAAAAAGGACAGGCTGAGACAGCTGGGATTGTTCAGCCTGGAGAGACCTTAGAGCAGCCTCCCAGTACTGAAAGGTGCTCCAGAAAATCTGGGGAGGGGCTTTTAATCAGAGATTGCAGGGATACGATGAGGGGGAACGGGTTTAAGCTGAAAGAGGGGAGATTGAGGTGAGATCGAGGCAAGATCTTAGGGAGAAATGTTCTCCTGTGAGGGTGGGGAGGCCCTGGCCCAGGTTGCCCAGGGAAGCTGTGGCTGCCCCATCCCTGGAGGTGTTCAAGGCCAGGTTGGATGGGCCTTGGAGCCCCCTGATCCAGTGGGAGGTGTCCCTGCCCATGGCAGAGGGTGGCACTGGGTGACCTTTAAGGTCCCTTCTGACACAAACCATGCCATGTTTCCATGAAATGCCTGCTGTCAGGGTTTGCAGAGCAGCTTCTCTATACAGACCCTGATGCTTATCCCTGCCACCTGGGACCCTCCAAGAGACACTCAGAGCACACTTCTCTGGGAGGCAGGGCAGTCTTTTAAACTGCAATGCACTGAACAGACAGCAGTGAAAGCTTTCTTGAACACAGATCAATGCCTACCTTTCAAATTTGATTGGAAGCAGCACAACTTGCCCAGCACTATCCTAGGGCATTGATTTATTAAAAGAATTGCTCAAATCAGTAACATTCCTTTCCTTGTAGAGTATCTGCTTTCTTTAATCCAGTCCAAGAAAATCAGAAGAATCACCCCCAGAGCAGCAGAGCTGTCTGCATCCCCATCCACACTGTTGCAAGGCGAACGCAGGCACTTTGCTGCCTTCCCTGCGTGCCAAGTACAGCCCTTTCCAGCAAGAGTCCCAGCTCTATTACACATGCCCTTGGCTCACCTCCCTCGCAGACACTTAGAGGGGCTCATCTGAAGCTGCTGCCTGTGCAGACCCATTAACCACAACGCAATCAGTGTTCCCAGAAAGGCAGAGAGGCCACAATAAAGTCATAAGAGTGCTTGCTGGACTGATGGATCGCGGGGGAACACACCTCACGGCAGCAAGAATAGGAGCTCAGTGCTAACCAGGGAAGGGAGCAGCGAAATGCCTTCCGCGGGGCACATCACCGATGTAGGGAACGTGCTGTGAGCTCCACGAGCCAGCTCCTGGCAGGGACAGGGTACGAGGGAAGTCTGGTTAGCAGGATGGGTTTTGCACTGAAATGCTCAGCGGTAGATAAACTCACAGGCATGCATGCACGTTCACAGCCACCCAGGGCATTTCTGAGACCATCAGTCTGGCCTTTTTGCACTGCCAGTACCATGACAGATCTCGTGAGACCCCACCTGGAGTATCGTGTCCAGTTCTGGAATCCCCAACATAAGAAGGATTTGGAACTGTTGGAACTGGTCCAGAGGAGGCTACAAAGATGATCTGAGGGCTGGAGCACCTCTGCTATGATCCCAGGCTGAGAGAGTTGGGGTTGTTCAGCCTGGAGAATAGAAGGCTCCAGGAGGCCTTAGAGCAGCTTCCCAGTACTGAAAGGGGCTTCAGGAAAGCTGGGGAGGGACTTTTTCCAAGGGCCTGTAGTTACAGGACAAGGGGGAATGGGTTTAAATTGGAAGGGGGAAGATTAGATTAGGCATTAGGAAGAAATTCTTCATGATGAGTGTGGGGAGGCCCTGGCCCAGGTTGCCCAGAGCAGTGGTGGCTGCCCCATCCCTGGAGGTGTTCAAGGCAAGGTTGGATGGGGCTTGGAGCCCCCTGATCCAGTGGGAGGTGTCCCAAACCATTCTTTGATTCTATGACACCAACCACCACAGCCTCTAACCTGGTATCAAACAAGATCCGTCTCTGGCTGGTACCGTCACAGACCCCACATCATTCCCTCTTCGCTCCCCATAGCTCCTTTCCACATGTATTCCCTGGGCTGCTGTCCCATTAGGAGCTGTGAGATGAGAGCTAAGAGCATCACAGCCCACTGCCCTGCAGGAACAGGCTGGATTTCCTGAGCACAAAGCTTCTCTGAGGAAGGGCAGGAGATGCAGGTAGGAAGGATGATATCAGAGCTCCGCTACTCACAATCCTTTCCAAAAGGTCCTCAAGTCAAGCAGTGCTATTTCCACCTCACCACACACCATGCAGCTCCTCTCGTTAATATTGACACGTGAAGCATTGCAAAATGAAGCAGATAAAATCCTGATCCAGATATGAGTAATGACTTCGCATTTTTTTGTAAATTAAACCTAATCTTGTGTTGACTGTGCTATACAAGGAGAAATAATGAAACAGATTAAGATGAGATCTTGTTCACTCTTGCTGAACAAAAGCCAATTAATTGCCAGCAGGATTATTGTGAAGTCTTTCTCATCTTAGACAAATACAATCAGATAGAGTCTAGGTGCTGGTGGAGGAGCCCTGCTTATTGAAGCGATAACTCTGTCTGGACAGATGAATACAGTGCAAAGACTCAGTTAACCACATGGAGACTCCCACCTTGCTCTTTTCCCCAGTCTCTCCAGTTTATACACAGGAGAGAGGTGCTTTAAAAGCATTCTCATCCCCCAGCCACACATCCCAGACCTGCCTACACTAAGTCCCCTTCTCCTGTCCACAGCAGCCCCCTCCCCCACCTGTACATCACTCCCGGCACAGATTCATCAAGTCTTTGTTCAAAGCTTTCTGGCTACGAAGGCTTTACCCCATGCAAATCCTTTTTGTCAGTCCTGCACCATGTTGAGATGTTTCCTCTCTGTTACCCAAGCTAAATCTCTGCTGCAGTCTTTCTCCTGCTTTCCTGGGCCACAGCAGAACCACCTTCTACCTAACTCATCTGCGATGAAAAGCAAGGAGATCATTCCCACCAAGGAACAAGCAATAGGATGAGAGGAAATGGCCTCAAGTTGCACCAGGGGAGGTTTAGATTGGATATTAGGAAAAATGTCTTTACCAAAAGAGTGGTGAAGCCCTGGCAGAGGCTCCCAGGCAGTGGTGGCGTCTCCATCCCTGGAAGAGTTCAAAACATGTGCAGAGGTGGCACTTCAGTACAGGATTTAGCAGGCACGGTGGGGTTGGGCTGACAGTTGGACTCGATGAGCTTAGAGGTCTTTTCCAACCTTGATGATTCCATGATTCCTGCCTCTTCTCCTCTGAGCTGTTCATGATATAAAAATACAAATCTGGGAAAAAGCAGGCATTGTAGGGAAAATATCCAATGCCATTGCTCTCCCCGGAAAATGAGGGAAGGCTTGGCACAAGGAATGACTATGGGATTTGATAAAAGACTCCAGCCATGCAAGACACAGCACTTGGGAGAAATTCAGGTTCTACCTTCACCACCATATGGGAGCCCTAAGCCACCGCTGGCCTGTGGGACATGCGGAAAGGAAAGATACAACAGATGTTGTGGCACTCATGGATGGTGGTACATCACAAAAACAGTTGGCAAGGAAAAGTAAATCCTAATTCTATCTAGGAAGCTTCAGAGTAGGAACAGAAACCAACACCAGCATCCCTGCAAAGAGGGGAACAGCTGCGTTGAACTCGCTGGCCAACTCCAACAGCAGAGTGGAGCTAAAAGCCAGCCTACCTTGCCAGTTCATGACAATCCCTACTTTTCTAACAGTAGCGAGAGCTCCCTGCATCCCACCAGGGAGAGAATCTCTAACAGCTAGAAATAAAAGGCATTGAGTGAATTTGTGGCAATTTACTTGGAGAAAATACTTCTTACTTTCACAACATGTTAAAAAAATGAAAAGTAAAATTAAACCCTGTCAAAGCCTGCAGCACTGGCATTGACAGACAAAAATGACTTAACAGAAAAAAAAACAGGCTGGGAAAGCGATTTTCTTTGCCTGCATTGCCAGGGGAATTAAATCTTGTTTTTTTCCCCATCACCACCAAGTGGAATAATCCAATATATTAAAGCTAATGTGCTTCTTGTATTTATTGCTGTGTATTTGACCTAACAGAGCTTTATTCCTACATTAAGAATAAAACCATTCCGGAAGGCAAGCTGCAAAGCTCTAGATCAATTACTGCCTTCTCCAACAGCTGAAAAGTGAGTTATTTCTTGTAAAAGGAAAAAAAAGAAGCAGAAAATAATAATAAAAATAAAAAACTTCCTTTCCCTTTGTGCAATGAGTGCTGCACTGCAGAGCTGGTGGAGCTGGGTAATATTGAGTTTGGTTTCCAAGCAACATTTAAAAGAAATCAAGCAGCAGCCCCAGTCGCCCTTTTCAGACGCTTGTTCCCCCGAATCCAGCGCAGCGCAAAGTTGCCATCACCCACCACCAGTGGGAAGCGGGGCTGGGCAGAGCAGAGGGCACAGCTCCCGTCCACGCTTTGCCTTGGGGGACGCTGCCAAGTTCAAGTGCGCCCAGAAGCGACAGGAGGCGTAAAACCCCATGCAAGGTGGTTTTAGTCGGTAGGCAAACAAAATCACGGACACAAAGCCAAGAAACCCAGCACTGTGAGAGGGCGAGGTGGAAGGGGGATAACTCACTGATCCAAACCCGATGAAGCAAATAGGAAAACGCTCCTCCTCGTGTCCAGGCTGGGGCCAAACACGGCAGGTGCAGGAAGGGTTCGGAGCAGCACACACAACCTGACTCTTCTTTCTTACTTGAAAAGCTCTGACACTTTCCTTGGGGTGATCAGCCAGCACTTTTGGTTCTGGGGATCCCCAGGGGCAACCGAGATGATTCCACTGGGGGCTGTTGGCTGGAATGTCCAAGCCGGACCCCTCACACCCCAGCGAGCGAGCAACATCAACACTTGCTGATTGTTTCTCACAGCATGGGACTCACCACCCAGGGAGGGAGGCTGAGAGCTCTCGTGGTACAGAAGCAGCAGCAGAGGACTTTTTTCTTTTCTAGAAATGTTGACAGTAACAGCGATTATGAGGAAAACCAGACAAAACAAAGGAAATGATACTGATTTGTTGCCACTGGGTGTTTCAGCTCAAAGAAATGAGAAGCTGCCGTACTTATGGCTTAGCGCCCTCCTCACAGAAAAGGAGACGCCACTGATGAACGATTATGAAGGTCAGTGCTGCTCTTAGAGAGCTTGGGATTCAAAACAGATGGAAAAGAGGTAGGAAAGGGGATTTGATCCAGGCAGGCAAGCCAAAAGGCAAGATACCTTTTAAAAAAGAGCACTGGATGCATTAATTCCTGATCTGTACCCAGATAGCACTTGCTCCAGGAATGAGGGCCATGATATACCTACGTGCTTATCAACTATCAGCAGATTTTATTATTTTCCATGAGCTACTATCGCTGTTTTAGCACAGGGATAGCAGAGACATAAGCCTGCCTTAGCTAGGAGTCACACAGGAAGCCTGTGAGTGCAGTCAAGAATTCCAAGCCTAAAGCCCTGTCTTCTGAACCACGTTACCTCCCCAGCCAAGCCTCATTACTCTGCTTCACGCAGCCTCCAGCACAGCACGTGGCCATGAGGAATAAAAGTTTGGGGCACAATCAGCATACATTAAGAAAAAGTATTTGAATTGTTATTATTCCAGTAAGCCAAAGCTGTTCCTCTAAGTGGACAGAGCTATCTTAGTTTTTTCTTCTCCTTTATGCTATCACGATACGGACAGAGCTTAAAGCAATTTGAATAGAAGTAACCATGAATTCCTATACATGCACACATTCCACTTAAATGTAACTTCAACCTTCAGCTCAAGTGCAACCGGTAAATCTGAACAATCCGGTCTTTTTAATAGCTTCTTGGAAGTTTTTTTTTGCTGCTTCTTTTTCTTTTTAAAGCCTCGAGTAAGTGTTTTGTACACGTAGCCCTATCTCTCACTTGCATGGAAACTTTTGAATTATTGATCAGGACAAGCTCTCCCTTCACGCATACTCCATCTAATCCTTTCATTTACTGTGCTTTTTGCCTGCATGCAAAATGAATGACATTTCATCTCATTTCCAAGTCCCATCAGTGTCAAGGTCTACCTCCCTCAATAAGAACATCCAGTTGGTGTCAGATGGGAATACACACACACTCTACCTCCCCGAGTCCTTCACTGCTGCACATCTGCGTGGCAGAAAACAGCTGAAAGGGTTGTGAGTGCCCTAATGCTCCTTTCAGTGAGTGATTATTTCTTCTGGGTGTAGCCTTGAGCAAGCCCTCACCCATTTGGGTGAGCAATTCTATCTTCTGGGTCCCCTTAAGAGAGATGTTCTTTTGTGGGCAAGTGATTGTGTGCGTTTTGGGTCATCCTTCTAAAGGACTGTTCACAAAACTTAGCAATTCTTAACTCAGTTGTGCACTAATATCCCCAGCTGACATCGGAACTTGCAGTTAAATTTGTTTGTTGGAAAATTGAGTAATTGTGGTTGGAATGAATCTTCATTTTGGTTTGCGTGTCTGTTTTGTGGATGTCTCTGTGGCACTTGTATATTATGACCCAGAAACCCCAGGCAAGCTTTTCCAAGCTGCTTTCAAACCCTTCCTTCGCATTTACTCCTTCATAACTCTAACAATCTTGTATAGGAAGAGGAAGGAACAGCCAAGGTGGGAGCAATTCCTGTCCAGATGAACTGCTGCCTTCCTTTGGACTGTGACCAAGTTTTGTGCCTCAATTCACTTTGCACCTCTGGTCTTTCTAAAGTGTTCAGGAGACTTTCCTGGGAAATAAGAATTCTGCTGAACTGTGCACATTAATGAGGCAAGCAGGTCTTGCACAGCAAGCACAAACAAAAGCAGACAAAGCACAATCCAGGGGATGTCGCATAAAACAGTCCAAGCATGCCAAGAGAGACCCACAGAAGAGCCACACTGTCCTCCCTCTGTCCACACTATCCCAGAGAGAGGACTTTGCTCCAGCCGGCTGCCCGGCTTGAAAGAGCAATGCTACACATCCAACTGCTGCTGTGCAATTCACACCCCTGATCCATTCTTCCCCTGACACCGGCCATCACTCCCCTCTCTGGGTCTCACCTTCACCTCTGCTGTGCCTCTGCCCCAGCCTGGCAGGCTCCCACAGAGCAGCAATCCCCTAGCTCATCTGCACCCATAATCAGGAGTCTGAACCTGCCCAGGGAGACCACAGAGCCCAGTTAACTACTTGACACTATCACAGTACCACCTGGAAACAGACCTGGAAAAATTACCCTCTGTGTGTCTGTGCATCACTAGATAAGGATGAGCAGCACCTTTAGAAAACAGCAAATGCCCCATCAAAAAGCAACAGGCAGAGCTCGCAACACCTCTGTTTGTACAAAGGGCAAGGGCTGGAGAAAAAGTGAGAAAAAAAAAGAGAAAACTCCAGTGAGAGGCAAACTCAAGAGTGGGTGGGACTGCAGGAGATGTGGCCAGTGCCTCACACAGGCACCCGACTCCAGGATGGACAGGCCATGTCGGCACAGACCAGCCTCTATCAGAGACCAGTGATGCAGAGGTGATAGGAACGTGACTCAGATTTTGTCTGATGAATTCTTCACGACGAGGGTGGGGAGACGCTGGCACAGGTTGCCCAGGGAGGCTGAGGATTCCCCCTCCCTGGAGGTGTTCAAGGCCAGGTTGGATGGAGTTTTGAGCAGCCTGGTCTAGGGGCAGGTGTCCCTGCCCACGGCAGGGGGGTGGGACTGGATGGGCTTTGATGTCTCTTCCAACCCAAACCATCCCATGATTCTGATTATTTGATTTTATAAACAAGGAGGGACACTGCTACAGGGCACAGACCACTCATACCACAGCCTTGACCAAAAAATCCAATGGTATTACCTCAATATTCTTGGTACTTTGGGAACTGGTAACCTCAAGAGATACCCAGGCCAAACTGCTGGACCTCCCACCAGGGCTTTCATGCATCCCACCAGTCCTTTCATCCCACACTCACAACCAGGTGCTAGACATCAACAACTGCTTCAATATGAGACCAGACACCACCAATCACATAACCAGTCAATCAACACAGAGGCCACTGAGGCATTCATTTGCCACCTGGAAATCTTTTAACCACAGCTCTGAAGACTGTTTCATGACAGGGATGTTTCTTTACACTGTCTTTCTTAGGAATTAATTCTAGCAGCTTCATTATAAAGAATAAATAACAAAGGTACATGGAAAAGGACTCCTTGAAAGTCCAGGGGGACAAATTTCTCCTGGTCCTAAAGAGATTCCAGGAAAAAAAAAAAAAAAAAAAAAAAAAAAAAAAAAAAAAGAGAGAAGAGTAAAGCTTTTGAAGAGATCAGTAAATAATGAGCAGGAAAGCCTTTCCCCAGCACTAAGTCAGTAGAGTTCCATGAATAATTCAAGCTGCTAAGGGGGGGAAAAAATGAATAGAAATGCTCTTCTGCTCCCTGGGCTCTCCCTCCAGGACAAGCACAGCTGAGCTTGGAGGTTTTGCTCCTAGAAGTGAAGAAAGACTCCAGAGCAGTCCTCAACACCTCAGTGCTGCTGGGCTCAGTATGTCGTTCTGCACGGTTGCCCTGCGCGGCCATTCAACACATCACTTCATTTTCAAGGTCTCAGGTGCCCACTTACAGGCCTTGAGACAATTTCACTGCCTCATCCTGTCCTGACCAAGCACCAGGGGAAACAAACCCATCCAAAGGGAGGCTCATGGAGAACAGTGATGCCACCAGGGCAGTCAGCTAGCTGCTGACATCTTTCTCCCCACCACGTGCCAGGCATCTCCTCTCTCCAGCTCAGCCACCCAGGTATTTTTAGGGAGACCTCCTACCCTCTCAGATAGGTCTGAAAGCTCCATTTATCTGAGCTGCCTCACTCTATGGTTTATTCTTAACAAATAAGAACACACTATCCTCTATAGCCCCTTTCATTCCCACAGCTCAGAAGCTGTAAGCTTCCCAACAAGCATAAATGAAGTAATTAAATGACAATGGCTTTTTGAGGTAAAGGAAGGGTATTAAGAGATCCCCTCAGATCCCACTGGAATGCATCCACCTCTAGAGGGTGTTAGGAGCTGGGAGGATAACACTAAACAGTTATGCAGACACATTTTGCTTCCTAGGCCCCCTCTAACATTTGATCTCATCAGGATTTTCTCAAGTTATCCTATTTAAGTTTCCATCACAGAGACTATAAACAATTTTTGTAATGCGGTTGCAGGAATCAGAACTCCTCACTATTCTGACAGCAGGAAAGAGACTTTCCAAGTCCTGGGGATTAGATTCACCGAAGCCCACAGGAGTTAGCTGTTAATGGAGCTGGTATTCTCTCCTGGCAACTCTTAGGCTTTATATCCTTCATTTAACTGCGCGTCCCTATAGGTTAACTTATCCCTCCAGAGTTAAAAAGCAAAGCGGCGCTCTAGACTTACAACGATTTACCACTATCAGGAGTTGTTCTAACGCTTTTCCTACAGCAAGCTGGTTGCAAAGGAACACAATACCTAGGGGATAACTTTAGAGTTTGCTTCTGTTGCCCCTGACACCCCTGTCCAGTCGCTCACGCTGCCTCCCGGCACACCCCGAGAGGCTGTAAGCACTGATAACCTCAGTTATCCCCCGCTCCCCACTTTCTCCTGGAATGACTGCAGGAAAATCCAGCTCACTCTTCTCCACAGACCAGAACACCAAGACCCAGGACAGGCAGCAGGCAACAGGGATCTTCTGCAGCCCAGCTGTTAGGGTCAGCCCAGCCCCTGTGCCAGGAAAGCATCAGCCTTTCAACACAAATGATCGACTGTGCAAAGCAGCTTCCGCAGGGAAGGGGGAAATGAATTCCTCCCTGATCCCCCTCCTGAGCTCTGCTTATCCCTGAAGCATGAGATTCAATTACCCTTATCATTATTGTAGCTTGCCTCGCTAGAAATGTTATTAGCGGTGATGAAATTATCCAGCCCTGTTTTACGCTGGAGAGAAATACAGGGGCTCCTCGCGACAGCTGCAAAGAAGCCAGAGCTCTCCTTGGCAGAAGGGGAAAGGCTCTCCAAGTGCCACATCAGCCCCACAAAGGCAGGTCCAGGACCATGGCCTTAATTTATGCAACACTCATCTGTCACAGAAGCATCAGCTGAAGATCAGGACCCTCACACACAAGCTGCGACCTCCGGGTCTTTGCAGCAACCACCATATGCAGCGCCGGCTATCAATATCGCAACTCCCAACCCCATCCCCTTTTTGAGTTCTGACCCAAGCAAGACTTTTCCAAATTGTACTGCTTGACATGAGTGATCCTTACCCTGCAGCTGGGCTGGGTAGAACTTCCACTGCTTTACCTGGGGATGGAGGTAACAGGAGACATTTCTGAGCTGGGATGTGATGAGCTCTGCCATGGAGGACTAGAAACACATATGCCTCAAGAAAAATCAGGCAGGATTTCATTCCTGGAGATGAGGAAGTGGGTCTGGAAGCAGGCAGTCCTGTAGCTTCCTCGTTCGCAAGCACCAGGTACCTAGATGGGCTTGCCCACCTCCAGGCTGCATTACCAAGGGGAGAAAAGCAGGACCTGAGCACGCAAGGGCTAAAAAAGGACCTGGAAGCTCATGCATTGTGTGCACAGGGACAGGTGAGGGAGAACACAGCCTTCCTTCCAGGGCCACCTACCAGGCATTATTGTGTCCAGAGAAGGGCAATGAAGCTGGTGAAAAGTCTGGAGAACAAGTGTTACGGGAAGCAGCTGAGGGCCCTGGGGCTGTTTAGTCTGGAGAAGAGGAAGCTGAGGGGAGACCTCCTCGCTCTCTGCAGCTCCTGAAAGCAGGTTGTGGTCAGGTGGATCCTGGGGTCTTCTCCCAAGTAACAAGTGATACGACAAGAGGAAATGGCCTCAAGTTGCACCAGGGAAGGTTCAGAGTGGATATTAGGAAAAAATTCTTTACCAAAACAGTGGTGAAGCAATGGCAGAAGCTCCCAGGGCAGTGGTGGAGTCTCAGTCCCTAGAGGGGTTCAGAAGACATGTAGATGTGGCACTTCAGGCCATGGGTTAGCAGGCACAGTGGGGCTGGGCTGATGGTTGGACCAGATGAGCTTAGAGGTCTTTTCCAACCTTAATGATTCTGTGAGCTGTTTCCAATTCACAAGCAAGGCAGCAGATGAGCCTCAAAGATGCAGAAGCTGGATTGCCCCAGGTTCGCCCCTGCCTCAATCAGACAGCAAGTTCCACCAGCTATCATTCTGCCTGCAGGCCACCGAGATTCAGAGTGCCACGCGACACAGGCTCTCAAGAGCAGCACTTACCCTGCTGAACAACACAACTAGCGTGCTGCTTCCCTCCCTTCACTGCTCCCTGACTCCTCTGGGGAGAGACCTGGCACTTCTCAGCTTAGGCAGCAGCAAGCAACAGCAGCTCCCAGGGCCCACAGGGACTTGCAAACCAAGCTCAGCAAGCAGCACATTCAGTAAGTAATGAGGAAAACAAGCCGGAGCCATCAGAGCAACAATTCAGTTTGAACCAAATCAATAATCCCCACCATGACCCTTATGATCTTCTCTTATTCGGTTGAGGTTTAAGCAGAGCTGGAAACAGCCTCAGCCTTGCTTGGCAGAAACAACCAAACTATGAACAGTGCAAAGGATTTGGGGTGCCCAGGTAAAATAGGAGCATACACGTGTGAAAAGGTAGGAAGGCCAGCTGTGGGCTGGCAGGGGAATGCAGCTGAGCATGGGCAGGTCCATGGGCTGCTGTGCCATGGGGCAGGGCATTATGCATGGGCAGAAGCAGGACAGCAGTGAAATAGAGGTGGAATAACACTGCAGGGGTGCAGCACAGATGCACGTGGGGAGAACAGGGCTCTTAACAGAGAAAGCATCAGTGCATGCACACAGCTGCTCCAGAGCCAGAGTACAACCAAGCCCAAGGCTAGCACCTCCATGCTGTACACACCATGACGTATGCAATTGATTTTGTCAGCCAGGCGTGTTTTCTAAGATTAGGCATCAGGTACTGCCATCAGAAAGACTGTATGGAGCAGAGGAGTGAAAGCAGGCAGGCACCCCCACAGGCAGCTGATGTCCCACAGAAAGGATGGGGTGCTCAGTCCAGGTGTCACTGCATTTGGAAGCACGGTGTTGTGACTGTGGATGCAGGCATGTGGGCATACAAAGTGACACTTGGGAAGAGCAAGATGTCGGGCATCCTGTGCACAAATCTGTGCTGGGGGAGTTGAACACCTCATCTCCTCAGTTTCTGGCTTCCCTTGGCACACTCAGCACCCTCTGATGGGGCTTCCCCTTCTCCAGCCAGCTCCAATCCCTCCTCAGCTCCTTCTCCCTTTGGAGCAAGTTTTGAATTCATCATTGTTTTTAAGAAAGCATTTAAAGAACAGAGCAGAACTGATAGCTAAATTAAACCTGCTGAGAGTGCCTGTTTAATTGAAAATGCCGTCTGTAATTTAAATGTCGGAGCTGGGATGGTTATTAAAACCCTCCTTGATTACTGTGCTTCATTTCAGTTTCAAAACAGACAAGAAAAAGCTGCAAATGGGCCATATAACACAGCACCATTGAGCAATTAATAAGCCTCCCTGCCACACACCAGTGGGGCCAGGTCAGCTCAAGTTCTGCCCCACAGCCCTCACTCCTTCTGTCCTTGTCCCTTGTGGCAGAGCTGGCTCTTGTCTCTGCTCCGTGCCAAGCTGCTGGGAGGGCAGCAGATCCTCTTTTCTCTT
Source organism: Neomorphus geoffroyi (assembly GCA_033558235.1). Classification (NCBI taxonomy): domain Eukaryota; kingdom Metazoa; phylum Chordata; class Aves; order Cuculiformes; family Neomorphidae; genus Neomorphus; species Neomorphus geoffroyi. The sequence continues at coordinate 5,291,001 of JAUMJM010000029.1, read as the reverse complement.
GGTGCACTCATCTTTTCCAAGCCCAGCAAGCTGGAAGCCCTTCGAACGCTGTGCAGAGCGGGGTCCCCTCTCAAGGAGGGGAAAGGCAGCTCTGTCCCAGTGCTGGCTCTGGCCAGCCTGCAGGCATGAGCTGCTTGCTGCCTGCACCTGCCCCTGTGAACCCACTGGCACCCATGGGATGGTGCCCTGTTGTCACCAGCAATCCAGCCATGGCCTTTCTGCTTCTGTGCACAGTGCTATCTACCCTGTACCTGGCTCTTTCCAAGGTGAGGTGGAGAGGAGGTGGCTGGTGGGACAAAAAGGGACAAGCAAATGCCCGTATCAAACTCACAGAGTGCCTGATCCCAGCCCTGACGCAGAGGGAAGAAAACAAATCAGCAGCTGCTGAAGAAGCAGCACCAAAGGCAGGCTTGCATTAAACAACCACCATCCATCATTCTAGGACCACAGTTAATAAACCACAAGGCCTCAGTAAATTACAGCAGGAGCCAGAGGAGCACTTGGGTCACCATAAGAGCGTGCTGCAAGTCAACTCCTGCCCACTCCCCCTCTCCTGGGGCAGGAGGGCAGCTAGCATGACACACTCCTTGCTCCTAGGGAGGAGACCTGGACCAGCAGAGCTGGCTTCACAGACTCCTGAAGCCACCACCAGCCTTGGAGACAGCAGCACACCCACCTCTCAGCCGCTGGCCAGGCTGGGGGTGCCCCCGTGCCAGGCATCTGCAGGCCACAGAGACTCCACTTCTCTGTATGGGTACTGTGTGCAGTGGAGAGGCTTGTTTAATTAATCAGTACTGCAGCAGGGGCACTGGGAACACCACTAATTAGTCATTAATGGTCATTGTGAGAGCTGGAGGAGACTTTAATGAGTACCTGGCCACAGCACTATCGCCAGCTATTTCTTTCCACCTCCCCTACTGGCTCATTTTACCATTAGGTTTAGTTTGGGGACGGGTGGTGGGGAATGAAATCCATCACTGATTTAACATCAGGAGAAGAAAGAGAGCAGGGATCAGGCAGCCATGCCCCAGCTCTGGATTTCCTGCTGCAGCCTGCCACGTCCCACTGTGACAACACATAACAACAGTGCAGAAAAGCAGCTCAGGAGGTTTTGCACACAACTGTCCCTGCCCCAAAACCTTGACTTTCCTGGCTGCTTTTAGTTTTATGCCTTAGCTTCACAATGCAAAGAATATAAAAGGAAATAATTGGGAAATTAAGAAATGCATCAAGAGATGAGCTAGGACAAAGGGTAATTAATATTGCCCCTCAGCTAACTTTGTGAAGTCCACTGTAATTAGACAGTAAAGCACTGTTCTACGTAAAGAAAAAAAGGGAGCAAAGATTCCTGTTATAGAAAGCTCAGCCCACATTAAAAACGCAGTAATTAATACCAGAATAAGCTGTAACAATTAACAAAACCTTTCAACAACATCTTCAGGCTGTAACATTAGAAATTTTTAAAGACAAACTTAACAGGACACTATAAAAGGAGAAAAAGGTCATGGGGGAAGGATCTGCTGGCACTCAGTGCCAGGAGCTGCTCCCATCAAGGACCTGCCAGTCAGCAGTGACAATCAAACCTCTCAGCAGTCTCCCAGGGGAGATGAGGTGGGTGCGTGGTAGGATCCTCCAGGAGCTCAGCCTCACCAAACCAGACACGGAGCCCTTGGAAAGGTCATGCCTGAACAGCCTGACCACCTCCACGCTGGCAGAGCCCCAGCTTTAGCAGCCCAAACACACCATCCCACAACTTCTTACACCACAGGTGATCAGGGTTTAGAAAGGCACTCAAAAGCAATTTATTCTGTATCAGAGCTCAGTGGGGGAATCCTCAAGAGCCTTCTAAGAGAACTACAGCACCATCAAACTGGCTTAAAACAAAGCACCTGCAGACAGGTATATTGTTTAGGAGAAAAGGGCTGTCAGGAAGGAAGGAGACACCTCCCCTGTGTGATCTCTATTCTGCCCAGCAGCCCCACGCTAAGGTACTTGACTCTTTATTTTCACACTTCGGGATTGTGGCTGGTGGGAACCCGTAACATACAGCACGCACAGTTGCTTGTTCATTTAGTGAGGGCAGCGTTCCCACAAGCTCAGTCTGGACTAGAAGCATGCACAGCTTTTCCAGGGTGCACACAATCTTCTGGCTGTACTATCTTTGGGTTTGGTGCACATCGTGTGAAAGCGGAGAGGCAACTGGGCAACAGGATTCACTTGCAAATACTCAGGCTGAGGATACAACTTCCCTCCTGCTGGTCTGACAAGGAGCAACCCCTCTCTTCTGTGGCACTTGGCAATTAATGAATCTGCAGGAAAATGAGCATGGCCAAAAAATGTTTTGCCCCTTTTCTATGCATTCCTTGAGTCATCGCTTTACAAATACGGTCCATTTGTGCTGGGTAAGAAATTCCTTTCCCTTTGGTTAGGCAGACTGTGGAGAGTTGTAGTCATAAACTCCCCGATTTCTTTCTGCATCAGCTATTGCATGCAACATTAGATTAGGATAGTTGTTAACACTCCAGAATAATTGTCTCCTCCTTTCTAAGAAGTTAAGTAGTGGCATGCAATGAAAGTAGAATAGATTTTATTAATTAGGGTCAGGAGAGGAGTCTGCAAGTTTTCCTAACTTGGCTTAGAGATGAGAAAGGCTTGCTTCCAGCTGTAATAGTGAGTATTCCCCTCCCCTGGCACCCAGGAATCTGGAGGAAGTGTATTCTTCCACCTGGCAGCAGGAGGATTTGAGAGGCACGTTTGACTTTGAGTGTGACCGAGTGCCCTGGCATTGATCCAATGAAGCACTTACAGCCCTGATTAACTGTAATCACAGGTATGTCCCAGAGACACAGCCCAGTGCTATTTTAAGATTCACTGCTAACACTGGTGAGTAGAAAAATGCTAAACTACTCCAACTAGTAATAAATGCCAGGTTCTGCAGTCAGAGAAACTGCAGTACAAGGAAGGAAACCAGATTATTCAAGGCTACCCATGAGCCAGCACCAGAGCAAATGGTAGGGACACAAATCAGCCTCCTCCTCAGAGTCTACCAGACCCAACACCTGCCCTGGAACAGAGGCTACTCAATCACAGTCATCATCTCTCACGGCAGAGCTTGGAAGTGCTCACATGGAGGAAGAAAGGAAGGTCTGGCTGACCAGGGGAACAGTCAAACACCCCAGCCCCCATTGCAAGCCCCCCTACAGTTTCTCCTCCAGAGTCAGAGCCCTCTCAAGCACCAGCTTCCCCAAATGCAGAATTGCAGGAGAACCACTGGGACAGTGGCACACGCCTGGCACACAAAGATGCTGACAAGGGTGCGCTTTTCAGAGCCCAGTAAGGGCCAGTAATTCCACAGCCAACGGTCTCTCTTTAGCTTAAGGATCTGGCTTTCCACTAGAGGAACCGAGGCACAGAAAAGCAGCAGTTTCCCCACCACCAGGCAGTACATGACTGGCAGAGCTCAGATTAGCAAAAAGAACTCCAGATCCACAACTCCTCCTCCAGCCCACAGCTGCCAACATGCACCAGATCACATTCCTCCTCCCATCCTGCCACCATCAGATTGCCCTCTGGAGAGAGACCTCAGGTCAGCAGACTGCTGTGAATGCACCTTGCTTTACCTGCAGCACATCCAGAGCTGCCTCAGGTACTGAAGACTCCGATTTCCTTCCCCACAGCTTGGCTTCAGAGTCATGTGTGTGTCCCCTGCCATCCCCCCATCAGAGCACTGGGATAACTTCAACCAGCCCAGCATCTTCAGGAAGGCCTTATTCCATGTTCCATAATAAAACTAGAAATGCTGAACTGGTTAAGTCTTACCTGGGCAGAAAAGAGGCTGAACAGCAAGAAATTTCAGATTTGGGCATATCAAACACCATTTCTTGTATCAATAACTGACTTTTTTAGGTTTACTTTTGGAAGATGCACTTCTGGAAGGTGTGCTCTTTAGAGTCTGACCTCAGCAGCACAGGTACGTTACTCCTTAAGTTCTTTTAACTTAGTCTTAACATGAACCAAGTTGCAGAGATAAGAGAAAGACCTTGCTTGCCTGAGGAGCACCAGGAACACTTTTGATAAAGAAGAAACATCCATTACGTGATCTGTGCATTGTATATAGTTAAATCACTTTTATTCTCACTTTTGAGAGAAGCCAAGCTACTTAAGAAAAATCCCTGTAATAATCCTAAAAAATACCCTAAGGATTTTTCAATTCTGCACCTGAGCATGTATTTACATGATGGATTCATTACACCTCATTGAGTGAAGGATGGCGCATTTTTAAGAACACTTATAAATATGTATTCACCTGATAGACTGGAGAAACTAATCTAGGTTTGAAAAGGTCCATAATTATGAATTTACAAGCACTTCTCTAATTGTCCCTAAGGGATGAGGTAGGGATGAAAGAAAAGAAGATGAGCATCTGGAGGGATAGGGGGATTGCACAGAACATTAGAGATGCTTCTGCACACAGCAGCTCAGTACAAACACCAGGTTTTCAGAGGGTGTGGAAAGAGCAGCATTACTGCAGGAGTCAGGCCAACACTTTGGGCACAGAAGAGTCCACACACATACAATGGGTACAAATAAAACAATCCAAGTTTCCAGGACTCCTCCCTCCCTCTCTCTCTCTCCCCTCAGCATCTTTGAGCAATGCCACCTTTTCTAAGAAACGACACTAACAAAACCACAGCCCAGCTCTCCTGCTAAGCAAGCCACATAATTAACAGGGCATTTCTGTACTTCTAGGTCTTCTCCCCCTAATTTGTTTTAATTAGAGATTCTGCTGCTGGCAGAGGATAGCAGACAAACTCTGAGAACAAGAAAAAAAAGCCATAGTTACACACAAAACCATTGCAAGTTTGTCCCACCCCGCCCCTTTTGAAAGGGGAGAGGGGGTTTTGCACCCCTAGTGTCAGCTCTGTGACTCCAGGGGCAGCTGCCCAGTTCTGCTCCTGCTCCCTTCCAAGCACCTCTCCCACGTTCCACAAGCAGCTCTCCAAAGGCAGAGCAAAGCAGATCAGCGTTGGGAAAGCTCCAGAGTTGTGGGCATGACCAGCAAAAGGGACTGACTACCTGCTCTTTCAAATCAGAAGTTGATCTGGCTGTTCTCCCTTTTTCCTTCTTGGAGCACATCTATCCATGTACCTTTCTCTCCCGAGAGAGAGCAGCCAGGAGGTATGGAAACACCCTTGATATCCAGCAACTCTCCTTCCTGGCGTGCTCCACATTCCCTGCAGCGAGATCGCTGGCCGGCAAAGGAGAGCTGGACCCTCAGGATCAAGCATTTTGAAATGTCTGCAGAAATTACATTACCCTTTTGATTTGTGCTTTATATTTGTGCACCTCAGTCAAACCCAGATTTTCTTCTCTTCCAAATTTCCCTGAGATGCTGAAGTTTCTAATTAACCGGAAAGGCTTTTTATTCCTTACAACTCTCCAGTTATGAATAATGATGCTAGCTCATAAATGAAAATTGTCTTTCTATTTAAATTCTGTAATTTTGGGTGGGTAAATGGGGAAAAAAGCAAGCATGAAGCAGCGGCCCTTGGGTCATTTGCAACTTATTAATTTCAAGCAGAGCTCTTAGCTAGCTTATTAACACTGAGTATACTACAGGAATTTAATGGCTAGGATATTAATTACCTTGCAGGCTTTCATATACAGGAAATGGTTTATTTTCATGTTACACAGCAGTAGTAGCAAGGGGATCATTCACCAGTCTCAGCTCTAGGTTGTGCTAGTCCTGCCAAGGCTGGTTCCAGCAACAGTCAGATGAGGGATGCTCTGAGCCCTCAGCCTGGCACTGAAGCCTAAGCAGGAAGCCCTGTGACAGAGATTTGCTTCTCAAGGGTGGGGTCTGCTGCCTTTTCCCAAACTGAGGCAGCCTGGAAGGAACCCACAGCTCTGCACCTCAAAACTGAAGCTGGCACGGACTTAAACCACACGACCTGTCTATGGCAGTGCCTTCTGGTCCTGCTGAGAGTCCCTCTGGAATCACTTTGCAGCAAACACTGCTGGTGCACAAGCTGTTTCGATACAGAAACAGGATAACTCTAAGCAGCTGCCTCAGAACACCAGTTGTCCACTGGGAGACACAGCCACGGCTGCATCTTCCACCCACACCAGCTCCACTCGCAGAGGGTCCTGGAGCTACAAGGTGCTTGTATGGGTCAGCATTAACAGCCGCAGGGACAGCTGCAGAGCAGCCTTGAACACCAGCCTTCTCTGGATATCATCTACTCCCATCAATTTTAACACAATTCATAAGATACAGAAACAGGCCTTTCACCCATGCTTCGAGGAGCCACCTGCCCCAGTGCCACCAACTCATTAAGCTCAAATCACACTGCTGTCTATGCAGAATGCAGGTCAGTCAATTGACTGTAAACGGCAGCAAATAAAGCACAACAGCACTTTGCAGTCACCGCTCAGCGCTCTGCAGTAATGGGGCTTGTCCTGGCATCTTCTCTGGAGAAAGGATTCCACCTGCTTTGGGATTCAACACAAGAACAGCAATTTTCATGTCTGTTAAAATAACCCTTGCAAACCACGCTGCTGCCAAGCGACCACTCTCATAGCTGCACTCACTGTAAGAGCTGTGCACCCTCCTACATGGTTGTTAAAAGACCTGATAAACAAAAGTAGAATTTCCCAACAGATCTCAATGGAGAAAACTGGACCGTGAAATAATTTATGCATGAAACCAAAGCACTGGAAAGGAAATGCAGCCTCACTGCTAAGCCAGCAACTATTGTCCTCAGTGGGATGCTCATAGGTGCCCCCAAATCTAAGCATGGTTGCCCCTCTTCACCCAGCAAAAGCCAAGGCTATTTGCTTGGTAATAGAAAGCATATTTTTCAGATGGCACCAGCACCGTTAAAGGATGGAGAGACAGATACCATCCCAAATGCTTCTCTCTGACACACAACCTGGGGCTATCAGCAAAGGAAAGGAGCGCAAGGTGGAGACTGCAAGACAAATTATTCCGAACAAAGCAGGGCGCATTAAAAGCACGATGTTGAAGGTGAAATACCAGAAGTGAAGAGAGCAGGGAAACCATCTGCATGTGCCGAGGCTTTTGTCTGAACAGGCCCTGTCGTGGGACCAGAGGGGATAGCTCAAACACCACGCAGTGCTTGCTTCACTCGAGGCTGAGCAGAACCATCACAGCACAAAAAGGTGGCTGGGACAAAGGAGGGATGGGGAAAAACCCCCCAAACCACAGAGGTAGCTACAGCTTGTGCTGACATGAACCATATGGTAGGAGTGTAACAGCAAAGCCAGGTATCCTCCCAGGACTGCACCTCTCTCTTCTGCAGGGAATAAACAGGGAGGTGAGGAGATAAAGCAGCATCACGCTCAAAACGTGCACTTGGGAGTGGGGACAATAATGAGAAAGGCTGTGAGGAGTCACAGCACAAGGCACAGCCTCTGGAGTAGTAAAATGAATGCAAAGAGGACAATTACAGGTTAAAATTGTTTCCCTCCCCTCTTTTCTTTCTTGAAGTTTTAAACCCTGCTAATTCCACATCTCCCCTCCCCCTTTTAAAATAAAAAACATTCTTTTATATGTTCAGTTCTTCAAAGAAGTTAAAGGATCTTGCACTTTCTCTTTCCTTTGTACCTTCTCCAGATGCATCTGTTGAATATGGAGGAGCACTCCTTTTATATTCCCAGCTCAAAAGGATCAAAACAAGGATCTGGGGGCTGGTATCTGAATTGTTACTAGGACAGAACCCCAAAAGCATTGATGCTAATGTGCTCCTGCCTCTGCTCTCTCTCAGACACTCCACAGCTCCTTCAGCCCTGTGCATCTGTCCTTACATCTCCACTACTTCATTCCGAATGGGGGAGGAATCATGACCAAGGGGGTTAGGTATTTCTCCTCCTCTGTTATTTTCCCCTCAAGTGAACATGCAATTTCAGCTAAACTGAAGTCCCAGAGATGGGGCATGATTTATTTTGTAAAAAAAAAAAAAAAAAAGAAAAACAAAACAAAACAAAAAAACCCAACCAAAAACCACAAAAACCCCCACATATTTGCCAGAGAAGGGAGGGGATGTGGATAAAAACCAAAGTTGTCCCAGTGAAAAGAGCATATTCTGACTGTAAGAGCTCCAAAGAAACAAAAGTTTCTCAACCCACCTTACTGTGGTGCCTCTGCCTTTACCCAGGTCTCTGCAAACTCCTTTTTCCCAGCTTTGCTGATGCCTCCCCCTCTCAGGCCCCGGGTCACACCAGCTTTTGTCTGACCAGCTCATGTTTGCATTGAGGGAGGTGGGGACAGGTCCGGGGACCAAGGGAAAGCCACATTGTACAGCACATCACACAGTCCTGCCTTCATCCTCCTCCCTGCAGCTGGCTGGGAATTCAGGTGACCATTATCTTGGTTTAATGAGAGGTCGTTAATTCCTCTAGGCAGAGGTTCCCCAAGCAGTGACAGCCCAAGGGTCAAAGTACTTTTTTGCACTGAAAACAATCAAAGCAAGACCATGTGGCTGAGCCTTCCCCACTTTTAACAGCTGCTCACAGGGCATTTCAGGAGCCTCTGGTTTTGTGATAGCTGGAATTACGGTCAGTTCTACTAAAAGGACCTTTTTATGGTACAGATAGATGCTCTAATCTGTTTTAATGGCTTTTCCAGCAAAGCCTTTGACACATGCTCATTATAGTAATGCTGTAACTGCAGAAAGCATTCATACGATTAGGATGAAGTCTTCAAGATCTCCTCTTTATGGAGATTTTTTTTTTTTATTTCAGCACTGTTTTTCAACTTGCACAGCAGGACCAGCTTTAAAAAGCTGCTTTGTACAGACCAAATTGGACCAATTCCATTATTTAACAAAACCCCTACTTCCTAGTTACTAGGTCAGCACCGCAGCTGGTGTAAACATGCACCATCCTCCTCCACAATCCAGGCCAAGTCACAGAAGAGCATTTTGCAGCCAAGTGGTGACAGCTCAGGATACCATCCCGTTTCCACAGATAGCAAAATGTATGATGCTCTTGCCCAGGTGTGAGCTGAGCAAAGAGCCCCTTGCTCCTTCACATTCCCAGAACTCTGTCCCCTCCAGCTGTGAGCAGAGGGTGACAATCACCTTGCCATGTGCTGGTTACATGCCCAGACTTGCATTTCTTCCAGCTCCACCAGTTATTCCCTGCCTCTTGCTGGACATGGCTGTGACAAACAACACCTCTGGGTGCCAGCAAAGAAGTAAAAGCCTGTATAGCCCATATAAGCAGTAAGCAGGTCTCGGGGAACTGGTTTCAAGGGAAAATGTAGCATGGAGCAAAGATAAGACAGTTTTCGGAGCCAAATCAGTTAACTGCAAGGTCTTTGCTGTCCTGCCAGAGCCAAGGAGCATGAATGGATCAGTTTTCAAACCTGAGAAACTTCAGCTCACTGTTAATTGATGAGGATAAGGACTGGCCATCCTCACTGATCACAGATCATGCTTGGAAATCACCTTCTCTGTGGGCAGAGTGGTTTCCTTCAACACTGTTAGCTGAGCGTAAGCAGAGTGGCCTTGTGCGTGTTGGCCATGGGAAGCCACTAGAAGCCCTGGGCTGGGGCAGGTCTGACAGCACTGAGCTGCTCCCTCAGGGTATGCCCTGGTCAGGCACAAATTGCAGATCCAGTTGTGGGATCTCAGTCTGCAGCACCTCCATCCAGCACAGGAGAGCAGGGGAAAAGACATATTAGATACCATCTCCGTCTTTCTCCAGTCTAAGCCCTTAGCATCAGAGCAGGCAGCTTGCTCTGCTTGTGCACAAGAGACTTCACTATCAGCCCAAGTGGGCTCTGTACTTCCTACTGCAAAACTGAACAGTCAAACTGAAAGAGCTGCCTGTGCCAGCCTAGCCCAAATCACAACCCTGCGGAGCTGCACACCGAGGAGGGCTCTGCAGCATCACCTTCTCTTTGCTCAGGGCCTCCTGAGCTGGGGAGGGAGCCAAACAACTGCATCATTTCTTTGGTGGCAATCCTGCAGCTGAGCGCTGCTCCTCACCACTAGGCACAGAGCAAAGGTCTTGCCGTGTAGCAGCCCCACACTGTGCGAGATATAATTACATTTCTGGCTCTGTTACTCTCGTCATTCACCTATAAAACTGATCTAGCAAAGGGAAGCAAGCAGCTCCTCATTTAGAGAGACTGGGAAGATGCTTTCAGCTCACTGCCATAGCAGTGAAAAGAAAAAATAACCCAAAGGAAGAAAGCATCTTAAAGAAACTCTGAGATTCCAAAATTTCTCTTGAAAAACCCTTCACCCCAAACCCGAGCTCAGACCCCGTGCTGCTGGCTACCTCCTTGTGGCTAATGCACAAATTAGACCAAGCCCTAAGCCCAAGGGCCCCGAGTTAGCTCAATTACCAGAACAAGCTCCTCACTAACACAGCAAAACCAAAATACTTTCTGAATTCTCCGCTAGTTTCTGTGTTGTGTCCTTGCATCATCTGGCTGCCCCGGCTGAACAGAACTAGTGGTGTCAGCAACACAGACCAAATACAGCCCGTCCCAAGGGAGGGAGTCCCAGCAGCCCCACACAGGGGACTCTTGGGAGCATTTCCCCCTCCTTGTGGAATGAACAGAAAGACAAGAGGGTGCTCAGCAAGCGTGGCTTATCCTGCAGAGCAGGCAGTGATCCTGCTTCAAACAGCAGAGGCTCATTAAAGGATGTAAACAGGCTGTCTCAGAGGGCAGATTTATTCTTAATGGGAAAAGCAAGGAAACCCCTTGCCTCCTCTTTTCACACTGATGATGATATGAATGAATTTTATATTGGCTTGAAATAATATTTCAACGGGAGATGACTGCCAGCAGAGGGGGTCATGGGTTTTCTATTTGCCCTGCTGAGAATAAAAGGGCTGTGGTGAAAGGCAGAGAGCTGGCAGCAACCCACCAGCAGCAACTTCTGCTCCAGGCTCACGAGGAGCAGGCAGCATCTCAGCTCCACTGCAGCAAGGGAGACCTCAGATCGCACTGATGGTGCGGAGAGCGGGGTCTGGACAGAGCCTCACACAGGCAGCCCCAAGGCACGGGGAAAGGCCACTCTGTTGGAAGTGGAGCAAGCAACAGCTCGCTACCCAGATGACGCAACGAGGGCAGCAGGTATCTTTGCAGGGAGAAGATCAGCATCTCATGTCTACTTAGCTCTAATGGGAGATGAAGAAGTGTGGTTTCCTGGACATTTCTGTACTCCAGAGCCTGCTAAAGTCTCAGGTTTCCATGGACTTCAGTGGCTTGGGAAGAGACCCACCACTGCAGCAGACCCATCAACCCTGCAGAACTACATTCTGGATCCGAGTGCAAAACAGCTCCAGCCTGAAGAGCATTTTCACCACCACTGAGATTCAGTTGGGCAGGTCAGAACCATCACATACACAGATACACAGACAGCAGAGGGAATACACTAAAAATTTACCAACCAGCAGATGAGCCAGTGGTGTGGCTGTGCTTCTGAGGAGTGTGACTCTCCAGCTACAGCAGAAGCCGATGCACTTATCTTTCCACATTTGACAAGTCCCTGTTGTGTTCACAGGCTGCACCCTCTGCCACCTGCAAGTGGTGACCTTTCCTCAGAAGCAACAAGAGCTCTTCACCCCACCTTTGGTGCACAGCAGCACTGCTATCACTCACTGCAGACTGGGGACAAAGGGACCCATCTATGCCCCAGCCTCCCCCAGTCGGGCAGAGCATCCTGATCCGCAGGGTATGTGCAGCTTCTACCAGAAAGCAGTTGTTACTGTGTTAATTAGCTGCTGCCAAGCATTATTAAGTCTGCAACGTGATAGTGGGATGTGAGCAAGGAGCCAGCAGCACATTTGCAGAGGCAGCAGCACCATCCTGGTCTGGAGCCTCACTCTTCCCTTCCCCAGCACTACTGAGCTCCCTGGTACTGCAGCCACAAACACCAGTGCAGGGATTTTCCCCCAAAACATTCGCGGATCGGGGGCGCTGTAGGAACAAGGCGAACAGGGTTCCCCAGGTTAATGGGAAATCTGTCACTTGAAATGTCACCAGTGATGTTGCAATGATTAAATCCCAGCCTGAAGTCCCCAGCCCTTTTCTTATTGACTAAATCAAGTGCCTCATATTGACAGGGCTTCTGTAAAACGTGCCAAGGCACGGAGAAATCAATTCATTATTAGACTAGCCAGGCCACGGAGGTAGTGTTTGAAAGGTTTCCTGATAAAAAACAAGATATCTGGTGTTTTTCCATCCATAATTCAATCCTCCCCTTCACATCTTACCCCCAGCCCTGAAGGTGTGATGGGTGCTATTGACTGACAGGGACTGAGGAGATGTGTTTGGGTCAGCTCCATCTGCACCCACTGTCACCACCCCCTCACTGCTCAGTGCCTGCCAGGGCTCTGCCCTCCACCATCCTCACTCCAGCCAGTGTCTGCTGGGGCGAGAGAGGCAAAAGCCTCTTCCTGAGAAACAGCAGCCTCCCTGAGGAGAGTCTAACCTCAGCCTGAAGAAGGGGCCAGGAGCAGAGGAGGCCACCGCGGCACCATGAAACAGGCACATCAAAACCCAGACTTTCTTGGCCCCGGGATAATTTGGCAGAGCTGGAAAGCACCCTATTTATAAAGAGGGAAAGACCTGAGACAAAATGAGGCAGCTCTACAACTCGACAGTCTCAGCTGACCAAATATCCATTCTCCTTAGACACCTCATTTTTTTTAGCACTCAGCTGCAGGTAATCATTGGTGCAATTATGGGATGCTCTAAGCCCTTTCATCTTCTACCAGAGCTCTTGGGTGTCCAAAGGCCATTACCATCTCTCTGCCACCCCCCATCTGCTCTAGAAGTGGGATCATCCAAAATTAAATGAGAATTTTTGGACTGTGGGGCTGGACTAACCAGACAGGCATTTCTCACGCTAAACAAGACAACAAAATTAAACCTATGGAGGTGAGGGAAGAGACAGCAACATTCCTTTGGGACAGACTGCAAAAGCACAAAGGGAAACAGCTATACAGCTGTGCATGGTACCAAACTGTAGCCCTGCCTCCACCTTGTTTGTTTTTTTTTTTTAAAAGAAATCAACTCATGTTATCCAACAAACTGTGACAGCAAAATCAATTCCTTTGCACCAAATTACCTCTATTTAAATAGATTTATTTTACGCCGATTGCCAGAGAAATGCATCTTCTATTGGCAGTAAAGCAAAGCTCTTTGCTCCTTTTAAAAAGAAAAGGAAGCTTTTCACAATGTGTTACCAGCAGGGAAGATGTTGAGGGGCTCTATTTTCTACTTAACACTCTCAGTGACACAACTACTTATGCACCTTCAAAAGGAGTTTTTACAGTTAGGAGGTGCAAGGAGCTTTGGAACATCAAACAGGCACCCCAACCAGCACAGAGCCTACTGAACTGAGCACAGATTGCTCCTTGCTTTCCTGACCTGTTTGGGAACACTGAGTTTTGCGGAAAATGAGCCTAAAGCAAGTGTTGGCTTGCAGCACTGCCAGTGACTCTGAGACCTGCATTGGTGGCTATCAGGACACCAGCTGCTACAGCTCTCTCAGTCACTGTTCCACTCACCTTACGGGGGCAGATAGGCAGCTTAAGCTTCTAAATTCATCCAGTCCCCTGGCAGCAGTCCCCTCGTGCCCCTTCACTGCTCTCCCAGTCACAGGAGGACGCGAGAGATGCTGCTTGGCAGGGACACTGCGATGCAACCTCCAGAGCCAGTCTGAGGGATTGTTATTGGATCTCTGTACCATTAACTGCTTGTAAATGGGCGGAAGGAACATTTGCAGGAATAACCTCTATTTGTCACCCATGCACAGCTGAAAGCAGAGCCAGGAGTGCTCAGCAAGGCTCCAAAGCCTTCCCTCTGGCAGGATCTAACCAGGCAGGACTGAACTCCTCCACCAAACACCTACTAATGGTCTAACATCCCTCCCCCATTGCACCTCAAAGAGCCAGGGTGCAGGGAGATGCGCATTTATCAGCACAACCACCCCTCTCCTGGACAGGTGATGATCAAGAGACTTAGCAACCCTCACTGGCATCAGCAGAGCAGAGGGGAGGGAAGCAGAAGAGACACTGACCTTGAAAGGGGAGGACAAGGCCAAAATTTAACTGGGCTCCTCCTTAGAGCCCACTGGGAACATGGAAAAAATGCTGATGATCCATGTCCTCTAGCAGGATGCAGAGCATCCTTTTCCCAATTAATCTCCAATTAAACACTGACATAGAGGAATCTGAGAGTATAATTAAGAAAAATGCTAGGACATAAATTCAGTTAGGGCCAAGTCAACAGTACTTAAGTATCCAGAAATAAACACGCCTGACATCCGGTTGGAAAATTATGCTTTCTGAGCCATTGTTCGCGAGAACAAGCACTGAGCACTCAGCCACTCCATTCCTCCCTGCATTGAGCAACTGCAAACCAAGCAAATCCCTCCTCATTAGCAAGGGGAAGGCACAGTGAGGGCACAGAAGCTCCATCCAGACCTCAGGAAAGGGAAAACTCAGGGAAGAGCATCTGAGTGAGCTGCTCATGTTTTAGGTGCATTCTCACCTGCTCAGACTGCAGCCACCACCAAAAGACCCTGTTTCAGCCCATGTTTCCCTCAGCACAATGTGCTGTGCAAAGTAGGACGGAAAGGTGCTCCTCGCTTCGAGCAGCTCACAGCATAAACACACATCAGGAGACAGAGGGCTTGTTCAGGCAGCTCACCAACCCCACAGCCTCAGCTGATGTGTGCAGGGGGGGTGAGACCATGGGAGACCCCCAGCTGGACCACACTGGCTTGCAGAGCCGCCTGCCTCACATGGAGTTGCACCTCATAATATCTATTGGCCACTGCCCTGCACATCAGTGAATCAGACAAGACTGAGCAGTGGAGGCACGCAGGCGAGGGACCACAGTTTGACCACAGTCTCTCTCAGAGCTACTGACAGCACCTAGAATTTCTTAGCAGGGCTACTGGAATGTTGGCCTGGCCAGATCAACCTTAATTCTCAGAGATAATAGAATGATTTGGGTCAGAAGGAACCTCAAAGCCCATCCAGTGCCACCCCCTGCCATGGGCAGGGACACTCCCCACTGGATCAGGGGGCTCCAAGCCCCATCCAACCTGGCCTGGAACACCTCCAGGGATGGGGCAGCCACCACTGCTCTGGGCACCCTGGGCCAGGGCCTCCCCACCCTCACAGCAAAACATTTCTCCTTAAAACCTCATCTCAATCTCCACTCTTTCAGCTGAAAATGATTGCCCCTCCATCCTATCCCTGCACTCCCTGATCCAGAGCCCCTCCCCAGCTTTCCTGTAATCCCCCTTTAATGGTGAAGAAAGCTTTTTCCAGTTCTTTGAAACAGTGACTTACAGAAAATGCCCTTGATCACCTGGGCGGAGAAGGGTGGGAAAATACTGTGTTCAGCAACAGCATCTCAGAAAAAAAGCCGGACAGGTCTGCCCCACCCAACTCTCACACCTGCCAGGGAAGTTCACTGGAAGCAGAAGGCAATAACTCAGCCCAGCAAATAAAAGCAATCTCATACTGCTGATCTCAGGCTGGGCAAAACAGAAAATCAATGAGGTGCTTTGGATTTGTGTCAGAGTCAGGGAAAGCATCAGAGACAACCCTGGTGGATTTTTTTCTGCTTGCTCTCATCGAGCTGAGAGCATGCTCAGCTTATATTCCACCACAAAATAAGCCTTAAGATTGAAATCCCCCTTCATATCCTCTGAATTCCTCCTCTTGCTCCTTCTAGTGCCCGTCAGTGTCCTTGGCCTTTTGTGAATTTCCTTAACAAGGCTTTCTCCAGCACAGAAGTGCTGCTCTTCAGCTGGATAATAAAGGGGCAACAAGCAGGGCCCAAGGGTCCCAGCAGCTCACAGGGCATCTGAGAAATAGCACAGAGTGCTCAATTGGCAGATAAAGAACTAATCCAGACAGAAAATTAGTTTTCCATAATATTGCGTGGTCTGCAAAAGGAAGGAGACAGCGGCTGGATGGGGCTCAGATGGCACACAGTGATCTCTGTAGCGAGGCAAACAGACACACAACAATCCATGTGCAAGGAGCTGATCTGTGAGCCAGCAGCACCTGTGAGGACTGGGACCTGGAGAGGTGGGTACTGGTTTCTTCTCCCAAGGAACAAGTGATGGGATGAGAGGAAATGGCCTCAAGTTGCACCAGGGAGGTTTAGATTGGATATTAGGAAACATTTCTTTACAGGAAGAGTGGTGAAGCCCTGGCAGAGGCTCCTGGGGAGGTGGTGGGGTCTCCAGCCCTGGAGGGGTTCAAAAAGGGTGTAGATGTGGCACTTCAGGACAGGGTTTAGCTGACGTGGTGGGGTTGGGCTGACGGTTGGACTGGATGAGCTTAGAGGTGTTTTCCAACCTCATTGAGTCTGTGACTTAAGCAGACAGCAAGACCTAACCCAGGTGAAAGTCACACAGGAGCCAGGAACCTCGCCAGCTGGGGCAGAGCACTGCTCTGCCTTCCCCAGCACCAACACAGGACAAAACCAAGAGCAAGGCAAAGAAAAGAAGAGCTAGGAATTGGCAACCTAAGGACAGTCTCTCACCGAGGACCATTTCATCCTCACCTCATTAAAACCGAAGGCTGATTTATACCCCAAATAGTGCATTCTTTCCAACATTTCTGTTCTCAGGACTCCAGCTGCACATCCAGACCCGTGCCCGCTACGCACCTCTGAACTGCTGTGATGTGTTTCGGTAGCCGGTTGCACAGGGCAATTTGTCCATTGACATTGACCCAATAGGTGTGGGAGTGAGAGAAGAGAAAAAGTATTGCCTTCTTGTCGCAGTTGAATCAGCAACAGCAGCTGTGGGACCACACAGCCTGGTTCCCTTCCCTCCCCAAATACTGGGTCAGGTCCCTCGGTCCTGCAAGCCAATAATTGAACCGTGGGCCTGACTATTAACATGCAAGACAGAGGAGAGAACCAGGGCTCATTTTCAACTTGTCAGAGCCCACAAAATAAATTACAGAATAAAATCCCAGAATGACAGAATAACGAGCAATTCATTTGAAATGTAAAATAAATAGGTAAATCTCTAGTGAGCTGGCAGAATAAATGGGATTCAACTGACATTTGGTGATTAAACTGTAATGACCTCATGAATAATGGGCTACAGGATTGAATTTGGAGGGCAATATTTTCTTAAGCAGGGGGCAGAGGGACAACATATCCAGTAATGGGCAAGCCACACAATTTCTCTGCACAGATTCCCCACTTCTGAAGAGCTGCACAGCCCCGAGTAAAGGGACCTCCCTGCAGAGGCTAACCAAAGCCCTGCTGCCCTCAAAAGCCTTAGAAAAGTTCTTCAAGCAAGAGGATTCCCAGTTGGTACTTCTGACCTGGGCACAGAGCAGCCAAGGAACGACCAAAGGGGATTCCACCTCTTAAGCAGGCGGCGGCCACACTAGTTCAGGGCACAAGTAGGAGCACAGGTCCTGCCGCTCCCTTTGGGATGGAGAAAAGGAACTTCAACAACAATCACTGCAGCAGAGCATCCTTCCTAGCAAAGCCACCTCCTGTGCCCAGACCCTGTCCTCCAGCCCCCCGTGCCCCAGCCACCTGGGCACATGTCCTCCTCTTTCATGTCAATCCACACCAAATGCAGGGCCAGGTTTTCCAGTTTCCCCAACTCTTCCCTGCCCTCAGCTGCTGCTATTATGTTGGTATTATTAAAGGATTATGTTATCAGGGCTTCTAGGGTAATGACAGCTGCTGTTTCCTGACCCGCAGTTCTGAGCTTGTTCTTTCCCTTATCAGCCACAGACAGAGCTGTCACTGACCCCTGCTGTTATGAGGAGCTAAATCCACTGGTGTCCCAAGATGCCTTCCCCAATCTGCTGCTGGCCAGACTCTTCTCTGAAAAAGCAGGATCCCCAAGGATATGGGGCCAATCTTTCCCTTCCCAGCCAAAATCTTGGCATCCTGGGGAAGCAGTTGATTCAGAGGGTTCATTTCTTTGTACAGCTGAGTAAGGAAGATGTGAAAAGTGAAATTTCGTTACAAACTTTTCCCTTTGCTAATGCAGAACAAACTTGCTGGTCTAATAACTTCCCTCTCTGCCCCGCAAATCAAAGCTGAGCAGAAGTGTTGCCACAGGCCAATAGATTAAGAGCTGGGAAATAAATCAAGATCTACAGAGATATAGAACCTAATAATTCTATTAAGAATAAGTTAAGACAATTAAATACTAGTGAGACATCAAAAAGCTATGTAGCCTGGAGAAGTTGATATTAAAAATGAACAGATTCATTTAAATCTATGCCCTCATAAATTGCATTTAATTCCTGCTACACATCACAAGCTTCAGACCTCTTTGGCTGAGTGTCATACAGTCCCATGCCCTGCTAAGGGACTCACCTGGGAGCAGTGTTCCTGTTACTCATCACCATGTATCAGCAAGGAGTGAGCTGCACTGTGTGTGGCGAGGAATGTTTGCGCAGGCACAGATAATTCAGCATTTCTGATTCTCCTTCAGAATCAGAAAGAATTTAAGAGTCAAAACCCCATGCTGGCTGCATTACCATTCCTCATGCACCTCTCCTTCTTTACCTTAGCCCCTCTGTGCCTGAAAGCTCCTGCCTATAAACTGGGGAATTATATTACTCCACAGGGATATGGTGAAAAAGGCAGGTAATTAAGGCTTGTAAATGCTCTGGGACTTTGACACGGAAGATGCTATGCTGAGGCAAAGGAGTGTCAAGAGAAATACTGAGTTTGATTAGAGCAAGCATCAATCCTGGGGGCACAGATGCTCCATTTGCCCTAAATACCAGCAGGGGGCTCATCCAGCCCTGGGTAACAGTCATTTAGATGGAGCTTCCCCGTGTACAGAAGAGGAAACCAGGCCTTGTTTTTCCATGGCTGGTGCATTTAACAACACTCAGGGACATCCCTCCAGATGCATCAGGTAGGAAGCACCTCTGAGGCTGACTGAGTCCAGGATATTTTCAGATTTTACGTCCAGACAATCGATCTTGTCCCACGGGGCTGCAGGCACAGCCCTGCCCCGGCCACCCACTCAACGTGGAGCCTCAAAAAGGCATCCCCACATGTTCCCACCTAGCCCACAGCCTCCGGATCTGCCAGAAACTGGAGACCAGCTCTTCCAGTTCAGGTCCATACCGCCACCAGTGGTGCTGGCATTATGGTAAGGGTCTGCAAGCCCTCTTCCTCCTGCAACCCAAATGCCTTCAGAATAAC
This sequence comes from Neomorphus geoffroyi, assembly GCA_033558235.1. Classification (NCBI taxonomy): domain Eukaryota; kingdom Metazoa; phylum Chordata; class Aves; order Cuculiformes; family Neomorphidae; genus Neomorphus; species Neomorphus geoffroyi. The sequence continues at coordinate 5,271,788 of JAUMJM010000029.1, read as the reverse complement.
CAGCAGAGGCAGCTGTGTTAGCCCTCAGTGCTCTGCAAAGCAAAGGGCATCCCTCTCTCCTACCAGGAGACCGCAGCTGTCTCCAGCAGAAGAAAAAGCAACTTCTGTGAGCAGCATCAGTCATAAAGAAGCTGAAGAGGATTTACCTACACAGCTCTGTACAAAGCAAAATCCCTGCAACACACTTGTCATAAAGCTCAAAACGACCACACAGCTGATCCCTGTGCATCCCCTGCTTGCTCTGGGTAACGCTACAACTGTTGCCTTGCAGGTCCCTCAGTAAAGCTATTCCAAGCTAAACCCAAGCAACCGTGCACTGGAAAATACAATAATGAAAAAAAAAATCATATAGCTAAATCCCTGTACATCATCTCCTTATGCTTCTGCTGGGAGACCAGCAAGCTTCTGCTGACCCAGTTTGTTCTAATTCACAGCAGCTTGGGAGAATAGGATAAATAACACAAATTAACAATGTGACATAACTCACTCTCTCCTAACCTCTCTCTCCCCCTCTCCACTTCCCTCCCACTGCTCTCTCTTCAGTCTCCTCTCTGCCTGACTAGCCACATCCTCCTCTCCTGTCTTTCCAGGTCCGCAGGTTTATCTGCACAGCCTCAGAGATTAAGAGCCCTTACAAAGAACATCTCTCATGCTGATGAGAAAAAGCTGGGCAGCAGCACGGAACAGATGAAAAGCAAAGCCGTTAGAGAATATCTGGGCTCAGCTCTCTACTTTTCTGGGAGATAATTCCAGGGTTGAGCCTGGGATTTCCCTGGGCATCCCTCCAAGAGGTCCCACCATCACCTTACCCTACAAGCTGTAGCCAAGGGGTAGGTAGTTAAGGATGCACTGGGATTTCCAACATGTGCTGGATTTGCTGGGGTTGCAGATCCCAGCAGAGAGGCAGAGCTTTTAAGAGAGCCACAGCCTTGGCAAATACCCAACAGCAGAGCCCCACACAGTCCCAAAGGTTAAGAGCAGGCAATGCTTTTAGAAGCCTTTCTGCCAAAACGTCAGCAAATTCTGCATTGCTAGCAGCCTCGACAACAGATAATAACCCTAATAAAATAAAGAGGCTAATACAACTGAACCAACATCTAGTAAAAAAAAAAAGGGAAATTTAATTGGAAATGTTGCCTGCAATTTAAATGTCAAAGGAGAAATCGTTCCTGTGCTTCCTGCTGTTCACAGCCATAAACCAGCAGTTTCCATGGCTGAGGAAGGGTGACAAGGAAATGTCAAGGAGATGCTTGATGTTTCAGATCCCTGCTCCTCTGATCCGACAGATGTTGCCCCAACAATCCTGTTTGGGTCTGCCTTCCAAGACACTCAGTCAAAAGCTTTTTCCACACGGTGACCAAAGTGCTGCCAAGGGTGAAACCAATTCTGGGGGGTCTCGGTACATGGTTTGCAGCACTCCAGCTCCCGTGCCCATGCCTCACTCCCACCATGCCACTGGGCTCACCGCACCTTTGCTCTAAACATACAGCTTCATCCCCAGCTCCTCCTCTCTGCAGACAGACTTGTAGTACAGGCAAAACAGCCGCACATTTCAAATCTTGCGCAGTGGTACAATAACCACAGGAGCTTTCCAAAACCTGCCAAAACCAGAGACCCTGAGAGACCGCATGTGGAGGGAGCTGGGCAGCAGCAGAGCCAGCTCTGCAGCATCTCGCATGCCAGCTCCAGCCAAGTCCTCTTCCCCAGGGACTGGTGTTCCATGCTCACACAACCACGCTGGAGCCAACAAAGGTCAGGGCTGGGGCAGCTCTGCTAAACACAACCCCATTCTGCTCCTTAGTGAAGGTAAATAAAAACATTAAGGTCCTCTTGAAGAAATGTCACATCCCAAGTGGTTTTTATTTACTTGCCTGCAAGCTATCGGCTCTTTATACCAACATCCAGCTTCATTTGTTTACCATGGTACAACCAGAGGCAGATGTCTTTTGTATTGATGACTTAAGTTAAACCTCTTGTTTTTTGAACTTTCTCTTGTGTAAAGAAAGTGACACTTGCTACATTCATACACAGAATAAATTCAGGTTTGTGATCCCACAGATGCACATTCCCCTCCCTCCCCCGGCTCTGCTGTAGCACACCCACGCAACAACCGCAGTGACAGCGCAATAAGGGCCTTTTCTTCCTGAGGTGCTCACAGAGGGTTTACACACTGGGCCCAACTCAGAAAGCATCCATGTTGTGTGCCCAAGGGCATGTATTTGCTTGGGCTTTATAACGTGCTGGATTAACTGAGGCTGCACATCCCAGCAAAGAGCTTTTAAGACAGGCATGGCACCACGATGAACACCAGTGGAAAGCTTGCCTGCACGATTTCCAAGGTCACAGCTCTGCATTTGTTTTTACAATAATTGCCTTGCATTCCTGCAGGTTGTTGAGGGCTACAGGACTGCATTGCATGTTAAAAGTGACTTTTCAAATGTCCCACTGAATGATCGCATGTGTTTCAACTTGGAAATGAGTTCAAATTGCACCGATTTGGAACAGCTCCCACCCAGTCTACTGGAGATAAGTGTTGTGATTAAACTCAAGGTTTGGGTGATTATTTTCAGAGGGGAAGGGATTTATTTTTTAGATTCTGTTCTGGAAAACCTGAGTTCAAAAAAAAAAAAAAAAGCTTATTTGACTTTCATTTGGAACAAAAATCACTTAAAATACACATCTCAGTGTTCCCTGTGAAATTCTTTCTCCCACTCTTGACCTAGTTGATTTTGAACACCTTGCTGGCTTTGCTCACATTCACCCACACGCTGCCTGCAAAGCCTTGTGCCCTACTTCAAAACTTTTGCCAGGAAAGCTAAACTGGTCACAGCTGAGGTTTCAGCTGCAGAGGTACCACAGTGGGAGCCTGGGGGCCCCCAGTAGAGCAGCAGGAGTCACCACACTAATGTAGCTGAGCACAGTCACACTCAACATTTAGAGTAAGGTCACATTGAGATCAGGCGTAAAACCTGACTCCTTTAAATCACATCTGGAGGGGATGGAGGAAGATTTTTCTACCCTTCAAGTCATTCTGACCTGTTGCCAAGAGGCAGCACTACAGGGGGAACCTGGCTCCTACCTGGCCTCTCCATACATTGAATTTTCACCCCACCACACACGCAAGCTCCAGCCTGGCATCTGCAGCAGAGCACTTATTGAAGCCTTTGCCTCCTCCACCCCGTAACAAAGCATCCTCTGATTCACTGGCTCCAGCTCAGCTCATCAGGCAGGTCAGGCTCCAGGTCCTCCAGCAGCAGAGCCACATTCTCGCTCAGAGCGTGTGCTCTGCTATTTTTCTCTGCCCCTGTTGCGTTGTTCCTCTTGAAGCAGGATGAGACTCCAGCAGTGGTGGGATGTTACTGCACCTCTTGGCAAGACCTTTCCTCTCCCCCTCCTAGAAGAGGCCAGCATTAGCTCTCTCAGGGCTGTCCCAAGGGTGCACTCCATACAAGCCTCCACAGCACCGAAGGGAAAAGGCACATTGTTTACACGGAAGCCTGGCTCAACCTTACTTGAAGCTTGGCTTCAAGTGATTTTGCCCTCTTTCAAGAGGCTACAAAGGTTTTTTTCCCCTTCAAAAGAATACTGCTAGAATAGGAGACACCACAGACTGGCACAGGACCCTGGCTAACACCCAGCCAAATAAAACAGGCTGCGTGCTTCAAGTTCCAATTCCCACCAGGTCTCACTTTGCACGCTATCAGATCTCAGCCTGGCTCCCCAGCCACTCTCACTGTAGCACCAGGCATGTGCCAACCTGAGCATTTACACCACAGCTCCTTACAGCGTCCAAGTCTTTCAGAAGCTGGATTTGGGCAAGAAACAGTGCTTTCAGCACAGCTCCCACCAGCCTCTCCATGCACTCCAAGGAGAAAACCACCGAACAAGCTTCCCTGTCCTTACCTGCTTCACCTCAGCACTACAAGGGCAGGCCAAAAGCATTTTGATTATACAGAGCATTTGCAAAGCTCAAAGCATTGTTTTTACCTATAATTAACATGTCCCATTCAGCCCACAAGGACATCCTCTTACTGCTTCCAACCAGTGAAAGTGTGTTTTTAGAGGTATCTCTTATCTTACCAGACAAGGACCTTTTAAAAGCTGTTATTTGCTGAACTCTCAATTAGCACATCATTCCCTTCCAAAGCCTCTCTAGACCCTCCTGGAGCAAAGCAAAGCCCAGTCCAAACAGGATATCAAGATCTACCACAAATAACCTTTCCTAACGCAAGTTTACATTCTGCACATTCAGCAGAAACGGTGCTTGCTGTGAAGGTTACAGTTATTAAAATACAGGCAAGTTATCTATTTAGAGCCCGGAAACTCCAGCCTTGCCAATTTGCATGCAGCCAGATTCTCATCTCCGCTACACCAACACTGTGCTGGTGCCACCCTAAATTTCAGTGGAAAGCTTCTTCCCAGGTTTGCCCTGGTGTAACAAGGATCAGCCCCTGGTTGTGAAGGGAGATGGAACAGACACAAGTATTTTATTTATAAGCCTCCCTGCAGATCTCATCCCTGCTGAGACACTGCTGACTGAAACCAGAATTAATATACGATAAATTATAGTAAGAAAAGAGTGCTGAAACCTTGCCCTCATAACATTTCCATGGATGAAGACAATTGAGTACAGAGGATCCAATAAGGAATGAAGAGAGAAAGGCTCAGAAGAATGATAGCACTGGGGGAAGCAGAGCGGCCTTTGAAAGGGCTACATTTGCATGCAGAGCACCGGAGCCGCAACACACAGGAGGAGCAGCCTCTGGAGATGGGACTGTTGCCATGAGAAGCAGCAGGCTTTGGCTGACCCACAAGTGCTGGGGCTTAAGCCCAGCAAGGGTCATTCCAGCAGCAAAAGCCTGGGCACCCCCCAAGCTTCACCACTGCCTTCCCTGGTGCAGGATGAGGCCACTCCAGGTCAGGGCACTGGGCCAAGACTCCAGAGCAGCTCATTCCTGGCTCTCCCATCAATCCTCAGGACAGGCTCAAGACAGATGAAAGGCAGAAACCTTCTCGTGGCACCTCCTTATGGTGACAAACGCCACGTTACAGCATCTTGGCAAATTAACAAAGCAGAGCGTGCCCGGCATCTCGCTTCCCCTGTGCAATGAGGTTTATACCTCTGTCCCCAGTCAGTCACATTCACTTTGAGTGTAATCCTTCAAACCAGCCGCATCCTTCCCCTTCTTCACAAGGGGAGTCTTGATCTCAGCCAGGCCAGAGGGGTTTCCAGAACCAGTAATAACACTGTAGTCACAAAGAATATTGCTCTAAAAGCTGATGAACCCCCACATAAAAAAACACCTCTTGCAGATCCCACTTGCCCAGAACCACACCAGGGGCACATGAGTGCCCTTGAAAAGTCTGTGATCCACCTTCCACTTACATCGCCCTGGAATGCTATTCCTCACCCAAGATAAATAGCCTTCTGCTCAGCAGGGCATCAGAGTGTTTACAGATTAATTTTTTTTTTTTTCCTAAAGAACATCTACTCCATAAAACAACAATTAGCTGCACTCTGAATTTATGAGTGTAATTTGCAATGCCGTTAAAGCATGGGCAGCCGCGGCTTTCACGCAACGGTAATTGTTTGCATTGCTGTGAGGGAGTAAGAACAAGGCACAATGCTGGCTTTCTGGGGGATGCTGGAAAAAGGAAAGTCTTATCCTTCACAGGAGAAACTTCCATCACCTTCACAGTGCACGGGGCACACACTGACACTGTTATCACCTGCAATGAGGCAGTAACCACCCTCAAAACATTTTTGATTGATTTCTAGCACAGAGCGTGGTTGGAAGGATTTGGTTTGGGGTTTTGACTACCACATCAGGCAGCTTGGGTTACATTAGCAAGAACCAGATGAGGCAACAAGGACCAAGCAAAGGTGGGAGCTAAACATTTCAGAGATTAAAAGACTTGACATCATTTAGAAATGAACGAAAAACATTAGGAGTGCAGTCTCTCCCATCAAAATACTTTAAGTAAAAGTCACCAGAGTCCGGTACGAAATTATTAGCTGAGAAACTTAGATGTCTCCAGGGAAAACGGGTATTAAGAGAGATGAGCCTTGATGGAGTTAACGTTTTTTTCACATAGCCAAGAACCTTAATGAAAGTGAACTCATTTACATAACCAACCACTCAGCACTAGCCTGTGCCAACTACCAGCAGCCTCCTATACAAGAGGTAAAAAGGGCAGAAGCAACAAGTTTCCTTTCCATTTTTCCCTCTCCCAGCCATCACAGCAGCGAATCACTCTGCCCATGACCCAGCCCGGTGCAGGTGACCACACGCTGCTCGGGGCCAGCTCCAGGGTTCCAGCAGGTTGGACGGAGCGCTGGCAGATGAAAGAGGCAGTTTTAACATTAGTCAGAGAGCTCCTAAAGCCAAGAGGCTGTTTTCAAAAGGAAGGGAAAAAAAGGGTTTCTAATTCATAGCTGCAAGGTATTTACCTTAATTTTAAACAACAAAGGCTTGCAAAACAATATTGCAGAAACTCCGTGGAGGCTTTAATCAGAGGTTGTATCTTCCGCTCTCACTAAGGTGGAGAGTGACAGACACAGACAGCACCGCGGGGCAGGGGCTTTTAGTCACCTCCTGCCAGCAGCAAAACCACCACAGCGCCGTCTGGGTTCCTAAACTGGGAGTCCCACTGCCTTTGTGGGTCTGGACCCAAAGCCTTTCTGGGGGTTTCTGAAGATGCTGACCAAGGCTCCACCACTAGATATCAGAGGGGTCCGTTACCAGACAAAGTCCTTCTGAGGCCAAGTGCTCACAGGTCCCTGCAAGTGTGATCTGCTGCGCCAGCAAAGGCCCTGCAGCTGCTGCAACAAAACAGCGCTGCCTGCCAGGTCACTCCTGGGACCAAGGGAAGGTTTCTCATGCAGAGAGAAAACAAGTCGCTCTTTCCAACCTCTCCATCTGCGCGGAGAAATTATCAGTCCTCTCCTGCCTACTGGCCAGGCTGCAGAAACAGAGGGTCCCTTCAGGTCACAGCTCCTCCAGACTCAGGGTGCACCCAAAGCAAAGAAGGCAGAAATAAAAAGCATGCAATTTAATAGGAAAAAACAATTTCATACAGAAGAGGCCAAGCCCTGCCAGGCCAGATGAAACACCAACAAGTCATGGAGCAGCTACAGACAGCCGGCACCAAGGCGCCTTCCTGCTGGAGGGTCGGGGCTCCCTCCCAGGGCAGCATCATTCCATTTGCTCATAGCAGACTTATTTGCTTACAACAGACTTGTGCAGCAGCAGCGCGTCCTGCGTCCCTTCTGCCTCATGGAAGACGCACAGCGGTTGTGGTGCCTACATCAGGGAGACCACGTTTACTACGATGCCAAAGACCTCACCTTGAGGTCTTTCCAGTCTCCTCCTATATGGCCACCCTCTCATCCTTGCCTTGTTTTGGGTCTCTACCTCAAGCTGCTGCTCACCTTTACTATCATCATCGGTTCACTTCCCCTTTCATTTCCCACCCCTCATTCCACCTTCTCTCCCCAAACTCCTCTCAAGATGTGCTGCTGTATCTGTTTCCTGCAAAATATATACAAAATGAAGTGTATTCTACAAAAATGGGGCTTTAAATCCTTATTCCCTTCATTGTACGCATCTTAAGGCATCACTTCTAAATGGTAGAAGCAAGCCTACAGATTTATGTGCATCTTTAAGGTCTAATTTACATAAAAAAAACAAGTGCAGAGTGTTTCTTAGCCCCAGGGCACAGCAAATACAAGGAGAACACCTAATAAATTTAAAAATGTTTGGATAAAACTTATATAAACTCTTACACATGCTAATAAGATGAAAGGCTATAATTACGAGCTGAATTGTGTACCGACAGAAGTAGCTCTGTGCAATAAATGACAGAATTTCAGTGTCCTTGAATCCAAAATAACATATTGTGAGAAGATGCTTTCCCATAAATCTATTTCTGTAGGTTCTTTTCAACACCTCAGGAGCACAGGCGATGCTAAGGGATGCAATAACAACTTCACAGTTGGTACAAATTTCACCTTTATAGGGATCACCCTCTATTTAAGGGCACCTTTCCACTACCTAAAGATCGCTGATAGAAAGTAATTATAAACCTTCTCTCACATGATTTGGATCATCAGCTGCCATTCATAGGCAAGGCACATCTAAACGAGGCGTGTATGTGCACGGAGGGGGATATTCTCACCAAGTTTCAATCTACTGATCTTTTCATCCAACATAAATTTTTAATGCAGGAGGAATTTAATTTTGCAATACAAAGCTTGGAAGCAATAGAGTTTGTGTAAACAGCAGCCACAGGGAGACTGCACTCCACAAATATGTACTGCCAACAAAATCCATTTCCACAGCCGTTTAATTCATGAGTTACTGTCCGTTGTGCTCAAAACCTAATTCTCCACGGCACTCGGCCTCCCCATCCATGGCGACGAATAACAATGCCCAGGGCACTGCCCAAGGTGTTGCCAATTTAGAGCGTAATCTGTGTCCAGCGCTGTCCTGCTCAGCAGCCTCAAGCTGTGGAAGGCACGCAGCTCTACATTAATGAGAGGGAAGCCCCTTTTTCCCTTCCATGACCTTGGAGAGGCAGCTCTCCCTGCCTCACAGCAGGGCAGGGACGATAACTCCTCATCTCCCAGAGGAGGAATTCATTAGCATTTCTTATGCCCCTTGCATTAGGGTGATGAGACACGAAGAGCCCAGATCATCAATTTATTAATGCCAACACAAGCCTACAGAAATGCTAACCAAGCCCGTGGAGTTGCTCCAGATTTGCTCCAACACAACACTAGTCTGGAGGTTCAGATTAGATATCGGGAATAATTTGTTCAGGGAAGTGGTTGAGTCACCATCCCTAGATTGGTTTAGAAGATGGGTAGATGAAGTGCTCAGGTATGGTTTTGTAGTGGACAGGTACAGTTGGACTTGATCTCAAAGGTCTTTTCCAGCCAAAGGATTCTATGATTCTATAACCTCCTGAGAACCAAGAGCTGATTACACTGAGGTATCAATCGCTGACATTCTGCTGGCACCTCAGAGCTCCAAACTTAACTCCCCGTGCTAACACACGAGCCAGCTGTGCTGTCCCCTAAAAGCACTGACAATCTTTGCAGGCAGGACAAAACGACAGAAAGAAAAACAAGGTGAAAGTCTCACAAAGAAGGAAGCTGACACCAGAGTGGTGACAAGGCTGGAGACTGGCTCCTGGGCCATCACAGCAGCAATGACAGCACCTGCACTTCCACCTCCTGCCTCAGGTTAGTCTCAAACTCCACGCAATCATCACCCCACTTTTAATTAATCTGAGGACGTATCGTTCTCTTATAACCATAATTAGAACTCTGAATATTTTTTCCACTACTGTGAACTGCAAGGTTATTTAACAATACCAAATCAATTGGCTACCTTAATGCACCACCTGGAGTTAACGTGCACCAAAAGAAAGTTATTATAGCAGAAATACGCAAAGACAGCAGTCTTTCCCAGAGTCCTTTCCTACCCCCTCTTTGCCACAGTGATGGAGACAGTCAGCACTTTTTTTGCAGATCAATACTGCACTTGAATGTGACCACCACTCCAATTATTGCCTCAATTACAGAGGCACGAGTCTGCTCCCGCACACCTACCCCTTTATTGAAAAAGCACCGTGCATATGCTGCCTATTGAAACGATACCTGTGGGAAATCATTAACCCACTAATTTGAAATCAATTTAAAGTCCATTTGCCTAATGACATGAGCACTGTAAATTATCTATAAATTGTTAATTTATGAGAAAATGACATCAGAATTTTTGTTTTATTAATTGGCTTTTCCAGATGCAAGTTATTTCTAAAGCTTTATAATCCATGTCTCTTGGTGAGCAAACATTAAAACCCGCTTAATAAGATGCCTTTTATGCCAAGAAAGTGAGTAAAATGAGTAAACCCGCTCTTGTGAACACTTCAGTATAAGGGTTTATGCATTCATCCTAGCAATTAGAGTAGGAGAAGTCATGGGGAGAGTAAAAAAAAGGTCCTTTGAGTGTCTGTTCACATTCTTGAACAAAATTGGTTCCAACCGCATTTGCATTTTTCAGAGGCAACATTCCTCCGGGTGCAGAAACCATCACCAGCCCAGGTCACCTCTCCCATCATCCTTGTGCCTCCTTGGCAAGGACTCAGCCAGGCACAAACTAAGCTAAGAATCTCCCTCTCAGCAAATATTTGAGCGACAGAGTCGCTGGCCAAAGCATTAGCAGAAAATGATTGTCAAAGTCTGTGCCCAGGGACTGGGCTGTGATTTCTTTGCTGATATAGAGGTATTAGAGACTAACTTTTCCTAACAACTTCAGCACATCTGCTTCTCGCACAGGTGTGCCGAGACCTTCTTCAGGTTTATTTTCTTGTAATATCATGTACCCAGATCCACAAAAGTTAAATATCTGGTCAACAAACTCCTCTTTCAGTCTGTCATTCTCGCTGAATCCATGCCCTTGAGCTCTCAGGGAATACCTGTGTTTCCCTCCTACCCCATGCAGCTGCTTGGGAATTACTTACACACCCCTCCACAGCCACCCACCGAAATCAAGTCCATGTAATTTCTTCAGGCCATGGTAACCAGGCAACATGATTGTAATTTTCAAATATTGATATCCACCAATAAAAACACAAGCGTGAAGAAAACAGGGTTTGATTGACTCGAAGAGCAATTGCCCTCAGGAAACGATTCCTGGACAGTCACTGGGCACACATCGCTCACTGGGGGGTTCCTTGGTCCCAGCTCTCACCTTTACTTCGCAGTCAGAAATAAAATCTCCAAGCACATCATGACCTTGACAGGAATAACAAAGGAAGCACAATGATTTTTGCTGCAGTCTGATCTCCAGCAAATCTTTCAGCACTGGATTTTCCAATTTCAGTACAATTTTAAGGAAAAGACAGCACAGGAGCAAGGTAACAGGAGCTCAGCAGGCCCAGCCTGGGCGACAGCCAGGCAGCAGGGAGAAGCACTACTCAGAAGTGCTTCAAAGCCCCAGTTTCTACCTAAGGAGAAAGGCAAAAAGCGTGAGGTCTTTCCTGGACTGAATGTCCAGCAGCAACCTGCAGGTCACCAGGCCAGGCTTCTTTCAGCTCTGTCTGGAGAAAGGCACACAAGCCCCAGAGCTGGCAGCAATCCTGCTCATTCCACCACGGTGCACACACACAAGGCATGGGGTAAGCCAGCTCCATTCCCCCTTCTCTCCCTGACCTTTTCAAGGCCTGATCCAAAAAAATACCCCAAGCAGCACACAGACTCTCAGGGGTGCTTGTGGGCACATAAATGAGACCTGCTCCATGCAGGGACCAACCAGCCCTGCAATGGAGCAGCAGCCAGCACACATAGAAAGCTTATTTTATTGCCAAAATAGAAAGCTGCAATCTCAAATCTTCCCTCTTACATTAATGGTCTATTTAAGTCCATCTTTGAATCCACCTGGATCACAAACTCACCCCCTCCCAACAAATCCTCCTCCCAGACAGCCCTCCCCTCTTTTCTGCTAAATATAAATGTATACTGGGGAGAACTTGTTGGGAAAAAGAGGACTGCGATGTTTACAAGCTTCCCCCCCTCTTTCACCTACTCCACTAACATACAAACCAAAACAGAGCTGCTTTGTTGTTTGTTTTCATGGCTCCCAACCGAGAGCTCGTCCCTCCACAACCCATTCACTGCCACAGCTCCTGCTGCAAGAGTGCAGTACTGGGAATGCCCTTCCTTGGGGAGACACCAAGTCCCTCTGCTGCTCTCCTCTAGCAGATCCCAGCGATGCTCTGGTGGCGATGAACGCATGCTTGCTGGAATAAAAACTGCCAGATGAACACTGGCCCTATTCCCTAATCCCCTAGTGAAACCAATCCAGTCAGAAGAATTCCTGCCTGCTTGATACGTTAATATTTTAAATGAGTTTTAATCAGTTTCCCAAAACTGACCGTGTCACTCGCACACTTTGTGCCAGTCCTCATTGCTGTCATTGTGCTGCATCTGCACCCCCACCCGCACAGCCCAAACACAGGAGGTACTGATGCCCATGGATCTGTCCTGCTCACCCCACTTGTGCTATGAATACATTTATTCTGGTGCGAAATCACAGCGCCACCTGTTCTGATGATTTCACAGTTCCCATTTAAAAGTAAACACCCTTAGGGTGGGGGAGAGCAGATAAGAAAATCCAGCAGTCCTTGCGCTGGCTGCTCTTAAGAGACAGTGTGAGGGGAAGGGAGCGTGGGTGAAGGTACACGAGATCGGTGAGTCACACCTTCTCTCGCCATCGAGCGCTCCTCTGCAGCTCTTGCAGAGCTCAGCCCCAGGTTCCTTTGATATCTCTGCAGCAAATGAATTGTAGGTAAGGAACCTGCACAGGGCTGAGCTTTGCTGCTGCTCAGAAGCAGGGTGGCTCATCAGCCGAGCTCACCTCCTTTCCGCTCGACACAATTACTCCAATTTTGTGCTGGCATTAAATGAGCATATCATTTGTTCCAATGCTGTGCTCAGAGAGGCTGTGGCTTACAGTCCTTCACGCAGGTTCCTTGCAGCAGTAGGATGATGTGTCTGGCCCTCGGGAGGACCCTGTTCCCCCAGTTCACCATCATTTTCCTCCATGGAATTTCCCCTATAACACAGCCCTGCTTCAGACTGGATCAAAACAACTCAGTTTGACCAATACTGCCTTATAATCAGACAATAGGTAATATTAGCAACGATAAGAGCTCCGCAGTGTTCCCAGGGAAGAGACCATTTGTCTTCAGCCCTTGCTACGCCCCATGCTTTTAAACCAGCACCTCCTCCTCTCTCGCCTTGAATTTTCTCCCCCAAACACCACATCCTTCCCAGCGAGAAGGCAGCAAAACCCATAGCCTGATGCAAAGGCTCTTGCAGTTAAGGCACAAGAGAACCTCAGCACTGTCTCTTCCCAGGTACAATGTGAAGCCTTGCCTAGATCCCTGGAAATATCTTCAGTTTTATATTTATTTTTCAGTGTGATCATCAAGCAAGACAGCAAAGAGACTCATCACCATCCATCACGCGCCTCACTGTTTAGTAATAAGATGTATTGCCCCCTCGCAGCAAAATAACACTCCAGCCAGAGCTGCCATTTGTTATGATCTGGCTCACTGGGACAGCTGTTCATGTCAATGCTGTAAACACTCCATTTGGAGCAGAGACAGCAAATTTTAAGTGCTAATAAATGGGATTGCAGCCTGCCAAGCGCACGTGAAGTTAGCTGCCGGTCACCACCACTGTCACCCAGTCAGGCTCCTTGAGAAGCTCTGGTCCAGGGCTGCCAACACCCATCCCTCCAAACACAGCGCAGAGAGTGGGGCTCTGCCTGCCGAGGCCCAGCTCTGCCCCACACGTGCCCCCACCCGTGGTTAACCCTGCTGGGAGCTGCCACAGCACAGCTGCTATCGCAGAGTGGCCTCCAAAAACCGGCTGCGAGGTGCGCAGGGAGGGTTTGTTGTCAGAGCCAGTGGGGTAAGGTGGCTTCCTCGGCTCAGCAGGAATAAAATATGAGCTGGAGGAAGAACTTACTTGTCTCCATGTGTCAGGAGGGAGCTGAATCTGCTTTTTCGGAGTTAGCCGTGTTATAAATAGCCTCAGCAGACCAGGCAGCAGAGAGAAGGCTTCTTGGAGAGCACTGGTGGATTTCTCTGGTAGCACATGGTGATAACCTGTGGGGGACAGAATTAATGCTTAGCTGGGTGTCTCTGACCTGGTGGCTCAGTTTAAATGAAAACTAAGATGCGTATCAGAAATTAAGAGTTTAATCAGAAAAAATGTATAAAAAGGATAATAGTTCTTAACCACAAAAATATATGTATAACCACAAACAGAACAGAATTAACAGCAAACATAATTGAAAACTTTAAATGAATTAAGTCCTGTACCCAAATCCTTTCGGTGTACTTCTCTTCAAGGGCAGCAACACGCGATGTCGCATCTCGAGGGGAAAACCCAGCAAGACCCGAAGGGCGGCTCCGGTGCCTCCAGGGGGGAAGGAGGGAGAGGGTCTGGGCAGCAGCTCCTCTGCAAACGACACCGGCCCCCAGGACTTCTGCAGCAAATGCGGGTGGTGGTGATCGCTTTTCCCCCGAAGAGCCACACAGGAAGCAGAGGCCGAGTCCAAAAATCACAGACTCACAGAACCATAAGGTGGAAGACACCTCTGAGATCACCAAGTCCAGCCGTGCCTGTCTCCCCACTAAACCCTGTCCCTAAGGAACTCATCCACCCATCTTTTAAACCCCTCCAGGGATGGCGACTCCACCACCTCCCTGGGCAGCTGTGCCAATCCCTGACCACCCTTTCAGTGAAGAAATTCTTCCTAACGCCCGGTCTGAACCTCCCAGGCACAACTTGCGGCCATTTCCTCTCGTCCTACAGAGAGGGCCCCGCTCGCCGCAGCCGCCGAGAAGAGGCGGGAAGGAAGCGCCCGCCCCCCGCCCCTCATGTCTGCCCTGGGTCCTGAAGCCCCCAGGTGCTGGCAGGGGAGAGAAAACCCCCCTGAAAGATTTGAAACCGCTGACACCTGGCGTCCTCTGTGCTTTGCAGGGTTAGAGGCAGCTCTCACCTCAGGTTTGTTCCCAGCTGCCCTAAGGGAGCAGCACGGGGCCAGCAACACTCGCGCCAGCCCCCCAGCAGGTGCTGCGCACAGGTGGGGCAGCTCAGAGCACGCCTTCTCTCCCCGCAGAAGCTTCGCTGTGGCCAGCGGGAGCCGAGCCTTCCCGCACTGCCAGCAAGCGGCAGGAGCCCCGGGACACTGTGAGGGTCCTTGCACGACAGCCGGCTCGGCAAGGGCAGAGCCTCCGCAGAGCAGCCTTAGATGTGGCACCAGGGCCTTCTGGCAGCACCCGCCAGTGGATTTCACTGAGGTCACAGGCTCACACGTTAGACACAGATGTCACTTCCATTTTTGCATCGGGAAAAATAAAGCTTAAAGACAGACAAAGCACTGGCAGGATTTCATGATTTATCATTACTGTCATTCCAGACATTCACAACAACCTGGGTTTTACCCTTTGGCTCCCTTACAGCAGCTCCTTTGAGAGGTATGTGAACACCAGGGGCAGGAGACAGGTCTGCTGCTCACTCACCCCTATGTCTGATGACCTAGAACCCCCAGGAAGATATAAAGGTTTAAAACCATATTAAAAATCAGCCCACCACCCTCTGCAGCCAGTCTGAGAAATGTCACCAGGAGCAGTTGTATGAGACAGCGTGGAAGAATTACGAGGAGGCTGGGTGATGGACACTGTTCAGGCTTCCCACACTCTTTACCAAAACATGCTGCAAAAATAACTTTATTTTTGCTCTAGCCAGCAACTGGAATGTAAACAATACCATGCACCTGGCTTCCCTACCCACCAATCATATGAATACACCAATAGTGCTTAGGCCAATCCACCGTTTGCACACACTGATCATGCACCCACTTAACACATAAAAGCTAACGTAGTCCAGACCCTGTGCTCCTCGCCATGGGTCAAAGCTCAGTGATGCCATGGATGTCTCGCGATTGCTGTGAATTGCTCGGTCGTTGTTGGGGAGCCCCGGGCAAACTATAAGGTAATAAAATCCTATTTTATGACCTTGTATTGCATTATCTCTGTGTATTTTGACCTGCCTAGGAGTGAAAAGCACCCCACCCCTTACAACAGTTTACCCTAAAGTGCACACAGTGGGAGCACCGTGCACCATTCCGAGCTGGCCCAACCGTACATGCAGGAAAAATAAAAACCTTGTCTAGTTTTCACAGAATTCAGTCAGACTTACTTACACTGGCTTGCGGCAAAGCCTGGCACCCAGCATCTCCAGCTTTCGCTCATCACCATCCTCAGGCCTTGGAGAGTGCATAATAGCTGAATAAACAGCCACCAGGATAAAAATAGAGCATCCCAGAGGCACAGCTCCCACGGGTCTGCCAGAGCTCTGTTCACTGCTTGAGGAGCCACTAAGATGTGTCATCTACAGGGTGACAAATTACCAGGGATGGGAAGGGAGAGAGTCATCCTCTTCGTCTGACCTTTGTGTCAATCATCAGAGGGAGAAGACTGTTCTAAGCTACTCAGAGGTGGATAATGAGCCAGATGGGGCTGCGCAGAAACCAGCCAAGCCCCAACGCGGGGCAGTGTGCCCCCTGGCACCACGTATGGGGTAGGAGCTTAGAAAGGGTGGGAGAGAGAAACACCAAAGAGCAAAGATCATGTTTGATGGATTGATTGGGTGGAAAAAATATTAAATAACTAAAAAATTAATAAAATCATAGAACTGGGGACTCCAGAACTGGACACAGGACTCCACATGAGGCCTAACAAGAGTGGAGCAGAGGGGCAGAATCCCTTTCCTCACCCTGCTGGCCACATTTCTTTTGATGCAGCCCAGGACACAGTTGGCCTTCTGGGCTGTGAGCACACATTGTCGGCTCATGTGGAGCTTCTCATGCCCCAGCACTTCAAGTCCCTTCTCAGCAGGGCTGCTCCCAATCACATCCTCCCCCAGCCTGTATTGAAACCGTGGATAACCCCGAGCCAGGTGTAGGACCTTGCTCTTGCCCTTGTTGAACCCCATGAAGTTCCCACAGCCCCACTTCTCCAGCCTCTCTAGGTCCCTCTGGATGCCATCCTGTCCTTCTGGTGTGACCACTGCCTCACTCAGCTTGGCGTCATCTACAAACTTGCTGAGGGTGCCCTCGATCCCGCTGTCTATGTCATTGATGAAAATATTAATCCGCACTGATCCCAGTACAGACCTCCAAAAGCCTTGTTTTCATCAGCGTGGCTGAGTCAGAAAGATTTCACAGCTCCTATTTCTGTGCTGAGGCACCTGCAGCAGAGGGGAGAGGGACAGGAATGGCGATAGGGATAGGAGCTGGACCGGCTCTGAGCTCCCACTGCAGGCACCGGGGCTGCAACCTCTGCCACCAGGGCTGCCCCGAGCTATGGCCTCACCCCCACTGTATTATGGACACACATAACACATCTGTGCCGCTCCGACCGGCGCTACGCTTCCACGCAGCAGTGACACAGTGATGAGTGAAGGATCCAAAGGTGCGAATGTCAAAATTTTTTTATTTACAACAGTCTCCAAAAATCAAGGAACACTGAAAATAGTGGGGGTAGGAGACGACTTACAAAAGTAACACGCGAACGTTACATCGGGAATTGTGCTACATCACTCTGAGAACCGACACTCTAAGGTCTGCACACGACGTGGTGAAACGGAGGCAGTGCCCTCCCTCCTCGCAGCACTTACATCTCTACTTCCCTTGGCTTTTGAACCCTCCTCCCTCCCGTTTGTTCTCTTCTGCTTCCTCCTGCAAATCTTTCTGCTCCTCTGCTTGTTGCTCTGCCTCTGGGCCTGGCCATCGCCCTCCCATCTCCTCCAGCAACTGAAGGATGAGTGGAGAGGAGAAAACCAAATAGCTATGTCCTCTAGATGGAGACAGGCCTGGAAAGGCTTCTAGCTCTGGGACCCTGGGCAGAGCAGCGAGCAGTGGCCTTTGAAAAAGCATAACCTGTGACCTATGGCTTGCCTGCTATCTAGGGTGAGGATCTCCTATTTAGGATTTCGGAAGAAATAACCAAGAGACTGTGAGTTTGTTCTGCTTGGCTGCAAATCAATCAGCACAGCTTCCTTGGTGAACAGTGTGGAAAGATTTACAGATGTCACAGGGTTAAACAAAAAGCCTTTTATAACCTTCCAGGAGGGCAGGCTGCTCTGGGTAAGAGTATTCAGTGCAGGACAAGCTAAAAGAATTAGATGCCGTGACATAAAGCAACCTCCCAGTTTGCTCCAGCAGAGACAAAGCCAGCGGTCTCTGGAGACCACTGCACCCAGACTACTGTATCAGTGGCCCCAATAACCCTGTAAGCATGCCATGTGCCCTTCTACTTGCGGAGATTTCCCAGGCTGGCTTTGCTCTGGCATAGTTTCAGATCCAGTAGGGACTGAGAAACGCAACTCAGCTCAGCCACTGATCCCCTGTCAGCATCTGCAGCCTTTGAAATTGCCAAGGTTGGTACCAAACCTGATGCCCCAGTTGCCTGTACAGACCCTGCATGAATCATAGAATCACAGAATCATAGAATCACTAGGTTGGAAGAGACCTCTGAGATCACCGAGTCCAACCGTGCCTGTCTCCTTACTAAACCATGTCCCTAAGGAACTCAACTACCCGTTTTTTAAACCCCTCCAGGGATGGTGACTCCACCACCTCCCTGGGCAGCTGTTCCAATGCCTGACCACTCTTTCAGTAAAGAAATTCTTCCTAATGTCCAGCACCTCAAGAGGCACCACAACATAAGGAAATAAACAGAGCAAGGAGACCTGGGTCTCTTCCTTCCTCTGACACTGACCTTTGCAAATCACATCAGCTCTGTTCCTCCTCGCTCCAAAAGCCCATTTTTAGAAGGCTGTGTTGAGCAGAGGCTCCCTCCCTCAGTGCCCACAGCCCCGAAGTCACTCAGCAGCACCACTGAAGGAAAGGAGCAGCCCCACCAGCTCTGTGTACCGATCACGAGTGTCTCAATGCAGGGGAGCAGTGTCCTTCTGCCACTGCCCTGGGCTGGCAGGGAGAGAACTTCTGGTCAGAACAGGACCCACTGTCTTTTGTAGGAGACGGCACAGTTTCAGAATGATCCCCATCCTGAAACATTAACATCAGCCTTTCAGAATGTAACCCTCAGAACAAGATTTACTAGGGATAAAGGAGTGGGCAGTGAACAGAACTATCTCATCACAGTGTTCTGTAACTGAGAACTCGTGTATATTTCTTTTTAATTACAGCAAGATTGTTTTGAACTGGAAAATGGGAGCATTCTCTTACAAGTAAGGCTGCTCTGTTGTGTTCTACTGTTTAAAACATCAAAATTGACAGCTTCATATGAAGCATTGTAACTCCTTACCTTCCTCTGCCTGAGAAATTCTCCCTGAGACAATCTCCAGCCACTTTTAGTCCAGACTTTG
Organism: Neomorphus geoffroyi; assembly: GCA_033558235.1. Taxonomy (NCBI): domain Eukaryota; kingdom Metazoa; phylum Chordata; class Aves; order Cuculiformes; family Neomorphidae; genus Neomorphus; species Neomorphus geoffroyi. The sequence continues at coordinate 5,252,815 of JAUMJM010000029.1, read as the reverse complement.
CGAGCACCTTAGGCAGAGCAGCTACCATGGAGAAGGCTGGACCTTGCTCAGCAAGATGACAAGAGCTCACGAGATGGTCTGGGAAACAAAGGAGTCATCAGAGAAAGAAGGTAGGCAGATATGTGGGAGGAATTAATTTAGGGTGAGCATCTGCTCCAGGAACAGCACCAGACAGGTGAGGCCTCGCTTTTTATTGCTACGAGCATCTGCCTCAGAGTGCTGATTCCCAGCAGGGCTGTCAGCCCCACCCTCGCATTTGCTCAGATAAGCCCATCCGTTTTCTTACCTCTATAATTTTATGTGTATTTTCTAATCCCAAGGAGGACACTGTCTACACGGAGATGGATGTACACATCTGCTACTGATTTATTGTCTCCACAGATGTCTGGGGAGCTCAGGGTGCTGTAAGCATTCTGGGGAAGGCTGGGCCCCACCTCCAGGCTTCTTTCACTCCACAGCACGTGGAGAAAGCACCAACCACCCTGACCACAGAGCTGTGCAGAGTGAAGTGGTGACGGGGCAAATGTCTGCTTAGATCTTAAGACAAGCATCATGACTACGTTTAATCAAATTTTCAGCTTACCAACATCCAGTGGGTCCTTGCAGTGAAAAGCATCACATAGGATCATCCCCTGGCTCTTCTGCTATCCAACTACAATCTGCAGTACGTTCTTCCTCCTCTCCTTGCCTCAGCTTCCTTGCTGGAGGGGCACAACCTCTTCAATATGCCTTCATGAATCATCTGCTACAGCTCTGCCCTTATCTCAGTCTCTCATTTTCCTTTCTGAATCACTTAGCTTGTTCCTCTCCCAGCACCCCCTTGGGCAATCAAGGGCAAGGTCATGCCCTACTCCTGCTCCTGCCAGCACTTCTGCACTGAGCCTGGGCTGGCCAGAGAGGAGGAGGGAAAATGATAGCTTGTCCTTTCCCATACCTGCTCCAGAAAACAGCACAGATCCTGTCAGGTGCCAGAACTCTGTTATTTTTGTCTGCAGATCAGACACTGCCAGATCAGACCCAAGAGACATAAAAGGCTTTCCACTACTTTGAAATTAATCTTTGCCTTCCGAGAGTGTCTGAATGAATGGTCCCAGCATGGTGTGTCCAGAATCACTCTGGAGGTGAGAGGCTTGTACAGCCTCTTTACAGTGGGCACAAACATAGGACACCAGGGGCTTAAATGAGTTTTAAACGTTGCAGGATTCAAAGCACATCTATGACTTGTCTTAAAGACCTTTCAAGGTTTCTTCATGCTCATAGAAGGAGGAATTTCCTCTAAGGGTGCACTCAGCACCTTCTTCTCTTGTCTGATGACCTGGAAATATCCATCAGCTTTAATCACCCCAGGGAGTTTGAAGCATTTGCTAAATTCAGGTCAAACCACCAGCCAGAGCATCCTTGGCAGCAGCCCCAGGGCTACCTTGCCCCTCCCCTGTAACAGCTGGGCTTTGGCCCTTCTAACTTTCTCCCTACATAACCTCACAACATCTTTGTAGTCTTCCCGAGTGGCCTGCCCCGTCTTCATAAACTCTTTTCCTGAGTTTCAGCCAAAGCTCTCTGTTCAGCCAGGCAGGTTGTCTTCCCTGCTGGGGTGTGTTCTGCTCAAGGACTCATCACACTCACTGACTGCAGCAGGATTGCTCTGAGGTCCCCTGGCATCAATGACAGTCCTGCCCTGGCACTCCTCTCTCCAGCTGAGACCCTTGAGGAACCTACTTATAGGAATAAACTTGATCCAGTTTCACAGGGATGACACGATGTGAAGGTGTAAGACTGGCAGGGATCAGAGCAGGGATACACTGAGCCAAGCAGAAGAAGCTGCTGGTCTGTCTCAGCAGCACAGTCCCCAGATCTTGGCTGGAAATGGGGATGAGCTTCCTGGAATTTCCATCTTACAAAGGGGGGGTCAATCCAGACTGAGAACACAAAGTCACCAGGGTCACGCTACCTGCAAACACATGGAGTCAGGCTGCCTTCTGGCCACCCCCTTCTATTGGCATCCCTGTAAATAACATTTAATGCATCTCCCAGTGGGTCCAACCCCTCCCCTCCTGCTGAGGACCAGATGTGCTGCATATCGATGCTCACACTTAGCTATTTCAATTTTAAAAATATGATAGAATCAGTGATGCTTAAAATGTACTTGTTAATGGCACCAGTTTGTGATTTCATTTTACTTTAATATCTGCTTGGAGCAGGCAGCAACCACAGGCTGAAGCTCCAATGCCCTATGTTTCCAAAACGGAGGATGTCTCCAAGCTGCCACAGAGGATGCACCACTGTTTACCTGTGCATGCCACCAGGCATGGGCTCCACCTGGCCCCAGTAGTTGGCTCATCCTCAGGCTAAAGGCAGACTGCCATGACCAAAAGCCTCTGCAGGGACCTCATGACTGCCTGTTTTCTCTCCACCATGAAGTCTGGAGGCAGTGACCGATGAGGTCACACTCTATGCAGGAGGTGGGACTGCTCATCAATACTGCCTTGGCTTCACTACTGCAATGAGAGAGAGAATGGCTCTTCACAGACCCAAGAGATCACAGCAAGAGAAGTGCTGTCCCTTCAGAAAGAAGTGGAAAGCCACGTTTCCTGATATCCCCTGCGAACCATGAAAGTGGGTCACTGCTGGTGGTACCATGCAACACTTCTAGTTTGGATCCCACACTGACATCCTGCACAGCAAGCTCACTGCTGGTCTAGCCAGGCACAGGGTATGGCTAAGAGGTCCAGATAATGCTATTTCCCAGGTCTGCCTGACAGCTCACTGCTGTTTTCGAAGGCTCAGGCAGTGAGGAACAGGCTTGGCTTGGGCGTACGACATCACCTCAAGAGCCACTGCTGCAATGCTGACCCTGGCCAAGGAGAGGGGAGGGACAGAGAGAAGCGTTTTGAAAAGGATCAGATGGCCTTCCCTACTTCTCCCCTTTTAGTTTTGCGGTTCCAGAAAGCTCTGATTTGTGGGGGAAAAAAGAAAGAAAAAAAGAAAAAGAAAAGCAAAAAGAAAATTGAGAGGAGACCTCCTCCCCCCTACTCATGGGCTGAGGTATTCCCTGGGCAGCCCTCACTGTCCGTCATCCATCCATCACTACCGAAATAAATACAAGTTTAGAGCAAAACCCATTAGAAAATAAAGTGCATCTGGAGTTGAAAATCTTCTGGAAAAAGGGGATTTTTTTCCTCTTTTTTTTTCTTACAAAAAATATCCTTTAAAAAAAAAGAAAAAAGAAAGGGAGCAAGAGGACAGAGCATGTGGCTCTTGGCAGATGTCTACAGGGCTGTCCCATTAGGCAGGGGGATCTTAAATCCACTCTTCAGGAGGGCGAGGCAGATGCATAGACCCAGCAGGCCAGCAAGAAGCACCCCCACCACAGCCTTGAGGCAGGAAGTCCTGCTGCGGATGAAGGTGCCAGGCCCCATGATGCTCAGCAGAGCTGTGCTCACAGTTAATGTGTACAGGATGGAGACTCCCGTGTTGAGGGCCACAATCTTCCCAAACTTGGCAAAAGGAGCAATGATGCAGAAGAAGAGCGGGACGGTGGCAATCACTGTGGTGACGGCGCTGGAGACAATCGCAACACCCACGTGACGGACTGCTTCAATCGTCCTCCACTGACGGCACGCGGTGGGGTCCTGGCAGAAGGGACAGCAGTGTTAAGGGGGAGTGGCAACAAGCACATGGGGCTGGCACTAACACTGTAGTCTTTGAGAGGGTGGCTTAGCTTATGTGGTCCTGATCTAGGACAGAGATTCTGTGTGAGCACCGACTGGACAGTTCATGCAGTCTCTGAGCACACTGCACAATCAGCTACGAGGCTAAAAGCCAGCAGAGGCAAAATCTGCTGGATTTTGTGTCTCCTTTCAGCCACATCAGACTGCGTGCTGCACCTACACAGAGGCACTGCATGCAGGTGCTATACCTGGGATCAGAAATCTCCAAGCTTTTGTGGTCTTCTCCTTCCCAAAGAAGAAAAAGGTGTTAATAAGGCTGGAGAAGACTTGGAGGTCCAGCACAGCAAAGCAAGGCAGTTTGCAAAGGTTACAGAACACGTGTAGGGCCATCAGCACAAGACCGTCGTCGCTGGGCATGAAAGGGGATTGCTTTAGACACAGATGCAGCCAGTAAGAAAGGGACAACCATGTGGGTTGGACCCTCAGCTGGGCTTACTGTACTCGTGGACAAGCAGCAAGCATCCCAGGCATGCTGTGAGGGTGGCAAGACACATCCTCCCTGGCCCATCATGCCTTAGGTCCTGCATCATGGCTGAGCCGCACGGAAGGCATGAGGAGAATGGGTGCAAGGCTATAGAAAGAAAAGAGCTCACCTCTGCCTGGTGTAGCGGCAGGTTTTCCCCTGCCAGCAGGTAGCCCTCCACCAAGTGCACGCAATAATCAACTGAGGAGCCAACGAGGATGGAGAGAGAAATGGCTTCCACAGCTCCCATTTCCCAGCCAGACCAGTACATGATGGTCACCACCAAGCAGACCACCCCTGCAGTATGAAGAAGGTGACGTTAGGTGACTTTAAAGGACTGTGGCACTGCTGCCCAGGCCTACTGACACCAGTCCATCACTGGGGACTCTGGGATCACACCCTGCAGGTCTGCTAGCCAGTCTCAATCTCGTTCACACTCCCTCCTGCCCACAGAAGCAAACACTTCCCACACCTTCCACTGGCCACTGGGACCACTCAGTCCCCCTACTGGGGACGGTGAAGGACATAATTAAGTGTTAGGTAAACTGATGTCAATCTAGACTAATGTCTGCTGAATGAATCCAAGCCCAGACAAGCGTGCGTGTGCACACACGCTCTACAGGAACGTGGGCCCTTGGTTTTGCTTGCTGGAGTTAAACACAGGCTGAGCACGTGCACAGGTTTGTCTTAAAGGCAAGAGTGATATTTGTGAGTCGTGTGTGGGAGACTTAAGTGGTTTGAAAATGATAGATTTGATTTTTGAACTAAGAAGTTTAGCAACACACTTCGTTCACAATATCGTCAAATCACCAGCCAGGGAAAGGGAACTATTTACAAATTTGCTTCAAATACTATCAAAACCACAGAAGTATTCAGCATTTAAAATCTCCTGCTGCTTGGGAACAGCAGCCATGGTGCAGATCCTTGGGAAGCAGTCCAATCATTATTCAGAGCATGTGGGACCTTAATCACATTATTATACATAACAGGCAGGGATGGCATTTGTGTAGCTAAAACCCTTATTTAAACAAATAGAAGGGATTGTGTAGATAAAATACACTGGGAATTAGACAGAAATCTACTTTCCCAGTGAGGTTCCTGTGCATTTGTTGAGTTCCTCCCATTCACCTGGGTATAGCAGGACTGGCTCCTGGTAAGCCAGAAGGGTTTACACAATCCAGTTCTAATCACCAGAGCCTCGGCAGTGCCACAACCCACCAATTTCAGGCAAAAGGAAAGCTTGACACATTGGAATTAAGTGTTTTTACCTAAGATGCTGAGCAGCACTGGCAGCAGGAGGAGGATGTGAGTGGTAAACACTGCCACTGCAGCCACACAAATAACCAGCGAGAGGACGAGACCGTACAGAGCACTCTGCACTCCTAGAAGAAAAGAGACAGCTAATTTGACTCTAGGAGGTGACAGCTGGGATGAGAAGGGCACTGTGTCCCTGCTGGCAACAAAGCAGCAACAACAACTGGGAGAGATGGAAGAGGAGGATGAAAGTGGAGAGTGGGTAATCAATTTTTGCCTCTCTCATCAGCAGGACAGAGACCCTTCCCTTCTCTGTTTCCCTAGGATTTTGACAGTATACGTGCTTGGGGCAGAAACAGGCTTTAGGAGTCTGCACAGTAATGGGAAGGGACAAAAGATATGACACATTCCCTTTAGATGGGACAGAGTGAGCTGTGAAGACGTGTCAGAGAGTGTGGGCTCCTCAGGGAGAGGAACATGGCAGTCACTTGCCTATGATTTCCATGAAGATCTGCTTCCAGTGCTCACAGGTCTGGAAACCGTGCCGGAGAGCTGAGCCCTCTGGGAAGAGCTGGAGTTGCTGCTGCAGGAATGTCTCCCACTTCAGGTAGTCAGCGTAAGTCTGGAAGGAAGACTTCCCTTTGTAGGTTGTCTGTAAGAAGAACAACATGTTATTCTTGTGTCCTGCTCTTTGGGACAGGGTATGGAGGGCAAGGGAAGAGGTAGAACAAGCCAGCTGGAATTGCAGCACCAGGGAGAACTGGCAAATCTGCCACCAGACTCGTTGCCTGAGCTCTCATGGTAAGAGCAAATTGTGGCACTTCCAGCAACTTGTGAGTGCAGGCATCTGTCTGCAATGGGACCCAAACACTAGCAAACACTAAATTATGGGTACAAATGGAGGTTGCCAATGCAGAAAGAGTGGAGCTAAACCCCAGAAGTCACAAAATTAAACTGGCACAAGAGTCGATAGCAATGCCACGTGCTCACCGATTCAAATGCCATGGAGATCCACTGCACCTTCCCATCCTTCACCCCCACTGCCCCATGAGAGAGCTGTCCCGGCAGCAGGTTTGGCTCAGGGATGTTCTTGCACTCAGGGTGCAACATCTGCAGAAAGGAGGAGATGCTGTACCCTAGAGAGAAAGAAGAAGCAAGGGATGAAGGACTGGACATGGAGAGGAAGCACACTGGAGCAAGGGAGTGGAAAAAACCAAAATGCAAGAAGAGAAAGTTGCAGGCCCCATTTGTCAGCAAGTGCTTCCCCGTGCAGCTGTGACTTGCCAAAGCTCTTGAATTCTCAGCAGAGCCCTCAGCTACTACTGACTCGAGGGGACACTCTGGACCATCAGCACTGGACAGGATGCTACCACCAGCAAGCACTGAGTTACACCAGCACAGGAGCTGTCTGCCTGGCCTGGCAGGGATTTTCTCTGGGTGTGAGACTGGCTTTTGGCCTCAAGCTGGTATATACTTCCTAGACTCAGCTCCACAACCTTGTGACCTCTGAAGCTGGAAGACAGAGTTACTGGCTAGGTTTGTGAAGCCACAGGGGCAATGAGAAGCCTTATCACACTGAGATTAGGTGTGATCTGCTGGCTGTTCAGGAGCTACTATGAAAATATTACTTGTCCAAGAGATTTTAAATGTAAAGATGCAATTCTGTTCTTATCTTCACTGGATTAAATCTGAAGAATATGCACAGTGTCTGAAGCTAAAGAGACCATTTCTCTTTCTTATCTCCCAGAAAATATGGCCTGTGGCATGTTCTAGAAAGGTAAAACTGTCTTGGAAAGAAAAGGAGGCAACAACAGGCAGCCACGCTTTCTGGTTTGCTTTTGAGGACCCCTGCTCAAACAAACACTGCTGCAAGCAGAGCTGCAGAACAGGAGTCTGATCTTCCTGTTCCACTTGCTGTGTATTTCTCATCCTCAAAATTGTTGGCAAAGCACAGAGAAGCATGGGCTGAATGGTCCATGTTGCTGTGACTCAAGCCAGGTGGAAGCAGGCGGAGCTGTGTTGCAGTCAGGTAAGGAATGCTGACTGCTGAGAAACACCTCACCTCCCTGCTCATTGACTAGCAGCTCCCTTTCCTTTCCTTGCTTCATCAAGCTGGGATTTGAAAGTTTAAAAGCCCTTAGCAGCACCTCAGACTGGAGTGTGAGAACCAGTCTGCACCCAGGAGCCCAGGATCTCCCCAAGGATTCGGTGGCTGGTGTTAGTCCTACCTACCAGAAGGCAGGCACTGAGCTCCTCCTGGCTTCACCAGCTCAGTGTTGCTGGCGATGGCTTTGCAGAGGCGGCACAGGTTGCCAATCTCTTTGAAGAGGTCAAAGCTGTCATCATAGATAACGCTGCCCTTTCACAAGGAGACACAACAACAAGAGCACCACACGTGAGGCATGCACACAACAACCGGCACAAGAACGCAGAAGCTGAGTCCTCTCCTGGCTATACAGCCTGGGACTGGCTTATAGAGACCACAGCTTATATGGTGAAAAACCCACCAGGCATCTTGGCCTCAGACACCCTTGGAAGAAACTGTGTGAAGAAATTCAATAACTAAAAATCAGGCAGTAAGACAGAGGCACTGATAAATGCACAGAGCTCACCATGCCAGGTCCAAACCCATTAGGGTCTGCTTAAGGAGCAGCTTTGAATCCCTAGCAGTGCCCAGCACGAAACTCCAGCTTTCTGCCTGCTCCACTGAATGCATTTCACACTGCCCCCTCCAGAGGAAACGGGCAAAGGCTCATTCCTGCACAGTGCCCCAAATCACAAGGCAGGAGGGATGCAGAAAGCTGAAGTGCATCTGCCATGTGGCCAGAGTTAAGCTTAGTTCTGCTAGGGAAATGCTGTGAATGTGTCAAGGTATCAGATCCAGGAGATAAGCTGTTCCTGGAAAAGTCACATTTAGTAACCTTTGCCCGCAGTACCTGATTTGTATTTTTTCACATTAACATCTCATAACAAGACAATTACAGAAAAATATCAGTTTCCTGGATCTGGAATTTGTAATGAGATTTTCATACTGAACGCAAGGAGGGTTTTCATACTGAGCTCATACGGAGCTCAAGGAAAGACAGATTTAGACTGAAAATTAGAAGGTTAGATATGCCACTCAGAAAGGGATTTTCTGAAATGTTAGAAGTAATTTCAGTACAGGCTTCCTGAACTCCATTACTCGTGAATTTGTACTTTGGGTTCATCGCAATGCTACCATCTCTGCTCTTCTGTCTGTCTAGGCTGCTGGGCCATAGAGATGAACCGTCCCTGGAGGTGTTTAAAGGGAGATTGGATGAGGCTCTTAATGTCATGGTTTAGATGACGAGTAGGTGTTGGTGTTGGGTCAGAGGCTGGACTCGATGATCTCAAAGGTCTTTTCCAGCCTTGTGATACTGTGATACTGTGAACTAAACACCACCCAGCATGCCAGAATGTGTGTACCATGTCTCCGATGACGTGGTTGTCTGGGCGTCTTGTGCGATTAACACCTCTGATACCAAACACCACAAAGACCATGGCTCCTGTGTCTACCAATGGCCGCACCGCTGGCTTCCCACAGCCCGTGTTCATGCAAGGATTAAATCCAGAAGTGGCTGACAACTTTGCTTTGGGTGTTGCTGTCAAATACAGAAGAAAGATTGGTTACGTCAGAAGATGGCAAAAAAATGTCTGACTCTGTGACCCGTGGCTGGAAAAGTCCTCAGCAGCTTACCTTTCTCACTGGGCACATAAAGGATGCCTTTGGTGGGTCCATCTGGGCTAGAGCTGAGAAGACAGCCAGGAGGTGCTACACACACTCGGCCATGGTAAGGGGGCTTGTGCGACTGGGCAAAGTACAGTTTCCTGCACAGCAAAGAAAGTTTGTTACGGAGGACTAGAGATAGTTAAGGTATGCCCAAAGTATTACATGGAAAGAGACACTCTCAGGGACAGAAGGAAAGGACAAGGTGAGCAACTCTAGACCTGGATCCCTAGCCAATGCGTATTCTGTTTAGCTGGGTAAAGGCAAGACCAAGATCAGCAATGTCTTTTCACCACTCAGTTACAGTCTTGTGCCTGTCAAGCCTTTGGTACATTGATGTTGCTTTAGGTCTGCAAAATAACTTTGCAAAGATGGGGCACGTTTGCAGCAAAACAAGTCTTAGGGCCATGCATGTCACTAACTGAGGGCAGGGCTGGCACTGGACATTAAGCATCCCACGTCAGCCACTTGGCTGTGCTGGCTTTGCTGCCTGGCCCTAAGAGGGGTTGGAAAGTTACCGTGTTCGCTGCTGCTCCTTGGCGGCCACGTAGAAACTGAAGTCGAACTTCCAGCCTCTCTTGGTGTCACAGGACAAGGTGGTCATCATCCACTTCCTGGGGCTCTTCTGCTTAAGCAGCCCTACTGTGGACACACAAGCTGTCAGCTTCCTGGTGAAGTTACCGAAAGGCACTCTATACACCTAAGCAATGGATTAATGAAAACAGACACTTAACTCCACAGGGTTGCAGCCTGTTGCAAATCAGCATCACACACTCCCCTCCTCCCTGAGCGCTGGCACAGCCACGCAGAACAAGCACTGCAGGCACAAACCCAGCCAGCCCCCCGCCTGCCTTCTTCCCAGGGCTAGCCAGTGTGTGATGGGGCCCCTCACCACCCCCATTCTCTGTGGCCCTGGCTCAATGGTGGCTGCTCTGTCCAGGCTGAGGGACATCTGAAAACAAGTCTGCCCGGGGTTGTGTATGTGTCCAGTAGAGCCCATGCACAAGCAGTACTGCCTGCTTTCCTGTGTCTGTGGATGGACAGTGGGAATCCAGCTGTCTAAGTAGCAGTTTCTATTAGAATGAGCTCAGCCCATGACGCCAGACTTCATCTGATTTCCACAGACACCCACACTTCTGCTCCTATTGCTGACAGTCACATCACAACAGCAACAGATAAGTACTGCGGCACTGTCAGGCATAATTTTTAACAATGCCAGGCACAGTGCCCTCCATGTTAGCTCCCTTACTGCAATGCCCTGCAAGTTTCACCCTGAGCTACCTACAACCCCATGGAGAGACACGAGGAGGCTCTTGTGCTCACCTGTTGAGAGCTGCACTCTTGATAGAGGGGTCCAACATCCCGGGACTGACTCACCTGGAATGAAGGCACCTCCCCGTCTCCCGGTGACACCATCTGCCAGGGGGCAGGGACACTGGCATTGAGCGAGAATCTGTAGATGGCTGGCTTTCCTTTGCTTCTGGACTTGGAGATGTATACAGTCCCCTGGAGATCTGAAGAAAACAAGAGGGTATGAGGGCTAGTGGTACTTGTCAATCAGCAAATCCTACAGACATGGACAGCAGCGAAGGAGGTTTCTGGTCTGCTGTCTCCTCTGGGGCAGCAGGCACAGCCTGTGCCTTCTAGCAGCACAGCACACCTTTCAAAGGTGTTCACAAATATATCTTGAGCTGCAGTAATTCCTGATGGCTTATTGATTCATGTCATCTCAGGACCTGGCCCAATAACTCTCTTCTCTTCGAAATCCCCTGCAAAACAGGCTGAATTTACTCTCCTCACAGCCTGCCACAGGTTGTGGCACAGGACTGGGAAGCAAAAGCTCTGAGCTCCCAGCCCTGTGCTCAGACCAGAGGGATTTGTCACTAGACTGTACTGCCACCTGGGTTATAGGACTGTGTCCTAGAGAACAGCAGGCACTCAGAGGAAAGGGAATTGTAATGATGCCCCTTGCATCCAGCACCAAGCGAGGACTCAGCACAGCAGAGTATGAAGAGAATTACTCCCCATCAGCCATTCAGATCATATACTTTTTACCTGAGTGGATCCCTGGGCCCTGGACCCAAATGTGGTCAGAGACATCATGTCCCACTTACCTTGCTGTCCTGTCTCACTTATGCTCCCCTTGCTTCCCCAAGGTGACCCTGAGCCCCTCTTCTTTTTTTCCAAGGAGGTTCGGATGTTGTTCTGCAAATTGTGGGGCTTTTCCTGAAACAAACCTGTCCCACAAGGTTAGTCAGGGAGGAAAGAGTGAATGGCAAGACTAGAGACCTACCAGTCCTGAGCACACCAGGGACTCTGCTGTTAAACACCAAACACTAAGCAGGGAACACAGAGCCAAGACCCCCAGCATGTGCCTAGCACTTATGAGTAAAAGTAGTCTGGTTTTATGAACTATAAAGGAACTGCTCCAGCAGAAACAGCTCCCAGCTAAAGTAGGAAATACTTTTCAAAATTATCCACTCCTACATGCAGCTCAACCATCCCACACCCAGTGTGCGCCTCCCTTCAACAGGGTCGATCCAATGCCCAATGAGACGTACAAATGATGTAGCCCTCTACCTCATATTTCAGCTCCTCTAGCCCAGGGCTGAGGCCAGGCTGCACCCACCATGGTCTGGGGACCAGCACTCTCACCTGAGCAGGTAATGCAGGAGATGCCTTCCGCACTCAGGTTGTATTTCAGGTCTAGCAGCACCTGGATGTTAGTGTCTGGCCGGAATAAGACCGGAGCACGGCTGGCTGGATGCAGCTGGCTAGCATAGAATATGGACAGGAGCAAAACAAGGAGAAAAATCCCTGTAAAGAGAAGCACAGGTAAGTTTGTGGGACCCTACATGCGCCTTGCATTTAGAACATACTCAGACAGCAGGGGTGTGACAGAAAGACAGTATTTTCAACAAGAAAAAGGAACAGCCCCTAAAGCACACCAGCAGCTGGGCTTTCTTGTGCCTGGATAACCCCATGAGGACCTGCCATTTCAGATCAGAGTGAAAGGAGAGGGATGGAAAAGTCAGAGTTCCTCACATAGTGCCCTTAGGGACTGACTGTTCTGGGGACACTCTTCCACTGAGTTAGAAGCCATGTATTATGTCCCTTTTCTCTATCTCTTGTCACTAATAATCAAGGCTTGGGGACTGATTGAGTTGCTGCCAAACCCTCTGAAAACCATGCAGATGGAATACCCTCTCCTTCCTTACCTACAATCACCCATCTGCTCTTCACTGCAGACCACAGCACCCAGTGTTCCAGCAGCTCCTGCAGATGAGTTATCAAGTGACCTCGGTTGCTCTTCTCTGTGGGGAGCTGCAGATTTTCTGGCATCACAGATACCAAGGGGACATCCCCCATTTCCAGGGAGACTAGAAAGAAAGAGAAATTAAAGGCAGTCTCAGTGTCATGAGTGTCTTTCATAGCCTTCTGCTCCCCTTTACAAATCTCCTGCATGGGTCTGTAGAACTCACTCAAGCTAAGGAGATGGAGTAAGGCCCAGGCAGAAGCAGCGACTTGCCCAGGATGTCACAGAAAGCATCTTTCTTGAGTCACTGCCATGTGACAGCTACACTTCTAAATCCATAGTTCAGTCCAAAGCCTATGCTCCAGGCTGTTCTTCCTCTGCCAGATCCCACTAACATTGTCCATATGGTCACAGGGACAACACTTGCTTCTTGGGCCAAGCAAAATTTCTCCCTGTCCCACTAAGTATGTCTTGCGGCTAATTACACACAGCTGACCTCTTCCTGCCTGCAGCCTGGCTCCTGTCTGATCTCCTCACTCCATCTCAGGGATGCCGAGGGAACTGCCCTCTCTCTGCAGGTGAGAAGCGGGCACTTGCTGTAGTGGCTCAAAGTGTGCCTGGCATGCTGTACAGCTGACCCACAAACCACGCTTGGGCACCAACTGGAACAAGCTGCTTTGCTTCTTCACAGACTACCTGATGCCAGGGGCCCCTGGAGAAAAGCATCCTGATGTTTACTTGGCGCAAGGGCAGGGAATGTTATTTCCATGCATTACCATTGCGTGTGGCTCTGGCATACTAAGGAGACAGCTCCTGCAGAACGGTGCCAAAGCTTAGCTGTCTGCCCATCAGAGGCAGTTTAGAGCCTGCTCTGCAGGGAGGGGGTCTGCACACTGCTGTGGGATCGATGGGCTCTCAGCCATTGATCCACTTCCCTCCAGTTCCACTTTCCTGCTAGGCCTGAAGGCTGCTCACTGTCAAGATCACTCCTGTTGGAGTTTTTAAAAGGAAGAGATCCCAGCAAGTTTTAAAAGCCAAGTACAACAGAACATGACCCCGTAAGCACCCTTACTATTGATTAGGGCTAGAAGGATTATCTCCTGCTAAGAAGAGATAGGGAATTTCTAGGCTCTTTTTCTAGATCGCTTATGTGGTCTCTCCCAGGCAAGGCATTGCTTCTTGCTGTGATGGAAGAGAGGCTCTGAGGAGGTGATGCTGGAGAAAATAAGTGTTCTCTTGCCTGCTTTCCAAATGCAGTGCTCTGGATGGCAGTAAAGAGGGGAAAACTCTTTCTTTACTCAAAGATGAGCTGTCCTGGTGCTTAGATGTTTCATGGCTACATTTGTGCCACAATTCGTGATTCCAGCCAGAAACTACAGCCCACGTTAGACTCAAGAGGACTAGCGAAGTAGTTAGAAAGCGTGTATCAACACCCACTGAAGATCTCAAAGCAACTTACAACCATTAGTGAGTTCAGACTCCTACAGGCCCCTCTAACAGCACCATCTCCAGCTTAAAAGCAGGAAAACTGAGGCATGGACAGGAAGGACTGCAGGATGTACTGGGTGGTGGGGTCCCCCTGAAGGCACTACACAGCAAGCACATACCAGGTTCCTCCTCCACACTGAGCAGTGGGATGTCATCATCGAGATAGGGAAGCGTCTCTCTGCCTGCTCTGGAGGTGGCCCCCGAGGCAATGAAGAGATCTTCAGCCAGGTGCAAGGCACTCTTCTTGGTGCACTTCTGGCTACAGCTGGATTGGAGCAGAGAAGGAGACAAAGGCATGACTTTATGCCACATACCCTGCAAAGAGTTACCAGTGGCTCCCTTGGTGACACAGGGAGCAGCAACAGCCTGCTCCAATTACTTGGAAAGACAACAGGCCCTGCCATGAGCAATTGCCATTGCTAAGTGTTGAGAGGTCAGGGGTCGAGCAGCTACAACAAGGCAGCAGCAGGCTGGGCTGGATGCACAGAGAAGGACTGAGCCATGAATCCCGGGTGCTGAGTGACGGAAGTTTCAGCAGTTCATCTCCCTGCTAATGAATTAAATCAGGCCAGGTCATCTGCACTGCTAAAGAGCAGGGGAAGGGGAAATGTGCTGACTTTCCAATACAGATCTGCATGCACCGCTTGTGCTCACAGGCAGGAGCAATGTTGATTTGTCTGCCTGCCTTTCCACAGCTTGAGGATTTAGCTGAGCAGTAAGTGCTCTGAGGATGCAAATGGCTCCAATACTCCATGGAATTCAATGCAGAGCTATGACTGGCATTGCAGAGTCTGGGGTTTGTAGGGTATCTGGGCATACACCAGAGGGAATAAGACCAGGATGCGGCCCTTCCATTTTGCTCCAGTCTGGAATGTCAGAAGTTAAATTTCCCTTCTGTTAGAGACTAACAGGGAAGCCAAGCTGCCCCCTCATTCAAGGAGTATGAGGATAACAGAGGGATTTGCAGGCTGCTTTTACCACGAGTTCCACAACAGCTTCCCACCCACACAAGGAGGCTCCAGGGCTCACCTGGTTTGGCAGGAGCTCTCCAGTGGGGACACATAAAGGGTCCATATTCCAAGAGCAGCTGGCATAGTGAAGAGCACAGCTACCCAGCAGCAGGACACAATCAGTGACATAAAGAGTCCAAAGTCATGCACAGCCGGGATCTGCGTGAAGAGAAAGAACATGGAGTTGGGATTGACTGAGGCAGGAGAACTGGAGAGACATGAGGCCAGAAAGATATAACTGGTAGAACCTGAGAATAGCACATGCTGACTGCAGTCATGGTAGTCAGCACACCTGGTAGGTGGCATAAGAAATATTGTCTTGGATGCTGATTCAGGGAGTGTCCACTGCCTTAGAGCATGTAAGGGACAGCCCTCTAGGGCAAGCAAGTCCGGCATTCCTCCTGTGCTGGCAGCTTCCCTCTCTATTAGAGCCTCTGGCAGAAACAGAAAGCCCCATTTCCCAAAGCTGCAGTGTACCTGAGAGAAGATGTTTGCAGCATATGCTGCAGCGGTGGTCAGGGAAGTGAAGAAGGTGGCCTTCCCTGCTGTCTGGATAGTGTGAATCATGCGCAGTCGCAGGTCCTTGAGGTGAGTGGCTTGGCGGTAGGTGTTGATGAAAACAAAAACATCATCAACCCCTGGGAAAAGAGGGAACAGATTTTGATACTTTGCTCACAGCATGGACAGATGCTACAAATCTGATTTCCCCTCAACATCTGACCTCAACATCTCAACATCACTTTCACATAATGGAGGGAAAGGGCTCGAGAATTCAGTCTGCATTTACCATCATCGCCTTTCTCTCTCCTGCAGGCAGGAGTTATGGCAAGGCAGAACAGGTAGGTTTTGAGTAAGGATGTGCTTACCAATCCCCACAATGACAAAGGCAGCCACACCATTGAGTATACCCAGGTACTGGATCCCAAAAACGACGTGGTACAGGAAGAGAGCCACCAGGCAGCTTAGCCCAATACTGGCGATGCCAAAGAACGACAGGAACACTAAAAGGAAGAAAGGAACATGGAAAAAAGAGTACTGCTGGCTGTCTCCAGGGAGAACAGACACCTCCCACCTGCCCTGTTGGTATACTGGGTCCCAGGAGTGTGTTGGTAACAGAGAATAGCTCAGGGCTGCAAGAGTACAGCTTGCAGACTCCTTTCAATGAGGCCCACCCATGAAATTACATCAGCTTTACACCAGTGTCAGTAAGATGGGAATTTGCATGTTATTCCTGTTCTCCTGTGAGTCTTACCCCTATCCTGCCCACAAATCTCTGCTCTGGAGAATCAGACTAGCATGACCTTCTGCATTCTGCTGTGCCACAAAGCCAGGCTGGTATCAGGGCATCAGACCTTCTCCTGGGACTTTCACAGAGACACAGGGAGTCACGGCACCCTGGGATTTATGAGAGAGTGGGGCAGCCGTGACAGCAGCCTACCTGAGCAGGAGGTAAGGATGTAGACCAAGACAGCTATGCAGCTACTGCTGATGAAGGCCAGCAACATGTCATTGTTGAAGGTCCTCCTCACTTCATAGTCAAACAAATCCGTCCCTCCATACAGCACCTGGACTTTGCTAGGATGGGAAGATATGAAAGAAGGAAGAGGAGTAGCCAGAGTTGAGTGTAAAAGGAGCAGAACCAGCGGATTTAACAACGCACAATGTCTACCTCAGAGCCAAAGGAGGTCACTGCTTTAAAAAACTTGGCAGTTCTCTGAGAAAACAGCACAGCGTGGTGAGAGCAGGTTGAACGAGGTTGCTGCTGGAGGTGAAGTTCACACAAGAAGGAAGAAAAATAAAAGAGCAGCTCTAATAGTTCTAAAATTCCTCCAGTGCATGGTGGGTCTTTGGCACTAATAGACTTCTTACTGTCAGCAAACAGTTCCTGAAGCCTCCAAAGCCAATTCCATCTGGAATCCTAATCATTGCTCATTATATTAAGCACAAAGGTACTAACTAGCAGATGCAGGCAGAGCGAGAGCTTATCAGGAACCAAATGATGTACCAGCTTCTGCTTCTGGAAGCAGCCTCTGAGTGGAAGTAATCCAGGATCATTTAACCAGGAGTACAATAACATGGCACCATAGGAGGCTATCAGGAATCCAAACTTCAGAACCAAGCCCTGGCCCCAATTCCCTTTCAGCTTCCCATAACTACAAGCCACTCTGCCAGCCCATTGCTGAGGATGCTCTGTGGCTGCCTGCTCTCAGGGCTGACAAGGACTGGCTGCATTTCACTCCACTTTTGAAGATGGCTATCCCTTCATTTTGGGAGCTACTGAGATTCAGAGCAGTAGTGAGCTGAAAACTGAGAAGTTAACTGACATTGGGACTCACTGCCTTCCCTCAGCTGTCTGGATACTGGACTATTTTAGTGCTTTCAGCTCTATTTTAGCATCTTGCTCTCACAAGCACTGAGCAAGGCTCTGTTCAACCAAGGTCATACAGACCTGATGGGGAAACAAGCCTGCAGTTCCTAAAACTTGTTCTGCTCTGACACTCCCCATCTCTCTGTACAAAGAGAGAACACTTCTGGAAGGAATAGACTGGCATGAGCCAAAGCAGAATCAGATTTGCAGGTGGATGCCTTGAGTAATGACCATTTTACCCCCTGCATCAGACTAACTGGGGCCAAATTCAGACCAGGAAGGCAGAGAAGCAGTTCTACTGGAATCAGCGGAATTGGATTTGTGAGATGGAAGCAAACAGATCCAATGCCAGATAGGAGCTGAATGGAAAGTCAGGCACTGGATTCAATCTTTGGCTCTCTTTCATTGTCTCTATTGATGTCTCCGGCGCGTTGCTGCAATTGGAAGTGGCATTAAAGGGAAGCACACCAGTGATTTTCTGCCATATGCTCCCCACCCCAGTCACAGGACTGTGCCTGAGCCCGGCTTCAAAGGAGATGCTTTTTCTCCTTCCTCTGAAGCGTTTTGCCTTGGCCACTGTTTGAGAATGACCAGCAGTCTAAGCTGGCACGCCAAGCCTTCTGTGCCTTTCAGGTGAGACTGAATGCTGCAGAGCTGTTGGAACAGGCACATCTGCCCTGCATAAACCTTAAAATAGAGCTTTTACACCCTGAAGGGCCTGCTCCATCCACTCCTTTAGTGCAATCACCATCCTCTCCAACCTAGCCCTTCCTTGCTCTCACCCGCTCCCAGGAAGGCACCTGCCCTGTCTGCACGGTCCCTCACCTAGTGGATTGCTTGGCCAGCATGGCCACGTAGGTGATGACAAAGTTCTGGAACTTGCGGCGCTGCTCCTCCCAGCGGTCCTCCACCGAGTAGTAGTTTGGCAGTGGTGCCCCAAAGAGGATTTCGCTCCGCAGCAGGGAGCTTTTCATGTTCTCAGCAGACAAGCCCTCATCCACGTACCAGTAGAATTCGGGGTGGGTCATCGCCAGTTCCAGGGACCCTGTAGGAGAAAGCAGCGCCACTTCTGTTAGGTCCTGCTTAATTGACCTGGCAAAGCCCAGGGTCTCGGCTGGCAAAGGGTAACTGGGAGTGAGCCTGTGTTTCATCAGTGATGCTGGCTGCTGCTGCCATGCAGAGAGCAAGGAGGGCTGGGGAAAGCTGGATTGCAAAGACACCTTCCACTTCTGCTCTGTGACTCTGCTTGTGATGTTGCCTACATGCAGGGATGCATCTTCTACCCTACTCTGATGTGAACCACTGCCTCCCCAAGCAGCAATGTGCACAACATCCCATCAATACTCCCACGACAGGATGCACTTGGTTCTCATACAGAAGGCCAAAATTTGCTCCATTACACCGGGATGCACAAGAGCTAAACAACCCCCATGGAAGATACAGTCCTGGCTGTGTTGTGACCTGGTACCTCTGCCATCTGATGGTGTGAGGGATGCAGAGATGGAGACACTCAGCTAGTTCTGAGTATGACACACTGCCTATTTACCCCTAAACCTGAGTTCCCTTGACTTCACACCAGAAAGACCCAGAAACTACATTCTTTCCTGTTTTGGTAGCAAAATGGTTACTCATACTGGAGCAGATGGAGTCAATTCTTTGCCTGCTCCCTGTATGGCTCCTGGACAGCCACCATCTGCAGCCTGTGCCTGGGAAACAGATGGAGGCTTCATCCCACAGCCACATCACACCCACAGACTCCTCATGATTCACCTCTTTTCCACCATCCAGAGCCTCTGCTAGAGGAGCACAGTACAAGGTACAGAGCTAGGAGGAGGAGGCAGGGCCTTCCTCCTCCTCTCCTTACAGAAGCTGGTGAATCACAAGCTGTCTTTCAAGCCCCAGAGCAGCCCACAGACCTCTTTCATCTGCTCCGTGGTGCAGGGAAGCTCATCCTTATTGTCTGTCCAAGACCTGACATTCCTCTAGTTAATCACAGTCTTTCACAGAGGGCAAGGGTCAGTAGAAGGCATCTGTACAATGCAGGGCTTTGCTGAAAGGGTAGAAGAGTGTCCCTAGCGCAGAAAATACGATTCCTCAAGGTACCGCATGGCAGCATCTTCCTCTCTGCACAAGGCAGTCACTTTTATCAGTAAGTGACTGCCTGAATTTGCAGGAGATGCAAGCCTTAAACACACCAGCTCTCACCCACGGCCCTCGGCTCACCTTGGATGTCAGCAAGATCTTGTCCCATGCCATCATAGTAAATCTTTCCTCCTCTCTCAGTGGGGAAGAAGTAGGTCATGAGGGAGCTGGGAGGGGAGCAGTAGGAATAAGAGCCCAGAGGCAGGTCCTTCAAGACCTCATGGGGCTTCCAGCAGAACTCCCGGAAGCGTGGGTGGTCCATGATCTTGCGTTCAACCTCATGGATGGTAACCAGGCGCTCAGTGGTGAAGATGTTGTTCTCAGAGTCCCCCCGAGCTAGAAAAATGAGCTCGATGCGCCAGTGGGCATGTGTCTGTGTGTTGGCGCTGATGTAACTGCTGGAGTAGTCCCAGCGTGGGGCACCCCTTCCAACTCGGGAAGTCTGGTTTCCCACATTCAGGTGGGCATGGGGCTTGAGGGAGCTTGTCCTGCCCTCCGGGGTGCTGCGCTTTCCCCGCGGGCTGACCCTGAGGTGGGAAGTATTGAGGTGAAGCTGCTGGAGCTGCTCAAAGATGAGCCTCTGCAAGGTTTCAGAGGTGAAGTCAGCCAGGTCCCGGCGGTTCCTCCCCCACGATCCAAACTGGGACTTGAGGGCCAAGGCAAGTGCATCAAAACGCTGGGAGGACTCGTGGTTGCGTATCTCAAAAGCATTGTAGGAGATGTCAATATCCAGGGCTGGGTAGTGGAGAAACATGACAACAGCAAGCACAGCAGGGATGGCACAGCCCAGGAAAAGGATGAAACCAGCACAGTAGGGATTGGTAAATACCCAGCCGACAATATTCCAGAAACCAGACACGGGCAGCGTGACACGCAGAGGCCTGACTCTGCATGGGCTTTTCCCACACAAAAGAGCCCCTTCACATCTCTTCCGGGAGCTGAAGGCTACCTCTTCATCTTCCTCATCTATCCAGGCATCCTGTAACAAGGGGTCATCCTCTGTGTCCATGTCCAGCACCTGCACAAAGAGGCAGAGAAAAGCAGTCAGCAAGGCCCACACCAGGTGTCACCAGGCACAGCCAGGAATCCACAGTGGCTGCTGAAGAGTGTCAGCAGTACAGCCAGGAAGAGAGGAACAATCCAGCCCTCCACCCTCAGCAGCAAAGCACAACTCCTTTCAAACTTCACAGATTTGCTACAGCCATTGGAAGAACTGGTTTGCCATGGGGTATTCCACACCCTGGCTGTGGCGGAGGAGGGGACCAGAGAGGGGAGAGGTTCAAACTATAGTCCCAGAGTTTGATGCTCTGGCAGAAGAGGGGTCTCCGTGGCTCCAGGAACACCAGGCATGGAGATGGCAGAGGATTAACAGGCATCCTGCTCTGACTGCAGCAGCAGGAACATTTAATTAGCTAACCTGGTTCTCATGGCCAGGAACAGTTCATGCTAACAGATGAAAAATGCAAGAGACCTTATCTTCCTCTCCTTATAACTGATAATGGATTTCCCTGCAGCTGTTTACAGCTGTATTCACCTTTCCCACTAAGCTGTGCACACACAGAACTAGAAGCACGCGCACCCATTCCTGCAGACACACACATACTCGTATTCATGCGCGCGCACATACTGACCCCCTCACATACTGCTGCTGTACCCTGCAGCCTGCACTGAAGGGCCTTCCATGGCCAGCGTGGGAAGGGAAAGGGCTGAACTTCCCCTCTTTCCTTCCACCCCTGCAGGATATTGTTTATAGGCATCCTGTCAGTGTGAGCACAGGGCCTCTCCCAGCCCTTCGCTAGGGTTAGGCTCGTGCAGCTGGCTCAGTGACCTCAGCCAGGCTGTGGAGAGCTGTGCAGGAGGGCATGTGTGAGGCTGTGCTGAATCCTCCTCCTGCTCTGCAATCTCACAGTGCAAACAGATGGGCACCACTGATGCCAGATGGCCACAGTCCCTCTTCTGCCAGACCTCCAGTACTCAGGAGGCTAAGAAAAAGGGGGTAGAGAGGGCAGCGCACTAATCTCTGCTGTGTTGTTTCCCCCTTCACAAGTGGAGCTGTTCGACAGCAAGAACAAAACAAAGGAGGGGTATTTTCAAGACTCTGGAAAGATTAGGAGAAATCCAGCAGGTTTTAGTTTCCATTAAGATTTCTTTAATATTCAGAAGGCATAACAGCCAGGGAGTGTATGAAAGTTTCCCTGAACAGCCTCTCATCACTGCGGGAGCCTTCAGCACCGAGGTGAAGCCAAGAGCATAGGAACAACACTGCCCAAGACAGCTACCAGCGTGCAGGTGCTCCTCCTTCACAGGCACACATACCTGTGTGCTCTTCTGCTGTGGCTTAAAGCCTTACTTGCATCATGACAGCGAGGAGGCTTTCCCAAGTCCTTGAATCTGCATATAAATCCTCTCCCAGCTGCTCCTTACTGCAGTTTCGCCTTCTCTCCTCACTCTCCACTCCCAAACTCTCCCCAAAGAGCAGCCACAATCTCACCAATGCTGACAAAGCAGTGGAGGGCAGTGACATCCTCCAACATGGTCTAAGTCTACTGGCATGCCAGCCCCTCAATCACAGCACAGTGCCAGCCCCCAGCTCACAGGTCACCCTGCACTGCTTACCTTTGCAGACAGACATCCTCCATCCTCAGCACATGCAAGCCCCTGCCCAGGCTGACAAGTCCTATCACCCTTCTGCCTCTAAGAGACAACCAAGCTACAATTCCAGCTCACGGCACCATGCCTGACAATATTCAAGAAGCATTTGGCCATCGCCCTCAGACCCCTGGTGTGCATACTGGGACTCTCCTGTGCAGGGATAGGGGTTGGACTCCATCCTTGTGGGTCCCTGCCAACTCAGGTCACTCTGATTCTATGAGCTCAGGCTAGCGGTGCAGCTTGGTGCTGCACAAATGCAGGTGCAAACCTCACTCATCCCAAGTGGGCAAGTTGGTGTGTACATGCAGTTCTCTCCCCTCCACCCAGCTGCACTTTCTCCCCTGGGCCTGGGCTCTCCTTCAACAGAATGGAGTTACGGCAAGACCTGATCTAGCATATACATTCTCTCTTTAGATAAAGAGGTAAAGAGCCATAATAATTTCCCATTTAAAGAGCTCCTGAGGAGAAGGAGGGAAAAGATTCTAATCCTGGAACAGAAGAGTCTGCACGTGACAAGAAAGGGAAACGAGAGAGACTGAGATAGTAATAAGCCAGCAGAAAAAGGATCATACCATCTTTTTTTTAACCAAGAGCTAAATCCTCATCTCAAGGAAGGTATCAGACCTCAGGCATCTCCCTCTGGCTCTGCCATCCACTCTTATGGTGACTGCAAAACCCACCTTAGAAGAGATGGACACCCACAATGTATGAAAGCCAAGGCATGCTACCTTCTAGCTAAAGACTGCTTCAGCTCTGATGCTGGTGTAAAGCCCAGCAGAGCCAATGCTGGAAAAGCCTCAAGATTATATTCATTGCCATCAGAACCAAGTCCAAGAAGGATCAAGCTTTGGTTCAGGCAGAAGGGCAGGGGCACGGAGGGAGGCGCCTGGGCTGTGCTGTCCCTGACGGTGACAGCCTCTCTCTGCATGTGGGGCAAACACGTGCGTGCATCCTGCCCTAGTTCCACCACAGCTCTGAACTCTCTTCAAAAGAGAGTTCATCACATGATTCGGCTGCAAAGCCAGACACAGCTCACTTAGCATTGCCCTTGGGACTTGTCTGGCTTTAGCGCCTTCGTCAGATCCTGCCTGGGTCAGGATGAAAGCCTACCCAACCCAAAACACGGCAAACTGAATCAGCGGGGGAGATAAACCCTGAAATCAGCCAGAAGGGAATGAAATGTATTTTTTCTGCTTTAATTCTACTCGGGGGCTGGCCTGTTTTCCCTCCACCACTTCCCATACTACCCAGGGATTCCCAGCATTGAAGCATGGCCCAGTTACTTTTTCAGTTCCAAGATACGCACAGTGGACCTAATCCTGCAGCACTAATCAAAGCTCTGCCTTGCTTCCCTGTGAGCTTAGTCTGCTCCAGGTAAGAAGGAGCGGAGGATAACAGCAGTCCTAGGAGCCCTGGATCCATTGCTTTGGAGAAGAGGCACTGATTCAGTTTGTTGAGGTCAGCATTCAGATTTCTTGGGCTTCCCTCTGCCTCTTACAAAGCAAACACAGGCTTCCTCCTGGTTCAAAACCAGTCAGGACTCTGCAGGGTGGCAGAACCTCCTGTAAAGAAGGTTCTTGCTCAGATTTAAGATGCTGCTGCAGACATGGTTGGCCATGTAAAGCCAGATCTTGCAGTAACCTACAACGCCACATTATGGACAGCCTTGATCCAGACTGCAAGAAGGAAGCAAGAGCCACAGCTGCAGTCACCATGGGGTGCCCCACGTCAGGGACTCTGTTCCCAATGCTTTCAGTGTTTTTCCAGAAGGAACATATAAGCACTGAATGGGTGTGTGGTAAGAAGGAGCTCAGCTGCCATCACGCATCCAGTGAAGGACAGCCCTTGAACCAGCTGCTTGAGCAGAAAGAGCTCCTCAAGCCTTCCCACACAGCCTGCAGCAGCTCCTGCTTTCTGCCAAGGCTGTGTGGGCAGACTGTGCAGGCTGGAGAGCCAGCTCGCAGAGCAAGACAGAGGCAAAGCAGGGGGCAGGTCTGCCCAGGGTGCCTAAAACAGAGAAGATGCCGGGCCCTTTCCCTTCCCCACACGACCACAGTGTGGATGAAGTTCAACAGCAGAGTTGCAGAGCTCTACTGCATAGCCCTGCTCTGCAGAAAAGCCTGCAGATGAACCAGACAGATTAACCAGTCACTGGCCAATTGGGCCTCTCAACTGGGCACCCTCAGTTCAGCAATTTCACCTGGACATCCTGCATGTCCTGCTGCAGCTCACCAGTCTGACCTGAGTCATGAATGAAGCACTTAAAGCACCACAGAGCTACGGAGCACAGGGTAGGAATAATTATGGCTCCTGTCAGCCAGACACATAGCAGAAAAGAAAGGACAAAGCCAAACGTGGGAAACCTTAGGGTCAGCAAGAGTTTTGCCCTTGACTGCAGCAGGTGGGATCCAGCTCAGAGCCCAACAGCCCTGCAGGTATTGTCACTCACTTGCACCCCAACGAGGAAAAACACCCATGCAGTTCCCAAGTGACGAAGTCTTTTTTTAGTGAAATCTAGGATAGAAGAAAGTCATTGACAAGTTGGGGAAAGGCAGTGACAGATGAGGAAGCTAATTACACCCGACCTGACTAATTAATGCTGACTTTCAGATTAAAAAATCCTCACTAGTGTTCCATTTCAATTACTCGGTTGTTCCTTCTTACAGAAAAAGGAAGCCTTGTGCATCAGCAAGCCAGAAAGAAAAAAAGAAAGCAAGCAGAAGGGTAGAAGGGGAGGGAAAGACAATTTCTGTAATATGGGAGATTCCTATCAACAAAATAATTAAACTGCACATTCCCTTCTCCCACGGGCAAAGCTTTCAGAGCAGAGCTAGCAGTTTTGTGCTCCTATTTGTATTCCTGAAAACTCGCTACCAAAGGCAGCGTTAGGCCCCTTTGCTACCTTTATAACGTTGCTCTAAGAAGGACAGAATGGGCTTTGTGCTTGCAAAATCATCCTAAGAGCATCCAGCTCCTGCAAAAAGCCATCTCTCTGTAACGATGTCGAGTTGATAGCCAGGATGGACACGGTGCCTCCCAGGCCCTGTTATGCTGAAGAACACTGTACACAGCTCTGGCCGTGTAAAACAACTGGAGGGCATCGTTAACGTACATCCACTCTAAAGCAGGGCTCCACGGTGACACAGAGGCTCAGGACTAGAGCTTTGCTCTGCACTTGAATCACTGAAACTAGTCCAGAGGTATAATTTTAAAAAAACACCCAAGAAGGGCTTTCTCAGGTCCGTGCTCTCCCTTTATCAACGCAGCTGTAACTGTGTGCATGGAATAAGCTGTGTGCTGCCCTTTGCCAGGGCAGATTACCTTTCCCAAGTGGGAAAAATGAAACAGTAAGAAGGAATTCAATATTCTACAATTTCAGAGCCCTTAATTGGAGGTCTGACTTTCAGAGGTATGGTTAGACTCTATGATCTCAAGGGTCTTTTCCAGCCAAGTGATTCTATGACTCCTGGAAAAGCAAAGCATCCCAAGACACCTCAAACTGGGCACCTAACCCCGAATCTCCTGAAATACTTCAAAAAACGGTGGCTTGATTCAGCCACTGACCAGAACCTATGCCTGAGGATACAACCCAGAACCTGGTTCAGTGGATACAAGCCCAGAGATGCACACGCTGCTTCAAGGCACTGGTTTAAACTGCTGGCTGGGCTGGCTCCACCATCATTAATCAAGTAAGTCTACTGTTCCAGCTCTCCAGCACAATGCAGCAACAAGGCTTTAATCTTATTTTCTTTCTGGGCCCTTTGTATTTCCCTTCCCACTTGCTTTAAATCCTTTGGTACGATGCACAAAAACATTGCCAGACCCCACACTTTGCAGATCAGAATGACATCAAAACGCTCCAGCAGCACAGAGCTGTTGGAACTGCAGCTCAATGTTGTAAATATGTGTTCGCTTAGGAAAAAGTTCAACAAAATTATTAAAAAATATAATTTAAAGCTCTACTGTCTGCAATTCCACTTGCCCACAGCATGCAAGACAACAGATAGGGCTGTATACAGGATGGAGGACTGTCTGACTTCCCAAGCTTTATGAAATCAAGTACACGCACGCACACGCACTCCTACCTGAGGTGTCCTTTTCCACTGCTGACTGTCCTACCCATCCAGCTCCTTACAGACACTTTCACACCCTGGCTAAGACAAGAGCAGGTGGAAACGGAAGGAACCAGTCAGACTCAATGATCTTGAAGGTCTTTTCCAATCTAAATGATTCTATGATCTCTCAACCTGATTTCAGGATGGACAAAGGCTGTTTCGAGCACTCTCAGCCTACAACATCGAGGATCTCCTGCCTGCGCCTGCCTGCTATTCCAGGTGTCTGACAAGCACTGATTAGCTCTACTCATAATTGCACGCCAAAAACAGCGTGGAAAGATTAGCTGCAAAGTCAAGCACTCACCAGTCAGGAAATGCCAGATTCAGGGCTGACACAGCATCCTTAATTTGCCCCCCTTCTGTAAATGCTTTGCAGTGCAGTTTTTCTTCCAAGCCCAGTGTCCACAGGCGAGGACTCTGGCCTTCACCAGAGCCTGCGATGGATGATGCTCCCTGAACCTAGAAGCTATTCCCTATCTTGTTCTCTCCTCATTGTTCAGCGTGTGGTCTCACGCCTCATTTCCTGCACGCTGCTCATGCCTGGCTCAGAGGCAGAATTATTAATTTCCTCATGAGCTTTTCAACACTGCCTGTCACGACAGCGTCTGAGGGCTGAACAAATAGCCTGAACTGAATCTTCTCCTAGCATCTCTGAGAAGGAGGGGGTAGTGTAGTCCACATCTTACAGATGCAGGAGCTCAGAACATCAGAAGGGGAAAATAAACCCTCATTTTGGGTCTAAATACCTAGAAAACACCTTCTTGAGTGCACAGATTGGCACTGATAGGGGCTGTGTGGAACAAACTGCAAACTCTGCTTTGTTCTGTGAGCATAATTTGAGCTTTAACATCAAGTGTTAACCATTGTTGTGCAATGTAACCTCTATGCTGGTGAGGGACATCCAACCTCCGCAATACGAACCACAATCTATGCTAACCAGTGATGCCATGCCAGGACCTAGGACACCTTGGAAAGGCTTAACAGTACCAGAGAGTAGAATCATAGAATCATTTGATTGGAAAAGACCTTTGAGATCATCAAGTCTAACCATACTGGCCACTACTAAACCATATCCCTGACCATCTCGTCTACCTCTCCTTTAAATCTCTCCAGGGATGGTGACTCCACCATCTCCCTGGGCAGCTGTTCCAGTGACTGAAAATCCTTTTGAAGAGTGCAAGAACTTGGCTAACATGCATGTCGGTGCCAAAGAAAATTAATTTTCTGATAAAATAATTTGCTTCTGGTTATTGTAACTAATGATTGCAGGTGTTAGAAGATAGCTTTTTGGTTACAATCTCACGAAACGTGCCTTGCAGGCTTGTGCCGTGTTTACCACTTGAGTTACTGTGTGAATGATAAGGCCCTGCTGTCAGTCAGGCATGTGGCACTTACAGGTTTCTGCACTCAGACACCAAGTAAGCTGAGACTCTGATACGCTTCAGAAATTACTTACCTAACCACTATGAAATTACTCAGATTTTGTCTGAGCCCCTGTCGCTTGATGTTGTTCAGTAGAGGCTTGGCTTCTGGATCAGCCACGTGCCTTTGGGTGCTTGACAGAGACTTCAAAAGCACCCCTGATCACACCTACCAGGGGCCCAAGATAACAAGCTTGTTAGAGGTGTGTGGATTTCCACGCTCTGGCATCTACCCCTGCGCACCTGTGTTGACAGCAAAGCCTTTACAGATCATTACATAAATACGGCTGCCACAAACCAGTGCCTGGTATTATTATCCCAAGAAGTGCTACTCGCTCTAGGAGGGAATCTCAGACCACAGAGAATGCACCGATTCCCAAGCCCCTGGAATAAAGTGCCATCCCCACAGCTTGTGTGCTGCTCTTTTATAGATAAACTCAAGCTTCCCACACCTCTGTCGCCCTGAAAAGGAAAGCCAAGTCCCACTGTCAGGGCCTGCCAGTCATTTATTATTCCACCCTCTGCTCGGGCTCCCCAGTTGACGTCACTGTGGGCACCACTACCACTCTATGCTCAGCTGCATGATTCCCAGCTCTGCCCCTGCTCCTCACACCTGCTCCTTGCAGCAGGAGGAGGAAGTCTGAGGACAAGGGCTGGCTGTGCACTCTCCTCCATCTGCAGCTGCCCAGCAATAGCCTGCTTGTGCGCGCACTGTGCTTCTGGGATCGACCAGAACATCCTCTCCAAAGCCTTCACATAAGCTGCTAGTTCATCACTGAGAAGGAGGAGGGTAATTTGTTCCTCACCGTGCATGTGAGCTGCTTTCTCACCAGCAGGCTGAGCAGCAGTTTGTGCTGAGGGGGCTCTGCTGGTTGTGGTTCTGTGGACTGCAACAGGAAGGGTAACGCAGGAATGCCAACCTATGCTGCCAGTCCTTCTTGCCAAGCACAGCACAGGCAGCTATTTCATCTCCATTTCTTGCCACTCCAAATAAAAGTACAACTAAGGTTAAAAGAAATTGTTGCAAGTACTCTCCTTCTCCTGGAGTGTTCATCATGCTCTGAGCTTCCAGGAAAAGGAGGTACACAAAGGAAGTCCCATCCACACATGTGTCAGAGTCATGCAGGTCAGTGTCTCATTCCAGATGCTACCCAGTCTCACTCTGATGGATCTAAAGCTCTTGCCTTTTTGCTGTTGTAGTTCGCTGACATCAGAAAATGGCAGATTCAAAACAGGGAGGCTGTAAGGACTGCAATCTGTGGTGAGGACAGAGCTCCCATTGCATTTCAGTCATACTCAGTTCTTCAGCAGGGCTTTCCACATAGCAGTATGGAAGAGGTATGAGTGATGCTATAGTCCTCTCACAAACGAGGGAGCAGAAGACAGACTCAGGCTTGTTCATGCATCATTCCAGCTCCATGCACCAAGGTCATCTGTGGTACAGACATGGCTTCTTCTGTCTGAGAATCTGAATGCCTGAATTTTGGGAAGAATTCATCCTGACAGTCAGTGCAGCGGAGTGGGAGTAACTGTGGAAAACCATGCTCTGTTGTCACCAGTGGAAAACTTTCTGCTGGATCAGAAGGGACTCACAAAGCAGCTCGCAGCCAGGTGGATCTCAGCAGCCCAGGGAGTAGGATCTGAGCACATACGTCTTCCTTACTTCCCTTACCTCCCTCTCCCTGAAACATATGCAGTTAGCTGCTCGTCTCCCATGAAAATCTGGTGCTTTTGGAATTAATCAGCACTGCTTTTTCATCTTTCCAGGACCAGAGAGGAATCTGGAACCAGAGGTGTAAAACCTAGAGCCTGCAGAGCCTCTAGTGGCACAGCTGCCTGCTCCAGAGCAGGACCTGGGTGAACACAAGGGTTTTCAGAACAGAATGAAAACTTCCTGAGGGGAAGGGGAGGATGTGGTGATGAGACAAGATGCCTGAACAGCACGTCAGCAGATCCCCTGCCAGTACAAGGACTTAAAGCTTACTGCCGGCTGCACCAACCATGCAGAAACTCACATTAAATGTTACCACAGCTCAATGAGCACAGTCCTGCAGACTGTTAGGAGGGAAGGGGGCAGGCTCTCAGAATAAGCAAACAGGCTTTAATGACACGTTAATCTCAGGAAGAGTCCAGGATGCTTCCTAATAGAGACAAGAAACACTTATAGCTAGTTCCTGTTAGTCCCTGTGCAAGGAAATGTTACTGGTGGCAGCTCCCAGCAGCTGCCAGTGAAACCATGCCTACAGCACACAGGTTTAGGCTTCCCGGACTGAGCTGAGACAGCAGCGGTGTCTCTTCTTTCCCCTCTTCTTCTTCCCCCCAGCACAGACTGGAGGAGGGTGATCTCAGACTGGCACAGGAACAGTTCAGAAAGAGGTAAACACCACCTTTGTCCCTGCTTCCCTTCTACCACCAAAGGTTCAGATATTACCAGCCATGCAAGCTGCGCCATCAGGAGCTCATGGATAGGAACTGTCCAACCCAAAGGATACAGAGGGGCTGCCACCTGGCAAAGGAGCAAAGTGTTTCAGGCAATTGTTCCCACTTCCTTACCACATCCCACACTTCCCAGCCAGGCATTCACAGGCTGAGATGTTGCTTGTGCTAGCTGTCCTGCAGCTAAAACACAAAAACAAAGGCATCATTTGTGGCTCTGCTATTAGTTTTTCTAGCTTTCACATCATCTGCTTCTGAATTGCTCTCGTATTCTGGAGTGTGAGACTCCATCTTATCTTCTATTCTTTTACAACGTGCCTTGTCCCAAAGCCTCCTGGGATCCCCCTCCACAAGCAAACGCAGGCTGTTCTTGCACATATGTTTGTAAACTGATTTTCAAAGGGACTCCCTCTGCTGCCTTATGCTGAAGTGGAATTGTGTCTGGCCCTCTGGAAACCAAGGCCCTGTTGGCTGAGTAAGGGAGCAAACTCACTGCAGGCACCCCCCAAATCAGTCAAAGGAATGGAAACGCAAACAGCACCACGATCTGCCATACAACTGAATAGATGGGA
The DNA here is from genome assembly GCA_033558235.1 of Neomorphus geoffroyi. Taxonomy (NCBI): domain Eukaryota; kingdom Metazoa; phylum Chordata; class Aves; order Cuculiformes; family Neomorphidae; genus Neomorphus; species Neomorphus geoffroyi. Next base: position 5,222,162 of record JAUMJM010000029.1, on the reverse strand, counting down.
ACGTAGGCAGGTGCTGTACAGGCAGGAATGAATTTAGCCACATGTGTGCCAAGATTTAGATCCAGAAGGAACGATCTCCCCCACAACACATCAGAAATACAGCAGAAATAGAAGAAACAGCAAGAAGGCTGTAAAGGAAATGTCATCACAGCCTTAACTTAATCTGTTTCTGCTACTTAGAGAATAGCTCTCTGTTATTGGAATCCAAATAAGGTCAAATGCTTTAGTGGGCCACTTACACAGAAACCTGTGCTATGAGCTCTGCAGTTAGTGCAAGGAATTGGTTCCATGTAGCAGATTTACAGGAATGAAGCTTCCTTTCTCCAGCTTAAGCAGCGTCACAGGGGATGAAACACTTACCCACTGATATATCTTGTTTCCAGTTGTCATAGGCTGGTGTTTTATAGCTCCCTACGATGCTGCAGTGTTTCTACCATGCTCTGTGCGTGAGTATATCGACATCAGTGACAGAAGTGAAATGGGCCAAAGAACACCAAAGACTGCTCAGCTGCCCATTTGCTGCTTCACATGGGGCCCTAAGACAGGCAAGAGAGCTAAGATATAAGGGTTAGGATTGGGAGAAAGAGAAGAGCTGGCCTCGGAATTAAAATTCAGTTTGGATGTGGAAAAACATGGCTCAAAGCCTATGCATCAGATTGAGACACTCCATTTAAAAGCATGTCCATAGATTTGACACTCAGGCAAGTCCAAGGCACTGACAAGTGCTCAATAGGTCCTGAAGAACTACAGCTTGGAATGGAAACTGCTACTGCTGGCAGGAAGCACCAGAAGGAACAGCTTTTTGCATCATTCAAGAACTAGCCCAAGCTTTCCAGCAAAATAGATTTAGCTTTCAAAACAAGCTGTTGTCTATATTATCCAGACTCACGGCCCTCAGTTTAAATGGAGCCCACTGCTTTATTGAGTCACTTTCATGCTCTTGTGGGCCTGTCCACCTTTCCATTTCAACTCAGCCATAAAAATTGGCTTGGAAATTAAACTTGGCGCATGAGTTGTTAGCTGGAGAGCAAGTGGGAGAGTGCGTGAGGGAGGAGGTGGAGGGAGAGAGGTGGCAGAGGAAACACGAAGACAGAGGATTTGGCCAGGTTTGATTTACAAGGAGGAGCCAGGGTTACTTTGGGCTTCTCAGACACGTTTAAAATGCCCCGTTGGGCTCTAGCTCAAATCTGAGTTTGCAGCCCCATCTTCTTCAGGAATTCATTTGCCTTGTTAAAAGGAGGAACAAAAAGACAAATTATTTGATTCAGGGAATCAAGCATGCCGCATGTTCAGTGTTACCCCGAGCAGTAGGAAGGATTAGGTGATGGTGTGCTTTTTTTTCCCAAATTGTCTCCACAGACCTTAATCCAACACTCAAAAGCAATTCATTTTCAGCTCCTGGGTGTAAATCAGAGCCAAGAAACAAGTTAACGTATAGCACATCTCCCTAGGAGCAAAGAGCACTTTGCATTTGTGCATCGTATCAGCTTCTATCAGAGACGGCACAAAGCCTTTGCAAACACCTATCAGATCCAATTTCCTCATTCCTCTAGGGAAACAGGACAGTTTATATTCAAGTTTACAAATGAATCAAGCAAGGCTGCACAGTCTAGCTCCAGCTCTGCTGGAATTCAGCCAAAATGTTGGTGACTTTAACAGAAGCTAAATACAGACCAGGCAAGCTGCAACTAATTTGGTTAAGTGGACCCTGGCTTTAATTGTCATTTGGGGAGCAACAGTGGTGCCTACAACTCCAGTCACTGACACAGATTGGGTGCCCAGAAACTGAGGCTCCGAAATCCAGAGTCATCTTTGCTACAGCAACCTTCCAGATCTGCTCAAACCCACACCATTTGTGGCAGAACAACAATAAGACCCAGCTCTTCCCCATCTTTGATTACCAGATGCCCCGGCTCCTCCCACCCTCAGGATCATAAAACAGAAAGAAGTTATCATCACAGGCCTCTGCTGGGTATTAAGACACGATGCTATTTTTCTGCAAACACACAGATCCTTTAAGAACATTGGGAAGGCAGGAGGAAACAGGGCTCCTATGATACATTTTCATAGGTAGACTGTGAAAAAAACAACATACAGAGCCAAATGATCCTGGAAATGAAAGTGCAAATTTACTGTAGAACATTATTTATTAAGTGTATATCACCACATACAGATGAAGAAACTGAGACTCTGACTTGTGGCCCAACATCAGACAGCCAAGTGAGCTCAGAGTAAAACTAGAGATCTCCCAGGACTCTACTCTGTGTTCAAGTCAAAGAAATTTCTGCCATGAAAAAGTAAGATGGGAGGAAAATCTGTGGCAGCATCAGACAGGATGCCCCGAAGCCCATACAAGCTCATCCATGTACTCATCTCAGCAGGTAGATCCTGAGCTCACACCCCCAGTACCAAATCTAAAGTGACTTCACTGATGTGACTGCATTTACACAGAGTGAGATTGCAGCTGCAGATCCAGGCCCCCAAAGCAACAGCATCCACATCCTTAAGTCCAGGCAGAAAATAAATGATTCTGACCTCTGACTCCACACCCCTCCCCAATAAAGCAGCAGAGTGTCAAGACCAGCAGCAGTTTAAAAACCAGACGACTGCCAGTATGTCTTTCACCCCCTGCAAACACATTGGCCTCTCCCCCTTCTCCACTATTTATGTAACGTGAACTGCCTTCTATCCAGGAGGAGCCGTTCTCTATTAACAGAGCTTGGCAAAGAGCAGGAATTAACTGTGCCAACTTTCAAGCCTGCTGCCTTAAGGCAGATGGCAGGGAAAGTATCCCAGCCTTGTTCCTCAAAGCTCTTCTCTCAGCAAGCAGAGCTAACTCAAACCAGGAAAAAAAGGTCAGGTGTTTTTGAAGCCCTAATTTCAGCGCAGGAGATCACCTGTATCTGGGGTGCCCTGCTCCGCTATAAGCACACTTCTATCCCCACAGATGAGCAAAGCCTGCTGCACCGTGAGAATCTGAAGGCTGAGAGCAAGAGCACAGGTTTCACTACAAGTTTTATACCTCCAGTTAGAACAAGAAAAAGAGATGCTTTGCCCCTCCAAGTCAATGATGCTGCTATCATCAAAAAAGACAGCACCCCTTACGATGAGCGCTGAACTGTACCTTTCTGGGAAAGCAAACCCCTCTGGGCCAGCTAGAAGGACAGGATTCCCACAATTACTACAGCCCCACACCACAAAACCAAACTGCACCTGCAGAGCATCCTCTGCTTCCCAGCAGCAGAAGACGGCTGCTCGGCCATCCCCACCACAGTGATCTCCCAGGAGCAGTTCCAGTTGCCTAGGGGTTCAGTTCAGCCCCAGGAAGGTGGCTCGCACTCAGCCACTGGCAGGAATAGACACAAGTGGACTCCTGAGCTGTGAAGTGCAAAGTGTCCAGTTCTAGTCAAATCCATGACGTGCAAGTGCCTTGTTCCTGCAAAAGGAGGGCATCATGCCCAGCTCTAAGCAACCAAAATTAAACCTTTGTAGCTTGCTTTCCCAAACTTTCTGTGTCTGCATTTTCTCCTGGCACTCCAGTTATTAATCTTTTCTGTTTTTCAATACTATAAAAGCATGACTCAATAGCAGTGCTGAGACCTCAGAAAACTATTTTGTGGTGCTGCAGAGGACACTTAATGACAGTACGACAGGCAAGAGGGCCATAAATAATATTCTACTGAGTGTTAATTCAGACAGTTGTTGTAGCTCATGCCTGACGCACACTGCCATCAATGGGACAATTTACAAACTCACTGTTAAGCCCTTCTGAAACATATTCTGGACTGGGGTCAATGGAAAGTCTCTTGCTGGCTTCACCTAACCCTGGATTAAGCACTTAACTCTTACACTGTCTCCTCCATTTTCCTGAATTATTCACTAATGGCCAGACACTGCAATCCATACTCGCATTGCGCTTAATCTGTCCTTTAAATTGACTTGCATTAGTCTGAGTCACAGGCACCGCAGCACCTTACCTTCAAAAAGTACCAAATGCAGCAAAGCTATTCATGAAATAAGGTATTCTTCTGCCAGAGGAAAGGAGGCAGGATCCAGCCCTTGGAAAAGACATCAGTAAGTCTAGACCTCAGAAATTCACCCTGGTAAAGCTGCATCGAGATGAATGAACTCGAGTAAATCTGTGTGAAATCAATCATTTAAAGAGATGGCCTGTTCTGTGCCATCACAGGGGAGATGTAAGGGAGTGCTAGAAACTAATATTTCATTGTTCAACTTCATCACAAGGTCTAGAAACACATTCCTCTGCCCCTGGCCACACGTCTCCAAGAGCTGAACAGCAGCTTGCGCACACACTCCATACGGACAGTCTTATCTCTCTGTACAGAAACAGGGAGGTATGTGGAAAGAGGAAGGCAAAGGACAGGTTCTGCTCCTCTTGGCTGGCACAAAAGGAACAAAAAAGTAAACGGGACCGCTTGTCATCAAGGAGGTAACAAGTACCCACACTTACCAGCAACTCCTTTCTCTGCCAACTGTGCAGCTTCCAGTAACCAAGCCTCCCAGACCACATTACTGGCTCTGATCCCAAAACCCCCTGAGGCTACTTATGAAGCCGATAAACACACATCACAGGAGAGCCGATTACCCAGTACCTTTCACCACTGAGCCCAAATCTCTAGTCTGATACTTTTAAACAAAAAAAATGGATAGATAAGCCCATTGGGTAAGCGAAAGGCGAAATCTTGCGCACTGCATTGAGAAATAGAATGGGGTTTGATTTTTTTAAGAATGAATTAATCTGTTCAGTTCTCATTTATGTCAGTGCTTGATAAGATTAGAGGATTAAACCAACTGTATGCTAAATGCTTCGTGCTAAAGAGAGCCTTGCCAGGATTTACTGCATGTTGGCACGCACAGAGACCATGGCAGCATCACCCAGAGACCCTGTGACTCACAGCAGGACCTCTTCAAACTTCAGAAATAAAAATCACAGCTTATCCAGATTTTCCATATGCCGTCAGGGTATGAACTCCTATCCCTCTCCAGTCTCAGTCAAGCTTACTTATTAAGTACTTGTACCCAACAGGCAAGTCTTTGTATAAGCAGCACTTATCTCAGAGCACTGGCATCACAAGAGGATTTCAGATGTGCTGTGGTTTTTTGGATGCACGATGTTAACACGGTATTCATACCCTCCCCCGGTGCCATATCACAACACACACATCCTGCCACTCTCATGCCATACAGTTACATGTTCATACACACAGATTGCAGCTGCCCCCATCAACTCCTGCACAACGCAGCTTGTTAAAAGCACTTCTCATTGACAGTTCAGAAAAGACAGATACAGAAGTGGTCTCAGTTCTCCTGTAACTCAACCACTTTTGCTATTGGCCTGACAAAGGCATTTGTGATGTTTAATTCATTAATGCTGAAAAAGTACAAGCTCTTGGGAGGCGTGGCCAAGGACATACCGAGTACCGGGAAAATATTTAGCACCTAGCAAAGGCTTTCTCCCCAGACACCTGAAAACTAAAAGAGATTTCAACAGTGTGAAATCCTTCAGTTCTGTGCCCCTGAATTACATAGAGCCAGTCAGATATAGTCACCTTCACTCCCTATAAATGCCTTTCTTCACTGCTGTGAAGAGACAGTGTGTACAACAAGGGTATCTGTCAATACTGCCAAGAACCCTAGAACACAGCCTGTGAGGTAAAGCTAAATCCAGGGTCAGTGACTTCAAGTAATGGGGGTTTTTTCACCCCTAAGGATTAATTTGGCCCTGCGTGTTGCAGAAACCTAATCATAATCTTCAGCAGAGTGGGTAATTGAAACGATGCTGATGCTACTTCCCTAACACCAGTCTGGCTCTCACATATTATACTGTTATATATTGCTCTGGGCCATTTGTCCCTTAGCTTATCCCCGTGCATGTCTAGGTGAAACAGTCACAAACACTGATGGCTCATTTCCCCTTGAATCATTTTTCTATTAGATAAGTATTTCCCCTCCATAGTGGAGTATTTTCCCCAATGGGAATAGGAGAGGTATTCATATAGGGCAGCAGCTATTCATAGGGGCAGCAGGAAGAAAGGAGGATCTTTTACCATATTAAGTATTTCCATCCCATCTTTGTTGTCTTTTGCAGTAGCTCAGGTTTGTTTTATTCCAGACTTAGGGAATCAAACTCTAAGGCTCCAAAGGGGTAAAAAGACTGGCTTGACGAGTCTAACCTCAGAAGATGCATCCAGTGTGATGAAAGAAGTGTAGCTATTGAAACATCTCACTTCAATACCGTTATTGTGTTGCTAGGTTTCCATCTAGACACACAGCCTAAAAGAGCAATCAAAGGAAGCTGATGCTGTGGATAATATCTTTATCAACACTTCACAAGGTTGTTGAGGAGGAAGGGGAGAAAAATATTGTCCCCAGGCAAAGTTTTACTGCTGAGAATAGAAAGCTGGTTTCAAAAGCTCACCCAAATTTTCACGGGAAAATTGTTTGAAAAACATTGAGCTTTTTGGGTAGCAGACTTTCTGTATATCAGCGTGTGGCTCTGTGAGCACAAAGTCTATGTGTTTATTCTGTCATTTGAATTGTAAAAGTACTTCTCTTCCAACACGCAAGTCCTCATCTCACTTAACTTGAGTCACGTCTTGCAGCCGCAAGAGAGGGCATGCATCAGCCTTGTTCCAAAGGAACTTACTGCTTGCATATTACATTAAACCCTAACAGACTCAGCACAGCTGTCAAAACACTATCCTAATAATTGCATAAGCTAGGGTTGCTAACCAGCACACTGCAGTGCCTGTGCACAAAACAAAAGTGTAAGCAACAGAGGATGCAGAGGCAGATGCAAGGTCCTACCCGTGCCGGAAGGACCTGCCACTTTCATCTTACTCCCTCTGTCCCACAGCTTACCAGTTATACTCAGCTCGCGGCAGCTCCCTCCCTTCTCAGGTGCTTTCATGTGCCTGGGCAGTGGCAACCAGACCCATTCTTTTGGTCTGGCCATCACATCACCAAGCAAGAAAGAATATGAAAGAGTTCCTTTTCTGCAGGGCACAGGCTGTTATGCTGGCATAGCTTTGGAGACCACCTGGAAGAGCATGGGCCACGGCTGGGCTGCTACTGGGACCGTTGCTAAGCAATGCAATGCCCTTACTTAGTGACCAGGGCTTTTTAGGCAGGAAGAGTCAATTTATACACAAGCCAGTATAAAACAGGAAGGTTATCTTACATGTGCGAGGTACACGATTCTCTTTACATCTTCTAGACAAATATTTGACAGCAGCTGCTGTCAGAGACAAGGACCCTGCCTGGCTGGACCTGCTAACATCTCTGAGGATGAAGAATGCCTCTTCTGGCTCTCCTCCTCCTCAAGGAGGGCGGCCAACCCGCTGGGAAGCCAGGGACACAAAGCTGCTCAGTTCTGGCACCCAACTTTTTCCTCAGGAGAACAGCCCTGCTGCAGGCACAGCTCAATCAGCTTATTATAGAGGCAGCCTCCCCGGGAAACGCTCGCCTCTGTGCATATTCATGAACTTTCCAGAGCTTCCAGGGAGAGTTGGCTAAACATACAACTGAGGGATTGATCTGTTGGATTCGCAGCAAGAAAAAAAAATAAGGGGGGAATAGAGAGGTAGGCTTGAAAAATAAAAAGAGCAAACTGCGGAGCAGGGGGGAAAGGGAGCGTTTCAAGCTGAGCTCTCGGGACCCGGGAACACATCCTATCCCCGGGCAGAGCATCGAGAAGCTAGGAGACGGTGTAACAGGAGGTGGCTGTGCCCCACAGTACCCTCATCCCATCGCACTGCATCGCAACCCATCACATCCATCCCATCGCATCCCATCCCACTGCATTCCATCCCATCGCCTCCCTCCCATCGCATCCCATCCCATTGCATCCCATCCCATCGCATCCATCCCATCAAATCCATCGCATCCCATCCATCGCATTCCATCGCAGCCCGGGCCGGTTCCCGGAGCTCAGCACTCACCTCCGCCCGGGCAGCAGCAGCCGCGGGCTCGCTGCGATGCTGGGGCAGACAGAGCCGGCTACGGCGCTCTCGGGTGCTCTCGCCCTGCAGCCCCGCGTCCCCGTGCTCAGCGGCGGCGTGCACGGGTCCCGCTCCCGGTCCCGCCTTTTATCGCGGCTCGGCGCCCGGCGCTGCGGGCTGCAGCCCGGCCCGCGGCCCCCGGGGGCGGAGGGGGGGCGGCCGCAGCCCCCGCCGGTGCCGAGCTCCGCGCCCGCCGCCCGCCCGCCTCCCGCACCGCCCCGGGCTGCGGGCGGGGCTGCGGCCGCTGCGAGCCCTGCCCCGCGCTGCACACCGTGCCCCAGGCTAGGAACGCTGACCCGCGCTGCCAGCCGCGTTCCGAGCTACAAACACCGTTCCGAGCTAGAAAACCCGTTCCGAGGTAGAAACCCTGCCCCGCGCTGCAGACCCTGCCCCGTCCTGTAAATCCTATTTCCGCGCTGCAAATGCTGCCCCGCGCTGAAAACCCCGTTCCGAGCTGCAAACGCTGCTCCGCGTTGCAAACGCTACCCCGCGCTGCAGAAGCTGCCCCGCGCTGCAAACTCCGTTCCGAGCTACAAAACCCGCTCCGAGCCAGAAACCCCGTTCCGAGCCATAAACTCTGCACCGTGCTGCAAACCCCAATCCGAGCTACAAATCCTGTCCCATGCTACGAACCCCACCCCGCAGTGCAAACCTTGCCCCGCGCTGCAAACCCTGCCCCGCGCTGCAAAACACCCGTCCTGAGCTGTAAACCCCGTTCCGAGCTAAAAACCCTGCCTCGCGCTGCAAACCCTGCCCCGTGCGCAGCCCCCGCCTCGGCAGTCCCGCTGCCCCCTCCCCTGGCCGGGCAGGGCAGAGAACGGGAGAGGTGGGAGCTCAGGTGCACTCAGACCCCTCCCGGGATGCCCTGCCCAACCCACGAGGGAGTCTTCGGTTTGGATACGGTTCCTGGTGTGCCGGGGTCCGGACGAGGGTCTGGGAGCCCACCACCACCACGGTGCCAGGCGTATCCTGGGCAGAAACTGCCAGGAACTTCTGGAGTCACTGGGCAGTGCTGCAGGACCAGCCCGTGCGAAGAGCCAGGGCTCTGGGAAGGACTCCTCTGGCTTCCTTGCTGTGCACTCGTCAATGGATAAATGCTCCATGTAGGAGACATCCATCCATGTTCAGTGGCAGGGGAATGCAGCAACAATCCGTGAACTAAGCAGGAGTCATGAAATGAGAGGTGGCAAGGCAATGCATTAACTAGGGCGGGAGAGAAAATCCGTTTTCTATCCATGCTTGCCCCTCATGCAGCTGCTCATCCAACAACCATGACCCTTGCCTTGGCATCAGAGTCAAAAGAGTCCTGTTGATGTTTCTTCACCAAAAGTGTTCTCAGGCACTGGCACAGCTGCCCAGGGAAGTGGTGGAGTCACCATCCCTGGAGGGGTTTAAAATATGGGCAGACAAGGTGCTCAGGGAAATAGTTTAGCAATGAACAGATACAATTGAACTCGATGATCTCCAAGGTCTTTTCCAACCAAAAAATTCTATGATTCTATGATTCTATTGTGGAATCCCGCAAGAGCAGGATTATGTCAGTAAATTGCTGAACAACCAGATAGGAATGGCTTTTAATCAGGCTATGTTACAGAGGTGACCTAAGCATGTTTCCCCAATATTCTTGTTTGAGAGTTGATGGTGCCTAGGAAAACTATCTCCCACCCCAGTTTTTAGATAGATTTGTCAACATCAAATGGAGAGCAGCACAGTACAACAGGCCCATCACTTCAGCTGATCTCCATGCCAGAGGCATTTCCCACTTCTCATGTGTGACCCAACGTGAATAGGGAGCCAGGCAGACAAAGTCAGACCATGCGCTTTCTTGTGGGGCACCCAGGAATGCAAATTTAATGAGGCTTCTGAAGTAAAATTGCCTTCCACCAGCTTTGTGCATTTCTGCCAGTGATGGAGTTTTCTGCAGGGAAGGTGATGGTGAAGGGTTAGCAATTTTGTTGAAAACTGCAAGTGTACAGCAAAGGGAAAAATCCCTTTTCCTAACTTTGCCAGTGATGTCAGTGGAGCCCTGGCTGATGTGAGGGACAGCGCTCCATCAGTCACACAGCAGAGCCCAGCAAACTGCAGGGAGTTATCAATCAGCGCCGCGTACGAGCACTCAGACAGTAACACAATTCTCCTCACCGCGCTTCCGACAGCGCTCCAGGCACAGGCAGGCACACACGTGTGAGCCCATCATCAGACCCCTGCTCTCCTCTTCATACAAGCATGCAGTGCACCGAGTCCTGCAGTGCCTACAGGGGCAAACAGACACACAGTGATGCTGACACACCTGCTCGTAGATGAACCATACCCATCTCCTCTCTGCACGCAGAAGCACATCAATTTGACAGGTTTAGCTTCTAAAACTTGTATGTGGTTTTCTGACAGCATAAACACACATGCCACCTTCCATCACACACACCACAGAGCTACGCCAGCCCTTAGCTGAACTAGAAGTTTCTCTTGCTATGTTAGCACCTACGGTGTGTTCAGAAAGCATATGCCTTCCCCTGTCAATACACAGACACTCAGATTCCTCACTCATCTGTTAAATACCACTCCGTGAACACACAGGGGTCCACACAGCCCTCGAAAAGCTACCTGGAACTCCCACCTGGATTGGAAGGGGTGACTGGGGGGTTGACAGTCCTGCTCTAGGGCGGTTTCTGTGATTTCAGTCTCTCTCATTCTGCATTGGAATGAAATAAAACATTTCAGATGTTTGGGGATGGGAGAGGGAGGATGGTGCATAGTGGCAACTTTATACCTGGCTTAACATTTCCTTCCATGTCCCTCTGTGCTCAGAGAGCATCATTCTCTGAGTGCTATTGTTTCCCTCCTTCAGGACTCACAGAAATATTCATCAAAACAGTATGTGTGGCCAAAATGAGTAAATAGCTCATTACTAGTTTAAATCAGCAACACTGAATGTGTTTTCCTTGGACGCAGGTTAGAACCGTCTACATGAGCAGCGATATCCGTGTACATAAACACCAATTGTATCAGACTGTACCTACATTACTTGCACATAAAGATTTCAGTGCTTTATTGCAGACTGCACTAACAATGCAAATAAATGCATCTAAAAAGAATTAGCATTATTATTGGTTTCCATTAACCCCCCACGTGCACAGACAAACAGCTAGCACACAGGCTGGTGTGCTGCACGCTGCTGTTGTCCTCATTAACCACGGCAGGTACCCAAACGCACGCGTGACACCAAGAGACATTAGCACTGTACTGCAGTCTTCGTTAGTAAGCTGCGTACTCAGAAATGCCTGGCCACACAGGCACAAGCAGACAGGAGAAGGATTGCTATTGCACCTAAAGTCATTCCTGGTTAAAGGATGCCTCATGGAGCTGGGAAGCTGAAGAAAAACATCTACCCCTTTATTCATGTTCTCTAACCTCGCAGCCTCGGCACGACTGCCTTTCACACCCAAATCAGGCACCATCGGCCATTTCGCATGCTTGTATTTATGGCCCCTCTTTGAAATTCTGACTGCTCATCTATGCAGAATAAAACTACCCAAGCAATCTTTCCTGCTCAGGTGCTCATTACTAAAGCGTTAAATAATGCCAGGCAGGCTCTCTTCGGCCTTGTAAATTTGATCTGGGGGACTTTCAGCTTCCACAAGGTCTATTACTGCCTGATTGCCTGAAAGGCGTTCAGGTTTGTACCAGACAGCTGAGAGGGCTGGGTAACAACTGAGCACCGAACTTCTATTAAACACCATTGCTGGCTTGGGAGCTGGGTTGGGCAGGTGAAATGCATAGATGTGAGGGCATGCGACGCCTGCCAGCACGTCGCTGGGAATCCACCAGGGTGTGTGAGAACGAACGTGTGTGCCTGGCTGTTAGAGAGAAGCCTCTGCATGGAAGGGTGACGCTGTATGAGCGAGCGCAAGATTGTGGGTGCATGAAAAACGACTGAGCTTGAGTCTGTGGGTCTGATCTCAGCTACAGAAATGTCACTGCAAAGTGCGTGCTTAGGAGTCAGCAGGCTTTGTGGGGACTCAGCTGAGAACAGAATCAGGCTCTGTGAGTTCAGACCTTTCCTGTTTGAGCAGCTTTCTCCAAGTGCTTGCTGTTAGCCAGAGCTCAAAGCAAGGCTGTTTGAATACACCAGTAAGCTTAATCAAGTGGAGAGAAAACAACAGAGAAACCCAGGTAGAAAGGGCAACAGCCCCCAGAGCCAAAGAGATTCTGTTTCATTAGCTGCCAGCTCAGTGTCCCAGGAGACCCTGCAAGTACATCCCACATCCCTCAGCTCTCGGGGGCAATCCCAAAAGGATACTGAGCTGCAGATAAAGCATATTTTCAGAAGAAATAACGGGGACTGGGAACAAAATGCTGTCTTTAGAAACATGCCTTAGCCTTTTTGAAGTTGTGCTCTTTGTTTCCTGGTGTCTTTCTGCCAGAGACCTCAGACTTTTCCTCCTCCTTATCTTTCCTAACTGAAACATCCTGCTTGACAGAACATCAAGGAAAGGGATATTTCCTATCCATCCACAAAACTAATAAAGCCTTATCACAAGCTGTCTCTGTATGCTGTGTATTTATAAACCTCAGCCTTGACCTGATCAAGCAAAACAGCTTCCAGTTACCACTGACTCAGGCCTGGATTCAAACTGCCATCCTATTATTTCTTACTCAGGCAATGCTAGTACTCAAAAATCACATTAAACATTTCCCAGACGCAGAAACAATCCCTTCCCCAAAGAGCACAGAGGTGAAGGCACGCAGCCAGCCGGCCCCTCTTTTATTGGATAACATTTCTCATCTATTTCTCGAGAGCCAGATGGCACCATCTGAACAGCAGTGAAGGCTTCCCGCCACATCAGCGAAAGGGAAGCGTGACCCAGCCCTGCACACAGCAGCTCAGCGCTGGCACTGGCTCAGCGTGTGCAGCAGCAGCTCCCGCTGCCTGTGGCAGCTGCCCCTGTTCTGGCGCAGGGGCACAGGGCAGCACAGGACAGGGAGGCTTTACTGCAGTCAAGCAACAGTGGAAATTTGCACGTGGAAGCCTCCGTCATCACTGCTGGATCTCATAGCTCTTTACTGCCTTCTCTCAAGGGAAGGAGGTGAAACAGGTGCTGATCTCTTCTCTCTTATGACCTGTGATAGGACTAGAGGTGATGGCAGGAAGCTGTGCCAGGGGATGTTTAGATTGGATGTTAGGAAGCTGTTCTTCACCCAGCGGGTGGTGGAGCACTGGAACAGCTCCCCGGGGAAGCAGTCACGGCACCTGGTGCACCAGTATTCAAGAAGCATTTGGCCAATGCCCTCAGTCACACGGTGTGAACGTTGGGAGTGTCCTATGTTGAGACAGGAGTTGAACTCAATGATCCTTTTGGGTCTCTTCTGACTCAGGTAATTCAATGATTCTACAATGCTACACTTTTGAGGACAGAAAGAGCTTCCCCAGCCCTGATGCTGTCTGAGAAAGAGCGGCCCATCTGCAGATTGCAAGAAAAAAGAAACAGATGTAGAGAGAGGCAGAGCGTGTTCTAAACCCCTGCTGCGCACGGGGCCTTTTCCTTGCAATTAAGTGAAGCTAATGGTTTTATGGAAGTTGTTTGTTCAAAAGGCCTTCACTGCGCTGTTTAATGGAGTCTGAGCAGCATTCCCTAAAGGCTTCCAGACTGCATTAGTATCCCACAGCTCGCATCCCAACCAAACAAGCCGCCTCACCCAGACGCTCTACCCGGTTCGCATGGAGTGTAGGAGTATCAGAGCCGCCATGCGTCCTGTGCTCGCTTCCCACTGGAGTCGTGAAGCCCCAGGATGTCATGAATATTCATGACATAAACATTAGCAATAAGTATTGTGCAATTTGGACAGAAATATATTTTAGGCAAAAGAACTGGGAGGGAACAACTGAGAGAGAATCTTTACTCTTGAGCTCCGGGAACTACTGAATAGCATTTTCCTGAGCTGTAACTGGTGGTTTTAAAATGCAAATCAGGCTTGGGTTTTTGAGAGACATTGTAAAAAAAAAAAAAAGTAAGACCCATGCAGCAAAGCTTTATTGTATTGTAATGAATGCGGGATTTGCAGAGCTGCTTCGTGCTGGTGAATGCACAGTGGATGCAGGCCAGGGACTCCAGAAGCCCTGAGGCTTGTCCCCAGCTCGCTCTGCCACTGATTCACTGTGCGACCTTGAACATGACATCCCTTCTTCTATTTCAGTGTTCTCACCAGAGGACATCGGGGAGGGGAAGAGAGATGTGGCTGTTTCTGTGCCTCCTGGTGAGGTTATACATTACAGGCCTCTCTGAGGTGGAAGTCAGCAGAACAAAAGGAGTAACTGTGTCCCTGCAGGGACCGACAAACTGGAATAGTGCTGCCCTGTTCTTACTAGGCTTCCTTTGGCAGTAAAGGTTTTAAGCTGCAAGAGGGGAGATTGAGATGAGATCTTGGGGAGAAATGTTTTGCTGTGAGGGTGGGGAGGCCCTGGCCCAGGGTGCCCAGAGCAGTGGTGGCTGCCCCATCCCTGGAGGTGTTCCAGGCCAGGTTGGATGGGGCTTGGAGCCCCCTGATCCAGTGGGAGGGGTCCCTGCCCATGGGAGGGGGGTGGAATTTGATGGAATTTGAAGTCCCTTCCAACCCAAACTATTCTATGATTATATGATTCTATTTTGCTCAGCCATTCTTATTCCCATTCCCATTCCCATTCCCGTTCCCGTTCCCGTTCCCGTTCATATTCTGTAGTTCATCTTTGGCCCTTGCATCTCCCTTGTGTTTTTCTATAGAGCTGGTTCACCCCTTGGGCCTCAGAGCCTGTAGAAAGCTTTCTGCAATTGTTCAATTCTTCTTTTCACATCAACCTGTAGAGCACCTAATACCAATTCACCTGTCCTCTAGTTAAAGAGCTGTCCCTAAATAGACTCTACCACACAGACCACAGTAGGAGTTAGTTGAACATAGAAAGGGAGACATAATAAGTGCACTTTCGCTACAGATAGATTTTCTTCATATTATTAATGATATAGACATAAATAATAACAATCTATAAAGAAGCAGGTTGGTCTGAGGAACATTGTAGCCCAGAGGACCGCTTTATTCTTCTATATCTGGACCCGCAGAACCCAGTCTGAGATCTTGAATAAGTCAGTATGGGTTTTCGCTGCCTGGCTTTCCGCTAGCCTTCCATATGGCCCGGTGGTGGGAGGGCTATGGTGTGCCATTTGTATGTCCACTGTTGCTTCAGCTACCCTCATCACACTCAGACTCCTGTGTCTGAAGGGCAGATTAATGGTTTCTAAATGTGCCCATTCCAAGCTGCACTCTCCACCCACAGCCTGCACATCCCTCCTCCCACCGCATCCAGCAACACTCTCTCCCACCTAGAGCACTGAAGAATCTATCTACTGCTGAATCTGGCATTTAGAAACTAAGTTCACTCCACAAGGTCGCATCAAAGAGGCCAAAAATCGCTGTCAGCTGGCACTAGCCTTCATTTATTACTCACCAGAGAGAATATTAACTGGTAAGTGGAGGCAGAGAGTGCCATATTCCAGTACCAGTCCCCTGAGCCCCCCCCAACACCACGGAGGGAGAGCTGTTAACTGAGCTCTTCGACTGCAT
This sequence comes from Neomorphus geoffroyi, assembly GCA_033558235.1. Classification (NCBI taxonomy): domain Eukaryota; kingdom Metazoa; phylum Chordata; class Aves; order Cuculiformes; family Neomorphidae; genus Neomorphus; species Neomorphus geoffroyi. The sequence goes on along the minus strand of JAUMJM010000029.1, from coordinate 5,206,551 downwards.
TTTCACTGACAGAAATGCCCTAGCAGCTGCCTGACCTTCATGTAGCAGAAGTCTCAGGTCCTCTCAGCTGCTGTGTGTCACAGCCAGAAATCACTCGCAGCCTTCTGTGTCCTGATGCATTTCAGAAATTGTCTCTCTGATAAAGGCAAGATCCCAAAGGAGGAACACACCACAGGAGAAGCAGTCACACTGGGGAAAAGTCAGGGCATTCCAATAATAAAAACCTAAGATGTTCAAATTCAGATGCTGAAATGTACCTTTTCAAATCCATATTTAAACCCCTAAGCCTCAGACCTGAAGTTCCCATTACCTGTAACAGAATTTGTCAGTGCTCAAGGCTTTTCAAACCTGGGCATTTGTTTCCAAATAAATAAGTAGGAAAGATCTTCTCAAAAAATGCACTACTGTACCAGCAGAAAATTTCAGCTCCTCCACTGGAAACACAAATCTTTAAGAGGCACTGTCTGGAACCAAAATATATTAGTTTAAGCTGAGATATTTGGGTTTCAGATATTCCCTTCTGAAGTAATAAAAATAAAATATGCTTGTGCAAAGCATCCTTTCTTACTCCTTCCTCACCAGCTACGCAGTGGGGACAATCAGGATGTTTTGCATCTTGGCAGTAGCAGTATAAAAGTGCTTCTGAGAATCAGGTGGGAGAAAGGCTTGCTCCAGGAGCCAGAACAGAATAAGAATCAGAGAAAAGGAGGAGCACAAGAAATCAAACTAAACCATTCCTAAGCTGAAACAAGGGTGCGTGCCCTCTACCACTTCGGAAACCAGGAAATATCACTAATCTCAGCTACTGGAGAACCAGAATTGCTTGCAGAAGTGATTATGAGTCCAAAAATTATTGGAAAGCAAAGAATTCCTATAAAACAGAAAAGGTTCTCAGAAAGAAAAAAAAAATCTAGCAAGGTTCTAGCTCAAAAAAATCCCAGAAAACAAAAAATCCTAGGAATTTCTAGGTCAGAAATTCCTAGCAAGCAAAAGGATTCCTCAAAATCAAACCTTCCTCTCCTGGTGTAAATTGCTGCGAGCAATATGTGGGAGAAATGCCAGCATGCACGTAACAAACCCAGGGCACATTCTGGCCTAATGATTAATGCAAGAGAAGATGTCATTCAAATTCCACACATTTATATCAGGTATTTTTCCTGCCAATGTTAATGTTACCACTGTGGAAAAAAATTAAGTGTGGAGGGAAAACATGGACTGAATTCATAGCTGCTATAAATCAATCCTGTTCCATTTCGACCTCAGAAAGGTTGGCCAGTTCCTGGCAATGGAGCGTATGAGTCATTGCCTGTCCATTCAGACAGCAGAAGTAGGGAGTTCTATATGGTATCCACTTGACAAATAAATCTTTTGTCCCCCCTCTAAAATAGTGCACACAGACTTATCTCAGCAACAGCTATTTATATATTGGGAAATTAAGCAGCTAAATGTTCCTTTCATCTCTGGATCCTTCCATCTAGCCAAGGAGAGCATTTTGCCTTAGATTATGAAACAGAATAAAAGCTTGTGCTGTTTTCATATCCCGAGCAAACCAGGAGCACAATTAAAACCCTCCACCTATTCTCAGTGAAGCTTTGTGTTTTGCTTTGTGCAGGCATTTCCATCTGAGCACCAGCCTGCTTGAGCTGCTCATGTGGGAGAAAGGCTGTTCCAGCCCATGGATGAGGAACCCAGCGACTGGTTTGGTTCTCTCTGAGAGAACAAGAATCATAGAATCATGGAATGGTTTGGGTTGGAAGGGACCTTAGGGATCATCCAGTTCCAAGCCCCTGCCATAAGCAAGGACACCTCCCACTGCATCAGGGGGCTCCAAGCCCCATCCAACCTGGCCTGGAACACCTCCAGGGATGGGGCAGCCACCACTGCTCTGGGCAACCTGGGCCAGGGCCTCCCCACCCTCACAGCAAAACATTTCTCCCTAAGATCTCATCTCAATCTCCCCTCTTTCAGCTTAAAACTGTTCCCCCTCATCCTATCCCTGCACTCCCTAATCAAGAGCCCATCCCCAGCTTTCCTGTAGGCTCCCTTTAAGTACTAGAAGGCTGTTCTAAGGTCTCCCCAGAGTTCCCGGTGTCTGATCACCACCAGCCTCAGTGGGTTTGTGTCCATACGAGGGCTGTGAATTGTGGCCATGGCAGTGTGAGGACAGATCCAAGTGTGGTGACCTCCAGTGGAGGTCTAGCTGAGAACTAGAACCATTACTGACAAAGAGCCCCTGGTCTCTCAGAATGGGGGAAGGTGTCCTTTAGGGGGCGGGCTGGAGAAATAGCTTTCACAGATGCTTTTGGTGGCATTCCCATATTTACCAACACAGTGTTAATGGTATAAAGATAAAGGGAGAAGTAAAGACAGGTAAACAGACATACATAAACCAAAACAGACCGACAAACAAAAACAGAGGCATCAGAAAAAGCTAAACTGTACATAAACCCAGACTGGCAGATTGATAAAATATTCTTAGGTAAGAAACAGACAACCTCAAAGACAGGAAGATGGAGAGAGAGATTTAGGGCTGAACTTAATACTTCTATGATTTATTTGCATTAAGCTCAGGCAGTGCATGTGGCTGGGGCTGTATGTGTTTATTTTGCTTCCTGGACTGCCTCAGGTGCTGGCAGAGAATTGCTTTGTTCGAGTTGCCGTCCATGGGATGTTTTGGAAATTCATTTTCCCTGGGGAAAAATGAGGAGAATTACATAAACTTCTGGAAAAGTTTTGCAAGTTCTGAAACTCTAAAGACAAAAGTGTCACACATGAAGGGATCTGGACCTCCTCCTTAGAGTGAAAAGCCAGCTTTGTCTCCTCAGAGCCAGAAGACCAGAAACTATCAGTAGCCTTCCTACTGCGCTTCGCATGAGGACATTCTACAAATTATGGAAATTTTGTCCATCCAGCCGTCCTACAACAGATGGCAAAGCAGTGAGAATGGCCAGAGCTGGTGGGTGGCATGGATGCATTTCCTTCAATAAGGCCCAGAGATTAAAGTTCCACCACTGCCCATCAGCAGTCTGTTACATTCATTCATTTATAATTATTTCCCATTTTTCCCTGCAGTTACATTTTAGAATTGCAGCTATTTGGATCTCTAGAATCATATAATGTAACTCACATGGCCCCAAACAGAGTGTCCATGATCTCTCCCAGGACGCCCCAAGCCCAGGCATCCATCTGTGGGACACTGAGCCCCTTTCAGCCCACAGAGACAGGCACGTGGTGTTGCGGAATCTCTTCTGCTATGGTCAGGCTGTCCAAAAGAGCAGGAAGGAAAGTGAAAAAGCAGAGGAATATGTGGGTACAGAAAGGAGAATAGAGAAAAGGGAAAAAGAGTGGAGGAAAGGTGAAGGGATTAAAAATAGTACCGCAGAAGTGGAAAAATACATCACAGGACTGGTACCTATAATCGCTGCTACAGAATTTGTTGCAGAAGAAGAATTTTCTTATGTCTAGCTTGAAACTCCAGGAAAATCTTTAATAGAAAGAAAAGTCACTGAAGTTGTGCAGTTAAAAACCCAGCAAGCCCAAGTCCCTGAATGCTGGAGAAAGGAGAGGGGAGGGGCAGCTAATGGAGGAGCTTGTTGGAACACCATAAAAAATCAGTTGCTCCCAGATGTAATGGGCTCCATGCTGCCTGCAACATCTCAGCTCAGAGCACCATCCATTTCCTGGGCACCCGAGCACCAGGGAGCTGCAGTCTCTCAGGTGCTGTTTGCTTTTGATGAACGCTGCTCTGACAAGTGCATTAAACCCAGCAAAAGTGAGCTTTATCAGACTGTGAAAACCAGATTCCATCACTGTGCAGACCACTTGTAGAACAGTGTGGCTTGGGAGTGATACCAGCTTTCCCTGGCACATGCAGGGAGGCATTGCTTATGTGAGCATGAGATCCCCCACATACCCTGTCTGCATCGCTACCAGGCCCTGCAACAGAGGGCAGCTGGCGAGCTGCCACATCCCCTTCTTACAGTTACTTGTGTTTATTCTCAAGAAGGTTTTAGTGGCAGCTTATCATGAAATCCTCAAGTGGGCTTCAGGAAGTCGCATGCCACCACTGATCACCCAGTGTGCAGGAGATCCCTGTGGGTGGGACACAATGGAGCTTGCTTACGTTGACTTAGCGATTCAGAACATCACAAGAAGAGTCTATGTGTGAGCTGGGTCACAGGACAAGGATGCGGTTTGATCTGCTCTGTGCTTTACTAAACCCACAGACTCATTCATTATCCAGCTCCTCTTTCCAGGGAGCAGCAAGAGGGTGAGAGCTCCCTCTCCCTGTGACTCTAGAACTCAGCCAAAGGCTGATGGCCAGACTAAGGGTCACTGTCTCCTGCTGTGGCTGTGATTTATGACGACTCTTCATTGGCGTTTGAGCCATGGATGGTGCCAGCCTGGTTGTGACCTTCTCTACCCCTGAGCCTGGATCCCCAAACACACTCCATTTCCAAGCATCTTTTGCAGAGAATCTCACTCTCTGCTCCTGTAATGACTTGCACAGCACGATATGGAATTAGCAGAATCTAAGTTATTAATTGTCTACAACAATTAGCCAGGACGCCTGGGCCTTCAGGCACCTTTGTTACGTGTGGGAGCCAATTACAGTCTCATACATATTCATGCCACTTCATCCACAAACGGTGAGAGCTGCTTCTCCATCTCTCTCCTCATCTCCTTTACTCCAACTCGCTACAGCCCACCCGGAGGAAGAAGCTGTTCCCTTTCTTTTCACGTCTCACTGAAATCAAATATTTGCTGTGGCCATAACTGATGCAATGGAAATGCAGAACTAGCACATTTGACAGACAAGAACAGAAATGGGCTGGCCAAACTTCACTCCTGCCTTACAAGAGGAGATAGAGAGATCTTGCTGGACCCCTGTCCCTGCAGTCACCTGCTCCATCAAGATACCAGGATACATCACCCGGCTGAGCTTGGTGAGAGTGGTTCTCACAGTTGATAACCATCTCAACTCCATCTGAGACCACAATTTCCAAAATACTATGCCACAGATCATAGAATCATAGAATGGTTTGGGTTGGAAGGGACCTCAAAGCCCATCCAGTCCCACCCTCCTGCCATGGGCAGGGACACCTCCCACTGGATCAGGGGGCTCAAAGCCCCATCCACCTGGGCCTTGAACACCTCCAGGGCTGGGACAGCCACCACTTCTCTGGGCAACCTGTTAATCCTGGGCAGCCAGATCAGTGTGGTCAGTGTGCTGCCAATGAATCTGCTGGATTTAGATTAGTTTATACCCACTGAGGACCTTGATGGCAAGTGTTGAATGAGATACTGGGCTCAACCATGCCTGCCTGTGTCTGATTCCCAGGAGTATGCTAATGCTTCACTGCTTCCCACCGTTTCTCTGAGCCTACATCTATAAACATCCATGTGTTGTGCTCCTAGGAAAATAGTGACCCTGTGAGTACATCACTGAAACTGTGCTTGACTCCAACAGGAGTTGGACCTGGTCCTGGAGTGAAGGCACGGGGTTGCAAGTGAGCTTCAGGGGAGTCTTCTGAGCATCTTCACCTCAGCTTGGAGCCTAACCAAGCAGGCACACATGTGTCTTGAGAATCCATTGATCCACCAGAGTGCCCATTTAATATCTCTCTCATAGCAGCTATCCAGTAGCTAAAATGTTAAATCCATAACCCACTCTCTAGATTTATTGTCCCAAAGGCCGTTGTGACTTTTGTGAGCTTTGGAGTGCAAAATAATGTTAGAAATGCCCATTATTTATCTGACACACTAGAGCGACTCCTTCTCAGCTATCCCTGTCTGCTGTGGAAATAAATCCCTGCTCTGTATTTAGGAAACAAAGTTATTTCTGTCACACAGGGGCCAGCTGAAGCTTTGGAAATAATCTGGTTTTAATATTGCTAATGTTTGCTTTTTTGGTTTCGCTCACCCAAACAACTTTGTGAAGTGCCCTGATTGATTTTGTCTTTCCAGTCATTTTTAATCATCCTCTTCACAGGCTGGTAAGAGGCTGGTCACAATTTCCAAAAGGGACTTGTGATTTGGGCTGCTTCACTTCCGTTGCGGACACCATCTCAGTAAAAATCAATAACGAATTAAAGGAGGTAGTGTGACTGGTGAGAGAGTGGCTGTGGGCTACAAGAGGGAGAGTGTTTGTATTTTTTTAAATTAGAGAGAAATTGAAAAAAGTTACCTTTGTGGCTTCATCAGAAGGAGCCGTGTTAGGTGTTGGAATACACAGAACGTACTTTAGCATCCTACATCATATTAGCTTGTGACTACAACACAGTCCTGGCCACTGCTGGGAAGTGGAACACCGGTGTAGTACACTGCACAGCCTGGTTCTCCCCCATTACTCCTGATTTATGCCATCTAACACCATTAACTTGAAGAGAGCTTCTTCTGGCTCAACACCAGTACAAGATCACAACCAGGTCCTGCATTCTCAGGAAGGGAAAAAATGGGGCTGTAATGCAGCCTTCTGCTCAAGCCTTCTACAAACACGTCCCAGTTCCTCTGAGTCAGTGAGGAACAAATCTTTCTGCTTTAAATTCACAAACCTCTGAGCTCCCCCAGGGCTGTGGGACACACACCATATACAGATTTTAGGTGTCCCCCATGTGCTTTTCAGTGTCTGTATTATTTCCTTGCATACTCCCCGGAACAACAACAGCAGCAGGATTTGAATTGCCCACAATAATTTCTGGACTCTGCTGATCTCAGTGTCTCAAGTTATTGGCTGGTTTTATACAAAGCTTGCCAGCATGTTGCGATCTGTGACTGTTAGATCAGACATTTTATCTCTCAACACCTTAATTTAACCTCTCAGCTATCTGCTTTCTTCCCTTTTGTCTCCTTCCTAGTTCATAATTTTTCCCTTCTTATCACAGAGATTCTGCCTGTTAGGGGAACTTTGCAGAAGGGAAAATAAACAGATCGGTATTTGATGTAATCCATTCTTCTTAGAAGTTCGTTTCTCTTTCTTCTTCCGTTGCTTCAATATTAACATGTTGATTCATAACAAAATAAAGTATATAAATATACTCTTTTTCTTCTTTTTGAATCATAAAACTCAAAGTTATGGTTCCCACAGCAACTGTAACTCAACCTCAATGTGCACATACATTAAAAGCAGGGAAATTATCACCCAAGGCAGCAATTGAATATGCGTGAGGGGATCATTTTACTGACAGTGGAAGGACTGCGGAAGGTTGAAATCCCAGAGACGTGAAACATTTCAGATCTGTCTGTCACAAGATGACTCACATGAAAAAAGAAAATATCTCAAAGATCTTGATCTGTATGGACATAAATGGGATTCGACCTTGCAACATGCACAACCACAAGACATAGGACAAGAGGAAATGGCCTCAAGTTGCGCCAGGGGAGATTCAGACTAGACTTCAGGAAAAATTTCTTCACTTGATAGGGTTATCAGGCACTGGAACAGTTGCCCAGGGAACTGATAGAGTACCCCTCCCTGGAGGTGTTTAAAAGACGGGCAGATGAGGTGCTCAGGGACCTGGTTTAGTAGCGGACAGGTACACTTGGACTCAATGATCTCAAAGGTCTTTTCCAACCAAACGATTCTGTGATTATCTGAGGGGTCTTTACCTTTATTGTTGAACTCCACTGGTCTCAAAGATGCTCTGGCGCTCCAGAGCCAAAGTGTACCTGCATGTACTTCTCTATTGTCCAGAGCTGACAGGGTGACCCAGAACCACGTGGAGTTGAAGAGTCCAGCAGAAAGGCCACATGACCCCATGTCCCTCAACACACAGCTCGCATTATGTACCAGATCACAAAACTAGAAGAGCTGTAAGAGGATCTACTGCATTCACACACGCAATGTCATCCATCCTGCCTCTTCCAAGCGTACATGTCACCCTTCTTTTCAGCTGCTCTCTAGGACAGGCACAATTGTGAAATACAGCTTCTTAGAAATGATTGGAGCCCACGGGGCTGGCAATGTCTACAGGCAAGAAAGAGGTCTTGGCCCTCCAGCTCCTTTGTACACTGAGTGCCAATGTAGCCAGTCATGGAAAGCAAGTGTTTTAAGCACAAACTGCATCCTAGGGGACTTTGGCTAAGATAGTCTAATTATTTGTACGATAAGATGAAAGAGCAACGTGTTCCTGTTTCACAAAGGCTTTAGCAAATAGAGTCCACCAGGTGCCGATGCTCCTTTGTGAGGCCTGAGAGCTGAGAACTAATTAGTCCTAAATTATACCTCTGACAAAGCCACAGCAAGGAAGCAGAAAAGACGTACATGTGCCAAACCGCTACAACATCCTTTCAAATTGCAGATCAAATAGACACCACCACTTCAGAGGGTCACAGATGCCTCAAGCAACCAGTTGGTATTTACCTTAAACAGCGAGGAGAAAGGCAGAGCAGAGTAGGAGAAGGGAAGCATAAAAAGGGCTGACAGGATTGGGTCTCCTCAATCCTCCCCGTACTGTTCCCATAGGAAAGGGGTTTCCCTTATGTTCAGGCCTTTGGGATCTGCACAATTGCTCTCAGCACCATTTGCTGTCATTTTCCATTGGATGTACTTTTAAACAAGCTTCACAGTCAGCTCTTTTAAATAAACATGAAGGCAGCAGCTTAGGAGAATACAGCTGGAGTTTGCAGGACGCACTGTTTGATGTGTTCCGTGATGCAGGAGATTGTGTGTGATCCTGCAATTAAAGGCTGCATCACAGTCCAGCCCAGACAGATTAACACAGCTTTTGCTTTCATGTTTCCTGACTGTGCAGGGCAGCTCTGGGTGCTCCTTTCTCTCCTGAACAGCCTTTCCTGGGTCCCCCACTCAGGAGACTATCCTCTCACCAGCTTCCAAATCTTCAGAAGGGAAGAACCTACCAATAACCTGCTGCAGGGCAGAGAGGCATCCTGGCCTCTTGCTCAGCCAGTTAGTGGCATGCACAAAGCCAGTGCCAAGGGAGGGGGATGCCTGGGAGCAGACAGAGGCACAATGCATTAGCCAAAGCAATTTCACACTGAGAGTGTCCTGCAAACAGTTCTCAGTGTTCCACTTGCACGCCTTTATAGGCTGGATGCTGTGCAGTGTTCACATTCTGTTTCCCTCTGATGGATCATTGTCCTTTTCCAGTGGCACAGTCCTGGGTTAGAGAGACCATCACTCTGCTGCGTTCTGGTAATCTCACAGCTCATCTCAGCCACACTAGTACACATTCAAAGGAACTCCTCTGCTTGGATCTCCGTGGCTCTAACTTCGTAGTGGCATGAATGACACCACTTTCAGCTCACAGAAGTAGTGACAGCCCACAAAGAAGCCCTAATTATCCTAGAGCACAGGGCATCAAAAAGACTAAAACCAGCCTTTAGTTCCATTAATTTCATTCTGCGATAAGGCATTTCATTTCATTTCGTTTCACATTTGCTGGACCCTGTTTTAGCCTGAGGAATCCCTCAGCAGCCCCTGGGGCAGCACCCAGCTCGATGGGGAGCAGAGCTGGGCCCAGGCATGAGACAAACAACGCATTCCCTACCAGCAACTCCTCCCTCCTTTCTTTCTTCTCCTTTCTCACACCTGGGACTCATTAATCACGGCATAATCTGCTGATCGCATCAGGACAATTCCCTGCTAAGGAGGAAGTTTTAAAAGCTCAGGGTAGCATGTTAGTAACATTCAGGTCCCTGTTTACCCTCCCAAAGCTGCCTGAGGCACTGTACAACCAGGAATATAGTTGTGCTGTGTTTCTAACTCAGAAGCAGCAACGTGGTGCTTAGTGCAGGCAGACACGTGGTGTACGTACTCAGAGGCAGCACAACAGGCTGTGCATCCACTGGCCAGAGCTAAGACACAAGGCCAGAGTTACTGTGGCTGCTGGTACCTAGGGATGCACACACTCATGTAGCAAGACCCCAGTAAGCATCCAAAGAGCTGAGTCACCCCTTCCTATTCCCAGTCAGACACCCAAACTGCTTATGTGCTTTGAACCCTGCTAGATGTGTTTCTGTTTCTACAGATGCCTCCATATCGCTAAACTTCTGTCCCAAACCAGAGTCAGTCAGGAATGCTGTAGACTTCCTCACTAGAGAGTAGTTATTAAGTTATTTAATAGTAAAATCTGTGAGATTTGAGATTGAAAAGAGCCCAGTGCCTTTACTGGCCCTTCCCTTCAGGATTTAACTCACACTTTTCTGCACAGCTCTGTTCTCCTTCCTGACCAGCACCTCATCCCTGGGAAAAGCAAGTTAAATACAAGTTGCTAAACCCCCTCAACTGTCCTGTCCTGTCTTAGCCGTTCCCCTCATGTAAAGCAAAGCCTCTAAGGCTGAATGCTGCTGTGGCATGAATCATGTTTATCATAACAAGAAACAAAGAAGGAAGAGAACAAAGGAAAAGGGAAAGAGGAGAGAAAACAAGAAAAGAAAAGACAAACAGAAGAGTGAAAGGGAGGGATATAGATAGACCCATTAATTTGCCTCTGTTTGCTCTGGGATTTAAACAACAAGCTGCTATGTCTCCGGTTTATCTTGGTTCCTCAGCTGTGAAACGTGCTGTGCTCCAGTGTCTTCTGAGCTTTAGAGATTTGCCGGGGAGCTTGGAATGAAGCAAGGGGCTCAGCAAACAGAGATAGCAGAGGCTGCTTCATACATCATACTCAGAGGAAATTCATTCCTTTCAGCGCTGCCCATGGGTGAAATTACATTATATTCTGTTTGGATAATTAGATGTCATATACCACCCGACTTGTTATAGGATGGCATTTCCTTTCCTAAAGAGGCTGTTAGCAGCATCCCAGGGCAGACAACACAAGCCATGGGTCCCATGAAGTGTGGAGAAAAAAGTAAGGACGGGCTCTGAGCAGTCCCAGTTACAAACTGGACCTCTCAGGGTCAGGTTAGTCATGGAGAGGGGTGAAAGAGGACAAGGCAAAGCATATGGAGCAAGAAAGAGATGAAGAAAATTAAAGCAAAGGGAGCAAATCTAAAAGGGGAGAGAAGGAGGAGAAGAAGGTAGCAGGAGGAGTCTGGTTTCAAAATGTCCTTTCTGTTTTTATGAACATGTCTTTTACTGCCTGAACATCTCCAGGCGTCTCTCCACAGATCCAGCAAGACTGGTGAATACGTCTCACATGGTAGATATCGGCACTGGTCTTCCAGCTACAGCTCTGGGGAACAGCCTCCACATCTACAGCGAGGACTGATTGACTTGGAGGGTTTTCCCAGCAGAAACACAGAACATGTCCTTCTTAAATGAGGGTATGGGATGAAGAGGACTTTTAGCTGGAAATTCACTGGGTGGACAAGCCTGTCCCCCTGTGCTCGGCAGGTCACAGCCGTGTGGTAATCCTGCAGAAAGACAGCAGTTTTCTTGGATCCCTGTCCCTGAGGATTTCAGTGGAATCTGGAGTCTCCCAGCCATGCCGTGCTGCATTTTATATTCAGCACTTACCTCCATTTTGTCTAAAATGCCCTCAATTTCCCCCTCATTGTGTCCTTTCTTGCAGCTCCTCACTCCAGTTCGTTGATGGCTTTTTAATAGCACAGTTAGAGTTGTCAACACAAGCCAGGGGACAATTTCATGTGTCATATTGTCCCAGTGCATCCTGGGAATTCCATCTGGCTCAAGCGAACTTATTTTATTGAAATAATCTCTCCTCCCTGCTAGTTATTGAATCGTCTTGGCTCAATGGCCTCGCTCAATATCAACTTTTCATGCTTAATAATTAGTGCTGGAGAAAAGAGTTTCATTGAATAAGTGTTTAATGTCACACATGATTAGGAGACGCAGAGATGACCTAACTAGGCAATTCAATTTGGGGCTGCAACTGCTCAGACAAGGGACAATTAGGAACATATTCTAGACTGTGGGTATGTGCTAGTCAGTGCCTGCAAAGTTATTTATGGGAACTAAATCCTTCTGTTCCATCCCATATCTTGCATCAAGGCCTAGGAACAGATGTTGGACCTTATTTTCCCACCTGAGGTGTGCTATTACCCCTGTAACATACTTCTTCAGAAACCTATGTTGCTATCAGTTGATTGCAGCAATCACTGCAATTCTCCTTCTAACCTAAGAGAGTCACCAAGTTTGGAAGGAATTTCCAGCCGAGCACAAAGAGGCAAATACCTGGTTTCACTAAAGCCTTTAAATGTCAGCATGTCCACAACTGGGCCCAAAACCCCTGCTCATTTCCTGCTGAGAGCAGGAATTCAGAGAGTGGCTTGTACTGTCAAGTCTTAGATAAACTGTAGAACCAAACCATACAGCACACGGTGATGAGTTTGCCTGTCTGCTTGTCTCTATCCATCCACTGATGTAGCTGCCACTACATATCAGCCTATTTATCCACCCACTGTCAGTCCTTCCAGCCAGGATATGTGGGTACAGAGTTAATGGCTGATGTATTTAATCCCCAAAGGCTCTCTGCTCATATCCCCTATTACATCTGTGGGAAAACGAGATTCAGATAAAAAAAAGAAGAGACAGACCAACAAATATATTTGGGAATAAAGATGAGATACAGCGCTTAATTATTTTGGGAGATCTTCTAAGTGATTTTCCCATGGCATTCATAAAGTGAGTTGTCCCATTTCTGGGATTACTGTCCTGACTGATCCACTGTCCTTCCTCTGTGTATTTAACTAGTTAAAAGCACGCTGCAAATGCTTGCGCTCTCCATGCTCGAAGCAACTGAAATCCTGTCTTAAAGCATTTCCTACAAAAGTGATTTTCCCCACTTAAAATTCACTAACACACCGATCTACTACATCTTCATACATATTACACGCTGCTCTCAGGGGTGATAATAAGAAAACTTGCTCAATGAAACCTACATTCCTCCCTTTCTCTGGCTCCCTCATCCCTCTTCGCACAGAGGCTTCTCTCCCACAGATTCTTCAGTGCAAGGTTTTTAATAGGATTTGGAAAGCACTTGATAGCAGCTGTCACCTCTCTACAGCTGCACACAGTCCACACTCTGCTCTTCCCCATAAACCAGCACATCGATCCATCCTCTGCAAGATGTATTTAATTTTCCTGGAACTTCTGATCCGCCTGTTTGTCCCAGAAGAAAGACTGACTAGATGAGAAATGTGTTTCCTGTTTATAATGATATTTTATCTGCAAGTGATTGATTTGTTTTAATAGCCACCAACTTCCCTATCTGGAAACCCAGCAGTGCCCTGAGCAGCCTCCTGTTCCTACCTGTAAATAGAGAGCACCATTCCTCACCTGGAGAATAAACCAGCAGGAACCCCAGCTCACCTTGGTGCCTGTTAGCTGGGTACAGCAGGATAGGGGTTTCCTCTGGGCTAAAGGTGAGGGGCTGGATGTTTCTCAAATGGGGCAAGAGGAGGGACACAAACAGAATAACAGCAATTCATTCCTGCTTTTTAAAAAACTGCAAGTTGAGTTTTGAGAAATGAACGTTGTCACCTCTTTAAGATGCTACAGGTCCTGAACTTGTCTAGAGTGATGGACTGAGTCAGCGATGCTGCTGGAGCACGGCAGTACCAGGCTACCGGGAAGGCTCCGCTGCAGGGAGCGGAGGTTTCCCCTGACATCAGCGAGCGCTGCTCTGTGCACACTAATGGAAATGCTCCATTCCCTGCAGTACGGTCACGTCTGGGGAGGAACACAACCACTACTAACATGCACACAATGATGTGACACGCAACGACGTGTGGACTCTGTGAGTCTGTCCCTGCTCTGCTGAAGCACAGAGGAGCTGTGCCAGGCCCCCACTGGAAGAGCCAGGAATGCACTGGAAAGAATGGGAAAGCACAAACAGGCAGGATGTAATTACAGATGATGCAGCTTGACAAATCTCTGCAGCTGATGAGAAACAATACCACAATTGGTCATGATACAGGGTGTCTACCCTGCACATGTGCGTTATCCATAACCAAATGTCATGCTGGGCTTCAATTTCAAGCTGGCTTGGATGGAGAAGCACTACTGAGGCGCCTCTGAGCCTTTGATCTATTAAAATAAACACACTATTTTCTTTCCCTGAGATGCCATCGAGACCGTCCACCTGACAAGTTACTCTGCTTAGCATCTTGAGGCTGATATGATCACCATTCAGGACAGCCTGTCTGTAACCAAAAGGACAATCAGACTAAAGTCTTGCTTCTTGGCTGCAAGAGGCTGGGAGCAGCACACCCAGAGAGTACAGTATCTGAAGTAAAAAGCAGTGATACGGATGTACAGCTATAGATCAGACGGCACTCCTCACTCTATGAGAAATGTGTAGGTCTTTGGGTCCCCCAAAGCACATGGTACAATACTTGGAAAGCAAGTTGGCCAAGTGTAGGCCTGTGAGGGTCCCAGGACACGAATATAAATTGTTTTCATACACCAAGACTGTTCCCAAAGCCCATCACTGTAGGCCTTAGCTAGATGATTGCAGATAGGAGGGCTGAGAAGAAGGGAAAGCTGGTGGTCAGATTCTTTCAGAAAAGAAATGGCCTTTTCAGTCACATGGAGTTGTCCCCTATCAATTACAAAATAATGAGAGAATTCCATAGCTTGTGATGGTTTCCTTCAAGGCACCGTCAGGCAGTGGAGCCTGCCCTAAGCTGGCCTTCACCTATTTGGCTGTTCTGTTTTTTAAAAAACAGGGTTAGGGTTAGGGGTTAGGGTTAGGGTTAGGGTTAGGCTTTAGGGTTAGGGTTAGGGGTTAGGGTTAGGGTTAGGGTTAGGCAACTCTGCTTTGAGAGTTACTACATGAGTGTTTCTATCAGTAAGCTAATGCGGATCTGGACACTCAGTACCATCTTCCATCATCATCAATATTTAATTTTTAATTAAACAATTGCAAATGTTTTTATTTTGCTAATTTCCTCTCAGTTCTAGTGCTGCTGCAGCAGCAGGAGGAAAGTAAGGGGCAGCAGAACACTATCACAGATAATCAAAGTGAGATTCAACTTCCCAGGCAGCAGGAACTTCTCCAGAAAAGAAAAATCTCCATTTCTCAACTGTTTTAGGGTCCCTGGCCAGAACTTGAGCTAATAAGAGCCTGCATCTTGAATAGGGTCATTTCACGAAGACTTTAGTCAGCTGTTTCTTCTTCACTTCCTTTCCTCACTCTGTATAGTATTCATGCCAGGATATGTACAGTAAAGTGGGCTTCTTTCTTTCCAACATGATCTTCAGAGACAGACACAGTGAATAATTACGCATGCAGGCACTAAAAAGAAAAATCACTTGGATGAATTAGAGACTTTATTTCATTGTTTATTTGTGGTATTGAGAAACTTACTCTGGATCCAACTGTACTGCGTGTGGTAATGAAAAACAATTACCTATTCTTCTCCGTCTCAGATGAGAACAAAGAAACCTGAAAGTCCTTGGAAGGTGAAGGAGTGGGAATTAAAACCAGATTGAAAGAAAAAGGAGAAAAAGCCTTTTGAAAGAAGTGGAGGCACTGGGAGCTTCTTCTGCTTGTGAGATCTCTATTAAAATCAGACATTATTTCCGAGGCTTCCAGCCCGAGCAGATAATTAATGAAATTAAGGTGAGGATCTGCTGCTAAATATTTGCTCATGCTACAGGGGAAAGAAACAGTGCCAAAAACACCTGGAATTTTATAGGCAAATAAATCAAGAAATAGAATTGTCTCAATTACTCAGATTACATCAAGGAAAAGCACCTCTCTCTACAATAGAGTCTTCAACAATGGCAAATGGTCACAGCTTTTCAAAGCAGCCCGCTGCCAGGGCCCAGCTTTGCAGTGTTAAACCCACCTCTAGAGCACTCTGGGGCTGTGGAGAATGTTATCGGGAAACAGCCAAACGGCTGACATTTTCAAAGCTGCAAGTGGATTTGGATGCTGTGGCTGGGAAGGTCATTATGGGAAGAATAAACAACCTCTCTCTCAGTTTTGCAGGAGTAACAAGGCTAGAAGAAGCCATCGTGGCAATGTTTGGTAGGTGGGGCTTTCTCAGTCTCTCGCTCATGATGTGACGTGGGATGTGCTGCATGTGTAGCTCCTGTACTCTGCTGAGCTCCCTGGGCAATTTACTTCTTTGATTAATCTGATACATTTCAACTTGTACAGAAGATGTCCTGTAGATTTTCCAGCACTGTCAGTTTCTAAAACCAAAACTAATAAGAGGCTGTCCAAACTGAGGAGACAGGCAACCTGGGTTAGAGTCTTTAGCTTACATTAGGCAGCAAGCCAGAGCAGGTGATCAAAATGTTGCTTCCAGTTTTAATGTTCATGGCTCTGAATGTGCCTCACTGTGCTGTTGGGGGTCGGTAACTGCTGAGACAAAGCTGTGCAGAGGTATACAGGAAAGCTGGGGAGGAGCTCTTGATCAGGGAGTGCAGGGATAGGAGGAGGGGGAACATATTTAAACTGAAGGAGGGGAGATCGAGATGAGATCTTAGGAAGAAATCTTTTCCTGAGAGGGTAGGGAGTCCCTGGCACACGTTGTCCAGGGAAGTCATGGCTGCCCCATCCCTGGAGGTGTTCAAGGCCAGGTTGGATGGGGCTTGGAACCCCCTGATCCAATGGGAGGTGTCCCTGCCCATGGCAGGGGGTTGGAACCATTCTACGATTCTATCCTGTGACATGTAAAAAACTATTGACACCAAACACTAGCACATCTGGAAATCAATCCACAGGATGCTTACAAGTAGACTTGAATCTGTACTAAGCAAGCTATAGAAGAGACGAATTCAGCCCTTTTTATACTAATCTTATGCACAGGGTTAATTTAGGGACAGTCCAGCCAGCCTTAGCTGCTTTGGCACTTGAGTCAAACTGGGAAATGCCTGCCCTTCCGCTCTGAGCTATTTGCACAGTGAGCAACTATTAAACCATTTACTGCCCCAGGCAGCCACTTGCCTGACAGTCGGCCCCCCGGGTCCAGTACAGCTGCAAGCTGGAAATGCCATCTGCAGGAATGGCGTGTGCAATCAAACTATCTCAGCTGCAGACAAAATACAAGAGTGATCGGGTCCCGCCCTGCAGACCACAAGCCAGCTTCAATGGAACATCCCTCAGACCACTCCTCCTCATCCCATGGGATTTACAACACAATTAATAAGGAACATTATATCTTTTTGGATGCACCTATCGCTGGTCTGTGAGAGAGAAGAAGACAAAATAGACTTCCAGTCTTCCATGGCAATTCCTAGGCATGTGGGGATGAAAGACGTACAGTAATAGAAGGTCATCACATCTGCAGTGACAGTGATAAAAAATGGGGTCAGCAGAGAATCCAGAGGTTTTCCAGGGGTCCTGCACTTAGGAAGCAATTGCAGGTTAGCGTGTGACAGACTGAGAGGCCACATCGAGGAGGCAGTTAATAAAAACCGGACTAGAAGAATCAATGTGTTCTGACACACCAGTGACAGATTGGAGAGAGGGACAGATTTAATATCCTAGCGTTATCCTTTCCCAGCCTAAGGGCCCTGGAATTGATTGAATAAATTAAAGCATTGCTGTGGATGACACTAGAGTTAAGGTCGTATCAGTACTTCCATCTTAAGTCCCTATATTCTTTCCTCAGAGGTTTTCTTTTTCATGTCTTGGCACAGAAAGCTTGCTCCTATACTACAATTTGGCCAAGAAGATCTCAGCTCCTGTGCAATTGTACTATTATAATTTTCAAGAGGAGGAAAAAAAGCAAGAAAAGGAGGGCATTACAGAAGGAGGATTAGACAGTTCTACCTAGTGTGCTTTTGCAATCAAAGGATAAACAGGCCATGTGAGGCTACTCCTAAAACTACCACGTGCTCATTCTTTGTCATGGTCAATCTCTCTCTGCAAACAGTGAACAGAAAAATAGACTTTGAAAAGAAAAATGTACAGAGAGCTCACAAAAAATAAAACTATAGGCCAAATTAATCTCTGCGTAGCTCTACTTGCATGCAAAATTATTCGTTCTTTTGTTACTAAAAGCAACTAAGGTAATTGCAGTTGAATGCTCTTCTACTTTTATTCTTTATTATCTCTTGGCAAGTCTCTTTCAGAGTTATCAATAGGACTTTATGTCACAACAAATCCAACTGCTTAAATAGAGTCAGGTGCAATGACAGAATCAAGCCCTTCATTGAGTTGGCCTGAGCATTGGGGCACTTCTCACCCGTGCATGGAAGACATGGGTCTCAGAAAATGCTCAATATTTTCTTTAAAGCACTAAACGCATTCATCCAAGGGGAAAAAAACAAGCTCTGCACCTCAGAAATGGTGCCGTGTCTCTTACAAAATGAGATATAAAACTGTGCTGTATCATTTTCATTTTTATAGGCTATGTTATTGTCCAAACGCCTGTACCAGCCACTACTGGGTCACTAGCATCTCAAATATTACCAAAATGCTACCCAGACATCTGTTTACACGCAGCTGGGTAACAAATCAGGGGCCAGTAGACCACATTCTGAAAGCTGTGTATTATACACAACGAATTGTGTACAGCAAATGGCCTCTGCTGTGCACTTCTTTGTGCTAGTGCTGAGCATCACAGCCTCTAGGAGAACGTCAGCCCCAGCAACTGCAACAACAAAAACTTGCTTTCTCTCATTTTTGAGTGCCATTAAACTCACTGTGCACAAAACTCCAATGCTAAAACGTGTGAGCACTCAGTACATTGCTCATTTTAGCAATTACCCATCTGACCCCAACTCCCTCTTTATCTATTTAGCAGCATTGATGGGGCATCAGGGAGCACTTCCAACCTTCTCCCTTTGTGAAGAAGCAGGTGCTCAACAACTTCACACAACATAACATTTCACCAGACAACACAACAGGGAAATTCAACACCCTTGCCTGATTGGCAACTGCCAAAAAGTAGAATGGTTCCCGATAGCTGCATCCCAGGATGCTTCGGGATAAATTTGCACATGTGAATGAAGTATGTGACTGCTGTTGTCTTTAATGGCAGCCACACGGCTAAATTCCCAAAGAGCTCCTTGGAAAATTTGGAGGCTTGTTGTTTCAAAATGAGAAAAATGTATACAAACCAGTTCAGGTCAGTATCCAACTGAGATGCAAGGCAAAACAAGCTGGGACATTCAAAGCAGACATGTTAGTGTGCACTCCACCTCTGCCAGCCATACAACATGGGTTGAAGTCAAAGTATCTGAGTCACCCCAGTATTAATCTGCATTTATAGCATCAATTTATAGGGGTAAACACACCAGTGATTCAGGCTTTCAGTGTCAGCCTCCGTGGGGACTTCAGTGCTTCTGTCAACTTGTATCTCAGTCCACAGGCTGTTTGCCCATGAATTTAAATATAGATTGAACGTCAATGCCTCTTTCCACAAATCAAGGCTTCTCATTTAAAACATTGCACTTGCATGTTAAATAGAGACTAATTAGACACTCAAAGGGAGGACAAATCTAATTTGACTAGAAGGATATGGAGAAAATTAATGCAGTGCTGTGGCTGTATGGAAAAAAGCCTTTCAGGCTGGTTAATGTGGAAGCAGAATAGGACCTGTGAGTTCTGGTGCTGCTCTTGATACTCACCTTATTGTCTGAGTCCTTTACACCCTCGTGGTTTCACTGCTCCGTGGGTCATCATTTACATCAACATACAAACAGCCACTCTTGCTCCAGCATCCTACACACATCATGTGTTTGTGCAGGGGACAAACGCTTCGCCGCCGCTGTGCCTGTATTTGTTATTTTTTAAATCATCTGCTTGAGTGGTAGGAGTGAGCTTACTGGCCCTGCTTCCTGAGCAATGTAAATGATGGATTTAATCTACTAGAACATGGCTATCACCCCCAGAAAAAATCACACACCTTTTTATGAATAATGGGAGCCTTCTGATGGGTTTCTGCAAATAAAACGAAGCACAGTCAGCTAAGCAATCTTTGGAGGCTACTCTTTAAACATCAACAGCTCACAGCATCCTCAGGCAGTGGAAGTTTATGAATCTCTCTCTGGAAGTTAATGCCCTCATTAGTTTTAGGCTGAGGGAGCAGATGGCTGCAGACTTGCCTTTCCTTGGACACAAGTGGTACAGTTTACACTGCCCTTCATTAAAGGCTTTGAGACTGTTAAAGAAACTAGTAATTAATCTAAAGACCCATGTCAAAGGATTTATCTCCTTCCACGAGGTCTGGTTTTCTCACCACATACAGTATCACTACTAAGTAGCCAGCACAGCATAGAAGCTGAGAGAAAGAAGGAGGGAAGCAGGAGGAAAAATAAAATCCAGCTTCCTGGCACTGGTTTTTATTAGAACCATGCAAAATGTAAATAATGATATCTCGAAATAGGAAAGCTCACATACTTTGGGATACAGTCTCAGGTTTGAAATTCATCCCAGGCTTAGCCAGAGGCTTGCCAAGACTTGCAAAATTTTAGAGTAAGATTAGGTCCAGAGCACCATCATCCAAGATCCAATTCCAAACAGAAGGTGGAAAATTTAAACCTGGCTTCAGTTCTGATCAGGCCTCTGAGAATTCATGATTTCCCTTCAGAAGACTGGAACGAAGCCATTTTACAATTGCTACCGCTAAGCCAGGTGGAATTGGCAATTTCAGCTCATTATCTGTGTGGCTATTTCTGTTTCCACTCAAAACAAAAATCAGGACATCCTCAGCAAAGTGAAGCTGGAGGAGAATTGAAGGAGAGTCACCTCTGACCACGTGCCCTGATCCCGACACACTCTGGCCATGAACTACTCAGGCCACGCTGACTCCTCTTTTAATGCAGCACAACAGAAAACAGCCTCCAACCTGCACCTGGTCTGGCTCGGATTTAAACCTTCATCTGAAGCTTGCTAAGGACAACAAATCTTGACTCTTGATCAAGAAAATCCTCTGGCACTGTCTGGTTTTCAGGGTAGAACTTGGCTGAATTTGTACATCCCCTATGACAACCTGGGAGCACGAGCTTTTATTGCATCCTGTCTCCTCAACACCAGTTGGCATCCCACCGCGGGACTGGGGATGCCTGCTGACAAAGGGACACGTGAGGAATCCTTCCTCCGTGCTCCAGCACCCTGCTCTCCTCTCATCCAGCATGCAGCTATCTCAGAGGCACCAGACATCCAGAGAGGAACGAAACAGCCTCCTTTTTGACTGTGGATCAAGTCAGTGGTATTTATCCCAACTCCCTTCATAGCCCAGTCTCTTGATGCTTCTAGAGTTACATTAGCAAAAAATCTAACTTTTTTACTGGTGTTTCTGTTACAGATTGCCCTATTGTACTGCAAACAATAAAGTGTGTTGCAGAATGCCAAAAAGCATCTAAAATGGTTGGCTAGCTCTTCGTATCCTGGGAACTTAACTGCAGCTGCACAAACTGATTTGAAAATGTGTGATCCCAGGGCTCTTTCTTATAAAAGGTCTATAAAGAGGTTACACTGGAGAAATAGCTTGAAGAATAGTTAAGCGGCAGGCTTGAAACATCAGACAGTTGCTACTCTCACCACCTCAGGTACTTATTCCAGAGAGCGAAGGCTGAGACGACAGAGTCCTGATGCTCCTTGGGTCAGGCCATCAGAGCACTGCTGTTTCTCCAGCTGTACAACAGGTAATGAGATCTAAGTTTTGCAAAGTTATTCTTTGGGTAAACTAACTGAACACTGAGTTCTCTGTATAATTTTAAGTACAAAGAAATGTCAGCAGTCACTTAAAATTAGGCTTTAGGATTTAAAAACTCCCTGGATTTCAGTAGCAGTATCAATGTTGCCACCATAACCAAGGTCCTTTCCATGCTCTGTGCCCAAATCCTGTAGCTCTAATAATCAAGGGAATGTTTAGTCTTCCAGCTGTAATATTTCTTGTCTTTTAGGATTCATCCCTGACAATAATTAAGTCTCATAAGGATGAAACTTAAATGAGCAGTAGCCTTTGGGGATGGTATTAGAGTGCTAACTGTGTTTGTGGTTTAAATATTAATGTCAAAGTGTAATTACCATCCACTAAGTTTCAAGCTAGTGTTTGAAAACACATTTCACTAAGCAGGAAGAATGAGCCGTACCAGTTGGAAGCTCCTGTATGGAAAGGATTAAAACTTAGAGCCGGAACAATTTCTCAACCAGCAAAGAGCACAAGGAGACACGCTTGGTGGGTGTTCTTCATGCAGCCCCAGTGTGTGGTGGCTTCCGACAGCTGGCTGACTCCAGGCAGAACTCCCAGCTTCTTCACGCAGTGTGGAGAGGCAGAAGCCTCGGCAGCAGCAATGCTGTAATAGCTCATCGCAGTGGGGGTCGTGGATGTTGTGTGCCTATACTACAATTGCAATGCGAGCTACGGCTGGGGCCCAGAGGAAAAAGCCTCATCAAATTGAATGCCACTGTCATTCTCCCTGGAGTCTGGGCACGGATGCCGATGAGTACCCAAGATGCCCCTGGGTTTGAGCGAGGAAGCACTAAGTATTAACTCACTTATCACACCTGGACTCCCTGTGTAGTTTTGTGAACTGCCAGAATTCTCAGGGAACATTCAACATCTGGCAGATTGGAGCCTGTGGAAGAAGTGTTGCAGAGCACAGGGACAGTAAGAGCAGAAAGGAGGGGGGTGGTGCATGCAAACTACATTTTGAATGGGAGAGAAGGATTCTGTGCATGCTGGCACTTGCTGGGGAAAGGCTGCGTTGCAGCAGAGCCACAAATTGTGAGCCAGACACAGTAATGCTCTAATCTCCCTCTAGGTCTTAAGCACAAAACAGGGAGAGGCTTTAAGTCATTGCACTTCATCTCTGTTCGTTTCAGACAAATAGAGCAGAAAAGTCAAGCCAGCGAAAGTGGAAAGAGGGCATGAAATGGAGCTGATTCTGTAATGGCTTGGTTATCCTGGCTACTGGTTACAAGCATTAATAACATATAAGCTATTCTCACTACTCCCAAACCTCTGTGTGGTGCGAAAACTGTGGACAGAAGGAGAAAGCAAGAAAGTAGAGTCCTAAGGCAACCAAATCTTTCAGAGTGTTGCCCAAAATTAATTCCTTTTCCCTACACGATGCTACCCTCTCCCTCTAGGGCTGGGGTTTGTACAAAAATATCTCCATGGAAAGCCGGAGTGTCCTTTTTCAGGACCTACTTTCATTAGAAATTACGCTTGTGCCTTGGATAGGATCAGGTGATCCCCACACCTTCTCAGACACAATAAATGAGGGGTTAAAGATGATTCTTCCAATGCCATCCAATGCCCCTGGGACAGCACAGGTCTGAATGGCCACGCAGGCCTGGTGGGCCACAGATAAACCTTTCATTCAGCATCTGTTGTAAATCCCAAGGTATCTAATGGGATTTGGCAATTTAATCCAGCCAAGGTTTAGATGATCAAAAGAATTTCTTTAAGTCAGCAGCACTTACGATGAAAGTTAGCCAAAATCTCAAAATACAGTCCCTCAGCGGGATGAAGCCATTATTCTTTCTTTTTGAGTTTATGTGTCTTTATTTTTATCATCTCTCTGAGAGGAGGGGGAGGAGAGAAGGAAAAGTAAAGTTTAAGAGCACAGATAAATTCTGCCTTGCTCACCTTCTGCCCTGAGACACTGCTATCTCCAGCCTCTCAGTGACACATTAGCCTTCAGAGAGATTGATCGATAGCTGGATTGCTGGGAAAGACTCATTGCCAGTGCCCTAATGACCACAGAAACCTGACAGAGGAACTGCAAAATTAACTCTGGTTCTAAATAATTAAAGGTTAGGTGAATATTTCCTTCCATTAACTCTTTCAGCTGGCACCCCAGCTGCAGATTCCTCCCTGCCTTTGATGGACAGAAGGCACCTTCAGCTACTTTGGGATGTGGCACTGTACCTCCTTTTCAGGCAATCTGGTCTCCTGAGTTTTGTTTCTGACAACATGCAGGATGGTGCATATTTTAGAAGGAAATGGAATTATCTAAAATAGACATCCTCTTTTGGAAAATGGAGCCTTCCTTTCTTCTTGCCTTTGTTTCCTCCCTGTAAAATGTTTTCCTGCTCTTAGGAGAGTGCAAGGGATCTTTGCTGGTGTTTGGTAAGGGGTCATGGAGCAGGAATGATAAATGACAGATTTCCTGCCTGTCCCCAGTTCCTGGCTCTGTCTCAGCCCCTGAGGTGTGCTCTTATTGTTCTCTTCCACCCTGGGTCAGATCCAGTATGGTACTAAGAATTTCCTGCCTCCATCCTAATCCTGACTGTAAGTGTGGAGAAAGACTAATAAAAAAGTGATATAAATACTCAGTAAAAGCCACCTTTGCTGCAGTCACTGGGAGCTGAGGGTAGTTTATGCTTCTTAAAGGGAACTCATTACAATACAGGATTAGATCCTGTTTGCTTTTTTGTCTCTAGTTCTTTGTGCCATTCTTTTTTCCAGCTTAGCCAGTCTCCCTCTCCCTTTCCAGATTTCTTCCACAATGTCCCTTCTGTTCAGACTCTGTGCTCTCCCCAGCTGGGAGGACAGTCCCAGACAAAACATCACATTGCCAGGCAACGTGTACATTATCTGCCTACCCTGCTCTAACTTTGTGCTGGATCAGGTATTGCTTGTTCTCCCACAGGCAGCGTGAAAGCTGACATAAAAGTGTAAACTGGCATAAACTCTGAGCTCCGTGCAGGGGTGAATCCAATAGAGATGCACCCATGTGTAACAGAGTGCAAGAATCAAATTTGTCCTGCCAGAAGAACTGGGATTGTATTGATCTTGTACAATGATTGTAGAATCACAGCTGCAGAGAGCATCTGGAGATGCTTGCAGAGAAGGCAGGGGCTAAATATGGAATGGAAAGTCAGGTATAAAGTTTGAATCTTTACTGCTACAGAACATCTTTTCAGGACAGAGACAAGACCTAGTTAAGAAGCTACCTGCACTGAACTGACTCTGCAGGGGGTGTAGAAATGATTGCTGATACTTCTACAGGGATAAATTCTCTTGCAAAACAAAGAAATATATAGGAAGAATGAACTGAACAGGCTTATAATAATAAACTGAGAATTAGGTATGGCCTTTCTCCCTTCCTAGCCATGACAGGACTAAACAATCACCAGGGTCCCCCTTGCTATCACTTCTTTGGCAGGAAAAAAAGACACAGCAGCATCAACAAAACACTGATGGCCTGATAATCTGCTCCAGACATTGCTGGGAATAGGAGATGTCTCACTGCCTGGCCTGTCTGATGATGAACAATGCATTTCCAAGGCTGCTTGCTCTTGCTTGTCAGCCAACACACTGAGTGGAACAGGCGTGTTTTGGCAGGGAGATTTTTTTAATCCTTGTGCAGAACTGAATGGTTTTAATAAAGCAGGGGTGTAGGCAATGTCTTCTGAATTAATGGTTAGCATTGCAGTTCAATCTCTCCTCAACTCCATGGAGGAGAAAGGAGAAAAGAGAGGAATAAAAATTATTGGATTCTCCAAACTGCTCGGCTACACTAACTTGAGGCCACAAGAGTGTTGTCCCCAGGTTGTGTGAGCATCCTCTGATCGTGCATGCATTTGTGCCTATAAAATCCTTCCGATTCCACTCAGAGAAGACCAACTCCAGTGAGACCAACGGAGCTAGAGCCAAGTCATGATTCTTATGAGACATAAAAGGCTTTTTGATTTCAGTGGAAACCACTAACAGCATCTAACAGAGTTCAGCATTTAGACCAACTCTCTCAGATTCTGGAAAATAGGAAAAAACCCAGCACATCATTAAAACAAAATCTTCCATAATAAGCAGAGCTCATGTGTCTGTTAGTGCAGGTGACAGTCCACAGGGCTGTCATCTCCCTTGACAGCTGTCACCTCACTGAGACTGACACATGTAGAGAGCACAGTGCTTCCTGTGCTGCTCTCCCTTGTAGTGCTCTCCCAGGCTCATGTCCCAGTCACCGCATTGAAAGCCTTTTGCCAGCCCTTGTGTGCATTTGGTATTCACATCTGTCCTTCTAGGTCTTTTGACTTCACCCTACAACATGCCTTTTGCTGCCAGTGTTCACTTGAGATTGATTTGCTAGACAGATTTTTAAGGCAACTGTCACTGGGGTCAGAGTTCTTGGACAGGTCCTGTTATGACGGGATTTGGAAGAACTCCAGGCACTCATCTGCATCACCTAATGCCCTACCCCATCACTTCAATTTTTCACTGCATCTCTCCTCTCTTCTTCTTCCTGCCTCTCCCATACAAGTTGCAACCCTCTTCCCATTCTTCTACTTGTTTATTCCTTTTACAGCTTCTTTCTTTGAAATATAAATGCCTGATTATTGCTGCCCCTACCAGGAAATGGAGATACCAGGCCAGGCTTGAGAGCTGTTGTGTTCCACACCTGTGAAGAGTTACTCATACATATGCTAGAGCTGAACTTAAAATCAAGAATTCCAGTTAGGAAAATGAAGGGAAGGATACAATGCTTACCACTGAGCCAAGAAATTAAATCTACAAACCCCGTACTAAAGAAAAGAAGGGCATCCTTAAGCTTGCATAAAGTGAAGCTGCAATGCAGAACTGGTTTAGTCATTACGGCAAAGAAAGCCCTTGACATAAATCAGAAAGATTTTGCTTTCTTTGATACTGATACAAATCCAGGATAAATGCCATGATTTCACTGGGATTACTTCACATTCTTGTTAATGCAAATATTATTAAAATCTGGTTTTCTACCGTTTGGATGAGTACCCTGCAGCAGAACATACATTGTGCATCTGCTGCTGCTGTAGTTCCTATTAGAAATAGGTTTAGTGACGAAAGATCAGTACTGCATTTTATCACTTCTTTTTCCCTTGGTCTCTCTGTCCTTCTCTCCAGGTCTCATTTATAGCCAAGGGAAAGGGAAATATACAGCATCAGCAATTTCTGTCTAAAATGAAATACAAACTCTTCTTCCCAGGCTTCCCTGTGAAGTGAACCCTGGCTGACTGGCTGCTTTCTCCCCTTTGCATGAGAGTGACAAACATCTTCCTGAGCAGTGCATCAGGCGAGATACGAAATCCTTGCTGAGATTGATGAGCTGCTGTATTGCTTGGTGCTCCCAGAGCACCAGGCTGGTGACTGTGACAGACACTCACTGGCCTTCACTGTGAGCTTTGGAAGGAGTCCAGGAGTATCTTTGCACTGGAGCACATTCCAGCTTCCTGTTGAAACAAATGTATGTGCTGCATACTGCAGACAATCACTGTATAAATCACTGAGAGCAAAATCCATAGCACCAAGCCTTTTACTCCACGAATACAGCCTCTGCAGCTTAAGCTAAAGCAAAATTTCTTGAGCTAACTGCCAGAGTAATTCCTTTACCTTGCTTAATTTGGTAGGGACAGATGGGTGGATGTAGATATAGACACGCACCTACTGCTTTTCAGGTTTCTGCATATGACTCCTGAGCATCCCTATTGCTTTAACAGATGTATCAGAGGGAAGACCAAGTTTTTCCGTAATTATCAGTTTTATTTTATCACCCTTTTCTCCTGTGCTAGATCATTCGACGCTCCTTCCCACTCTGTGGGATTCCCTGATATCATCTACTAAGTGCAAACAGCAACAGCTACTACATTAATTGGTATTTATGCTGCAAACACTGTGTAACTACATGGTCATTTGCAAGTTCCCTTAGATCAGTCATTAATGATATTTAACATTGTCAAGTTATTACATCCATAATTGCTACACAATTCAGGTCCCCTGACGAAAAAGCAACTCAGAAAATTTAAACAGTCCTGCCTATGCCTTGACGTTATTCCAACTGGATGTGTTCATTGCGGAATTCTGCATTTCCTTATCCTGCAAAAATGAGTACTAGCAACTGATTTATCTTGTTATCTTCATCTGCAATGCAACTGGAGTCTGCCTGCAGTGAGTACCTGAGCCAGCTCCAAACAAGCACGTAGTAGCAACAGAGGCATAAATTTCCACATGAGCTGCACACGCTTTCCAGGTGTCCTGGGTGCGTACGGCTCACCTATGCTTACATCCATCCCATTGCACCCTTCTCTGACTGCAATCCCATTGCAGTCCATCTGTTATTGTTATGTAGAAAAGCTAAATAAAAGATGCAAATGCTAGGTTCACTGTGATATAAAGTCAATCAAAGACTTCAGTTTAGACAAACCCCTTATTCTGCCCAAAGTCGTTTGGATGAACAGCACTTTCAGCAACAAGGCTGCTCATCAATTTAGTTCTGTTTGGACTTTCATGGAATTGGAGACTCGACTTTACAAATTGTTGCAATGGTAGAAAGGAGAACAGATAGTTTTCATGCCCACTCCCTGCCTTGCCTACAATATACTTGGCTACCAGGATGTTTTCCACAGGATTATCTAATTACCTCCATAATTGTGCCTTGGGAACATCTTCTAAAGACGTGTCTTCCAGCAGCAGCAGTTGGGGATGGCAGTATTGCATCTTCCCTGCTAACTCCCCCCTGCCTGCTCTCTCCATACTTATCTCATCTGTAAGAATAAATGAGTATCTCCAATGCATTCCGTCACTTTGTGCCTGTGACTGCTCCCATCACTTCAGGGATAATGAGAATGCCAGATCCCCAGAGATAAGGGGAACACGAAACTTTGTTAGAACAAGGCAGAATCTGTTTTCTTTTGTTGCTTCTGACTCTGCTGCATTTCTGGATTAGGAAAACGTATTCAGGGAGTCATTTCTCCATTTTTCAGGCCTGCAGTGAATTTATACAGTCCCACCAGAGACTTGCATGCCATTGTCAGTAACCAAGAGACACAACTTAATCCCTCAGAGAGCTCGGTGCAGTGCATGGAACCACTTTGGCTGCCGGCCATGGTTCTGAAAGAATAATAATGAAAAAAAATGTGCTTGCTACAGGACTGCAGACCTAAGGAAATCAAAATGCTATTGATCCCAGCCCATCCTGTTCTCATTACAATCTGCTCTGCTAGTGGCATCAGGAGTTTTGATGAAATCCATCATTCCTAGCAGAGTAAATACGTCTTTAGGTGGCGTAAATCAGCAGCACTCGCTGTGCCACTATATGCCAAGTGTGAGTATAGACCACTCTGCTATTTGTTATGTGCAGGGAAATAGTATATGAGGTCAATATAGAAAGCTCCAGTACGGCTGAGGCTTGCAGAGCATTTGTTTAACTCATCAGCTACACCATGCAATCAGTGTCTATTTTTCCTCGCATAAATAAGCATGCATGAGGAAAAAAAAGGATTGTTAAATACTCATACAGCGGGTTTTAACAAACTGCAGATTGGAGAAGAAAAACACAAGTACAAATAAAGCTTAGCAGCTGCTTAGGGGTTTTTTTCTTCCGGTTGAATAAATAATCACCTTTGGCTAATTGTGTAAATGTAAAACTCCTCAGAAATGGCAACTCAACAAAGCACCAAAGCAGCCCAGGTTTTCAGGAGGAATTCCCCAAGGAACAGCATATGCAGGAGGCAATGCATTAAATATTTCTGTCAGTTCCTCTAGATGTGAGAAGCAACCAAAAATCTGAAATAATGAAGAAAAGAAATAAATATTTAATTAATAAACTGAATGAAGAGAAAAGAGCATGGCAGAAGAAATGGTTTCCAGATGCTTCACCCTCAAGTCCTAAATAAAAGATAAAGAAACTGCAAGAAATTACCCAATCATCCACAGTAGCTCAAGCTTTAAAGCAGGTCTGCATGCTACAGATTTACTAAAGTGCACTGAATAAAATACCAGAAATACCTTGGAGGGAGGATTACCACAGGAGAGGGAAGGAAAAGGCAACATGACATTGCTTTTTCACACACAAGGAAATAAAAACACATAAAGACATTGTACGGTTTGAAGCCACAGAACTGAGCTGGTGGCAATGTTGGCAGTTGGCGCATTCACCACTAAACCACAGTGCCTTCTATTGCCACCTCTAGTTCTTGTTTTTTCTTAGGAACATCAAGCTTAAAACCATTGCCAGACTGGGAGTTAAGCTTATGAATCAAAGACAGGATACGGCAGTATAATCTTTTTCAACCCATCTTCTCGTAAGATGGTTTCTATTGGTTTAACGTCTCTCCATGGTCTTTATTAGCAAACAAAATGCGAAGCACTTCACACGCTCTGTGTGAATTCTTATGAAGGAGGAGAACAGCAGCACAAGATAGATGTGTCAGCTGGGAGGTCTAGGAGATTGGCTATAAGAATTTTAAGGAGCTAATTTCAAGGAAACAGTAATCAAGGGAAGCTGAAAGGGTGGGTGAACGTCATAAAAAGAAGCGAGCTGCTTCTCTCAGCAGAAGGAACTGGGCCGATACAATTCTCTCAGGGTCCCAGATTGGCTACACCAATTCTATAAAATTTAGGTATTACAGCAAGCCAGCTACCAGGAAGCTGCATTTTTAGAGAGTATGATTGCCTCCCGATTAAGCACCCACATAAATCCTGTCAGCTGGAAAGTGGTTTGTTTGTTTTCAAAGAAAATTATGTAACTGAAAAAAATCCAATCTTTGCCTTTCTCTAGCTTTTTTCCAGTTACAACATTTTAACAATGAAGCTGAGTTTTACAATGAGTGTAACAGGCCAAAACGAGTAACTTCTGCTAACGTTAAAGCTGTAAAGGGATCAAACTGTCCCCAAAGACCTACTCCTCCATTACAGCAAGGTCCACTGAGCCTTCTCTCCTCCGTCATTCCAGGATTGCAGAGCACTGGGTACCACCTGGCACTCACATGAGTTCTCAAAAGATTTGTGCTCACAGCAAAGTTTGTTTGTGTTACAGCTCCAGTGCACTCATTAATCTGACTCCTGTCCAGGCACAAAGTCCCTTTGTTTATGTATTGTGTTGTTAATAGCTCAAACTGATTAACAGAGAAAATGAGTACAGCTTGTCTTAAATAAAGGTAAGGAAGCTGAACAGTATAATTCAGTTCTCTTGGCCTCCCTGGAAAAGGAAGGAAAATGTGAGGTTTTCATTAAGAAGAATGAAGCTCTCAGCATGTTCTGGCTTCCAGCCATAGCAAGAATTCAAATAGGTGGGTACAGTGAGTTAGAGAAGGCAATAAACCATGGGGCCCAACTAGTGCCATGTAACTCACATTGCAATTTAAAATTCACTGGCACAAAACCTTGAGAAGAACGATGTCGCATTTTGATAAGAAGGAAGAAGGTATGGTATTGGACTATTTTGAGATGCTATCAGCTCTGAAAGTCCTACAGCAATCTAGTCTGCATAGGACAGTGTGCAGCACTTCAGCCAGACGTTGCTGCACAAAGTCCAAGACCCTGTGGTTAGCTTTAAGTGTGTCTTTCAGAAAGGATGCCGAGATGAAACCCTGCTTCTATTGAATCTGGTGTCAAAATGTTCAGTAATTTCAGTGGAAAACTTCTGCTTGAGTCTTGATTTACTGACTCAAAGTAAAAGAATTTACCCTAGTCCTCGATTCTGCTAGCTCTAGGTTATATTCTGTGTATTGAGATCAGTAAGGACAGCTCGCCAGGTGAGCACTGAGCAGATCAAAGCTTCAAGTTTCCTCATATCCTTGACAAAAAGATCTTGTCAAAAAAGACATGCCCCAATACTCTGTTGAAAATGCACAAAGGGGGAACAAAGCTCATCCCGTTCATTTTCCTGCCTGCATGCAGAAACTGGTAGTTCTCTCCTCAGACATCTGTGTGTGTTGCTAAACAAGCCTCACAAGCTCCCCTTAGGTGTTAGCAAAATGCTGAAGGGCCATTGTGCTCACATCTGCACTGCTCTGGAATTGTGAAGGTGCCCTTAGAAGAAGCAACTTAATGCCTGTTAATGTAGAACTGAAATTACAGGAAACTGTTCCTTTCACCACTCTTACTTTCTATGCATCCTCCCCACTCTCCTCCTGTTCATCCATAAATCTCTGCATCTCTCTCTGCTTTTCTGTCCTTTTTGGTGCATAAAGGCTTTGCTCAGATGACAAAAACCTATGTTCTTCTTCCAGTCTCTGAAATGAAAGTCAATATAAAACACCTCCTTATCTCCAGCTTTAGTTATTTATACCTTCATGGGTCTTTATTTTATTCCACTAGCAAATTTTAACTGACAATTACAGCCACTGACGTGCATGCAAGGTGCTTAAAAACTGCGTTACCACTGCATTAATCCAGGCGGAGACTGGAAGCCAGACAAAGGCTGCCAAAGAAGGCTTCTGTCAACGCATTCAAAGGAGGAGATTGGGGAGAGGATGCACATAAGGACAAGCCATTCCCTGAAAAACACATGGTCTTTTTCTTCCTGTTCCCTCCTTTCCAGAGCTCCAGATATAACAGCCACAAGTTAGAAACACCACATCCAAGATGTAAAGCATGAAAGCACAGCTGCAGAGGTTAAACCTGTCACAACTATGATGTGGAATAGTGCTGCCTTTCCAGAGAGAAAAGGATTTACAGACAAATAGCAAGTTTTCTCTGATAAACTAAAACCAAACCTGATTTCCTGACAGTCTATCTGAACACAGATGGTGATGATGGCAAAAAAAAGGCTTCTCCTACAAGAGAGGCAAAATTCTGCTGTTTGGAAATGTAAAAGATGAAGGATTTTATTTTGTCTTGTGACATGGAAATTAATAAGCATAGATGAGGATTGCTGAATGCAAATTCCTCAAGGGGGAAGAATCACTTATCTCCGAGAATATGTTCTGCTCAGCATCCTCTGGCAACAGAGATCTTTGGAGCAATGCCAGGCAAATTGGGGAATAGCAAGGAAGGGAAAGCCGTTCTCTTTCAAGGGGTGGTTCTAGTTGGCCAGCAGTGATTGCTGTCCCAAGGTTTGCTGGTGGTCTCAGTCCTGTCTCATTCCACAAAGCTACAGAAAACCACAGAAACAAATGCATGTCAATAATGCCAGGTCTGTCCCTTCTGAAAGCACTTCTGGATTGTGACTTGAAAGGTGAGAGAGATCTGTGCTGCTTCACCCCTAGCTGAATGATCCCTGCGTTACAACACCCTGGCACTGGAGCATGTGCGTGCAAATACAGCAGCTCCACTGTTGTCAGAAGACCTTGTCTGAGGGTAAAGCAAAGGACAGGCTGTTTCCAGCTCACTCAGTTTTGGCAAGTTACCCACCATGCATACGTGCTTCGCCTGACCCAACATAAATTTTCAAAGGCCCCGAGACATTCATATCCCCAAAGCCTAGACAGGAGCCTGCATGATGCTGAGGAGCACTGAAGAGTATGTGTGTCCCTCTGCGATGGCAGGTGGCTGCAGTGGCACCCGATCAAAGGCAATTCACAAACACATGTACTCTGGCAATCAAATTAAGTCACCAGTTGCTGACTTAACCGAATCAACATCGTGAGGTTGAATTAGCCACATGCTGGCACTGTAATTCTAATTGTTTTCAAATACACATTGTAATAAAAGTCTAATTAGCACACATCTCCAAATGAGAGCTGATGGCACGTAGGATGGTTTTGCTTTGGTGACACAAGAAATGAAGGATTACATAGATTCACCTGCTACCTCTGGGACACTTGTCTTCACACCATGTTTTGTTGGTTTTTTGGTAGAGGTTTTAAACCAACACAAGAAAACAAGAAGGAAAAAGCAGGCTGACAAACTGCATGAGATATAATGTATAGATCAGAACCTTGGGAATGCAATCCAGCAGAGAACATTTAAATAACACAAGAGTACAGAGCTCTGAATCTAGTCTGATCCGCATGTTCTAACAAGTGTGCCGTCATGTACTCGCTCACAGTATGGCTGCATGTCCACAGTTTGCAGCTGTTTGCAGCTGTGCACACGGGTTGAGCCTGCAGTGCACATAAAGGCTCCTGTGTGTGGACCCATGCATACACATCTAGTCCTGCATGCAGTAATCCAATAGCACACAGACACCCCCATCCCCCCCCAACACAACCAACTCAAGATACGTTTGCTGTAGCACCACAACAGATATCGTGTCCACACTTCTGGCTCTTCTCAGCCAGCTGTACAAGTCAGCGGCAAGGTGGAGTGTGACCAGCTCCACAATGCATCACTCAAAAGATCGTTGTGGGTTGCAAAGGAAAGGCTGCAATGGGAGAGAGTCAAGCAACACCAGCATTCTCCCAGCACAGGAAATACTGTCCCATGGGGGGCAGAACATCAGTGTGCTGATGGATGCCTGGAATTCTGGAAACACTGCTCCTCCTTTTAGTCCTACTGAGTTACAGACACAGAAAGCCCACGAACTATTGAGCTTGTGTGGTGACCTCTACAATTTGTAGCAGCCACTGCGTACATTATTAATGCCACTGTCTGTGCCAAGAACTGACCTTGCTCCCAACCAGGGCAAGGTCCATTAATTATGCACTGTGGATTAGTCCAAACTGGGTAAGCACAGAAACAGAATAATTTGCCATTGGGCCAGTGATCAGATGCCCTGAAGATGGAGTAACCTGTGGAAACACAAGCAAACAATACCCTCTTCACACACAGTCCATGAATAAATGGTGCAGCACTTGCCAGCACAGCCATCTCCATTTCACCCTGGAATCCGATTCATTATTGTGATGGCAAACACAGAAGAAGCCCAGTGTATGAAAGGGAGCGTCGCCCCTTCCCAAACCCACCTGCCATTCCATTCCCACATTTGTCTGAGGCAGCCAGATATATGTAAACAGAAGGGAGCCAATTAGCAGCTGATGTGAATGGTTCAGTGGAAAGTTATTATTTAAAAGCTAGTTAAGATAATTAGGGGGCAGTTTAATTAAAACATCAACTTAAACACAAAACGAATGCAGTAGCTTTCAAGCCCAGCAGGACGCACAGCTAGCAGATTCCCCTGGGAGGCTGCTAATTAATGCTCGTAGTGACTGCAAATAATAAACAAAAATAATATTCCTGTAAGCCTTAGAAATATCAGAGCCTGTGTTCCTTTCAGTCCAATGCACGTTCACTGCTCAACCCCAGCTGCATGCTCAGGTAGCTGGAATCAGAGCATCTGCAGGATATCAGATTAGAAAGCTGTAGTAACTCAGCCTAAGTTTTTGAAGGTCCCTTTTTTGCAGTTAATAGAACTGTCCCTGACAGCAGAGAGGACACCACTGGAATGCTCAAGAACCACACCATCCACCTGGCCACATTGCAGGTTCACTGGGTTTTGCTGCTTGCCTGTTCTCATACAAAGACTACTGCCATGGACAGGTTACTTATGATCAAGAATCAAAATAAAGCCTTATTTTTTCTTACTCTGAAGTCAGAAACGATACAGGTGAGTAAAAGCTGTTCCTAGGTACACAGCTGCAAAGTCCTGGTGCTCCAAGAGAGACACAGAAAGCTACACAGAACTCAAGCCCATGTCTGATACCGTGCACTAGTGTCACAGATGGATGCACCAGACTTTGTTCCCTTTTTGAAGTTCTGTAAAGATCTTACAGTTATATTGCAAAGGATCTGATTCTGATCTCAGTGATGCTGGTGTGGATCAGAGGCATCTCTTGCTCTTTCACTCAGCGTGCTGCTGCAGGCAACAACACTGCGAGTGACATTATCAGATAAATGGGGAAGAGGTGGGACAGTTGCAGCGTTTTGAAGGGCACGTAGGTGGTTCAGCCATTTAAGCAGCTAAAACCAGAATTCTCCAGCAACTACAGAAGGAGATGCTCCATTTCACACAGCAGATAATTGCCAGGGCTCCCAACACAAGAAGGGAAGGTGTCTGGAGGAGAAGAGACGGTGCTCACAGTAGTACGTGCAGGGCCATGAGGAACACAAGTACCAATGTTTTCTCAGCTGAACGGAGCTGAGCTGTGTTATTTAATTCCTGAGCTATAGATTCAGAGTTGCCCATTGGGAGGGAAATGCATTAATTACTTATGAATCAATTGATCTGCTGCTATTTCAGGAACATCTATCTAATGGCTCTGTAATAGAGATGATTCCCAAAGAACAGCTCCCTTACTTAACACAAGTCACTCCTCATCCTCACTACCCAAAGAGCAGGGCAAGAGCCTGCAGTACAGAGGACTTCCAGGATGCAGAGCAAACTCCTACCAGGTGCTGGCCTTATCTGTTCTTCACCTTGTTCTTGTATCCTGGTTTATTTCAGTGCAAAGCAGTTGTGGACCATCACCACTGGGAGTGAGACTGCATTGCACCTATCTCACCCTGTTAAAAAAGGTGAAAGAAGGTAAAAAGAAATAAAGAAATGGGCCCAGGAGCTGCTCCCCTTGATGGGGTGTATTCCAGAGTGCCATCTTCAAAACTTCATGGAAGGAAGGTGATGTCTTCTTTTCTCAACTCACATAGATGGAAAAATACACCCACTTCTGGTATGGGCAAAAGCACTGACGTAGACCTTCATGTGGCAACTAGCACACATGAGAGGAGTCCTCAGCCATTTCCCAGTCAGTAGTGTGGCAGACAGCTCCAGGACTGGGAAAAACAAATCTGTGTGTTACAAACTTTTCGCAGCCCTGGACTTTTCTAATGCTTTTGGGCAGACCCTGCCTTCGAACCCTTGCATTTTACATTGGCAATGATATTCTATTTCAAAATGCACAAGCCAGTTCTCTTCCCATCAGAGTCCCCTGTGGCTTCCTCTTAGTTTCATCTCCCATATGACTTCCAAGTACATTAAAGTGTTGAGATTAAAATTTCTAAAAATGTTATGTAAACAAGATTCTTGGCATGCAGTAGATGACATTCTGCTCAGCAATTAGCCTGGACCACTATGACAGAGTATGAAATCACTCCTTCGGTTTTGTACAGACCCTCCCAAAAGCCACATTCAATCTGGGCAGTTGCTAGATTTCCCACAAACACAGAGCATCTCATAAAGGACAAAAGTAGGTATTTTTTCAGTTTAACATCCCAGACCACATCCTCAGCAGCTCTAAGTCTGCGTATGTTAAAAATCAATGGCCCGTTGCCAGTTTTATATTCACCACAGCTTATGCACAATAGATCTGGTGGATCCTGAATGCTGGGCTTTGCATATTCTGCATAGGAAACATAGATGGATTTCTTTCTGAGACATCACCGTTGAAATACTATGGCCCTCTAAGTGACCCTTTCCAGCACTGCACAGCAATCAAAGCCTCCTTCTGTAAAGGGCTGGCCTCTGCTCCATTGAAGCCAACGCTAAACTCCTGTTCAGGTCCTCTGGGTTGAGAATCAGGCCTAAATCAGCACAAGGAACCGAGAAATATCTGAGATGTTCTCTTAGACTACCTTATCTTGCACCCGCAAGGTGTCAGAAACTGAACCATCAGTTCATTAAATGGTGTGTGCATATGGCCTGGAGATCTTGCTCTGGAAATTTAAGGCAGAAGTTTCCATTGTGCTTGGCACTTCTTCTCTAAATGATACTAAAGTATTTCTGCCATTCTATGGATGTGTATCTCTGCTCTGAAAGGTCAGAGGCAATTTAGTTTTATGTAGCCTTCTTTTGTAGGAACACTTAAGACAATAGGAACACCATTCATTGAAGTCTTTCTATCACTCTGGAACTGAAGCACAATTATCTACCCACATACTGCTCCTACCTTCAGCTTCTCTCCTAAGTAATTAAGTTCTTTGCCAGTCATCAATTCTTTCAGTGTAAGCAGGGTCAAAAGGCAACCTGTGCTCAAGCAAGGTCTGGGGGGTATATTTGTAGAAAAAAATTGGCCCGTGATGGTCAAAATCTGCAAGGAATGGTTTCCAGTGCCTTTCTTGCTAATAATCTGTCAACACTTATCAAACTTGTACCTAATCATCTCATCTGTAGTGTCTTTTATTTTAGCAAAACGTCAAAATAGAGGATATTAAAGACAACATCTAGTCTTGCACAGCTCTTTTCAGCAAAAGATATTGAAGCTTTTCATGTGGGAAGTGTGTGTATATAGCCATTTTATAAACAGGAAAATGAAA
The DNA here is from genome assembly GCA_033558235.1 of Neomorphus geoffroyi. Classification (NCBI taxonomy): domain Eukaryota; kingdom Metazoa; phylum Chordata; class Aves; order Cuculiformes; family Neomorphidae; genus Neomorphus; species Neomorphus geoffroyi. The sequence goes on along the minus strand of JAUMJM010000029.1, from coordinate 5,168,886 downwards.
GCACAGGGAGATTAAACAACTTGCTTAAGGTATTAGAGCAGATTACTGGTCAAACCAGAAATAAATTCAAGTGCCTCAAGTGTTGCTCCAATGCCCTGGATGACACCAAGTAAAGATCCGCTCATTCACCACTGAACACAACCATTTCTTAGCTGAAACTGTGTGTTATGAGCACCGCATACCAATGGCACACGGCAATTTGGGACAACTGTGGCTTAGATGTTCTCTCTAATTTGTTTCACCAATTCAAAATCCTATCCCACGGCACACAGCTGGTAACCACCTGAATTCAGATTTGATCAGGAAAATAACATTATCTGATTGCTAGCAAAGCCTGCTTCACCAACTTGCTGAGGTTTCTAGTTTACTCTCATCCATCTCTCAGGGCTCCCAGCAACACAACAGCTCCCAGCCAGGAAGTGTGTTAACCCGCCCTTGTGCTCAGGGATGTTCAGAGAGCCCAATTTGGAGCAGCAGGCAGGGGAGCAGCTGCCGTAAGGGACAGCGGAGCGACAGAAAAAGCAGTTAGCGTGCATTCAGCAGCTGCGGCTTCGGTCCAGGGAACGGATGCAGCTGCACCCTAGCCTGGCATCAAGAGGTGGCAAAGCACTAATGAGAGGGCGGAGAGGCAGAGGCTGAGAATAGCCACGGTCTGGGGCAAAGACAGAAACTACAGAGCTGGTGGCAAGCAGTGAAAGGAAAGGGCTGACCTCGATTTCTGTGCTGTCTGAAATGCCCCCACAGGAAAGCAGCAGGATGAGCGGGTTAATAAAAGCACTGTGCCTTGTGGCCTTCAGCTGGTGACTGAATTGATCCAGCTTTGCCCTGCTGGGCAAGCACAAGGCACACATGAAACCCTGGATCAACACTGCCCTGTTGTCTCTAGTGACAGCCACGGCAGCAGCTCTTGCTCAAGAGGAGCAATGCCTGAAGGGGAAGCAAAGGAACTCATCACCAGGGATCTAAATGAATCCGAATTGCATTTGCATTTCATTTAGATTTAATAAGATAGTTATTGTTTGTTAATTACGTGCCAATTGATTACTGCAGCAACATATTTATTGAAGAGGAATAATTCAGCTGAAGATGCATATCCTACTCATCTCAATTGAATTAAGCAGATTCAAAGCAATGTCGCGCTGTCGAGCATACATCTCCGGCTTGATACATGCACTTTGGAAAAATTTCTACAATCTGGCAGAAAAGCTGCTCTGTTTCACAGCAACCTGTGCCCAGGAGGAAGTATCGCCCATGAAAGACTTGTGTGTAAGATGCTGGAAGCCTTTGCATGAGCCTGCAGACCCTGAAAGCCACAACCTCTGTGAAGGGTCTGTGTAGTGCTGTACAGCAACTTTGGGCAAGAAGAGATGTACTCACAAACATAAACATAAACAAGTGGAAAAATACACAGAAACTCACTTCCAAAACTGGAAACTGAAATCGGGAGAGCCATTGTTCCCATTGCATCGATCTTTCCAGTAAAAGTCAAGTTCTCCCTTCTGCAAGACTCTACAGAGAGCTGAAAAAGCAGGAGGTCTGGCAAAAGTCACCCCTACAAAAGGTGAAGGAAAGGCAGAGTTCACAGCTTGTGCCAGTTCTGGAATGAGTTGTGGGGGTATGAGAGGATGGGGGAAAATTAAATTGCATTTGATGAATATGAGAAACTAAATGATCCTCTTCATGATGGTCTTTGCACACAAGCAGCTGCAAATCAGAGGACTGCTCCAGCCGGGAAATGTCAATTGTATGGAAATGTCATCTTCATCGCAGAGCTCTCCTGGGGCTGCTGGAAACTGCAACCCAACTGCATTAATTTCCATCCCTCTTTCTCTGTCTTACTTTCTCTATTATTTTTCAATCTTTTAACCTTTATTGAAAAAAAAAAAGTAAAAAACAACCATCTTTTCTGCATTCAGTAAAATTTTGTAGATATAATTGTGCAGAAAGGTTAAAGAGTTTCAATTAGAAAGGTTACTCCAGGATTATTGTGCAGCTGGATTCACATGCTGCCTGCCGTTTAGAAAGTTAAAGATAGCACTGAACAGCTTCCTCCGCCAGGGTCCGCACCTCCAGTGTTTTCAGTCCCACCAAAAATAAACTTTCAGTCCTTATTTTTCAAATAGTGTAAAGGTTCAGAGATCTCAGGAGATTTTCAAGAGGGAAAATTGTAATTTGAGTTCAAATTGAAGACGAGACCAAGAGGAAGAAAAGATACATACAGCCAAAAACAATTCCCAAAGGGAGGCCACTGAACTCTTGGATGCGTCTCCAGACCAAGGAAACTGGCAAGCTGGTTGGAAAAGACCTTCAAGATCACAGAGTCCAATCATACCTGTCCACTATTAAACCATATCCCTGAGCACCTGGTCTACCCATCTTTTGAACACCTCCAAAGAACCCAAGGACGAGGCAGAGTGTAGTCATATCTAACCTCGCTGTCCAGACTCCCATTCCCCACTTCCTGCAGTCTCCAGTTCTTCGCCCCTACCCTAGCTAAACTCTAACTTGTTTCACAGGAAAATAGATTAATGTATTCTCCAGTGTTGAAATGAGGGATGAACAACAAGGTGCACAGAGGGGACAAGCGTATGGCTGGTCAGGAGAGAGGGATTACGTGAATTACAATTGATTTTACACCGCTAATGAACCATGAAGTGCTTGTGATTGCATCTTGAAGAGATTTATAATTATTCATCGAATCTCAGAAGATAATTAAACTTCATTAAACACAGACATGACAAGCTTGCATAGTAAAGAATAAACCCCAGAGCAGGTTCCTGATAGAAGAGGGAGATACAGCACTGGAAGATGATAAGGAGAACCAGGGGAAATAAAAGAGGGGTCCTTCACTAAAAATAGCTTTTGTCCAAACAAGATATCGCTGTCCTCGATGTGTTTTATCACCTCCTTTTCCTTTGTTTTTGAGGGTTCTTTCCTTTTCTTTCACACATCATAATCACAGCACCGCCTTTGAGTACTTTATATAATACAGTGACCTATTCCACAGCAGTCACTGTGCGAAAATGCTTGAGTGTTTTAGAGCCAGTGGGGACTGGGCTTTTTGCATGTTTACCAAAGTGGCTGTGATGTACAAAACACAGACTAGGGAAGGAGCTGGGGAAAAGCAAGGGAAAGCAGGAACAGGGAGATGCAGTTCATTACCACATGGATCACAGTTCCCAAATAGCTGAGCATTTCAGAGATCAAAGGAATGCTTATCTCTATAAAATAGCCTAGCCTTAGTTTGTGACCATGTGAAAATTTGGCCCACGTAGTCCATATTTTAGAGATTTATTAGGATATAATGGGACACACACTAGAGGTTATACGGTATGTTCATACTGGTATAAATTATGCCCTAGTTGGACACAAAGCATTTGAAATCAGATAAGCAGAACACAAGAATATTTCAGAAAATAAACTTACTCATCAAAGAAGAAACTCACTGGAGAAAGAGAAAGTTAACAATAATGTGCACTGCTGAGGACCAAAGGAATCTTGCCCTGCTGGTAGTGGCACCCAGAATCATTAATCCAGAACAGCATTTGTTCAAGTTTCATTACTGTGCTCTTGGGAGCTGTCAGTGATGACAGTGCCCTTACTCAGGTAAATGTCTGCATTTACAAACGCAGTCAAACTAACTGCTTATTGCAGTACTCTGTCTTGTGCTCGTATAAGGTGTGCTGTGGGCAAGCCAAACCCTCTGCTCTCTTGGGCTGAGGTGATCGCACTGCCTTTTACATTTACACTGCATTTCCTGAGATGCACACAGTGAAGGGCAGATCCACCTTATATTTCCTCCAGCCCCCTTTATAACATTAATTGCCTGATCTACCATGGATCATCCAGCATCAAACTCAAGCAAACACAAGACTATTGGGACACCACTACAACTGCAGAGTCACATGTTAGGGCTTACAGAGCCAGAACAGGATGTATTTCCAGGAGAAGACAGCCTAGAGAAAAGGACAGAAGTCTCAGACTTGCCCATTATACATTTTTTTCCCTCTCAAAGGGCTCTCTTTTCACTATTGCCCTCCCAGAACTGAACATGAAGAGTTCTCAGTCCTGAGGCAATCCGATTTTATTAAGAATTGGAAATGTTGACATGAAGTTAAAAGGACCGAGAGAAGATGCTTCTCCCACCAGACTCACCCGACCTTGCTGAGCACACATGCTCTGCAGAGCACACTGCACAGGGGATGAGACAATGCAGGTTGCACTGTATTTCTAGCATGAACATCTCTCTCCCATCTGCACCCAGGGGAAAAACTGAGCCCTACGGCTACATCTCTCTCATTTCTCCTTCATTTTCTATTCTTGCCTGACATAACACCTCCTCTTTCCCTCAGCTCAGACAGATTTTAGAAATACAGGTCTTCCCTACCATCGTGCAACTTAAATCAAGCTGTTGTAGGTAGCATTTCACTACAGTGACATTGCCAGAGATGCACAGTGTATACAGACCAGCACAATAACAGGTAGAGACAAAATTAAAGACAAACAGGCAGACACACAAGTGGAAATGAATCAGCTGAGAACTGTTACTCGTTTTCTCACCTAGACAAAGTCTTTGTACAAAGTCTTTGTACAAAATCCAAAGTCTCTGGCACAAAGAGAAGGATTCTAATTCCTAATTGGAATTGGTACAGTTTAACTAGTGAAAACTCTTTCATATAACTCCATCTGTTTAATCGCTCTGTGAGTCAATTAAGCTAAACTGCTTTAATAAAGGAGCAAACTAGTATTGCTGTATATACCTGGAGTACTCACTCCTATTTAATGTAATGGATTTAAAATCAGTTTCAGAAAATTTGTGTAAAAGGATTTCTGATCCTTTCAAAGAAAAGAAAGGCTGAAGGGAGACCATCTCCACTCAAGACCCTTTCTATCTTGTTTTGCAATGAGTCACACATTCCAGCTTTGCAATGAATGAGGTTTCCGAAGGCAGCGTTTACTCTGGCTCTCACCCCCGTGCTATAGCACCATGTGTTTTACAGCGTTGTCAAACATAATGATTCCTACCCTGGAGAGAAATTGGGTCCCGCTTTATATTTTATTGCCTCAGAAAGGACATTTTTTACTTTCCACAGTCCACAGCTGGCAGCAACAGCCCCATAAATCTTGCCAAATGCTTTTTGTTGATATATTGTCCAGCAAGAAGTCTCTGAGGCTGGGACCAGCATGGAGTAAACAAGTTAATGGCCTCCTGATCCATGTCCGAAGAGGGAGAGCAGCAGGGATAAAGACTGCTGCAAAGTCACCACAGAAAAGTCCTGAAGCTGGTGGGTGAGCTAAGACACCACTGGGAGTTTATTTCTTATGCTTCATCCAGAAAAACATGCATGTTCTCATGCTTCCTGGACCCCAGGAAAGCTCACCCAGCTGTGGTGCCAGCTCACCCTGCCAGTCCTCGTGTTTGTTGCAAGGTTCTCTGCCTGGTTCTGACATGAGTGCGGGGAAACCGGTGGAAGCCCCAGTGCAGGCCAGCAGAGCTCACGGAAATCAGGATAAAGGAATATCGGAAGGAAGGGAAAAGCAAGAACATATTTTGCTGGTGAATACATCTGCGTAGGAGCAGATTTCACAGCTGAAGGGACAGAGTACGCTGTGTGAGCACAGAGGGATGATACAGAGGAGACACAACCCCCTGTCCATAGGGAGCTGGCTCGGTGCAGTTGCTGTGCATGCTCTCTGGTAGGAGGGTAAGCACATGTGAGATCGTTAGATGTAACTGTGTTGGAGGTGGTTGTAAGCAGTCCCTGTAAAGCAGATTAATATGTTTGTAGATGCAAGAGCATGTTTTGGTACCTGTGTTTCTAAATTTAAGCAGACAGCGATGGAAGGGAAGATGCTTGTTCTTGCATTATAGAAGCATCCAAGATGTGCATCTTACACATGTTACTTGGTCCAGTGGTTGGGATGTAATGTAGGTGATGTGCTCTACTTGTGTATTAGCACATGTACACACCAACACACAGAGCTGTCCTCAAGCCAAACCCTAATTTCTTATAGATGTCTCCTTTGGGGGTGATGACAAAGCCTCTGCCTGAGAAAAAGAGACGTTCAGCTTGATTCCTCTGGGCAGCTAATGAGCCGCTTCCCTCCTCTCTGTCTTTGTCCCTGTGCTCCTCCCTGAGTTCCAACAGCACTTTCTGTGTAATGAAGAGATAATGCCATAATGGTCTGATATGTTACACTCAGCCCAGTCGTAATGCCTTGGAACAACGGACTGCCACTGTGCAAGGGATCCAGCAACTCAGCTGGCCATGTCCAGTGAATGCAAAGCCCTGTTTGCCTTTCTAGCCACATGGCCCATCACAGACCTTCATCATGCAAAACAGAACCAAATCTCTCAGCGTCGGATGTCCCAAGCTTTACTGCCCCACACTTTTCCTCCAGCCATGGGGCAGGAATGCAGTCCTACAGACAGAACCAGTGCCAGTCACTATGGCTGGCTGTGATTCCTTATGAGCTGAAAATTCTCCTGAGGTCTCAAGAATAAAAATACTGCTAACCCTGGCTGGAAGCATAATGAACAGGAAGAAAGATTGATTGCTATGGCTGTAATTAAGTGAGAGGCTTTGATAGCCTCATAAGCCGCAAGAGCCAAACCAGAGGCCTGATATGGAATTAGAGTGGCATTCCCCCCCCTCCCATCACCCCCGCACCTTCTCCCGTTAGGGACAGCACCTCAGGATTCTGAGCACGCACCTGCCTGGCTCCGGGCTTTATAGGCTACAAGTCATTTTAAGGGGAAATGGAAGAAACGAGATTCCCACATATGAGTGTGATAGGAGGCTCATGGACTGACTATGTGTGGGAAGGAGCAGGAACTGGCAAGCTGACTCCCACCCTGCACCTCACCTCCCACCCTGCTCCTCACCTGATTATAAGGTGTCTCTCCACATTAAGCATAGGATTGCATTCATTTATAGTCTGCGAATCGTGTCTCATATCCAGGGCAGAAAGGCATGGGGAGTGGGGGCAGAAGGAGGGTGTAATTATCCACCAAGGACTTGAATCCAGTGAGATTTACACCTTTCCTCAGCCATAAACATTGCTGAGAGCTCTAGAGAGAAACACACTTGCTCGGTGGAGGCAAATGCTGCCTGCCAGACTACAGATGCTCAGCCACCCCTGCACACCAGTTCCCTAAGGATAACCCAGTTCTCAAAGGGGGTGCAGCTCTCTCCACCCCACTCCTCTCCCACTTGCACACGGAAGTGATGTTTTCATTCGATATCTCTTTCACAACATAAGTGGTGTTCCCAAGGGAGCTGAGACAACTTTTTCCTTTATTGTAGCTGGTTGAGGCTAGTGTTCTGCCTGCCAGCCCTCTCCATGTTGCAGCACAGCCACACCAAAATGTTCTCACGTGATGGAACAGGACACCACACCATCCCTCTCCTCAGCCCACCTTGCCACACGTAGTGCCTCTGTGCTGGAGTGGCCGCGTGTGAAAACCAGGATCCTCACACATGTCACAAGAAGACATTTCCAGGCAGCTTGGCTGAGATCTCAAAGATGATCACAGCAGCCTCCTTTAAGAGCCTCTCTGTCCTCTCTCCCAGGCCCAGTGTTCTGGCTCCCATAATGCACAGCCCTTTCAGTAAACTCTCTCCTAAGCTGTAACCCGTGTTTTTCCTGCAGCTCATGGGAAATGCATGGGTCTTGGGAAATAAAATTTGTGCCAACCCTTGAGCTTGCATTGAACTCTGGATAAACTCAAGACTGACAGAGCCTTTCCTGTCCCTCTGAGCTCACACTCAGCCTCACACCTTGCCCTCTTTCTCTTCTTTGATCCAACTCAAAAACAGAAAGCTCCTCAGCCCACCTCACCCTCACCTCTTAGCTCATAATCCCCTTTCCTCAGATTTTCTCCCTCAGCTACTATCCTCTATTCCACTAGAACATTTTTACCTACTATTTTGAGTTAAATGTTAAATACGTTGAATGTTTTTTCTTCTTAGAAGTGATTCAAACAATAACCAGGAATAATATCCTCCTACTTTGCAAGTTCTGTGAGAGGTGACAGCTCCTCGCAACGTGGAGGGGAATAGAGGCAATGAGAACTTCTTGATTCTGCTCCTTGCTCTGGCACCAGTATTTTCTGTATATCCAGCTACTTTCTAGGGCTGCCTCAGTTTCCCCAGTGTGGCTGCCTCACAAGGATACTGTGAGTCTGAGTCATCTGACACATAAAAAAGACCAAGACCTTCTGATGAGAAGATACCAACCCCTGAGGAATAATAACCCTTGTGGAATGCCACTCATCACTGGTCTCCATTTGGACATTGAGCCATTGGTCACAACTCTTTGAGTGTGACCGCCCAGCCAATTCCGTATCCACTGAGTGGTTCATCCACCAAATCTGTGTCTCTCCAAATGCTTTGCACATCATATTGTGACCTGATGCCTTTGAGCTTCCTAGTAACCAGACAACAGCTCAACTAGCAACATCCTGTTGTAACTGATGTCTGAGCCAGACAGGAGGATTCGCCTGTATCATCTTAACTTCTCAGTGCCTCTCCCCCCGGTGTGTTTGCAGTACATTTCCTTGACCAGGATGTCTGACCCTAGCACAACCTCACTTCAATCTTTGTCCACCACACATTGTTGGCCTTGAAACTCAGAGCACCAGAGGTGACAGACATATCCGGCGAGTGACAGACTACCAGAGTCAGCAGAATGCAGCCTGTTGCCATAGAAATTCAAGTCCCCTTTTCAAGTATCTTTGCAGCTCAGGGGAATGTGGCCAGCTCCCACTGTGAAAAATCTTTGTAAAGAGTCCCATGGAGAGTTGGTTTTGTATCCCACAATTGCTCTTTTCTCCCCAGCCCAATTACTTGTTCTAGCAGGGAACGATGGACTGCCGCTTGGCTCAGGATGTATGACGTCAAGGTGCATTGTCTAACCGATGAGCCTGCAAGCAAGGACACAATTTCAAATATAAAAACTCTGCAGGAAAACTTCAGATTTTTTTTTTTTTTAAATATTGGAAGAGATCCATTTTCACCACTATACCCCAGGGCAACACCAGGCGACACCACTCAAAAGTCTGCGTTAGGGAGATCTGCACACCTGAATGCGCAGAAGTTAGATCTTGGTGGCATATTTATTTGCCCACTACCTTGACAGGGGTTTTTTTGATGTTGACAAAGGCATTGTCATAGGTGTGACATGCAAATAAATAAGTAAAATAAACCCAAAGACTAGGACACAGGGATGCTGGTGGAAACTTCCAGCAAACACACCAACATTTTTGGCTAAAGCATATTTTGCAGCTACAGAAAATGCAAGCAGATCATGTGAGTTATTAACTATTTCTCTAGCATTTCCAAGCTTCTGTCATGCGTGCACATCACCGCTTACGCACGTATGGGCAGTATTATGCAGTATTATGACCAAGAACACTGCTTTACATGCACAAATACATAATATTGCATCTCAGCTGTGTATACTGTGTATACATTGTCTTCTGCTCAAAGATAAACGTGTATGCCACTGTGTTTACACATGCGCACGTGGCATTCACCAGGGCATAGACACAATGCTTGTGAAAGGAGATGACATTTCCTTCAAAGATGTAGTCACTTATGGAAAAGTTTTGTCAGGCCTTATTACCTGCACTGTTTTCTCCATTATTTCCAAGCTTACTTTCCCAATTGCATTGATCCTTTGCGTTCTTATGAAATACTGGGTATTTAAGTGAGGCTGCTGCTGGTGGACACTCCTGCAGTAGGAGCTGGGTAATGAGCACTAGGAGCATCCTCAGGCTTTCAAAGCTCCAGACAGCTTCATTAGCCAAACAAAGGCCACACGTCCAGTGCTGTACAAAGAGGCACAAGTGTGATGAAGTTCTAGCGTGAGACTGAAGGCAACAGTTCTTCATTACATTATTGTACATGCAGCCCTCTGGGAGAGGCCAGTTGTTCAAGGAGTTGTGATAATAAGCTCTCCAAGGATGTCAGCTTTGTGAAGTCCAAAGCACAGACATTTGAGCTCCTCCCCAAACAACATCCCATGACAAAACACCCTCAAGAATTTCCCATTCAGGCTTCATTTCAGAAGCTCTGAAAGACATTTAAAAGTCTAGTTCAACATGCCTGGTTTCTCATGCAGTTTGTTACACCACAGTTAAGCAACTGTCAAACGCTGCTGTAAAGGATGACTGATGCCTTTTCACCATCAGTGGCCCAAAGCCCTCCCCAAAGGGTGCTCACCCAAGAGATACATCACTATTTGTTGAAGATACCCCCTGTAATCCACAGTTTATGCTATAAAATTCCACTGCCTTAGTAGTTTGAAAAGTTCCTTCTGAACTTAGCCATGGAAATCTCTCACAATCTAAACACATCCTCCCCAGAGAAGAAAGATTTACTTCGTGCTTGTCTTTCCTGGAGTCTTACTCCAGTGAAATTCAGTGACAATAAACATGACAGGCACTGTAAAACCCAGCAAGTGCACTATTTCTTTTCCTCTTCCCATCACTGCCAGTATAAAAATCACCGAGTCCTAGGGCCTAAGTGTCAAGTTTAAATAATGAGGTTTTGGACTGAGGATCTGGGTTCTCCAAAAATCACAAGAAATCTGTGGTGGTGGGTGAGAAGGAGAGATGGATTTAGATGCAGGGACACCAACAGGAAATATTTCCACATTAAATTTCACACACCCTCCCATGGATTCCAAGGAATAGTTATTACGGTGCACCCTAGAAGGTGACAGAGCATCCTATCCTACTCTCGAACATCGCTGTAGCTCTCAAGGCTGTATATCAGGGTAAAACCTTGCTTGTACCTCCTCCCTTCACTCCCACCCCTCTCTGCTGCAGTGCTTTTCTGGGAAATCCCAGGGGAAATATTTTTGGAAAAGAGGCAAGAAATTGAATCAAAAGCTGAATCGATGAACAATTTGTTTTGCTGGGAGCCAGGATGAGACTTGGACAGCTGAGAACAGAGGCACAGAGCTGAGGGTCAAGCAACACCACAGGGTTTCACATGTGAGTCTCAGCCCCCCCTACACAGTGCCTTTCCAAGTGTCCTGGCCTGCTGTCGGGTGGGCGAATCGAACTCCCATGCTTTGGCTACATGGGTACAGTTTTTATGCCAACGTCTGGTCTGAGCTAAATGGCAGCAGAAGGAGTAGATTCACGCTGGACACCAAAGCCTCAGGCAGCCCACACCCAGACACAGTGCTAGCCTGAGATGGCAGCCAGAGTACATCAATTTTGACAAACAAGAATTTCTATCTTGAAACCAGATGGAAAATTAAATACCAAAAAAATCCCCCTGTCTAAAAAAAAAATCAAGTTGGGTCAATCAATAATTTTAAACAATCTCATTTTATGACAATCTTTAAAAGACTTATTTACTTTTTTTGGTAACTTAATTTCTTATTTGAAAGCATAAATTTTAAATGTAAAACAAAAATTTGTAAATGTTCTTGATTAAGAAATCCTATTTGCTCCTTTTCCTGTAAGCCAGGGCTTCTTTTCTCCTCATGACCACTTTGCTATGGGAAGAGGTTTGGGGTCTCCAGGGCTTCAGACCTCCATACAAATCCTCATGCATTTCTCCAAGGATGGGGATCTACATCTAGTCCCTTTGTAGCCATGCAGGCAGGATGACAATGATTTAATCTCATCATTTCCTTCCCCTAAAGAGCTTGAAGCATGGGACTGTACTCACAGGTTTTCATACAGTTAGGGCTAAGCACTCCTAAGCTAAGACTGTGCAGTCTCTCCTCCTCCAACAGAGAAGCTCCACACAAGTAGTTTCTCTCTCGTGACCTTCCTGTTAGCAGCCCGGACTCCAATTCAAACACCTGCATCTCAATGAAATTGCTTCAAAGATTACCATGAACTCATCTCCAGTCTCATTTTCCTTTTCCTCTTTTTGTCCCTGATTGTGAGGCCTTACCTGTATGACAGCTTCATTACCAGTGACCTTCAGCACTGGCTTTGTTGGGGAAGTGATTTAAAACCAAATTACTGATCTCTTTCTTTCATCTCCTCCTCCTTACTGAAGGCAGCAATAGCAGCACTGGAGAGGCCATCTGAAACAGCACGTTTTGAACACATGGCAGAAGGGGAGATGGAGCAGAAAGCCATCCTCCACCACCGTCCAACATGAAGGGGCCAAACTGTTCTCGGAGAAATGCCAAAACAATCGTACAATTTATTCCAAGTGTATGGATGAGCTTGATTTAAACCAGCCAGGAAACAGCTCTTAAGGAATTGGGGACTTTACTGAGAACAGACAGAGGCAGCTGGAAAAAACAGGAGGCAGGTGGCTGCTTGGAAGACAGGATCACCCTGGCACATGGGCAAAGCAGAAGGGAGATTGCAATAGAGACCTCGCTGTTATGGGCTAGGTTAAATTTAATCAGAATCAGTGAGAGGAGTGGCTGTCTGATCCTGGCTAAATCAAAGAACATTTATCTGTCTCCTTGTTTGGTACAAACTGAAGTAATGCAGGTTACCATTCAAAACCCAAGGGCAAGGGTTGACCTGAGCATCAGAGCTGTGGCTGTAGACAGAGCTTTACTGTATGCTAACAGTTGTAGAGGCATTTGTGTGTGTGTGTGAAGGAAAAAGAGAAAGGAGAAGAAGAAAAAATAACCAGAGCTGGAGCAGATCAGCCAGAACCATCAGAAGACGCAAGGAGAACTTGAAAAAATCAGAGCCATGGTACTGGAGAAAAGGGTGATTAAGAGTCCTTTCCCTCCAATGTGGCAGTAATAGCCTGAGAGAGTTAAAAGCAGAGCAAGAGGGAAAGCAGGAGTGGGGAGTCCATGCTCTCATCAGGTGACATCTTTTCAACCATTTGAGCATAACCTGTCACAGGGTGCACTGGCAGCAGGGCCTTGACTGAGTGTCTGAATCAAAGAACTGAAAAACTGGGCGGCTCTCATTCTCCTTCTTTTCCGCAGTGGCATCCCCATTAGCCAACAGTTCCTGAGGAAGAGACAGGCACTTACAGAGGAGAACTGCTGCCCAAGATGCAGAATTCCAATTGGCTCTCTTGGACTAGCAGTAACATCAGCAAGCAAGCAGCAGTCAGTGACCTCAGGAAGAGCTCAGAGATTTGCAGAACTGAATTCTCAGCCTGAGGAGTTCCAGTGCCTCTGCCTACTGTATGATGAACACATAGAAGACAATCTACATGATTCTTAATCCATCTAGGCTCAGGAACAGAGGACAGACACACTGAGCCATTCAGGGAACGCAACTGGCATCAAGTTGTTTCACACAAACATTTCAGCACAGTGACTTACCAGTTGAGAAAAATTTAATTTACAAACAGAAAGCACAAAAGGAAAGTCAAGACTGTGAGCAAAACAGGAAAAGAAGAGCCCAGTAATGAGAGGCTCACACAAGAGGTGATGGGCTGATTCACGTGGCAAAGAGCAGCACAAAGTGGCTACAGGAAAAGAGTAGGAAGAGATTAACTACTGACACTGGAGTGCTATTTCCAGCTGACATTTATCTCTGCTTTGGAATTCCCAGTTGGAGAAAAGAGGTGACAACAAACAGGAAAAATTTACAGTGGCCACTTTATGCAAATCTAACCTTTCTGCACCTGCCAGGTGGGGAGCATTTATTTACTTTCTGGCTGCCTGGCTACACTGGCAGAAGGAGGGAATCCAAACAGAATACGGAGATGGTCAAAGGAATATTGCTCATGACTGTAATTTCAGGACCTGTTCCAGGCATTACAATTTTAATGTGGCAGTTGAGAGATATACAGCCTAGGCAAATGAACTGGCAGAAGATGTGCAAGTACCAGTGCAGTCCTCCACAAGAGCATTTCATCACTCTCTGATGGGCAGATTCAGAGATGCCAATCTATCACAGTCCATACCAATGTCTTGCTCATAAAGGACCTCAGCAAATTCCTTTAGCTCACGTATGAAGAGTGATTAATTTTGGACCAGGCAGATCCGAGTTCAATCACCTTTGTCACAATGACTTTTCAAGATGCAAAAATGTGAAGCTGAGCAGTAACTGTGAGAGGTCTGGGGATGAATTTGTCACAATTTTAAATAGAAAGATAGCACTTAGATATACACCATCAAATTATTGAGTTCATAGTGCAGTCTAACAAGCGAAAACACATTCCTGCCACCTCAGAATAAAATTGCCTTTTTTTCCCCATGTTAAATAGTATCTCTTTGCAATATATAGTCATGTTCAGCTTTTTACACTAAAAAGTCTCTTTTTATCCATCTAAATAAAACACAGGCACCACTTCAGTAGAAAACAGCACAACAGCCCTTGGTGTGGCATCTTCTTCTTCTGAAGTCTCCAGAATTGAAAAAAGAAGATGAAATAATGTTCACAGTAAATAACATGGAAATGGGCAACATTTGAGCAATGTCATTGGTTCCTCAAGTGATTCTCCATGGCAACATTAGGATCAAACCAACCAGTGTCACATTTAGTGGCCTTGTGCAGACAACAACAGCAGCTTCCTGTCACCGTCTCCTACAAACTCCAGGTTTCCTTCAGCCTCTGCCGTCCAGCCCAATTTTGCTTAGCGTGCGAGAACTGATAACAGCCTGAGGTGATGTGGCTGCAAGGCATGCCAAGGGCATATTTCTCAACTGGGCACGCCCTCACACTGCCTCTGCCCTGCAATTCTGGCTGGATTTGTGCAAGAAGGGGAAAAATAAAGGATTTATGAAGGGTCAGAGGAAAAAGGCAAAAAAAGAAAAATCCCATAGGATAAAAGAGATGAGAAATTCAAGGTAGTTTTAAAGGAGTTAGTGAAGTCAAGAGCCCAAGCTGACCTGAAGTCACAGCAGTGAGAAAGTAAATGGACTTTTAAGGACTCAGGCAGAGATTTTCAAAGCCTTTTCAACAACTTGGATGTTCATTTCCATTTATTTTAGTGGACTGTTGCCAAGAAAATCCTGTGGGCTGCTCTGATTCTGGAGGTCTGAATTCAGAAAAGAGGAGCCAGACTTTGCTTTATTTTTTATCTTTTATATATATATATATATAAATAAATCTATATAAAGAATCAGCAAAACCAGCCAATCATTTCCTTCATCATCAAAGAGCCTAAATGGTCAAGAACAGCGTACTACAGAGGAATCATAGCAGGGTACAAAAGGGAGTTACAAAGAGACTCCAGAACAGCAGAAGCGTTGCTGACATTCACGGTCTCATGGCTCAATTGCTTTCCCCTCCTTTTTACCATAAAATGAATAGGTTAGATCACATTTCCCCTAACTTACCAGAGCAACTGCAGCATTGAGTGGAAAAAACGGAGGAGTATGCTGTCCTAGGAATCTTCTACCCCATCCCTTTCTCATCAGTATTTCATTATCTGAAAATGCCTTTGTTTGCTCTGCAGTGTGAGGCTCTGGAGGCAGATTCCAGCTTCAGACCACCGCACGGGGCAGGACTGGCAGCTCCACCATGGGACCACACGCAAAGAACTGCCTGTCATTTTGTAGGATTTCTCCTATTCCATAGGCTCACGGACTTCTCCCATCCCAACTCAAATCACTACAAAAAACCCATACATTACGAGACATGTGGGTTGTTTCCCTTTCAGTAGGAAACAGCAGAGACAGAAATTAAGTTCTTCTGTTTTCCAGCTCTCACGAGCTCTTGGTTAAGAAGAGTTGGGGCTTGAGTTCTGTGAGATTATCGACTGCTGAGCAGGTGAAGCAATAAGTGGAAAGTAATTGATAGCAGCAGGTAGCTCCAATAAGTTTCTTAATCAATACAATTTATAGCAGAGACGGCTCCAAACACTGAAGCAGGGAAGCCCAGTTTAATGTGTTTATAACCTTTCTCATTTCATTTTGCTCATTTTCCCTTCCCTACTTCTTTCAGTAGTGTCTTTTTGAGAACTAATTTCTCCATGCACATAACAAGCTCATGCTTCATTCACCATTATCTTACTTGTACATTGAATTACCTGCATGGCAAAGGGGAACTGCCCAAGTTCTCCAAGACAGAGAGGAACTCAAACACGTGGCCTTGTTCTTAGCAGAAAGTAATTTACCTTTTTGCTGTTATTGGATTTAAAGTGAGGATAAATGAGTGGAAAGCAAACAAAAAAGAGCCCCTCCTCAAAGAGCAATAGAGAGGAAATGGCCATTAAAACAAAGAGTTTTCATCAATAACTGGTTCCTTAATCTTCAGACTGTGGAGAGAGAAGGATGACTCGAGCATTTATGATGTCAGGAGATGGATTTCTCACATGTATCTTATGTAGTTTTCTTGCCTTAATTTCCCCACTTATAAACCAGGGATAAAGCGTACAATTCCCTTGTAGTAGAGGGTTTATTTACCTCATGCTCATTGAGATTCTGCAACAAAATGTACTCATCATTAAAAGAAATACTCTCTCTGTGCTAAGGACTGCAACTGTTCTGACAGGTGACATAAAACATGCCAAGCAATTACACCTTTCCAACAACGACCAAATAGTGCATCGAGAAAGATGGGAGACCTTTCCAAGTTTTCCTGATGGATCCAAGTTTAAATGGTTTACTGCTCAACACAAAACATTTCAGCTGACTGTGCCAAGGATCCTTCAGCTATCCTGCCAGTGCTGTTGTTGCATGGACGCTCACAGTTCTGAATTCTGACAGTCTCTTCTCTCACATTTTTTTTGTGCGTAGGTGTTAATGAACATGGTAAGGGGAGCCTTGAGGAGACAGATTTGAAAGGCAGGTAGACAAAAGTAGCTCTAAATGTTATAAGGATGTTTCTAATGTTTTTGCACAAACAGACCAGGATGCATTAAGGAATCAACTCACATTTTCCCCATGGCACAGCACGAAACAAGCCACCATTCAATCCTGGAAACACACATGCTATGAGTTGTAGATCCTACCTGAAAGCCACTGGCATATCTGGAGGTTCTTTTTCACATCCTTCTCCAGTGATACTGGTACAGAATCTTTCTCCTTCTCAGCAACTTCTGCTCCAACATTATTCTTCTGGAAAAAAGATGAGTGTAAAATTGGTTACATGGAGAAAATGGTTGCAGAGGAATTTTGTCTGTATCAAGAGCATTTTTATTCTTCCTTGTTAGCTGAGATGGAAAATGGAACAGCTGATTTTCAGTCCTTTCAAAACTTTTCTAAGAAACATGATTAATATTTTTTTTACCACACAGACAAACAAAAACATGTTTTAACCTGAAAGGGTCTGTTTTCGTAAGTATAAAAAGCTGATTATTACTTCAAATAACCAGATGGAGAATACTACAAAATCCTTAAACGACTATATTTGCCAATCACCAACATTTTTCAGGAAAGTTTTAATTAAAGGCTCCTTTCCAGTAGGTAAAAACCCCACATTTTTCAGCAAAATGCTAAAAATACTGAGAAAGAGCCTGGGGTGAAATTTTTGGCAAGATGAGTAAACCTCAGTAGAAAGCCTGTTCAATGGGAGATATGTAATTCCGCTCCAGTGATTCAGCAGCCTCAGACATGCTCCCAAGCTGCTCGATGTTCTTCCAGGACTATTATATAAAGTTTTCCTTCTTCAACAAAGCTTTTACTATTTAAGACGGTTTAGAAAAAAAGAAGTCAAAAATTCATTCAGTTCCAATTGAGGAATCCAAAACAAGGACAGAAACTATCACTTGTCCTTGTAAACGGACTAGGAAGGCAATCTCTAAAAAGCCACAGTCCTTGTTCCTATAGGACAGGGGTTCAGTCGTGGTTAGCTGATTGCTTTTGAAACCCTTTCAGAAGAGGTCCCCCTCAATCTTTTTTCTTTGAGAACCATGGCCTTCTTGAGATCACCATGAGGAGATTTTCTTTGTGGAAGGGACAACTTTCATGGGACAGATAAAAGTGAGGAGCTTTCAGTGAGGACCCTAGAGAGGAATTAAAATTTTCCCATATGCAACGATCCAACCCAGAAAGGCACAGGTTATTTTAGCCCCCTTGACAAGCCCTCAGGAAGATGCTGAGAAACATTTGAGTCTGTTCCCAAAACACTGAGCAAGGAGATCCATCTTCTTCCTTGGGAGTAGCACAGAAATACTTATGTTAGCTATCAGAGAGCTGCGGAAGGTCCTGGGACTCTGATGAGGAACTGTCAACTCTTCATGCTATGCTTCAGAACAGGACTCTTTAAGCAATGCCCAACTGCAGCAATGGCAGGAAGAGATACGGTCTCAAGGAGACAACTTCCCTTTCTTTTTAAGACATTTTAAGCGAATGAATAATTCATCCTGAATGACTTTGAGCCGAGGCGACTCTCCGTGTTACCACCTGATTATATGTTCCATAAAAAGAGATGACAGCAATTTATCTCTTTTCTCTTGCCGGGTGGGCTGGTAAGGGGATAAATATGCTGCCACCAAACTGGAGTGATGAATCATCCCTCAGAGCAACCAACGACACTTTTACTGATTTGGCATTTAGTGCTTCCCAGTGGGGGAAGTAGGGAGAGGGACATCAGCATAAGCCTTCAGGAAAGGAGACAAGACTATGGGCATGGAGGTCTCAGTGCTCCATTAATCCTAAAGGATTACTCATTGCTGAGTACCCAGCAAAGGCACTTGGGTAGAAGAGCCTTTCTTCTGAAAGTAGTCAAGTCTGCAAAGATGATGTGTTCACATTGCTGTCTGGTGCCAAGGAAAGCAGCTATTAAGTCTTACTTTGCTTTGTTATTGATGGAACAGTGAGGTTAGGCTGGAGGAGAGGAACTCCATTAGACACTCCCCAGGATCAAGCGTTCTTGTATAACAAGCTGCACAAGCACGTGCCAGTTGTTCATCTGGGAAATGGGAGTGAGAGAGATTTGTCCTAAGAATTACAGCACAGGGTTACTTAAAGGAGAGGGGGCTGCAAATGGGTGCTGCTCTGGCTGGAGAGAAAGCCCGCTGCCCTGTCCTTTATGCTCACTTAGGTAAACATGAACCTTTCCCAAGAGGGGATCGTTATCTCTGACAGCTTGAGGCTTTTTGGATGATCTGAACCCACCTACCATGGATAAATTAGGGTCAAGTATGAGAAGAGATAGCTTCCTTTACTCAACCAACTCAATGTCCTGCTATGACGGCAGTCCATTATGGGGATACCCCATATGTTTATGGCCTTAAAAACAGCTGCTGTCAAGCTATACCATGCCAAAGGCAGCCAAGTGTTTGGTCTCCTTGCGCACAAGCAACACACCCAGGCTAAAAGTTTACTCCCCTTGCCACAATCCCTCCGCACATACTCCCACCTCTGCCCTTAAGAGCACGTCTCATGTTATACCAGAAGTTGCAGAATCATATACTCATTAAGGCTGGAAAAGACCTCTAAGCTCATCCAGTCCAACTGTCAGCCAAACCCCACTGTGCCTACTAAACCGTGCCTCAAAGTGCCACGTCTACACATCTTTTTAACACCTTCAGGGATGGAGATTCCACCAGTTCCCTGGGCAGCTTCTTCCAGTGCTTCACTAATGGTTCAGCAAAGACATTTTTCATAATATCCATTCTAAACCTCCCCTGACACAATTTGAGGCCATTTCCTCTTGTCCTATCACTTGTTAACTGGGAGAAGAGACCAGCACCCACCTTGCTACAACCTCCTTTCAGGAGTTGCAGAGAGTGATGAGGTCTCCCCTCAGCTTCCTCCAGGTTAAATAGCCCCAGGGCACTCAGCTGCTCCTCATAAGACTTGTTCTCCAGACCCTTCACCAGCTTCATTGCTCTAAATGAAGTTCTCTGCAGTAACCTGAACCCATGAGCACTGAAGCAAATGAAACATTTCCTTGTGCCCGTATTGTGCTGTGCACATCCACACCTCCAGTGCCTTCACCTGCACACTTTGTTTTGCTACGTCTGTCCTCCCCACTGCTCCCAGCCTGCAAGGGGCTGATACAGCATGTAAATGTGCTACAAAGACACATCCTCCCCGCCTTCGTGCTGGCTATGGGGAACATAAAACACAGCGGAGATTGCTGCTATTTTATTATTTATGAAGCTTTGGTTATTTCGTATATAAATAATCCATGACTGCAAAGTGTTGCTGGCACTGTAATTGAATATTCATGAGGTATTTTTGTTGAGAATTTTCACCATCATTTCCAACCCAGACACAAAAATAAAAATCATCATAATAAAAATTTCAGCTGTCATTTCACAGTTTCAACCCCTGAGAAACAAAATCTCTCTCTTCCCACCCTGAGGGCTTTCAGTGCAGGGGGGAACAAAACAGTAAGGTTAATCTGAAAGCAGGTTGATGCTGCATTGGAAAGAAGCAGGAACATCCTGCACATGGCTCTGCCTGCTGTCTTTTAAGATTGTCAGGATGCTTCATCTCAGGATGTACGCTGTCTGCACGGAGTACATGCAAATTCCCTCTCTCCCTCCTAGAAACATTCCTCTTTTCAGGTTTAATCCTAGTCAGAACCTTGACAGAGAAGCACCCAAGTGGAATCACTCATCATGGAAAATGGAAGCCTGTTGCTGCCACCCTGTGGAAAACAGTGACCCCCAATTGTTGGGGACCACTCCAGAGGTTCACAAAGCTACGGCTGATATGGTGGTTAAAGAGATTTGTGAGGCTGTAGTGATCCTGATGAGACCCAGGGGTAATGAAACCAGGAAATTTCCATTAAATAATTGCAGAGTTTTCAAGGAAGATGCTTGGATAGTTTGCAGGAAGGATTGATGGTGTCTGTGCTGTACCCGTGGTGCACAGGGGACACGTGCATCAAGAGGATGAAGTACCACTGCTGCTGAAGCTCCCAAGGACAACTTTGGCAAATTCTTGGACATATGCAATGATCAAGCATCTCTTGCATCCTGGGATAGTTTAATGTGCAGCTTCACCTCTTGCCTTGCTAAGATTCCCCTTTTTTTTCTCCCAAGGCTCTTTCTTTACTGTGCCCTTCAGCTCCTTCTATTCCACACAAAAAAAAAAGGGCAAGAAAGGACTAACTAAAAGATAGCAACACTATCAAAACTCTTCCTTTCTCCTACTTTCTATCCACATCTTCTGCAAAGAGGTTTTGTGGCTCCCTGCATGGTGCATCACTCCTGCCTCCTTATCATCCACTGTCCCAGTTCTCCTCTAGAATTTCCTCAGATCACAGCTCCTTCCTTTTTCAATTGCGTGAAGCACTGTATGCACAGAAAGGAAACAGCAGCAGGAGACACAGCATGTTCCCAGCACTTCTAACCCAGCCTCCTCAAACGCAAAGAGGGGCATATGAGAGCCTGGCAGTCAGATCTGAGATCCACATCCACCCCAGTCTGCCATGGTCCACGTGCAAGCGGAATACGTGAGGCCATGTCAGATCATAAATGG
The DNA here is from genome assembly GCA_033558235.1 of Neomorphus geoffroyi. NCBI lineage: Eukaryota > Metazoa > Chordata > Aves > Cuculiformes > Neomorphidae > Neomorphus > Neomorphus geoffroyi. Next base: position 5,147,601 of record JAUMJM010000029.1, on the reverse strand, counting down.
GGCCAGAGCTCTCAGAGCACCTCGCCTTCCAAGAGTGATTTATGGGCCCCGTCAATCCAGCAGACTGAACTGCAGAGACAGCTGGAGCGTGCAGCAAAGAGAGCAGCAATCCATCACCACCAGGCGGGAGTCACCCAGGAATCCATTCAGAGCTTCACCACGGTGACATCTTTGCAGAGGTAGAAAGAGAAACAAAGGAAAAAGATGGAGACAGAGAAAGTGAGCCGAGAGTGGAAAATCCACCCAGGATTTCTCAGAACTTTGGAGACACAGAAGGAAAACAAGATGACAGTTACAAAAAGATTTTTTGTGTTTGCAATGATTCAGGTGATCCTGCTCTAAAGCCACAAATTACCGTGCCTCACACGGCTGAGCAGGGCTTTCTGGTGTCAGCCATACCAGCAGCAGTCAGAAATTGCTTTCCCATTTGCTAGCTACAGAGCTTTGTGGTAGGGATTAATCATTTCCAGGTATGATGACTGGATGGTTTTGATGGCAAGGGCATTTTATTGTTAGGGGGCCGCCACTGGCAGAACCATTCAACCCCAGCTCCACTAGAGAAGAGAAAGGTGATGCCCTATACTCGAAAAAATATAAAGCAAGCTGCAGCAATTCGCTCTATGCACTAGAGTTTGTACTTTAACCTAGTGCTGATGCCTCAGCAGGAGCCAATCTGCTCCTCTTAAAAGTGTCAGCGCACAGACACATGCACTACAGACCAAAAAGGGAACTGGCATGCAGGAAGTCACAAAAAAGCACAAGATACTTACACGAGGCACATATATATGGCCAAGTCCAGAAAAATACATGTACAACAGCTCAGCACACACAGAAGAGAGGGGCACACACACAGATATACGTGTGCATGGAATCTACAAGTATTGCAGGAATGTAGAAAGTAAACTCAAAAGATGCACAGACACTCCCCTGTGTAGTGCTATGAGCAGTACAAGAGCATACGTTGTCTTTCTTTGATCTACATCTCAATAATAAGAGATATGTCAGGTTCTCTAGTAACACACCTTCTCTCCATCCCCAAACTCCATAAAAAGCCAGAGAACGTGATTTCTCCTAAATCTATGTTAGACACCAGGGAGGGTGGTAAAGAAAAGACGTGAGCATCTGCTCTTGGAGGAAAGAAAAGCAATTTAGCTTTGAATAGGGAGCAGCAGAACAAAGCACATTATTTGTTTTTGCTCCAGGGACAGACACCAATGCTGTTTGAATCATGCTGATTACAGGTAAGCATGTGCTCCCAAAGCTCAGGGAAGATGGAGGATGTGTTGAGACCTCTCAGAACAGAATAAATCAGCTGAAAATTTGGCCATGAAAAGTAATCAAATGAACAAAGGGATTCAGAAGCTGGGAGTCAGGAGCATCAAAAGCATTTGTGTGTCCCAAGGTGGATAAGACTCAGTGGGTGCAAAAGATATGGGGGTGGGGGCCAGGGAGAGCCTCTAGGGGAAGAAAGCTGAGATGAACATAGGCTGAAGCAGCTAGAAAGAGTGCACAGGAGAAGAGCGATTAACTGGGACTGTGAAGGAGGGGTTAGAGGCTTCCTGACCCATTTTTATTTCCGATACATGTCTCTTCTGGGTCCTTTTCTTGCCTCCAGAAGACCCTCTCCCCAGCTGAGACTTCCACGCAGACAGCATGTATCCACCTGTCCTCAGAAGACATCAAATTTTGGGGACAATATGATTTCCAGTGTAATGGGAGCTGCTTCACAGCACGAAGCAGGCTGAGTTGTATCTAGCTTATGTCCAGCAGATTCTCTGGTGCCGTCTGAGTCACACGTACTATGTGGAGCCATTTCAGTTTATGATCCTTTTATCTCTCTGATGAAGGGATCATACACTGATTCTCCCAAGAAGAATAATGAAGCCTCATACATTACACATCCTCCAAAGGACTTAATTTACCTTAATGTAAGGGGAGGATTTGCCTCCAGTCTCCAGCTCTTTTATTATCCATTTGTTGCTCCATCTGCAGCACAGATCATAAAGGAATTCTTTTATTTTTTGAGTCAACCTTTGCTTGGGCCTCATTAAGGCCTTACACAAAGTCCCAGGCTGCTCACAGCTCAGAGAAACAGAATAAGACAGAAGCCCTGAAGGCTGGATGACTTTGTCTTCCCTCTTAACAGTGCACTGAAAGGACAAGGGGGTGTCTGGCTCATAACCGAAAAAATGAAATTATGAGTCAAGGGAAATGCAGCCATGACACTTACCCTTCCCTCAGACCCATGCTTGCTCTGAAATATGAAGTTCTGAAAAACAAGAATGGTTCTGTTTTGGTGAAATACTGCTATTCTCACTGCAGCAGCAGCAGCAGGAGCATCAGCCAGTGAGCCAAGACTCCTCTGTGCTACACAAGGTCCAAAGATACACCAAGAAGGTTGTCCCTGTCCCAGAGAACACAATGTTCTCAGCTTGTTTTAAAGATGTGAGGCACGTGCATTCTATTACCATGGTGGGCTGTGGCTATTAAATTCTGCTCCTGGCTCTTTCACTGATCCACAGCCTGGTCTTGAGTGCACTTCTTCACTTTTTGCTTCTCTTTCCTCAACTGCAAATTGGATTCTTACAATTCAGTATAGTGGATTATTTTAAAGGGTCTAGGTGTCATAATGGTGGAACTCAGCACCATGGAAAGCATGGAAAGCATGGAAAGGGGGCTTTAGAGGGTTAAATGAGACACTGCTTCCTCTGCTTTTTTAACAGCTGTGTGCTAGCAAGAGGGAATACACAGGGGGAAGCATGCAAGCCTTTAGTGCAGTTGCCAAAACTCCATTATCAGCTATGCATATACACATATACATGTATGTGGTGCTGCCTGTTGAAGTGCTGCTGCTGTAGTTTTTCTCCTTGCTATTCTCGCTGAGCTAGAAACTGGCACTGAGCTGAAAGTAATTTCCTTTCATTTTAAATAAATAATAATTTAACAATGTATGCTGCTGAATTCATTCTTGCATCAAAGGGGAGATGATTGCACTTCCCAGTCCGGAAAGACAGAGAGGGGAAGAAGACATGGCTTTATAATTAAATTTGCTTTTCCTCCTTTCATTGTGCATCTCATTAAAAAAAAAAAAAGAGTAAAAAAAAGGAGAAAAAAGAAAAGTATATACAGAGCCTTGTGTCTCAGCCTCAGGAAAAAGGAAAAAGGAAAAAAACTCCCTCTTGTTTGTCTCTTGCTGCTACTTCCATAAGACCACATGGATAACACAGGCAAGGAGACTCTTCCAGTTCTAACTGAGCACCCAGCACAGTAGGAAAAAACAAAGCCATTTCAGTTGCTGCCTGGGAGAAGAGCAGAGAGCAAAAACCTGAAGAAGTTGCTAGGCATTTTCTTTGACATCTCATACAGGTAATATGCTATTAGGGACACTATTCACACGTTGTAGAGCCAGTGCCACAGCCAAGGGCACTGTGATATGCTTAGGATTATTAGGCAATTCTCCAGCTCGCTGTGCTGCTGTAGTGGCTCCTCTCCCTGCCTGCTCTCTGTTTGGGGGCTGTTTTAATCAGCCAGGCTCATCAGAAGCCCCCTTTCACAGAGACTCAAGTATAAATTACTTTGGCATGAACCCCATTGTGCTGCGACCTCTCTAAACCCAGGCACCAACATTTCTTGTACACTATGGCACTAACGGAGTTGTACGAGCAGCCTTGCAGCTCTGACCAGCTTCCCTAAGTTCAGACCCAGTGTGCAGTGGGGCTGGGGCCTTGGAAGCCAGCCTGAATCCTGCTCTGTCTGCCCGGCAGGAACATCCTCAGGGACTGGAGATTACTCACCTTTAGAGAACTCAATGCATCAGGGAACAGCAGGAAATGCTCTCGGTCAATCGATGCAAAAAAGCACATTGCAACTCTACAATGAGCCTACACTCACAGCCATCTTCCCTGTGGAAAAAGAAATGATTCAGTATAAGGAGGCTTTGCTGAATTTAGCTTATGAGAACAACAAAAATGTTTTCCTTAATAAAAGCTGTTGAAGATACAGTACTTCGATATTGCCCAGGTTAACTACTTCAGAACAACCTTTGATCTCTGCTCAGGGTGATCTCTTTCTCCTTGCCTGAGTGCTGCACAGACTTACAGTCTCTGCACTGCATCCACTCTTGCTTTAATCCCACGAGTGGACACTCCTTGATCCTGAAGGCAGCTCACTTTCAGCACAGACCTTGGTCCAAGAGCTGTCTGAATTCTGTGAATCTCTCTTCCTCTGCCTCTTCTCCCATTGTAGGGAAGTTTTTTCTCTTCAAACCTTCACTCTTTAGCGTGGCAGAAGGGGAGGAGGAAATCACCTTCAGCTTTCCTCGCCATCTGCATCCCAAGTGTTCCAGTGGGATTTGGGCTGCATTCCAAATTGTTCCATTTGCAGCGGATCTGGGGCAGAGGGAGGACAAGCTGACCGTGGCATGTCTCAGTGGATAGGACTCCAGAGCAGCCAGCTTCTGGGACACTTCCGCTCTGGCTACTGCAGTTATGGCTGTCTAGGGCTACTGTGCACCTTCCCTCAGACAGCACCCTGATTTACCTGTCAATCTGCAGCATGGCCTACTGAAAACAAACAGCTTTCCTACAGACAAAATTTAAATGCAAGGAAAGAATAAAAAATACAAAAGTGGCATTATTGTGCATTACAAAATAATGAAACCATTTTTTTTCAATTTGTTTCTACCCCAGATAGTGGCAGTGATCAGCACTTTACAAAAGATGCTTCTTCCACATCCTGGCATATGTTATTACTGTTATTAATAGCAAGCCGTTCCCAGGGGCAGCACTCTGTACAGGTACATTTATTTCCTTCACAGCCCTGTCACCTCCGTACTGGTGCTCCAGCTCCCTACAGCACAGCCCAGTACGAGGCAATGGAGGCAGATGGGAAGTTAGGCACTGCTCTGCCACGCTCCAGACACAGCTTAGCCTCGTTCTGTCACTCAGGATGTGCCTGTTGTTAGTTTTATATCACCATAATTGCATTACCTGTGTCTCACACCACAGTTGTTTCCTGTTCCTTTCTCCTAAATCAAACCTGCCCTTAGGAGAGAGAAATACTTGGACACTAACTCCCTCCCTCTGAGCCAGCAGGAATGGGAGTTGGCAACAACTTTCTACTCAGTAATGAGGCAAACTTTCTCCTAGTTTGTTTTTCTGTTTCCAAGCACTGACTCATATCTTCTGCCTTTGGAACAGGATCTGACGTGTCGCTTTCATGGGATAACGGCTGTTTCTCAGGAGGCTGCAATAAGCAGGTACTTGCTTGAGCGTTACTATGACCACCTCAGGTTCTCAATTCCTCCGTCACAGCAAGCCCTGGTGTTCAAACATCTGAGCAAGTAATGAACTGAGGCTTACAATATAACATGCAATGACTGAGCTGGAATAACCACCTTCCAGCCAACCTAGAGGCGATACAATGGACAAGGCAGTCAGTACATGCCTCTGTTTCTCCACTTCTCCATTGTCTATCTTACCTACCCCAAGTGCAAGCGCTCTGGGGAAGCAACAGTGCGTCTCAGTATCTAACAGAGCAGGAACCTGCCCTTTGGGATTCCATGTACTGACACAGTAGTATTCACAGCAACAATCCAGCCTCAAATCCTGGCAAAACAAGGACATGGGAAGCATTTTCACAGAAACTCCCCACCTCGGGTTGTTCTTAGGCTGGATTCAAAATACACAAGGTGCATTCTCTCCTGAGACAGATGTGCTGACCTGCCTCCTTTGCCTAATTTGTAGAAACTTCAATGGGTCGCATTTGCCTTCCCTGGGTGGGATGAGGCTCTGGGCAGTTGCTGAAGTGCTCAACTGTCAGCAATACAATCCAGGATTTGTGAGCACTGGAGAAATCAATGCAATTGAGAAGCTTAGCTCCTCTCTGCCCGCTGGCCATGTTTGTCACCAGCGCAAGGTAACAATGTAGAGCCATTTAATAACACAGCTCATTAGGCTTCTGACAGCAGGAGATGATGGAACTGAGGCCTCAAACATACAGCCTCCATGAGTCTATTCGTATGTGCAGTTTCAGGCTGGGTATGTTGTGTTTCCCAGCAGGTGAGGAATGCATGTCTGGGTCAAGATCCAGAGAGAAATTCCCTGGGAAAATCATGTAGGAATCTCCCTGAGAGAGCAAGACACAACGCTCAGAAAAGTTCCTGGAAAATAGTTTACGTAAAGCAGATAGAGATGACCTACAGGAGACAGTTGCTCTGGGTTCCAAATGTCAAGAAAGCAAACAGAGCTCAGGTTTGTCAGGGAAATGCCAGAACAGCTGCTTCTGGCTGGTCTAGTACAGATTACAACTTCCTTCTCCTTGCCCCAGGATCTTGACCCTGTTGCTTCAAATACTAACATTCAGTGTGAAACAGATCCATAAGGGACAGCCAGAGTCTAGTTAGGAATACCCTCCAGTTGGGTTGAAAGTGTCTCACTAGCTGCAAGCTTAGAAGTGGTTTTCACATGGGGAAAGACCAGTCTCTGCACCAGGAAGCAGAAGAGAACAACAAGTATCAGGACCTGCAAGACACAGCTCTCCTGGTGGGACCATTGTGCCATAGGCAAATGCTGGAGGAACCAAACCCACCAATAAAATGACAAGGAGTAAAATCCTGATGCCTGATCCCTTTGAAGTTGGTGTTCCAACCCACTGCTGATTTTAATGAGCTATGGGACTTTGTCCATAGCCTCTCTATACACTGTTATAATGCTATAAGAAGGTAGATGTGATGTGGAAGCAAGGGCGCGGCTCCTAGCTGTTACAGCCAAAAGGAAACATTTTGATTGCTCACCTGATAACACAGTCTCTTACCTAGCACAAGGTAGAAAACAGACCACCTCATTTCTGCAACGAGCCGTGCCACCCAAGATATCACACACTTCTTGGAAAGACACCCAGCCTGATTCAAAGACTTCTACCGACAGACAATCTATCACAATCCTAGGCAAGTTGTTCTAATACCTAATTATTGCATTGTTTAAATGTTATTTCAGGCCTAAGTGAGTCAGACTAGACACACTTCCAGCTATTCAGCTCCCAGGCACTGGATCTCTCTGTGGCCACTGTCTGCTAGATTAATGAGACTTCTATTATCAAAAATCTTCTCCTTGTACTTAAAGACTGCGTTCAAGTCACCTCTTTAGCTCCCTTTCTATAATCCCGAATCAACTCCTTGGCACCGTCACATTTCACAGAGTTATGTAAGGATAAATATACAGAAGTTGTGATTCCACAAGGATGGCAAACAGAATTTCCACAAGTGCAGTCATTATTCAGAGTTGCTCACTGAGTTTATCTGCACTGGACATAAAGTTTTGATAAAAATTCACTGGCTTGAGCAGCTGTTCTTTCACTGTTGGCCGGGTAAGTCAGATAGAACAGTTTGAATTGAAGAGCACAGATGGGTATAAATGATCTTGGTGGCTCCTCTGAGTGCTTTTGCATGCAACTTCAAACTACTTCATAAAAACTCTGTACCAGCAAAATACATCTGTGTGCATATTTGGGAAAAGAAGTATCAGAGGCAAACTGAGTCAGGTTTCCCCTAACTTCTGCTTCTGACAGGAGGAGCAAGAGGATTTTGGCAGAGCATGCAAACAGAATCAGTACCCACAAGAGGTTTCATATTTTCAACAGAGCTCAGCACCTGGGTGAACCCAGGCTGCTCTTTGGAAAACCATGCATTAGCAAGTTAGCTGAAATCATGCAGTTTAATCACGGTGCTTGTTTGCAATATGCAGCCTGCTATTCCATTCTCATTCCAGCTCTTTAGCTGTTGCTAGCACTTTCATTTTATTATTCATGTTTTCCCCTTGACTTCCTTTAGGAATGTAGTGACTTATTTCTCTTCTCCCTCCACCTCATGAGAGCTCATAAAGCAGCATGAAGGGCAAAAGATCTGAAATACATTAACAAACAGCAATACAGCTGAACCAAAAGAATCAGAATTAACTCAGTTGGTTCTTGCCTGCCCAGTCCTGGCTTTCTTATTCTCTGCACAAACATATTTCCCTCTGCTTGAAATTAGCATTGCTTTTAAATGTTTTCACACTCTAAAATTGCTCTTAAATGTGCATATTAGGTGGTGAAACAACTTACTAAGTTAATCTACACAAGCTAACATTCATTTCAGCAGAAGCCTATTATACTTAATATGCCTTCTCCTCACTTCTCAGGATCATAAAACCTAGAAGCACTAATGAAACCAGCATACCGACTCTTTACCCAGAACTACAGAGACATGGGTGTCAAAGATAGGGAAAAAAAGCACACATTTTAATTGTAGAAGCACAACTGTGCAAAAGACTTCTAAGTTCAGCAGGACCTTGATATCTACCCCCTTCCCAATGGCCCAAATGGCACTACAACATTTCCCTAGGAAAAGGTGGAGAGAGGATACTGCTTCCATAAAGCTTTCCATGCCAACTGCGTTTGGAGGGAGAACTGTGAAAATACTATTTGCTTGATCTGAAAAAGAAACTTTAAATAATGTTGGTTTAGGGAAAGTTTTGAATATAACTGCACCCAAAAAAAGGCTTCTGTCATGCTGGGCTTCACCTGAGGACCGGGTTGAGACTCTAGCAGACCATGCTGTCAGTTATGGAGTTAAACAGAGCAACACTTCCAGCCTCCAGAACACTTCTGATGGTGACAAAGCAGGTCACCTTCGGTGTGCAAGGAAGACAACAGTGCTCCAACCTTTGCCAGGGCTCCAGGAGGGTGCAACGCTTGCTCTGACCATTGGAAGGAATTCAGCACTCCTACAGTTAAACCACCTGCAAAAGCAACACAAGCTGCACTAGCAAAGACTCTTTTGCAGGTGTCAGTAGTATTTGTACAGAAGAAAATCATGGGGGGGAGAACACAAAGACCTTCACAGAGCCCTGTCCATTCATGTTTTTTCACACCCCTTGCTGATATGACTATCTGGTGAAACATTAGCACTAGATCTGGAGCAGAATACAAAGTGACTTTCAACTGCGTGTCTCTCAAGGACATAGGACTATGATAGGCAGGAGTTTGAAAGCACTCAGCTGCAAAACGGAAAGGGGGGTGATTTTAGGCATTAGTTCAATTCATATCAGAGACAGAACTGGGTCAGACTCCTGGGAAGATGCACACACAGCACTGGCCAGGGAGGAGGGAGCCACTAGCCCTTGTCTTGCCCACTTACCAACACACACGCTTCCAACAATGAAAGGACTTTGCTCAAGCTACGTAATGTGTAAAGTCACACCAGGAAATGCCTGGCAGGTTTAAACGTGTTCTTGTATTGTCCATGGATTGTAACTGTTAAGTAAGGAGTAAAGAGATTTTGGGAGCTTAGTTCAGGAAGTGAAGGAAGAGGACAGTTTTCAAGAGAGTCTGGACCACTGAAAGGTAGGTAGGTGTGATTGGGACACTTCTGGGATTCTAAGGACTGGGCTGAGGGTATGTTCCAGGCTGGATATGCACATACTGGGGACTGGGAACTGCTCATGGGCTGCTGCCTCTGTGGTGGCAATGAGACAGCTTGAATACTGGGGGAACCCAGTGGGCAGCCTTCATCACCAAAGGTAGCACAGGATGTTCCCTGTGGGATATACAGCACTAGAATCGTGTATTCTGCTCAGATCACTGCTGTTACTCCACAGGAGAGAAGGATTTTGGGGAAAGCTTCAATCCATGCCTCTGCATTGCTGTAAGCATGCAGAGCCCCAGCATCTGGCAGAAGGGGAAGGGATGAATGTGCCTGGCTCCACCTCAGTCCCACCCATCTTCCCCTAAAACACAGATCAGCAATCCAGTCTAGTTGGCAAGTGTCTCCCTTCCTTCACTCCTCTTTCTGCCTACATGTTTGCCAGGGATGGAGTAACAGGGGCAGAGAATAAATCAAGTGCTATATCAGAGCATTCTATCCCTGACTGTGTAAAGAGCAGCTTTTGTGACTTCCTGATGTGATTTACCATACAATGACAACCTTTAATGTCTGCTGGTGTTATAATCTACTTTATCTTAATACAATCTTCCCCTGCTGAACCCTCCAGAGTCTTAACAGCTATTTTCAATGGAGTTTTTCTTATTATTATGACTTGATACTGTGATTACTGTCGCACTCCTGCTCTTTGTGGAAGGGGAAATTAATAAGTTTTTTCTTAAGCACTTTGCACCAGAGCTGAATACCAATCAATCCCTAAGCTGGGTTCCTACGCCTGCTGGATGGAATTAGGAACCTTTGCTCTGACTTTCCAAGACACAGCAGTTTTCAGATCAACAGCATGTCAGCACATAAGGCCCTGTTCTGCTTCCCATAGGCTCTCATTGTGGGGAGGAAAGGTGACAGGCACAGAGGGAGGAATGTGTGGCTTTTCCTCTACTCTCCTAAGCCTGCCCCATTCATAGTTACCTCCATAGATTTGTCCCCGTATCAGGGAGTTTAGTCTCATCATGCCTTGGAGAGGAGGGTTAAAGCACTGCCATTTATATGAGTTATCGTGCTCCTTTGCCACCCTTGCTCAGTCTCCCCACTTCTCAGAGCACACTGTACCTTCCTCTCTCTTCAGGAAATCATTGCACAAGGAAATTACTCAGTGCTGAGATGGTGATGACATTTCAATCTCCCCCCAGTGCCTAACACATTGGACTTGAGGAGTCACAGGCCACACAATCCTTAAGTGTTATCCAGCCTTGCCAGTTAAATTCTAACACAGAGAGAAAAGCTCTTTCTCTTCCCACAGAAGTTGTTTCAGTTCAGGATGGAAATCACTTTGGATGAATGTGTGGTCCTTTCTTTCCCCTTCTGCCCACACCAGAAGAGGAGTCAGAACCTCCTGCTGTCCCTTAACTTCTTCCCTCTTCTGCTGAATGGGGTTTTCTCCACAAGGTTGCAGTGATCCATTTCAGAGCATTCGTATAAAGAAGTCATGAAAGGAGGACTTATATACAAGATGCCACTTCTACAATGACAATGTCCAGTTCTTCCACTACTGAGGGTGTGTTTGGTCTGTCACTGAAGTATTTCACTGCTAAATCTGGCTGGAGGGCACAATTCCCCAGCAATGCACTGCAATGACTGAAAGACAGAGAGCATGACCTTGTACCCCTGCCTTGGGTTAGGCTGTTTCCCCTTCACACCTTATCTTACTGTTAGCTACAATGCAAAATGATTCCCTTCTGCCAGATAGCTCTTCACACCTTACTTGGAGAAGTATAATTGAGCACATAAGGGTAAGCATATGAAGGAGAACACACACAGGCTCTCATTTTTTAGCTCTTTCTTCTAAACATAGGCCTGAAAGACAGGAGCTGGGCAAGTGGACCCAGTCTCCTACAACAGCAGATGTGCATGCAACAGATGTTTAACCCACAAGGCTCCAGATGCCCAGCATGCCTCAACACAACCAACCAAAGGTGTTTGTCAGCTCCCTGTAAAAGCACCTAAGGTACAGAAGTCTAGATTTCACCAGATGTAAAATACTGTAGGAATAGACCAGGGCATAAAGTGGGCACTGCCTATGCCTAGGCTCTTGGAGTTGGGGATGATAGTATATAATTTGTCTGTCCTTTTCCCATTGTTTCAGGACTATCAAGCCCTCATCATCTCCCAACTAGCTAAGGGAGCAAGATAAGCAGTGGCTGTGTGAGCAGCCAGGCTCGGCGCCCAGGCTGCAGAGCTAGTGCCAGTATTGATCAGAGAAACTGAAAAAAGTAAACAAACTCTCTGTAATTACTCAACTTGATGGATGCCGGTAGGTTTGTTCGCTTCCTGCAAAGATGCCAATAGCCTAACAGAGCAAACATCGGCATTTTGTAATAAAACCATACAAGTAATTAAAACACTCCTGACAGGACTACAAACAAGAACATTATCTATTAACTGTTTCAGTGGAGCAAGAGGAAATAGATAGTGAAGATTCTGCTTCATTTGAGGGGAGATAAATTTAACGGATACTTGAATAAGAGCTGAGCCAGTAAGGAATCACATACAGTTCAACATCATCCTCTTCTCTGCCACAAAATATCCCCTTAGATATTACACCATTCTTAAAGACCTCACACGAAATTGGGGCCCCTCCGCACTGTGTGCTTGTTCTATATCAACATCTCAGAGACTTTATCTAAAACCAGCAAAAAAATCAAGAGGGAAGAAGGCTTGTCCTATTCTGCAAATGAGAAGTGGAGACACAGGTGTTGCCCTCTGTCTCACCAATCACCTCCTGAAGCACACAGAACCTGCTCTCCTAAGGTCCAATCCAATACTCTGCCCTCTCAAGAGTGGAGCAGAGGCCACACCTGAGCGCCACAACAGGCAAATGCTGGGAGAGAAAGCAGTCAACAACAACCAATGCAGGCTTTGTTGGCTATCCCAGATTAATCTGATTTGGATTTATGAGGAAGAGAAGGGGCAATGATGGAATACACAGCCTAAAACTGTGGGCTAAGTGCAAAGTTCAGTCAGGATCTTGCACCATCTCCACTACTGCACACACCAGCAGCAAAGAGTCCACTGAAACTCAAGGATGATCTTTAGGGTCTCTTCCAACCCAAGCCATTCTATGAAAGAAAACAGAGGAAAAGAGAGGCAGTGCATAAGGTGAGCAGCAGACTGCCAGAGAGCTCCCTGTTGCCATGGCTGGTGGGTGGTTTCAGATTCTTTTTCCATGGTCAGAGGAAGAAGCCAAAGAGGCAGCGAAGAATCAAACACGCTCTCTGGCAAGCTGACAGTTCATCAGGTACTTAAGCCCAGCAGCAGGCAACGCATGCTGGCGCAGAAGAAAGCACACAGCAAAGGGTCTGCAGAGAAGGAGCACTCTACCTGCGGTGCCTCACCAGCACACCATGCTGGCTCAAAGTGGCCCAGCCAGGACAAGGCAGGCTGTCCACCTCACAATCCTTAGAATACTCAGAACTAGAGCAATATCCTTTCTTTCTACAAGGGCATTTCACCAAAACCACTGACTGTCCACGTGCCTTGTAGAGTACATCAGACAGCTTTTTGCTCATTACTGATATGATCAGTGAGCCCCTCATACTGGTCTGCTGACAGGGGCCGGAAGCAGGGAGCGACAGATCCTATATAAATACAAAAAGCACTTGGCCACACCAGTGGCTGGCAGCGAAACAGCTTCATACAACTCTTGTTGAAGCCAGAAAAATCTCAGTACAGGCTTCAATGAGACTTCAATTTGGCTAGAAAAATCAGCGATTTCTGACAACTCCTTGCGAAATATTGTAAATCACTTAAATTTCCTTCTCTAGTGTACCCAAAAGATATCATCTTCTTATCAAGGATCATCAGCAAGCAACTGTGACCTTCGTGTGCATCAATATTAAAGGACAAATGCTCCAGTCAGCAACTTAAGAGAAGATTTTGGAAGAAAGGTCAAACATCAATAGCATGTGCAGCACAGATTAGACAAGATTTAAGTAATAAAGCAGCATTCAGTGGCTAAGAGGGCATATCCACATCCTGCTATTCCTGCCTGTCAATAATCAGTTAGGAGGCCTTGGGTGACTTTTCCCTACCTCAGTTTCCCCTCAATCACAGAGCAATTAATTTATTAATGCTTCCGCAGCATTAAGGCTTAACAGACAGTGTTATGGGCATGTGAGGTATTTCTTTGGCAGACACAGGCCCTGAGGCAAAGTACCAAGATGAGCATAGATCTCAAAAAAATGTGATACTGGGCAAATACTGGGAAGAGGCAGAGATACCCAGTTTAAAGCTGTGCCGGTTGGGTGACTCACGAGAATCATAACAGTCACTACTGCTTAAGCACAGTTTATTCATAGCTACTGTGAGCGCAGAGCTGCTAGATCTCAGAATGACAGCTGGGAGAGGAAATGTGGAATTTTTAATTATTTTGCCTCTGGGGAATGTTTCTTGCTCACAGGAAGAGATAATTAAATCAACAATTAAAGCCATAAAGTTTCCTGAATCACAGACAATGCTGCATTGTATCTGACCTCTTCTGCCTTGCTTACAGAGCGCAGAAGTGATCTTGCTGATCTAAGACACTTAATTGTCTGGTGCATGGAAGTCACAGCCAGACAAACCTGAGTAGTGGGAAGAAACTGGAAAAGCAGCCAGGCTGTCCAGGAGAGACATGCGGTGTGCAGGGACCATATCACCTTTGAACCAGCTCAGCTGGGGCTCCAATCATCTTTGGAGGCTTTGACACTACAAAAATTGTAATGATTTTTTCAAACTGCACATGAACAGGAATAGCATGAAACTACCCTGATGTAAGCAATCCCTTTCAACACTGCTCCTTCAAACTTAGCAGATGGGCAGACCTGCAATAAGCAGAACCAGTTAGACTGGGAGCTAGAAAGCACAGCATCACAGAGCCTTTTCAGACAGCAGCCTCAAACAGAATAATACCATTCCTATTCTTTACCACCAAGAGTTCTCTCTCATCTAGAACTACAAACAAATCCAGCAGACTCCTTTACCTCCACACAACAGGTAATAAATATTTCTTATTGTTTGTAAAAGCATCATTCAAGAAAATTTTGAGCACAGGAAAGAAAATGTAAGGCAGCATTTCTGCTAACAGCCTTTTTGGTGGCAAAGCAGCCTTATCAGTGCATAAGAAAATTCCCAAGGCAGCTTGTATTCTAAAACATGTGGGAAATAACGTCTCTCAGTGACTCTTCTCCAACACAAAAGGGTTTGTAACAACAGCGCTGACAGGATCTGAAGCTGGAACTCCAGATTTTCAGCTTTGACAATGGAATTATTGCACATTATTCTTTCTAAGTAAATTAAACCCATTAATCATCATAATTAGTAATGCTCTGTGTCAGTGATATGGTAACAGAGCTAGTCATTATACTGTGCTATTAAGAAACTAAAGAATGATACTACCGCCACTACATGCTGCTGCTGTCTCTGGCGGGCTGCGGAGGAGTATGCTAATGCCCAAGGCTTGAGAAGGACTCCAACTTCAAAGAGACATGAGGGCAGCAAGAGATAGCATCTCTCTCATGCTGGCTTTAAAGCCCCGGAGATGCTGAGAGATAGCAGAGGAGAACAAATTCATCCTTAGTGTGATTCTGCTTGAGCCAGTTCAAGCATGGCAGAAATTATTTTGGTCTATGAGGTTTCCCTCTTAATTTATACCTGGAAAAGCCAATGTCATTGTCGTGTGTCCCCAGGGATGGGCTGGGTTCCATGCAGAGTCCACCAGAATGCTGAGCTTTGGCACAATTGCCCTGGTATTGCTCTCATCAACATTTCACCACCATGTATATTAGAACTACATTCATAATCTGGTTCTGAACATTAAAGATCTATCCATTAGTAAAGACTGGATGTTTTTGATACACATTTATCATGATGCAAGTGCCTTATACCAACCCATAACATGCAACGCTCAGACACTAGACAAGGGTTGAGCCTTTACAACCTCTTTATGAAGTAGCTTAATCTGGTCATAGTCCATTTTTTCTTTCTTTGAATTTCATTATATGCAGCGGCCACAAGTAGCAGAGGGCAGCCCATGTGTGAGTTGTAATATAACCACAGAACAAAGACCCCACATGATCTCTGCCCCAAAGAGTTCACTTGCCAGGTAAATCACATCAAATAACTTTCTCAACAAGTCTTTCTTGTTCTTGTCTCTGGAGAGAGGGAGCTTTGCTTTACCTAACAGATGTGTTACTTGAAATCAGTTACCAAAATGTTTCACTAATTTCATTTTCTACACCACTCAGTAGTCGGGCTGGGTTGCTTAGTTACAATTGTCATCTGGAATTATTTTTGCTCCATGACTTGACATACGATGAGTTCCTTGATTGATTCTGATGTTGATGCTGACAGAAATGGAATTCTAAATCTCCTTCCCTTCTGCCTAGTATAATTGGATCATAGGAACATTATAGGAAGTAAACACAAAGGAATCAGTTTGGACATCTTGCTCATAAAGTATGTTGCTCCTAGTGAGGTCAGTGACACAACTTGCCTCGGGTGTCAGAAAGACTGAAACAAACAGATGCAAACAGATGCCTTTGTGGCCTTTTATTCTGTGTTGTGCATTTGCCTGTAGAGACAATATGCTCACATATATCTATGCTTGGTAAGATGCCATCATCCTGTATTAACTGTCCTTACCAGTCATACTTCCACAACATGCTCTTAGGATAGCAGCTCAAACTATTCACAAATATGGGATCCAGCAGATCCTGAACAATGTGTCTCACTGAACAGCAGCTTAAATCTTCACCCCAAAGCAACAGCTCTCAGCTTCATGCTTCCTCATCCCCCACTCTCTAGTATCCCCCTTCCTTTAACACTTGCTCAGCACTATTCTCTTAATATTACATCTTTCCCTCACATATTAGTTTGCCACCCCTCCCACACCAGGTTCTTCTAAAACAGGCAGCTTAGTCAATAATACAGCAGTTGGCTCTTCCAGGTCAAGTATTTCTTATGTTGTGAGCTCCATCTAGTGATGTACCTGAACGCTTATCTGCAACCAATCTTGACAGGGCATGCAAGGTGTTTTGTGCTGGACACAAGGGATCAGGGATTGAACAGTACTGGGATGAAAAGCCTTTCTGCCTGTTGGAATTCCTCTGAAGGCATCAGTAATTACAGCATATCAACATCTAAGAGCTACTGTGCAACATGGGCAGTGCAGTCAGCTGAGGAACTAGGTAGAAAGCTAGAGGAAAACAGAGTGAAACAGACCAGTAGGTTCAAAGAAGACTGCCTTTACATTCATCTCATACAGGTCCTGGCAATGCTCTGCCATGAGACAGAGCTCCCACCCCAGTTTCCCACTACAGCTATCAGTAGCTAAATCGTTTTAGCAGTGCCTTTTCTGTAGTCACATGCTGAACAGGCTGGACTCTTGGTGTTGTAGAATGGTACTTGCATATTTAGTTGAACCACACTGACTGCATAGCTGGAGGAAAACTCTGTTACTTCTAACCACGTTCTGTAGCAACAGAGCATTTGGACTCCCTGTGCTGCCAGCGCAAGGCTTTCCGTCAGCACTTGTTAAAATTGAGCAACGGAGGCCAATAAAAAGATGTCAGAGAAGAAAAAGCATTTCTTCCCCTCTATATCTGTCTGCCTTTGTAACTGCACATAACATCGCTGTGCAAAGCACAGCGAAATGGGTGAGAGGACCATTCCAGTGAGACTAGGATTTGGTAGAAGCTCTCAAACTGTTGTAGGTGCCATCCCGTTTCCCTTCAGGGTCAATGCAGCATCTAGCTGTGTGCCTGCACACAAGCAGAGAAAGACACAGTTGTCTCACTCAAAGACAAGTTTCTTCAGCTGTGAGTTCTCTCACCCAGAGATTCTATCAAGCCTATTGCAATGTGTCTTCATTCTTCTAAATAGATATGCCGGAATGTTTCACAGTAGAGGATGCTAAGTGCCTTCTTAGCCTCCAGAGTTCTCACAGTGCAGTCTGCTCATGGCACTCTGTAGAGCAACTGGAGAACCTGAGGATGGGCACAAGAAACGGGCATCAGATCTCACTACCTGGGCTTTCAATTACCCACAACAACCACTAAACGTCACTGTATTTTAGAGAGAGTGAAGATGGATCGGCCTTGAGGTACTATTGATGGAGGGAACAGACACAAAAGTGGTACGAATGCTAGGGAAGGGAAGGAGCATCCTTTTTATGAATCCTCGGGTCTTTCCAATTCCAGGCAGAGCATCTCTGGACACAAGGCCAGGAAGTCCCTAGTATATTCCTCTCTTTTTGCCTGCTCAGAAAGCATTTGCTGCTGTATCATATTTCATTCTGATTTTTGACCTCTTGCCCCACACGCTACTAACGAGCTGGCACTGAGGATGACACACTTAGAGAATCACAGGCAAAGCTCTGAAGATCAAGGAGGATTAGATTCCCAGCAGGGGATGAAATATAGCTACTTGGAATAAGACAGAACTTTCTTGTAAGCCTGCAAACCTCCACATTGTCTCCTTTCCTCAACGGCTTTTCTCCACTAAAAACTCAGCCTGAAGTTTACATTCAGTTATCCTGTATTGCTCGGTTGCTTCTCCTCTCATTTTGAACCTCGTGGGTGGATTTTGTAGGGAGAGTGGGCTTTATCTACTGTCTAATCCCCTGTTAGCATCATTGAATATAGGTCATGCAACATAAAATAGGATGTGCAATTTCTTGGCATTCCTGGGCACAGTGTGGCTTTCTAAGGCTGTTGGCCAGGTCCCAGTCCATCAGTAGGACTCAGTTCTGAGCAAAGACTTCAGTGAGAACTTGCGAAGACCCCTTTACAATGAAAACTATAACCCAGGAATACAGATACAAAGAGAAATGCACATTACATATCCTCTAGTTGCTCTCCCTAGGTCTCTCGCTCTTTGGGAGACCAGCAGATTTGGTTTCCTGGAGACATTTTACTGGGCTATCAGGGAACAAGGAGCACAAATCACATTATTTATTACAAGCTGAAATGGCAGAGGTTCCACAATAAATTGGAATGCAATCTCTTTTACCTGCTTTATCCCATTCTCGCTTTGGAGTAACAATTTCACAGTCAAGTCTGTTGTTTAATATTTAAAATGTTCTCTATTTAAAATGTTCTCCCTTTCCATTTCCTCTGTCGAGGGAGATCACAGTACTCTGAGACAAAGTGTTCAATAGATTCTAAGACTGCAGAAAAATAACATAAACCCAAACCAGACAGTGCCTTAATCTCAAAAGATAATATTTTACCAAGACATTCTCAGGCAAAAGAAACATATCTATATCTCTCTATATATCTATCTACAGTGTTTAGGATTGCATCCCTCATTTTTGTAAAATTCATGAAAGATTTATGAGTTATTCAGCTACTCTGAGTTGCTGGGATATTGCTAATAAACCTTCCCCTTTTTCCTGTTGTTACATTTCAGCAGCCCCTCAGCCATTTCAGGCTTTTAAAGCACACAGAGATTCCTTTTTGTTGAAGTATTTTAATATCTGCTTCCCTAAGATGAACATCAAGTTTTGCTACTCCATCAAATCCATCATTTTCCAGTCTCCCATCATAACTTAGAAGTCAGGCAGACAACACATTAATCCCTTGTTAAGACAGGAGTGGAGCTTGATGAGGGTAACCTCTGAAAGCACATAATGACTCTCTGCAAGTGCCTCACTTCTTAAAGAATTAAGCAAAGGTAGCTTTTCCTGAAAGTAAATTCAGGACGATTATCACTGTAAAGGACATACTGGTACTCTGCCAACATTTAGCTCTGCCAAATAAATGTCTTCAAATGCCATTGAGGACCCATCCAAGTATAAGTCTTGTGCAGCAAAGACTGCTAAGTTTTTTATTTGTTGACTCTTCCCCAAGAGATGGTTCTCTTCCCAGACTCTTCTCTTCCTTCTCTTCTCTTTTTCCACACCCTCCTTTCTCCCTGCCACCATGCAATCTCAGTTCTAAAGCAATTCATACCCTTAATTTCAGGGAAATCTCTGAATGTCTGTGGAAAAGCCACAAAATCCTTCCTTGGCAAACCCCAGGTTCCCCTCTTCTGCAGACTCTCAGAGCTGGGATGTAGTGCTTGGTCTAAGTCCTCCTCACCTCCCAGAGGTGAGCCGGTGTAAGGATTAGCTGCCCGCCTGCAGCCACCAGACATGCTTGCAATCGGTCAACAGTGTTTAAGATAATTTCAAAGGAACCCAAATCAGAGAAGAGCACAAATGCACAAATGCACGAACGTACTAATCAGAGAAACACTTGCCATGGTTTGTCTAGGAAAGAAAACATAGTTAACTCCATCAAATACACTCTATTACCCAGGATTTTCCAGTTTAAGTTTCCGGCTCTCCATGCAGTATCTTCAAGTTTTCCCCCAGGCTATGGTCTGAAGAAAGTGATGCCTAAGTGCTGCCCAAGCTCCAAGAACACAGCCGCTCAGCCTTGATAACAGAGACACGACACATTCTCTTTTTCAGCACTGATACAGAGGTATGTGCAGCTTCTCCAAGAGGCTTCAGTTTGAGCAGATTCTCCAGAGCGCGCAGTGGATGAGCTCTTTAGATTTTAATCCTTTTGCTTTTTAATCTTTTTTTCTTCACAGTCTTATCATGCACTGCAGAGTTTCCAGCAATTTAAGCCCACAACAGAAGGAGGCAAAATTCCCCTGTAGACAAGAGCAGAACAAATATAAGGAAGTCCTGACTCAGCCTCTTGTCAGCAAGCCCTTCCCCAGAACCAGGCCTGGGGACATCACCTAGAAAACATCTAAACTTACATCTTCATTATGGATGAAGCTTTCATCGCAACAGTATCTATGTATCTCAGAGATTTAGCAAATCTGTCATAACAATGCTCTGGCAAGATGAGAATGATTATGCTTGTTTTACAGATGAGGAACTGACACCAGGAAAGGAAAGCACGTGATCCTCTATCAGGCACAAGACCTGTTACTGAGCAAAGAATTTTACATGAGCCTGCAAACTGCAGAATAATGCCTCAGCCATCAACTGCTTCTATAATTTACCTCCTAAATATAAATATCAGTATGAAGCGAGCTGTTTTCTCCCTCAGTAACGTTCCCAGGACAGATGACTGCACTGAGCATAGACTTGCACTGAGTTTTACTGTTTGAGACTCTCAGTACTGAGAATCCTCCTCTCTCAAAATGTATCTGTGTCATTTTTAATGGTGGTAGCAACATGGTCAAGCAGACCATGCATCACTACGGACTGAACCCACAGCCTCGTAATTCCTGTCTTCTCTGCTCCCAAATGAGCCAGTTTGGGGCCATCTGAAGGTGTATTTATGCACTGTGGGGCAGCACACCTGCAAGTCAGAGCTTACAGGCACAGCACAATCAGCTCACTGATGTTCCTGTCTGACATTCATGTGACACAGGCATAGCAGGAGTTCATGAAAGCAGAACACAAGCCTGGGAATTAAGGAGCCAGCTTTCCACAAACTTGTCAGAAAACACAAGAATTAAGAATGCCTGAGATTGCGCTTTGTTTTTACTCAAGGAGCATTCTGTTCTAAATTACAGTTGGCAGCCACAGTGGTCACCTCATTTGGCTTTGTCAGGGCTGCATTCTATTACCTTCTGAACAGGAAATAACATGCCCTTCTTAAATCCAAATCACCTTGGACAGACGTCCAAAGCAACTCTGGATAGCTGGTTCCTTCATGAGGAGCTCCAAGGAACAGGAACAGTGCAGTGGCAAACTCCTTCAGACTGAGAGATTTTTCTCAGTGCATTTTGTCAAAGAATGATCCTTTATTGCTCTCTTTACCTCTAAGTCCAGCTTTTCTCCTCCAGGAAATGAACAACAAACAAAAAAGGTAAAGAACTAGCAAATAGTTTCACTTCCTGGTCTTATGTCTGCAACACCACAGACGCAGAGGCCTCATGTGGCCTTGAGCCAGCTGCTTCAGCCCACTGGTCCTCGATTTCCCTGCTGGTTCACTGGAGACATATAGCAAAGCTGTGAGGCTGCAGGCAAGCCTCCACAGGAGAGAATCAGAACTGATCAACCCATGCATCACAAGTGCACTTATACTGGCTTTTAACAGAGATTCTCCTGGATTTTTTAAGAGCTAGAACTGAATTTTACATCTCTTGCCAGATGTAACACAGTCACACCCTAGAAATCCTGTTTTTACAGTGTTATCGATTCCTCACAGTTAGGCAACACACAGAGAGAGAATTATACCTACGCATGAGACTGAGACAGATCAAATTTGGGAGATATCATCTGCTTTTCCTCATGGCACCATGGTACTTCCTTTCTGTCATTTAAACATAACCATAGCACTTGTCTCTGCCTGACTCTAGGATTTTACTGAGTACCTGTGAAAAAAATTTTGTTAAATTTGAGCCTTGACAAAGAACACTCCCTTGTATCTCAAAAAGGAATGTCTCACGTTGTTTCATTCTGGATGTTATTTTTCTTCTTTCATTGCAGATTACGCATAGTAAAGCTTTGTAAAGTGTCTCTGGTCATTGCCCACTAGCATGTGATCTCTGAAACAACCGCTATCAGACAAGCTGCACAGTACATCCAACCCTGCTATAATTTCAAAGCCTGCAAATAGAAAACCTGGAAAATTTTGTTAGAGCAGTCTGGAAACTGTGAAAAATCTGGGTCCCTTTCTTGCTAAGCAGACTGTAGCAGAAAGATGCTCCTACATCGCTTGCTAGCAATAGGATCTTACTAATACAAAGAAAGGCTCTGAAAGTTTAAAGACCCTTGTAGAAAACCTGAGGACAATGCAACCTAGAGGAAATAACCAGGACTTGCCCTGGAGGAATTCTCCTAAAGAAATGTAGATTCGCAAATTGGAAACTCTAGGCTACAGAGTCAGCTATACAGAGGCTATGTAGGCAGCTCAAGAACCAGCAGAGTTCAGCTCTGGGAGTGTCTGAGGTCTGGTCTGTTCCTCTCACTCTCAACCCTGGAGTTGTCTGACTGTCAGAAGGGGGAACATTTTATCATTCCCTTCCAAAACTTTCTAACTCAGCTAAGACCTTGACACATTCAGACGGAAAGAAAAGAACCTGCACCAAATCTTTAGAGAGTAAACACCGAACGTATTTGTCACTCTCTATACAGCATCTCCCTTTATTCTCCTTTCGACAGCCCTGGGACTTTAAGTGCTCAGTATACTTAAACGTAGACTGGAGGATGAGAGGGCATATGAAGCACAACAGCAAGGAGAAGGAGGTTGACAGGAAAAGCAAGAGGAATGCAGGTGTTTTGAGTACACAAAGTTTATGGATGACTTATCCTATAATACACCATCAATTATACTGATGCTGTCTCAGTTGGATTAACTCCTGGCAAACAGGTGGCAACTGGGGAGACAGATTCGCTTTTCTGTCAGTCACGATCAAGACCAGCATTCCCTGCTTCTTTGAGCAGGTACATGTACGCTCTGTTCTGCAGAGGGGTTACTGACAGCTTCACAGATTTCTGCAAGAGTCCAACTGCCATTCACTGCTTTCCTCCCTGACATTTCTGGCAGGTCATTGTAGGGAAGTTTGCACCACTGGTCTACCCTCACGGCCATAAGACAGCACTGCTGGTCTAGCATAAAGTCTTCACGCTCAGTGAGCATGACTGCACACCACTCCCTAATCCAGAAGAAGATGAGGGCTCAAGTCTTTCAAATGTTTTAAACAGCTACCTTGAATCTGCTGCACTGCCAGATGAGCCACCTTCCTGTTGCCTAGAAAGTGCTTTTAGAGTCCTGGAGGGAGGGATTCCCATAGGGCACAGCATTTATCGCAAGCACAGCACCACACACAATATGAATTACCACACACCGATGTCACAGCCCGTACAATCAGTTCCTCAGCGTACAGTACAAGAAGCAAAAACGATGCCTGTTTGTTTTCTCTTCAGTTCTCCTAGCTAGTCCATGTCATTGCTTGTTTGCTGTTTGTGAAGGGAGTTTTTGTGCTTGTGGATTTCTGTTCCTGACTCTGGATCTACAATAATCCCATAATTGTGATGCCAAGCAGCGCCCAAAGACAATTTTATCACAGTTTGTATAATGTGTAAATACCATTAAGTTAGACGGATTTTCTCATTAATTCTCCGTCCAAGTGACAAGCCAGGAATTAACACAATTGATTTTCGAGTTCCTGCTCATTATCAATCATCCAAGAACTTAGCCACATCTCATCTGTTCCACCTGGGTCCCAGCATTTATTTGTAGACTTCAACATATATTAAACTAATAAAAAAACAATGGCCACAGCAACCTCTTTGCTCAAAACCCAGACAAGAACAAACTATTTATGTTCCGAACTACTTTGGTCAGAAACTTCCCACTATGTACCACTATCCTACAGAGAACAGCCAGCACTCAGGTTAAGGAATAGCCCATTGTACACTGCCTGCTGCACTAAAATTTTCCATCTTGCAAACAAAATAAATATATACCTCTCTGTTGCTCTCTAAAACCTTAAAGAAAACAACCATTCATAGGGTGTTCATTTTCTGGAGTTGTTCCATCTGAAATTAATAGAAGCTGTAGAGTGTTTGCAAGGGACCTCCACAATTCAACCCAAATTGTCCCCCTGAAATGCTTCTGACTTTGCCACTTGTCTCCACTGATTACAGTGGGAGGGCTGTCCTTCAGACCCTTGGCAAGGGGAAAGACATGCATTTTCTGACTCAACAGATTAAGAGAAGAAAATGAAAACCTGGAAAAAAAACACGTAATGCCAAAATGAAAAAGCAGTAAATAAAGCATAGAACTATTTTCAGCTCTAGAACAGGTTCTGTAAGGCTAGAAATGGAGAGGAACCATAAGCAGTGGTGCTGAAGGGAACAATCTCAGTGTCTCACAGTTCTATTCCTGTGGATCCCAACATGTCTATCCCACTGTCAGACCAAACAAGTTCCTCTGCTATGGAACAGAAGTGCTTTCAGTCCATTCAATCCTCACTGGCCTTCTCTATAAAACAGAGACGCTTTTAGATCACATCTTATTCTCTCAGTCCCTACCTGTATCCTCAATCTCTCAAGTATTCTCATTTGCTCCATATCATACTGCTATCCTGGATTACATAATGTGTAAACCTACCCATTCATCTCTCTGTACCTCACCCAAGAAACAGGAAACCCAAAGAGCTGCACGCTTTTCCTGTGAACAGAAACAAGTAGATTGCTGTTGACAATAAATAGTTCTGAATCCTCCTTACTGAGTGCATCTGTTCTTTTGGTACATGCAGTAAAAAGGGGATTCAGAGACTAAAACCATCTGTCTCATCCACTGCGGAAAGAGATGTTCACTCTGGCTATGTCAGGTTGGTAATAATGAGTGCTGAATGCTTTTGTTTTGCTAAATCGTGGAGGCAAACCTCTTCTTGACCCAATAATCATTTTAAACCTTGTCAGGCAAGTGCTTGTTCAGATGCTCACTAATATCAAGATAATGAAGCAACTGCCTTTCATTTGCATCTGCAATTCCACCGTCATTTTTGTTCTTGTAGACAGTTCTCAGTCCTGCCATGCAGTATTGAATTCTGTAAATCAATCAAACAAGAAATAGTGGGGAAGAAAGAGGAAAGTCTCCTCCTAGGCATTTGAAGTGCACAGTTATTCCCAAAAGCTCTCTGTCACGCCCTTGAGGGCCTGTAAATAAGTGTAGTCTTTTAAAGTCGTCAGCTCTCTTTGGTTCATCTGGATCCTGAAAGCACTCAAGACAGGCTCAGGTGGAATTATCACTAGATAATAATAATCTTTACAGCAGCGATTTAAGGGTAATTCTAATATTTTTTATTAGGTGACTTTTGAAACTTCCAGTGCAGGGAGATGGTACAAGTTTGGAATATTAAACAATAAGAGGTTAGAAGGGATATTTCAATCTGGTGGCGGTTTCTCCAGATAATTGGATTCCTAATCCCTGAAAGGTTATGATCTCGGTTTACTCTGCTGGGACAGAAGGTGCCCAATTATTCTTTTATCACATGATCCATCGCAGACTCCAGCATTGCCTATAAGAGACAGGTAACAATTTGGAAATCATCACAGAAGGGAAAAAACTAAGGATGATGCAGATACAGGGAAGTCATACTCTGATAGATCAGCTTCTGTCTTGTGTTTCTCCCTGGAACAGAGAGTGGCATACAACTTTCTCCCAGCTACTGTAAAACAACAGCTCACAACATCCACAAAGACAACGGACAGAATCACAGAAGCATATAATGGTTTGGTTTGGAAGGGACCTTTAAAGCCCATCCAGTCCAATCCTCCTGCACCGAGCAGGGACATCTCCAATCAGATCAGACCGCTCAGAGCCCCGTCCAATCCAGCCTTGAATGCTTCCAGGGATGGGACATCCACCACCACCCCGGGTAACCTGTGCCAGCATTTCACCACCCACACTGGGAAATATTTCTTCCTTATAGCTAGTCTAATGGTGTTTCCCTGTTGGCTCCTATTACCACAGGAGCCCCTGGATCATCTCTGAAAGACTTTAAATGTATTGCAGTGTAGCCAGCATGTCTCAGAGCAACAGGCTGAGGGCTCTCTCGAGCACCCCATCCCTCTAACCTTGGTGTGTCATCTCACAGCTTGTCATGGGCAAGCCTGATATTATTCCCCTCCCCTTCGAGTAAATTTTAAAGCTCTGTCAATGAGCCCCGCTAGCTCTTGAGCAATGATGATAAAATCCATTCTCCAAAGGGTGCTGTCTGGCTGTCTTGCATGTGAGAGCCTGCTCCTATCTAAGCAAAGCCGGATAAATACTTTCTCAGCCCAGATCTGGCAGCCCAACGTGAAGCCCTCAGAAGATAAGTTGTCTAGGTAGTATTGCTGCTGTGTTGTCAGTTTTCTTCAAGGCTATAGCACTGAAAGGCAATAACATTAGCAGAAAAGCATGGGCATAGGGAGGTGTTCTATTCTTTTATAGGGAACTCATATTAAGCCACAAAATAATCTCTCAAGGACTGTGAAGTGTTTGGCTGCAGCACAGAGACACTTGTAAATATAGCAGAATCAAGCTCTTGTAAAACATCTTCACAAATGCAGAGCGAAACACGGAGAGCAAGTCAAACACACTATCCCCATCTCAGCAGGAAATAAAGAAGCAAACATCAATGGGCTTAACTCTAGTCCTAAACCAAAAAAAAATAGGGGCCAAAATCAGCAATGGTGTGTAAGGATCACTTCACAGAAGCTCATGAAGTTCATAGTCCATTTGGTGTCTTCTTGGTAGTGTTACTGCTATCAACAACCACTGAATGTTTCATGCAAGGACTCCATCAATTAATAAGGAGAAGGAATGTATCTCTGGAAAAGAAAGTATCCTCAAGGAACTGCTCATTTCTGAATGAGACACTAAAAAAGACTAGTGCCAAAAGAGGAATAAAGATCATGCACAATCAGACAAAATGATGTCTGATTTAGGTACCTTCCAGGTACCTACAGTGGTCGAGGCAGCACAAGGAGCATTGCAATAAGAAAATTCAGCCCTTCTAGTTCCTGGAGATAAAGCAAACCCGCTGGTTTGTTAATACGGGTAAGGCTGACTGCACACAGATGATTTTGCAGGTTGTCAACTACACGTTCTGAGCAGGCAGGGATCTTGTCTGAATCCTGTCACACAACAGTGCTGTCTTATGGATGACATTTTGCTGGGCTTTTTCCAATTCACTGCAGCCTACAAAGGTATGCGCTATATTAGGTAAAAAGAATTTCTAATAAGCACACTAGCAGCCTGCATGAAAAAAATATGGAGACTTTTTAAGGTTATACTGAATATAAAACAAAAAAAAAATCTATCAAAACCCAAGACTTTCTCCTTTATCAATGGCTGAGCTCATTTCTCCCTGCAGCCTGGTAAATACATCCATTCACCTGTAACTAGGTTTATGGCAGATTTCAGACTGGAACAGATTTTTATAGCCCAACCTTGACCTCTAGCAAGCACAGAATCCTAATTGGTGAGGCAATAAGATAAACTGCAGCATCAACCACAGAGCTCTGCTCCAGGACAAAGCACAGGGAATAACATTAGGTGTTGCAGTGAGCTAAGAGGGCATCAGGGACAGGGGCTGAGCACCACGGATTGCTCCTAGTCCCCTCCCTCGTGATCCTAACACATCCCAGCAAGTCCTAGACAGCTCTTCCAGGTCTATGAATATACAAAGCTCTGCCAGATCCCCTCAGTCCTATTCTTTTTCCAATCTTGGTTGACCATATACAGCTTTTCCAACTCACTTCAGTCCTGCCTTGAACTACGTGCTATTTTGCCATCCAGGATATCTACAGTGAGCACTGATTGAAGTTATATTCATGGGCTAGGCAACAAGCCAGGGGTCTGTCTTTGCTGTCACTCACTTCACAGTGACTGGAACAATTTATAACAAATTGAAGTGTAAGGAATTGATAATGAAACTATTTCATTTCCATCTCTGATTCAGCTGCCACCTGTAAAACTGCAGCCAGGACACAGGCTCTGGAAATGCATTATAAGACTATTAGACTTCCCCAGGGCACTGCCTTCATATTTATGCTTTTACTGCTGTGCCCACCCACATCAGCTTTGTTATTGTGAATGACTCCTCCTCTAGCTGGTCCCTGAGCTGACCAAGGACCCCAGACTGATTTATTGCAGCAAGGATATAGAATAATGCAGCTCTCTGCATCTTTTACAGACAGGTATAACGTGCAGAGTTCAAAGCTCCCAGCACTCAATGTCCTTTCCTGTCCAAGGGGGCTGCCACCTCCGCAAAGGGGAAACAGTGCCTGCTGGAACACCGTCATCTCTTTGGACAGCTGTTTCACATCAAGGACAGAAAACAGGGCACAGACTAGGTTTGGCCACTGACATTTTACAAATGGCTGTGCTGGTATTGTGAACAGCCCTCCTGCCGCAGGAGCCACTCTCTGACATTCACACCTGGATTGGCACCATATGATGGTGCCCTTTTGATCAATGTTAGCCTCATCCCAAGGTGCTCTATGCTCCTACCTCAGTCAAAATGTTCAAACCTACACAAGTTCTAAAAGCAACATTTCTGTATGCATCACCATAGCTCAATAGCAATTTGGGTCAGTTTTACTGTTAAAGCTCTTGTTTGGCAGATGAAAATTAACTAGTCTCTTTCCGCTATTCCCATTGCAGGACAGACTTTTCTACGGCACTGTCTCCCTGGGACTCAAACTATTCCTTGTCCCCTCCCCATACACAGATAGAGCCCCACAGAATTTCAATTCCCCTCCCCCAAAACAGTTAGCAGAAGAGTGGTGATGAAGATGCTCAGGTTTTCAGTATAAGACAAAGAATCTACATCAAATTCAATTTTCCCTAGAAGGTACAAAGTCTTGCTGAAGCAAATGCTGGAAATGTTTCTTCCCTTCAACTTTTCCTCCATAAAATGTTTTTTTGTACGAGTTGGAATGCAACACTTATCTCTCCCACACAAAAAAATGCATACAGATCCCTAGAAAACTATGGGATTTTTCCTCCTGTGGTTTAGCTTGCTAGAGAGATTGACATCCCTCTTTTTATGTCTCAATCCTCAGGAGATATTCAGGGCCCTTAAATTACTTAGATGTGTTTCTTCACCATCTGGAGGTGAGTTAACTTTCAACGGGAATATGCATCACTTTCATGTATGCACCTGCATCCAACCCTTTCTGACTCACAGAAGGCAGAACCACCTTGGTGCTGCTGCTTTCAGCCCAGCACTCTTCCGTCATAGCTGTATCTCACATATATCTACTGATCATAGGGTGCAGAAAAGGGCAGAGGAATTTGGGACTTGGCTGTTTCTGGCCATGAACGTTATTCAAAACTGGAGACTCCTACACACCCACATTAGATTAAGCAGCAGTGACATGGTCTTCTCACCCAGGAAATGGGGACAATATAGTCCAAGCTCCTAAAACCACTATGAAAGTATTAAGATTTTCCAACAGCAATTCAAGATGCATGAAAAGCAATTGACTGAACAGAAGGACATTTCAGAGTGTGCAGACACTGCATTTTTTTCCCCCACCAGTGTGCTACCCATGATGTACAGCTTGCCCACACTCTTCTGAAAGCTCTGCCCTCAACACCTGACCAGAATAAACTCATTAAGCCATAAGAAAAGGCTTTAAAAATGCAAGATAGAGATGACTAGCTCTCTTCAAATGCCTGTTTCTACCATTACCTGCCTGGGCCAGAAGCATCTGTCAAGACATAATCTGCACATTAGATATTCATCTGCAGCCATTTACCTTCTAAGATTCCTTACCCCAGAGGAGATCCAACCAGGTACAGTCAGACAAACACTACAAAATCTTGCAAACACAGCTAACATGAATTGCTATAGAGACAAAAAGTGAGGTAGTTTTAAGTACATATTTGGAAAGTCTCTCTTCTCCATTGTCCTGACTCACTGACTTTAGAGGGAAAAAAACCCTCAAAACCTCCTGGTTGTCATGGCTGTAAAAAATCCTCCCAAATAAGAAGGAAGTAACGACCAGTGCAGTGACCTGAGCCTGTGCAACCTTAAAACTATAAATGCAAGAGAGACACCTCTCCTTCCTCCTGCAATAACTATATAGTCCGCTGCATAAAATGTTTTACCACTCAATAAGCAGCTAGGATTCTAGGTTCATCTTGCAGAATAGCAGAGGAGCAGCAGTACTGGGATTTGTTACCCCACCTCTCTCATGAGGAATCTGGTGTTTTAGGCTGTGGAACAAGGTTAAAGGACAATCTCAAAGCTCTGCAGTGGCCCTTGCTGTCTGTCTGGCAGAGGATCCTCAGCCCGAGACACAGGACCAGAGGGTGCTGCAGCAATGATGGGAGAGCAATGCTGCCACCTGCGGACATCCAGAATTACAGCCTCCACCTCGACAGGCACTGGGCAAAAAGGTGCTCAATGTTCCATGAATTTCTAATCTCCAAACATTTTCTATTAGAGGTCCAATTTCTCTAAAGTGAGTTTAAGCTGACTACTAATAGACTCTGCCTACTACCAGGACAAAGCATTAGAGAGTGTTTTAAAAGCTGAACGATTACAGTAGTAACAAAACACCCAACATCCTGTCTTGGTAAAGGAAACTCAGCAGATTGGCTTCTGCAGATTCAGAAAAGGAACTTTATTCAATTTCTGTGGGAGGATCCTTGAGTACAGCTCATCTGTGTGTATATGCCATGCCATTCTGCATTTTACCCTCTAAAATTATCTCCAAATGCTATGACCTTGGGGCCCACTCTGCACCTCAGAAAGGCTAAAAAATATTTCCCAGGCACAGCTGTCATGGAATGTCCTGCAAACCCAAACAGGAAACCACTTCAAAGCAGACAGTGATAGAAAGATCATATTGCAGGTAAAAGCATTAGCCGTGCAATCACGGCAGTCACTAAACTTTACTGCAGGAACTTCTTTCATTCTCTCCTAATCAGATGGATTTAAAACTGGAAGTAAAAACTAAAATTGTCATGTCGTGACAGAAAGCACACTGGACAAAAAAGGCTTCTCAGTCTCCTTAAGCTAATTGTATGTGCATTTGTACAGCAGATGGCACCAGTGGCCAAGACAGGGCAATTTCAAACCACGCTTTAGGCTCATTTATGACATGCATGGAGGGGACATTATGCTGCCACAGTCCCATGGAATAAACACAATCATTACAAGCCAGAAGCAGAGACCATGGCACTGCAAGAATGGCAGACCACACAGGGGAGGATGAAAAAATTCCTATTAAAAAGATTAAAAGTTCAGCTGAAGCCTCCTTACAATGCTGAATAGTACATGGCACAGAAAACCACCTCAAAGAAAATCCTGTTCATTGATGAAAATACTGATGCTACTCTGAAGTCTGCCATTGGTATGAGATGATCACTGCTACTGAACGTTTTACCTGATGATATGGAAGGACAGGACTATGTGTTTGATGAAAGGACTCTTACACAAAAAAAGGAATGATCTTTCATGCACTTTTATACTATAAAGGTGGCAAAGACCCTCTTCCTTCCATGAAGATACTTTAATACATGTGCAAAATTATAACTGAAGGGATATAAAATAATCAAACACAGCATAATTAACAGAATAACATTCAGACACTTTATTGGATGAGAAGAAAGGCCAGGAGGTGCTTTAGGACACATTAACAGATGGGCTACAGATCTGTTTGTCTACTGTTGGGAAATTGGCTCAGAAAGCAAGGAGCCGGAGGAGCTGTGCAAGTCAGGGTCAGAAGATTATACGGCCGTTAGGCCAGGGATAGAACTTGTCAAGGCAGCGTAACTTGGCAAGTCGGCAAAAACAGTCTGCCCTTGAGAAAGAGATAAACAACTAGAGGAGCTGAGATCCGGGCAAAATAACATAGAAGCTGTAACCAAAAGTAGGAGGCATATGTTAAGGTTATTTTTAGAGCTTGGCCAATAAGATAATGACTAGTAGGCATAATTAACGGATTGTGTATATAAGTGATGGCTTGGAGCGATAAAGTAGAGCTTGCTATATCACTCTGATGGAGTCAACTGCCTGCTTTCCCGCACCAATCTGAAAAAGGGTTACTCTTGGACCCAGCAGAGGGGCCCCCTCTGCAGTCTACCAGTGTAGACTCATCAGACTGCAACACAGCTCATCAAGAGACCCGAAAAAAGTTTAAGTTTATTAACTTTTATTAACTGCGAGAGTGGTGAGGCACTGTCCCAGGTTGCCCAGAGAAGTTGTGGAAGCCCCATCCCTGGAGGAGTTTGAGGCCAGGGTGGATGGGGCTTTGAGCCCCGATCCAGTGGGAGGTGTCCCTGCCCATGGCAGGGAGGTGGGACTGGGTGGGCTTTGAGGTACCTTCCAACCCAAACCATTCTATGATTTTATGAGTTTATATTTGGGGAAAGTTGCATCAAGACAGGGAGGAGAGGGATACAGAAAGAGACGCAGCATCTGCATCACAAAGCAAACCAGTAAAGTAAACACCTTTACCACCTAGTGTCTATGGAGATTATTTTGGTCTACTTTCATTGGTTGAGTCACCTATCAGGTTAGTTCATGCCTAAGATGTTTTCTAACACTAACACGCTTTATGGCAACCACTCAGACATAAAGCACTTCTTACTTTCAAAGCTCTTTACAACAATTATGTTGGCACAGCATCCCTGTGAGGTAGGCAAAACTTAGGTGTTTTCTGAGATACAGAGACATGAAATGACTTCCTCAAAGGCATGGTGAAGAATGCGTTATTTATTATTAATATCCTTAAGAATCTGGAATGATAGTTTTTACAGACAGGGAGTTGGAGGCAACCCGCATCTTCTAGTAAGGAATTAATGAATTTTCATTTCATTCTTACAATGCTTTGAATCCCCTCCACCTTGAAAAGTGATCCACAAACATATAGGTGTACTTGTGAGCTCTTCCTTCATCTCTGTAAAAATCCCTGGTCCTTTCCAGCAATAAGCAGACATTCTACACAGGGAGGTTTTCCCTGGCAGTGAAGGTGAGCCTAGATACAACTAGAACTGCATACACTGCTCCACTAATGACATCCTAAATCTTTCCACGGTTACAACTGCAGTTATCAAACATAACGAGCCAAGTATTAGTTACCTTAAGGAATTTAGCCTGAGTACTCTAGTTTATGTGAAAGGACTAGAAAAAAAGAGAATAACCATCCATTCTTTTAAACTGATAGCTATACAAAACCAAGCCATCATAAAAAAAACCAAAGCACACAGCTGCTACAAAGTGAGCCACAAAGCCATGCTGGGATTAACCTAATAAACCCACATATCCCCAATTGCAAAGTTAACAGATTCACTGGCTCAGTCCATATCCCTAGAAAAGCTTTTGCACCGCAGAGAAGTGAAGTAGGTCTCAAAGCCAGGCTCTTCTTCATTCTGTAAATCCATAAAAAAGGAACAGCAGATACAATGTGTTGTGTATGTCTGTTGTGTATGTCTGTACTGAAAAGTTTCCAAAAGCTTGTGGTTATCTCCCTCCCTCCAGCTGAGCTGATCTTTTGCGTTTTCTCTTCATGTTTCTAACCTAAAAAAGCATTTGGCTGCAGAAAGCAGCACTGAGATGCTCAAGTCCATATCCTCTTGCCTCACACCTAGTCAGATTAGAAATAATTTGCCCAATTTTAATAAAAGATGAAACTGTGCCTCATAAAATACATCTGCAAAGAATCCCTCTTGTTGATTACAGCTCAGCTGTAAAGCAGGAGACCAACAGCTGGGTAATAGAGGATAACATGAAGCCATAAAAGCCTTCACTTGACTATCTACGCCATGTAATTTCGTGCCCTCAGCTCAGCTTCACTGCTGTCAGCACACTTCACGCTGATCTAACCCTCAAGGGCGTAACTTACCTATGATGGATGCAGGTAACACCGTGCTAGTTTATTGCCAGTTTATTGCTCATGTTTACAAGCCCTTCATAGAGTGGCTAGTGTGCTCCTGGTTGGTTCAAAAGCAAGGTTATGCTCCAGGCACCAGCATCTCTAGTTCAACACTTCATCAATTCCTCTGAAGCTTTCCCTCACTCCCATAAACAAACTTTTCACCAAACTCCCTGCATACAGGAAAAAAATACTTTTTCTGCAACACAGAAGAGAATTTAGTTGCCACTGAGTAACACAGTACAGCTCAAATTCATCTTTGCAAAGTCACATTTTTTTCCAGCTGCCTTTGGCATGTTTTTCATACTGCTACACAATTGGTGAAACAATCAGCTCTCCAAGTGGCCACTTGAATATCAAGTGGCAAGATCTGCAGGAGAAAACAAACCAACACTATAAGGTGCAGGGGGGCGAAAAGAGGCGGGTAACTTTACTTCAGAGATAACATAACATGTAAATGTGATTCAGCCACACCAATTCTGGACTCTATTAGGAAAAATATTGTTAACAAAAATGGTTTATTTGTGTTTCTAGTCCTAATTTTTTAGGCAGAGGCAACACAGTAATCCTGATTCTTTTTTCTATCCTTGTATCTTTCTCCATTGCTCAACTGGGCTTCTTTTAGGGTTTCTTATAACAAGACATTTGACTATAAGACTCTGAGCCTCTAAATGATCTTACACTAAGAATTATTCCTCCCACTCATGTATCCATTAATCCACATCCAGCCAGGAAAATTTGGCACACTGTCGGCTCCCCCTTAACTCCAAGACTCTCATTTCAGGTAGTAAATTCTAAGCAAATGCAAATCACTTGTTTTTCTGTGCGTTGAGGGCTTTTCAGTTACATGATTTGCATTTACAACTTCAGCTTTCGTAGCAGAATATAAGTTTATTGGTTTAGGCATAAATTTTGTGCAGTGGGCTATTTGTGCTCCTAGCTCAAAATCTGGCTAGGGAAAAAAAAACAACCCAAAAAATTAAACCATACAACAGATGAAGATGAACTATGCTCAGAAGGGAGTGAAGTAATAGCACCTACATCGTTGTGATGCTAAACATTTGGCAGTGTTTTCTGTTTACCAAGCAGGAGCCATTGGACCCCCTGACTACAGTAAGGAGTCATAAGAGGAATTCCTGTGCTTGTGAAGGAACAGAGTTTGTATTTGAGGTTCAATCATACTTTCATTGAGTTGACAGTGAAAGAATTCAGTGGCAGAATGATGAGATTGTTTAAATGTTTTGGTAGTCTGTTATACAAGCTAACCAAGACCAGAAATTATAAATTCACATACAATCAATGGCTCAGGATGGTCTTTCCATTCTTCCCGTTGTTCACAGTAGGTCACCTACCCACATCATCCACTGTTAATTGGCATTAATACTGAATTGTGAGGCCCAGCTAGACAGCACTTGTTACAGTTTGGGGAGAACACCAGCTGGTGCCAGTGTAATACCAAAAACATAGAAAAGCCCCAAGAGAAGATTGAGTTTGGCTGTCCGCTGAGGGATTTTGTTGAAGTTCTGACTCCGAAACTGCCTCTCCAGCGAAAATGCCATCGGGATGGTGAGCAGTGGCAACGCCATGCTGATGGTATATCGCGTGGCCAGCACACAGAAAATCAGGTAGGGCAAGAAGAGCAGCATGGTGTAGAGAACATAGGATAATGCAGGGCCGATGAGGATAGCCAAGGTGACAATGCCCGCCTGCTGGTCAGACTCCATGTCCCGTGTGTTGTTGCTGTGCAGGATGGCCTCGGTGCTGAGAGCTAGTGGGATAGCGTAGAGCAAGGGGGAGACAGACAGATACCCAACCTGCACAGCATGGGCAAACATGACAGCCAGGGGCCCAAAGGTGATCAGGATCACCACGTCTCCGAGTGCAACATACTTAAATCCAATCCCTGTGGCAAGACACAAGAATAAAATGAAGCATCGTCAAGCAACTCAAATGACATAAGAGAACGGATAATATAACAGATAGGCTCTTCCCACAGAAACGTGTAACACGACCAACACGCAGGTATGGCTGAGAGGTATATTTTCTTTTTTCCAAGGATAATAAAGGAAATGGAGCTTCTGAATTTCTCCAGTCAAAGAACATAACAGAAACTAAGGGCCAGGTTCTAATGCCCATCTTCACATCTACAAGTACCCATTTCTACAGAAATCTATAGAAATATGGCACTCTTTAGTGTGACCATGCACAGCAGAACCTGACCCTGAGGAAATATATAAAATACTCAGAACAAAATGCAAAACAGACAAGGTTCACTCACAGAAACTAACACAACTGTCTGGAAGTTTGACAGTTTGAAACTGAGTTCATTTTTCTTTTCCTAGTAATTATGTATTGTGTCTATCCAACACAGCAAGACAAAAATATCCCCCTTTTATTTAGAACAAACACATGCTGTTCCATATTCACAATGAAACTCCACCTAGAGAACAAGAACACATTCTAAACCAAAGTAACAGATTCCATCAATAGACAAGAATATCTGCAGTGAGCTATAGTGCTGAGGGATACGAGATACATCATGAAAACTTTCAGCAACAGTTCTGATGAACATTTAAAGCCATGTTTGTAAATAATGATGTCTCAACATCACTTTCCAACTGATGAACTTAGTATTGCTCTTCCCACACCTTCCTACAACAACCAATGGCAAAGAATACCTGATCTGGTTAAAGATGTCCCTGCTTCTGCAGGGGCAGTGGAATGGATAACCTGAAAAGGTCTCTTCCAACTCAAAGCATTCTACGATTCTCTGAATATTTTATGTTCCCGTCCTCCAGGAAACACCACAAAATATTTTTATGGCGGTTGACCAGACACATCAATTGTATCTTCTAGAAACCACTGACAAGTCAGCTAATTCTGTCATATTTACATCCAGATTCACTGCAAATGGCAGTGAATACCTCCAGTATAAATATATATAATGGAATATTACCTCCAGTATAAAGGAAGGAGCTGGAAAGTCCGCCAAAGTAAATCAGGGCCAGGTGCTCCAGTTTGAGCGTTGAGACAGCGTAGAGCCCAGCAGCACAGATACAGCCAACAGTATAAAGGAAGACTCCAAACCGGACTACGTCCTGAGGCTCCAAGATCTGGTCCACCAAAGTCCTGTCATCGCTCTTCTTGTGATCAATGCCTTTGGAGAAGTCATAGTAAGTGTTCACCAAGTTGCCAGCTCCATGCACAGCCAGGACAGTGACAGCACTGCCCACCAACAGCCCTGGGTCCAGCGTGCCCTCAGCCCGATACGCCAGAGCGCTGCCTAGAGCCACGGGTGTGAGGGAGGCGCTGAAACTCCACGGCCTGAGCGCCAGCACATAGGCCGCACACTTCTGCCTCCAGCTGCCTGGGGGGAACCTCTCAGCACCGGCCACTGCAGAGCCAGAGCCGTTCCTCTCGCTGCTCCGAGGGCTGCTCTCGGCGCTAATGCTGATCTTCTGTACTGGCTCTGCCGGCCCCATGATCTCCGTACCACAAGGCAACAGGACCTGCAAGGTGAAAGGAGCCTCAGAGCCAGAATCTTCAGCCCCGCCAGCCCCCGCCTCAGTACCTTCAACACCCACCTCAGCCCCTCAGATCCCGCCTCGGATCCCGCCTCAGGCCCTCGGCGCCCGCCTCAGATCCCACTTCAGCCGCTCAGATCCCGCCCCCACCTCAGCCCTTCAGTCCAGGCCGCCGCCTCAGCCTCCGCGCGTCCCGCTCAGCCCCGACCTCTGCATCCCGCCCCCCCCCGCCGCCGCCACCGCCTCAGCCCTTCAGCCCTGGCCTCTACCTCAGCCCCTCAACTCCAAACTCAGCCACGGACGCTTCCCCGGACCCCGCCGCGCCAGACCCACGTGGCCGCCTCCCCCGCCGCCGCGGCCCCACACGGGGGTTCCGCGCAGCACCGCGTACCCCAGCAGCGCTGGGGTGCGAGCACGACCCGGCGCGCGCCGTCACGCGCGGTTGCGAGGGGCGCTCCGAAACACAAGCGGGCACTGCTGCACCGCTATGGCGGCCGCGGGGCGCCCTCCGCGCCGCCCTTGGCGCTGTCAGGGGCAGCCGGACACCTTTCCGCGGCGCACAAGGGCGCGCCGCGCCGCGCCTCGCTCTACGCATGCGCACGCAGCGTATAGGCTGCATGGAAGGGCGGAAGACAATCGGCATCGGGAAGGCGGGCCTCGAACAAGAAGCCTTTCCACTGGTCAATTCTATTGCCATTCATTCCGGCTAACTGGCTGATTGGTCAGAACGCGACGATGTCGCCTTGCTATTTCTTCGGAGAAGGGGCGGAGCTTGAGCGCTCCCCCTCCCCTTTGCTTTTTTGCTATTGGCCAAGACGATGCCTGTCAAAGCCGTTCTGGGTCGCCATTGGCCAGCGGCACCTCGCCGGGCCGGCGGCGCGGGGGAGGGCAGAGCGCGGGGCCCGGAGTGGGGTGGCCGGCGGTGGTGGCCGGGGTGGAGGAGGTGAGTGCGGCTGCGGAGCCTGCCCCTGGCATCGCCTTC
The DNA here is from genome assembly GCA_033558235.1 of Neomorphus geoffroyi. NCBI lineage: Eukaryota > Metazoa > Chordata > Aves > Cuculiformes > Neomorphidae > Neomorphus > Neomorphus geoffroyi. Next base: position 5,109,301 of record JAUMJM010000029.1, on the reverse strand, counting down.
CCCCGGCATCGCCTTCCCCCTTCCCCTCGCGGCCCCAGCGTCACGGCTTCCCCTCCGCCGCGCTTCTTCCTTCCTTCTCTCCCTCTCTGCCGGCCTGTGGTCCCGCGGGCCCAGCCCTGCAGGCTCCCTCCTCTCGCTGAGGGGAGCCCCGGCCTCCTCGTACAGGGAGCCCCGAGGCTGCCTGGCCCTGTGCCCTCGGTGGATCGCTGAGGCGGTGTGGGGTATGCCTGAGGAGAGAGGAGGTTGAGTCCCCGTCCCTGGAGGTGTTTAACAGACAGGCAGATGAGGTGCCCAGGGATGGTTTAGCAGTGGACAGGTGCGGTTGGACTCGATGGTCTCAAAGGTCTTTTTCAACCAAGTGATTCTATGAGGAGCTGGAGTTGTGATGCCTTGTGTCGCTGTGGGCTCTGCTGTCAGGCAGTTTGGGCTTTGGTGATGTGAAAACTGGGGGGGTCCAACCTCCTGGTTATTTATCACATAAAGAATTTTTGGGGTTGGAAGGTACCTTAAAGCCCGTCCATTTCCAACCCCCCTGCCATGGGCAGGGACACCTCCCACTGGGTCAGGGGGCTCCAAGCCCCATCCAACCTGGCCTTGAACACCTCCAGGGCTGGGGCAGCCACCACTGCTCTGGGCAACCTGTGCCAGTTTAGTTATGTGTTAGGATGGTAAACATCCTGTTGTGATGATTGGTGTTGCTATAAGTAGGCTTCCCATCTCTAAATATCTGCTGTAGAATGTAACACTTGCCAGGCCCCGAGCACTGAGTCTTCCTTCTGTTGGCATCACGTGGGGATTTTTGTGGAGAAACTTGAATGAGAGTGTTCGAGGAGTGGTCAGATGTGATAATGATACAACCATGAGGATGATTGTGCCTACTTGTTATAGGGGAACTGTGAACCCTAACCTGACCTTGCTATTTTTCAGCTATTGCATGACTCTTGATTTAGAATTAGACCACTGTAGGGTTGGGCACCTGACCTGCTGCAGAGTATTTCAGTATTTGAGAAACTAGAGAGCAAGTAGGCTAGGGATCAAGATATTATGTGAAGATATGGCTTTACCACAGGGTTCTGAGTCCCGAGGATCATGGTCATTACTTGTCATTTTACGTTCTCCTGGCACAGCATCCTTGCACACAATGGGATGTGTGTTTTGTAGACAGGCAGCAGGAGCAGCATTTGGAAAGAAGCTCGGAGATTTCAGTAGCTAGAAGCAATAAAAAAAATTCTCTTTCTGAAGAACTTACAGGACTTGATGCCCCCGAGCCCCAGGACACCGTCATCATGTCGGGCACTGTGTCCATTCTCCAACAATTTGCCAATGGCTTGAAGAGTCGCAGTGAAGAGACGAGGGCGAAAGCTGCCAAGGACTTGCAGCATTATGTCACCATGGAGCTTCGCGAAGTGAGTGCTGCAAATGAGATAGTTCATCCTCGTGTATTGTATGAGTGTAGGGCACTCACTGGGTGCTTTGGGGGATGGAGGTTTTGGGAATATGTAAGATGGTCTTCGGAGGCGGGCATAGTGGGGAGCTTACCTTTGCACCAGCATGTAGGAAAGGTGAGTGAGCTGGTGACACAGATGGCTGGTCAAGTACCAGAATGAATAAACTTGACATGTATGGGGCACCAAGAAGAGTTACTGGTTTGTGTTTGCAGTGTATGGTTAATTTAGTTTCTTCTTGATTAAGTGAGCTAAGAAGCACTAACTTCGTGGGGGTTTAGGGGCAGGAAGGAAAGAAAGGGTGCTAAAGGCTGATTTGAATATTTTCCTTTTACAGATGAGTCAGGAGGAATCTACCAGGTTTTATGATCAGCTGAACCATCACATATTTGAGCTGGTCTCTAGCTCTGATGCAAATGAAAGGAAGGGTGGCATTCTGGCTATAGGTGAGTGGAAAGGCTTAGTGCCTCTGGTGAGTATTCTTTTCACGTATCAAACTTTGGGGAGAGATTTTCAGAATGAACGAACGTTTATCATTGTGGCCTTGTGTCTGACTGCTCAGTTCGCTGGGTGCGTGCTAATTGCTGGGCTCTGAGAATCTGCCTATAAGTGTCAGCATAGGAGCTGCTGAGTGTAGCTGAAAACCTGGTGCTTAATGGGCCCTGAGCTCTTCCGGGAGTCAAGCATCAAATGTGAGTGCTGAGCATGTGAAAATTCTATTCTTGGGCTCAGTTGAGAGCAGTTTGTGCTGCCCATTCATTTGTATGTATCTGAGTGGGCTGATTTCTCAGCTTTCTCTGAGGACATTGATTCTGGTTGTTTAATTTTACCTGGCTCGGTAACAGCAGCTTCCATCCTTGGGGGGGAGCTCACATTGCCTCTGCTTTGATTCTGATCAGCTGCTCCATCAGTTGCTTTGGGGGTATTTTTGCTGTGACATGGCCGAGCTGCCTGCATTTTGACTCTTAGAAAAATCAGCTCACATGAAGACTTTGCCTTCTAAGCGAGTAGCCTGTACTGTGGCAGTTGCTTCTTTAAAAACCAAACAGGAGGTGCTTTTGGTTTGGTCTCACAGACACAGCCATCTATCCCAACGTGTTTGAAGACGGCGGAAGTCTCCTAGCTAGAGAAGTCTTTGTTGACAGCATCTGATTTTAAGTTTCCAGTATCATTTTAAAATTTGTTTTTGTGAATTTAGTGCTGTTATATGGTGCTGGGGGAGAGCCATTCCCTTGGTCTGTTCAGTCTTTGGCAGACCAGCCGTAGTAGTTGCATGTGGATGGACGGATACCTTTTTATTGGTGATCCCAGGGTGGATTTTTTTTTCTTTCTGTTTAAACTAAAAATGGAGAAAATCTACAAAGTTACGAGATGTGTTTTCCTGCCTACTTAATGAATTCATGTTGGAAAGAGTGCTGCTCCTTTCCTTATGCTTGATTATTTTTTTTTCCTGTGGATTTGCAGTTTAGGAGGAGTTAACGGGAATCTGTAGGCATGGATAGGGAATGTTAACTCTCACCTAGAGATTATCTGCTGTTTGCCTCACTGACTCTTAGGGAGAACGTACAGCATTGCTCCCTTTCTCTACAGCAAGCCTTATCGGTGTTGAAGGAGGTAATGCCACCCGTATCGGCAGGTTTGCCAACTACCTGAGGAACCTCTTGCCGTCCAATGACCCTGTTGTAATGGAGATGGCCTCCAAGGCTATTGGGCGGCTTGCGATGGCCGGTGACACCTTCACAGCTGAATATGTGGAGTTTGAGGTGAAACGAGCTTTGGAATGGCTGGGAGCTGACAGGAATGAAGGTCGAAGACATGCAGCTGTAAGTGATCTTTTTTTTTTTTTGTCTTTACCTGTCTTGGAATGAGATGGATAGGATTAATATAGTGGCAGGAGATGTGCACAGAGAGCTGTGGAAAAGCACTGGTCAGGACCAGGGTGGCTGCCAGTCGATGTGTAAGAATCTGTGGTGCTCTTGTGGCAGATATAGCGCTGCTTCCTTGCTTCCACCTTAGCCCAGTGACTCAAGGAGACTAAGACACTGTTGTGCGAGCGATTGTAAAAGTACAGAGCTGGAAATAGCTCAGGCTCACAAATGTTGGAAGTCCAAATACATGATGCTATGATCTAGGAATTGAGGTTTGTCTGTGGGTGCTCATTCTCACAGATTGTTGCTGTTTCTCTCCCTGCCTTCAGGTTCTTGTCCTGCGGGAGCTGGCAATCAGCGTGCCTACCTTCTTCTTTCAACAAGTGCAGCCGTTCTTTGACAATATATTTGTGGCTGTGTGGGATCCCAAACAGGCCATCCGAGAGGGAGCTGTTTCTGCCTTAAGAGCCTGCCTTATCCTCACCACTCAGCGGGAACCAAAAGAGATGCAGAAGCCCCAGTGGTACAGAGTAAGAAAATAGCTTTGTTTTGAAGCAGCAACTTGTAATGCAATGCAAATGATGAAGTGACAATTTTTAGAAAAGGTATCTAAGCTAAGAACCTTTGTCAGTATGTCTGATTGTCAGCAGAAAACTGTCTCCCCTTGAAAGGGATGAAAATATAATGGCTTACAAAATGAGTAGTTCCTTTAGCCCACTGTAAAACGAAGCAAGAGACAACTCCATCAAGAATCCATTGCTTTTTCTGCAGCTTATTTTCAGTTGTTCAGCCTGACCTACTTTTACAGCCATACAATCATCTATCTGTTGTCATCTCTGACTAGCAGATGGTCTTATTACTGTAGATAAAGCTTGAGTGATAAGGGTGAGAACTCTTTTGTCTGACCCTTGGCTTTGCTGCCATTGACATATGAATCCAACCTTCATAATATCAAATGAGGTTTGGACAGTGCAGTCAGATGTTGTGAACTTGGATGCCTCATGGTCAATTATGTGATACAGATATTGATGAAGTTTATACTACGGTATGGGCAACTGAATATTTGATTAGTGATGTTGAAAATAGTCTGCCAGCAGAGTCCACAACTTTTGGGTGAGTCTGGATTTTGCAGTTATTACTCAGTTGAAGTTTGTCTCCGCTTTTGGAAGATTACAGAACATTAATAACTCTTGACTGGCAGTACTGCTTTATTTCCACAGGCTTGGTCTCTGCATGATCACTGAGATATTTTTTCTTTCCCCTCAAGCACACATATGAAGAGGCTGAGAAGGGCTTTGATGAGACTTTGGCCAAAGAGAAAGGAATGAACCGTGATGACCGAATCCATGGTGCCTTACTGATCCTCAATGAGTTAGTGAGAATCAGCAGTATGGAGGGAGAGGTGAGCAAAGAACAAGATGGGAACTATGGCTTTTGGTTTCTGAATTAACTGACTATGTGTAGCAACTCAGCATTTTTTTAAAATACCCCATCGTGTTTGAAATGGGGTTACTGGGTTGAAAAGTCATTTGAACATGGAGTCAGAGAATTGATTATTATAAATTGCAGTGTGTTAGAGAAATAGCAGTGATAAATTTGGACTGAGTAGGTATTAGGATCTGAAGGAAAACACTATTAACTGAATTAATGACAATAAAAATAATTTTATATAGAATGAGGACTGTCTGTTGTATGTTAAATACCAAAATATTTTTGCTGGATTTTACTTAATTGATATTTTACAGCCATTTGGATATCAATTATACAGGATGTTGCTCAGGCGATTTGGGTCACGTTGTGTTCAAAATCTCTTATTCAACTACTGTTTTTTTTAAAAACCTGCTTTTCTACTTTTTCCAGCGTCTTAGAGAGGAGATGGAAGAGATCACTCAGCAGCAGCTTGTGCATGACAAGTACTGCAAAGACTTGATGGGCTTCAGTACCAAACCTCGCCACATCACTCCCTTCACTAGCTTCCAGTCTCTTCAGCCCTCTCAGTCGAATGCTTTAGCTGGTTTGCTAGGCTACAGCGCCCACCAAGGAATCATGGGTTTTGCAACCTCACCTGTCCCAGCAAAATCTACATTGGTAGAAAGTCGATGCTGCAGGGATCTAATGGAAGAGAAGTTTGATCAAGTAAATGTTCATTCTTTGACTTATCTTCCAGCATTCACAATGCTGGTTCTTGTAGATAAGTAAGTGTCCTTACTTAGCAGGCGATACTGCCTAGTATTGAGTTGAGACATCAAAACTCATTAATTATATGTATCCTGGCTTTGTCACTGTTTCTCTTACAGAAAGTGATATACTCTATGTGGAAGCAGCCTTAATTATCCATCTTTCTGATGGACTCTGAAGCCAAATGTCAGTAGAATGCCTTAAAGCACCCAAGTAATAAACATTCATGCATTACTGCCAATGGCCATCCTTCAGAGCCCAATCTGTTTCCTTTCAGGTATGCCAGTGGGTTCTCAAGTGCAGAACCAGCAAAAATTCTTTGATTCAGATGACGGTTCTCAATCTGCTACCACGGCTGGCGGCTTTCCGTCCTTCAGCATTCACAGGTGACAAGAAAGATGGTCAGATGTTAGAAGTATTGCTGAAATTGGGCTGGAATTTATCCAGCTCTCTTTGGTCCAGATGAGCTTGTGCAGGCAATACAGCAGTAAAATTTAGTGCTTGTAAGATGAGCAAATTCCTCTGTGGGAGGACAGTCTTTTTTTCTTTTTTTTCTGAAGAGGTATGACTTGATATTTAATGCCAAAATGTTGCTCTGATGAAGAAAATGAATTGAAAACTGTTGTCTGAGTTCTGTGTTCAATACCGTAAAAGACAGAACATACTGAGAAAAAAACCCCAACAGGATGTGACACTTAAGGGTGAGCTCTACCCTCTTGCTCCTACTCAATGTATCTCAAATATTATCAGCAGAGTTGTCTTTCTCTGTTGCACGTGCCAGGAAATATCAAGTTAAAGTGGGAAATACTTGCCAGCTTTAAAGCAGTTCAGTTGATTTATTGAGCAAGCTTAGGAGAGTATCAGAGTTGGAGGCAAGTCAGCAAAAAAGAAAGCCTTCTGGCCTTTGAAAATTTTATTGTATGGTAACGCGTTTGCCACTAATGTCAGCAGATTTTATACGGCTGTGTCTGTTCCTTAGCTTTCTGCTTGTAAAAGTTACGTTGCAAATGTGATATAACTGTATAAACCTAAACGGGTTCCAATATCTGTGTTGTTCTCTCTTGTGGGCAGCTGATCAGTATCTTCCAGACACCATGAATCATGTTTTGAGCTGTGTGAAGAAGGAGAAGGAGCGAACAGCAGCCTTCCAGGCCTTGGGTTTGCTTTCTGTGGCTGTGAGGTCTGAGTTTCAAGCTTACCTGCCAAAAGTCCTTGAAATCATAAAAGCAGCTCTTCCACCAAAGGACTTTGCTCACAAGTACGTATGGGAAGGTTAGAGGAAGAAACTGGAACATCTCTGGTTTTGTGATGTGAGGTCAAATAATTTTTGTGATGTGAGGTCAAATTACTGTATTAAAATCAGAGGTAATTTTGTAAGACTGACAATACAGAAGAGGGATGAGGGTAGATGTTTGAAAAAATAACAGCTCTTCTTAATTAACTTTTATGTGGTCGCTTTCCAGGAGGCAGAAGTCTGTGCAGGTTGATGCCACGGTCTTCACCTGCATTAGTATGCTGGCACGAGCCATGGGACCCAGTATCCAGCAGGATATCAAAGAGCTTTTGGAACCTATGCTGGCTGTGGGCCTGAGGTAAATATAAGGCATAGGAGTATATTTTCCTGTTAGCCACTGGATGGCGTTGTTGGCCATGCAGAATGAGACTTTTTAATCTTCAGATTGAGAAAGGGGAATTATTGCTTTTGAATGATCTTTCAGAAGATCAGTGTAGCTCTTTCAGAAGAACAGTATGTTTTAAGTGTTAATGGATCTCGTGAGTTACTGAAGAGCATAAAGAAATCTTTTTGTAGAAAAACTAGTGAATTCAAAAGCAATATCCTTTACTTTCCACTATTCAAACATATTTGTCAACAGCCTGCAAAAATTTAGAAAGCCCCTGAAGGCCAGCAGATTTTTGCCATGTCGAACTGGCAGGGAAGGAGAATTGAAGCGGTGAATGTTTGCTTGTAGCTTCTTTTTTTGGAGCCAACAGTTCATATTGGAAATTTTGTAGCTCATGAAGCTGTTGTTGTGGGAGAAAGTATCCACCTAGCACAAAGCAGTTTAGATTAATGTGCCCATGTGAAAGTGGATTTAGTGGCCTTTGTGTCTGAAAAGCAAAAGTTAAGAGGTCACTTAGATTTGTAACAGTATTGTAGCGGTATTGCATAATGTAGCCATGTGTGCTGCAGTCCCAGCTTGGTCACCAAGTTCATGCAAGAAGGTCATCTCGTGTGGCTGAGTTCACACAAGGACCTCTATGGGAGAGGGAGTGTTGCTGTAGTGTGTGAATGCCCACAATTGTTTTCTGATGGGCAGAGGTGAAATATGCACCTCTTATTGTTTCTGTTCTAATGACTATCTGCCTGCTTCTTGCCCTCAGCCCTGCTCTAACAGCTGTGCTGTACGACTTGAGTCGTCAGATCCCCCAGCTAAAGAAGGATATCCAGGATGGGCTGCTGAAAATGCTCTCTCTTGTTCTAATGCACAAGCCTCTTCGACATCCAGGCATGCCAAAGGGCCTTGCCCACCAGCTTGCCTCCCCTAGCCTCACCAACATCCCAGAGGCCAGTGATGTGGGTAGCATCACCCTTGCTCTTCGTACACTGGGTAGCTTTGAGTTTGAAGGTAAGATGAAATAAGGAAGGAGGGGGCTAAGAGGTGTGGATATAAACACTGCTATGTTGGAGTAGAGTACAAGTAGCAGGAAAACTTGGAGAGCACTTTCTTTATACTCCTCTTTCCTTGGAGCAGTAATTGCGATGTAAACCTGTGTTAAACTCCTTATCTTCTTCTTTCTAGGCCACTCTCTGACTCAGTTTGTTCGGCACTGTGCAGACCACTTTCTGAACAGCGAACACAAGGAGATCCGGATGGAAGCAGCCCGCACTTGCTCACGCTTGCTCACACCTTCCATCCACTTGATCAGTGGTCACGCCCACGTGGTCAGTCAGACGGCAGTACAGGTTGTGGCTGATGTTCTCAGCAAGCTGCTTGTTGTTGGGATAACTGACCCAGGTTAGTGTGGGGTTCAGAGAAAAAGGGTTCTCCTCCTACTTGTTAATTTTAGCATGAGTAGGTCATGATATTAAGATTGTGGTAGAATTTGAACATATTTGACACTAGCTTAAGCTGTTATTCTGTATGAATTAAAAAGGTTTCTTAATTTCTCTTCCCAGATTTGAATTTTTGCAGCACTAACAGAACACTAGTGCAAAATGCTCAAACTATGCCCTTGGTAATCCTTTGGCAGAGCCCTGAGACTTCCTTTGCTGTTGATCTGTGTCATGGCCTTCAGTTTTGTAGTTTGGGAAGGGATTGGTCCCTTCTGTTGAATCTTCCTACTTGATTGTTTTATTCTTTCAGTTGAAATATAGTAACCTGAGTTCATTTTCTGCACGCTGCCTCCAGACATGGAGGCTGGCATTTTCCTAATTCAGGTGTCGGGGCAGTACTGAGCAGCACTGGATCTGTTGGCCTAACCTACCTGTTTTTCTCATGCTGGGGAAGCTCTCAGCATTTCCCTGAGGTTGTGAAGAATTTTTGAGGCTGATTTGTGAATAAAGACAATAATAAGAACATGACTTTACTGCATTTTAAAGAGAAACAAATGTGTTCTTGCAGATCCCGATATACGTTTCTGTGTGTTGGCTTCTCTGGATGAGCGATTTGATGCCCACCTTGCGCAGGCAGAAAATTTGCAAGCTCTTTTTGTGGCCCTGAATGATCAAGTATTTGAAATCCGAGAGCTGGCCATCTGTACCGTGGGTCGCCTGAGCAGCATGAACCCTGCTTTTGTCATGCCGTTCCTGCGCAAGATGTTAATCCAGGTAATACAGGGATGCCTACCGTGTAAATAGGGTAGTTATTGAGACTAAGATGTTGTTAAAGAACAGGGGTATCGAGCTGTAGTGAATGTGGGAGGATATTTGCCTTTTGGAAAACATTTATTACTCACCGTAGTAGGTTTCAGCAAGTCTTTTTAGTGATAGGTATTCAGACTGAAGCTCTAAGCGTGTATTAGGAAAGAACAGCAGTCACTATTTCACCTCACATCCGTGGTGCTGGAGTTCTTTCCATCTGTATTGAAAAAGAACGTTCTGTTCTTCTTTTAGGTGAATGGGTGGCACCATTTCATAAACATAGATGGCTTTGGAACTATCTGTTCAGTTTTGTGCTAGTTAATTTTAGTTTCATTTAGACGTAAATGACTGGATGGAGTGAAAATGTAGAACAGTTTTTGCAAGTGCTGAGATTGCTTTTTCTTTCTATTGTAATTGGACAGGAGAGGAGGAAATCCAAAGACTTTTTGCCTGTCTTTGCTTTCTTTGTTCTAATGCTTCCATTATCTTTTCTGCAGATTCTAACAGAGCTGGAACACAGCGGTGTTGGGCGGATTAAAGAGCAAAGTGCCAGGATGTTGGGTCACCTAGTTTCTAATGCTCCGCGCCTCATTCGGCCATATATGGAGCCCATCCTGAAGGTAGAGTTTCTGAACGTGTCCTGGTGACTTTGGAGTGAGATGATATAGCAAGTGGATATATGACTCTCGTGAGCTGCAGTTTTTTTGTTTCATCATAGCAGGGGAATCATATCAGTGTGGCTGTTACCCACAGTAATGTGTGTGTGTGGCAGTGTACTGGATTTGCATAAAGTTTGTGAAATCAGAGTTTCATGCTCACCATGATCCAGTTGACCCCCTATGGAATCAATTTCGGGCATGAACAAAAGGAAAGATAATTTTGAGTACTGTATGTACTTCAAGGAGTCTTCTGAACACATTCTAATTTGTTCCTCTGTCACCTCCCAGGCACTAATTGTGAAACTGAAAGATCCTGATCCAGATCCAAATCCAGGGGTGATTAACAACGTCCTAGCTACCATAGGGGAGCTTGCACAGGTAGAAATACTGTGGGTACCTCTTTGCCCTGCTTGTCAGTTGTAAAGTTTTCAGCAATGCAAGATTAAAGGACTGATTTTTGCCTTTCCATAGGTCAGTGGGCTGGAGATGAGGAAATGGGTGGATGAGCTCTTCATTATAATTATGGACATGCTGCAGGACTCCTCCCTGCTGGCTAAAAGACAAGTAAGTGTTTGACAACTGCACTAAACTTTCCATCCGCTGTGGTCATAGCTGCCAAAATGAACGTGTAAATCACTCAAGTTTCTAGTGGAGTGTATGGTACACACTCATGGCCCACAGGTGCCTGTGCAGTGCCTGTCTCTTGTGACAGCTTTTACAGAAGTTGAATGACTGATGGATCAGGAGACATAATAAATTCTCTAATCAAAACTAATCTTCTCTGGGCTTGATCTTTCCAGGTGGCTCTTTGGACACTGGGACAGCTTGTGGCCAGCACTGGTTATGTGGTGGAACCATACAGGAAGTACCCAACTTTGCTAGAGGTGCTTCTGAACTTCCTGAAGACTGAGCAGAACCAGGGCACCCGTCGAGAGGTACGAACACAAAGCTATCGCAGAGCCATCTCTGAAAGTATTTGGGGGACAGTGAGCTGTCAAGTAAATATGTCTGCATAGATTCTGGGAAGGTGAGAGACATCATTGTCATGGCTGGTAGAAGTACAATAAGCAGAATTAAGAGGGTAAAAGTGTTGAATCAGTGAAATGGCCTCCAGCAGTTGAATGGAAAGCATTGGTGATTTTTCCAGGCAGTCACTTCAGTTCCAGATCTTCTCTCCTCAATCTTCAGGACTTTTCCAAACATATGGGTTCATGTGTTGAATTTTGCCTTGGTGATGGAGTTCTGATGAACTTCCTTTTTGTTTCTGTCTTACCAGGCTATTCGTGTGTTAGGGTTGCTGGGTGCTTTGGACCCCTACAAACACAAAGTGAACATTGGTATGATCGATCAGTCACGGGATGCTTCAGCCGTTAGCCTCTCAGAGTCCAAATCCAGCCAGGATTCTTGTAAGCATCTGCATTTCTTTCAAGTGAATAGCTTTGTAATCTACAAACAGGTCTTGATTTTTTTTTTAATATTTTGTTGTTCTTGTGTTCTTTTATTTTTGCCAGTTTGTCTCCTCTTCTAAACAAATTATTCTCATATGTGTTTTCACATATTACTCAGGTGCTCCTGAGTACACCTAACACTAGGGTGATTCAAGACCATTTAATGCATAGCTTGTGACACTGCATTCTTTCTCCTAGCTGACTACAGTACCAGTGAGATGTTGGTGAACATGGGAAACCTCCCTCTGGATGAGTTCTATCCAGCTGTCTCTATGGTGGCACTGATGAGAATTTTCCGAGATCAATCCTTGTCCCAACACCACACTATGGTAGTTCAGGCCATCACCTTTATTTTCAAATCTCTTGGGCTGAAGTGTGTGCAGTTCCTGCCCCAGGTCATGCCAACGTTCCTTAATGTAATACGGGTTTGTGATGGTGCCATTCGAGAGGTGAGTGTACCAGGGAACACTCCTTCCTTCCTGTTCCACTGCCCTGACATAAGAATCCATTTTTTAAGAGAGAATGTGACTGGCTTTGGGCATTGCTGTGCTATGTGTTGCTGCCAAGCATGCTGCAAAAGTGACATTCAGCTTTGCTTTTTCTCTCCTGTGAGCATTTGGTAGAATATCCAGTGAAAGTATTTTTTCTGCTTTTTGTTGGGACAGCTGCTTCTGAGCATAATCCTTAGAAGGCCAATATTTGATCCTGGTTTTTTATCAAGCTGGTTTTGTTCAGGAAAACAGCCTGTGCAGCTTCCAGAGCTTTCGGTGATCTCTGCATTACTGTACTGTTGTAAACACTATTGTTAAATAATAGAGAGAGATCTTTAAATTTCTGATGCAACCATGTACTTTGGCTCATCTGTGAGAAGGAAAATTCAATTTGCTACAGTCTGCTAACACTCAGAGCAGTGTGGGTGGTGATTCCACAGCAGTGCTTTCTCTTCCTTCCCACTTAAGCTACAGTTATAGAAGGAAATGAGGAGCGTGTGAAGATAATAATGGGCTTAAGGTTCACCTAACCAGAGATGGCTGCTGTTTGCCAAGGCTTTTCCTCAGGCAGCGGAAAATAATCTCTGGGGTGGGAAGGGCAGTTGGTATTAGTTCTTTGTACTGGCTTTTATAGGTGGGATGTGTGCTCCCCTAGCAGAATCCCAGCCCTGCTATAGAACCACTGTTTTCTCCCAGACTGAACTACTACTCAGATTGGAAGGAAAACATCTCTCACGCCTTGGTTGGCCGAACTCCTAGACCTGACTGATCTAACTTGCTTGAAAGCTTTGCAGTTGTGCACACTCTGTTTAAAAATTTTCAGGTGAAAGAAGATGGTGAAAGTGTACTGGGGAGAAGAGCTGAGGTGGGTACGCGTGACACTAAAGCCTAAAGGAGGCAGGTCCTTGTCCTATATGTAAGCATCCTCTCACTACATGGAAAAAAAAGCACAGTACAGGAGCTCAAGGTTCTGTTTTGCTAAATGTAGGTGTACTGCTCTCACTAAAGAAGCTGATGTTATTTCTTACTGAATTTGCACAAAAATCTGTTACCTCTTTTTCTGAGCTTCACTTTGTATTTTGTCACTATAGTCTTTAACTACTGCATGAAGAAAGGAAATTTAATGTATAACTTACAATTTCCTGTTTTCCTAGAGGAAAAAAAGTTTGTATACACTTATTCTGTGGACAAAGTTATTTAATCCACGTTATTTCATACCAATCTCTGTCATGATTGAGTACAGAAGATTTGAGTAGGTGCAAACGGAATTGCCAAACTGTCATAGTATGCCTGAATAAAATTGTCTCAGTCAAAATTTTTCTATGGTACAATCAACCACCATTCAAAAAATTGTGATCTTTCTGGCAAGGACCAAACTTTCTTCCCCAGTAACTTTTCACCAATATATCTTGGTGGGGATGGGAAAGAGTACAGAAAGAGTATCTTAAAATGTGTGCCTGTTTGGTTTACAGGCAGGGGGAAAAGATCATGGGCTAAATTTTTGGAAGCATCCTTCAGACCTAAAGTACAAAGCTCTGTAGTTGAGGTGTCTGTGCCTGCAAGTCCGTTCTGACACTATAAATTTGCTGACACATTACAGACCCCTATTTGTATTCTTGACTGTCTAAGGCTTTGACAACACAAAATTTTTGATGTAAACTGGGGGGATGGGTGGAAACCGCACCAAAAAAACCCCAAACCACTCCCCCCTCCAAAAAAAACCCAAACCCCAAACCACTGAGCTGAAGCTGCCAAGAATTTAGGCCCAGATTTTGAGCTTGTAGGAGCTATGCATGCTGTTTGTTTGGTGAATGAGCTTGCGATTGGCCTGTGAAGCAGTGTTTATCCAGCTTTGCTTTCGTATTTGGATAAACTACATTGATCACTATGCATTTCTTCCTACCAGTTCCTGTTCCAACAACTAGGGATGTTGGTGTCCTTTGTGAGAAGTCATATTCGGCCCTATATGGATGAAATTGTCACCTTGATGAGAGTGAGTACAATCTTTAAGCCAGTATTTTACTGTCATAAAAGGTAGATAGTGTTTCTTCCATTGTAAAATGTATCAGTTACTTCATAAACTCATACGAAGTGCAGAATTCCATGTATTTGAAGTAATAATTATGTTTTGAAATAACATGTATTTGAAACAACTGTATACATTGGTACAAGTAATTGCAATAAGAGCAGCTCCTAGGTTCTACTAGTGCCTGAATTCTTTTGAGCACTTGGATTTTGTGCACTTACTACTTTCAGAAACATAGTTTAAGCAACGTGTGCTTGGAGTTCATAAATAGGTGGCGTTTCACTTCATTTTCACTTACTGTTTGCAAACGCAAGGTTTAGGAAAAATCAGTGGCCTGAGAGTTGGTTTTAATAGCTGTAAATACACCGAAGGCACAGAGGGTTTTAAAAACAGACCAAACCTGCCAATTTATATTACTCTGTAAGGGAAGTATGGAGCTTCTCTGCAATCTTGAATTTATCTGGAGACTATCTCCTACAATTTCCTTTTCTTGTAATTGCTGCAGCTCAGTTGAAGAACTGTTTAATTTTTTCCAATTTTTTTTTTTCTTCTATAGGACTTCTGGGTCATGAACAACTCTATTCAGAGCACCATTATCCTACTTATCGAGCAAATTGTGGTAGCTCTGGGAGGTGAATTCAAACTTTATCTGCCTCAGCTCATTCCTCACATGTTACGGGTTTTCATGCATGATAATAGTCAGAGTCGCATCGTCTCTGTCAAGGTGAGTGGAAGCTGTAGAGTTGAGTTCATTTGGGTACTGCTCAGGCTGGCACGTGCCCAACGTGCCATACTCCAGCAGGGCTTCTTGCCTGTGTGTTGCAAGCGAATGGGAAAGATGCAGTTCAGCAGTGGCCTTGGCCTCAAAAGATGCAGACAGTACTTTGTTTGAAGTGGAGAGATGAAGCAACTTTTCCCTGGATACTGACTTATTTAAAATGCATCTCTTTTCATGACTTTGAGTCACATTGGGTCATTTTTCCCTTCAGCTGTTGAATGCGATCCAGCTCTTTGGAGCTAACCTGGATGACTACCTTCATTTGTTACTACCTCCCATTGTAAAGTTATTTGATGCCCCAGATGTCCCAATGGTGGCTCGCAAGTAAGTGGTGGTGGGTTTGCAGTCTCTTTTTTTGCCTGTGATATCCAAGTTCTGCAATGGCTGCCCTGACCATGTGTCTAAGTGAAATACTGCTTAGTTCCTTCTCTGGGTTTTCTCTGCATTAAATCATTACTCAAGATTATTTTTGGTTGGATGTCACAGCACTGTTACTTGATTTTTTGGGGTATTGACTATTACTTTGTGGTTCTCAGCTGCCAGTATTTTAGTCACTGCAGCTTGCAAGCAGTCCTGCAAGTGATAACAAAGTTAAGCAGAGTTCTAGTGACCTGGTTTTCCTATTACTATTGATACCTAAGAGGACCCAGCATAGATCTTTTACGTATTTCTACATCTTCTTTCTCCCATCTTATACCATGAGAGATAAGCCCTCCCTTCTTTCTGTTCTGATTTTAGAGCTGCTCTAGAAACAGTGGACCGCTTGACAGAGTCCCTGGATTTCACTGATTATGCTTCACGGATTATTCATCCCATTGTGCGAACTCTAGATCAGAGCCCTGAGCTACGAACAACTGCAATGGACACCCTCTCCTCTCTGGTGTTCCAGCTGGGAAAGAAGGTAATCTTCTTTAGGCTTGAAACCTCACAGACTGAGGGACCATCCCAAAGGCTTTGAAGTTGAATATTTGTAATGCATTTGTTCTGGGTTTTGAAAAAAAATTGTTTCTGGAATTGGGACTTACTGAAATTAAACTTTCAGAATTTGTTTCTTAGAAGATCAATGAAACAAAGGTGGAATTTTACTGCTCTTGGTGAGACTAACTAGCCTTTGCTGCATTTCCCTGTACAGTACCAGATTTTTATTCCAATGGTGAACAAGGTTCTGGTGCGGCACAGGATTAACCACCAGCGCTATGATGTTCTTATCTGCAGAATTGTGAAGGTGAGTTGACAAGTTGTTTACAGAAGGGCACTTTGGGGTTGTTTTCGTGTTGAAACAGATGTAACTGTAAACTTCACGTTGAGTTACTCAAAGTGAGGGATGACTGTTGCTGTACTTGTGTGTTAAGTACAGTTTTTTAAGGAGACTTTGAGATTGCATTGGGAAAATTATTGTTAGCTGATATCAAATATTTCATGTAGTAAAGTCACTGCAAGTTCTAGGTAAGAGCTTAGACTTACAGCCAGTGTCATTACTTTTTTTTCTTAGTAGTTCTTAAGTGTAGATTTACCCTTTTTTTTTCTACAGTTTCATGACTTAAAGAGACCCCGTTATCTCGGTATTTTCCATAGTATGTCCTATGTTCCCAAAACTCGATATATGCTTTGCAGTTTGATCATTGTGGACCAAGTAGCACACTGCACTTTTAGGCTTATTAGTGAGTCAAATAGGAAGGGGTGCTTGTTTTAGGGAGCATTAGTTTGGCTTTTAATACTAGGAGATAAGATTTCTTACTAGTTACCTTGAATAGCAAAGGAATATCTATTGAGTTCTGTGATTTATGAGTTCTAATCGTTTTAATGAAATACAGTTGTTTGCCTCACAAATTTTGTTGTGGGATTACATGGTGCTTTGACTTTATCATCCATATGGCTTGTAGAAAATTTCTTTTGTATGTGTGGGTGTGATCTTCATTGTAAGCCATTTATTGTAGGGCTATACTCTCGCTGATGAAGAGGAGGATCCCCTAATTTATCAGCACCGAATGTTGAGAAGCAACCAAGGAGAAACTTTGGCCAGTGGTCCTGTGGAAACAGGTCCCATGAAGAAATTACATGTTAGCACCATCAACTTACAGAAGGTGTGGCTGCAGCACTGTGCAGTGCAAGTTTGTTACTAAAGGGAGGAGCTATTGTGTCGCATCTAAGGAGTCTGTCCAGTACATGTAAACAACACTTACATTTCTGTTGCCAGTTCTGTACAAAACTGAGATCAAAATAGTGTCTGAGACTCTCTTTAAAATTAGAAAGTGCTAAGCAACTTTAAAGATAGGAGCAACTGAATTATCGTTCTATTAATGGCTGTGAAGTAATCTTGACACTTCTCGTTATATGAAGTATGAACAAGACTTCCTAGATCACAGGGAATCATCTGAAGTTTCTAGAGACATCTGTTTCACAGTCTCTGCCTTTTTTTATCAGCCACTTCTCTTATATCTTAGCACTATATTCTCTTGAAGCCAGTATAGAACTTAATAGCTAAGCACTGGCTAGTTTGATGAGTAAATACATGTAGCAGTCAATTCAGTAGCGGGATGGATTGGTTTGAAAATGCTGGACTTGAAAATGTAATTCTAAATGCATTAAGTATTTTTAAGCTGATTTTTCAACAGTGGCTTTAGCTCTTGATGTATTTTTTCAGGGAAAGAATTATTCATGTTAAATACTTGGCATGTCACGGCAGGAATAAATTTAGGGAAGATTTTCAAGAAATGAGACTGAAGTACTGCAAATTATTTGGTAATGGATTTCAGGGAATTGAAAAGGGAATCTCAGCGATGTGACTGGGAGCTTTAAAAAGTAATATAGCTATGGGGGTAATGCTTCATTTGGTAGTTGAATTGTCTTGCTTTGTGCTGCAGGCCTGGGGAGCAGCAAGAAGAGTTTCCAAAGATGACTGGTTGGAATGGTTAAGAAGACTGAGTCTGGAGCTGCTGAAAGATTCCTCCTCACCATCCTTGCGCTCATGCTGGGCCCTGGCTCAGGCATATAATCCCATGGCTCGGTAGAGTAATTTTTTTTTTTTTTTCAGATCACTTGAAATTGCAGATGCATGCCAGATATTATAAGGAAAAAGAGTTACTTAAAGGCTCTTAGGTTCCATAAATAGAGATGGTTCCTGCTTTGGGACAAATCAAATAGCTGGCAGCTTGATTTCATTTCCACCCTTCCCAGTTGGCTGCTCTATGATGCGCACAAAATCTTTCAGGGGAATTCTGTATGTTAGCCTAGGAATAATATAAGGCACATAAAAGTGAAGCTGAAAAAACAACAGAGTATGAAATAGTTTCAAGGATCTACTGTGGGTCAATAAAAAAGTCTGAGTGGAATAAGCTGCAGTTGCCTGTCTCATCTTGATGGTATACACTTGTCATCTCGGTCCATGTGAATCTGACTACTGCTGTTAGAAAAGTGTTCATTCCTGGTTTAATTTTGTCTTAATGTGAGTTTTATAATTTTTGAAATAGAAGGGCAAAGGGCATGATGAGAAGTCAGCAGTTCCTAGGTAGGCAGAGGTAATGCTAGCATTCTCCATGCATTTCAAACCCCTCCCACAGTATTTCTCCACAGTACTAGCAATGACAAGGGCTATCACTGAAACTGTTTTTCATCACCTTTCCTCTTTCTCAAGCTTTGTCACTGATGCAAACTCCAGCTATTGCAGTACTCTAGGGAGCACAGAAAGAGCAGAGATGTTGCGGCATGTGTGTCCAGAGAAATGTACGATCGTCTTCTTCGCTACATTCACTTGTCACATAAGACAGACCAGGCCTGGTTCTTCATGGCAGAAGAGAAGAGCATCCTTGTTGCTATGAGGAGTTTGTTCTAGCCTAAAATACTTGCTAGCATATGGTAGCACAATAGTTCTACTATTGCATTATAGTATATTATCCGATTCTATATTTTCAAAGTGCAGGTTTCAATAAGTATTTAGTACAGAAGTCAACTTTATAAAAGCTAATCACTGTTAATTGCAGGTAGGCATATAAATGCATTTTGTATCTCTCTTCCTCTGAATAAGAGCAAGTCCACTGTCAAATAGACTTTTTTTTCATGAAAATGAATCCTTACCTCTCACTCTTTTGGTTTACCTCCTCAGAGATCTCTTCAATGCTGCTTTTGTTTCATGCTGGTCTGAACTGAATGAAGACCAGCAGGATGAGCTGATCCGAAGTATTGAGTTGGCCCTGACTTCTCAGGACATTGCAGAAGTCACTCAGACACTGCTGAATTTGGCAGAATTCATGGAACACAGTGACAAGGTAGAGATGCTGTTAGGCAACTCTTTCCTAATGCTGGCTTATGTCTGGTCTATGGAAAGTGTGTGAAGAGCTTATGCATACTTTTTTTTATATTCATCCTGCTTTTTATGTATCTGTTTCTATCCAGGGTCCACTGCCTTTGAGGGATGATAATGGCATTGTCCTCCTGGGGGAAAGAGCTGCAAAATGTCGAGCATATGCCAAGGCCCTTCACTACAAGGAGCTGGAATTTCAAAAGGGTCCCACACCAGCCATTCTAGAGTCTCTTATCAGGTAGGACCACAGCTGAGGGGATTTCTGCTCTTGCATCAGTGTCCAATTTGGGATACCATTAGAATGATCTAGACAATTCTTAGGGTTTCACTCTGCCACAAGACTTTGGTGTGGGCTTACAAACTATCTTGCAGATGTACACTCATAGCTGCTGAGTTCTGTCTGCCCTTCTATGATGCAGTTAAAATTTTGATAGGAGCCATGAGAAGTTGCGCAGGAAAAAGTGGATTCTTCTGATTTCCACCTCCTTCAAGTTCAGTATGGAGTGACTGTAATGTTTGGTAAGACAGGCTTCCACACCTACGTATATATAAGCCAGAAAAGTTTAAGTTCTTAATTAAAATTTTCCATCAAATTCTGCTTATCTAGCTTAAGTAGGTCTCATTCTTCATATATTACATAGAAGATGTAACAAGAGTGTGTTGTTTCCTGAGCTTTGTCAACAAGAAAGATATTAACTTGAATACCTGCACAGGATGTGGTACTAAACTACATGTTTTAAAATGTAAATCTTGGTTTCACATCACAGAACTATCAATTTTACTGTTTCAGATGGACAAATTGATTTTGTTTGAGAAAAAATTTAGCTTTGTCTGTATGCAGTGAATTTTTCAGCCCTCCTAATTCCTTGAGTTGTGTTGTCCTGGGGTTTTTTCCCCTCTTATTTTTTCATCCTTTATCCTCTCTGTTTTTTCTGAGGAAAGTATAGAATTCAGTGTATTCCCTTTCTTGGCCACAGTCACTTGTGCAGCACTTCGTGTATCAGAAAGCAAGTTAAGGAGCAAAGACTTGAAGTAAATCAGAATTAAAAATGAAAGACAATTTATTAGAAATGAAAAAGTTTAGAAGCCTTTAAAAATCCATTTTATAGACCACAGTTAAAATAGTTCCAACTATAGCTCCACACAGTTGAAATTTACAGTATGAATAGTCAAACATATATAAGGCAATTCCAGAGACACCTTTATCTCCCATTTCACACAAGACTCAACAATTTAAATTAGATTCAAACTCTCTTTAAGGTGAATAAAAATAGATATATTAACTATAACTATCTTTTCCAACCTATTCAAACAGCGGTATGGCTACAGGAGGAGGCTCTCTTTTAACTGTTACTTTTAACACTGTGTTATATAAGGGAGAAACGTTACTGATTGCTGACATAACATCTGCAGGTAACTTGTAATTGGGGTTGTCTTCCAAATGGATTTTAATATTCCTCAGCTCAGTAGGCTAGCAAACATTCTCTAATGTTTGAATAACTTCTGGCACTTAGATTCCCCGGTGTGTACTATTGTTTTGCTCGTGGATGCAGCGGTTTTAAGTCTTGGAGTTGAGTTTTTTGACTGGGTGGCTGGGTCTGGATTTTTTTGCTAACCTGCTGTTATCTTAGTTTCACTGAATTCTAACCTGAATATAATTTCGTGGCAGCCCAAAAAGTTGCTTTCTTGTTTATCAGCCTTTAGGTGATCTGTGAATAGGAATAAGCATAGCAGAGCATATGGGACAAAATCCTTTCTCCGGGGTTGCTGTCTGCTGGGTGCAGCCCTCTGTGGGGACTTATTTGAGGCAACAGCGGGAGAGGGCAGTAAAGCTGTAGGAGAGACAACATGAGCAATACTAATTAATCCAGAATTTCTAAGCTTTGTTTTTATCTCTGTGGGAATGCCAGGTACTTACTGTACACTAAAGAACAGTGCATCAGGGTCACTTCTGATTGATTCCTCTGGTTTGAAAGGAGTATGTCGTGTTTGTGGTTTGAGTCACTCAAAAGGAAGGAGTTACTCAGCAATGCTTACCCTGGACACTGAAGGAAAGGCAACAAGGAGGCTTTCTCTTTTCAGTCCCTGCCTAGCTGGTTAGCACTCAGGCAAGCCACTCATTGCAGTGCTAGTAGGATACAGCAGTAGGTTTTCTGAAGGTGCTGTTCTAACCTCTTCTAACACACATTTTCCCTTTCGAAAGAGCCTTAAGAGGAGGAAATAAGTTTGAGCCCCAATAACACTAGTGGCTGTGGCTGGTGCTTAGTGTTTGTGTATGTAGCCAGTATGTGGCTGTTGCAAATATTAGATGAAATGAACAATTATTTGGCTGATTTTGAGCTGTCTGTTGCCCAACTCCCGTGCAGTGGCATCATGTAGCTGTACAATCAAATATTGTTTCCCTCTATGGTTTGAAATCCTCTGGCCGGATCTTCATCTCTACTCTCTTCAGCGAATAGGTTGATCCGTGCCACCCGTACCAGGTAATGCCATCCATGTTCTTGGTGTGCTCTCCTTTGCGGTAGTAAACCCCGTTCAGATTGGAATCAGTGCAGCAGTTGTACCAGTATCCACCTTTTCAGAAAACAAAGTCACAGACTCCTGGTGAGCCATTTCCTTAAAACAGGTATGTTTTGTATTAATAGTAAGAATTATTTGCTGTTCCTTGAGAGAGTGACCAGAACACAGCATTTAATCCCTGGAGCCTGTAGCTGTAATAGCTGGGATTGCAGATAAATTCAAAACTTAACCTAGATACTAAATATATAAAGGCTTTACAGCTACATAGACAAATTAGTCCAGTAACTTTTAATTAACTGCTCAATTTTCCTTAAAATATTTCCTTAACATGTTTCTGTCTGTTTCTGAGACTTAGCTTAGAAAATGAATTTGCATTCTTAGCTTGGGCATCTTAAGGCATTTAAACTTTTCTGGACTCTGCAAGTAAGTCACACTATTTTATTGAGACTGAGATCAATTATTTTATTTGCATGTCTCCTGGGGGCACAGTGGTGAAATTAAAAATAAAGGGCAAGATGTAGTGAAGACAATTATCTTTGTGACAGACCTCATATAAAGATAATAAATTGAATGAGGAGAGTAACCTCATTAGAGGCTCTTAGTAAGATTAGAATTCAGGTTGAACCTTGAGGTGCGTGTAGGATGATAATAAAGGAGAATGATTACAAGTGCTCAATACTAGAGTTTGAAACTTCATAATAATATAAGAAAAACATTAAAAACCTTCTAGATATACAGGAATAACGTCCTGCATCCCTGAATTACCTCAACATCTGAGATAGTCTGGCACATGTTGATAATGGACTGGATAACAGTTTGTGTAGGTGAGAGCATACACTAAATCATGGAATGGTTTGGGTTGGAAGGGACCTTTAAAGCCTACCTAGTTCCACCCCCTGCCGTGGGCAGGGACACCTCCCACTGGATCAGGGGGCTCCAAGCCCCATCCAGCCTGGCTTTCAATACCTCCAGGAATGGGGCAGCTACCACTGCTCTGGGCAACCTGGGGCAGCCATCGCCGCTCTGGGCAACCTGGGCCAGGGCCTCTCTACCCTCACAGGAAAACATTTCTTCCTAAGATCTCATCTCAGTCTCCCCTCTTTCAGCTTAAAACCATTCGCCCTCGTCTTATCCCTGCAATCCCCAATCAAGAGCCCCTTCCCAGCTGTTCTGGAGCCCCTTTCTATGCTGGAAGGCTGCTCTAAGGTCTCCTTGGTCTCCTCCAGGCTGAACAAGGCCAACTCTCTCAGCCTGTCCTCGTAGGGGAGGTGCTCCAGCCCTCGGATCATCATTTGCAGAGTCCTGATGCCTATAACGCACAATCTGTCTCTAACTCAGCTTTAACTGCCAGATTTCCCACATAAACAGTAAGAGTGTGTTCCAAAGTAGGTCTGCTCTCCTTTGGTTTTCCAACTAGATGCTACGTACTTGGAAAGAGGGAGCCTTAGGCTCTCTATGAACTACCCACGCAGCTCTCTCAGGACAGGAAGGTGTTTATGCAAGTTTACCTTTACGGAACTGGGCGCAGTCATCCACGCACTTGTCGTTGTCTTTGTCCTTTGTGCTGAAGGCTGTGTTGTTGTGGTACCTTAGGGAATCACGCCCTGTGTTGCCGGTGTAGTTCCCCACAAACAGACGATAGCTATTTAATTCATTGCTCAGGGTGAATTGCTTGTATTGCGCATAGCGTATGTTACCTTCCCAGTCCTGCCACACAACAGTAAGGAAGAAATAGATCCTATCAAAATAGTTACAAAGACTCCACCATCTATGGTTATATACACTGCAATTTGCATATCTTTTCCCACAAGTTTTTCTGTTTCAGACACAGCCTACAGAAATTTATCTGTTAAGGCAAGGAAACTTTCCAGAGCAAAGCATCATCAGGGTGGGGTCACCATCCCTGGAGGTGTTTAAAAGATGGGTACATGAGTTTCTTGGGGACATGTTGTAGTAGGGAGACAGCCACAGTTGGAGTCAGTGATCTCGGAGGTCTCTTCCAACCTTCTGATTCTATGATCATATTTCAAGGTCTAATCTGCACTGCTATTAAATGATATGTAGGGAAACCTGGTGCGCAGCTCTTGCATCCAGCACCCTTTCATTAGTGTGCTGCCTCAAGTTTTTTTCCGCTGTTGAAAGAGTGACTTTTAGATATGAAGCCTTTCATCTTGCATTTTCCATTATACACAGCCCATCACTCAAAGGATGAACCAGCTATCAACCGGTGTAAGTCAGACCCAAGCCTTTAGTAGACTGTGGAAATTGTTTTGGGGTAATACAATGCAAGCTCTTTTTTACACAGGCTGGAAAGAAGTGCTGCGAAATGAGAAGACTCAGAGTCTTTAAAACTTTATGGGACATTTCTGTGTATCTTTAAATCTGAGGTGATAAGCTGTTTGATCTCTGTCTGCAGTGGGTTCTGCAGGATTCTCTAGAGCCCCACGTGTTCTCCGAGACACAATCTGTATGCAGACAGAAGATTGTCCTGCTGACTTTGCACACTGGAAAGCATAATCCTGTCTTGTCCTTGAATGTATCACTAGGACCATCCCACCTCTTTCTCTTGTAATTACAGCATGGAAATTCTTTGGGCCTCCTATAGAGATAGGACATAGTGTCTGCTACTAGAGAATCACTTTGTACAGAAAACGTTTTGCTGTTGAAATTGAGACTTAATTAATTACCTCCAACTCCACTCGCAGAACAGTGGGGCGTCTGGAAAGTCGGTAGATATTTTCATTTCCCAGCCAAAAATCTCCCCGAATATTGCCAAATCCATCCCTGTATTGTTTCCAGTCCCTGTTGAAAGATGTCACACCAACTTTACGCCTTTGGATGATAGTCCAGCCGCCTCCATCTGTCTCCATGTCACAGAACACCTAGAACAGGAAAAAAGGCAATCTTCACTCGTCAGTAGGCTTAGGAAGGTTTATTTCTCTTAACACAAGACAAAGAAATTCCTATTTTATTTGAGTCACGGAAGAGACTTATTAAATAAACCGTTTTTCTGGTTTCCCTCTTAAATGCGTGGTCTTTCCTTCCTTGAAATTACCTACGTAAGATGCTGATTCAAAGTGCAGGGTATCATAACTCAGTATGAGCTCTTTTCATCTCTCTGGTAGATAAGCATTTCTTGATTACATTTGAAAAGACATGGCATATACATTGTGTACTTGACATTCTTACCTCCAGATCTGGACTCCCCAAAAATTCATCAGGAGGTAGCTTGTAAACTCCAGAAATCCGGTAGTTCCTCTGGTAAAGTGAGGAGCAGTCATAGACAGCATCTACTTGAATCGGAACCGGAAAGTAAGAATTGGAACAGCAAGGACAACTCCCTTCTAAATGTGGTTTCTGTAAAGCTTAGTTCGTAGTACAAGGAGTAATTAAGTGAAGGATTCCTGCAAGTCTGATGTTTTCCTGAAATGGTTTAATTTTGATCTGTGTATGCACTGGAATAAGAGTTTGTAGCACTGGGACTTTGTGATTTCTGCCTTTCTCCCTTTCTGCCTTTCTCTTTTTAACCTCTTCTACCCAGAGAGACATCTCTCCTTTCTCCTCACATTGCTGCTGTGTGTGTCTGTGCTGGAAGGTTAAAAGGTCTATATACTTGCTGTCTGTGCATGCACATCCCCAACAACACAGGCTAATCTAACAGAACAGCTAGACAGGGTGCCAGATGCCTGGTTTGTGTGCTGGCAGGTTAGCCAGGCTTGAGGATGAGGTGTATTTGCTCAGCACGTTTTGCTAGAGGTGGTGCCTTTTAGCTGCAGTCAGTCTGTACCTGCGCAGGAGCTGACTTGAAGATGCTAATGTGCACAGCTATTCTGTGGAAGACGAACTAGCTGAAGCAAGGCTTTATCCATCCTGACAGTTCTCAGTTTAGTACAAACTAGATGTCTCTTACCTGGTGAGATGAGATGTGTCTGGTTTAAATACCTTCTGGGCTAGTTTCTTCTGTGTGTTATTTTGGTTTTTACTAAACCTTTACTATGGCTCCAAAGAGATTTGTTACGGTAACGTTTTTGTTTAAGACCTATTATAAACAGTGGTGCATCAAAGCTAGCCAAGTGGAACCTTTGTAAGAAGTTAGTAAATAGATTTAGAAGTTTTTCATTTGCGTTTTAAAAAGCTCCAAAGTTTTTTGGCAAACTCAGTCATCCCAGACAACAGAAGGCTCTTTTTAAGGAAGCTTTAAGCTGGTTGCAGTGAATTTCATGTTAAGAGAAAAGTCAGCAAAAGTCACTTTCTTCTAGAAGTGGCTTTACAGGTACTTAACCTACAAAATGCACCTGCATTGCACGTTTAGTACAGGCCTGTGCAATTACTGTGTGCAGTGAAATTCTCCCTCAGGGATGAGAGAATTTTGAACAGTTTAACTGTGTTCTGGCTTGGGTTATATCAGTTTTCATCTTGCATCATCTAAAGCCGTGAATTTTTGAGAATTACAATTCATATAATGGATCAGTCTTTTACTCTGATTCAGAGATAGTAGTGAAGATACAGTTACAAATCTCCAGTAATGCTTGGAGAGCATTTCTAATCATTTTACCAACTTCTGGTCCCCTGTCAGCACTGTGAACTCAGAGGATATTACTGGCAGAACCATTCCCTGATGAAGCCAGCTCCCTTTCTTTTTTGGCTTGGTACTGTAGTGCTCAGAAAATGAAATATTAGACTGAGTTCCTCACTGTACAACTACAGAACCCATTCGGTTTTTCCACTCCCTGATAAGACATGCAGGTATTAAAATACAGCTGGATCATTGGACTTTGACAGGTAAATTCAAACTAGTATTCTCAGGATCACCTGCCTACATAAGTACTTTAAGCAGAAGTATTCAGTATGCATGCTTGCTAATCACGTCAGTGGGACGTGCTACCATTAAGAACTAGGCATTAGTTCATTTTGCGCTCTGTTAAGAGGTGGTGGTGGGGGGGGAGCTTGGTGACTCCCTTCTTACCAGCTGAAGTTTGAGTGACCGACTGAGCTGCCTGGAGTTGCATGATGTCTATCTGGTTGTTCATTTCGGAGTATTTGCTCTCAGCATCGATGAGGCGGGTCTCCATCTGCTTGGTGCTCCCTTCCAGCTCCATCACCTGCATCACCACGTTCACCCAGTCGCTTTCTTGCTTCTTGCTCAGTTCTTGCAGCGTTCTGCTCAGGTTGGCTACCTGCAGCTTGAGCTCCTTGATCTCCTCACAGCAGCCTGTCGCCTTGGACTGTGCGTTCCCGTTGATGGTTCTCCTTTTGGGAGGCTTCTGCAGGAGGGCTGGGTAGATCACCACAGACACGGTGACAATGCAGAGCCACGCCAGCTGCGCAGTGGATCTTGCTGGCATTTTTGCTTACGGCAACAGAAAACTTCCAGCTGACTGCGGGTAGTCTCAAAGCAGCTGGGGTAGGTATGAAACTTTCTGCAAGTGCTACAGCAGACTGGTACCTAGCTTTCTTCCAATGAGTGAGGCTCTGAAGGTGGAGCCTGAAGAAGTAGCTTTTTTTCAGACCCCTCCTGTCAGAGTTTATGCACTTGGGAAGTCTGTCTCAAAGCATCTTATATACTATTTTTCTGTTTACCTCCACCCCTCTAAAGCTATGAAGAGGTTTCTGGCCCCTCCCAGTTCATATCAGGTGTTTACAGGGTGAAATTGAAATAGGTTTTAGCCAAGAAAGGTTGGGGAGGGCAGGAGGGATGTAACTGAGTTCAGTTTCAAAGGGATGTGGGAGAGGGCTAGGAAATGAGGAGAGTTTCCAGCGATTATTGCCTATTGGATTGCAGCCCTCTTGGTGACTAGTTCTGGCACTCCAATAACATTAGAGCGTTAGAGGTCCAGAATGTGAAAAGGCTATCCAAACAGCATGAGTTTGTAAAAGTTTAGGGAAGGTCAGTCCCTAGCAGGTAGCCCTAGCTGCAAGAAGTCCTATTCTGTGTTCCCCAGAAGCTGCAGAGGGTAACTCTGTGCTTGCCATGTTTAATTTAGAAAATATCTTAGCAAATTAATCAGTTTAGCATCTCATCCTGCTCTCTGTGGACACTGGTGTCTCTGTATGGTTTGTTTTGTAGAATTCAGGGTGGTTCTTGTTAGAGGTGGGATATCTGAGGATGGGATGGGAAGAAGTCTGCAAAATATGTAAGTCCAAATCTTCTCATAGTGGGCAAGCAAAAGGATATTAAGTAGTGCTGAAAGAGAGTGGACTTAAAAGCAATGTGATCTGTCTAGGTTCAGTGGGAGGCCAGTTTATTAACAGGATTTTAAGAGAGAAAAATGTATGGATAATTAAAATGTCCCTGATTACATAAAATGTGGGGTAAATCTTAAATCTTCAGGTGTTCAGAGTATAGATCAAGTATCAGTTAGCTGAGATAGCGACTTCCAGTCTCCTTGTTTATATATTTTAACAGTTCAAAAGTTGATTATAGCTGCTTGATCCCAAAGTAGAACTGTTTCAGCAACGGTTCAGCCTTCTGCAACCTTTGCTCTAGGTCCTTATAGATTAGTAGTTTCTCCACAGACCAGCTGCTCTGTAATTGCCTGACATGTGGGTTCTTGCCATCTTCCTGTAAAGTGTCTGATTGTGATAACCGGCAGAGATACAATGCAATGAAGGGTAAATGGCTCATGTGTCTGCTTCTGTGGTAAATGCCAGAAAAACTTCTTGGTGTCCAAGATAACAAAAGAAAGCTCATCTTCCTCCTTTTAGAAAGAAAATTAGGACAAACACAACTGAAATGTGCTATCCCATCTAGACTTCTGCTGAGGCAAAGTGGCTGCAGGAGATTTCTGCTCAGTTAGAAAAGCGTTGCTGATCTGCCATCCACTTTTAGAGAAATAGAGAGGGCAATTTCTTGTTGGGTGCTGTTTTTCTTCCCCAGCTTTTTACACTTGTTGCTAGGTGCTTTGGTTCTGCCTCTGGTTTGCACCACAGCTGACTGGTAGTTTTTTCTGTAGAGCAGCAGTGAGAGACCCCACAGGGTGCAAAGATTTAGGAAAATGAAAGCATTCCATTGAAGTGGTGGAATGTGAATTCAGATGTTTCATAAACCTTAATTTTCTTCGAGGAGGAAGAAGGGATCTTTTGGAGGAGGTCAAAAATGGAGATCTCCATACGGGAGCGTCTTGAGTTTCATTGTAGGTGACTGCTGGTGCTTCGGGCAGAAGTCACTGTAGTCTGTAACATCAGCTGGAGAGGCTGCTGTGTGGTATTGGTGACCTGAGATATTGCCAGAGGTATGCAAGCACGATTTGATTAAAGTACTGTGGATACCTCCACAGCAGACCGTAGGCTTCAGTCGCATTTTTTGTCATGGACATTCCAGAAAACTTCCATAGCAAAATTGCTTTTTATACTTCAGACCAGAAAGTGCCACTGCACATGGATGAAAGCCTGACCTTTTTGTTCTGCCTCTAATCCTGTCTGAGCCCTCTTCCAGCTGGAGCTTCTGTCATTCCCAGGGGCAAATTCTTCTCAGGCTTCCTGTGATGAGAAACGTGTTTTTGTCGAAGTTGGAACAAAGAATAGGGCAGGCTGGACTTTGTCTTCTCCACCCCAAAAAAGCAACCCTCCTAACACCCCCATCATGTTACACAGGGCTTCAATCCATTCTGCTGCTGCTCTCACTCATTGGAACTCCTGTCTGTCTTGTATAGCCTGAATTTCTCGCACTCTCACATCATGAGGGGTGGTTGTGGAAGAGGGGAGCCACTTGTAGGTCCATGCATTCCTTGGATACAAATCTTGAAAGGATCCAGGATTCAGCCAAACACACAGATATTACAAAACAGTGCAGAAAGGCCTCCAAATCCCCACTCTAAACTTGGGTATTTAATTGGAAATGAGACACCCAGGGTTTTATTTTGGGTTTAGCATCCGATTTGCATATCCTAGTACAAGCACTTTCTTTTGCACACTTTGATTTACCTGTTTTAAAACAGATATAATACTACTTTGTCCCGCCACTTTGTTCTGTGTAAGGGAGTGACAACAGTTATGCAGGGATGAAAAAGAGCACAAATCTTCCCATCTGTCATTACTTTTGAGGAAGCATTAAGAGAGATTTGGGCAGACAGATCTCCTTTGGCAGAGACACTAGCCTGTATGGAATTTGACTTCTTCATGAGTATTTGAAAGATGAATCTTTCCGTGTTGCATGGAGAGCCGAGTGTAGTCACTTAGGCAGCAACAGCTGCTGATGACAGTCACTGCCAGGTTGGATGAGCTGTGGAAGCTGACAGTGTCTAGGAAATGGTTCCACTGGTAAGTACTGGAGTACTTACGATGTGAATTCAGGATCTTGTATTTTGGCAAGAGTTTTGTGCATAGGAGAAAGTAGTTCTGTGATCACTGAGTGGGTCCTAGTCCTATTTTTTACTTTCTACCAATCCAGTATCATTTGGTCTGAAATCCATTGCACTGGTTTTCCTCCATTGTATTTTGTATGTGGAAATGCTCTGCTACATGATAGCTAAAAGGTGAAATCCTGAAGTCAAGAGCATGAGGCAAATCCTATTGAACTTCGTTAAGGACGTAGTTGGGAGAATCAAGTCTAAATTTAGCTGCAGTTAGTATGTATCCTATGCTTCTAATGTTGGTTGATGTTTCCAAATTCAAGGGTATTAGTATTACTTGATTAGAACCAGATCTCTCTTGTCCCTGGAGGGCCAGATTAGATCAGAGGTGGGTTTAAATCACTGCTGTCTCTGGGAAGCTGTTCTGGCAGGTGTATGAGAAGCTGAGACAAGAAGAAAAGTGCCGTGCCCTGTGGCTATTTATTTGGTAGCCAGTCATTGCAAAAACTTTAATATCCATGCAGCAAATACTTAGACTCCAGCATTCCTGGTGCTTGCTGAGATGGCAAAGGCTCTCGTCGTGGCAGATCGCAGGAGCCCACACTTTGTCGAAGCTCACTGAAATCCTGTGTTCCCCTCCCAGGAAGTGTGAAACTGTTCACCTCTGCTTTTGGAGAGGCTTGTAAATGTTCTAATAGTCACTCTGCTACAGCTTTACAATAATAACTAAATCCCTAGTAAAGGCAAATAAAATTGAAGTCTACTGCAAGTAATTATTGTAAATCTCTGAAGTTCTATAGGAACAGTTGGAACAAGTGAGAGGGCCTGATGAGAAACAAACATGGATACTTCCTACAAGCATTTGTGATTTCTGTTAACCAATACACACCTTTTTCTGATAAATATCTTCCTTGGAATTTGTTTTTCTTCTCTGCCTTTGCTGCATCTGTTTAATAAAGAATAGGTGATACAAAAAACTTTGGAGCCTGAGCAGCAGGGCTGGCTTAGTATTTTATTATAACGATTTTCACGGCTTTTCCTTTCAAGGCTCATGAGTGTTTTTATTTGATTTGCAAGCGTTTTACCAAGATGGGGAGTTTAGCCAGTTTTAATGCCTGTGAGCAATGCGGTGGCCCTTGCTGAAAAGCTGAAGAGGCTGCTACTCCTCTCTGTAAGCAGTTAATGGTCACAACTGTTTGCCGAAAACAGCCCTTTGCTGATATTGGTTTCTCAAATGTATTTGTTCCCAGCATGGGAATAGTTTTACTGGTGTTATGGAAATGTATTGGGTTTTAGAGTTGTTTGAGGGGCAATTGGTTGTTTTCTGAGGTTTGTTGAATCAAGAACTCAGGGATGCCTGAACACAAATAAACTGTAGAATTGGGGAAACAGGCCAACAAAGCTGATTCCTTTTGCCAGAGGATTATCTGTTCCCCAAAGTGTCCACAAAGTAGCAGTGCCTTCCACTCCTAATCCCAGAAGCGAGCTCTCAGCACTTCTTCAGGAAAAACAAGCTTCACTTAGGTTGGTAAAATCTGTCCCATAGAGGAGCTTCTTAAAGAAACTTGGGGAGATTGAAAAAAAAATAAGAGTTTGACTTCTTGTCTAGGCTTTGCACATAAGCTGCTGTGTTGCAAAAATAAGGTTTCTCTACCAAGTTTTTAAGATGCTTTCTGGCAATAATATTAAACCTCATATTATCTGAATTAGGAGCAACTGCAAAGAGACCACCCAATAAACAAAGACTTAAGTTACTGTCTGCTGAGTTAGCCAACAGCATTGTTTCTATCTTGAGGGATGTTGTCCCACCTTCTTCTTTAATGCAGAAAGATTTTGTAGTTGTCTTTTTCCAGATACAAGGAGAAATCTATTCCCCTGCTTCTAATCTGGTAAACAGCCCTAATTTCCAGCAGCAGCACTGACTATAAAACCCCCTGGCAACTCTGCCTGGCTGGACTATTCACCCTTCAGGTCCTCTTCTTGCCTTTCTGTAGCGTTGTTCATTCTGTCCAGCCTCCAGCACAGTAACTAGAAATCAGCTCTGCAGTGCTTTAAGAGTGTTAGAAAATTTAGGAAGATTCTACCTAAGCACAGACCTTGTCAGGTCTGCAGAGAGAGAGGCAATGCCTCACTGGTGGGAAGGTGAAAGGGTAGGGAAGCACAGAATGCCATGATTTCTGAACATGTATTTTGACCGTGTTAAACAGGACCCATGTGAAAGGCTTTTCCAAGAGAAGTACAGTCTGCAGGAGACTGTCGGAGAATTTGTATGCAGAGAGTGCTGGGTCTGTTGAAAACACATTCCAGGCAGCTGTGGAAGCAGTGATTTTGGGGGAACTGTCAATACATTCCAGTACTCAGAGCACACTGAATCCATCAGATGAGAAAAAGCAGAAATCCAAGGTTTTTCAAAACAGACTAAAAAACTCCAAAACACAAGGTCAGAATTTAATCCCCACACAACTCTGTTTCCCTTAGCCAGTAAAACTGAATAGCAGACCGATGCCGTGATTACCAAGTTTTTATTACTCTGAGGAAATAAGTCAGTGAACGTTCAGCCATGTTAATAAAGCCCACTTGAATGCGTGAGTCTTGTTTGGAGGGAATTTTGTGCTCTTCCCGACAGTTTTGCTTCTCTGTGTTTTGACCCATTTCTGCCAGAGCAGTGAAGGTTGTTGCTCCCCCCCTTGCCCCTATATTTTCTATATATGCTCTTTTAATGTGGTGCATCAAAACAAGGAATAACGGTCAGGAGATTTCCCAATAAGTGGTTCATACTAGTCCACAGAAGTACTTATCTTTACACACCGTGTGGGTTAGATCATTTGTTACAAGACAGTCATTTATGATTAATGTTTTATGATTAATAACAACAACATAGTATTATATCTACTGCTGTGTATTCTTGTAAATCAAAGTCTTTCTCCTTCCCCTTCCCGTCTTCCCTCTCCCTTTGCTTTGAAACATTTAGTTCTACTTTGGGCAGCCAAGAAAGTAAGAAACAAAAAAGAGTGATTGAGTGCAGCAGGGAGCATCAGCAAAAGAGCAGTGCTAATTGTTGGAGAATAAAAGGTAACAACAAATTTTTTCAGGAAACATTGACAAGAAAGATAACTTGGAAGTAATTAACTGTCTGACAAGCTGGAAGTGATGTGTCTGCCAATGGTTCTTTAAATCATCGGGATATGAAATGTGACAGCTATTTATCACTTTTATGAGGCACTGCTGCCTTGTTTTCCCTTGGGGAGTGTAGAGGTAGTCTGTTCTTTGATTATCTTGCTAAAAAAAGGTATGGATGTGTTTCATGTGCTTCCCATTCCTGGGTGCCTGCCTTCTTGAACTGTGGTTTTGGTTCTCAGTCTGACTAAATCTGGTCTGAGCTCAGCCATTCTAAGGTCCCATTTCCAAAGATATTTTACTTGACCTTCCCAGATGTGCAGAGTGTGTCTAGGAGCTTGGTTTTTTTAGTTGTCAGGAAAGGAAACTTCCACAGAGGAAATAACAGCGCTCACTTGAAAGTGTTTTGCCTCTTTTTGTCTTTTCAGAACATTCCCTTTAATCCTCTAGATTTCCTTGTCTCTTACTGATCAACAGGCCTCATAGTGGGGAGAAATAGCAGTCGTTCTGATAATAGCAGGCAAGAAGGGGCATTTCTGAAAGCTGCCTGTATCTACAGCAGTGCAGTCAAAGAGCATTGGAAGTCTCTCTGCATTGCTCTCAGTTGCCAGGTTTTGCTGTGTTAGGTGCACTGTTTCCATTCCATATGTCAACATGGAACTGTGGGCTGTGTTGTAGCAGGCTGGGGTATTGTGACAACGCTTTGAACAACTTGTGCTTCTTGTTCTCCAGTACTGAGAGCAGCGAGCCGGGACTGTTTGTAAATAAGCTTTATAAAATAGCAGGAGCCTCATAAAAAGTTAATTTCCTCATTAAATTAGTGATTTGTGATAGTAAGATCAGAAAACTGATGTGAAATAGAAATTATTTAAGAGAATAGCTGTACATCATGTTGCTGAACTGAAGAACCAGGCTCATGAGGAGCCCATTTGCTTGTGCTTCACAAAATCCAGCTGCCCTTGGAAAGCAAGGTGCCTCACTGGTACAGAATGAGGACTGGCTGTCATGGCAGGAGTTTGTGACGTGTTCTTGAAAACCAGCAAAGAGGAGTACTAGTCTTGGTTAGTGCCAGTGCAGAGGCATTAATATGAAGCAAGAAAATGAAAGCAAGGGCAAGGTTGCAAACTTTTTGTGAAGCCAGCAGGTGTGTTCCTGGTAGCATTTGTTAACTGTTCCAATGATGCAGACCACTTCCTGGAGCATTAAAATCTCTGCTCTGTTTTTTAAAGGATTTGGTGGTCTGTTTAAAAGAAAGGGGCAAAAAATCACTGCTGAAAACCTTTTAAGTGCAGCTGTTTGAGAAATTATGCCTTTCAAACTATTGGCAATTATTATTCTCCCTGTGCAGGCTGCTATTAATATTTAGAATTGATAATCATATATAATCACTGTTTTGTGTAGCAAGTCTTGAGAATATGCGTGCACCTATTGTTTTGCAAATAGGTAGTCACTGCATGTCTTATGTAGTCTAATCATTCACTTGAAAGTTTTAAAGAAAAAGGAGGGTGTTCCATTGTATTTCTAAATGATAGAGCTTGGTGTTATCAAGCAGAAGCTCATACCAGCCCCTAATAATTGCCGTCTGTATTTAATGGTCTTTCTCTTCCTACCTTTTCAGCATTAACAATAAACTGCAACAGCCAGAAGCAGCTGCTGGGGTACTGGAATATGCCATGAAGCACTTTGGGGAGCTGGTGAGTCCTGCTGGGTAACTCTTTTCTTCATGTCTTTTGCTTTCCTGGTGTTTGTAGGTTGGGGGTTTTTTGTGTTGTCTAGAAAGTATCCCCACTTATAATATTACAGCATTCATTCTGAAGGTTCCTTGCTGCCTATGGGGATGTGTACTGTGTATTTAGCTGGATGGTAGCAAACACTGTGTACAGGCAAGTTAGCTGTGAAGTTCTCCTTCAAATCAGGTTCTTGCACAAGTTCTTGCAGCTTTCCTCAGCTACCGTTGACACTAAATGCAGCTGTGGGCAACTGGCAACTTGACAAAATAAGCGATTTCATTTAGAAGAAGCTGGGAAGTGAGGGCGTAAGTTCTTGTTCTAAGTTTTAAATCTTGAGGGGTTTTGAGAAACTGCATCAACACCTTCCAGGTAAGGATTTAACAGAAGTTGTGCCACTGTCCTCTGGGAGGCATGTGAACCTGCTAGGGAGTTCACAGGTATTATTTAGAAGAGCAGATAAGCCAGTTCCTGTTCACAAAATTAAAATAACCCCATTCTATTATTTGTGTGGTGTTTTCTCTGCAAGAGTCTATTTTTTGATTTCTTTCACCTTTATTATAAATGTTTAGTTTGTGCTGAGGGACTGAAGCATCTATGCTCTCCTGCCATTCTACTCTGTTAAAAAAGATGATTTTGCAGTGATAGTTCTTGCAGTGCCTTAGGGTGGCTGAGAGAAGGAAAGCAGTCCTGGAAGTGCAGTAGGTTAACTGGACCCAGTAGAAAGTGTGAGCAGGTGTAAGCACAAAATGGGGAAGCTCCTCTGGTGTAGGATTACATGTGGTTTTTACCTAGACTGGAAGAGAAGTCCTTTATGGGAGAAGTATGGACTTGGGAGAATCTTTGCAGCTTTTGATTCCTTGGCTGGATCGAGCAAAGCTCTGTTACCTAATTCTGACCTCACTTTTTAGCACTAATGTAGTTCAAAACACAGAGTTTGCCAGAACAGGCAGTGGAAAGAAATTAAAAGGAGCTGAGCTCTGCTTTCAGGAACTAATTTGAAGTATTATGACTGAGCTGAGAAGTTAAGGGCTAGTATATAAATGTCCTGAGTGGAAGACCTGGCATGCAGAGCGTGGTTTCTACTGACACTGCCCACAGGGCTAGGAAAAGAATCTATTCTGCAGCCTATGTCAAGACAGGAGCTGCCAAGGACTGAGCAGAAAAGCACTGGCAGAAATCAATATGGAAAAAATATCCAGGCATTTTATTTCTTGAAAATTAGAAAAAAGAAAAATAAATCTAGAAACAAAGACTGAAGAAAAGTTTGTGCAGCTGATAAGGATTACTGCTTGGCTTACTTTAAAGTCTTTGTCACAAGCCACAGCCCTTCCTTGTGAGGGCTCTGGTTTAGACTCCAACATGATACATGTCGGGTGTATTAAAAAATGCCCTGCTGGTAGCCAGTGTGCTTTTGGGTGTTTTTTCCAGTTAGTCGCTCCGTTCCTGAACATGCAACTGTTGTTCTTGTTTAAATGCAAGCGTGTGCAACAATGGGAAGTGGAATATTTTATAGATTTACCTGTTTTCATATTTCATTCATTGCTTTCTCCAAAAAGAAAAGCACCAGCTACTGAGCTAGTACTTCAAAGGCACTGAATAGAGGGGTGGTACTGGATTGATCCCTCTGATAAACCTGAATTCATTTCTGTGTAGGTAAGCAATACTCAGGATTCAGTACTTGGAGCTTTTCTCTGTATCACAGAAGCCCATGAGGATATTTAGAATAGAAAAAGGACTAAGTGACCACCATAGACCCAGATTTTTCAGGAAAAGCTGTGGTAGTTAATATAGAACGGTGACTGTTAATCACACTGTTTATTCTGGTTTATATTTCCTTTTCCCTTAGGAAATTCAAGCTACCTGGTATGAAAAGCTTCATGAGTGGGAAGATGCTCTGGTGGCCTATGACAAGAAGATGGACACAAACAAAGATGATCCCGAGCTGATGCTAGGAAGGATGCGTTGCTTAGAAGCACTTGGTGAATGGTAAGAGGGGAATACCTGAAGACTAAGGAAAAGAGTGCCTTTAAAAATGGTGTCTGACTCTTCTCTAGATGCTGTCATCCAGGTGAAATTTTTTCCTGAATTACTATTTACTTCTGCTTACTTAATAGTTTATTTCCAGTAACTTCTCACCTAGTTCCTTGAAGTCAGAATAGGTGATAATGTCTCTAATCCTTTTGGGATGGGCCATCTGATAAGTTAAGGTCTCTCTGAAAGTGATTTTGCAGTCTTGTGATCAGATCAACCCCATTTGTAACAGAAAGAAATTATAAGTAGAGGGAACCTCTCAGGAAACTTTAACTGGGCAGCACTTGTCAAAAGCAGTGATAAAAGGAGCTCCTTGTGGCCGTCCTTTTTAAATTCTGATTAAATCATGAGAGATCTCTGTATTTATTCATAGTCAAACCAGTGCCTATCCAGACCTTTTGCTCATCTTGTAGATGGCCGAGGTTCTCATTATTACTCTTTTTTAGCATTACTTAACATTGTCTTTGTGGACATTTGGTATTTCAAACCCTGTGCTAAATGTGTCATTAACATGTAACTGATGAGAGTCAGTTTTTGTGAGTGGGTGAGCTGGTAGTGACTTCTACCTTGCTAGTTAACCGGGACTTCTGTTTTTCTCCCTATTCATTTCAATTCAAAGAAGATAATTGGAGAAGGCGTCCTGTGTGCTGTAGCATGCAGTTCTACCCAGGGGCATATGTGATTTGGTCTGGGTTCCGCCTTTTGACTGAACTTTTCATGTCACTAGAGCTCTCTCCTGATGGCTCCTGACGTGAACCCATGGGATGGCACACAGTACAGAGATTCCTCTTCACTACAGTCATTTTACTGCTAAAGAAACAGAACTGTTTGAAAAACCTAATTCTGACAGCTTTTTTCTGCCCTTTTTATTCCTAGATGAGGGTGAGGCATACTGGGTGTTGCTTTTTCAGTAGGAAAAATAGATCCTCATACAGAGCAGTTTCTCAATCATCTCTTATAGAAGTAGGCAGTTCCCACCAGGGATTATTGAAATTCCTCCCTCTTGCTGGATGTGTATTTGGGTAAAGTGTCCTCTCTGAACCGCCTGCCTCTTCATATATCAGTGACAAACATATTACAAAATGATGCTTTTTCTCTGTTGGAGCTAGATATTGTGCATCTATTGATAGTCTGTAGTGATGACAGCAGTCATAATCTCATTAAGATCTGTATGCTTGCTGTTGCGGAGCTGTGCAGTCTCTATGCAGATGTTTTTTACAGTTCGGAAGTGCCTTTGCAAAGTGCTGTCTGCTACCTTGCAGCTGACTATAGAGACATCATCCAGAGACTGAGGTTTCCATGGTGTGGCTGTGATGCTCTTTAAGAGTGTACAACTTGACTGTTCGTGCTGCTGGAGTCTGCTTGGCAGAATATGACAGTTATCTGGGACTGGTACCAGGCAGCATCATTATTTGTCTTCTGTGCAGTGACATTTTGAAAGTATAGCCAAAATTTTCTTAGCCATTTATCTCCTGATGTAGTTAATGTTTGCAAGAGCCATACTACTTTATTAGCATCTCTGAGGACCTGATTTACTGCTGCTACTGGGTTTGGCAGGGTTTTTCATTTGTTTAGTTTGCTTTTCTTTTCTCCTGACCATTAAGCTGTCAAAATGATTGTCTTGCCCGTGGCGGCCCATCGCTTCTGTTGACTAACTCATCTTCCTTTTTGGGAGGAGAGAGAATGACAGTAGGGAAGGCAAATTTGCCTCCCTCACAGTTGGCAGCTATTCCACTGCTAGAGTATCCAGCCTGAGAAATCCTGGAACTGCAACACCCACAGTAATTGGTTTGATTAATGGAGCGTTGACAGTTGATTTAAAAGGAATAATATGAAAAATCCTGATGCTTCCTCTCCCATGGAGATGAAAGAGTGAGATCCTCTCTGAGATTTTGCCATGACAAGTCTTCGTACTGGGTTACAGGAGCACTGATTTTCTACCCTCTGTTTTCAAACTTGATGTGTTTATCCAAATTGTTTGATAGCAGGAGCCATGCACAAGCTATTCATGTGTCGCTTCTACAGACACTTACAAAAAGATGTTAAGCATCCCTTGTTTTGTAGTGGTTTGTCTTTTTTCTCAGGTTCTATGTCTGTATTTGTGGGCTGGAGCTGGCAGTTCAGTTCATAAAATAGCTGTTACTAACTACAAATGCAAACTTTTGTCCAGATCTGGGTTTTCTAAGCACAGTGTGCTTAGAAAATTTTCTAATGATTTCTGATGATAGAATATTTGTCATCAGATTAGCATGTCTGAGCTGGCCAGAGGAGAAGAATCCTGTTCTCCACAATAAAACCAGAATGATGGGGCTGGTTGTTGTCTTACCTGTGGAAAGTGGTTGTTTAAGAAGGCAGAATTCTTAGAAGAGGCTTTCTGCTGATCAGAAATTGTGGATTCTTCTTAGGGGGCAGCTCCACCAGCAATGCTGTGAAAAGTGGACACAGGTCAATGATGAAACCCAAGCTAAGATGGCTAGGATGGCTGCTGCTGCTGCCTGGGGTCTAGGTAATGTATCCTCGTGTGTGACTGCCCACAGCGTAGAAGCACAGACACTTTTAACTTAGTGCAGAACTACAAAATACAAGAAATGGCAAAATCAGAGCATGAAGTTATTTACTTTGAGGTACGAAGCAAGTGTCATTCAACACGGAAGCCCTTTGGAAATCCTGCATTTACTTAAGGTCTCCCAGGGTTGTCTCAAGTAACAAAGAGACCACCTTACTGGTCTGAGCAGGTAATTCCTTGCTTAACTGGTCCCTTTCACATTGGACATAGCTCAGACTTGAAATGAGATTAGAATTTCTCAGATTTGTGGCAAATTCTTATTTACAGACTCGAACAGTATTTGTTGAGCATTTTGATAGGTTGTGTCTGCTGAGTAGACAATCTTAAATGCAATGAATCTATAACAGTTATGCTGATAGCCAGACATTTACTAGAGAAGCTTATAGATCACTTGCTGTCTGCCAGCCTTTGCTGAGAAAAAATTATCTTCCACTTTGTAGGACACTAATTCATTCAAATGTTCTGCAAATGTCAGTGTTTCAACTTCTTCATCACAAGGAATGCCAGAACCTTTTCCATGAGGATAACAATTTGCCTAGTAGAGAAATCACTATGTTTTTGCTTGTCTGTAATTCTATGTATGTATATGTACAATTTCTGTGTATAACACAGACTGTCCCTGCCAAAGACAAGTTATTGGAGAGCTGACTAAATGTAGAAGTACCCCACAGCGTTCAGGCATAGTTGCTGATGTCTAAGCACTATAGCAGAGTTCTGTTCTCACCTTGTGGAGAGGGCTCTTGTATCAGTTGAGGATATCTGTGTCTCTGCAGGTCAGTGGGATAGCATGGAGGAATACACCTGCATGATCCCACGGGACACCCACGATGGTGCTTTCTACAGGGCTGTACTGGCTCTTCATCAGGACCTTTTCTCACTGGCTCAGCAGGTAATTATCTTCCCTGTGGGCTTCCCAAAACCTAGTTGAAGATGAACTGTGCTATATTGCTATGGAAAGACATGCTGTGTTCAAGCAGTTGGGTGTAACCTATGAATGCCCAATAACCTTTTTTCCATTGATGAATTACACCTTGGTGAGCTTCTCGTATTTGCAGAAACGCAGCAGTGAATGTCTGTACAGATGGTCCAGTGCTGCAGAGTGTAAGAATGCCATAATCATTCTTAGGCTTCTGTACTCTTCTGTCTGTTCTCTAGACAGACAGTGCACAAGGGTTATCCCAGCAGAGGTCCATTCTACAAGGCACTGCTTCATTAAAGGCATTTGTAGCATTACACACATAAGGTTCTTCACAGGTGTTCTGTGCACTTGTGCCTCTTGCGGCTTTTTCAGTGAAGTGCTCACGTGTTTCATGTACTTAAACTTTTGCTCTAATTTTTCTGGTAGCAACAATAAATCTTAGATCTTAGACTGAAATGAGAAATCAAGGCAAGGAATGAGTGTATTAAACAGAGCCATACTGGTATGCTTGTTTGTCACAGAGGAGGTTTGCAGAGCGACTTTTTCCCCTCTGTAGATATGGAGCATGTTGTTTACTTTCCAAGGAAGCTCAAGTCCCATTTCTCAGAATTCTCTGCTGGCTTGCCAACTTAGATAAACGAGCAATTCGGTCTGCTCTGTCAAAACCATACATCGATTTTTGCGTGATGTGCACAGTAAAATTAGCCAGGCATTCAAAGAAGGAGAGTTTGTGATTAACCTTTAACATTTGGAACAGGAAAAACTATAGATGAGAGATTATATAATGGCTGGAACCAGAGCAGGATTCATTTCGTGCTTGAAGAGCGTGCCTTAGTTGCAGAAAGAAATGGAATTTGCTGTCCTGTAAAATTCATAGAAATCTGCTGTGTTACATAAAACAGTGAAAGCTATTTCCTGTCATTGTATATTATCAAGAGACATTTCTTGAGGCTTTTTCTGTAACCAGACTCTTCTTGCACTAAAATGTAAGCTTCTCTCTTCTATAAATGTTGTGAATGCTGATCTCTACAATGACAGTGGGATTAGAAATGCTGCACACTTTGATTTAGTAGAAAGACAAACTTCAGACTGTGCAGGTGATAAATGAAGCCCCTTGACTTCCCTTATACCTGCCCTGGATGCTGTTTTCTTGTCAATTCTTTCTGCTCATAACACGCTTTCCTGGTTCTTATGGAGGAACGGGGACGGCGTCAGCTTTGTTCATGAGATAGAACAGATGAAGAGCAGTTTCACTACTTGACTCTAGATGGAACATACTACCTTTGCCCCAATATCTTGTTCTATTTCAGTGCATCGACAAAGCCAGAGATCTGCTAGATGCTGAACTGACTGCCATGGCAGGAGAGAGCTACAGTCGAGCCTATGGGGTAAGTGTCTAGCTCTCAGCCCTCATTCTCCTCATTGCTGCTGCAGACTGTCTCTACAAGTTGCCTAAAATGTCGTGAGTAGCGTTTGTATCAAACTTGAGACCTATTTAGGCCCACAAGCTAAATGGCTATTGTCAGCTGAGAAATATAACTTTGTTAAGAGCAGCTGTGGGACAAATTAAAGAGTGAATTGAGGGTCCGGCTTTAAATAAGAATAGACATTTTGAAAGTTTGAATTGGCAGATTGTTCAGATACCAGTATCTAGCAGTCTGTCCTTTACCTGTTGGATAGCACATGCTCTTAAGATTTGGATGCCAAAATACTGTTCCTTAATTATAGATTTGTTCTGTAGTGATTGGGATGGAATGTGATTGTTTCCTCCAGGCTATGGTATCCTGCCAGATGCTGTCAGAGCTGGAAGAGGTAATCCAGTATAAACTTGTACCAGAACGCCGTGAGATCATCCGCCAGATCTGGTGGGAAAGACTGCAGGTACATCTATATAAAGATCAGGGATGGAGATGCTGATGTGCTGGCATGAACAGCTTCCTTTCAAGTCAATGTCATGGCTCAGAAAATCCTTCCTTTTCTCTTTCTGTCCCAATGACAGAAATGCTTCCATGGCTGTGTGCTTTCTGTCTCCTTTGCATTTGTTCTGGTTGTTTGGGCTTTTGTTTTGTAATGTACCTGAGCTGTCTACTGATGCGACACTTTAGTAGGGTGATTTAAGCCTTGGAGTAGATGTGTATGGAATGGAGATGCCAGCAAAATCTCCAAGGCTGCTTGTCTCAGTGTCGGATTGCACCTGGAAATACAGGTTCGGATAAGTCTGGTGAACTTTTTACCTGTCTTGTCTGCATTTTAAGGAGAAGTGAATTCTCTCGCAATGCTGGAAAACTGGAGAGAGGATTTACATACCTGTAAAAGATTGTCCTGTTCCCTTTTGACCTCTCATAGGAACATTTCCGATTGGCTACCCTTGCCTTCTTTTAAGAGACCTTTAGCAATGCTGCCTTCCCTATATTTGAAGAGAAGCTTGTGCCTTTCTTACTCTAAACAGCAAAAATCCAAAGCACCTCTGAAGATTTAAATCAGCCAAATAATTTGAGACTATTTCCTTACAAGAAGCATCTGTACAGTGAAAGTGGACATCAGATGAAGTAGTGCATACAGGAATACTGTTTAAAGAGGTGATTCCTGCAAGGGAAAGGGGGAGGAATACACTGCCTGGAGGAAGAATTTCCCCCTCTGCAGAGTTCTGCACTGTGACTGCTATATCTGCTCCCTTATGAAATGCTCTTGCTACTGCATATTTTTTAGCTGTTCGGGAAACTGTGACAAAGCTTTAGTCTCCCATCTGCATTCCTGTCTGGAAAGGCTCAGGATCATTCCACTGGGGTGGAGAAGCTGAGAGTGACAGGAAGTGTAATGTCTGAATACAGCTGTTTATAGTCTTGAAAGCAGTACATACAGTTCTTGCACATTTTATAGCTGCTTTTCAGCAATTTTAGAATGCCTATTGGATGAGGTTTATTTGGGT
Organism: Neomorphus geoffroyi; assembly: GCA_033558235.1. NCBI lineage: Eukaryota > Metazoa > Chordata > Aves > Cuculiformes > Neomorphidae > Neomorphus > Neomorphus geoffroyi. The sequence continues at coordinate 5,066,143 of JAUMJM010000029.1, read as the reverse complement.
GTTGGGAGCAAGATTTGGCTTAAATTCCCAGCCCTCAATTATGGGGGAAAAGAAAAAGGAAAAGAAGTAGATGCTTTGGTGCTAAGGTGCTTGCTGCCATTGGAAATTCTTTTGTTTATCTCAAAAGTAAGTCTGAGTTGTCTCTGGATCAATACTAACTTCAAAGCATCACTGTTACTCTAAAGTACTTGGCCATTACAGCAAGCACCAGGTATTGGTTGTTACTGTCACTTCCACAGTTCTACTTCTCTGTAGCATCCTTGGACATCTGAGATACAGACTCATCCTGACAATGTTGTTGTGCCTCTCCCTTCAGACAGACAAGAACCAGACAATGCTTGCACAAGCTGAGTAGCAGTTGGAACTGCAGTTCCTGGCAGAATATCAGTTCAATCATGCCAACCTCTGAAAGCAACACATGCAAGGAGAAGGGCAATAACAAAAGTATCTTTGTAACCATTTGGTTTTGTACTGTCCCCATATTGAGATTTGTCACTATTTAAACCAAAAATAGGCTTTAAAACCAGATTGAGAATGATTATGAAACTCTTGACTTGTTTCAGAATTGCACAAAGAGCTTTCATGATTTTTGGATGCATTTCTGCTTTAGAAGTGTTTCTCCTTTTTCCATTGAAGGATATCGTTAGGCTGCAAACACTGAGCTGGCCGCACATAACAACAGTCAAGGACTTAGCCTTCTCCACACATTGCAGTGTTGAGGACATAGCCAGGTAGTTTGTAATGTCAGCCTGCTTTGAATTGTGGGTACTGAAGTCTCTCTATCTTGAGAGCAGTCCCTTCAGATTCTGAATCAAGGCTCCATGGAGTAGATTGGAGATGGGACGCTAACAAGTTCTTCCTTTTTCTCTGAGGGCTGTCAACGAATTGTGGAAGACTGGCAAAGAATATTGATGGTCCGATCTCTCGTTGTGAATCCTCACGAGGACATGAGAACTTGGCTCAAGTATGCCAGCTTGTGTGGCAAGAGTGGGAGACTGGTGAGCATTATCAAACTCTACCTTCCACAGCAGATTTTTAGATGATTGGTGTCGTGCTGCTTCAGCCCTGAGCATTTCCAGTGCTTTCATTCCCAAGTGGGATGAGCTTTCTGAGGAGGAGACTGGTCAGATATTGTTGAAATACTAAAATCATAACCATCATAGAGTTCACACTTGTAGTTAAAGCTACTTTTGTGGGACTGGTAGTATACCCAAGAGCCTCAGAGCCAATTCTATGCTATACCTGAAATGCATGCTATACCTGAAAACCCTTAAGCAACACTGGTGATTACTAATAATAGCTTTCTCTGCTAAAGAACTCTGTCAAATCTAGAATGTGATGACATCATGCATTCCAATCCTATTTCAACATTCACCACAAGATTTATATACTTGTAGTAGAGACTTCACACTCTCTAATGGCTTCTGAAATAGGAATCTAATGCTCTGATCCCAATGGAGATGTGGGGTTTATCCTTTGATATTCTTATGAGTCCAGGGAGTGGTAATGAGGCTCCTATGTCTGTGTTTTAGCTGGAGCATCACAGGTATTTTTAGTGGCAGATAATTCTGTGGTCAGCGTGAAACAGAGGTAGCAATGAGCTTATTATAACCTGCTTTTTCTCTTTCCAACTTTCTGCAGGCTTTGGCCCATAAGACACTTGTCCTTCTCTTGGGAGTGGATCCATCTCGCCAGCTGGATCACCCGCTGCCAACAGTACATCCTCAAGTGACTTATGCCTACATGAAACACATGTGGAAGAGCGCCCGTAAGGTACAAAAGAACATAGTACTCTCTGTTTCATTGCTTAGGTTTTGTGTGGTGCCATGCACTTCAGCTCTTCATAATCCCCACAGAAGAAAGACAAGGCTGAAGGTTTTATTTTTGCTCACCTAAAAAAGAGTAGCTAATCCCTTTCATAAAATCATAGAATGGTTTGGGTTGGAAAGGACCTTAAAGCCCATCCAATTCCAACCCTCCTGCCATGGGCAGAGACACCTTCACTGGCCCAGATTGCTCGAAGCCCCATCCAACCTGGCTTTGAACCCTCCAGGGATGGGGCAGCCACAACTTCTCTGTGCAACCTGTGCCAGGGTCTCCCCACCCTCCCAGGAAAACATTTCTTCCTAAGAACTCCTCTAAATCTCCCCTCTTTCAGCTTAAAATCATTCCCCCTCATCTTATCTTTCATTTTTGTTACTCAGAAGATAAGCTCTATAGTGGCAGAGAAGGCCTGGCCCTAATTCTGTTTCCTACATGGAAAGATTATTTTTGCTAAGCCATTATCAGGTACCCAAGAGGTGCAAGCCAAGATTAATGATCAACAGTAGCTCTTCCGTCCTCACCAGGATTTTACTGTGTGGGCTGGGTGTTTGACATTTTGTCCACTGATTGCCAGGTCTCTGCACCATACCCATGCTGAAAGAGAGAAATAAGGGGGTTTTATTAGCAGTTTTAGGAAGGTATGCTGAACAGTTTGTACTTAGCTGCTGAGCAGAAATGGATTTTATTAAGGACATTGTTGAAAATTTCTAACTGAAAGACAACTAAGAAGTACATAGGGTTTTGTCGTGGGAACAATTTGGCTCCAAAGAGCCTAGGGTGAATGTTTTTGACATTGCAACACAGGGAGAATTTACATAGTCAAATCCAATAAGCTCCAGTCTGGATAACTTATCTTTTTTTTAATATACATTAAAGCCTCCGTTTATCCTCTTATTCTGCCACATCTTTTTTATTTTTCCTATATTTGGGATTGCCAGCACTGGAGCAGCGCCACTGCTAGGGAACATTGCCATGGCCTAGCTGTTCTTTATTTGAATTTAAAAACCAGAAGGAGCTGCTGCTGAAGCCCTGTTCTGTTGGCTTTGTAAAACAGCGTAATGGTATCTCACTTTCTTCAATAAATGACCTAAGTAATATATGGGTCTGCCTGCCTCTTTGAGTTAACGTGGCCTTTTCTGTGTCTGACCTGTGAGATAGATGGACAAGATATAGGAAACTGGTCCAGCTGTAGAAAGCAGAATGAAAGAAGGCACAAAGACTAAGTGGGTGGGGGAAGAAAATGTATCTAAAATAAACTGATGCAAGAATAGGTGGTGCCCACGAAGACAGGAAAAATAAGATTAGGAAAACAGCAAAGATGAGAAGGAGGAACAGACACGGTTAGAATCACGTCCCCTTGCCGGTTGAATGGTTTCCTATTTAAATACAGTAAATAAGCTCTGTGCTGAGGGGCTTTTTTTTTTTTAACTTCTAACACATTAAAACTGGGTGGTGTTTACAGTGCTGAGGGAGAAATACTTTACCCAGAGTTGCACTAATCCCAGACCTGCACGCAAGTCTCCACCCTTTCTCCGAGCACCCTTCTACTGGAAGGGCTGACTCAATGATTCAGGCCTTCGTGGCACTTGGAGAGTAGGTGCTTATTTTTGAAATTCGTGGTTAAAGGTGCAGCCCTGTGGCAGAAGAAGCTGTGTTAGAGTGCAATAGAGTCTACAGTCTGGAGTGAAACTGAAGTGTTTGTTTATACCAAACACTGAAATCGTTTAGGGAATTCTCAGGGTACCAGGAACATTACATAGTTGGGCATATCCTAATGTCCTATTTTCAGTGACTGTCATTAACTAAATAATACCGTTATACCTAGTGCTGTACATAGACCAGAGTTCCATATAGCTGTCAGTGTCCCCTTGGTTTGGTATTCTAATTAATAAGCCACTGAGGACAGCTGGTATGGTAGGAAATGACCATTTTCTCTAGCTTAGGAATTTTAGGTTGCTTGGTTGACCCAGAATGTTTTCCTCACTGTCATTTCGGCAATTGCCAAATCCAGCAGGAAAAAACTGGCATCTAGACATAAACCAGCCACCTAGCACTTGCAGAGCTGCACAACAGTCTTTTCCTAAACAACAGATAGAAAGATGGAGAAGTAAACCCTATTGCATTTCTGCTAACAAGGACCTTTGCCACCTGCGTTCTATGGATGTACCCCATAACAAGGCTGCATACAAACTTAGGAATTCAGCTGTTAAAACTTATTGCTTGGAGCCTTAACTGCTCTGCCTGCCAGTTTCTAGTGATTGTTTTTCAATATTAATGGGAACTGAAGAGCAGATTGTTGGGTGTGTCTAGGTTTGAGAGGGGCGCACAACTGTTCAGCAATATCTTTTTGTCTGTTTTTCACAGTTGTCTGGCATAGCAGCATAACTATTTAAAAGATTGTCATTTCTCCCCCTCTTCTAACCAAGTATCTAGGTTACAAGCTGTGGAATGCACTTCATTAATGTTAATAGTGTGATACTTTCTTTTATTTCACCCTGGGCTAATAGCCTTTTTCCTGACAACTGACTTGCGTGTGCTGACAATTGAATGGGATAGATGAGGCATTTCAGCTCAGGTGACTCTTTTTTCTTACTCTAAAGTAGTTCGTAGATGGAACAGAAGTAAATTGGACTCCTAATAGCATATTCTGTGGTTTGTGATCTGAAATGACCTTGCAGATTGCAAGAGCTTTACTCTAATTGTTTCCAGAGAAGCACTTATACTTTTTTCTTAAATCTTTAATTTCAGGATTTCTTACCCCATAATTCTTTCCAAGGAATTTCAAAAAGAGCCTTCCCTCAAAATTTTGTAGTGCAAGTTGCTTTAGCACTGCAGCCTTATGTAATCTGCTGGCAATGCAGCAATGTACATTTGTACTTCTTAAACAACCTTAGGAGAAAAGTAGACTTTAATTTGTTGAAACAACTGAAAGTTTACATCCTGTGGCAGGACACTCTAAGCTTAGCCAAAGCTGAGGGGTTGGGAGGGAAGATCAGGAAGCTGCAAATTTTCCTTCAGGCGTTATTTTCTTAAATTGTGTTTTTTCAGGCCACAGCATATTCTAGACAGGCTTCTGTAGATCTGTGATCCTGTCTGTTTTGATAGCAACCTGGTCGGGTACAGTTTGTAAACAATGAGCATATGTTTGATTGTTGGAACTGCTGGACTGTCTTCGATGCGCGTGCTCAAATGCAAATGAAACTTCTCTGTATCATTACTAGAATCTCACTCTGCATCAGCAGTAACAGACATTCTCTGCTGCTGAAGTTTTCTTCTTGTACGGGTGACCTTGTCACTTCACCAGAGCTGAGTTCTTGCATATCAGAGCACAGTGTTAGCTTAAGGTGGTGGTCAGTTGACTGTGTGACGTAAAGGCATGCCTGGCATCGGAAGGATGCAGTGATTTGTTCCTCAGTGTAGCAATTCATTAGCCACATTTCTGAGACATCAAGAATCTCTAACCCCTCCTTTTATTTGATGCTACATATGTGGAGTATAAACTGACTTTAGAGGGATGTAAGTGTCTAAAAGACTTTGAAAGAAGACAAAACTGTTTTTTGCTTTCAGTGAAAATTTATTTCCACCTTGTCTTCCTCTCTTGTGAAGTTGTATTTAACCCCTATGGTCCTTAACACACCCATCATCCAATTACAGATTGATGCGTTCCAGCACATGCAGCACTTCGTGCAGACCATGCAGCAGCAGGCACAGCACGCTATCGCCACTGAGGACCAGCAGCACAAGCAGGAACTCCACAAGCTCATGGCACGGTCAGCACCCGGTCCCTGGACTCCTTAGCTCTACAGTGAAAATGATGTCTTTCCTGAGGTTGCAAGGTCCATGCTTTGATTAAAAAGAGCAGGGGATTTCTCATTTAGGCGGCAGATACCCGTTTGGGATTTCATTCCTGTCTGTCATATAATTTCATTCAGTGTTATGACACATCAGCATTAACAAGCTTGTATTTGTCACTGGCGGCTGGTTATATTTTTCCAGCTCACTGTAGCTCACTGGCAGAAGGCAGAACTCTCAGCATTGCTGGTTTTGGTTTTCAGGAGATCTAGTCAGTAGGAAAGAAGCTCTTCCCACATGCCTGGTGCATCTGTGCTTGGCAGCGTGTGTCTTCAATTCAACAGCAGTGAATTATGTGCCCAGCATGTGATAGTCTCTTAAAATATTGTTGCATTAAAAACACATCTTATAATCCCCATTTTCCTTTGTGTATCTGGAGGTGTCAAATCTGTTGTTTCCAATTTAAAGAAGGAATTGCATAATTTGATTTTGTTTTTTTAAAGGAAGAAATGCATTTAATTTGCTTTTATCATAATGGGAAGTTGATAACAGCATCGTCTTATTTTTTCAGTGGCTGTCATGGAAGGCAAATGTAATGAGTTGCACACAGTATTTTTCTTGCATAGTGCTTTCTGGAAAACTCGAAATATAGAAAGGACACCTGTGTAACTGTGGTACTTAAAGTCTGCTGAGAGAGCAAAAGTATTAAGCTTTGCACAAACCTTCGCAGCACCACCCTGCTGCAGTCAAATTATGGTGGTTTTGCTTTCTTCAGGAAGAGGGGTGACTTAATGGGGTTCTGGCTTGGGGCAGGAACGTTGCTCTGTGTTTCCACTGTTTGTCTGTTGCAGGGTTCTCTCCAGAAGTCTGGTTTATGTGGTGATGAGCATAGCTAGCCAGCACACACACTGTGCATTTTGTCAGTACTGATGAAGTCTTGACACTACAGCTAACTAGTCCTTACATTTATTTTATAATTGATATAACTGAGGAACAAAGTTTGACTCTCCACCTTTCAACCTAAAAGTTAAACCATTGACGAGTTAACTCCACGGTTACAAGCAGAATGTAGCTGTTTTGAACCTTACACATTAACACATATGCTCCCAGGCTGCAGAAAAGGCTCGCTGAGTGGGTTTACAACATGGAAAGTCCACCTCTTAATCCAGAAGGCTTCATTCTCATTCTGGGTTCTAAGGCAATAATCTTTTTGCTTAACCAGGTGTTTCCTGAAACTGGGCGAGTGGCAGCTGAACCTGCAAGGCATCAATGAGAGCACCATCCCCAAAGTCCTGCAGTACTACAGTGCTGCAACAGAGCATGATCGCAACTGGTACAAGGTCAGTAAGGAAAAGGTTCCAGGCACAGTTGCAGAGAGATAACCAGATTTGATCGCATCCCATACTACAGGACAGGAAGATGTTCAGAGGGAGATCTGTAACTGTCTGCCTTGTTACTGCAAGTAAGAGTGAAAAAAGAGAGAGAAAGCAGCACAAGGCAACCATGAGATTCTTGTTTAGAGTTTTATCTAGCTGATAAAACTAGACCACAGTTCAATGTCTATTCTTGCTTTTGGGGCTTTCTCTCCTATCACTTAACAGTGAAGGAGAAAGGATAACCTAAATGTAAAAAAACTAACTTGTTCTCACTTGATATACTTGAACTAGGAGAGTAGCCTTGTTGCTAATTCTCCAAGAAGCTTTTGATTTCAGGGTTGTGAAATTTCAATTAATATTTGGTGCCAAGACCTTCTCTGGGGCAGCGATCTCCTGCATTTCTTCCCCTTACACTTCCCTTTGTCCTAACGTATTAATCTTCAGTTTAAGCTCTGAAAAATTAAAGTGTATGTGAATGGAATTTGGTGTAATTTTTGCTGCAGAGCTCCTTTGCCTTAATATTCAACAGGGAGCTCTCAGCCAAGAACTCATCATGATGTTATTTAAGATAATAAGGCAGTTAAAACTACAAGTGATTAGAGACAGCAAAGCATTGTTGTCTGCAGGGTATTACTTACTACTGTTGTCCGTGGACTCAGAAAGGTTGGATTATTATCTCTAATAATTAGCAAGTACAAGTTGCAGACAGGATTTATCTTCCTTCTGACTTTTGTTCTCTCGTTGGCAGGCCTGGCATGCCTGGGCAGTGATGAACTTTGAAGCAGTGCTTCACTACAAACATCAAAACCAGGCCAGAGATGAGAAGAAGAAGCTACGTCACGCCAGCGGAGCCAGCATCACCAGCGCTAACACCGAGGGCAGCAATAGTGAGAGTGATGCGGAGAGCACAGAGAACAGTCCCATCCCATCTCCAGTGCAGAAAAAAGTCACTGAGGTACTGTTCTTCCCTCTTTATTTTGAGACATCGGTACTTATTGCTTAGATGCAGGAAAGCGTTATGACAGGGACCAACCTACTGTGCGTACCTGGCTTGTGGACGCTGTCTGTGTATTTATATGCCATGGATGACAGCCAAAGAGAGGAAGTTCAGCTTAACTCAGTCTTAAGGGAAGAGGGGTAACTTAATTGAAATGATTGTTTGGTTAGCTGTGAACAGCAAAGGCATGGATGGCTATGATAAAAGGGTATTAATGAGTTCTGCTGCTTAAGCCCTTCATGAAAGACTGTGAGGAACATCTTTTACTTACCAATTATAGTAGGGTTGTAGTTTTTAGGCTGCTTTGCTCTCTGTAGTTTTACCAATGAATTCATGTAAAAAAATACTCCACGGTGTGTTCCCTGCTAGGTTGGAAGACCTATGTGTAGTCAGCAAAACATAAATTCCAGGAGCAGCATGTCCTGTGGGGAGTATGAGCAAAAGTCAATCCTATTGTGGATTAGAGCTATGTTCCCACATATTTCTCCCTCTTTCCCATGCCAAGTTTAGGATTCGTGTGGGCTGATGCACTCGTGTAGAACTAATGCAGCAATTTTCATTCCAAAAGGATTTATCCAAGACCCTCTTGATGTACACAGTCCCTGCTGTCCAGGGTTTCTTCCGATCCATATCTCTGTCTCGAGGAAACAACCTACAAGACACTCTAAGGTACATAATAAAGCTCAAAGTAAATGAAATATCTGATAAGGGCACTTGGTTTAAGATGAGGTAGAACCTGTTTCTGCCCTTTTTGTTGTGGTTAAACTAAGTGAAAGCTTCAGTCCAAGCTAATTTATGTTGGGTGGATGAGTACTTGTCCTAGTATCTCTAGGCTCTGGAACAAAGGGTCATTTGTAAATGGGTCTGAAGGTATTTGACTGGAATGGGAGTTTTTGTTTCATTCCTAACAAATGTACTTTTCTCTTCTAGAGTCCTTACTCTGTGGTTTGATTACGGTCACTGGCCTGATGTGAATGAGGCTTTGGTAGAAGGAGTCAAGGCGATCCAAATAGACACTTGGCTGCAGGTAAGAAGCACAAAGAGCTAAGACAAATCTCTGATCTCGGGGGAAATTTGGGATTTCTTACATGATGTCCATGATGGTCCTTTGCTAAACAGTCCTCTGCAGGCCAGTGGTGAGAGCAGTGAGCAGTACAATTTGTAGCAGATTTGACAAACACCTGAAACAGAGAAGTGAGAAATGTTCTTTCATGCATTCCTGTATTTATATGCAGATTAGTGCACATGAATGAGAAAGAATAAAGATTTTAAAATTGAAGATGTGTATCCACTGGTGACTGAGTGAAAAGCACCAGTGTACTGCTCTGATGAAATTCAGTCAGTCTATTATAGGATTGCTTTGTAGAATTACTCTTTAAATAAATAAATAAAGGCTTTATTTCTTATTTGAGCATTACACTTCAAGACACAACTTACTCTTTCCATAAGAGGATCGTGTAAGTTTTGTGCAGAACATTTGTGATCTCACTGAGCTGTTCTGTGCTTCTGGCACTCAGACTTTTGTGTTATCCTTTGACCATCTGAAAAATGAGTGCTGGGCCTCTTTGTCTCCTTTGGAGACTGTGAGGTCTCTAGCAGAGGGCAGAACAGCTTGTCAGCTGAACATATGAGACGATAGGGATGCTTATTTTACTTATCCTTTCTACTAGGTCATCCCTCAGCTCATTGCAAGAATTGATACCCCTCGACCATTAGTAGGCCGTCTGATTCATCAGCTCCTCACAGATATTGGGCGGTACCATCCCCAGGTAAGTTTTGCTTAGAGGAGGAATTTCCATAGCCTGATGGCAATTAAGGCATTTTTTTGTTTCATCCCATCTGGATGTCTGCACTGAAAGTCACAGCGAGTGATGGTAGCGAGGATGGGGACTATTTCTGCTGCTGCTTCTTTCACCTCAGGACCGTTCACATAAAATTGGAAAGCAGAGGTGGATGATCTGTGCAGCTGGGAAAGTTTTCTCTGTCTAATAGAATACTGGGGAGTGCAAATCACCCTCTTAAATCTCATTAAGTGATGACTAAGAGGCAACCTCACAGACATCTTATCTAAATTTCTTTCCATGGTGTAAAAAATCACAAAATGCTAAAACCAGTCTTTTGTTCTTCCAGTTTGATACAGACTTTCAAAGTCATTCTGCTACTTAGTGAGTTAGTGTCTTGTAAGCTTTTCAGACTGGCAGACTTTGAATACCAAATTCCTGTCACTTCTTCCCAGAAGCAAGCTTACTGTCTCTTGTCTAGCCTTAAGGCACCTGCTTATTAATGCTTTGCTAACATTTCAATTCACGTAGCTCGTCTCTGTGGTTTTAAAATATTATTGGTTGATGTCTCTTGCAGGCCTTGATCTATCCTTTGACTGTGGCTTCTAAATCTACAACCACTGCTCGCCACAACGCTGCGAATAAGATCTTGAAAAACATGTGTGAGCACAGCAACACTCTGGTGCAGCAGGCAATGATGGTGAGTACTTAGTGTATCATGTTTCCCGAAAAGATGTACCACAGGTATAATAATACAAAATTACTATTCAGTGTTAATTTTGTTGAAGTACAATTAATTTGGGTTTATTTTTACAGTTAGTACAACTTAATAGTATTAGTATAGTTTCAAGGAATTCTTTAATTTAATAAAAACCATAACATTCAAACAGTGAGTTCTTGTGTCTCCTTATGAATAAATTTAGAGAATAAATAAATGAAAAATCATTGTTCCATAAAGAGTTTTTTTACTTAATGAAAAGTAGAAACAAAGTTTACTGAACATAGCATGGAAAGAGTAATTTAATTCATTTGCTAAAGATTGTTATGAATAAGTGAAAACTGATGATTTCAGGCCAAGCTACACAAATATATAACAAATAAGGTGAGAAAAGCCTGATCAGCTTCTTGCAGAAAGAAGTTTAACAGAATTGTGGGAGTTGTTGTGGCTCCCTCTAGCTGCCAGCCACAAATACTTCATAATCATTAGAGAAGAAAGTAGCTTTGCAGTTTAAGTCAGTATACAGTCATTGTGGTTTTCTTTAGGTGTTTAATCTTTTTTCCTGTCCTAAACCAGGTGAGTGAAGAGCTAATCCGTGTAGCCATCCTATGGCATGAGATGTGGCATGAAGGTTTGGAAGAAGCATCTCGTCTATACTTCGGAGAAAGGAATGTAAAGGGAATGTTTGAGGTGTTGGAACCACTTCATGCAATGATGGAGCGTGGGCCTCAGACTTTAAAAGAGACATCCTTCAATCAGGTATCAGCAAACAGCCAAGAGCTTAACCTCCTCCGTGCCCTCAAAGCCAGGTGGGACAACCACCTGCCCCAGGTGTGCCACAAGGACCTTTGCAATGTAACACAAAGAGTAAAGCTTTTGGGACTCGTTATGTTACTTGCAGATGTCACTATTGACATTTATCATCATCTGGGACTGGGTGTCTGAAAAGCGTACTAGTTCGTACAAAACTGCAGTCTGCTTTGCTTCATGGTAACCACTTACACAGACAGTAGAGAGGACCTCTCTCAAGCCAGCAAAGGGAATTGGTTTGAGCTTGTGAGCCAGGAATTTCTGGATCTTTAATTCCAATATGTTATGAAAATGTGAGATCAAGTATTTGTAATGCAATTTGAAACATACTGATGCTCAATGTAGATATTAAGTGGTTTCCACCTGTTCCGCTGTAGTCTGTAAAAATGTTGTTGTTGTGTTGTTTTCACTTCCTCTGTAGGCCTATGGCAGAGATCTGATGGAAGCTCAGGAATGGTGCAGGAAATACATGAAATCGGGAAACGTCAAAGACCTAACTCAGGCTTGGGATCTCTATTACCATGTGTTCCGGCGTATTTCAAAGCAGCTGCCTCAGGTGGGGGAGAGGTACAGTTCTGTTGTGGGTCTTATCGTGCAAGTGGTCAATATTAATCTTTGTTTCGTGTTTTCTGGTTATTCAAAACATTCAAATTCAGTATTCTGTAAGTACCTGCTTATGATTCACTGGAAATTTGTTGCTTGTGCAGCTCTTCCTGCAAGCTTCTGCAGTATTGACAAACTGCCTGAACTCTTCTAGGTCACTTAACAGCATGAACTCTTCAGATGTTTCACAGAGATTTAACTGAAATGCTGGGGGGTTGTATTTATTTTGGTTTTTTTTAGCTCACTTCATTGGAACTACAGTACGTGTCACCAAAACTCTTAATGTGCCGGGACCTGGAATTGGCAGTGCCAGGAACATACGATCCCAACCAGCCCATCATACGCATTCAGTCCATCGCACCCTCACTGCAGGTCATCACCTCAAAGCAGCGGCCCAGGAAGTTAACATTAATGGGTAAGAGAAAGCAGTTTTCACCTAACTATTCTAGTATTTAAGCAGTCGTTGCTTTTGCGTGAAACTGTATTTACCAAGTAAAATCTCTCCAACATTTCCTTTCAAGTGAAGTATTTTCCCAGTAGTCTGGTCAGTCTGACTGCCGCACTTTCCATTTCTTAGGTGCATTTGTATTTGAGCTTGTCTGTTTGTTCAGCAAGAGTGCAATTCTGTGTATTAATTGGACTAATTAATTGTATTGGTTTGACTTGATGATCTCAAAGGTATATTCAAACCAAATGATTCTATGATTCTATTCTATGAATTCCTTCACAGGTAGCAATGGGCATGAGTTTGTATTCCTTCTGAAAGGCCATGAAGACCTTCGTCAAGATGAAAGAGTGATGCAGCTTTTTGGGTTGGTCAACACTCTGCTAGCAAATGACCCAACTTCTCTTCGTAAAAACCTCAGGTATGTGCTGTGGATAATGACTGAATGTGCTTACGCACAAGTGACACCCAACATAAGTGTTGTTTCCAAGTAATCCTTGGCACAACTGGCTGGTCTGTGAGGAAATGGCAAATCTTGCAAGTTAAGTTAAAAAAAGAGAGAGAGAGGGAAAGAAAAAACATTCATAGAATGGAAATTTGGAGCAAATGTATCCTGAGGCGATTATTTAATTTATTTATTTGAAGTCCCATCTTGTAAATAGTTCTGGTCTTTGGGGCAATCTCTATTTGAAGATAGCTTGTGTGCTGCCTTAGGAGTCTGAGAACAGGGCGGGTTGTCAAGGATTCTTTATTATAGTCACTAAATAGCTTGGTGGAGAGTCACTGGAATTCTGTACAGTGTCGTTCAAGTATGAACATATCAAATGTTGTGTGCAAATAATAGATCAGCATGGGTGACATAATATGTACCTTCTACTAGTAGTCTTTCATTGAAAACCAGGTAAGCTTTGAGAATGTCTGTAGATTATCTGGCAGCAATCTGTCCAAATGGCTATTTCAGGTATGTTTGAAATGAAGAAAAGCAGAGCAGCTACTGAAGAGACAGTTTGGATCACAATCAGATTAAGTAGCAGTTGTTTTAAGTATCTCGATATGTAATAAGTCACAATATCCAACAATTATTTGAGCTCTGGCTCTCTTTTTTTCCTGTAGTATCCAGAGATATGCTGTTATTCCACTGTCTACAAATTCAGGCTTGATTGGGTGGGTGCCCCACTGTGACACCCTGCATGCACTCATCCGAGACTACAGAGAGAAGAAAAAGATCCTGCTCAACATTGAACATCGCATCATGCTAAGGGTAAAGGGCAGAGCTGGCAGAATTTTCTGGTACATTCTTTTAGGACTCCAGTGTCATGATGAAGAATAATGGTGCAGAGCTTGTTCTTCCTTTGCCTATTTTCTGATTGTGATTGGTACCAGTAATAAATGGGAAAATATGAGAGTTACAAAATGCTACCAAGAGGTAAAATTGGCCATACATTTATTTGTTTCTCATTTACTGTTGTAGCAGAGACCACAAGTTGTTGCCATCTGGTGACTAAAACGTGTTTGGAATTTTGTGTGGCTATGATGTACAAGGTGCCACGCTGCTGGCATTTACATACTCTGTGTCTACACAACAGGGCCAAAATCAGATAGATTGGAGGAACTGAACATTACTAGAAAAGTTGGAATTGCCTGCCAAAAAGGAAACCGTATGCCAATGCAGAAGATTTTTTTGGATAATGTTTTTTGAAACATATTTAGCTTTACAGTAGCTTAATTAAATATGACTCTGGACTACTTTGCAGATGCTAAATCATTCACTCTCCCATTTACACTGTTGCGTAGTCATTTCATTCTGTCTGGGAACATACTGGTCAGTCTACAAATAATTTAAATATAAACTTGATATGAAATTCCTTGTATTTACTGTGTTACTCCTAGCAGATACTGGAGGTGCTTTTTTAAGTTGCTGACTGTCACTTCTCAATGATAGATGGCTCCAGATTATGACCACCTGACTCTGATGCAGAAAGTAGAAGTGTTTGAACATGCTGTCAATAACACAGCTGGTGACGACCTTGCCAAACTGCTGTGGTTGAAAAGTCCAAGCTCAGAGGTGAGTTCAGCACATGTAATGGCTTGTGTTTGGCAATCAGCATAATGAGGAATTATCTTCTCTGCGGCATGAGTGAGGGATGGTGTTTATTCATCACAGACTCCACATGAATCACTACAGAACCTGTATCCACACGCGCGTATCCCATCACAAGGGGCTTTATGAGGCTCAGCTCACAGTGGCTACCAGAGTGCAGTCCAAAGCCCAAGACCGGAGACTGAAGCTTGATATGCTGTGCACGAGGAGAGAAAATCAGGAGCCTCAGAATATATTCTCATAATGGCTTAGACATCTAATTCTGCTGGATGTTTGAACCCCCCTCAGGCTTCTGGAGTTTATTGAACCTAAACCTATCACAGTTTCGCTTTGTGCAAAGTGCAATTAATTAATGTATAAATTAAAATATAAGCTGAAACTTATAACATGCCAGCCTGGCTTTTTCTGTTTTGTCTCCACGTGTAGGTGTGGTTTGACAGAAGAACAAACTATACTCGTTCACTAGCTGTGATGTCAATGGTTGGGTACATTTTGGGCCTTGGGGACAGGTAAGTGAAATTGTACAGGTTTCTTTTAAATAAAAGCCCAGACTGTGTAGGCCTATTGATTAATTCCTTGGATCTGTGCTTGTGATAACATCTTTCATTGTGGTTATTGCTAATGACACCATCTTTCAGCACCTAATTATGCTGCTGTTTTCAGCACTGCAGGCATGAGAGTTTGTGTATCCTAAGTACAAGTAAGAGTTTCTTCCAGTTTGAGAGGCATAAACACAGAATTACGTCAAGGACCACACTTGCTAATTTTGTCCTTTATTCACAGAATGGGAAATGTTTCTCTATCCATTCTATAAAACAGAAATATTGTTGACTTTTGCCTCCTGTCTGGTAGTGATCTGTGTTCTTGTATGTGCTTCATGCATATGGGGAGGCAATTTTTTTGCAAAGTCTGTTAGGACTGTTGACATACATCCACGTTTTTGGTGAGGAAAGAAGCTCTGTGATCAAGCATCAGGTTTTGTTCCCTGAAGTAGCAAAAAGCAATCCAGAAACTACTCAGTAGCAGACGTCTTCAGAGTCTCCCTCCAAATGGGTTCAGTAACACTGCTTATTTTGCATTCTTTTTGCCTGGTGTATATTTATTCTGTGAAGCAGGAACCTCTGGTAGTGTGTATGTCTACAGCAGTTGTCAGAGACACACATGAAGTCCCCATAAGTATTCCTCAAAGGCTGCTCTGATCTTAAAACAAATGAAAGTTATTGTATTAACTATTATCTTACCTAAGCACCGTGCTTTTTCTGATCTGCAATGCAGGCATGTTCTGGAGGGAAGTGTATACAATCCAAATGGATTGGACAAATAATGAAAAAGAAACAAAGATTAAATGAACAAATGTTTAATTTGGTCGATGGCTTACTGCCAAAAGGGAACATTATAACTTCCAAAATACTTACTAAGACGATAGATTTAATGTCTGTAATGCAAAAAAAAAAAAAAAAAAGCTAAACCCTCAAACATTTTCATAATAAAAGCTTTTATTCCTGAACTTAAAGGTCTTTATAATGGAGCTGTGAAGCTTTGAAAATTGAATTAAACAATAATTGGAACAAGTCAGCATGAATAGCAGCATTGTGGTTTTCCTAGTCTGGATTGATTTTCTTCTCTCCTGGTGGTGATCCAATTTGCGTTACTTCACTTGCAGAATTAATTCAGTAAATTTTTTTTCTACTGAAAAAAATGAAAAAGCATAAAACAAGTGGAAGAATTTATCCTAACAGAAAAGTAAATGTTCATGTCCAAGAAAGGTACTGATGGCTGTGGTCCAATAGGTTGTTTATCTTCCAAGGTGAGAAAATCTCTAACTCCTGAGAGGTAATTACAAAAGTAATGTGATAGATGCACTGTCAGGAAGCTATTCTGTTCATCTTGAGATTGAAGATCTCAGACAAGCAAGCTGTCACTGGCTGTTTTTGTTCATGAAGATAAATATCGTTTGAGACTGGAGCTGTTGTGATTTACTTTGGCTTTTTATAATGGTCTGTCACCCTGTTTTTTCTCCTAATCCTTCATCAAAGACATCCCTCCAATCTGATGTTAGACAGACTGAGTGGAAAGATCCTGCATATCGACTTCGGGGACTGTTTTGAGGTAAATCTTTGTATTTGGACATTAAATTTTCTGTAATATTTCACATTTTGTGGTGGAATAGAAATGAATCTATCAGCCAGGACAAAGTGACCTTGGAGTGTGATCCTGGACAAGCCCTTTGGGCTCTCTTTGGGCTTTACTTTATATACAGGTAAGATGAAAATACTAGATGCTTTACCTCAGAGATGTGTCTTGGGGGTTAGCTAACCAGTGAAAAAAGCAAAATATTGCTAACATCACTATTCCTTAAAATTTCTTGGAGTAATTTAAACTGCTGATAGGCAGTCTGTGTTACTGGACACTAGCAACTGGGCACACACTTGAGTTTTCCCTCTGTTATCAAGCTAATTATCTAGCTTCTCCCAAAAGTTTGTGGAAACTGAGGAGCAGAAAGCTGGGATTTCGTTTCCTGTTTGGAAAAAAACTTGCAAGGTTGTAGCAAAAAAAAACCCAAACCAATACTTATTAACTTTTAGATAATGAACTGATAATTTATTGTTTCTCCATTATTGTGGTTTAGGTTGCAATGACAAGAGAAAAGTTCCCTGAGAAGATTCCATTTAGGTTAACAAGGATGCTGACAAATGCTATGGAGGTGAGCATCTCCTCTTTAATGTGAAGGATATAGTTCCCAGCGAAAATAGCACCAGTTTCTCAGTTCTTCACATATTTTCTCTTGTGGCTAAATCTTTCCACTCCCGTAACAACCAAAGATGTTAATATTTCAGCTGTAATTTAATCTCCTGTTATCTCTACAGTGGAGAGCAATTTTTTCATTGATGCAAAACTCACTGGTATTCCTCTAATTTCTTAGACTTTCCTTAGTTTCCTCATTTTAAAAAGCTGTTTGCATCAACTGGACGCAGCCAACAGCATGGTGTTTCACAAAGGTCTTCTTAATGGCAGAAGGGAGCTTCTTAGTTTGTAATGAACCTCTGTCTTGTTCTCTTAATGAACAAAGCATAGTGGAAGTGCATTCCAGTTCAAAGCACAGGCCATGTTAGAGTTGTGGTTGCATACTGAACGAAGCAGCATGGTTGATTGACTTCTTTCTCTTCTGAAGGTGACGGGTCTTGATGGCAACTACAGAATCACCTGCCACACAGTGATGGAAGTTCTGCGTGAACACAAGGACAGTGTCATGGCTGTGCTTGAAGCCTTTGTGTATGATCCATTATTGAACTGGCGGCTGATGGACAGTAAGTGATTCTGATAAAACAGTGTCAGCAAGAGAACAATCAGTCTGATTTCACACAAGAAATATAGAAGCCAGTGTCTCTTTGAAGACAATCTGGTGAAATTGTTGGTTTGCAAGTGCTATTTCTGTGCACACACCATGTTAGGGGTTGTAACATGAAATCACCACTGTCATTGAAAACCCTTTGACCCTTAAACACAAACACCAAACTACATGCAAAATTGTTTGGGTTGATTTTGGGTAAGTTGTCATCAAGAGATTGTAGGCTATTATCTGGTGACATAAAATATATATAGAGAAAAAGGCAGTCAAATCTGTATTGTTTGTGGACAGATTTGCTATTAAACACTGATCTCTAGTTCATACTTTTCAACTCCTTCTTTTCTTCCAGCAAATACAAAGGGCAATAAGCGTTCACGAACAAGGACAGACTCCTACTCAGCTAGTCAGTCAGTAGGTGAGTAGAAGGTGTATGTTGTGAATGTTTGGAGCCGTTTTTTTAGTGCTGTGCAAGACTGGGTAAATATTTTCAGTCCTCTTCTCAAAAGTAGACAGATAAACAGCTTATTGTCATTAGTTTTAGGATCAGAAGTGGTGAGTTCAGTACTTTGGCTTAAAAAGCAGATGTTCCTTTACCATTGCGTGAACACCCTTCTGGGGCACATGTGAACTGAGGTAATGCAAGGTATAATTGGGATGGGATAGTTATGAACTTAGCTACCAATTATTAGTGTGCAGAACCTGGCAAGCAGTCATCTGAATGTTGGGAGCGTTATGTTTAACCTTATTTATTTGCTCTTGGACTGCAAAATAGGGACACTGTTTCATACAGAAAGTTTTACAAATAAACATACTTATTTGATTGCACTTTTAGGTTCATTTTATGTCATTTCAAAATATCTTTCAATTATACTTGTACACAAAGTGTTCCTAAAAGTTGAGTCAGGGCTTTCAGTGAGTTAGCAGGGGAAGAGAGAGATGTGTGGTACGCTTAGTCAAATACACTTTTCAAATGAGCTGATTAAAAGTTTTGTTAATGTTTCCAGAAGAACATTATTTTATCTGCTTATCAGCTTCACATTTGTGCTTTTTATATTTTCATGGTTTTTTTTCAATAGAAATGTTGGACAGTGTAGAATTGGGTGAGACAGCCCATAAGAAAACTGGGACCACAGTGCCTGAATCCATCCATTCCTTCAGTAAGTGTCATTGTTGTTTCTATACTGATGCAGAAATTGTTCGTAGATCAGAAAGTTTCATCATGATCCAGATGCATTTATATGAGATGGGACAGATACAGTTCCTTGTCAGCATAGATGAGGAATATAATTACCTGTGTTCTCAACTCCGGAAGTATCCTAGTATCAGGATATTTGCTCTCAAACTGGTATTTGTGGTATTTGGGAAGGGCAGATGCAACAGCAGTACAGCTGCTTTTATTGTTCAGATGAAGTCCTAATTCTCTTTCCTATTTCTGTCTTACAGTAGGAGATGGTCTGGTGAAGCCAGAAGCTCTAAATAAGAAGGCAATTCAAATCATCAACAGGGTTCGAGATAAGCTCACCGGTGAGCATGGTTTTATGTTTTATAAGATAACATAGAATCTGATGATTTTCCTGTTTTTGTCTAACACTTAAGTATTGCATTTAGATACAGATGAACCTAATTTGACAAGTACAGAGGTGTTTGTAACTAAACAGACTTCATACTTTATATGTCTTAGCTGGTAGAGCAAGTTGAATTTCTGCTGTCCTGGCTTTACAGTTTGTAGCATTTAGTACTGAAACTTTATGCTCTTAAAGCTTGTAAGAAACTACTGCCCACCTGCCAAATAATGTACTTGAAGGGAGTAGGACCAGGATTCCAGCTAGTGGGAAGTTTTGGTTTATGCATTATTTGGAGATAATAAAAGGAATAAAACATAATAATAGGGGAAAACTGAGTTCTGGGCTCTGTGTGCCTTTAGAGATTATGTTTGGAAAACTGTGCATATTTTATACCATAAGGGAAGGGTAAAGTCCTATCATTCCTTAACTTGCCACCTAGAAACAAGTTATGGTATGTGATTGACTTCCATTTATGGTTTTTTCATCCTTTAATTCCAAAGGTCGAGACTTCTCTCATGACGAAACTCTGGATGTACCCACACAAGTAGAATTGCTCATTAAGCAAGCTACTTCTCACGAGAATCTGTGCCAGTGCTACATTGGATGGTGAGTTTGTCCCAGCTAACCCTGCAAAATTCTTCTCTGAATAATCTGAGCAGAGAACAGCTAAGGACAATGTCACTTGTGTTTTATGTAGGAGCCTTACTCAACATTGCGACTACACTGTTAAATTTTGCAAGCGATCCCATAGGGTGTCCTCTGTGAGAAAGCTGGTGTTGTGTAGTGACAGGGGTTTTAGAACATTTAAACTGCAATCAACTTGAACACTTTAAGTGTTTGAAATAAGGCACAAAGAGGTCAGTGATTTCGGATACAGTGAAGAACTGTGTGTTCTAAAGTAAACAGAAACAATTTACTGACATTTTAAGAGTTAACTGACTGGGCTATGCTTAAGGAAATAGATCTCTAGCATTTTTAAACATTAGCAGCTGGAAAGAAGCATGGGAATCACCTCTCGACTTTCCAGTACTAAAATGGTGCCTGGTTAGTATGGAGTCTCAGTCCTTCTCAGTGTTGCCTTTATGAAACTATACGCAAGTCAGTGTTACTACAATATCTTTGTGTTCTTTAGGTGTCCTTTCTGGTAACAGAAGATTCCAAAGTATCCACGGCCTTTTATTCTGGAGGCTTTTGCACTCCAAACTTGCTCTTCTACAAAACAAAAACTGAACATTGGACTAAAATACAGCCTTTGTCAAATATTTTGAAATGTAAATGAAAAGAGTTATTGTATATTAAAAATTGGTTTAAGCCAATGTATAGCTGCTGTTGGAAAAACCCAAGCTGTCTGAAACACACTACTTGATGTGGATTTCCAGGACAGCGAAGACTGATTGTACCACAGATGTCTATGGTTCCACTTGGTCTTTGGGGAACTGATGATCCAGTGAAAATATCTATATACGGGTTTTGACTTACTTTGCAATGTAACTGAGTCATTTACAGATTAATTATTGCCCTGGTCAGTCCTGTTGGTGTGGCTGCCGTAAGCTCAATGCGATTGTACAGGAGGCTTCGTTTAGGTTTGGGGGTGAGTTGGATAACTGGAAAGGAGGAGAAGCAGAATTTTACAATTGCTTTATCCTTGCCCCAGAATTGGAAACTGTATGTCTGTTCATTACACTAGTGCAGGAGTCATGTTTCAGACTAGATCAGGATATCGGAGTGGATCCAAGGATTGAAGAACTTGAACTGAGCAAAATCATGTGTCTCTATGTGGATTGATCGGTGGCTAAGTGGATGCAGGGTACAAATGAAATTCCACTTGGGAGTTTTCCCACAATGTCTGGATTAAAAAACTATTATTGGGAAAAAAAGTAGGGAAAGCTAGTACTCAGCATAGGAGGCAGACGGGGGGAGAACTGGTCGTAACTTGAAACAGAAAATAATGGTTATTAAACATGAGGGTGAAGATAAAGTTGTGATTTATGAGTTAAACATATTAAAAACAATGCACAAAATACAACAGAGTAGCCATGTTTAGATGCCATGTTGTATTTGAATATTTTTGTGCCAATAAATTACACCAACATGTAAACATTTTGACTGTATTTTTGTTTATTCCTAAATATTTCCTAGGAGGTGACAGGGAAGCAGATTAAAATCTAGGTTTAGGGGTTTTTTTTAATGTTTTGTCTTGCCATGTCTTTGACGTGTCTTTTTCTACATCAGTTCAGGCTATGTTTCTCTTTTGAGAGCAGCTGGAGGCCAGGCTCCGTGGGCATCCGCAGCCACCTGTGCAGGTGCTGCGCCCCAAAACTGGGCAACAGGGATGGTGGCAGTTGGAGGGCTTTGAGTGGCAATGCCCCAGCCCCTTTCCGGGCCCTTTCCTGGCTGTCACGGGGACTCTGCGGGCAGCCTCTGAGTGCCTGGGGGGCAGAGGGCTGGGGTCTCCTCACTTGAAGCCCTGGGAGGTGTCCCTGGCGCTGCCCCTTGGCCCCACTGTGGCTGCCTGGGGGAAGGAGGGCCGGGGTCTCTCCCTGTGGAGCCCTGAGGGGTGTCCCTGTCTTCTCCCTTCTTCCCCCCGTTCCCCTCTTCCTCCTCCCCTTTTTTTTTCGTTCCTCCCCCTTTTTTTGTGTGTCTCCCCCTCCTTTCTATTTCTTCCCCCTCCTTTCTTTTTCCTCCCCCCCCCGCCTTTTACACCTCCCTCTTTCGCCCCCGCCCCTTTCCCCCCGCTTCCCGCTCCTCCTCGCCGCCCGGGGACGTCACAGTGGCCGCGGTGCCTCTCTACCCCCGCCCTGCTTGCCTGCCCGACCCAACCGTTTCCGCAGCCCGGTTTCTGTGTTCTCGCGAGATGTCGTGTGCGTGGCGTGGCTGAGGGGGCAAGATGGCGGCGGCCGCGGGAGAGGCGAGCGGCGGCGCGGCGGCGCGGAGCCCCGCGGGCCCGGAGGGGCGGCCTGCGGGCACGGGCGGCACGGCAGTGCTGCCGGGCTTCGACGACGCCGACGCCTTCGTCAGGGTGCGCGGGGGAAAGTGGAGGGACCGTGCGGTGCGGTCCTGGCGCGGGGCGTGCCGGGAGCTGTAGTTCTGCTGGTGGGGCCGAGGGGCCCCGCTGTGGGGGAGACGGACCGGAGCGATGGGGCCTCTGGGGCTCAGCGCCGGCCCTGGGAGGACAGGGGAGCGGGGCCCTGAGGGGCAGGGGATGCAAGGGATGCAGGGGAGCGGGGCCCTGGGGATGTAGGGGAGCAGGGGACGCAGGGGAGCGGGGCCCTGGGGATGCAGGGGACACAGCGGAGCGAGGGACATAGGGGAGTGGGGCCCTGGGGACACAGGGGAGCAGGGGATGTAAGGAAGTGGTTGAAGATATCCGTGCTCACTGTAAGGGGGTTGAGCTGGATGGCCTAAAGATCGCTTCCAACCAAAAGCATTCTATGATTCCTGCTGATATAACAAGCTTTGTTTCAGACCTTAAATACTAGTTTGTTCTTGTTATCAGACTTTTATAATTTTAAAGATCCCTAAAGAGACAATGTGAACTAAACGGCTGTAAACTTATGTTAAGAAGCCCTGTGGTATCGCGTATTAGAACCACGCAGTTCACACAAGCCAGGCAAAATGCATTTGTACCAAATAGAATCATTAAGGTTGGAAAAGACATCCAAGACCATCCAGTCCAACCATCAGTCCAACACCACTGTGCCTACTAAACCATATCCTGAAGTGCCACCACTGAACACCTTCTGGGATGGTGACACCACCACCTCCCTGGGCAGCCTATTCCAATGCTCCACCACTCTTTCAATAAATAATTTTTTCCTAATATCCAGTCTAAACTTCACCTGGTGCAACTTGAGGCCATTTCTTCTCGCCCTGTCACTTGTTACTTGGGAGACGAGACCAGCACCCACCTCCTGGTCAAATGGAGGAACAAAATAGCGAATAATAAACACTAATACCGTGGTGTTCTTGCACAGTACGCTCTTGGCACAGTGGTGGCTGCAACAAAGGCGTCCAATGGACTTCCTCAGCCTGGCGATGAGTACGACTTCTACCGAAGCTTCCCTGGCTTCCGGGCATACTGTGAAACACAGGGTGACCATCTCCTTCACTGGTAAGGGTGCTTTTTATGTCTCTGGGCCATTGTTAATAGCTTCCAATCCAAAACTGAAGGTAGCATCCTTCTTTGGAGACTCCAAGCTTGCCATACATAAAAAGAGGTTTTATTTCACATGCCTAATTTTAACTGCTTTTCTAGCACTTGACAATTCAAGTAGCAAGTCAAAAGAGGGCCTTTCACAATGATTTGGATAAAGAGCTGTGCAGGGAGCAGAGACTGATATAAAACACAATAGGTTGTCTTTTAAAAAGTCACATGGTTCATAATAAATTAATTCTCACACTTAATGCTGTATAGATGTTTCTGCTATTCCCTGCTCACACAATGTTATCTGTAGGTACTGTATTGATTTACTGTCAGACTGTGAAGATGTAGAAAATTGAAGAGAAATGGATGTTTTGGTGTTCAGCATGTCTGCTTTCAAATTGCTGATAGCTTTTCTGTTCTTTTGCAAGCATGAGCAGGGTGATGCAGTACCATGGCTGCCGTAGTCACATGGAAGATCGCAGCAAGGTCACAGAGCTGGAAGATAAATTTGATATGCTGGTTGATTCCAATGATGTCATTCTTGAAAGAGTGGTAAGCAAATGATTTCTGGATGTTGTTCTTATAAACTGTAGTTGCCACAAGTTCTTTTTCATTGCCAGAATGCTGGGGTAGTGCTTTCACAGTTACATTTGGTGTTTCCTTAGTCTGGTTGTTTTTCTTTTCATTTTAACATTTCCACATGCTAGGCCAGTGGTCACAGCCATTAAGACAGATGGGTTATGGCCCAAAGGGAAGAAAGCTCATGTGTGACTTCTGAGGAAAATAGTTTGCTGTATTTTAAGCTCACAACCTGATAAGGCCTGTAAATTCGGAGGGGCGCTTCTCTGAGGAAACTCTTCCTACCCCTGATGCTCAACATACATTTGTCAGTCCCGTGTTGCACAGAATTCAGGGGAAATGACTATGGAGGCATCTACCTGTGTGACTTTCTTTATTCCGTCTGACTAGCGTGGCCGAATATGGCAATTTAACAGGCATTTGGTTTTCACCTCTATTTTTCACCTCTATTTAGGGTATTTTATTGGATGAAGCAGCAGGAGTGAACAAAAACCAGCAACCAGTCCTTCCTGCTGGGTTACAGCCCCCACAGATGATCGTTTCCAGTTGGAACCGCAAGGTGAGACCTCTGTGCTCAGTTTGCTGTGTTACCTCAGCTTTATTCCCAGCTTTGGCACTACTGATTTGCGAGGGGAGCTGAGTAGTTAAGTATTCTGTCACCTATTTTTACATATCCTAACTCCTTCCCTCTTTTTTCTTTTCCTATTTATTCAAACTTGACTCTGGATTCTGTGTGCTTTCGATTGCTATTTCAGTTTCATGTACACAACAGCCTTTCTTTTGCTTATTTGTATGAATTCAGGATCCTGATTCAGAGAATTTTCATTCTTAGTGCTGGACTCACTGAAAAAGAGTGACTCACGTTTGAGTTTGGGGTATAACTTTATTGTTCTGAATATTGGGCCAGGCTGAGTAAAAGTAGCTCTGCACATTTGTTAAGTCATGAGTTTTACCTTTGATTTACCTTTCTTTAAATAGGCAGGAGAAGCCCACAAGAGAACTCAATCTGAAACCTTCCGACTGCTTCATGCCAAGAATATCTGTCGACCACAGCTTAAATTTCGGGAAAAGATTGACAACTCCAATACTCCCTTTGTACCTAAACTTCTTACCAAGCCAAATGCTTTGAAACCTTTGCCTGAAGGTATGGGGTTTATTTTTTGTTGGGTAACTGGTTGAGAGTATTGGACACAAATCTGTCCTCACAGTGTAGAGGAGAACTCACTGACTGTAAAATCAAGTGACAGCACGAGTTGTTGATCACTTATGTGCAGTAAGCTCTGACTGTTTACACATGTGCAATGTAAGGGTAGGTCAGCATATGGCATCTTCTTGTTGCTATACAGTAAATAGTCCATTCCAAACAGATATTCTGCTGCTTTGCTTTACCACCTGTGTGGTGAAAGTCACTCTGGCACCAGCAGTGGTCTGGACTAGCCTAGTTACCTTTACAGATGCTTCTCTCTGATTACTTAGGAGCTCCAAGTGTATGGTTAGACCTGCTTTTGCTTTGGGTGCCCTATCAAAGTCACCAGCATTGAATCCTGTCTTAGCAACGTGTCATTCTGCTGCCGATGATTCATTCTCATTCTGCACTGGTGTGGTTGTACTTTTAGTAGCGGGAAATGATTGAAAGATTCTTCTGAAGATTTTTTCAATCTCTTTCCAAGCTTTTGAGCAGAACCGCTTTGCATCTTCCTTCACAATAGTCTGTTAAACCCAGTAACTGACTTGTTAGTTGAAGTGCAGACCGAAATCTTGCTGACAGCAAAAGCTGGAGACCTAAATTGTTAAGATTTTTAATGCTTTATGATTTTAGTAGAGTCTTGTTGGGTGGAGGGGAGACAGTGGTAGGCTGAGAACATGTTATGTATAGGATCCAGTCCAGTTGTTCCATATTGGTTGTTCAGCCCTCACAAAAAGTGGACGGGAACGAAAGGAGCGCCCTGAGGACTTGGATGTACCAGCCGCTTTGGCAGACTTCATACACCAGCAGAGGACGCAGCAAAACGAGCAAGACATGTAAGAAATTAAACTGACAGCAAGGTGCTTGGAGTACCATTGGTGAACATGCACTTTTATGGTCCCATCGTGCCAATGCTCTTCATGTGTAACAGCTCTACGTGTGTTTGTGTCCATGTCATCTGCTTTAGACATTTGCAGTGATTTTAAATCCATGCTTAATAAGAGACAAAATTTGTACTCAATAGGGAAACTGCCATAGTTCTCAAAGTTTCTGTGCTCTGGCTTCATAAAGGTGTCAGAAATTTAGTCTGTGCCTGTCTTCCTAATTTCCACAGGTTTGCTCACCCTTACCAGTATGAACTGGAACATTTTTCTCCACCAGATGAAGTTCTCAAGAAACCAGAACCCCAGGTTGGTGCCCACATTAATTTGAACTTATTGCAGATGCAGTGAGTTTACAGCCGGCCATACTTGACAAATTTCACAGTTGAAATGGTGGTGGTCAAGGGGTGGGAATTTGCAGAGAATGTACTGTGCCTAATAATTTGCTCTTCCAGATGTACAGGCCCATCAAGGAAACACCCTGTCATTTTGTCACCACAATGGATCAGCTGGTAGAATTAAATGAAAAGCTTATGAACTGTAAAGAATTTGCCCTGGACTTAGAGGTAATCAAATCGCTTTTTCTGTTTAAAAGTTACGTGTGTACTGTTAGTGCGTAGGAGACCATTTCATTCTTCTAGTCTGTTTTGTAGTCTTTTCTTTTTCTTGTTTTTGTATTCTGACATGAAAAGACAGTTTGTGACCCTGACCTATCAGATATTATTGAAAAGGCTGGGTTAAACTGTCAGTATTGTTAGTTTTCCAGTGCTTGTGCTGGCTGCACACTTCATATTGAATTTGATCTTTCAATTCATGCCATGTTTTTATGTTATGTTAGTTACTGCAAAGAGAAAATTTGCTCATCTAATTGTCTTTTGCTTTAAGAAGTCCTCCGTTACTTTTTCCTCCTTCATTTGGGATGCTGTTTGTTTTAAAGTGTTACTTCTGTAATGGATCCTAGCTTAAATCTCTTCTGTATTTTTCAGCACCATTCCTACAGGAGCTTTCTGGGCTTGACATGTCTGATGCAGATTTCCACCCGAACGGAAGACTTCATTATTGATACGCTGGAACTGCGCAGCGAAATGAGCATCCTCAACGAAACCTTCACAGACCCTGCAATTGTGAAGGTCAGATGCCAAACTCAACACCAGAATGTTTCCTCTTATTTTTTCTCTTAATTTAAGCTTTATTAAGGTTAAAAGCACAGTGTTTGCTCTGTATTGGTCACTTGGTTCTGCTCTCAGTGTATTTTGTTCGCATACCTGTTTCCGTGATGTAAATGGGGAGTTACTTGCCAAGTGCACTCATTTAGTGGTTCTGTGCTTAACAGTGAAAGGCAGAGAGAAAAGAAATCTGGTCCTAGACACATGAATATGAAACCACAGCACTGCCAGCTTGGAGTAGAAATGTTCTTCATATCATTCTTAATTTGTTTTGCTTTTCAAGGTCCTTCATGGTGCTGATTCTGATGTGGAATGGCTGCAAAAAGACTTTGGTCTGTACTTGGTGAACATGTTTGATACTCACCAAGCTGCTCGTCTCCTCAATCTGGGCAGGCATTCTTTGGAGCACTTGCTAAGGCTGTATTGCAATGTAGATGCTGACAAGCAGTACCAGCTGGCGGACTGGAGGATACGGTAAAAACTGACCCCTTAAATGAGCTGAAACTGCAAGGCAGCACTTAGCCTTGTTTGTAGCATTAGAGCAGGAGCGTGTTTCTAGTTGCAAGCCCCATAGCTGTCAATTAGTCTCAAAGTGAATGAGCAAAGCATTGTCCTGGCTGTGCTTTAAGTTCTTTTAGGAGTTTCATTTTACCATGTTTCTTTAGAAAATGACCTCTTTTGGAAAGATCAGGGAAGATAAAGTAATGAAAAGCTCCTGGAAGTTCACTTTTTAACAACAGTCCTTAACCACTGCAGACTTACAGAGAAAGTCAGCATTTGCCTCTCTAGAGCCCCCACAAAAACATGCAGTCACCCACACTAGGTAGAGCAGTGAGGGTCTACCTGCACACCATGGAGATTCCAGCTCTGTGTAGGCTCTGCAGAAAGAGGAGAGTTAGACAAATACTGTTCTGCCATCTGACTTAACCACGTGGCAGTCCTGCTCTCTGGCATGCCAACGAGGTGCCATCTGAATTGGAGAACACACAGCATGTTGCTGCTGTTGCCCAACAAATGCTTCAGTAAGGAAACAGAAGAATTTCCATATTCATTCTTGGCGTGGTGTATATGCAGTTTGCCCTAATATGCCTTGCAAGAGGGAAGTGACAGTTCAGAGGGGCAACTGAAATATATTCCTGTAATTTTGGCTCTTTTTCTAGCCCTTTGCCAGAAGAAATGATTCAGTATGCCCGTGATGACACTCACTACTTGCTCTACATCTATGATAAAGTGAGGGAGGCGCTGTGGGAGAGAGGGAACGAGCAGCCCACTCAGCTGCAGATTGTGTGGCGACGCAGCAAGGAGATCTGCCTGAAGGTAAAGCTTCACCTGGTTGGATTCCTGGATCAGGGTATGAGCTTAGCAGAACAGAAAGTCCTTTGCCTGTTCTACATCTGTTGCGTAGACACAGGTGGTTTTCCTCTTTGTGTGTCTGAAAAGAACTGTGTAAAGTCTCGGTTGTGTGCAGTCCCTTGTTTCACTAGTTAAAATCTTTGTCAGATACCCTCTTGCTGTTTCTTGAATGCTGCCACTCCTTGGCCTCCTGATGCTTTCAGGTGTGTCATTCCCAAGAGAGACGTTACATTTCCAGTTCTACTGGACATTCCTAGAAGTTCAAAGTATAGCTGGAGTTGTACTATGAGATAATTAAATTGTGCCTGTGGAAAATACTGTCTATGCAAGCAGGCCTTGCCTAACATAGCAAAGCTTGAAGATATTGTATGTCTAAAGCTGCTTCTGGAGTTGGTGAGGGTGGTTTTCCCTGAAAATGGATAAGATGTATGTTTTTCAGGGAGAGGCTCCTACCAGTCATTTAGGGTGAAAGCTCCAAGGCACGTTGTACCTGAGGTTATTCAGTCCTCTTATGTCTATGTGAGATTCTGTCTGTCTCAGTAAAGCGAGGCAAACTAGGAAGCACAAATCGGATGCTGATCATGAGTGGTTTTTTTCCTTCCTGTCCAGAAATACGTCAAGCCTCTCTTCACAGATGAATCCTACCTAGAGCTCTACAAGAGGCAGAAAAAACATCTCAACACACAGCAGCTGGCAGCATTTAGGTTGCTGTTTGCATGGAGAGACAAGATGGCACGTCAAGAGGATGACAGTACAGGGTAGGAAGTCTTTTGTTACAGACACTGGCTTAATACTTCAGTGAGTCTCTTGGATTGTGCCCCTCACCTCTGCCCCTGAGGTAGAACCACTTTACCCGTAGAAATTAGTATAGAACTTCAGTCTGCTATTTACACAGAGGCTGTGTGAGCAAATTCTGACAGGTATCTCAATCAGCCTTGACCCTTTTTAACTGATATCATCTTTTCAGACCTTGAAATCGGTGCAGTCTTGTGCACTTTGAAGGTATTTTTAAAAGTTTTTAACATTCTATTACATTCACACCACCTCTTTGTGTTGTAGGTATGTGCTACCAAATCATATGCTGTTGAAGATAGCAGAGGAGCTGCCCAAGTAAGTTTTGTTCATCATGAGGAGTCTCATTTGATTTTAATAGCCAGCAAGTCATTTCCTAGTGTGTAATTATTTCTGCAGTTGGTCCCTTTCTCTCAGCTGCCAGTACTGCTTTTCTCTGTAGTCTTCATTTTGGAGGAGATATAAACAGCAGTACTCCTTCAGAAGCCTCCAGGCTTCTTCTGGGATACATCTCCCTCTGATTTTGTTCCACTAATAAACCACATTCCTTTGCATTGCTATATGTCACACATCCCCTCAAGATTCCTACAGTGTTGCAGAGCAAGAAAAGGTTGAGTTCCCCCCTAATATTTAATTGGTGGGGTTTTCTTAAGAGTTTGGGCGGGGAACAAGGGGCAAATCCCTTAGAGCAACCAATTTATAAAACATTTTCCTTAAACACTTGGCACTTATTATCTAAGATCCATACTTGAGTATAACAAAAATGTATCTTTAAACACAAGTCTGGGTTCAACTTCCATAGATGAACACTGAACAAGGAACACAATGAAAATGGGGACAGACAGACAACAGAAAAGACAAGTGAGAGGAGAGCTGAGTTAATGTTTTTTCTTTACCTCACAAACCTGGTACAGAAGAATTTTTTGTCACAGAGAATAAACTCTGAAAGATTAATCTGACTTGTCTTATTCTGCCACAGTCAGGGCCATGGTTATATCTGGTTGCACATCCTTTGAATGCAAATGCCTAACATAGCGGCTGTAAATATAGCACACTGAATTTTTCTCATCTCTCTTTAGAGAACCCCAGGGCATCATTGCTTGCTGTAATCCCGTCCCACCACTAGTTCGCCAGCAGATTAATGAATTGCATCTTCTCATTCAGCAGGCCCGGGAGATGCCTCTTCTCAAGGTAGGAGTAGCTTGTACCACACGAGAAACTCATCACTTGCTTTCCATAAGTCAAGGACTGGAGCTAAATGGTGACCTATGATGATGTGTGTGCTGAAGTTTGCTTTTTGAACACTGTGAATATAGTGTTCTGTAGTAGAGCAGAAAGATATATTGCAGCTTCTTCTTGCATGTCTATTTTCTGCTTTGTATTGGCTTACACACAATGTAGTCTCCTAAAGAACTGGAGCAGTAAAAGAACAGATATTACTTGAACAGGGTGCAGTTGTCTGTCTTACATTCCACACCATGTCTGCCTGTGCGAGGAAGAACTGGACCTTGAGGAATCTGTTTGCCGTGTAAATGAATTCATACATCTTTTACAGCTATGGTGAAGCAAAAAAAAAACCAACCAAACCCCTTGGTTTAAGAGATCCATTAGTTAAAATATATCGTCAGCACGTTGATATTAATACAGTCTTCCTCTAGTGAAGTAAGACCATTTGTAAGCATGAATATTTTCTTTGTGAGGTGTTTTAATGTATCCATAGGCAAACACTACAGAAGAAAGAACATAATTTTATGAACCTGCTAGCTTGTAATAAATATGTTGAAAAGACTGCTAAGGAGGCCAACCTCGAAGAAATACGGCAGGTGTGCTTTAAGTGCATTCTCTTTCTCTCCCATTCTAGTCAGAGTTTTGTTCGGAGGTCAAGAAGAGAGCACCTCTGCCTAACCCTGAGGTACTGTTGCATAATTTTTGTTGCCTAATGTCTTAGACTTAGAAGGAAATGTAGCAAAATCCTAGCTTCTAGTAAGTAGTTTGTTCTCATGCATTTTACAGGTCTCTCTACTTTAGCTTAATGTTACTTGTCTATGCTAGACTCATAATGTTGCCAGCTGTAAATTGGTATTTTACAAACCACTATAATAGCAGCACTTCAGGCTTCCTCAGCAAACACTCAAGCTGCTGAACAGTTTCGTGTGTGTTAGTCTAGATTGATTGATCTGTAAGAAGGGAAGTTTCAGATGCATTTCTGAGGCTGATTTTACTCTCATTTACTCTCCTCGTGCCTATGAATTAAAGACGTCTTCTTTAATCAGTGGGTGTATGTACTTCTATTTGCTTTTTCATTAGTGTGTCTCTGCAATATGTGAGAACATATGCAAGTTGATAGAGTAGTGTATTAATGGTGTTTGTAATTTGAATCTCTCTGCAGAGGCTGGAGAGTGCCTTCTTTGGACCACATGACAGCTCCCGGATTTCTGTGGATGATTTTCAGGACAACTCTGCCTTGGGTAATTGGGACTTACCCTAAAAATTGTGCTAGTAATGACATGGGACTTTGACATGGGGAAGGAAGCAGCCTTGAAGAAACTTTTAAGTGAAATCTCATTATGCAAAAGAGCAGAAAAATTTACAAGTACCTAATAAAAATTTTGTCTCCTTTTCTTGTAGAGCCTGCCCCAGTTTTGAAACATGGATGTCTCTTTTCAGACAGTCAGAGGACAATGAATACTCAGGGTGTTCAGCCAGAGTCAACATGTCTTGTTGCCACAGCCACTGTCAGCATATTCAGTGTAAGCAACATGTTAGTGATAGTATCAGTATTTAAGTATTAAAAAACGTACTTAATAATCTGGTAAAACTGTGTGGAAGTGTTGCAAGAAATAGTAAGGTGGGACATGAATGAAAATAACATTGGCTTCCTGTCAAGCGTATGGCAAGACCAAGACAACTGTAACCAAGTTAGGAGGCCAGCAAATTAACATCTCTCTAGAGGGTTGCTGCCTTCAGAGGAGTTTCAGATAGAGTGAGAAATAACATGCCTGAAACAGCAGTAGCCAAAAGTAAAAAAAAATATGAATTATAATATTTCTTCCTTGTTTGTTTTTTTCAGGAATGTAATGAAGATGAAGGAAATGAAAAGGCATTAACCACTGCACAGCAGAAGGCTCAGCGTATAATGGAGTCCTTTGAAAATCCATTTAGAATGGTAAAAGATCCCAGATATGTATTTGTAGTGGGGCTCAAAAACTACCTGCTGCAGAGGGTGCTCTGAGCTGCTTTTCCAGGCACATCCAAAAGAAATTGATAGAGCATCAGCTGCTGCTCTCTTACTGGCATTGAGAGATGGTTCTTCTTGCAAAACACACACGTGTGGATTTGTTTTCAAAACACACTGAAATGCCTCTTAGATATATGCCTTTCTACATAGTAAACAGACCTCTCACTGGATTTTTTTAACCAAGTTTGAGGGGGTTTTTTATTTACATCACATTTTCTTCTCTATGGCTAGAGTTTGTGAGCTGATTTGACTCTTCTAATGAATTGGAAGAACAACAGAATACTTGTTTATAGATTTGAAGTAACAAATCACTAGGAAATAATATCATAACAACTTTTTCTAGTGTGTGGTTGAGGGTTGGTTTTTGGGGGTTTGGCTTTTCTTTAATGTTTGTCTTGGCCATAGCTGCGCTAACTTTTCTTTTTCCAAGATCTGTCTGTGGAAGGTTTCTTAAATAGGAATGTTTTGATTTGGAATGGTTTAAGTAGTGTTTTAGCATAATATAAAGCTAAACATTGTATGCTGTTTAAAAACAAAATGCTTTTTCCTCTCTACAGTACCTGCCTGCAGAACGGAATCCTGCCCATGTCTCACAGTCTGCAAAGTCTGACCCATCATCAAAAGTTTATGAAGTAAGACTCATGCTAAAGTTTCCTGCCAAGCAGTACAAAAGAAACACATAAGTAGAAAATTTTCCTTTGGAACCTAAGCTATATAGGATTTTTTTTTTCCTCCTTGGATTCTGCTTAGAAAAAGAATATAAGTTTTGATGAGTTTCTGAATCTGTAGGTTATTGTCACTGCAGCATTCTTATCCTTCGAAGAACGAGACAGGAAACATTCCAGTGTATATTCCCTTTCTGTCAAAGCTGCAAACTGCTGCTAACGTCTGTATCTACCTTGTGGCTTGTTTGTAGCTCAGAACTTGTAAAGCACATGGTTTTACTTTACCTGGTGCAGCAGATCTTTATCTCTTTTACAATCCACCTTGATCTTTTGTACTCTTAATGAAGACCAGCATGTGGTAGCAAGTTTTTAAACTCCCTTTTGCCATAAAAGAAGGTGATCCCAGGTAATTTTTTTCTCATTGCAGATCAGCAATCGATGGAAGCTGATGAGTCAGACACAAGCAAAGAAGGAGACCAAGGATGAAACCAAAATGAAAGCAGCCCAGCAGTCAGGTACAGCCTTTTTTCCTTTCCTCAACCTATCGACGAGCATGCTTTTCCCAGTGCACATAGGTTTTCCCCCAGTTACAAGAAAACCTCAGATGATGGATTTTGATTTATGAGATTGTTTGACAAAGATTGTCCTCTATTTAGTTTGAGACTTGCTACAAGCTGGTTTGCTTGCTTTTTCTAGAGCTCTTGGGTGACTTACTCCTACTTTTTACAGTGATGCTTGTTTGTTTCCATAGCTGCTCGTGACCAGGCACAGAAGGTGTATAAAGAGGCAACAGAAAATATTGTGTCTGTTCGTCAGCAAGCTATGGTATGTCATTAAATTCCCTACTTCCTGCCTTTGCTCCTTTTGACCTTTATGACAGTTCAGAATGAAACCCTGAGCCCTGTAACACCGGAATTACAGTCTTTTGATAGTGGTCTTTCTGTGGTTCTGCCATGTGTGAACAACTGTGCTGTGCAAATCTTGAGATCCCTCCATGTCTTCAGTGAGGAATGTTCTCCACTGCTGCACCTCTCTACTCCTCACTCACACTAGGGTACCCCAGATCTGCCTGTGGAGCCACAGCAGACCCCAGCCTCTAGTGTCCTGTGAAATGACAACTTGGCTTTTCATCTTCTGGGTCCCTGCTGTAAGGAAAAAGAAGAAAAAAGCCGTTTAGGGCCAAAGAAGAATACCGTGCTTTCTCCCTGCACTGTTATTGCCACAGGCAAGAACTGGGGCCTAGGTCCGTTTTGCAGTTCATGCTTGATGTTCATGCCTACACAGAGGTGTTTCATTCTCCTCTCCTGAACTTGTCCTTGTTTCTGTTTTGTGGCCTGCTTTCACAGCAGGAACAAGCTAATAGGAAGAGGGAGAGAGTAAGTGAAACGGGAACAGAGTTGCCAAAACCAGAGAAGAAACGGCCAAAAGCCTCACAGCAACCAGAGGAGCTGGAAGCACCGAAGCAGTTTACCCCCTTTGATTACAGCAAGACCAACTTCAAAGTGTTTGCGGGTAAGATCTGGATCTCTTGCTAGAGAGCTGCAGGCTGTAGAAAACGTTGCCAGCTGACTGCTGAGAAGGCTGTGTGTGAATGTAGGTGCCAAGGCAGTACAAACTGTTATAATGAACCTACCTTACAGTGGGGAAACACTAAAAGAAACTATATTGGGGAATGTACAGTTTAGCATTCTTTTTCTGATTTGGCAGCAAAATCCTGAAACTACCAGCCAAGGGGATTGTGGATTTGTATTTTGCTTCTCTCTGTAGAGAAAGTAATCTGTTTAATTCCTGCCTCCAGGAACTAGGAGGCAAAGGGGATTTGACTCCTTAGTAACAAGTGTCTATTGAAAAGCATCTCCTGCCCTTAAGAGACTGTTCTGGTTTTTAACATGTGGGAGACTGCAATGAAACCTTATGATCACAGAAACACCATGGATTGTACTGTTCTTTCTGGAAAATTTTAGTGACAGCTTCTCTCCTGTCTCCCTTAGGAAGCAGCAAATCGAAGCAGTCACCACAATTTGATCCTGCCAAGCAAGCTTATGCAGGCAAGGTATGGGCGCATCATGAAAGAAGGAACAGAAATGTTAATGATAGCATGAACCCAGCTGGGGACTCACTGGGGAATGCAGATGTCTTTTTCTGGGTCTGCAGAACATTCCCTAACAGCACTCATTCTAAGGTGCAGCTTCCAATCACAAGCTCATACTTTGTATTATAGCCTCTTCCCATTCAGGAAGAGCTTTTTTGAGGGCCTTCAGACTGTCTTGTTTCCCACCACTTCATACATTGTTAACACCTGTGCCCACAGCCCACCACCAAAAATTCTCATTTACAGATTCAAGGCACTGTCAAAAATCTCAGCGTCAGTCCAGTTGTTCCAGGCCATGGCAGGTTTGTTTGCTGCCCACATTTTCCACTAAATGCTGTCATTAGGAAAACAGTCTCAGCTCAGAGACTTTTTACTTAATTTATTGATAATTGAGATTGAAGAGAAGAAAGAAAACGTAAAAAACATATATGTGACCATCTCAGGGATGAAGTAATGAGTTGCCCACGTGTGAACTCATGAGGCACTCGTGTTAATTTTACATTCTAACGCTCATTTCTTTCATTTCATCCTCTTCCCTGTGCATGCTCTCTTCCTGCATATTTCACTGGAGGGCAAGTGGTACCAGAGAGCATCTTAGATATTCATTAAAGATCGTATTTTAGAAGCTGGACATGTTTATACCTAATAGTGTAGGAAGCAGTTTCCTGTTCAATCCCCTGTGTCAGTTGAAACTTCTATCAGGAGAAAGAAGGAAAAAGACGTGAATTTGGTACGACTTGTACAGGTCTTTCTGTCTAGTTGGGTAGGATTTGTTTTCAGTGGATTCTTGCACCTCACATGACAAGGTTATGCCAGTAGAACAAAAATTGGGTACATTCAGCACAGGAAGGACATGGATCTGTTGGAGCGAGTCCAGAGGAGGCCACAAAGGTGATCCGAGGGCTGGAGCATCTCCCGTAAAAGGACAGGATGGGAGAGTAGGTGTTCAGCCTGGAGAAGAGAAGGCTCCAGGGAGCCCTTAGAGCAGCCTTCCAGCACAAAAAAGGGATACAGGAAAGCTGGGGAGGGGCTCTGGGTCAGGGAGTGCAGGGACAGGATGAGAGGAAGGGTTTGAAGCTGAAAGAGGGGAGATTGACATGAGATCTTAGGGAGAAATGTTTTGCTGTGAGGGTGGGGAGGCCCTGGCCCAGGTTGCCCAGAGCAGTGGTGGCTGCCCCATCCCTGGAGGTGCTCAAGGCCAGGGTGGATGGGGCTTGGAGACCCCTGATGCAGTGGGAGGTGTCCCTGCCCATGGCAGGGGGTGGCACTGGATGGGCTTTAAGATCCCTTCCAACCCAAAGCATGCTGATTCTATGATAAGCATGTAAAGGAGTGTTAAACATGAAGCTGTCAGTGTAAAGGAGCAGTGTCTTTGAACCTGGGGGACCCAACAGCACATGCATCTTACGGAATCTGCTGTATTTGGCAACTATCTCACTCTAGTGCTGTTCTTTTTTTCCTTCTGTGCAGAAACAGAAATTCGCTGAAGCTAACAAACTTCAACAGTCTGGAAACCGAAGCATGTCTTACCTGGCCGGGAAAACTGATAGGTGTGTTGTCAGCCTGGCTCATGGCACAGTGATGTTTTTACACCTATGCCCTGGAGATATGGGCAAAGCAAAACTATTGTCCTGACTGCTGTGGGAGCTTACACACACCTTTAATGGGAAGAGGTTGCCTAAATCCACTTGCATTCATTTCACACTTAACATCAGTTTAAAGGAAAAAAAGAAAAGAAAAGAAAAGGCTTAGTCAGGATTAATGCAATCAAAGACAGTTCTGGGTGGAAGGTTTGAAATGCTGAGGTAAAAGCTTGTGTTAATAGATGTGGGAGTCGCTTTCTTTGGCCACAAAGATAGGTGGAGGTGGGGAGAGCATTTGCCTGGCTCGGGAGGGAGATAAACAAAAGTGCTGCCAAATGTGAACACTCTTGTTCCACAGAGATACTTAATGGGGAGCTTATGAGATTTGATCGAGCAGCACTGGGTAAGGTCAGCATCAGAGGGAGAAAGTTTTGTCTGCATCATGGCCCCTTCTCAATAGAGTCATTGTAACCTATCGTAGGTTTTCAGTCTTAGTGAATTCAGAGCAAGAGTTCTAAGTCTGTTACTGTCTTTTGCAGGGGTTCCAGGCACCACTGGCCGAAGAGATAGTCCTTGGTACCACACCTGTGGGAGCTGCTGCTGAACAAAATAATAATAAGTGTTGTCAAATACCAACCTTTGAGTAATTTTTGTACAGAATTGTTTTTAAAAACATTAAACCCTTTTTTTTCCCGAAAGGAAAAACATCTTAATTGATGTCGCTTTTATTATATTCATGTTGGATTTTTTCTAATTATACTCACAGTGTTGCTTTGTGTCCAGTTTTGAAAGTTCTATCCTGTGCACTCAGAGTTAGGCTGAACTTGTCACTTTGGAGCTGCTTAAAGTCCAGAACCAGCATGTCAGCAGAGCATGAGAGGAAACCTCTTGGTGTGTCTAAGGGAGCACAAAAACCACAGAGTGACTCACGAGATGTGCCTCAAACCCAACAGTCCAAAGGAGGAAAGAAAGCCAGACTGTTACGTTAGATCTTACTTACAAATTGAACTGCACAGCTCACCTCTTAGAAGACAAGGTAATAGGAAAAATTAGTGTGTTTATTTGGCAGGGTTTGTGTATTTTTAAGCAAAGATTTTATTTTAAGGAAAAAGAACAGAGTACTTTTTGGATCCAGTGGTTTCACCATAAAGTTAATGTGAAGGGTTTTCACCATGAAGTTATAGAGTGAGAGGTTTTGACCGTAAAGGGTGGCAGCTGTAGCGTTAGGTGGAAGGCTCTGCCATGCACGGATGTCTCCCCGGGTGCCGCCTGTGCGTCCGATGGAGCCGGAGCACCCGAATCCCATCCTCAGCCTGAGTCTGTGGTTGCGCGGTTGTCCAAGCTCTTTGCTGGGGAAGCGTGTGGGGTGTTTGTCGTGTGTCTGTGTTTTGCAATGCTCCCGCGCGCACCAGGGCACACAAAGGCTGGAAAGGGAGTTCCTTTTTTAATGTCGGGCCCCTAAAACACATAAATTTGGCCTCTTTTTACCCCCCCCCCCCCTAAAAATTGTCGTTCACTCCTGTTTCTTCAGACGCGCGTGGGGGTGTGAGGGCTACCCGCGACGGATGCATGGGCACGGTGGGGCGAGGGCAGCTCAGGACGGACAGACAGGCGGACGGACAGACAGAGGGGCGAGGGCAGCCCAGGACAGACGGACGGACAGGAGGAGAGAGGGGACTGACAGACAGTTGGAAGGATGGGTGCGCATGGAGGGTCGGGGGGGGGGCGGCCCCACGTGGCGCATGGGGCGCGGGGCCGCCTTTACGCTGCCGGCTCTGACGTCACCCCCGCCGCGGACGGCCAATGGGAGCGCGGCGACAATGGGCCCGCGGGGTCTGCGCGGGCAGCCAATGGCATCGCGGATCGGCGCGCGGGGCGGGGCCGGAGGCCAATGGGCGCGCGGCGTGGGGCGGGGCCGGGCGGGGCGGGGCGGCGCGCGGCGCTCGGTGCCCGCGGGCCGGGATGGAGCGGGGCGCGGTGGCGCGGATCAGCGAGGGCTGGTTCCGCGAGACCTGCCGGCTGTGGCCCGGGCAGGCCATGTCGCTGCAGGTGGAGGAGCTGCTGCACCACCAGCGCTCCCGCTACCAGGAGATCCTCGTCTTCCGCAGGTGCGGCGCGGGGTTGGGGGGGCGGGGGGAGCGGCGCCACGCGGCGGGGCCTGGCGGGAAGGGGAGCGGGAAAGGGGAGGGGGGGTGCCCGGGCCGGCTTCAACCCCGCTTCCCCGCTCTGCCCAGCACCACCTACGGCAACGTCCTGGTCCTGGACGGCGTGATCCAGTGCACGGAGCGGGACGAGTTCTCCTACCAGGAGATGATCGCCAATCTGCCCCTCTGCAGCCACCCCAACCCCCGCAAGGTGAGTGTCCCCCCCCGGGTCTGCCCACACCGAGGCCCACAGAGCGCCCCACGGCCTCCCCACCCAGGGGCTGCAAGGGGCTGGGAGGGGCTGGCATCCCTGGCACCCCAAGACTGGGCACTTGGAATCGTAGAATGACTTGTTTGGAAAAGACCTTTGAGATCATCCAGTCCAACCTGCCCGCTGCTAAACCATCCCCGAGCACCTCATCTACCTGTCTTTTAAACCCCTCCAGGGATGGGGACTGAACCACCTCCTTGGGCAGCTGTGCCAGTGTCTGACAGTGTCCACGCAGCCCTCGTACCCCTCAGAGCTCATCTCCCAGGGTCACACGAGCTTAAGGGCTGCTGTGTTCCAGTCCATTCTCTGAGAGCTCCAGCCCTGCTGATGCTGGATTTCTGCCCTCTCCTCTCGCAGGTGCTGATTATCGGCGGTGGCGACGGTGGGGTGCTGCGAGAGGTGGTGAAACACCCAACCGTGGAGTCCGTGGTGCAGTGCGAAATCGATGAGGTGCGTGGGGCTCCCAGCTGCTTGGAGCCGCTCCGGGCTCCGCTCATTCGGGCGAGCTGCTTGGCCAAAAGCAGCCTCGCTTCACCACGTTCAGGGGAGCTGCTGCTTCACCTGCTGCCCCTTGTCAGCAGCGAGGGCGTTTGCTGCCTATTCTGCTGGTGTGACACTGACAGCGCCACCTCTTTGCCTTACGAGTCATCTACGTGGCAGCTGGCTGCTCCTTCCATGTGATTTCTTTCACACGCGTGCGGTAGAGGCCTTTCCAGGCTGGTGTGCGCCAAGCATGGGATCTGGAGGAGACCTCTGCCTTTGGGAAGGTGCTGCTTTTCCCTCTCCTCTAATGCAGAACAGAGTGCTGCTTCTGTGTGATGAGGATGGGCACTGTGTTAAGCAGTCTCCCTCAATGGAAAGCAGGAAATAAGTAGGGGGTATTTGTTTCCGTGGTTGATGGGCTGGTCTTCCTCCTCTCGGTCAGTTTGTTCTGATAATTTACTTACTTAGAAAGCTTTGCTGTCTCCTCAAAGCGCGGCTGCGTTAGGAATGGGCATTGCTGCTATAGGAGCCTGCGTCCCCTGCCTGCCAAGCTAAGTAGGGATGTGTGCCTGGTTTAGAACAAGTGCTGCCTCACACCAGCGTATTCTTTTTGTTTCTGCCAGCTGTGAGAAGCTGTAGTCATGTTCATTACAATTGCTGGGCATAGGGCAGTGGCTGTCGGACTGTCACAGCCGTTCTGGAGAGAAAGCTCTGTCTTATGAGGGGGTTGATGTCATGACTGTAGACCACAGGTGGGGATATCTCTCATGCTGCATCCAGAAACCTGCTGGCATGGTTTTACTTAGGAAGGAATAAATAAAAAGCCTTTAGCTGAGATCACCTCTGCAAGTCATGTCTGCAGGGGGAAGCATCACGGCACAGTGGGATCTGTAATTGTATTCTCCTCGCTCCGGGAGCCTTTGAAGCTCTAAGTTCTTGTTGAGTTTGGCAAGGACAGAC
Organism: Neomorphus geoffroyi; assembly: GCA_033558235.1. NCBI lineage: Eukaryota > Metazoa > Chordata > Aves > Cuculiformes > Neomorphidae > Neomorphus > Neomorphus geoffroyi. Next base: position 5,025,245 of record JAUMJM010000029.1, on the reverse strand, counting down.
CCACAGTGTCACTGAACCCTGAGGCCATAGGAAAGGACTGAGTGTAGCTGCTTGGCTAAAGATGCTGACAGCTCCTGAGGAGCTCGCTAGTGCGTCGGATTTATGCTGAAGGCGTGGAAGGAAATGACTCATTGTGCTGCTCTTTGAGCTGCAGCTGCACAGTAGCCCGAGAAGCAGCTCCTCGCAGCCCCTGCTGACCCACTTGTGCTCTCTGTGTTGCAGGATGTGATCCAGGTATCTAAGAAATACCTCCCAGGGATGGCAGTGGGGTATTCCAGCGCTAAGCTGACCTTGCATGTGGGAGATGGTTTTGAGTTCATGAAACAAAATCAAGAAGCCTTTGATGTGATTATCACAGACTCATCCGACCCCATGGGTAAGGATTCTGACCATGAAACGTTACTGCTTTCCACACTCTTCCTTTTCTCCTCTGCTTACCTCCTGGAAGTAATGTCAGCATTTCCCAGGCTCCTTTCAAGTGAAAAGCGTGTCCCTGACTTGGTTCTTTTGGTAGAGAAAGGGAAGGATGAAGACCAGAAAATTGTATTAACAAGCCAGCTGTCACATTTCTGTCCTCAAAATTCAACTCCAGCACCTATTGCTTCTGGCAGGGAGTTGATCTTTGAGTCCAGCAATCCCATGGGGGATATAGCCCTGTGCTGGCAAAGACAGCTTTGCATATGTGCTCCCTAATGAAGCAGTGGCTCACACGCTGTTGGTGTTGCTACTCAGCCTCAAGGTGAATGGTTGTTGTATTTCTGAAGGGGTAAACTGAGGTAGAGAGGGACCAAACGTAGTTGTGGCACCTCATTTTAGGGACCTAATGACAAGTTCCTGGGTCACCTTCACTCCTGCTATAGTCAACGCAGAGAGAGGCTTCTCTAAAAGGCAGTTTGGAGCAAGAGTTCAGTTTAAAAAAAGCTTACTGAAGCAAGAGGCTGCTGCCAGGACTTTCTTTGGTGAAGGTCCTGGGCTTGCTGCTGAGGAAAGTTCAAATCCTGATGGTTCTGCTGTACTAGGTGCGGGCTGGGGTTCACCCAGCGTCAGAAATGTTTGCTTCCAGATTATCTGTGTTACTTGTGATCACTGAAAAGCCATTTGAAATGTCTCTGTTCCAGTGCTGTCCCTGTGCAGCCTGGGCATCTGAAAAACTCAGAAGCCTACAACCTGAGTCCCTCTAGACATATCTCTTTACTCTTCTAGGTCCTGCAGAAAGCTTATTCAAAGAATCTTACTACCAGCTGATGAAGACAGCCCTGCGAGAAGATGGGATTCTTTGCTGCCAAGGTGAGGGTGCTGTCTCTGGGCAGAGGCTGATGCCAGGCCATTGCATGCAGCGTGTGAGGCGCAGAGGACTCTCGGGGAGACGTGACGCAAGGAGTGAAATACCTTTCAGCTCCCTGGAACAGGAGCGGGTTTGATCTGTCTGCGTCAACTCGTTAACTGCTGTGGACTGCACTTAGTAAAACTGGCATAAGGGTCTTATCTTGCCTTTGAAACCACGAGCTGTGCAGAACAGAGCAGGTTTGGGCTTGGAAGCACTGTTAACCTGGCACAGGCCTGTGCAGAGAAGAGGGGCAACTCTCACTTTGCATCCTGTATTCCTTTCTCCCTGTAGGTGAGTGCCAGTGGCTGCACCTGGATCTCATTAAGGAGATGCGTCAGTTCTGCAAGTCTCTGTTCCCTGTTGTGGAATACGCCTATTGCACCATCCCCACATATCCCAGCGGGCAGATTGGCTTCATGCTCTGCAGCAAGAACCCGGTGAGTTTCAGGCGCCCAAAGTGCCCTTTTGCTCTCCCTGAAAGCACCCGCAGAGCCTGCCCGCAAGCGGGCCCTCACAGAGCTTGGGCTGCACACTGAGCTCTCCCAGCTCTGGGGCCTCTAGGCTCATGCTGGGCCCCAGCTCTGCCAACCCACGGCCCCAGCGTGGCTGTGCAGCTTGCGTAGTTCTGAAAGAACTGACCAGTAGTGGAACCAGTTGCCTTGGAAAAGGACATATTCTCTCCAGTACAACAAACTTGGAAGGGAGGAAGCCAGTACTAATTTCCAGAGCCTGTTAAAGCTTTGGCTTATTGATGTATCTGTTACCAAGTGGGCACCTGCTTGAGAAGAAGCAGCTTGCGACTGGCAATCTGCTCACATAGAGGCCTCCAAATGAGAGGCAGTGTTAGGATTTGGTCTGGAAGTCCTGTGTTAGACCCCTGAGGTCTGCTCTTTTCCCAATCTGCTGCATTACAGCAAGGCTCTGATGCAGCTGTCACGCTGCTTTAGGGAGCCAGCAGTACTTGTGCTGCTATATTTTATTTATCTGGGGCACTGGCAGCGTGCACTGTGCCTGACAACGCAGATGTGGATTCTGCTCTGAAGAGTGAAAGCCTTGCTGTTCAGATGCTGGGGTGCAATCTGAGAGCTTCATCTGGCCCACGGCTCACACGCAGTCTGACCTCATGCACTGACATCTGTGAGTAAGGGCCAGTCACACGATGTACGGGATGTAAACTCCAGCCCATGGGGCTGGAGCTGTGCAGAACCTTTGACCTCATCCTAGAACAGAAAGTCATCTGTTGTCCTGCAAGTCCTCTTGGTTCTCTGCCGTGAATCAGGACGCACAGCCTTGTGCTTATTACCCAGATGCTACAGAGCTACCTGGCTTCTTTTTCGCAGAACACAAATTTCCGGGAGCCAGTGCAGCAGCTCTCGCAGCAACAAGTAGAGGAGAGGAATCTGAAATACTACAACTCTGACATCCATCGGGCAGCGTTCATCCTGCCAGAGTTTGCACGGAAGGTAAGCACAGCTGCGCTGCATGTCCTCTGTCAAGGATGAGCTATGGCTCTCCTTCGACAGGAGTGGGAGTACACGGGACTGAGGATTTCCTGCAGCCCTCAGGGTTCTGTGAGCAAGTTGGAGCATGGCTTTTTGTATGAGGTAGCAGGGTGTGAGTCAGTCTGGGAAGACTGGCGTTCAGTTTGGAGCTGTTCTTTAGGTTGGTGTTCCATGCCTTGATGGTTGATCACTCCTGCTTCACCTAGCAAAACCTAAGTCAAAGAGCCTGCAGAACTTGTGGTTCCTTTTGGAAGGCTCCAGAAGTCAGAGAAAACCTGGTCGTGGTTTCTAGTGCAAACCAAAGGGTAAAGAAAGGATGCTGTGGTGTAATCTGCCTTCTTGAAGGACAGTCTGTATTTCTGCATCATTCCCTCATCTCCTGACTGGGTTGCAAATGCAGGTTCCAGAAAAAAACCTCCTCAGAGTGTCCTAGGGATGAAGGCAAATGCCGTGGTTGTTTTTAAAAGCTATAGTTCTGTTGAGACTGGTAACGCTGCAGCAGGTCCGACCTGACACTTGTGTATCCTTGGCTGTCTCCAGGCCCTGAGTGATGTGTGAGACGGAGAAGCTGCTTCCTTCCTTCAAGTTGGACCTTGAGATCATCAGTGATGTGGTGGGGACCTTCCCAGCAGACTGCAGATTTGTTCTCCACTGTGTGGGATTGTTTAACCCTTTGCCAGCCAACATTCCCTTTGATGATGTGTTAAAAGATGATGGGGCATAAGCCAGATAAGACTATTGAAAAGGTCCAGTGACTTATTGCGTGAGGTCAAAACTGTTCTTTCCAGTGCTGGAAACGTAAGATGTCTTTTTCCTTTCTCTCCTCCCTGCACTCATTCTAAATTCTTCCCTCCCTGTGCCCACCTCCACCCCTACAACTGACATGGTATATTTATAACTGACACGTGTTTCTGTCCGGCAATCCTCTGAAACTCTGGGAAGAGTCCAGAAGGGTCACTGACTCAGCCTTAAGAGCGGAGAGTGAGAGCTTTGGGCGCAGAGTTAGCTCGCTCTCTCCCAGGAGCTCCCTGCTGCTGAGACATTTTGACTGGTAATGGGTCTGAGCCTTCGTGTCCCACTGCCCTTCTGCAACACCTGCATGGTTCTGCAGCACAGTTGGAGAAGTCACAGTGCAAACTGTTGCCATTCACAATAGGTCTCCCTCCAACCCCGACGGAGTAGCAGTATTCAACACCAGCTGGGCCAGCTGGCAGCAAAGTCTTGTGGCTTTTTTTTAAAAAAAATTGGTTGGAAACAGGAGTGCTGAGGTCCTCAGGCTGAACCCTGTCCTCACCTCTGCCATCAGAGTGGTTCCAAAGAATGTTTATCAATATGGTGATAGGCGCTTTATATATAAATATAAATATATATATATAAAACAAACCTTAGATCCATTGCCTGCTGTTAAATACTGATGTCGGGGAGTCAGTTGTGCTGACAAATCTCTCATCTCAGTCGTGCTGAGATGCCTCAGGCCTGGGTATTTGCTAGTCCTTAGGAGGCATCGTTATTTCTAATCCTGCCCCCAGAATCCCCAGTTCATAGAATTATGGAAATGGATGCATAAGTTGGTTTTTGTTTTACTCTATTGTGAGATGGATCTGCCTCCACTTCTTTACTTTTGTTTTAAAGACTCCGTACCACCGCTGTGCAGTGGGCATCTTCCCAGTGCAACCACTGTGCGGTTGTCACTCCCTTGCAATCGATTAAACACTCGGCTCTGGTTAAGGTGACATCAGTGTGGGTCGGTGTGCTTCTTTGGGGAGAGTGTGGGGATGGAAATGGAGATCACGTAAGTTTGGTGCTTGTCAGAAGACATCTAGGGCGCTCAGTAGTGGGTCTGACTTTTCCCTTGTCTCTAGAGATGACAAGTTATTATCAAAAATAAGCTCTGAAGAGTGATCTCGTATGTTTTGTGTTGTAACCTGACTGATAGCTCCAAATCCTGTGATCCTGTGCTGCAGAAGTCAGTACCCTCTATCCAAGCGAGTCTGTAGTCCAAATGCTGCCTCTGGTACATCTTTCCAAGCTGTTTTCCAGCTGCCCATTTCCCTGCTAGCATCATGTAATTCCTGTCAATCACTGGCCCTGTTCTGTTTCACCATCCTTTCCTCTGCAGGAATTGTGGTGACTTAGTGGCTCTGGTGGCCTGAAGCAACTGCTGAGCTTGAGCTGAAGGGGCTGGTCACTAGGTGGCATCAGGAGAAGACAAAAAAAGCTCCTTCTGAGGGAGGCTTTTTGGCTTGATAAGAGAAAACTAGGAGGAGCAGGGTTATGCAAAGTCTGGGGTTGAGCTGTACCATCCCTGCAACCCTACAAACACCACCGGTGGTGCAGCTGCTTGCCTACAGCATGTGGCACGCAACCAACCTTTCTCCTCTTTCTCATGAGACCAGTTCTTTCCCAGTCCCCCCTCGTACTACTGTATCAGGTCATAAGGGTTTGCAATGCATTGCTGAGCTGCAGAGCTGAGTCTGATCTCCTTTGTATTCTTGTATTGAGGAGATTACACCCATTTTGTCTCTTAGTTGTCTGGGTAACCATCTCCTTTCTCCCACAGCTACTGGTTAAGTCAGGGTGATTGTGGCATTTTCATTGGTCAACTTATGTTTTTATTTTCATTACAAAGATGGAGGCTGGTTCTAGCTACTCCTGTTTAAATTTCTGTGGGATCTGAACCCCACTGGGCCCTTCATCCTCGACAGAAAACTACCTCTGGCTCGCTCTTTCCCCTGGAATGGAAATCAACACCAGGACTGTAGTCCAGGAATGCCTTAGAGCAGCTGCCAACTAGTAACAGGTTCATGCTCTCCGCCCACCCTTGGTGAGTACAACAATGCCCAGGAGGGAAGGAGCTTCCTCAAACCTGTTATTAACCTCCACACAGCTAATTATTCCTTCCTGAGCTCTCTCCAAGTTTCTAAGTTCAGTGAGTGGCCAGTGATGAGAGTGGGAAGACAAAGCTGTTTGCTGTCCCGTTCGCACATACTCTGTCCTATAGAGCGTCCTGGTCCTGCGTGTGGCTTCAGGGTTGTTCCAAATCACTGTTCTTCACAGGCAGTTTCAAATACTTCAGTGCCTTGCTATAAGTGAAGACATCAGTGCCTGAAGCAAGTGCTTGTTGACTGCAGTCAGAGAGCAAGAGTTTGTGCACCCATAGCCAGTTCCCTCTGAGCAGCTCTGAGTGCTTTGTGGCTGTTACAGTCACCTGCACTGAGCACTGCCACGAGGTCTCCGTGCCGTTTAAGCTGCTAGAGTGGTATTTGGCATGGCAGTCATCTGTCAGGCAATTGTGTCTACAGATTGATTATCCCTTCCACAATCGTACGTCTGAGCTGTGACACTGCAGGACGCTGTGGCCAAGCATGCTGGGGATTGAAAAGAGGCTGACAACTTGCCTACTGCCCAACAGGAGAAAACTAAAGAGGCTGCATATGGAATTGAGCTCTGAACACTCAAAAGCAGTCTTTGCCGTGTCTCCAGGTGGGCAACTGAAAGACTTGAGCAACTTTTTTGGTCTTTTAGTTGGCTTTTGCCCAAGGCTGGCCAAGCAAGACTGTTCATAAGCAAAGTTCCACAAAGATGTTGTTTGTCTAGACAAGCTGCAGTCATGTTCCAGCATCTTATTAAGCTAGGAGCACATGAACAGGGATAGGCTTTGTCCCAAGTAAAGTACAATGCAATAGCAGTCTGAGCAGGTGGAGACAAGCGGAGGGAACAGAGCCTGATGGGCTTTAGCACATCAATTGCTTAAGCCTCTTGGCGCCTTTTGAGCTGTGTCAGACTCCCTGCTCTGCACTTTACTCATTGAACTAACTCAATTTTTAGAAGTTCAGAAAAGAACTTAAAAAAATTAAGAGAAATCTCTGCCTGTATCTCTTGAGCCCTTTCAGCCAGTTAATTGGCATGAGTGTTGTATTCATCCAGAGCTAATGTTATTGAGGCCTGGCTGAATTATCGATGGAGCTTGGCTGGAGAAAGAGACTGCTGTAGTACGAATGACAATTTCTATTTCTTCAGAGAACAGCCTCGGTAAGCAAAGAGTCAAACAAGAAGTAAGTGCCACCAAGTTAAGGGAGAGGAAAGTTCCTTTGATAAAATGGTGAGGGAAGAAGAGGGAAAAGTGTGGACAAAAGCATGAAAGTGAAGCTCGTGTCTATCAAAAGAGTCAGACAAAGTGTTCAAGAAAGGTAGGAAGTTTAAACAAGTTACATACTGATGAGGTGAAGCTCTGTCCTGGTCATGTACAGGATGGAGTTTAGTGTTTTTAAAACATCCAAAAGGTGGGGAGTTACAGTCAGGGAATCTCAGTTATAGCACAATGAAGTGTGAAGCAAATAAAGGGCAGGGGGGATTATTAGGAATGTTGGGGATCTCAGCAGCAGACTTCTCAAGGATTTTAATTCTGTGGCTGATGGGGTTTGAAGTGAGGACCGCGGGCTGACCGAAGCAGAGACACCGCAGGAGGGGGCTGCCCTCTCCTTGGTACAGGGCAGCCCACTGCCGGGAAGGAGTTCACTTAACAGGGCTAATTCCATGTGCCAGGGATAAGAGCAAGATGATGTATGCGATGACGTGCATGTGTTTCATCCCCCTCCAGCTGTCAGAGAGGAGTAACCAGAACCCTACGCTATGTGGAGCGCGTGAATTCTTGTGTAAAGCTCTCCCAGCTGAGCGGTCCCTTCTGCGGTGCTGACAGTCTCGCAGTCCTGCGTGTAAACATCCCTGGTGAGCTCTTTCTGCCTGAATTCCCACAAGGCACAATACGTAGTCTCTCAGGAAATCCAAATGGCAAAGAAACATTTCTATCCAAATCTTGTCCAGCCAATCTTGCCACCAACGGGACGAGTCTGGTGTAACAGAGGTCAGTTCATACATCAGTAACCTCAAACATCTGCAGTCCCTTCACAGACAGAAATGCCTCCTACTTGGAGTTGGGAAAAACATTTTCAGTGGAAAATGGGTATTTTTAAATCAAAGTGTTTCACAGAAAGTAGTTATTTTTGAGGAAGAGTTTTGGTGGAATAACCAAAATGTTTCAACTTCGCATGCATTTTGAAATAACAAAAGGTTTTTAGTGTTCCTCTGCTTGCCCTCCTTCATCCTCCTGCTGTCCCTTTGGGGTCAACAGAGAGAGAAGGCAGCACAGCGCCCCCCGCTCCACCTCCCTCGGGAGCTGTGACGGGCTTGTAATCGTGCGTGCTCTGACAGCAGCATCCCTGCAGTCCTCCCCTCCTCCTCCCTGCACCTGCGCTGCAGCTCTTATCAGAGACAAGCGGGAGCAGTGGGCTCCAGCCCACGCTCTTGCAGTCTCTTCCTTGGGTTTGTTAGATTAGTGCTGATGAAAAGCCGTGGCTGAAACAGCCACCTGCATGCTTCTTGGAAGCCCCCGGGGAGCACAGTGCAAGGGAATACTGCAAGCCTGGCCTGATAAATGGGCTGTGATTTCAGGCCCACGAACAAATTGGTTTCCTCTTCCAGGAAGGCTCACAACTGTCAACTGACTATTGCCTTATTTATTGCATTGGCCTTTGCAACAAGGGACTCTTGAGGGCAGAGAGAAAGGGTTCCAATGACAGGAAAGCAGAAGCATTTGAGCCCTTCCTTCAGCTGCAGCTGAGTGCCTCACCTTTGGGAACCAGGATTTGTTCCACAGACCTGATGCAATTCTGCTCTGTGCTTCGAGACGTGGTGATCTGAGCCCAGACCAGGCAATAAATGGGCAGAAGACAGCAAATATCCAGGCCATAGGGGAAAGAAACTGAGAAATTATCTCATTCCTTAATGTGGCATTTGGTGCCAGGCGTAGCCTTAGCTTTTGTGTTCCAGCAATGCCCAGTCTTGGTGCTGTAAAGACGCACAGAGGAGAGGTCAGGGATCTCTTTCTTGAAAAATAGTGTCTTCCATTCCATGATGCTTGTGCACCCTTAGTCCCAAAAAGATGGACGATGCGATTGTTTAAGCATATCCTGCTGTACGTCCAAACCTGCTCTGCATCTCTGCTGAACTTCCTTCTGGAGCATCCTCACCCTTACCAGGCTCCCAGGGCTGTGTTTATAGGCATGAGGATTTCAGATAGATCCATCTTGCTGTAGAGTGGTAGAAACCCACTCAGACCATGTGGAGCTCCGGACAGAAGAGAGCACTGAGGAAGAAGATATCTAAAGGGGTGAGTCAGATTACAGAGAAAGGGACGTGGTAAGAGGAAATGAAGGAAAGAATTGTCAGAAACATGTATTCCTCTGGGAGAAGACCTTTAACCTTTCCTGTAAAGGGTGATGAGCATTTAAGGGTTGGCAAAAAAAATAACTGAGGCCTTCTTAAAGGTCAGACAGCCAACATGACAGGGAATGGGGAACAGTAGGAATGAAGAACAATCTTGGTACTGTGTGTTGAACTCTTTCCAGTTACTAAAAAGAACAAATTCTGTCACCAGGGTTATTTTACTTCTTTTTGAGAAGGAGATGGTGCCTACAGCCTATGATGGGGAGATGGTCAGTAGTGGTGGTGGCAGAACCAGCAAGGGTTCTGCTCTGCAAAGGAGCCAGAGGACCAGAGCTTGAGGAGGACAGATTGATGTAGGGGGAAGCAGCAGAGGGAATCTGGAAAAGAGGTATCTGGTACTGAGGGACGCTGTAGCAGAACCCGGAGAGAACTTGTTTAGATTTAGAGACCCAGTCCTAGTGTGGGCGCTAGAATATAAGTGCTTTGATGTGTCCCTGTTCCCTCCCTCTCGGATGAAACGCCCAGCCTGACCCAGGCCAGAAGTTTTGGCTGCATTGTGCCCATCAGCGGGGCCACAGGTTTGGTGCTGATGTATCTGGGCAGAAACCCTCCGCAAAGCCAGCCCCCTCAAGAGGTAACATTTTATTACTGCCCTATGATCTCAGGACAGACTCACTGCAGCCTTGTCACTGTTTACATCCCTGTGGACCTCCTCAGATGCTAACATCTGGCTTAGGATATCATCCCTTTTTTGGTAGAAAAGCATTGTCATAATTGTGACTCCAATGAAACATTGTAGAAAACAGCCCATTCTAATGGCAAAACTGCAAGCAAAACCTTGTTTATTAGAACAAACAGTTTGGTTAGACCAGACAGCCCCAGCACGGAGACCTGCCTGCACTGCTGCTGTCTGCCTACTTTTGGGCTTGCAAGTCCACAAGGCATAGACCTGCCTCCTACCCAACAGTACAGGATTCACCTTCTGCCCTCCTGTCAGCCTAGGCACACCTCACACTCACAGGTACCTGCCCTTCGCTCCTCTTGAGCTTTCTCCATTTGCTGTTCTCCCACTTTTACCTCTCCTGGAGCAAATCAGCTGCGGGTCATTTGGCAAGTCCTTGTGATTTGTTTGCTTGCTGGAGCCTGGTGCTTCACTGCGCTCTGTCTCGAGCCCCAGACTGGCTGGGAAGTGTTTGACAGAATCCATTACAAAGGGCTAACACAGCAATTCCGATAAACTAGCAAGATCAGTTTAAAAGGAAACAGATAATGTTTCATCTGAAACTGGTGCATGGAAGCCAGCTCTCACAGGGCTGAGGGGGCGAAGAACGAAGTCACAAAGTTTTTTGCAGAAAATCCATTTCTAGAAATTGCTGGGTTGTCACCTTTCCCCCCACAAATCCATATGATTCAGGAAATGCTTTTTCTTTGTATCTTTCAGTGAGGGAACCCAGCATTTCTTTTCAAGCATGCATAGAAGTGATGGCATCTTCCCTCAAGAGCATCGAGGGTGGTGTAACCAGCGTTAGGAGGTGGATTATTTGCAGGCAAAGCTTCATCCTGCTCTTTCCAGGAACTGTAATGCTGGTAAGTGGTAGAAATGGAGAACAGGTTTTTCTGCCTTCTGTTCTTAGTTCTTCCACAGCATCCCCTTGGCCAAGTCATCTCCCTGTGTGGCTTTTTATGTGCTAAATGAGGATAACAATTTACCTTTTGACTGTCCATTGTGTTAGGGTCCAAGAGGATCACCCTGAGGCCAGTGCTTCTGGAGAAAGGACTGGTGGTGAGATGAGATCTTTGCTCTATCTCTGCATCGCTCAGGCATGAGACAGTGGATGCCATCCCCACATGCAAAGCAGACAGCAGTGCTTAATATCACCTTCTGCTGGCCCACAAACCCGTTTCACTAATGGGACAGCATTTGGGGCACAGGGAGAAGCATTATTAACAACGGTGAAGCAGAGATCAGCAATGGTAGGAGCTTACTCCAAGCAGCCTGCAGTCAGTGCCAGCATAGCATGAGCCTTTTTCTGAAGCCTCACTGAGCAGAGCAGCTCTAGCTCTGACTAGCCTTTCAGTACTTCGTTTTCCCTTTAATATGTTTAAATGCAACCTCTCCAAGTCAGGATTCACTGTATTGACCTGTACTTCTGGGATAGGTTCAAGACATATTGAAACAATATTAAGAACAAAACCCACCTGGCTCCCAATTAGGCTTACGTACTTTTGCAAGACAGATTACGTTACTGCATCGCTGCAGCCTGTGTCACCACGTCACTGTAAAGGGAAAGCCAGGCATATTGGCATTCCACAGTGAGATGCATCACTGGATGCAGAGATCCAGATCCAAATACCCCCAGAGTCTGGAGCTGTTTGGACACAAAAGCTGAGGGTCCAAGCCCATATCTAAGTACTGCTGGCCAGAAGTTTTACCTCTTCCCTCTGAATCATCCAGCATTGGCCAGAGGTTTGTGCAAGCTGGTGGCCTGTTCTATCCAACATTATGTTCCTAAGCAGAATTCAGCTCGCTAGGAGAGACACAGACACTGCCTATGATTTCTCTGGTGGAGAGTCCCCAAACCTTTGCTTCCTCAGTCTGTGCAGGTCTGGCACATGGAAAGCCCAGAGGCACCAAAGTATCCCACTCAAGCAGCCAAGTGTTAACAACCTCTCCAAAGTCTAATTTGCCTTTGATGTAGACTTAATTGTTTGCGTCACCCACTGGGCTAGGGGGAGGGCTATAAAAGAGGCTGCAGCCATTGTCTGAGGCAGAAGAGAGCCCAGAAACAGCTCCCTCTCCCAGTCTTCCTCATTCAGCACGGTAGTGATAGCCTGTACATCATGCAGCTGGTGGCCAGCCTGGTGTCCGTTCTGCTGCTGGTGTGGAGCGTGAGAGCCACTGCGCTGCCCGGAGAAGAGAGACTCGCAATACAGAACACTAGGGTGAGTATAATGCACCCTGTGCAGGAGCTGGGTGAGATGGGAGCACATAGAGTGGGCTGGAGCCAGGGGAAGGGTTATAAGGGCAATTAGGCTTTTCCTGATGCAAACAACTCTTCCACTCCTCTCTATTCCAAGGCACTACAGCTTCATGCACTCACTGCTGAAGCATGGGCTATTAGTACAGCTTACAAGCCAGTTTATTTAGGAAGGGTACGAGGGCATATGCCAGAGAGCTGCAAAACTGAATTCTGAGCTAAGCAAAAACAACAGAGCAGAGGGAGAATGAAAAGGAGAAAATAATATTGCTGAAAGAGTGCAGCATGAGAGAATAAAGCAGAGTACTAGGGAGGGAGAGAAAAGATACATAATTGGTAAAATGATCAAGGGAGATGATATTTTAAATAGGACTCATGGGAAGGACAAATGTTTAAAAGATGGGTTCAGTAGGAAAGTAACAGAGGAATAATAAATGAAGTAATTATATCAGAATAAAATTGCTTTTTCCAGAGTAGTATTCACAAGGGGAGTTATACTGACATAGTTCTGCTAGAATAATTACACTCTGAACCAGCATAGCTCTATGCAGTGGCAAAACTTATTATAGTCATATAATTATCCTACCAACTGGTAAAACTCTAATATTATAATGGCAATAGCACTATAATAACTTTGTTTTGCTGGACTATTTCCCTTCGAGGCCAAAGGGGTAGGAAGCAATAGCATAATATAATCACAAGCCAGTGTTCTGTTCTGCTTGCCCTCACCCGCAGTTTTCTCACCTGCATGTTCCTTGCCATCGCTGAGGATCCTCTGAGCTGTGGTGACCCCGCACGTTGCCAGTTTGGTTCCAGCTGTATCCCTAAGGCTGCTGTTATTTCAGTCCTGCAGAGGAGCTACTCAAAGAAGTGAAGGATCCCGGTGTTGGTTTCAAAGGCACTAACTTCTCCTTTGTGCGCATCCACATCGTTTTTTCTGTCTTAGCGTTGGCTCCAGCCCATCCATCAGTGTCTTGCTGCTTCAGAGTGGGCTCACATCCCATTAACAACAAAACTGGCTGCGAGAAAGAAACGTATACAGTGTGAGGTGCTAGGGCTAGCATTGTTAGAGATCCGGGCTTCTGCAGCTGGCTGGGATTAACCCTTCTGGGGATAACTGTAAACTTTCAGCTGTACATTCTTATAATAACAAATCCAGTATTTAAAAGTAAACTGTTTCTGATGCAAAGCTGCTGGGGAAAACATAAACAAGTTGTAGGGAATAAATCGGTAAATAAGGCTTTGTTAAAAATGAATGTGAGCGTAATGACTCATAGTCTTCTACATGCTGTTGCTTAAAAAATAATTATATAATTACAATAGAGATAACGATTTTCGTTAGACCATTCTACAAACTGAAAAAATGTTAGATAGTGATGAACCAGTTCCTACAGTCATCACTGCTGTAACACAAACGTTTTTAAGTATGAAGAATATGGGGATTTTACATATAAACCACCACACAATGCATAACAATGCAAAAGAAACACCTGTGCATTCTGACACACTGGTGGCTGTAGTCCAGGGAACTGAGCAGCTACCCAAAGGTGTGCCATAACCCACCCATGCCAATATCTCTACTTGCTGCCAGTCTTGACCTCTTGCAGCTCAGGAGCAGCTACAAGCAGAAAGGATGTTAGCAATGGATTAGCACCAGGGAAGAGCTGCCTAGTTTCACTGACAGCCACAGCCGATCATGCATAAGGAAAATCCTCTAACAGCAGGCTGAGCTGTGCCTTCCCCACCCCTGAGTCTGAAGCTGCTGGCTCTGCTTGGAGCAGGTTATTTCAAAACACAGCACTTACAGCTAGAAAAGAAGCTTACGAGGAAGACGTGACCCAGGAGACACATTTAACTGAGTTTCCTGGTCCAGGTCTCTAAGGCACAAGACATTTCTGTACTTGCAGCAGAGAAGCAGGAATCAGGATAGGCATAAGATGGCTTATGCAAACATAGCATGTCATTTTCCTGTACCTTAGTTTCTCTTGTGTTGGAGCAGGATTAGTTATTAGAGCTAAGAAAGTGAAGAGTATCCATAAAGTTTCTAGAACGTAAACTCAAAGTAATTGCTTCTGCTGCCTGTATTTCTGTCTTTTGAGTTACTCACCAAGTGGTCCTTCTTGAACATTGGTGCTCACAGAGCCAGTGATAGATATAGGGGTTCCAGCATAGCATTTGTGAGAACTGACGTGGAAGTGTGCTTCCAAGATTCCCATCTGCATGGGAAACAAGGTCTATTCCTGTCAAAAATCTATCCCAGGTCATCCAGTACCAGCTGTCTCCGCTAATGAGTCACAGAGATCAGCAATATTCGGGCAAGAGGTAATTCCTCAATATTTGCTGGATGTAAAGTTAAGAGAAACAAGATAACTCACAGCTTGTTACTGACAGAACTCCCTCAACCACAGACTTTCTATACTGCTATGGCAAAGGGATGGAGGTCAGCAACTCCTCTTTAGTTCTGCCTTCCCCCAGCGTCATGCTATTGAAATATGGGTTCTCATCCTTGAAATACAAACTGCCTGTCTCCATTGATTAAATATTTTGCTCCGGATACTTAGGGCATCTCTCTCCCCACCAACCCAGCCCTCTCCTTTGTGACATTTCATTCTCAGCATTTTATGGTGAGTTGCAGCCCCCAGTGTGTTTAATTTAATATTGCTCAGAACTCTGCCTCTTCCCTGACCTTCCCACAGCAGATGCTGCATGGCCAGGGCAGTGAGGGGAGCATGGGCTTAACTAGGGGAGAGGCAGCTTGGCATTCAATGAAATTTAATTAGTGCAGGAGGCAAGGGACTTCATAGCCAGTTCCTGTGTATTTGTTAGCAGCTTTTCCAGTTAAAACATGGCAGGTGTGCCTCTCCTTATCTGGCAGCTGAGCTGGACTAGGGATAGGAGATGCAAGGAATGAGGGGAGACCTTATCACTGTCTACAGCTACCTTAAAGAAGGTTGTAGCGGGGTGGATGTTGGTCTCTTCTCCCAAGTAACAAGTGATAAGACAAGAGGAAATGGCTTCAAGTTGTACCAGGGGAGGTTTAGATTAGATATCAGGAAAAATTTCTTCACCGAAAGGGTTCTCGAGCTGTCCGGGGAAGCGGTGGAGTCCCTGGACCTTTTAAATCCCTGGAGGGATTTATAAGATGGATGGATGAGATGCTCAGGGATCTGGTTTGGTAGTGGAGAGGGATGGCTGGGCTCGATGATCTCAAAGGTCTTTTCTAACCAAACAAGTCTATAACTTTACGACCTGGAGTCACAGGTTCCTCAGCTCCAGCACAGCTCTGCTGATGGGAAAAGTATCAGCTCTGAAGAGGGGGAAGCAGGGAAAAGACTAGGGACCGCACAGGGGATGTTTGCACCTTGTAACAAGCCGCTGCCTCGATGGCTGTGGGGCTCAGATCCTCCACCTATCGCTCTCTGCCCGCAGGAACAGAGCACAGTCCGAAAAGACGCCATCCTGAAGATGCTGGCGGGCCTGCTGGACAGCGTGGATGTGGGGCACGAGGCGGCCTCCCCAGACGTGGAAGAGGAGGGGAAGGTGGAGGAGGAGCGGGCAGTGCTGGGGCGGCTCGCTCAGCTATCGCAGCGGGACCGCAAGGCTCCCTGCAAAAACTTCTTCTGGAAAACCTTCACCTCCTGCTAGTGCTGCCCCACCTGGACCTGCTGGGCTGCGCGCCCTCCTACCCCCTCCTTTCCCTCAGCCGCCCCGTCCCCAGAGCTCTCTCCCTTTCCTTCTCCACCCGTGAGAATAAAGCATGGCGCCTCGGGGACTCGGCTCTGCCTCTCTGCGCCTCGCGGGGCCGTGTGGCCACGAGGAGTCTTGGCTCCAACCATGAGGGGTGGGCGCCAGTGCAGGGCCGCCATTTTAGAGGGGGTCCCAGGGGCCAGGAACTGGGGGCGTGGGTGGCGTTTATGTGAGGTTCTGAGGGAAGGAGTGGGGCTCGGCTGTGTGAGGGGCTGCGGGAGGGTGGTGGGGCTGTGGCAGGGCCTGAGGAGCTGGAGATGACGGGGGCGGGGAGGACTGAGGAGCTCAACAAGGTAAGCAACAGGCCTTGTGGCAAAGGCAGAGGAGTTGGGGTGGGCAGTGGAGCTGTGGGAGGAGCTGGGGATGTGGGGGGGAACTGAGGGGGCTGAGGAGCTCGAGTAGGCACTGAGGTTGTGTGAGGAGCTGGGGCTGTGGCGGGGGCTGAGGAGCTGGGGGCGTGGGGGGAACTGAAGGGGAAGCTGAGGAGCTTTGGTTGTCTGGGGGAACTGGGGCGGGCCTGAGGAGCTGGGGGTCGTGGTGAGGGATGTGTGAGGAGCTCGGGGTGGGCACTGGGGCTGTGGTGGGGGCTGACTCCCCTGCATGGCGGACCCCCTCGGTGGAAGCAGCCAAACTTAAAGCTGCCTCAGCCTCCGAGGGACTGTGAGGTGAGGCCCGGGGGCTGTTCCCCATGGGAAGGACCTCCTGTGCTGGCCTTCCGTCAGGATAAGGTGCAATGCCGCCATCTGGAGAGGAGGTTTGGTCCCGGGCATGCGAGAGAGCAGATCCTTTCCACACTGGCTCTGACTTGGGGTCGGCTGGGTGAAGCACTCAGGCAGTGCTCGGAGGGGAGGGGAGGGCGCAGGGACAGTGGAAGGGGGAGATGTGCCCAGAGCCTGGCCCTGGCCCGCGTTGGGTGTGACAGCAGGGGTGTCTCGTCCCTGGCAACTCTTGACAGGCTGAGAGAGTTGGGGTTGTTCAGCCTGGAGAAAAGAAGGCCTTAGGGAGGCCTTCCAGTACTGAAAGGGGCTACAGGAAAGCTGGGGACAGACTTTTTAACAAGGCCTGTTGCGACAGGACAAGGAGTAATGGTTTTAAACTAAGGGAGAGCAGATTTAGGCTGGATATAATTTTTTACAATGAGGGTGGTGAAACACTGGCACAGGTTGCTTAGGGAGGTGGTAGAGGCCCCATCCCTGGAAACATTGAAGGTCAGGTTGGATGGGGCTTTGAGCAACCTGATCTGATTAAAGATGCCCCTGCTTCTGCAGGGGCGGTTGGGCTGGACGAACTGTAAAGGTCCCTTCCAGCCCAAAGCATTCTGTGATCTCCAGAGCAGTTCCCTGGATGTCTGGAGCTACATCTGAAACTGCTTGAAATAAGCTGTGATCCTGAGGCCAACAGCTGACTCTGCTCTGGTTCTCACATGATTTCTTGGTGCCTTGTCATCTTGATTAAAAAAACAAAACTGAAAGACCTGATTTCTCTTACTCAACTTCTTGGGTGCTGTTTGCTGTCTGGAGAGCAGTAAGGCCTGTTGCTTTATTTCTTTTGGCTTGCTGAGGAGCTTTTTGAACCTTAGTTTTAGAGTTAACAGGTAGCGTAGAGATGTGAAAGGCTGGTATGTCTGAGTTCAGCAGGGATATTTCTAAAGAAGACTGCTGAGGCCTTGGTTTTGCGTGCAGGGGGAAAAAAAAAAGGTATGAAATTCAGTTGCTCTATTTCCTTTAATTCTTAGAATTAACTACTTGAGTTTTGGTCCTGTATTACTTTGTTGGGAATGACCACATGAAATAGCAGACTTCAGCTGCCTGTTTCTGAGTCTGTCTCTGAGGCCTGACTGGCCACTGGTGAGAGCTAACAAATAGTTATTTGTAGTGGCTTATTTTTAAACCTTTACATTTTGGTTTTAGAGGCCAGTGACCATGAGGTCTCTCATCTCAGTGGCAGCGTTTTGGATTTATCAGCAGCCAGCCCGTTTTCTTACAGTTGAAGTGACGCTTCCAGCTCCCCTGCTCTCTCTGAGTGATCAGTGATCCAGCTGCTGCAGCACCTAGGCTTGCTGCTGCCACTTTGCTCCCTGTCAGGATGCATTTTCTCTGTGTCGTTTTTCCATAGAATTTTCTGGCTGTGTGTCTCTGAAGCTAGAGCCCTGTAGCTTGTTTTATTTTTCACTCCATAATGAAAAATAATATCCTTGCTGGGGGAGCTTAGCAACTCAGTATATGGGTAATGGGATATGGAGCTTTCCAGCTGTGTTGCCTGCAGCACCCAGCTAGGATGTGGGAGACCTGGTTTTATGCCTCACTTGGCTGCTGGCTCTCACATTTTATCATTACTTGCCTTTCAATACCTCAGTTTCCCTGTTTTTAAAATGGAGTGAGGGCCCTTGTCTCTTTCTATAATTTTTCTTAAGGTATGTGGATGACATGTGCTATGTTATTGCTAATCATAGTCATTATTTTTATTAAGACCTGTGTAGCAGTATGAGACCAACCACGATGTTGGTGTGGCTAGCAGCAGCAGGGAAAGGATCGTCCCCCTGCGCTCGGTGCTGGTGAGGCCGCACCTCAAATCCTGGATTCAGTTTTGGGCCTCTCACTACAAGAACATTGGAAGGGCTGGAGCACATCCAGAGAAGGGGAACGGAGCTGGGGAAGGTTCTGAGGCCCAGGGGTTCTGGGAGTTGCTTAAGGCCCTGGGGCTGTTTAGTCTGAAGAAGAGGAGGCTGAGGGGAGATCTCAACGCTCTCTGCAGCTCCTGGAAAGGAGGTTGTGGTGAGGTGGGTGATGGTCTCTTCTCCCAAGTAACAAGTAATGGGATAAGAGGAAATGGCCTCAAGTTGTGCCTGGGGTGGTTTAAATTGGATATTAGGAAACATTTCTTTACTGAAAGAGTGGTGAAACATTGGATCACGCTGCCCAGGGCAGTGGTGGAGTCTCCATCCCTGGAGATGTTCGGAAAATATATGGTCATGGCACTTCAGGACATGGTTTAGCAGGCACGGTGGGGTTGGGCTGACAGTTGGAGTTGATG
The DNA here is from genome assembly GCA_033558235.1 of Neomorphus geoffroyi. Taxonomy (NCBI): domain Eukaryota; kingdom Metazoa; phylum Chordata; class Aves; order Cuculiformes; family Neomorphidae; genus Neomorphus; species Neomorphus geoffroyi. Next base: position 5,006,433 of record JAUMJM010000029.1, on the reverse strand, counting down.
ATCCAACCTTTGTGATTCTATGATTCTATTCTATGATTCTACCTTAGAAGTGTTCTCATAAAAGTTACCTTATTATCCACCACTAAATCTGGTCTGTGATCATAATGTTCGAGGCATGTTGTGAAAATGAGAAACCCCACAGCCCGGGGACATAGAGATTGTCCCTAAGAGACTACCAACTCAGCAAACTGTCTGCTGTATTATTTAGTGGTTCCTGTAGGAGAGAGCAGTCCAGCTCCTCGCAAGGTTGGAAGTAAATTTGGAAGTTGAATTCTTCTTTCATCCCCACAGCTGGTTCCTGCTCATGGAGGCTGTGGCAGCCTGGCCAAGCACCAGGCAGGAAGGCTGTGCCGCCAGTGCACGTGCTGTGGAGCCAGGCCAGCGCAGTTGAGGCAGCTCCTCTCATCAGCACTAGAATCAGTGTTGCACTTGGATTTAAAGTTGCAGTTTCCGTGGTAAGTCAGTGTGCTGAGGCTGAAGCAACATGAGATCCTGCCTAACGGTGGCATTTAATATTAGGGAGCATCACATGATAAATTGGATTCAGTGGGAGGGGCTTAGCAAAGGGTTATAAATAACTCTCCATGTATAGGCATTTTCTATTTAAATTTTCACAAAAGAATTACGAGTCTTATAAAGATACATGTCAAGCAGAAAGGAGTGAGAGTATGTTATTTATTTTTCAGGTGCAATAGCCAATGCATTTTTAAATCTTTTCACAGTTCAGAATAATTGTGTTTGTGTGAGCAAGTGGATAATACCTGTGAATTTAAAAAAGTGAAAAAGACACATTAAAAAGTAAAAAAGATGGCAGAAGGCAAACTCTTAAAGCCAGCTAGCACACACAGCGCTGACTCTGCCTAATTCAGTGCACGGTCCAATGGCATTCACTGCATATGGGGTTTTTTTCCTTTCGTTTTTTAACCCCAAGCTAGCTCTTGCTTATGCATCACTCCAGGCAAGTGAAGAAATTATCATGGGGACCAGCTCAGCTGTGAACCTACCGTGTATTCAGTACCTGGGGTGACTGTGTGTGCATATACTATCCCATCATAAATATGAAGTAGTCCAAGGTAGCTTATTCTTTAATGAAAACAGATTAAATCTTGTTTACTCTGAGGTCAAAGCGTGTGCATATGTGGACAGATAGGACAGAGGAACTAGGAAGGTACAAATGTGAAATTTAGTACCTTGCACGGTCACTTGTTTGTATGTGCTTTTAGTAGTGATCTTGTTGCTTTATATACTGACAGGTAAGCTAGCAGGGAATCAGTACTTCGTGGTGTGCATTTTCAGCCTAGAACAAAGGAGAGAGATGCAATCTGAGCAGACTCCACAAAGATGCTGTCTGTCTGCAGGTCACTGGCAAATGGAGTGACATTTAGTGGGTATAGAACAGTCCTGCCTAGTCTGGCGGTCCTATGCCTGTCGTTCTTAAACAATTTGTGGCCTGTGAGGCACCTTTAGCCTCGATTACAGCTACAGAAAATTAAGGTTAAACCTAGAATTGCAGGGAAAATGGAAGTATAAGGTTGCACAGGATGTCTTCAGTCTTACACTGTTATTGTATTGGGCTCTGCTAAGAAACACTGAACGTGTGTTTGAAAAGCAATGAGTTCATTTATTTTAAAATACCTGTTTTGAGCTTGATGACTTATAAGCAGCCAGTTGCAAGTGTTATAAACAGTCAGACACCAACTGGGAAAAGAGTAACTGCATTAGCACTAAAGGGAAATCTTTTCTCCACTGAGTCGAGTGAATTCTGCCATTGCTTTTAGTCATAGATTACTGTAGTGGCTCATAGAATGTATTCTGATGGGATGCTTGGTTTTGACTACCTTCACCTAAGAAGTTGTTGGTTTACATACCAACAAACTCAGCAACATCCCTGTGATACAGAAGAATTGTTTTTATTAATCCTTTTTGGCAGTGTGAGCTAGGAGATTTGCCTTATGCCCTAGGCTTGGTGGTGGGAACTGCTGGTCCAAGGGACATTGCCCTGTGTCTTGTTCTAACCATGCCACCTCTACCTGTGCCTGCCACACTAGGTTTTGCTGAGTGGAAGAATAATGCGGGTTGAATAAGGCATTTGTTCACTGTCTTATTTGTTACTCACTGTAAATCATTTGTTCAGTGACCTTGTTCAGTGAGCTCTGAAAGCCGCTCTTACTTGTGCAGTGGGCTTTGAAGATTTAACTTCAGTCCTGTGTTCATAAACCCCTCAGCAACAGCAGGCTGTAAATGCATTTTATATTCCATGGAGACTGTCAGTGAAAGAAGCTATTACTTTGTCTATTCAGAATGTACAGTAGCCTCATGTAAGACGTGTGCAACATAGGAAATCCTGAGTACAAATGACCTCTTGGAGAGCTGGGAGGATGCCTCACACACTGGATTTCTCCTGTCTTTGCTGAACCCTGGTAGGACTTGCAGGGATTTAAGAGGAGGGAGCGAGAGGGAGCTGCCAGAGCACTGTGGGTTTTGTAGAGTAGGTCAGAAGGGCAGGCAGTGTTAATGTGTTGTGCTTTTCAGTGAAACTGTAGTGGGAAGGTCTGTAAGCTGTAAATGCCTAAGAGGTGAAACACCAGAAGGTGCTCTCTGCTGTTCCAACAAAGATTTAAGGGATTTAGCTGTTCTTCAGAGATTCATAAGCAGTTACAGTCAGAGTTACCACTAAGGCAGTGGATGATGAAGTCCAGGTAGGTAAAAATCAGTTATCCAGAGACGCACAGCAAACCAGGACTTGTCAGCATTCGAGGAGCTTTCAGAATGAAAGTTCTGACAGGGTGTTACTGCAAAGTGTAAGTTGTGGTTAAAGTTGCTTTTTATTTCATAATAATCAGGTCTTTAAAACACGAAATATTTGGGAGTCAGAGGGGCTGGATCATGTAAGCAAGGCAGAAGCTAATGAAGCAGAGCACAGTGCTGTTGGATCAGCTTGTGTGAATAAGCCCTTTGCAGAAGCTTGGGAACACAAGCGAAGACTGGAAGCTACTGCGGGGCAGCTGTACTCCACACAGAAGATCAGTGTAACTACCTGCTCTGAGCTTGGGACCCTTCATGTAACAGGCATGTCTGATCTGTGTATTCCTCTTTGCTGACTCCAGCACCCTTGGAGCTGACTGAGCTCTCACTCTTACAGTTGTATCTCATTTTACAGCCTTGGGAAGGAGGTACCAGATAAAATAAAAGCCAGCATTGCAGTCTGTTATGATAGGAGCTCTGGAGAGAGCTGTTTAAATCTTGATGCAAACCTTCCAGCATGTCTGCCTCCCGCTTGTTAAAATTACGTAGGGCTCTTAGAAAGCCTCAAAGGAAGCGTTTAGGAGGCAAGGGAGATCTGAGCAATTCAAATCCATGTCTTCCACCTCCCCAGTGAATACCTTAGCCTGAAGCAGTAGGCTGGGCTGAATAAGGGCTGCTGTCTAGCAGGACCAGAGTGCGCAGGGGAATAAGGAGCTGTGCCAGAGCATACTGCCTCCCTGGGCTTGGGGCATTCCACTGGGAACGAGGAACTTCTGTTCTAGCAGTACCTGAGGGACCCGGGGGACTCTTGTTTTAAACCAATTAATGTTCAGTGTAAAAAAAAAAAAAAAAAATAAGCAACTGTTATAGCTGGGACCTTGTTTGGCTTGAAGTCAGGCCAGCTTCCTATTGTAAGATTGTTTGCTGATTAGATAAGCCTGCTGCTAAAAATCTCTCCCGTTTCACTGGAGCGTGCTTGGCTGCTGTATTTTAGTCTCTTCTTGACACAGAGGAAGAAGCCAAGGATTTATGGCTTTGGAAAGCTGCCCACTGCTGGCTTGTACATTCCAGAAATTGTCCAGGAGACTTTTGGTCCCTTAGATGATGATTTTAAGAGTCCATAATTTTAGACACATTGTAACTTCAGTCACTGTTGCATAGAAGGAGGAGTCTTCAAATCTGGTTGGTTTTGCTGTGACTTTGTTGATGTATTTGAACAAGAGCAGATTGTCTAGATAGCAGTGAGTGTACTGGTCTGCTGAACCTAGCACAGGCAGCAGCTTCGTTAATAGAGAAAGGGAAAGAAGAATATTTCTGTGATTTACACAGAGCTTTTAACTCTTCCAGCTGGGACAAGACTCTGTGCAGGGACTTCCCAGCTCAGAGTGAAACCCAGAGGTCAGGGCATGTCTCCACACAATCCTGTTTTGCTCCAAGGCCTTTGTCCTTGGCGTTGTGCTGCTGATCTCCTTGGAGGTAAATCAGTCCCATGGTGAGAGGGACCCTGCCAGAAGCTCAGGTGCAGGTGTACAGAGAGGGAAGTTGCAGCTGCCTAAAAAGCCATAGATATACACTTAGGAGCCCAGAACCATGGGGAGCAAACAGCAGTCTTTGTACTCTAAAATATTGGCTTGCAAACAATACTCATCTTCATCTATGAGCTGATGAATTTACCGACTGCTGGGAGTCAGCAGGCTGGAAAGTGCCTTTTGATTGCTCTTCCGAAAAGGATAACTGAACCCCATTCAGTGCTGGAAGGCAGCTTGTCATGCCATGGTAGAGTGGGCTAGAAGCAGAATAACTGAGAATAAATGCCACTGATGGCCTTTTGCTCCATTCCAGAATAAAAATGGGAATATCTCCATGCTGCAAAGCTTTCTAAATAGTGTGTGACTCAGAAGCTGTGCAAGAGGGTACATAAACCCAGGAGAATGAGGTGTGGAAATGTCTTCCTTCCCTTTAACCACGTAGTCACAGGCAAGCTTGCATTTTGTCAGTCTTCTTGTGTTATTACTGTGGCTGGTTATAACATACTGAATTCCTGAGCATTATTGCTGCAAGGAGAAGTGGCGGCGCGTGTGCATATGTGCGTATTCTTTTCAGATAAGTAGTTGCTTCTTCTTTTACTTAACTAGCAGTTTTCCTGATGGGGTCTTTGTGAGATGATCCACCTTTGGCAGCATTCTTGTACATCGAACAAGGATGATCATTCCAATTTAAGAGGAGACAAACCAAAGTCCCGGCCAATCTATCAAAGATCCTGCAGTTAGCAAGCAGGAGGGTGGGGACCACAATTCAGGAAGTCTCTTTCTTTGGGCACGAGATACAGCCATGTCCAAATTACAGCACTTGGGAATATTCTTGGTTCTGGGTGCCTCCACCTTGGACCAGTCAACTCTCCAAACAATGCTCTTGTTGGAAATGATGTGCCAAGAACAGCCGGTCTTTGTCAGCTTCGGTATCGGTTGTGGGATTTAGGCAGGTGGAGGGACAGGTTAATGTGTGTCCTGTTTCTGTAAGCCCTGCTCTGACAGCTGGTCAGTTCTGGCTGCAGGCCTTTGTAGCCTCTGAATGGCAGGCCATAAATCAGAGCTGGCATTTAAAAGAAGAATTGTAATGAAGGCTGAGAGGTTTGAGGAGAATTGTTTTCCCAAGTCCCATCCCATTTTCACATGTGTGCATACAGACACTCGCACTGTCCCTCAGAAATGTTTAACTGGGTTTCAGCTCTCCAGGAAGATAGACTGCTTGGTAAATGAGATGTCACTGCCCTGGTATTAAGGTGATTATTTCCAAATTACTTGAAAAGACCTAGCTCGAGGACAGAAAGCATAAATAACAAGGAGCACTTTGGAAAGTTGGAAACAGCCGCACAATCTCTTGGGAACTTACCAGGGTAGGGTACAGATTCAGAATGCAAGGGAACTCCATCTCCTAGAGGCTGGACTGCAGGACAAGTGGGTCCCCACAAGCAGTCAGCAAGGAGGCTTTTTTCTGTGTGGCTTCCCAGATCACAGTGGCAACACAGGCTGCAACCGGCTCCTGTCTAGTCTGGCCCAGGCTGGCCACCAGAGCAAGTCAGCTTGAGAGTTGTCTGAAATAATGTTTGCAAAACACTACTGGGCTACAGGCTTGCAGTGGCAATTTATGGCACAGGACACTTGGCCCAAGATACAGGTGGCTCCCATCTTGCAGCAGATGTTTGCCTGCTGCAAACCTTAACTGTGCACATTTGTTGGTGAGTGTATGGTACTACACTGGTGTCAACTAAAAGATGAGCTTTGTTTTCACATAAACCATGTGGAAATGTTTGACTCTTCTCTGGCATTTGGACTCTGCTTGCACCCATTTGTTCTTCGAATACAAATACTATTAGCAAGAATAACTTGAAGCATGCGGAGTCCTGCTGGGAGATGCCCCTTGATTGCCGTGCGCATCGCACAGCCCCCTCAGTCAAGTGTTCTCACATGTGGCTGTGGAGGCTCCTTTTGCTGTGTCAGCATAAGGCTGTCATAACAGTAAGCCAGCTGTTTAATTTATCATCACTGTCTGCGTTGCAGGAGACAGCGCAGGCCCTCTCGGGCTGGTTCAACAGCCTGTCAGGCCTTCTTTTAACAAAAGATCTGCCCCCCAAAATACTGCTTCCCATGATGAAAAACTTCCAGTATGAGCGAAAGAGGTGAGACAGGAGAGGAGGAAAGTGAAAGAACGTGCAAGTGAGTCTCATGGCCATCAGAAGAACAGCAGTATTGGAACAGGACATTGGTCTGTAGACTTCCAGATGCTGTTAAACTGAAAGTTCACAACTTTGAATCTCACCTGTCTGAAGATTGCAGTGTATTAGGGGGAATATTACAATGATACAAGAATAAAAACCTTGCAGTCTTTGGAGACTTTCTTTAATGAAAATACGTTTCAAAGTGAAAAACCATTTGGTCCATCTGTGTCCCATTACTAAGCTGGGGCCGTCATCGATTCTCATTAGACAGGGCCTGAGCATGTGGGTGGGGACAGAGGCCCAGGCAGCTGCCCTGGACACCGGGCTAAAAAGCACCATATGGAAAAGCCTAATGTATGTTAACAGGCATCAGACACCAAAATTGAAAGAGTAATGGCCCATCCGCATGCCGTAGCGTCAATGAGACAAACTCTCAGCACCAATCTGTCAGCTGCAATTTAGGGCCATTACAGTGCTGCTAAGCAGAAGCTAACAGACAAGTTAGAGTAATCTGACTTCAGCAAGAATAGTTCTTCCAGCCGTGCTCTCTGGCTCAGTTTCCTCCTTGCTAACATACATCAAACAAAATATCTTCCTCTCCTCAGAGATTCTTCCTACCGGGCCTCAGGGGATCCCAGCCAAACATTTAAATTACATGCAATGATCTTTTAATTTGCTGGCTGCTTGCTGGCACCGTATTGCTCTTGCCACTTCAGATAAATACATGCTCTAGTAAGACTGTTTCCCTTTTGCCTGCCCCACAGAGGTATACCTGAAGTATTTTCATTTTGATCCCTCAGAATTTCTTCTTTTAATTTTAGTTGTTAGCCGGGGATGCTCAGAGCTTGGCTAAAACTGTTAAGTACTCTGTGCTGTGAGTGCTTTGGCGTTCAGGTTGGAATCTGCATTTGATCCAATATCCTTGTACTCTGATATAGTCAAATGATTGTATTTGCCTTGCCAGTAGAGCTGAGCATTGCTGGAGCACGGTGAGCTCTTGTAGCAGTTCCATGGCTCGCAGAAGTCACTGGCAGATATTACAGCTAGGGCAATACTTGTACTGTGCCCAGTTTGCAATTAGAGGGCTGTAGCATCCACCATGTCTCCTTTCACTTGCCAGCAGGCTCAGTGCCTTCAGGATACGTCAACAATTCCCAGAGGACTTTTTTTGCTTACAGCTTTGAAGCTCAGGAAGTGGTGGGCCTGCTGCTAGTAGGTAAAAACAGGTGGCAATATGTACAGCAGGTGTGAAAAAGGGACATGTGTAATCACTTACGCTCAGCAGTCTGGTAACCTCTTAATTCAAGGAGTAGTTGAGTACCAACACCTGAGCATTTGTTTTTTTACAGCCAGGTTATAGCTCTGCCTGTTTCTGAAAAGCAGATTTTTCTGAGGTAAAGTGCTGTTTTGGCATGATCTTGCTCCTCCTTTGTAGTGCTTCTGTTTAATTGTGTTTTGTTGAAAACTGTATTTAAATGCTCTTATTTTCTTTTTGCAGATGCCACCTATTGTTCAAGGTTTAGTCATGACTCCTGCAGAAACTTCAGTGTTGTAGATTTCACTAGCAAAAGTGAGGGGCAGGAAGCCCAGGTAAGTAGCCCACTCATTTAAAAGACTACGTTAAATTTCTCATGAAACAATAGCAATCTCACCTCAAACACAAGTGTTTGACATCGTCCACTCAAAACCACCCAGGAACAAAGAATGTCTTGCTGGTTATCGCTTTGTGACGATTTCTATGAGAGAAGGAAACACAAGCAAAGAAGCTGAGGAATAAAGTGTCTGTGTAGCACAGAACTCTTGCCCTGTATTTTCATAGTCTTGCGGTTTTTGTCCCATAAGCCAAGAAACAAAGCTTTAGGGTGGAATTCTGGCAAAAGTGAGTTTAGATTTAGACTGAAAGTCACTGTTTGGTTTGAATGCTTCCAGAAATAGAGTTGACATTCCTGCCTTAAAAATAGATGAAGCCAGTTTTGTAAAATCAGTGTATTTAGGTGCTACCTAGTGTCTTCTCCAAAGAGAGAATAATCAGGAATCTAAGACTTCTTTGAATGGAGTTCAGTTTGAAATACTTGGGAAAGACATATTCTTCCATTGAGGTGGTAAGGAAAAGTTTGGCACAGCTGCTTGCTTGGTAGGTTTGTTGGGTTTTTGTAGGTTTTTTTTTTTTCTGGTACACTACAGGCATTTTAATAAACAGGTTCTGATTGATATGACTGTTGGCTCTGACATGACCTTCAATCCATTTTCTGCAAGGCTGGAATGAGGTTCTGTGTATTCGGTGAGGGATTTAGCCAGAGGGAGAATTTGTCGGTGTCAATGTATCATACGCACTCTTTAATGTCTGAGCAGTAGCTCTTCTTTTGGGAGTGCTTTGGGCTCGCGTTACTGTTTATCTAGATTAGTGGGGTAATAGCCTCTTTGTTAGAAAAAAAATTGAGGTTATAGACAATTGTAGAGGGAGGGAAATGGTGAAAAATGTTTTTGAGTTCAGCAGGGGTTAGTAGAAAATGCATTTGGATGTATGTGAGCAAGGAGCCTGTTGCAAGTAGAGTTAATGAATTTACTGGTGCCAATGCTGTTGAAACCTATTCTTCAGCACGTTTCTCGGCTTCTCCCTCTTCCTGAGTGGGGAGAGACTCGGGAATTTACTGTCTCCTCCAACCTCAGCAAGTTATACTACTGGGTGATGAATACAGTTCTTCAGAGTGTTAAATTGCATGTAGAGGAAGAGCAGTTATTTAAGAAGGAAGAAATGAAAAGGAGATGGAAATAGAGACAAGCAGCCCAGCTCTTGCTTCCAAAGGTGGACCTTGTGCTCTCAACCAACAGCAACTTGTCTGCTGTGGTTTTGGTGTGGAAGATGAAGTCTGGGTTCTCCTTCTTTAAAAAACAAGGGCTTCATCCCAAACTCTGTGGTGGTCGCTGTACGCTGCAGTCTGGCTCTGCAGATAGGAAAGGGTTTAAGAAAGGATATAACAATGGAAGATCAGGTGGAAACAGCAGCAGGAGTTGGATATGATTCTGTTGCCAAGGTTGCTTTCTAGTTCTCTCTTGACAAAGAATGGTTTTGGAGAGAGGATGCTGCTGAAGAGGTTCCTCTTTGTTGAGACTCCACGCTGGAAGAAATGGCACAGGCAAATAGCCTTTTCTAAGCTGGCAAGTGGCTTTCCAGGCCTTCCAGTCATTGTGGCAGGTGTGTAACCCTAAACTACTCTCTCTAAATTAGATTGTCATTCCTAATTGCTTTGCAAGGCCAAGCTGCTTGCTGAATGAAGCCATGGTATTTTCAAGGGAGATTTTTCATTAGCCTCACTCTGTTCACTGTAGGGAGTTCCTGATGGACTCATCCTTGGTTGGTCTTTGTGTCCTCTAATACAAAGTTTTGCCATATTTTTCTTGCTTTCCTTTGTTGTGGCCCTCAGTTTGCCTTCCCTACTTTGAGACTTCACCTTGGACAAGAGATGCATGTTAGACGTGTGTTATTCACCTGTCTCCTTTGTTCCTCTTCACTGTTTGGAGGCAGGCTTACCCAAGAAAAGTGTTTTGGCTGTGCCTGTAGTGTGTACAGCATCTTTGCTTGGAGAGAACACAGCACTGTGTTTCGTAGCTTTGGCTCTCACTTGTATCTGAATTGTAACCACATTCTCTTCCCAGCACAAGCAGCTGCTCCAGTGAAGTCACAGACTGGAACCAGCCCAGCCGACGCGCTGCAGTTACCAAGGATGTTGGCGGGAGTGAGGTGGTAGCTTTGTGAGCCAGTTCAATTTTTGAGAGCCAGGCTAATAGGTCTGGGGAGAGAGGCGAGTGGAAAGGAGATTCTGACCTACGCAGTTCTTATGCTGTCTTTCCCACAGCAGTGGGAGTTTTTTTTTCTGGGAGAAGACAGAATAATGTGACCAGTATGTTACTTGTGTGCTGTCATATTCTCTCCTCAAAGGGATGAATGCATGCAGCACAAGGGTTTGCCCTGGAATTTGTGTAGTCACGTGTATAAATACATACACAGACATCCATGCAGTGGGTGAAATGAGCTTGCATCCTGAAGATTATGTGCTGTTGGATTCTGCAGCTGTGTAATTGAACAGAAGCTGTACAGCTCTTTACACATTGTCATTTTAGTGTGCATACGTACATAATGTATAAATTGTGTGTGTGTGGCCTCTGACAGACGTGTGCATAGATGTGAGATGTGCTTTGCATCCTGAGCTTTGGTGCTCCTGGAGAGGTCATGTTTCACAGCGTGAGACCAGCCCCACAGAAATGATGGTTACCCTTGTTCATAAGAGCTCTCTTAATGCCAGAGGAGCAAAGCTGTCAACTAGTATCTTTACCCCAGAATTTTTCTTGATCTTCCTAGGTAGTTTTAGCTCAGATCTAAGTGCTTTCAAATGAAGGAACTGCAGAGGTGCATTGGCTGTCCTTTGGAAGTCAATGCAGGATAGAGAGGACAAGTCCAGGGATGTTTTTGCTGTGGGAGAAATGTACCTTAGCATTCTGTTGCAGCTGGAATCCATCTTTGCAAAAGAATATAAAATAATCAGGTAGCCATAGACAGTGTGGGAAGGAGGAAAGCACTGAAGAAAGCATTTTGCCCCATTGCATGAGCTTTCTTTGCCTGCTGTTTTTCCCTTGGTAACGTTATATTTTTCCTGTTTCACAGCAGCCAAGCTCTTCCGCCTGCTCCACTCCATGCTCTGCTTGCTCCGTCTGTGTGCTTGTCTTTTGATGTCAGTCACGCTATTTGACTTGAAATGAGGAAACAGAACACCTTTTCCTCTGCTGCATTTGCTCCCTCCAGTCCTCTGAATCCCTCAATGCAAGAGGATTGGATTTAGCCACGGAACAGCAAGCATCCAAGCAATCTCTTAGAGCTCTGCGGAGGCAGCTGGCATTTGAGAAATAAGGGACAGTGGGAAGCAATGTCTTCAGGGATCACAGCGAACAGTATTATGTTCATTGCCACTGCTATGTTAGATGATTGCACTGTCTCATCTTAGAAGCCAGGAAGGCTTGTCCATGCTTTTCCATCATTCATTAACCAGCCCCTTGCTTTGGCACTGTACCTGTGTCTCGGATCTGGAGGCACGTTCAGATGCTCACTGTCTTGTTTATTACACCTGAAACATCTGGTCCCGACTGTGATCAGTCACCACAGTGCTTGTTATGGAATTGCTGTCACGAGCTGCCTTTCAAAGGCCCAGAGATGGTTTTCTCTCCTGGCACAAGATGATTTTTGGAGGCAGTGTGATTTTGCTTGGTACATTTGAGAGCAGAGCTGCCTGGGACTTTTTAAGTGGATGTGAGGCTATGTTGACTTCATTTTACAAGACCTTAGAGTTTGTCACAGCTGAAGCTCTTTCTGTAAGAGTACAGCTTTGGCAGAATTTATCTCAGGTGACATTTACGCAGTTTCAAAACTTGGAGTCAGAGGGAAATCTGCACTGAGGAGCTACCCCAGGACTTGGCCTGGATCTTACACAACTTTGAAAGCCCTGGCTGCACAGCTGGTTTCCAGCCTTCTCAGCTTCAGTTGGTTCCTGCTGCTGTCTGTTTGTTCAGAGAAAGTGGAGATCAGCGGTACCAGCCCGAGGGGCACAGTGTTGGCTCAGCAGCTCTACTCATGCTGATTTATTCAAGTGTCTGGCTTAGCTGTCTGCACTTGCTGTTGCCACTGGAGGGATTTGAAAGCTTTCCTTGACAGACTTCAGTTTTGGGTAGTAAGTGCATATTTTGAGAGACCATACAGGGGTGTGAGGCAGAGTATGGACTCACTTGGGGTCTCTCCAGTATCTCTGTGTCATTCCATATTCTCTATTCCACAGGAGATCTTTTTTTCCAAGGGGAAATCTTTTCTCTGAACCTTATCTTTCATATGTATTGGTGGTTTTCTTGAAAACGATTGCTCACCTTTGTGCTACCTCAGCCCTCAAGCACGCAAGGAGGCAGGGACACAAAAAAGACAGCTGGGCTGGCTTCTCAGGAGGCATCTGTCATTTTGGATAAAACTCAGGCTTCCTAAAGTGGATCTGTAACTCAGTTACAGCTGGAAACTGCAGCGACGTGGATGAAGTCCACTCAGCCTTCAGGCCTGGCTTAGTCCTGTGGAGACAAAAGGGAAATTGTAGCAGGAGGAGCATCTGTGGAGCCTGAGGTCAGCTCTTACAGCGCTCTTGAGACACTGCCGCACCTGGCTGGCTGATGCCCAGTGGCCTTTTGGAGGTGGAAGGTTTCTGGGCAAAGAAGCAGGGACAGCATTTTTGGTGTTGTTCATGTCAGGTGCTAAGGACTAAAATCACAGCAGTCTTGTCTCTCTACAGACTGTGCCAGAGAAAAGGCAGTATGTGCACCAAGCGTTCAGTTTCCCAGTCTCCAGGATTATAATTTAAGTCATCTTATTTCAGTGCTTGGTAGCAAACGTCAGCTTCAGGGGCCTCATCAAATTCTGGGCTATGAGAAACTTTTTAGACCTAACATCAGAATTGACTCTCTATGCCTCTGCTACTGAACTGCACAGGAAGCCTGATGTGGGATGTTACTGGAAATAGTTATGTCTGTGGGAATCAGGCATCGGCTCAGTCAGGCATGGATTGATTCTTTGCAGAATTTTCTTTCTCTTCCCTCATTTCCAGCCAGTATAAAGTCCACATCTTGGATGTGTTGATGGATCATTTTAGTAGCCAGTAGGCCTTGGGAAAAGCTAGTCCCCTCTGGGTTCTCATCTGCTAACCATGCTTGTAGGTACTGCTGCTACCCAGTTGATTATTACTGCTGCTGGTTTTTCCATCACTTTTATTAAATGGTGTTTTCTGTTTGCAGTCTGCAAAATGGCTTGCTGGCTTTAGTTTTGTTCGTGTAGTAACTCCTGCTTCCCTGCCAGAACCAACTTCACTGCCTGGGGTAATGATTTTTCGGCGGTTCAAAAATGAGTATAAGATGTCCATTTAATTACAGGATATTTCGGTATAAATTTCCTGCATGGGCAGTGCGGTAGTCTGTTCCCAGCTTTCCTCCTCTCTGCTTTTTTCAGGGAAGAGGTGGAACCCAGTTTTGATGTTGATATACCTGTCTTTCCATCCTCTGTAAATGTAGACCTATCTCCATATGCACTGAAATAGGAGATTTGTGGGAAACCTAAATGTGGACTTGGAAAGAAGCAGTCTGCAAGCAGTGGAATTAGTATAGCTTTATGTCCCGTAGCTTTGGCCCTCCCAGTTGAATTCACTTGGAGTCTTATAATCATGTGAAATCCCTGTGTGGATGCACAGATGTTTAGAAGAAACTTGTTCATTTCTCATGTTTTTTTCCTCAGAGTATCCCTAGTAATAAGAATTCATTGTTTGATCCATCTGCCTGTCTCCATCTGTACTGATATCCTTGGAACTGCTTCTCTCCTGCCACGTTTGGTAGGAATTGGCCATTGGGCTTTTGAAGTTAATGAGCTGGGTTACACAGGCAGATGTGGGCACGGAGGAATTCTATCTTGTTTCTGTAGCAAGTCAAGTTCAAAAGACGTAATTCATTAAGTTTGCCATTGTACGTTATTGGTGTTCCAGGATGGACAGGATAAAAAGCAACCTATGTATGTACACAAGGCACGGAGCAGGTTTTGGTCGACACAAGCTTTCAGTGCATTAAAATGTGCAGCTGAGAGCTGGAAGACTCTTAAACTTGTGCCAGTGTGCACTGCAGCGTTGTGTCCTGTCCCATTACACAGAGCCATCTAACCAGGCTCAGTCACTATTCTGAAATCATGTCATGTGCCCTATTATTTTGTTTTTAACACCTTCCTGCTCCGACAACAGAAGAAACTAGTTCCAGTAACATGCAATTTGCATTAATAGTAATTGTAGGTCAGCTGGTTAGAGGGAAAGAGCATTGCCCAGCTCCCCTATGCCCACACTGTCTGGAGCCACTCTGTACCTCCTCCCACTGCCTGCCTTCCCGCAGAGCTGTAATACTACAGCTCTCTCCAAGAGCCTGCAGCACTCCTAATCTGTCCGCTCCATCTCTGTCTGCCTCTGCCTGTCACTGACTGAGCCTCATGCGCTGAACACAAGCCTGGTTTTTTAGTAATTGCTGTTCCCAGAACTCAGCAGGCTGAAGGGGGTGGGAGGGAGATAAACATCAGAGTTCAACATCCAGACAAACACAGCAGAGCACACACAATAAATACATCCACCCCCAAATGCAAATAGATCAGAAGAGGTTCCTTCCCCAGGGCTGGGAACAGAGCAGGCTCAGACAGGAGATCAACGCAATGAGGTGAGTGCAGTTGCAGGGACCTCCGCAGCTCCTCTGGCCTCTTGGCTTTCTGCAGCCTGAGCTGGCGAGAGCGTGATTCTCATTTTGTTTAGCTGATAATTCCACTAATACCTCCTGATTTCTTCCACTGTCAAGTGAGAAGGGTACTGGGCATAAAGATTTCAGCTAGCACTGAGATATCTGTGCTTTGGTACCGAGACTGGCAAGTTGAATATGTGGCTTTTGGAGTATGATCTGAGTTGGTGCTCACTCTTTCTTCGTTAATCTTTGTCCTTTGGCACAGGCTGTTTGTCTTGCTAGCGATGCTTTACAGCGGAGCGAGCAGCAGCATTGTGCTGCAGAAAATGTATGGAAGGATTACGTCCCCCAACTTTCCAAATGTCTACCCAAATCACAAAGAAAGAGTCTGGAATATTACTGTCCCCAAGGGGTATTCTGTCCGCATCTACTTCACCCATTTCAACCTGGAGCTGTCCTACCTGTGTGAATATGATTATGTGAAGGTATGTGTGGGGCAGGGCGATGTGTAGCAGGCTAAGTTGTTAAAACCTGTGTGCATGTGATCTTGGACATGTGCAGGACCTACATAACTGTTGTAAGCACTTGATTCTTGTCTGCTAGTAAAGTTCAGGCTCTGCTTATTTCTAAATGATGTGTTTCTTGAGGCCCATGGGACCAGGAAGTAGAACTGGTTGTCGTGTTGAAGCATCTGAAACTTGAGTTGTTTGTGCTCAGAAAATTCTCATGTTCCCCTCTCGTGAAGCAAAAGGTTTGAAATTTTGCCCAAAGCAACATTTGAGCTTCATTTTGCTCATGTTACAGTGTGTGTTTTAAATTAACAAGCAGCGTTTTACACAGAGTATAATGGAAGACTGTAAAAGTGTGAGTGATAGTCTAAACAAGATACCGTCAGCTTGTCTAAACGTGCACTTGCAACACTCACTATCATGTGTTTGCTAGCCAAGGTGAGAAAGAGCCTCAGGAAAAGAAACACAGATGCTGTCTTTGGGAAGTTTTTGGGTGATCAATGTGTCCCTGGAAGGTTTGTACACCGTGTGCTAGCCATGTGCTCTAGTTCACGTGGCCTTGTCGCTGGTGTGAAGCGATGCTACCTCTGCATTCATTTTGTTGTTGCACAGGCCTGATACACATTAAAGAGGGAGTATGCAAAGCCAGTACATCAGCAATACTTTAGAATCTAATGGAAATAAATCACACGGCCTTGTTCCCATTTAGGAAGATCTCATTTCCGTGGCTTTATATTGCAAGTTGCTCCTGTTCCCCAAATCCATGTTGTTCTTCATGTCATGTCCTTTGGGCAGGACAGAGTACTCATTTCTGGTAGGTCTGTTGTAGAGTTTTGTCGCTACCATGTACAATGTGAGCCATATGTATCAGAAAATTTCATGTATATTAAAAACACAAGATAAATGAAGTGCTGGGACTGTAAGTGAGTCATAGAGAAAGTGAGTCACTCATTTAAAGAGACCTCTTACCATACATTTGAATTTGTCAGTGTATGAAACCTTTTTACCCCAGTTATATCTGGCTTTACCAAGATCTTATTGTTGTCGAGAGTCCAAAGTTAACAACATGCATTATAAACAAAGCATGGTGCTGCCAGCCCAGGCTGGCATCATAGCTTCACGTGGGCCTCTGAAAGGAAAAACAGAGACAAACTTACGGGCTTAATTCACAGAGAATAGGGAAAGCCTTCTCTTATTTGTCCCTGGATCTGGATTGACCCCTAGAAGCACCTTTGAAGAACATTCAGCCTTCTTTCTCACACTGTTAAACACTTGCTTTTTAAGCCACGGCACCAGGTTGGGGAAAGCAAAGCTCTATGCTCCTCTGGTAGATTTTTCTGCCCTTTTTTGCAGCTGGGCTCTGGTGGGAAGACGTTGGCTACGCTGTGTGGAAAAGACAGCACAGACACAGAGGAGGCTCCAGGCAACAAGACATACATCTCCGTTGACAACAACCTCATAGTAGAGTTTCGGTCTGACTACTCCAATGAGAAACCGTTCACAGGTTTTGAGGCATTTTATGCTGCTGAAGGTAAGAAACCAGCCCCTTGTGTCCAGGAGTGAGGCACCGCTGTGGTGCGGTTGGTTCTTCTCTGTGTTATCAGGCTGTGTTGCTGGTGTCAGGCTGGAGAAGATGGTCTCGTTGTACAAAGGCAGATGCAAAAGGGCACAGCAACCAAAGGCAAATAAGCCGGCCTCACAGAGTGGCTCAGATCGTGACAAAGCGATATTAAGAGTGTTGGGTGCCTAATTCTGTGCTTCGCCCATTAGATATTGATGAGTGCAAAGAGCTGTTTGATGGTGAACCCCTCTGCAATCATCACTGTCACAACTACGTGGGGGGCTACTATTGCAGCTGTCGGATTGGCTACAGTCTGCATGAAAACAAGAGGACGTGCACAGGTGAGCCCTTGCTGGATCAGGAGATAGTTCCCTACCTACACCATCCACTTAAATTCAGTCCCAACACTAGCATTGAGATAAATGCTCTGGTTTTTTGTTGTTCTTTTCAGTATTCCCTGTGTGCCTGCTGCAGCTGGAAGAATGTGCAGGGGGTTTGTCAGGGCTGTAAGCGCAGGCCCTGGTTGCAGTGGCTGTGGGTTGGTTGCTGCCATTAGGGTCAGCAGTAAAATGATGGGTTTGGTTACTTCTTAGGCAGCATCCAAGTGTTTTCAGCTTTAGACATATTGAACAGAGGAGCAATAAACTTGTCTTATGCTTCCCACCATAGACACTTCCAGTCTTCATGGTTGCCAGTGCAGCCTGCCTTGCAAAACTGAGTGTGTCTTGCTGCCTAGGTACTGAGATCCTGGGTATTCTGGACCTGAGTTAGTAGATGTGTTGGGAAAACTAATAATGGAGTTGCGAAGTCTAATGGAGAAGTAGTTTGCTTGCTCTCCCTGGAAGCACTCAGGCCAAGAAGCAGCACAGTCTACGTATCGCTGACACTAGTTCCACTCATTAAGTGGGAAGCAAGGCTGGGCACAGATATCCTGTTCAGCTTGTGTGCTGGAACCTGTTCATATTTCAGAGGCCTTTAGATCCAAGCACTGAAGCCACTCCAGCCACTGAACTGGGCTGCAAAGCAAAAGTCTTTGTGGATTGTTTTCTTAAGATGAGGGCAAAAGCTGCCCCTTTGATTTTTGGGCTTCTGTCTGAGCAGGCTGACATTGATGGGCTCTCTTTTTCTCCTTTATTTTCCAGCGTGAGATAACTAATCTTCTCCTCGCTTAGGCAGAGATGGAGACAGATGTGCTGGGAAGAGCTGGTTTGCCCTCTCTCCTGACCTGCCTGTTGCGGTCTGCCCAAGGCCTGCAGGCTTCTCTTGCTCTGTGACTTGCATGTCTTGGTTCCTTGCCTTTCAGACCTGCCTCCTGTAGACAATAAAGAGGCTGTTTCTTGTTGAAAGCTGATGGCAGCCTCTGGAGCATTCATTTTCCTGCATTTCCCATGTGTCGCTATGGAAAGAAGAAGATAGATAAGGCAGGAGCTGGTGAGAGAGAAGCTATTGTGAAAGGCCCCTGACTGTCACAGCTACATGAGGACTCTTGAATTTCTTGTCTAGCTCTTGCTGCTTCACCTTCCTTAGTTCTCAAACTGCAGCAAGACCAGAACCATGCACTTTTTTCCCTAATGTTCCTTTTAGATATGCTCTTGTCAACTTGTAGATTGGAACTACTCATGTTCAGAGCTGATACACTCTCGGGAAAGGTTTGAATATGGTTTTTGATCAAAATTTTGTGACTCTGGCCATATTTCCCATTGGAAATTTCACCTTATGGCTGAAATGTGTTCCAGAGAGCAAAATCTCAGAGTTCCAAGAGTTTGCTAAAGGAATATGAGTATCACCAGGGCATCTTAGGTGTCTTGGCTTTGTTGCCTCTTCACAATAGATGCAGCACAAATGCTTATGGTGTCTATTGATGCTGTCCCAGTCCCTCACAGAGTCTCTCACTGTTCTGTGTTAATATCTATTTGTTGTCATTTTAGCCTCTACCCTCTTTGGGCAGGGACCATCTTCTTGAAAAACAGTGGACAAATACCATGCTCTGTACTTGTTAGTGACCAGAGCTCCCATGGAAACATGGTGATGATTGCAAGAGGTTAACAAGTCAGAGCTGAGCAACTGCAGGTGAACTGCTGAAGACAAAAAAAGGCTGTGTTTAAAAAGCTCGAGGAATTAAGGAGCATTAGTTGATCGGCATTTCCTTATTTCTACAATTTAGCAGGAGTTGCTATCAGTTGTAGTTTATGAGGGTCAGTTTTTCCAACCTCATCTCCTCTCTCCAGTGCCTGGAGTAAACAGAGGAGGAACCCTTTTCCAAGTGAGCATGGAAGGGGCAGACAGAGAGTCTTCTGGATGAGGCACTTGACTCATTTCAGATCACTGCATTTGCAGACTTCTGGGTTATCTTGGGTGGTTCCTTGGTACCAGCTCTGAACATCCATCTGCAAAATCAGAGGTACCATCGCTGTCTTGACTTACTGGGAAGATGCTTAGTAACTGTTGTAGAAAGTAGCTGCTGCAGAGAACTGATCTGGGGATAGAGTGGCTGTGCAAGCAGTTACTAAGGCTTATTTCTGCTGCATTTAATCTTGTTCAGAAGCTGCTTCATGGTTACGGTGAATTGTGATCAAAGTGGCTTGAAATTTTGTCATGGCTCAGTGATAGAATTTATGACCCACCTTTCACTGGAGGCCTAATGAGCCTGTGACAATGGACTTGCCAGTTTTGAGGGGGTCATTTTTCAGAGTTCAAGCCTCTGGCAAACAGCTCACAGTGATTCTAATAAAAATATGGCCTAAGCGTAATTGAGCACTCTCTGGACAGCTCTAAAGCTGGGACCGAGAAGTTAAGGGACAGTGTTTCTGCTGGCAGATGTAAAAAAATTATTTGATCCTTTTTGTGCTGGCTAGTTTATGACTTCCTTGCTTGCAGACTTAGGGGAAAAAAATACTGCCTTGACAAAGGGAACTCCCAGCGGCCACATCCAGGAGATACCAGGGGAAAAGTAAGGTCCAGTCTAAGCCTCTTCATCTTCAAGCTGCAAATTCCCTTGGACTAGCAGAGAATATCTTCTGTTGGGTCAGCTAGTTTGGGCTACTCGTGTGAGCATGAGTTGAGAGAGTTTATTGGTGATGATTCACGTCTTTCCAAACTATGTTATGAAAATTGACATCAAAGTCAGGAAACTGAGTTTAAAGGAGACAGATGTAATGAAGCATGCAAAACTGTTAGTCTCTTATCTTTCTCCTCCTTTAGTCCTTCAAAACAAGGTGAAGGCAAGTTTTCTGAATGAGTAGGTTATTAATGGGGCTCTGTTCTTATTTTACTGTAATAAGGTATGGGGGTCCCAGCTCTGTGCAGAGGTGTGGTGCTTCGTGAACACAGAGCATCACTACCCTGAAGAGCCTCTCACCTAACACCCAGGCAGCTCAGAGTGATTATGGAATATGCATTGCTAGAATGGATCTGAGCTAAGGATCCTTCCAGCCCAGTCTCCTGCTTTTGACACTGGCCAGCAGTGGGAGATGTGGTTCAGTAAGTGATTTTTTTAAGCGTATTCCATAGGGAAGCGCAATCCTGTGCAACAAACCCTGTGTTGTCTGCATGCTGCTTGCTTCAGCTGAACTTATGGCACTAGCGTATAACAGCTTGCCTTAGTTTTCATATGACTGACTCCACACTGCACAGACTAATTATATGCTATTTTTTAATCCTGGTTTTGTATCACAATTGGTGTTTTCAGCCTTAAATTTCATCATGTGTCTCTTTCCCCATTTACTCCTAGAGAAAGTAAACAGCCTTCAGAAACTGCAGTGTTTGGTTATATGCAGTTATTTTTCTGTCTCCACGTGCGTTTATCTGTGTGTGTGTGTTACCACACAGTGGGTTTTTTCCAGTATTTCTTTCTTACATGTTTTATGCTGAGCTTCACTCTAATAACATTCTTTTAAATGTACTTTAAGGAAAGAAGATAACATAATCATGGTCAATAGAAGCCAAGGTGTTGCTACGCTGAGGTTCTCGTAAGAGGGAATTTAACTGTACCAACCGGAATAGCTTTTCTTTACACAGTAGCTCCCATGCCCATGGAAGAATGATTTTGTGGGTAATAGGAAAGGATTCTGATGCAGAACTTGCAGAAGATTCGAGTTTTAACTTCCTGATGATTTCAGTAGAGAGTTAGGAGTGTAAAGATAGCAGTACTCATCACATTGTGCCTTGTGCACTTAGGGTAATACTTCACGCCAAGTCTTTTCTCACAGCCAAGGATTTCACATTTTCATTCGTATCTCTTCCTATAATTGCCTCCGCACTGCTCCTGTAGGGGCTGTAGAGCTGGGACAGATATTAGCAAGCAGCATGAGGAAATCTCAGTTTCTAAGAGAAGCAGATTTTTTTTCACTTCCACAGCTGCCAACAGTGTTACAGCTAAAGCTGCACATCCAGTAGGTTTTGGGGTATTTCTTAACCTAGGCTTGCAGCAGGTGGAAGGGAGCTGTAGGATCTTGAAGCCTGGGGAGTGTCAGTGAACTCTGGCGGTATTTTAAGCAGCACCCACTACAGCTCTGGAGAGTGTGCTGGAAAATATGCTTTATTTTCTTACATAGCCATCAAATGCTTCTGTAGTTGGAGGCACAATCAGTGGAATTACAGAAACGTGCATTTAGTTGGAAGAATGAGGTAATAACAATTAAGGAAAAAAACCCACTTGCTGGTAATCCTCTGCAAGTATGGCATGAAAGGCAAAGATTTAATTCCCTTTGTAGCTCAACTGATTTCTGCTGGTGCAAAGCAGTGTTTGGCTGGATTCAGCAGCAGTCAGACCCTCCCAGTAAATTAGGCAAGCTCTCTCTGCCTCTTTGAACCAACAGAGGCACTTTAAAAAGGATTTAAAAGTAGGAGAGTGTTCAGGTTTAACAGAAGAGGCATTTCTAGGTATTTATTAACCATTTGTGTATTTGTCAGCTGTGTTTGAAAACCCAGGACAACAAATTCAAAGTAGGGCACGCAGGTGCTCGGTCACTGTGGTGATGGGTAGGTTTACGTCAAATAAAAGCAGCTGCTCATAACTTTCTAGGAAGAGGGACAGAGAAAGATAGTTCTGAATTTACAGCTTGTGCTACAAGAAACACTTGGTCTCCAAGTGCATCATTACTTGTGTTGTGGTGGTGTATTTGTGCTCAGAGGCACATAAACTAAAAGGATTCACCTTTTATCCATTCCTGCTTTCCTTTCTGAGTAAACACTTGTATGTGAATACTGCCAGTGGCAGTGAGCAGGCTTGTTGCATAGATATAGGATGGAGACAGGTTTCATTCTCTGGAGTAAAAGGAGCTAACAAAATCCATGGTTAGTGAAGGGACAATAATGTTCATTTTCTCTGTCACAACTTGGTCCCCTTCCATTAAAGTGGCAACCTTAAACTCTATAGTCTATTTTAGGAGCTAATCTGTAATTAATGACTGGGTAATGGCATTTGTGTTGCTGGGGGTTAGTGTGGTGTGTTTGAGGATGGAATTCAAAGTCAAACAATTACCCTCTTACAATTAATTCAGTGTCACAGTGGTGCAAAAATACTCCATGTTATCAGCCAGTCCAGCATTCCTCATCAATTAAAGGATTGCTCGAACCGCTTTTGCAGCACATTATAAAGCCTTTGTTCCCAGCTGATCAAAGCCCCACTTCACAGTGATCAGATGCTGTCCAGAGCAGAGGTCCTCGGGCGCTTGTGACTGCTCCTTCTTGCTTCTCTGCATCGGGGAGCATTTGTGGCTCCAATTGTGCTGGCAAGAGGCACAGCTGGTTTTGCTCAGAGAATACAATTACATTTTAAATGTCTGGCAACAAAGGCATTAAAAAGAGCTGCATTCAGAGGCTTCTGGAATTGTGGAGCTGATAGCTATCCCACCACTCTGTACACTCTGCTGCAGCAAAGAGGCTGCAAATTTAACACCTCAGATTGTTTCCTCTGAGCTTCCAGCTATCACACTTGTTCCTGACCTCCAGCACTGTTGTCTTAAGTGATGCTTTCCTGCATCAGTTCCGAGGGAGGAGGGCTGGATGGTGCCCAAGCCCTGGTCCTGCCACAAGAGAAAAAAGGACAGTGTTCTCAGCAGTGACAAGTGACCATGGTTTTGTTTCACAGGAAGAGATTGGGTAGTGTAAAAACAGATCCACTGCCTTTGCCCGCTATGGCTGAACAGATTTAATACAACTATCATCATAATTTTCTGTTTTCTAGTCTACTGTGAGAGCCCGGCTTTTACTGAAAGAAGTGAAGAAATCACCAGCTCTGACTCTCCAACACCTTCTCTCCAGCTCGGCTCCTGCAGCTGCAGTATCCAGATAGGAGGTGGCTCCCTGGTCACCATGGAGTTGAAGGAGACCTTTAATGTGGACACACCCAGGAGGGTTGTGCCCCTGTGATGTCCTTAAGGTAAGGTGGGGGTCATTGCATTTCATCACAGCTTTTCTGAGACAGGCCCTGTTCTCCTACTGCATCTTCTCCAGCCTGTTTCTTGCCATGTTAACTCAGTTTCATCTCCCTGTATCTCTCCTCATTCATTTCTGCCTCTGGTCCCTTCAGTTTTGTTGTGCCTTTTTTTTTTTTTTTTTTTTTCCTTCAGCACCTTCCTCTTTGGGGAAATTCACCAAAAAACAAACCAAACACACCTGTGTCTGGTGACTTGATGGATTTCATCACAACCTCTGCCCTTATCAGAGATCAGTGATGCCAAGGGTGTCAATTAAATCTTTTGCATTGTTTGCTTATCTAAAAAATGGACCCAGGAATCCCGCAGCACTTAAGATGTTTGGAGAAAAGGCCCGCTGTGAGATGCGTACCGGAGTCATGAGCCATCACTCTCACCACCAGCCTGGTTTTATAAACTTGCAAGAAAGGACCATTCAAGGTCAAAGAGTCAATGTATTAATATCACTTTGTTATTCTGTAAGCCTCATGGGGGAAGGGGTAAAGACAGATTGTTTGCCTTCTCTCATTCTTTTCAGGTTAAAACACCCGAAAAGTAATCTGACCCATTCATTGGAAAGACTTTGCAGGCAAAAATTGCAACACAATATTGTGAGTATTACTGTCCTAATGGATCTCCGGGGTCCAGGCAAATGGTTTTATTTTAGGGACCAGTTTTCCTGGCTCATCAAGAGTCAGGAGGCAGGTATTTAGGCCACAGACATGCTGGGCTGGTCCTGTCAGTGTGACCTGGCTGCATGCAGGTCGCTGCGCACCTTTGGTGTGCGAGCAGCACAGTAAGTGACAGCTCTCCCTCTTATCCTCGGAAGCTGTAGATCTGTGTCTGTGTGAGTGAAACTGGAGAAAGGGCAGAGAAAGGGGGGATTCCCCTAAGAGCCTTTAGCGATAGCTAAGGAATTCTCTCCTGAGGGGAATGTTGGTTTTCTTGCTCAGCTGCAGGGTTGCCGTGTCCCGGTCCTGAAGCACCACCCTATGGCCACACCGCACCGGTGCAGGCGCAGCATCTCCTGGGGTTCCTGTCACTTCGGGTCTGGGTGCCTGGAGGAGGTGAAGCACGGCTCTGTCAGCCCTCAGGGACTTCATTTCTCAGGGATTAAACACATAGGCACCTTTTCTTGTTAACAAGTTCTGGTGCTCACATACGGTAATTATGAGGTGTATTCAGCACTCTGAGTTTGTTAGCAGTTCCCTTTGATCCATCCCAAAGAATTCTCTTTCAGTGTACATATGCCCATGCTGATGCTCTTTGAACGCTGCTGCTTGGAGAGTTGCTTGTAATTATCTTGGAAGAATAGAATCATTTTATGAAAGATGCCACAAGATCAGTGTAGCGAGAATTTTTAATGTTCTTTCATTTGTTATTACATCTCTCCAGGGAAGTTAAAACTGGAATACTTGGGCATTCCAGCTAATGCTGCATTTCAGACTTATTACATGAGGTAATAAGTCTTACCCAGCATGCGGTTTTGGGAGATGCTCCAGTCCATGTGTACATACAGCAAGATTCTAAAACCACAGTCAGTGTCTGTGCTTTAGGAAGGTGCAGACTTACCTTGATGGTTATTCTATAGTCTGTCTGATCTGAGAGTTGCACTCCTTTACTGTTTACATAGAAATCCAGAGTAATTGAACTGGTATGTTAGCATTCAGCTGCAAAAGGTAGGAAAGCTGGGTGTGTATGGAGATAGATAAAGGTAGGCTGTATTCCCTGTCATCCTTGAAATGCACTGACCAGCACCCTATGCCGTCGTTGCTTGTGTCAAGGTGCAAGTGGTGGAACTGCTACACAACAAATGCAAATTAACCTGCAGATTCTGGAAAGGGTTGATGGTCTCTCACATTCCCAGCCACCCACTATGGCCTTCATTAGCACCCACATTTAGACATGGATGATGATGGTGTAGGAATTATTTTCCCATTCCCTCTCTGAAAGCTGTGCAGCAGAGTAGTACACTTAAGTTACATGTAATTTGTAAGCAAATAATCTAGTTATTGTTTTTCCCTTATGAATGAGCAAATAAATGTGTAACTGATGTTTCTCTGTAATCAACACTGATGTGGAATTAGTTTGACCTTTCTCTTTTCTATTTCTTTTTGACCTTTCTATTCATGCTTCGTGGAGAACTAAAATGCTGTGACGTCTTCTGCAGAAGAACATCAAAAGGATGCTCCTTGGAACAAACCAATGGCAAAGTGAACATCAGATCACCAGGTAACTCTGATTTTCAAAACAGCAGGTGCCACAATGGCTGCTGAACAGGGAGGAGCAAACCCAAACCTAAGGATGTTATGGTAACCACACAGTGTTACCGGCGCTCTTTGGAGTTAATAGCAGCCTCCTATTTATCTGCAAAATCGTTACTATTTTAACTACCTTGGTCTGCCCAAGGCGCCCTGCTGCTGCTGGCATCACAGAGCAGTGCTGGAAATGTGGTTCTGTTCCCCTTGGGTAGAGTAAAAAGCTGAACCTTTGGTTCATTTCAGCTGCCTTTTGGAGAATGCAGTTTCATAAATAACTGAATTGTTGTTGCTTGTAAATTGTTTGGCATTGTTTCTGACAGGAAAATTGACCCGTGCTCCGGAAGCAATAAAGGGAAAAAGCCACTGGATGCCCTTATTGCAGAGTCCAGGGCTGAGGATTAGGTTTTTGGTTTTAGTGCTTGAACTGCTAAATTAGTTACTCTGTAAAATTACTCCAGATTCAAGAGACTTCGGGGAGAAACATATTACAATGTAAAAGCGTAATTGTTCCTCTTATCTTTTAGATTAGAATATCCATCTATTCCAATTACTTTAATTTGCATTCAGAACAAATACACTTACTTCTCTGTGCCAGGATTCCTAAGCAAAACCATCTCTCTTGATTACAGAACTTTTCCAAAGGATGTGTGCAATAGTGACTAATGAAAATTGTACTCTAAATCAAATATTCATTTGCAGGCAATTTTACCATTCCAAAACTATCTAGGAATTACATTTAGAATCATTAACTTAATTTAATCCATACATACATAATAATTCAGTGTCCAAATCTTAAAATGTTTAACAGTTATGGCTGTGTTCATTGTTTTGCAGTTGGTGGAACTGTGGAGAGCATGTGTGGAGGAAGGCGAGCTGAACCCACAGCATTTCCCAGGCAAGTGATGTTAATTACAGAGCAGGGATGATTAGGTCGTTTGGTTTTGTAATGATAACTGGGTTCCAGCAGTTGCTGATGGTGTTGTTGATCAAAGAAACCCCTCTGCTTTGACGATTACATCAGGGATTTTGAATAAATGCTCATTTGCTGCGAAGAAGCCCAGGCAGAACAAAATTTCCTCCATGAAGGTTATAAAAATGATCTTGTCAGCCTTTACAGTGGTGTTGCCTAGGTCAGACTGGTGCAGAAATCCCAGTTAGTACAGATCCCACACACATTTATTTACCAGGGAAAAGGCTGATTTCCAATGAGGGGAGACAATGCGGTAATAAATAAAATCTCTCTTAAAAAACACAAGACTCCAAACACTTCACTGTATTTTCAACTGTAGTTTATTTACTCACGTGTAAACACTGGGGTATGCAAAGCAGTTAGAAAACAGTACTAAAACTTGAGAATTATTCTAAGATTGCCAGGGATTTTGTTTGGGGCTGAAGGAAGGCTAAAATCATCAGCAGACTACTCAGAGCTGCCAGCCAACCTGTGAAAACCTAAACTTGGACAACTTAAACAAAATGAAAGCCATGCTAATTACAGAAACTTACCATGCAGCTCCTTGCAGGGGTCACAGTTATTCTTTGGAGGTCCAACAATACCATTTTTAAGTGTTACTCAGCAGCAGTAGCTGGTAATAGTGCAAGTGCTAAAATGCAAAATTCACAGAGGGTAGAGAGTTTGGAGATTATTCCAACAGGTGCAGGAAAAAAAAATGTAAGCAGTGGGCTATGAACAACACAAGTGTGGGATTCCTTCTCAGCCTGTGTGTTTAAAACCCCTTTTTAGACCCTCTAAGATACACATTGAGCCCCAGCTGAATTTTTAACACTGCATATGTAAAACTTAATGGCAGTGCAGTTTTGTCCACTACTGAGGTGCTCTGGTGTTTGCAAGCCTCAACAGAACATGTAGGAATGGAGATTTAACTTGACAAGTTACATAGGTTAAGCCCAATCTCCATACACAAGAGCATTCACGGCTGCTGCACAGTAGTGTGGGGTATAAAAAAGCTTCAGCGGGTTTCCAGTGCCAGCAGATTAGACAATTCCTCGAGCTCCTACTATGAGTGGAAACAATCTTCCACCAGTTTCTGCTGAAATACCCTGCTTTTTGTGAAGCTGCTGCCTCCTGGTTGACAGTTCTGCACCTGTAATACTCAGCTTTTCAGACTGACTTCCTTCAAAGTCTATGTACACTGAGTAATGAATGCTTCATTCAGCTGTAATCTCTCCTGTGACTTGTTCTAAACGTGAGCTTAGTGCTTTCTTCTGGGCTGGAAGTGTTCCAGAACCCTACTGGGCTGGCCTAAAATCATGTTAAAAACACCATCCCTGAAGGACAGAAATACATTTTGACAGGAAGTGTTTGTCTTCCTCAACTCCCTCTTGATGAGGAACTCGAACTCCTAGAAGAATAAGTAACGCTCCTTGGCACAAATGCTATCTGGAGGGAACTGCTTACCATTTGCGGTGCGGACACCCAACCGTGTGGGAACTGGACTTTAGGAATATACGTATCACTGCACAGTGCAAAATACAGTGGGTTAAAAGTGGGTGTCAGGTACCGATACGTGATGAGTGGTGGCTCCATTTGAGTTGGCAACTTTTAGAGCATGCTTGTCTGAAACAAACCGAATTACTGCAAAAAAGCTTTAAAGTTCATCTCAAAAGGGTAAAATTAACAAACTGCTATGAATTCTTTGCATTCAGGGCTGCAAAACAAAGACACATATTACTTAAATCGGTTTTATTTAAGAATTTCCTACAGTGACAAATCTTATAAAAAGCATCCAAACACGAAACTGCAGCAAACAGCATTCTTATGGGTATCTTACAGACAGTGAACTTCCACCCTGAGGAGGCACACTGAGCTCGCCGGTGATCTCTGCAAAGCACGCCACAAGCTCAATGTTCTCATCACAACCCCCACCATCTTCGATTCACATTGCCACACTTACAGATCATTAACAGAAAAAAACACACACCATACAGCATTCACAGCAGTTGACAGAAGGGAAAAAAAATACAGATATTCATTTCACGTAACACATTCAACTACTTGATTAACTAGGTTTAAAACCCATTTAAAGTCTTCCACATGAGGATGTCCTTCGAATGCAATAAACACTCGTACTTTATTTGCTATCATTGCTCTCTGCACACTCTCTCACCAAAGCCACAGGATTGAGAGACATCTCGCCAAGTAAAATAAAATCCCATAATGCACCACCAGGTCTCTGCATGCGCTCGCTCCTTTATCTCGCACATACCAGCCCTCTCATGCCTCGGCACCACCAGCAATCCCACACAAGGTTTCAAAAGTTCAAACAGCCTTCTGGTTCCATCTCACATCCTTGCGTTCATAGCGTTGATACGACTCCATGAAATAAAGAGTAGCGGATAAAAATGGAACACCCACCGTCTAAGACGCAGCGTATGCGGTGTGATGAAGTATTCTTGGATGAGAAAGCATGTAGACAGAAGTATTCCTAAGGCAGAATATTTACAGCACTGCTTTCAATGAAGTGCTTCTTCCATACATATTTGAAATGAGATGAACTGCGGAGATTAAATGAAGCCTTCATATCGTACTTTAGTATGGAGGGGAGACAGTGTTAAAAAAAAACACAAACGAAACAAAAACGACACTGTGTTCTCCAACTGGGGCGCTTGGAGAGTCTTATGGTGGGACCAAATTAAAAACAAGAGGGAGAGAATGCTGTTTCTGACCAATGATTTCCATTTTGAACATGCAAAGAATTCAGGTAGCCAGGAAACAAGGGCTAAAGTATTATAGGAGAAACCCTTTCTATTGACTGTAGTGTTAGTTTACCTATCAGGCAAACAGCAGTCCACTTCCAAACATTCCGTATCCCAACAAGATATGTAACAAAACTTAGAAAACTCCTTTTACCTTTCTTTTCTTTTTCATTTTTTCTTTTTTTTTTTTTTTTTTAAAAAAGGAAATGTCAAAAATACTGCTGCATATACTGCACACCGAACAAACCAATCTGGAAAACTTTAGTATATAGGTAATTTACAGATACTTACCAGGAGTTAGAAAAATCTGATCTCCCACCACAGAGTCAGTATCAGAGCCCACTGCGTCTACATTCCCCAGCCTGACGACTTGGAATCCATGCTTGAACCAAAGCCTCCGTTAAACCCACTGCTGGAGCCAGCGTTGGAGGCCGAACCCCAGCCTATCGCTGCCCCCGAGTTGGAGCCGCCGTACGAGTTGTTTCCTGAGCTAAAGCCCTGGTTCTGCTCCCGCTGCATATTGCCCTGCGGCTGGTTGTTCCCTGAGGGCCCCGACTGGTTCTGCTGACTGGCCAGCATGCCCATCATCCCCCAGCTGCTCTGCAGCGCTGCCTGCGCTGCTGCCATCATGGCAGGGTTGATGCTAAATGCTCCAAAGTTCATGCCCCCTCCCATGTTACTGCCCTGGTTGTTCCCCAGTCCTCCCCCACCTCCTCTGCTGTTGCCAAACCCACCCTGGTTCCCAAAGCCTCCCGGATTACCACCAAATCTTCCACCTCTCTCTAACTGTCTATTGCTATTGTGCTTAGGTTCAGCATTGGATATATGTACGCTGATTCCTTTAATGATCAAGTCCTCTCCACAAAGAGATTGGGCAACCTATAAGAAATAAGGGATGGATTAAATGTATGTTAGACTTCTTTTTTTAAACGTTAGTCGTACAAGACAAAAACATCCTGTATAATTCCAAGCAGATATTTAACCTGCAAAGGAAGCACATGCATGTTCTGAATCCAATTTGAAGTGCTTTACCTTCGTGTTCACTACTACACTAACCGCAGCACAAAACCCAGCTGTACGAGAGCTGAAAAGTGTGACCTCAGACAACTCAGCAAATCAAATCTAATACCACTGTGACTCTCAGGACAGTGGACAACTAAATGTTCCACGTGTTGTTCCAGAAATAATATCAATTTATTAAGCTACTGAAACACACGTTGTCTAAATATGGAGTTAAATATTATAAGACATACCTGATCATCTGCAAATGTAACAAAAGCAAAAGCTCGGAAGGGTGTAGGAATGAAGACATCTACCACTTCTCCATACTGGGCAAAGAACTGTCGGAGCTCATCTGCCGTCATGTCCTCAGTGCAGCGCCCAACAAACACTTTTCTGCTACGCAAAGGCTCATCAGGACTTTGCTGGAGAGAATTGGAGAGAGAAAAATAAAGGTCAAAAATCACAACTGTCCTTGAGAACTGAGCTATGTTACAAGCAAGGCCCCTTTCACTCTTGCCTGTTCTGAGGAGTGGAGATCAAGGAATTTTGAGATTGTAAGTTCAAGAATTAAAATACAGAAAGTCCTGTTCAGCAAGCACGTCTGCACTGTGGTACAGACGGAGAAGGGTCACAGAAAATCAGGATGTAGCAATACACAAGAACAGTGACAAGGCCACTGCAGAAGGACCCCTTCTTTTTGGCAATAGCTGCATACATATACATAGAAAATGAACGGACAGAAGCTTCAGGTTCAGTTTTGGATTCAAAGACTCGTTCTTATCTTCCCTAAGTCAATTACTTCATCTGTTTTATTCTCCATTTACTTATGCAGCAGACAAGTCCAACAGGTACTGCTGGACATCAAACCACAGTATTTTCAGATTTCTATCTGTACTGAATACCTCCACGAACCGAAGCCGTTTTGCCAGCACTTGCTCACCCACCCCCTACTTTCCCTCCTTGCTTTCACTTGTCCCGTCCTATTGCAGACTGAAAGGTCACATCCAAGAGTGGATCATCAAACTGTTCTCCTGCTCTCCTAACACAGCTGCTGAAGAAGCGCACTTCAAGTGTCTGGTGAAAGTAAAACCAGCCATAAACAGAGAAGTACCTTAGAATTGGGAAGTTTACAGTCACACCATCGTCCGTCTATCATGTGCCGCTGAGACATGACTTTCACCTGGGTTTCATAATCCGTAAACCGAACAAAACCAAAACCTTTTGAGTGGCCAGTTTTGATATCCTTTTTAACCTAAGACAAGGAAAAAAGCAGACTTTTACAAAGTGCTGATCATCCCACTGTATGTGCCTACTTTTTCTTACAAAAATTACCGCAATGTCATAGTCAAAGCAGGGGCCTGTGACACCTACAAATTAAAATCGCTCGCTTGCCTTGAGGCCAAGCACAACCAAAACTGGGATATAAATATTTTGTAATGGTGTGATGGCACAGCCAGACCAGCTGTAGAAGCAATGTGACCACCAAAGGGGCAAACACGGGCAGCTGCACACAAGGAAGCATGCGAGCAGCAAAAGATAATGGACAAGTGTATCAGGATCAAGCAAGATCCCCATTTTGGGAGGATACAAATTGATATTTGCCTGAAGACAAGAAAACCAAAGCAGGTTTGTCTTCTGATTTCCGCTGTCAAAGCACCCTCGTGCCGGGCAATCACAGCAACCAAGGCCACCGAGGTCCCCAGCATCCAGGTCATCCAGGCAGCACAAGGCCCAGTACTGTGTGGATACAGCTGATGCAGGATACCTTGCAGGCAGTGACCACACAAAAGGAATCGCTGGTATGACGCATCCTGTTACAAGTGAATTTAGTGAAGTTCTGTTTGAGAGTTTTATCAGCCTGGTGAATGCTCCCACCACAGCAATCTCCAATCAATAACAGCAATATCAATTAAAAAGCTCTTAAAAACATTCTATCCATTAAGGTGATCTACATAAATTACTACTTCCAAATATTCCTGGCCATGTGTACCTACACAAGCCTGTAGCTACAAAGCTCATGGAACAAAATGCAGCCTAGGAAGACACACAGCTTCAGATCGTCTTTGAGTGTATATGGCCTGTTCTGTTTCTACTGGTTTTGTCACAAGACTGATTTCTACCTAATGCCCCTCCTTATGTGAGCTGCAAAAGGATTTTACCTGCACCATCAGAACTTCTCCAAATGTACTGAAATATTCCTTTAAGTCTTGTTCTGTGGTTTTCCAGGGAAGACCCAGGACTATTAAATCTGAAGTCTTCTGTACTGCTCGCTTCACTTTCACAGCTGATGATGCATCCGTTTCATCCATTTTCCTCTTATTGTCTGAAAATAAGGAAGTACATTAAGACATCATCTTCCACTGTGCAGATCGCTTCCAATGACTGTGAGCCATACTACGATGAAGAGAAGCACAGAAATGCTTCTCTAGCAACTCATTACAATACATATCTGTCTGCCTATAAGAGGAGAAAGAACAGTATACCGTTAAGTCCTTCTCAAAAATGCAAAGTGACTGAGTTAGTTCTGCATTAGTTTACTGAAGTAATATCCAGTAGCATTCACAGTCCCCTAAAGATGTGGAGAAGACAGAAATTTTTAACAATATTCCTTTAGCAATTTACTTCCCTTTTTGGGGGGAGGTTTGTGGGTGGTCAGGCTCGACTTTTCCTGATCACTTATTTTAAATGGCACCATCACCAAACCACAGCTCGAGGAGAGTCAGCTGTGAGTACACAGGGATCTCATTACATCACAGTCTTCAAAGGTCTGCGGACTCTCCAAGGATAACATGAGACTTTGTCATTCAAGGGCTTGTACAGGCAGACAGTTAAAAATCTTACTGCACACCTGAAAACTCAGTGGGGCCAAATCTACTCTGCCAGACAGGTACATGAACAAAAGGCTGAACTTCTGTCACCCAGAGGGTTCAACAGTAATGCTACAGCCACGTTTAATCAGCTGTGACTCATGGGTACCGCTTGACTGAAAAACCACCCTTGTACAAACAGGCTAAAGGACGAGGGGGAACGGCTTTAATTTGGAAGAAGGAAGATTTAGATTAGACATTAAGAAGAAATCCTTCATGCTGAGGGTGGTGAGGTCCTGGCACAGGCTGGTCAGGGAAGTTGTGGCTGCCCCATCCCTGGAGGTGTTCAAAGCCAGGTTGGATGGGGCTTGGATCCCCCTGATCGAGAGGGAGGTGGCCCGGCCCACTAAAACTGGATGGGCTTTGAGGCCCCTTTCAACCCAAACCATTCTGTGATTCTAAGCACAAACAACCTTTGGGGTAGTTCACGACGTAGACAAGGTTGCCCCATCCAGCCTCGGGCGCATGCAGGATGCCTTCCACCAGCCGCACGCCCCGCATGCACTGGGACACGGGGTTCCGGTAGCGCAGCCCGCAGGCCCCGGGGAACTGCGCGGTGACGGTGGAGAGCAGCACGGTGCCGTCGTCCTCCGACGGGATCTCGATTGGCTCATCGTTCTCGTCCTCCGTCACGCGGATGTACTCGGACATCGTGGCTGAGTCCTGGCGTGCAGGGAGGAACGATAGGGCCCGTCACTCAAATCCTCTGCGGCCCGGAGCCTGTGGAGGGGATCCTGGATCACCGGGGGTCCTTGGGCACTGGGGGAGACTGGGGGAGGGTGGGGGGTGGATTCAGAACACTAGGAGAGGGGCGGTGGTCCTGGAACACTGGGGGAGGTCCTCGGGACACCGGGGGGAGGGGTACCGTGGCACTGGGTAGAGCGAGGTCCTGGGATACTGGGAGGGAGATCCCGGGACACTGGGGGGGGGGGGGGGGGGTTGGGGGGGGAGGTCGCAGGATACTGGGAATGTTCCCGGGACACTGAGGAGAGGGGGTGTCCAGGGCCACCGCTGCCTCCCCCCGGGGCCAGAGCAGGCCCCTCGGCCCCATCACCCGCCACCCCCTGACCCTACCACCGGCCCCAACCCTACCACCCGCAGCCTCCTCGGCCGCATCCCCGGCCCCTGTCCCCCACGCTTACCGGCCCGGGAAGGGAGCGGCGCCTCCAGGACCCCTCAGCGCCTCCGCTTCCTCAGCCGGCGCCGCACAAAATGGCGGCCGCGGCCTCCTTAGAGGCCGGGCCGGGCCGCGGGCCGAACCATTCCTACCGCAGGGGGTACCTGCGCTGCAGCGGGGCACGCAGGCCTCGCCGCTGCCCCCTCCCAGCCTGCGCACGGGTCTCGCCCCGCCGCGCAGCAGCCGTGCCGGGGTGGGGGCGGCGGGGGCGGCAGCGGGCGGAGGCGCCCCTCCTCCCGCCGTTCCCCCCCGCGGCGGGGCGGGTGGTGCGACCCTGCGGGCGCCTGCGCGAGCGCGGGAACAGGCGGGCGGGCCCGGGGCGCCTGCCTCAGCAGCGGGGGACGGCCCGGTCGGTGCACAGAGTCGCAGAATGACCGGAGTTGGAAGGGATCCACAAGGGTCATCGAGTCCAACTCGTGTCCCTGCACGAACACCCCAACACTCACCCCGTGTGTCAGGCTGTGACTGCTTCCCTGGGGAGCTGTGTCAGTGCTCCACCACCCTGTGGGGGAAGAACCTTCTCCTGATGTCCAACGTAAACTTGGTCGGTTCAGCCTGGAGAAGAGAAGACTGAGGGGAGACCCCATAGCTGCATCCTCACAAGTGGAGGAGCAGGCGCTGATCCCTTCTCTCTGCTGAACAATGACAGGACCCAAAGGAAGATGTGCCAGGGGAGGGTTAGATTAGATATTAGGAAAAGTTTCCTCACCCAGAGGGTGGTGGAGCACTGAACAGCTAGGGATGAGAAGCTGGACGTGAGCTGGCAACATGCACTGGCAGTCCAGAGAGCCAACCATGTCCTGGGCTGCATCCAGAGCAGTGGGACCAG
Organism: Neomorphus geoffroyi; assembly: GCA_033558235.1. Taxonomy (NCBI): domain Eukaryota; kingdom Metazoa; phylum Chordata; class Aves; order Cuculiformes; family Neomorphidae; genus Neomorphus; species Neomorphus geoffroyi. The sequence continues at coordinate 4,971,351 of JAUMJM010000029.1, read as the reverse complement.
CAGGGTGAAGGAGGGGATTCTGCCCCTCTGCTCTGTTCTAGAGACCCCACCTGGAGCCCGGTGTTCAGCTCTTGGGGCCCTCAGCACAGGAAGGACATGTATCTAGTGATGCAGGTCCAGAGGAGACCACAAAAATTATCAAAGACCTGGAACACCTCCCCTGTGAAGAGAAGCTGAGAGAGGTGGGGTTGTTTGGCTTTGAGAAGTGAAGACTTCGAGGAGACTTTATTGTGGCCTTTCAGTACTTAAAGGGGGCTGATGAGAAAGGGAAAAGCTTTTTAGCAGGGCCTGTGGCAACAGGACAAGGGGTAATGGTTTTAAACTGAAAGGTTTAGACTAAATATTAGGAAGCAACTTTTTTCACTGAGAATGGGGAGGCCCTGGCACAGTTTGCCCAGAGCAGTGGTGGCTGCTCCATCCCTGGAGGTGTTCAAGGCCAGGTTGCGTGGGGCTTGGAGGAACCTTGATCCAGTGAAGGTGCCCCTGCCTATGGCAGGGGGCTTGGAACTGGATGGGCTTTGAGGTCCCTTCCAATCCAAACCATTCTATGATTTCCACCACCAGGCAGACAAGAATGAGTGCACCTCATCTGCAGCCAAAAAAAAAAAGACGTAAGATTAAAAGCAAACCAAGCACCAAAACACCACACTCTAACAAGTTGTAAACGATGAAGTCGTTTGTTCAGGGAGGATGAGATGTCTCCACTAGGGAGAATTCTGCCGTGGATGTGTTAGGTTTGCCAAAAGCTCTTGTGGTTGAGCAGGAGGAGGCACTGTATGTGCTTTAAAGATCCTTTTCATAGATGACAACATTAGTGATGCCAAGTATTGCACTCTCTACAGGAGCTGAGTATCAGCCTGAAGCGCCTGTGCTTCAGGTTATCTGTAATGCTAGTGCAGGAGACAAGCCCGCTTGCCAAGAGACATAAATGAGTGATACTGGTTGAGACATGTTGCCACTTGAATAGCATCATTCTGTGGTTGGTAGGAAGGGTTGATCCCACATGCCTCCATCTGCAGATTTCCTGTAGCCATTCCTTGAGGATCTTGGAAAGAACCAGATTAACCAGGCTGAGTAACTCAGGCAGTTTCATGGCAGCTCGGTCCTGTATATCACATTGAGTGTCCAACTCTGAGCCCCCAGCCCCCAACAACTGGTTCATCACTTGGAACAAATGTCTTCACTAACACTTCAAGATGTTTGAGGTTTTTTGCCCTCTCTCTGCCATTCATTGCCCTACTCCGACCTTGTATAAAACAATTGTGTAGGTTTGCTAGAAGTTAAAAAAGCTGGTAGTTCTAGACCTGTCCTTTAACACCTATGCAGTGTTTGCTATTGCATGGTTTAATCCTCCCTAGACCCAGTCTCCCCTTAGTTAATGGAAAGAAAGACTTTATGTTTAGATCTTACTATATGTGTTATAAACTTCTGAACTCCAAAGCCATTATGACTAAGGGACACTCATGTTCTTGCTGCGAGTAAAAAAAAAAAAAAAAAAAAGTATATACATGCAGAAGATCTCATTTGCATATGTTTTCCTGGGCTGCAGTCACAGGAAGGACTGCTAGCTCGGCTGTCATGCTGAACCTTCTCTGCTCAGGTACTCAGCACAAGTCTGCATGCAAAGGAGCCACTCAGAGGAGAAAAACAATGTTGGCAGGAACATGGTGTTTTCCACCTGGTCTGGTTCATTTTACAAGGTTAAAAATTTGTTTTCAGTAGCATAACCCTCTAAATAAACACTCAATTTTTAAATTTTGCAGCGATAACACTATAAAGCTGTAAATTAGTAGCTGTTCTACCATTTTAATCAATAATTTCCTATCTAGATAATTGCCATTCCACATCTTCATGTTATTTTAGCCTGATATTTTAATAATAAGCTTATCTGGTCCATCGATCACAGTCACATTAGTTGTGAGTCACACCAGACATCTGTAACACAATCAGTTCTCATTACAAGGTATATATGAACTGGAAGCCACACAGGTTTGTTGTTAGCAGAGTTATGTAGTCTTGCTTGCCATTGTCACAGAGAAAAGAAGTGCACTCTAGAGCTCTAACAAACTCAGCTCTGCAACTTAAGCCATGGACTGTATCATGGTTTTACATGAAAAATACTCTGCTTTCTTCTACCTGATCTTTTCCTCTGACACCCAGTTCTTATGTACACTGTGTTCCCAGTGCCCATCCAGCTTCACCTTCTTTGCACTGCTCTCCTAAGTAGTAGTACAAATAAGTCTTATTAGTAAGGAAAGATGACCCTGCTGCTAGGAAAGGCTAATCCAATCCCTTGTGTTCATGTATGAGTATTTGAAACTCCCACTTCAGATTTCTTCACTTGCAAAAATGGACTCCCAGCACCACTGAAACCCAGCCCATCTGTGCCTGTGTAACTTTAGACTCAGCCTTATGTAATTTCCATTTTTCAGAGTTCTGAGAAGATCTGACTAGACACATGGTAACAAGATAAGCTAACGCTCCATGTAGGTGTTCTCCTGGAATTCCTACACTTCCTGGTAATTCACAACACGCATCCCAAACCCAGTTCTGGTGTTGCCAAGTCAGCACTGAGGCAGTCATCGTTGTTTGAACACGCTATAAGGACTGAGTGGTAATTGCAGCGTGTCAACATTACCTACTGCACCATTTCAAGTCAAAGCTGTAGTTTAGCAGTCACGCTATTTGAAGAGGTTGTCGTGGAGTGCAGCCAGAGTGACCTCTATCTCACAAAGCCTCTGATGTTTATTTCACTAATGAGCAGTGCAAGCGTCAACCCTGAACTAGTTTTCATGCAGGTAAAAGCTTGGGGAGTGCAACAAGCTCGATGCAGCTTGCTGGCTTTGTAAAACAGACAGGGAAAGAAGGGCAGTCATTCACAACAGACAAGCCCCAAAAGCTTGCTTCTCAGTTTTGGCAACAAACAAGCTCAGAAGTAAACAAACGTTACTATCCATTTTCTGTAAGAACTAGTGTTCTTGCAGTGCTTTCCTTCTGTCACTTTGCATTATGGCTAGATTTAAGCCAGGCAATTAACAGTATTGCTTGTGAAGTAAGCACACCAGTGGGCATATGGGTATTTAATTCGCTGGTTCCCTCCCACTGGCAGTTTGGAGTGCCCATGGGTGCCGAAAAATGCGATACTGTGGTACCAGCCATCATGTATATTGACTTAAGTGAGCCCACAGGCACAAACCAAAATGCAATACAATAACTATTTGCTGCTCTAGGTTAAGTGTGCTCATGGGTACAAGTAAACTCAGTGTAATGATCAGCTGTTCACCCTCCCAGAAGCACTCGGGATGAAAAACAATATCAATGGGCATCTAAAATAACCTCACGATAAAAAAAAAATCTGCACTACTGTGGGTGCTGAGAGACATGGCCTGTTTCTGATCATAGAGCAGTAAAAAACAGGAGGATTTAATGAATGGTGGCACATCAGTATAGTCAGGATCTGGCCCAGTTTTGGCAATGGTTAATAAATCCTCTCCCTCATCCTTACTCAGTGGAAGCCTTTCTCCCTGCCAACATCAAGTTTCCCCTGCTTTATTCTGAGTGTGAGGAGGATGGTCAGTTTCCACTCTTTAGACAGGGAAGAAGCGTTTGCTGCAGAAAACTCTGAGCAACACAGAAACATTAGATCTCTGTGTTGGTTCTCATTTTAGATACATTTAGCAAGAAAACAAACAAGTTTGTTATCACTGTACCCGTATGCAGTCTGGGTCCTTTCAATCAGCTTTATGCTGCTCTTTCACACCTAAGCCCAATATCCTGTACCACATGCATCAAATAAAGCCTACCTTGAAAACAGCTGCCTGAAGGAGTCAAGACACCCTTCAGCAGTTTATTTGTTTCTCTTAGTGATTTAAAGCCATTTGTGCCGCCAATTAAACAGATGCTTATATCATAGAGAAGAAGGCACTCTTCCCTTGAGGGAACAAGATCAGTAGTATTTCTTTTTTTCCTCAGCTGTAATAAAAGAAAATTCACACAGAATAAAAGTAATATTTTTATAATACTTTCTTTTCCCCCTTTTTCTTTGAAAGGACTTCCATCACAACCACAGGGACATTTGCAGTAATTACTTCCTCCCCTCCCCAGAAATACCTACCATAAATACAGTTTTCCATACACAAGCAAGTCATCAACATAAAACTTCACTAGCACCTTGCAGCCTACAAACAGCTACTACAGAAAAGCTTCCCTTAAACAAAATAAGCAGCTTCCACTCATGTTAAGTACCTGGAAAGATCACTTAGTCTGTACTTCTCACAGTAACACTCCTCCTAATCTCCTTAGTTGAAACAGCATCTAAGACATCATTATAGAACCTGAAACATTTCAGGCCATTTTCCCATGATCCTATAAAGCCATGATTTCAATTACTTCATTTGTAATCCACCTGGGATGGTTTAGTCCTGTTCTTAAAGGGGCAGTTTCCGTGTTCCTTTTGGTTCAGGTTCTTATTTACTTAACTCTTCCAAAACTGATTAGAGTGGGTGATGGGTTTTTCATCACTCAGCAAACACAATCAAAGTCAGATGTTTTACATGCTTGGCTCTTGTGAAGATCTAGAAGGACTCAGAGCTCATCAGTCTGGGTTCTTTCAGCCTTAGTAGGTGTTCTGAATAAAATTTTGGCTATCTTTCCTAACTGTCACACTGCAAAGGGTTGCTGCTGCTACTTGTTTTACCAGCAGAAAGATGTTGACTGTTAGAGGGACAAGAAACAATCCTAATAGGCAATTAACTTGGCCAATTAGATGGTGTGGCTTTAAAACAGCTGGGGTCAGCCATCCAGGTGAGGTGGTGTTTTGGCTGTTGCTTAATAAACCCAGTCCCATCACACAAAGTGATTGGCTAGGGCAGGAGCTCTCTTGGGAACTGAAAATGCTGTGTGGAAGCTGGAAACTCAGCAGTGGTGACCTCTGCAGGTACTGCTGGCAGTTGGGTACTGGCTGCTGCCCTTGTCTCCGAGTTGTGGAGCAGGGTTCAAAGCACAACAGTACGGGACATCTCCACCCTCTTGTATGATTGGTACCTGTGGGAAGTGTCAGGTGTTTGCATCTTGTATGCAGAGAATGCAAAATTAACTTCATTCTGTTTTCTTTGGCAGAGTCGCATCAAACCACCTGCAAGTCATCTCCCTTGCCTTTCTGGACCATCCACAGCAGAGCCTGGGAAGAATTGCTCCTTGTGATTCTCAGAGGTATCTAGTCAGTTAGTTCCCAGAGCTCAGTTCCTGGTGAAAATGTGCCAGGCATCTTTCAAAGGAATTTGTTGCCTCTTACAAGGTGCTTGAGCTGGGATTCAGAGATGTTTTGCTAGATTGTGTAGTGACTCTCAGCACAGAAGAGCATGAACTTCTGTGAGCACAGGTTGCCATAAACCAAAGGACAAAATCTATGTCATATGAACTGTGCAAGTGTTGGTGTCTGACAGATCCTAAATATTGAATACAAACATCAGTATTTACACTGGAGGGTGGACACAGACTCTTCAAAGGCAAAGCCACAGGTGGCTTGGGTAGAATGTAGCAATCGTTCCTGTAAGAACTGGAACAGTGTGAAGGACAGCTTTGGCAGGATCTATCCAAAAGCTGTTTTATTTGGTTTTCCTTCTTTGTTTCTTGTCTTTTCTTTCAAGTAGTGAGCAGACAGTCTGGGACAATTTTCTGCTGGTTTTGAACAATGCTTACTGAAACAGGAGCTCAAGTATAAGACAAAGACAGTTTTCAATATGGTTAGGTTTTACTGCCTGGTGATATTTTTTCAAAGTACATTTACTGAAGATTTATGTAAAATCTATCTTTTGTCTACTTAAAATATGTGAAATGGATGTACAGGGCAAAATTTAATGCATATGGGTTTTCATTATTTTAAATCATTTGCAATATAAATGATTTACTATGACATCAGACATTTGTTCTTTGGCTGTCCACCATAAATTGAAGCCCACCCAAATTTCCAGTCTTAGCTATATTTCTGCATTCCCTCCCCCAGTATCTGTAATCTGAGTTCTGTGATTCTTCATGTAAATGACTTTCAACTAGGAAAGGAAGAGAACACATAATTTGCCTTAATACAGGTAATTTTGAAAGAGGAGCAAGACCTTTACATGAGAAATAGTTGATGGCTGTGGAAAGGGGAGAGCTAATGCTTGTAGAACAGAAAGTTATTCTTGATGAGAGTGGTGAGAGCTACTGATCAACCAGATGTGACCAAATGGACTTCTTGTGCAGTTGAAACTGCCAGAGGTGATAGACTTCTATCTTTCTCTTTCTGAATTTGTTCATGTCTTTAGTGCCCTTACATTTATAATGCAATTAATCCAACTCTGGTCAGTTGATGTTATAGGCAACCGTTTGGAAACCTGAGGTAGTTTCTCCAAGGTCATTCTGAAAGTCCATAGTGAAAAACTGGTGACACCTGACTCCCAGAATTGTGCTTTCATGGCAGACTTTCTCCTAATGGCTGTAAAAATCCTGAAACACTCAGACTTCTCAAAAGACCTTGTGGAAAACTACATTCATTATCAAGTTTGCTGGTTTTCCTATGACAGCTAATGGGGTACAGACCTTCGGACCCATCAATAGCCTATAACTGAAGCCTTCTCAGCTCAGTAGTTACTGAAATTGTTGCTACCCAATAGCTCTTCAATGACCTACACTGCAAGAATAAAACACCTGAACTCAGCCCATGGATGTCACCTCAAATCCTACTAGGTTATCAGACTCTGAGAGTTTCATTTCTACTCAGGAAACTGAAAGACAGGTCTGAACCAAACACTGCATTTTTTTCAAACTTCTCCCACCCACACCACATAGCTTAGCCTTGTCACAATTCCCTTCCTGCTCCTTCACAGGATTTTTTTGGTTTTGCAATTTCATGCATTGTTGCTCATGCGTGCAGTTTTAAAAATACATCCTAAATGTGACCTGCCTCAAGATTCGTAGCAATTCTGAGCAATATCATAAACTATAGTACATCCTAAGGGGAATCTTCTTGCTGACCTCCAGGCTGTCTGCCTAATCCTACAGCTGCAAGCGTGTCTGACAATGCCATTTATGTTTGTCTGTTGTCTTTCTCACAGTGCTGGTCCTAAACCAAAGGGCAGCTCTGCCAACAATCTGCATCCTGAAATCAAAGCAGCCTTAGATGATGTGGTGGACCTGCATGTTCTTGCCTTCATTCCACTTCCAGTGGCTCTACCACAATGAGATCGAATTGAGGAAATCTCAATGTAATTCTGATTTATGTGTTAAAGTGCAGAAGAGAGCTGGAGCTTTTAGTATCTTGGGAAGCAGTCAGGAATTAAGGCCAAGGAAAGGACAGTCACGTCAATTACATCCTAAAAAAAGAAAACTTAAGTGAAAGTCTTGGCTACTGAGCTGTTTCTGGGCTGGCAGATGTTCACGTTTCTCTTGGCAGATGCTGTAGGAAGCTAATGGGCCCATTCAAAGCCCCTCCCTGACACAGTGGCCTCGGTTTTACAGGTTTGAGGAGGCCTGGTGGGGCCGTGATATTTCAGCATCTTTCCTGACGTGAAATTCAGGAATTCCATTTTAATATATCTGGTGATCTTGTGTCAGGAAACTCCAGTGACCCCAGCACTTCATTTCAGATCTGGCTGAGGGAAGAAAATCTCATGCAAAGTGCAAGGCTGACACCTGGAGGGAAGTGCTGAGATGCAGTTAAGGGAGCCTGGAGAAACGAAACGGGATTCTGCACTGCAGAACTTGCTTTGGGAAAGCTTGGAGCAGGTGGCAAGATCCCAGGTTTTGGAACTGCTCATTTTTAGTGAAGGAGTGTTTCAGATATTCTTATTTCTTCTTTTCCAACAATAAAGAAAAATCCAAATTTTTATTTTGGATTTTCCATGTCTATTTTTAGGAGTGGAGAAGAACATCGAAACAAACTCTGTGTCATCTAGTTATTCACTTATCTTGCTCAATAAGCTGCTAAAAATAATGCATGGCTATTTTTTCAGATGGTTGCTCTCAGGTATTGGAATTACTGTGTATCAGACTTCCTGCTCCTTCTCCATTTGTGTCACTTTGTGCTGTTTCTGGAGTACAGACTTGCAGGGCAATTCCTTCTGTCAAAGCTGCAGTTGGAAGACTTGGTTTCATGTAGAGCTTGTTCTTTTCATGTCTGGCTCTGCCAGCACCCATGGTGAGGCTTTTCTTGAAGCTGATCCTAATCAAGGAATGCAAGGCAGCTTCTGGGACAAAGTCTTCATGCTTTTGGAAGTTTGCTTCCCAGCCTGGCAATCACCCATTCATAGCACTTACTCAAACCCTTTCAGTAATTTCTCTTCTCTGCCAGGAACAGTCTCAGTATTTGTGAATGCTGTTTTTTGCTTGATCTAATTTTAGAATATGTTAATAACTGAGTTATTTACTGTGCTGGCATTACCATACACTTAATAGCTCACAAACCCAAAGATTATATGTCCATTACATCTCCTTAATTCTCTTTGTCATTGCCAGTATGGTTCCAATCATCATAAACTTTGCTTAGCAGTGAATCATTGTTTATGGAAATGAAAAAAAAAAAAAAATCCCACACAGTTATTTTCAGAACTCTGATATGCAATTTTACTAATCCACTTGCAGCACACGTCCTTGAGCCTCTTTGTCTTCACTGGTGTACTTCAATCCAGATTGACTGCATATCTTTCCCTTCTGGCCTTCAGACTGCTCAAATATCACCAGTATTCAGTTCATCCTGAGTAGCACACTAAACTACTCCATAGCCTCCCCACCCAGACCAGCTTAATGGGTGAGCCATGGAAAGACTTGCTCAGGTCTGGGTAGCAGAAGAAAGGCACATTGCCAACTTTGATAGGAGCACAAGGCACTGGCTGTGCTGGAGGTTCTTCTTTTCAGCCCAGAGACCTGGGAAGTCTAAAGCCACCTCTGTGGCTACTGTTTCTTGAGTGCTTCTCATTAACTGTGCCATGGTTCTACAGAGGCAGGGGCATCTTCCCCCCTCCTCCACTCCAAAAGGATTGTCAGTTATGCTGAATTATACTGGCTGGCTTGTGGTTATTCAGTGATGTAGACAAATACCAATTCAAGATCAAGGGTGAACTCTGGCGACTAAACTTGTTTCACTTGTGAGTCATTCCAGACTTAAAACCTGGCTCTTGCTGACATTTTATTATCCCAATTTGTCATCCTCCTAACCCCCATTATCCAACCCAGGCAGATTATTTACTTTGAAAAGATGTGTAGATGGCTTCCATGCGAATCATAAGTAGATCCAGGTGCCATAGCTAGATTCCAGAGGGAGCTATAGTCATGAGATACATATGCTGGTAAAACGGCTTCAATCCTAGATCCTTCAGAACTCAGTGACATTCTCTGTTCAGATATTGCATGGATGCTCATTCATGCAAAGTAGCCAGGCACCAGTATGGTAAAATGCCTAAGGACCTTCAGGCCTGTTTGTGGTTCCACAAGAGATCAGCAAAGGTAAATTTAAGTGTATACATAAAGTAAAGCACACTTCAAAATATACTTTTGCTTAGGAGTTAGTCAGTCACTAATCCGTCCTAAGCAACACCCTTTGGATCTTTGCATTTATTCCAAAATAAAGCATTCAAGTAAAGAATTAGCTTGCTGCCTTCCAGCGAATTCGTCATTTCCAGTTTGCAAGCTTGAGGAGAGAAATCCAGGAAGCATCAATAAATCTACTCTGACAGCAGAGTAAAGAGCTGCAAAAGGAGTAACTTGTCAGGGTAATGTGACTTAATTTCTCAGAGAAAGATCCTTTTTATAGATGAAATAAAAATGCCAGCAAAGTCAAATAGCAGGAAGTGTCGCACTTAATTGACTCTCAGTAGGACAGAAAGTAAATAAAAAGAAGGGAAGGTAAATGACACGGTTCTACATTTAGCAAGGGAAGTAATAACATACATGGAGAATAACAACATATACTGAGAATCTATGCACAGCAGCTTGAGTATGACAAGGGTATGTGTCCCCCCTCAAACATCCTTTTAATGTATGCATTTTCCCTTGGCCAAACCGAGTTGTTGTGGGAAGGTAGCGATGAGATTCGCAGAGCTGACGTGAGAGGGCAGGCTTACCCACGGTTACTGCTGGGCAAACCACAGCAGCTCAGCTTGGCCTTCCCAGTTGCAATGTCAAGGTATGGAGCTTTGCCCCTTATTCAACAAGAGACCCATCCAAGCTTTTCCAGTCCTCAAAGGGTGAGTGCTGTCCCTTTAAACAAGCACAGAGATCTCAGTCCGAATAGGGTAAGAAGCCCAGGCTACCAACAGCTATGAAACCTCCCTGTTAGAGCCTGCCGGCTTAGGGGCCGCTGCTACACTCCAAGGTTAATAATCAGTTTTAATATTCACTTAGGGGGCAATAAAAAAAGAATGAAAATTTCCTAATTTGAAAATGGACTTGATTGGCAGCTTTATTATCTCTGTAAGGTGCGTGGCATTCCACACAATCAAGTCGTTTTTTTAAATAATCTCACTGCTTAAGTTGTACACACTGCTAATTGCATTTTAATAAGTCTCTTTAAAATCTTTCCATATTTTTTAATATCCTAATATTAGATAAGTGATTGCTGGGGACACTGGAGGGCACTGAAGTTTATAGAAAGAAGAACACCATAATGAAGCTTTATTGGGATGGCATCACCAAACAATTGCTGTGATAGCAACACTCCCAAGCTTGGAAAAGTGCCAGGCATTCCCCCCTGGAACTGACTCAGACACTACCCTCCCTAGCTCAGGACTGATGCAGAAAATGGATGCTTTCAGCCTCATAAAATGGCCTCTTTCCGGCTTGGAAATGACTGAGGAACTGTCCACTTTGGGTTTGGAAGGGACTTGGGAACTGGTGTTTCTCTATTGAACAATGAATTTGAAACGCACCTTTTGTTTGCTTGATTCTGGCTTGAAACTATGGAAGTGGTTTTTTAAATTAGGCCAGGACTACATGGAAAGAAGAAAGATATTTTTTGTTTTTACCGGCTCTAACTTTGATAGCAGAGATTGTGAAATCCTTCAGTGGGAATTAGATAACCAAGGCTGTAAGTAGGATGGACAAACTTTCCATCTCAAAGATCAAACCCAGTTAAGATGAAAGAGAATTTGGAAAAAATGTACTATGGTGCGGGGTTACTGGGTGTCTATATCTCACATAGGGGACATGGAGCATTATGAAAGAACACCAATAGCAATCCAGACTTAATAACTCTAAAATTAAAAAACCAAACAAACCAACCACAAAAAACCCAAATGGCAGTGGAATTGAACTGACAAACTCCAGATTCAAGCATCCTAAACTGAATTTCAAACTCAGATTCAAGCTGGATCCTGCATGTGCATCCAAAGGATCAGCTATCGCAGCAGTCACAAGCCAGTGGTGCAAGAAGGTGCCCCACAACGTTCCATGTACAGAGTCCAACATTTTCTGTTGGAAGTCTGCCTTTAGATTCAGTGCTGTGCTCCCTATATATTTCAGTTATCTTTCTCCAAATTATGACTGTTGGGCAACTAATGTCACTGGGATAAAGGGACTTCTCTTGCCAAAGCACAATAGCGATGCCAAATTTTACATGATATTGCATTTTGCCCTCTGCAATTCAGAGATCAGAAACTTATTTTGAGAACAATAGTGACTTTAATGTATTGCCTACTCTTACATGTTTTTTTCCCTAAGTCTCATCTTCTGAAATCATACTGTAATAAATCACAATGTCAGCTTTGGTTTGAAAAAATAAGCTCCTTGCAGTTCACTATTAGTAAAGAAAAACAGAAGAATGTTATGTCTTCTTAAAGATTCAAAACTTAGGAAAAAAATAGAGAGAATCCGTAATTGATTTTTTTTCCCCTTTCAAGTCCTCTGGAACCCAACTAGGAGTTTTAATACTTGAAATGGGCAATACTGATATAAACATCTTGCATTAGTTTGTTTGAAAGTGAGCCATTTTCTGACTAACTGAAGATCTGTTTGTCTATCCATGTGTTTCTTCTGTACATCATCAGACAATCCTTGGACTTGGTCCATCGTATCTGTAGGTCTGATCTTATTCCCACTGAAATCCAAAGGAGTTCTGCCACCTTCTCTCAGTTAAAAATCAAGCCAAATTTTGCCATATAGCATGAATAAGAGTAGTTTGCCTATTAATACTATATTTCTTATTACTAGTTGTGTATCCTAGTTTGAAGGTGTATGAGATGCCACTGTGAAGAAAGCCATCTCTGCCATTAACCATAAGAGAAAGAGTTGTCAGTTTACAAAATTTCCTGTCTTCCTCTTTTTTTTTTTTTTTTTTTTTTTTACTTCTGAAAATAAGAGCAGAAGGTCTTGTTTCACACTGACAGGCTGGGAGGCACATGTTCAGCGAACTTCTGCACAGGAAGTAAATGTCCAGGTCATATTTATCCCTTTTCATGTGGTTCTTTTAATCCCCCAGATTGGGTTTCAGAAGAGTTTTACAGTTTCAGTTTTACAAAGCAAACCTTCCTTTAATGTTGGCATTTTAAAGAAAAAGCTTCAGTCAAAACATGTGTGTTTTACATCAGCCAGATGTGACGTTTGGGGGAGCAGACCACAATGTGGCAGCCAGCTCTGCTGCAAGAGCTGGCAGGGCTGGTGTTGGACATTGAATGGGAGCTACTGGTCCCAGGTTGGGGATCAGCCTCCTGGCTCTCTTGACCAGTGCAAAAAAATTATAATAATAATAATAATAGTAATAATAATAATATGTCCCTGAGCAAAATCAAAGATCAGAGCATGGGCAGCATTGCTATGACTTCCATCCCAGCAGCCTGCATGGCCACATTAGAGAGCACAGCCCTGTACACCCAAAATAATGTTCTTCCCTAAAAACAATGAAGTGAGAGGTGTTAAAGGCGGCAAAGGCACTCCAGTATGCCCAGTGCTGTACCAGCAGCCAGTGGCTACTCCAAAAATCAAGCCTGTCTCTGTGTGACCTCCATTGGACATCACTGTCCCTGTAACCTACTATTTCTAGGACCTCATTTTTGTCATTTTAATTGAAAAATAAGCAAGCAATGAAGCACGTTGACCCTGTGACCTGTCTGCAGGGGTTACCAGAGGGCAGTGCCAGGCGGGGCAGTTCCCGCTCTCAGTTGTCCTCCCTAAAATGGCACCAGCTTAGACTAGGCAGGGGCTTTTTTTCTTCAAAAGCCCTGCCTGGCAGTGTTGCCTCAGTATAGTTAAAGTTTCCAGGAGAGAGGTGGTTTTCAGCAGTGTCTGCTGGGTCAGGGTCCCCTCTGGCTGTGAGGTGGAGGCACCTGTTCAGGGTTCCTGGGCTCCCACAGTTTCCCGCCATTTTTGCCAGTCCAGCAGGCGGCTGCTGGTGCCACAGCCCAAGCAAGCGTCAGTCTCAGGCCATGGATTCCTTTCCTTGTTGTCCAGGCAGCAGAGCCTGGTTTTGTCACCTATGCAGTGCCACACTGTTGCCTCCGTGAGTGGGGGCAGGTCATCCCACCCCAGCCCCCTCCCCCAGACGCCATTTTGTATCAAAGCCCCTCAGGGGCCGCTGCTCTGGGCTGGGGCAGGGAAGGAAGAACTGAGACTGAGCTGAGAAATTCAGGCCTGAAGTTTCACATTATCCGTGTTGTGGCCTGCAAACCCCTCAGACAATGGGTGCCTTGCCCCCTGCACCACCTCCTCACAGGTCTCCTCTCGGTGTCCCTTGGACAGGAAGGGAGAGGCAGCCATTTTGGAGAGCTCAGCACAGCTTTGAGACAGCCTGAGGAGAAACTTCGTGCAGAAACACCATGGCTGGTGCCACATCACACCTGGTAACAGCTAGGACAGACCTGGGGAGGCTTGGCTGCTGTGAAGATTTCTGCATGTTCCCTGAAGAAGCAGCTCTGTGCCCTTGCACCAGCAATGGGTGAGTATTTATTTGCTCTATTTCCAGAAAAGTTCATCCCCACCTCAGCACCTTTTCCCAATCAGCAAGCTGCAGGGCCAGCTTCTGAATCCTGAATAAACAGCCGTGGTCTCTTGAGTTGACACCATTAATTTTTCCCTTTAAGTTTTGTGTCAATCCAAGGTCAGTGGCCTCCAGGCCCGGGCACTCCATTGATCTCCTTGAATGATATAAATAAGTTTTCAACAGAGTTGCCTGCTTTCCTGGCTGTAGCTGGGTATAGATTTTGTCTTGACTGTGGCTAAATGGTATGGTCAGATGGCTTGCAGTAAATTTGGCAGGGGGTTAATTTAACGTCCTGGAGTCTGCATGACAGGATGGAGTTGGGCTGGACTGTGTTGTTTCTCTGAGGTGAATCTGAAGTAAGTATATATTATAAGCTATCTTGTACAAGATCTCTCTTCATAGACTCTTCTCAAGCATATTATAAGACTAGCTTATCCCTTTGGGAGGAGCTGGGTTGAGCAGGATGGTGTTTGGGCATTGAGATTACCTGGATAGTGCACTGGGCTGGAACAACCAGCTGCCTGTTTTCCTGTGAGCAGGTGAAATGTCATAAAGGCAAGGAAACCTGAGTTAATTGTATACTTTGACTGGATTAGTATAAGCTTTTTGGACTGACCATGTCAAGGCTGAAGTGCCTTTTAGAGGGTTTAGCAGGTACTCTTTGTGGTGGAAACAGATTTCACTCTCAGAGTTGGTTAGATTTGTGTAAGCAGACTACAATTTTTTACTCAACCCATGTGCCCCCATTTCTCTTTGGCTGGTAAATGTCTTGATAGATAACACATAGATTTAAATATAAACATATGTGGTTGTGTGTTTTCTTTTGAAGTGCATGAGTATCGAGAACAGGATTGTTATTTATACTTGGCTGTTCCCACTCCAGGTTTTTCCATCATATTAGTAGACACTGGTGCTATCAGTTTCTGCCTAGAATTTTTTTAAGGGCTGCTGACAGAGATTAAGCTTGAGCTGGTACAAGCAGCAGGCCTTTGTGAGGCTGTCTTTTGGAAGTGCCAATTACCAGCAGTCTTCTCTGATATCACTTGTATCTATAGCTCTTTACTATGTCTGTAAATTTGTCCTAAAAATAAAGAACAGCAGGCTAAACTTTTTCCTGACGTCATCCTGTTAAAGCTAGTGTCCACTGTGGGTAACTGGATTAACGTTTGATCAGATTCTTGGCTGAAGACTTCTCCTTCAGGTAAAAGAAACAAGCCCAAAAGTGTTATGATAGGAAATAGCCTAATTAAACAACAAACAGTGACTTCCTTGCTTCTTATACAGTAGGAAGACAGTCACAGTGTGGCTGAACAATGTAGGAAGAAGGAAAGGTGGCTTTCCCTCGTGCCTTCTGATCACAAAATTCATGTGACTAGGAGGACAGTCTAACAAATGTGGCAGAAGTTTAGGAAATAAAGGGTTGGTCCTGATTTTGCCACACATTCTCTATGTGACTGGGTCCATTTTATTCAATTTGCCATTTGCCTCACTTTCCTGTGCAACAACCCTGTCATGCAAAGAGGTAATAGAAAAAAAAAATCCATCAGTAGCTGTGAGGCATTCAGCTGCTGTGGTCAGATAAGTACCACAGTGAAGGAAACTCCTCTAAGTATCTATTAAGGACAGCACTTCACAGGGCTATTGCCCCTTCTACCCAAGGTGCATGAAGCATTCCATCAATGCTACTCATACTCCTTCAATACCCCTGAGAAGCAACGCATTATAAATCCCATTTTACAGATGGGCGAATGGACTTTTCCCTAAGTCCCCGAGTGGTTCAGTGACAGAGCTGGGAATTGAACCATTAGACATTTTCCTCTTCACGACAGCTCTGTACAATCCCAGGACTCATTTATTTTCCCTATTAAAAAAGAAGTAAACAAGTAGTTTCTTTTTGAGACCCACTGAGGATGAGGGATTGGGGAAAAAATGGAAGTAAAATTAAAAATAAAATGACAAAAGTCCCTACTGGCCCCGAGTTGTCCAGTCTCCTTTACATTCACACTTCTCTCTGTTATGTTTCCTTGAAGTTGAACCTCCCTGGAGAAGGGAACCTCAGAGTTTCTGGTGCTGGGGAAGAAATGCTTCAAGAAAAAGAAAAATAATTGCAGCTGCAATGTTAAAAATAAGAAGCTAATCAAAGGCAGCCCATGTGGGCGCCACTTTCATCTCTCATCTTCAAAGAGGTGCAAACAAACATTGTCGGCGTGCCAAGCAGCAGCCTCAGCGGCTGATGATCCCATTACTCCTCCAGCGTCCACCCTCCCCTTCCATGCTGCTGAGCCTGTAGGCATGGGACTCCAGGATCACTGCCAAGGTGGGAACCTCTAGTCACCAGAGGGGAAGTCACATATGGAATTCCTCTGTGGATCCAAATTGTTCCATAACAAACATACTTGTGCCCTATAGGTTGTTCCTTGTACTGTTGCCTTTAGAGCCTTTCTACTAACAATAGTAGCATCTCTCATTCCCTGGCTGGAAAAGCTTCTAGATCAGAGATTTTGTGTGGTGTTTGGGGCTGGGGGAGGGTGTGTGTTTTCCAAAGATTTGGTTATTTTTAAAAATAATATCCAGGCTCTGATGAAATCCAGATGTACTTAGTGCAGCAGAAGACTGTGGGTTAGTAGTTAAAGTAGTTAAAATACTAAAGAAGTTAAAGCACTTGGGGAATCTGCAGTACTGATTTTTCTCCCAGCATTATTAAGAATTTGCCTTGAAGTCAGTGCAGTGAATGTATTTGTGCCTCAGTTTAACTGAGTTTACTTGTCTTGACATAAGAGTGTCTGTGCTTACCGGCCCTCGTGCAATAAGCTAACTAACTCTGAACAAACCAGTTAAAGTACCAAAACCAATGTAGAACATGATGCTTTGCCTGGGCTAATACAGCTTAGTTCGTGGCACAGTCATCTGTGTTTCTCCTACTTCCAGAATGGGAACATTCAAAGAAAACTTGGGGCTCTATGTGTTGTATGGTGCAATGTGGGTTAATCTGTCTTGGATTAAGAGACCAGTGTCCTTATCTCATTTATCCTTTGAACTTTTTTCACCAATACTGAGATTTTCAGTGGATGAGTGAGAGTGAAAAAAAAGAATTAGTTCTGTTTATGTTCCCCTAACCTCCTACAAAGAGAACCACAGAATCATAGAATGGTTTGGGTTGGAAAGGACCTCAAAGCCCATCCAGTTCTACCTCCCTGACGTGGGCAGGGACACCTCCCACTGGATCAGGTTGCTAAAAACCCCATCCAATCTGGTTTTGAACACCTCCAGGGATGGGGCATCCATTAACATCTCTGGACAACCTGCCACTGATTTTGTGAGAACTCTTAGGCTACTTCACCAGCTGAAAAACTCATTCTTTTTAGATAAATGGCTTTGAGAGCCATGGATTAAAAGAACTAGATGTTATTTCTTAGAACTAAACTGCATCTTGATGCTGCCAGAATCTTGGCAGCGAAGATGTCTTTACAGCCTTGTACCTGTCTGGGGCTTTCCTGCTCTGTTAACCTCATGTGCAACATTGCAGTAGCTGCAAGAACGGTTCACTGGTGCGGTCATCCACCCACAGAAGCCCTGTGAGGCCTGCCCTGTGTTCACAAGGAAAGACTGGGAGATGGAGAGAGGGAGTAGGATTGGATCCAGCTCGTCATAATGAGGAAAGCCTGTCCTAGCCAGGGAAGGATTCAATTAAGTGGCCGGAGGAATATGGATGATACAGGGAGGGCACCAGGACATCTGGGGCTGCCACTGCTAGCAAGAATAAAGGTGCTTTGCATAAGAACAGGATACAATCATAATGGAAGAGAAATCTGCTCCCAAGTAGCACTGATTCCCCCTCCCCTCTACAGTGCACAACAAGGTACAGATTAGACCATTACACCCAGGGGAAGCCACAGAGTCGCACTCTCTTTTTCATGGACAGTAGCAGGAAATCGGTGGATTGGAACCAAATGAGAAGCTTGACTAAAACCAGATGTGACCCCAGGGAGATCAGAAATGCAGAGATGTTTTTGCTTTGACATATCCGCCAGTGTTGAGAGTGGGGGAAGGCAAAGGGTGGCAGCAGCCAATTAGATGCTGCTGGATTATATCATGCTGGTAACAGGCTAGCTGGGTTGCAGCACAAAATTTTAGGAGACCATCTACTGCTAGATAGTCATAACCATGAATGGAACTCAAGTCTCAGCTGACTCATCATCTGCTTCAGCAGCAAGACTTTGATTTGGGACCTTCACAGCCACCTTCTCTGAGTTAACCACATCAGTTGGCTACAGCATCTCTCATGATCAAGCACTGCTCACCAAAGGTGCCCTCTATTTCCATTCAGCCTACATCATAAAATAATTTGAGTATTTTAGGATGGGGAAGCAGGCAAAAAGTAAAGCCTAGAACTATAGTGATGTGTACTGTGAAGTACACATTGTGTGGCTGGATTTTAGCGTAGCTCTTCTGTGTCTAATTCTGACCCCTTGCTTAGTGGTAATTCATTTTCAAACCTCAGGAGACAATGATGAGTATAGAATTGAACAGGAAGGACATTTTGCTTAGAGAACCAGCTGTGGAGTCCTATGATTAGGTGATTTTTATTTTTTTTTCACTTGCATGAGTCAAAGGCAAGTTCTGACATCAATAGTCTCCCAAAGAAGTCTGAAATTCTATCACTGTAAAGGCTCTGAAGTCAAGTCAGTACAAAGTAATCCAATGTATTCATTCATTTTCAGATCTCATGATTATAAAAGCCTCATGCGTGAGTTTTTTGCTTATTTGATTCTGGTAATAATGAAATGAAATGACGGGAAATCAGTTTCTCCCCTGGCGCTCTCTGTCTCTTCCTTCATCCTCTCTGTCTAAACAAGGAGTCCAGAATTAACTTCAGTTAGCATTAAAATCTTTCAGAGGCCTTGAAGACAACGATCAGTGTGTCCTTTATTTTGTGCCAGGCCTCAAGACGTTTGTAACAGAAAGACAAAATTCCTTTCTTCTGCTGCCTTAGACAGAGAAGGTAGTTGGTGAATTACTCTGGATGAGGAAGAGCCTGCAGAAGATGAGTGTGTTTCACAAGGAACCACTAAGTCATGGAGGCCTTCTCTTGGTCCAACACCATCAGAGCCTATTGCTCCTTAGGGACTGCCTTCTCTTATGTCACATTTAATCTGTTAATTATGAATAATTCTATGGGTGAAGCTGTTGCTCTTCTACTGTTCTTATGGAGCCTGCACCTAGTTGGTGTCCACTGAAATCCCTCACTGTTTTTCTGCTGACTTGTGTAGACTTTGGGGCAGGAGGCTTCTGCTTAGCCTAGCAAATAATTCTGTCCTGTTATATCTACGACACCAGCTGGAGGGGCTGACAAATCAAGAAGAGCTTATCAGCAAGAGCAGGAAGAAGCCAAATCCATTCTTGCCTTGATACCATTTAAACTTCAGGCATCCAAAGGACAAATGCTCCAGTGTTTTTGCTGTGTAATTTTGCAGTCTCTTAGTATAGGTGTAAATGTGAAGATTAGGGGGAGTAATTGGACAGACTGGGATTGGTTGAACTGGAGAGAAGCCTGTGTCCACCTTCAGAATGTCTGTGGTGTAAGAGTGAACCCCAGCATCATCCAGGAGGAGTCTGAGATGCAGTGAATATGGACCTAATGATACAACAGGAGCATGTTGCTGGAGGCCCTGTCAGCACTCTCATGCTTTACAACTGTATCTGACCCCTCCTGGGGCTGGAGGGTGAGTTTCTGGTTTACATTAACCCAGATGAGATGCAGTGTTGACAGGACTCAGCAAGGTCTGCAGCAGAGTTTTGTTAGCTGGCCACCCTAAGCAGTAACAGAGCCACGTATGGGAGAGTGTTGCCAACTGGGTACCTTATAAGAGCAGGCCAAGGGTTGAATTATCATAGCTCACAAAACCAAAATAGCTGTCAAAGAACAAGCTGGATTTCATTTTGCTGGCGTTGATGTCTGCATGGTGTTTAGCTTAGATGTTTCACTCTCCAAGTCCCTGGTTTGTTGTCACATTCCCAAAAGGAGTGCGTTTATAGGTATAAGAGTTCCCAAAGTTCCTATATGCGACAGAGAATACTGTCCTTGTGCATCAGTGGGACAGTAGGAAGCACTGCAGACTTGTAAAGATTGTTTCCTTGCTGCATAGTGCAGCAGGATAGGAGAGGGTGGTCTCTGAAAATGTGTATTCCACATTCTCAGCTCACCCTGAAGAATTCTTGATCAGGATTACCCCTGAAGGTAAGCAGGTTTCTCTGGAATGGATCTATTGGACTCCTTGTTAGGTCATAGATGAAAAAAGGCTGAACAGAGGGACATGTCTTATTCTTTATGTTCCTAATACTGTGGCAGAGTTTGACCTATCCTGGAAATTGGAGATGTTTCTGAAATTAGAGTCTTTAAGGCTTGAGGAGGAACAGGGTCTGAAGTTGAGAGAAGACTAAATAATATGTAAAACAGTTCACTAAAGAGAATAGATATTCTACTTTCCTGAAGAAAATTAAAATTGACTTCTAAGCGAGGAACTTTCCAACCAGTTAGCATAACCCTTGCTTGGAAACTAAACAGAATTGACCAACTTGTGATTTATGACAACTTCCTTTGGCATGTGCTCTGGCTGGTTTGCACCATTGCCATGGCAGCAAAGGAATTATTTATTTGTCCAGCCACCTGGCCACATCCTGGCCTTCCACTGGAGACAAAGGCAAACCTGGTTCAAAATGGCAAGGAAAGCTACTTAGCGCTCAGGAAATTGGAGGTCAAATGTCATCTTTTCCTGTTCTTCTGCGTCTTGCACATTATCATTTCAGACTGAGAAGGAAAAGCCATACAGAATCACTCTTTACATTTATTCTACAAAACTGCCTTTACCTGAAGGTCTTAAGGGTTTCACAAAGCACATCTTCACACCATTGCTTATCCATAGGTAGTGTGCAAAAGTATAAAATCATGGGCTTGCTCTGAAGAATTTACAATCTAAATCCCCCTAAATTAGGATCTATTAATATTAGGTGTCAGTCACCACAGTTACATGAAGAGTAAAAGCCACATACTAGAGTATGAGTTTCTTACTAAATTGCCATTGTGCCTTTTTGGGCAAGGACCATGGCAATGCTTGATTGGACCCTCCATGCTCAACCTGGTTTTGAGATGTTCTAACAGCTTACCTGAAGCTGTGTCCCTTCGTAGTAGTAAGGGAAACTCAAAGTTTTCCACTGCTGTTTCATGCCCCTGTTCCCCTGTCATAATTGTGCCCCCAAAACGTTTGTGGGACTACTGGGTAGATATAATCAGTTATCTAAGCTAAAGTAAACCCATTTTGGGGAAAACGGTTATTTCTGATTAATCTATTGATGCAGTTTACTGTGTGTGGTCTTGTAAACAGTGTTTTGGCAAAACTGAGGCAGCACTAGAAGGCATTTCAGCTGTGTGAATGTTGTATCATGGCCACAGTATTTTCAGTAAACTGCCTTCTTGATGTCAGCAAGCTGTAGACAGTGAGCCTATCTAAAGTAGCCCATGATAACGCAGAGTAAGTCAGTGAGCAGAATGAACAACCAGCAGTGAGATGGGAATCCTGTAAAAGAATTGGAAGGACCAAGACCAGATTTTCAAGAACAGGCAAGTAAATTAATGTATCCTGCATATCAGTTGTATTTAAGTGTGTGATTATCTAATTAGTGTATAAATGCATCTTCTTGCTGTGTTGCAACCAGTGGGTAAGCGTTAGAGGTTCCGTGTCTAGTGTTGTGTTGCAATGGGTTGATTATGAAATAATTATCTCAGCAGATATATATAGTGAGGTCCTGCTGTTCATAGAGGCTAGATAGAGTTTTTGCTGAGAATTCAAGCCCTGTTTTTGTCAAATGTAAGCTGTGTAGTATAAAGTAATACTTCGATGCTTAGTAACAGGTCAGCGTATGGGGTACAACTGCTTCAAGATAAGATCCTAGCAGGGCCGGAAAGAACTCAAACATTTCACCTTCTAAGTCTGTGTTGTCTTGTTTTCTTGCTACATTTATAAATGCAATAAGCTTCAATAGCAGTTTCAGTAGTGTTCACTTCAGGACTATCATACTCCTGGCTAGGCAACATCAATGTATATTTGTTCAGGATACATACCTTGATTTTCTGTAGACCCCTTCATAGAATCATAAGGTTGGAGGAGACCTCCGAGATCCCCGAGTCCAACCGTGCCTGTTTCCTCACTAAACCATGTCCCTAAGAAACTCATCTACCCTGTTTTTGAACACCTCCAGGGATGGTGACTCCACCACCTCCCTGGGCAGCTGTTCCAATGCCTGACCACCATTTCAGTAAAGAAATTCTTCCTAATGTCCAGTCTAAACCTCCCCTGACACAATTTGCGGCCATTTCCTCTCGTCCTATCACCTGTCACTTGTGAGAAGAGACCAGCACCCACTCTGTCACAACTTCCTTTCAGGCAGTTGTAAACAGTGATGAGTTCTCCCTCCTCTTCTCTAAGCTAAACAACCCCAGTTCCCTCAGTCTCTCCTCATAGGGCTTATTGTCCAGTCCCCTCACCAGCCTCATTGCTCTTCTCTGGACACGCTCCAGCACCTCAATTTCCTTCCAACCTTGCCTTTCTCTTTCTCCCCTTTCCCTTCAAGAAGTACCTACACACAGTGCCTTTAACAGGACTGTGGGTTGTGCTTTCTAGATCTATAATCCTATCCCATTCATTGTTTGCTCAGAGCTGCATAGATCATATTTTTTAAATCTCTTAACATGAAGCTGTGGTGAAAGTTTCTTGGTTTCTCTGGCCTCTGTGGTCTGAGCATGAGCTTTTGAGCATGAGTTTATGCACAGCCAGCCACTGTTAAATGAGCAGCACAAACTCAAGAAAGTGAAAAAGGGTGTGAGAATTCGGAACTGATTTTAAGGGAGTAGATGGAGCAAGCTGCAAAGCCAGGAAGTGTTCATTCACTGAAACAAGGGGTCTCTTCCTTTTTTTCTAATGAGAGACTGAAGACAGAGGGTGTGACATGCTAAACACCAAGACTGAAATCCAAGGCTAGCTCTTGAATCCCGGTATACAAAACAATGGCTAATATGTGAGAAAAGTGGGAGTTGCCTGTGTTCAGGATCTTCAAGTTTATTTGAGGCTTCATCTGTTTTTAATAACCTCATTCCTCTGAAATAATAGCTTTTATTTAGTGGCTCTCATTTCATCTTTTAGGGTCAAACCCTTGCATGGCAGTACTGAATTTACCTACTTGATCAGGCCTTTTGCTTCTTGACTACTAGCATAAACCCTTCAGGATCAAAACGAAGCAAGCCTTCCTTACCAGCTGTGGTCCAAGTTCTCACATGAGCTAGAGACTGCTGTTCAAACAGTTTTCTCTTCCATAATGTATTAACACCATGTATAGATTACTAGGAGCAACAATTTCAGAGCAAATGGCTCTGGGGTTCCTAGCAGTTATTTTAGAGTGGAATGGGTTAACTCAGGGATTCTCAGCTGTTTTTGACAGGCAGCCAGCATGCTGGGATAATGGTGTCAAAAAGCAGGCTGAGTTGGGATGCTCCCTGAAAAAGGCAAGGCAGGCATCCTTAGGGAAGAGTTGATGATGAGGTCAGATAATTCACTCTTCATGTTAATTCATCTCTTTGGAGCTAAGGAACAAGTCTGTTAAAATGTTTGCCCAATACTTTGGGGCCAGCAGTTATAATTACACTTATTCTAATACATTTTCATACACTTGGTGACTCACTGATGCAAATCTGTTTGACTGCTTCCAGAGGGGTTTGCAGCAGAGGGTGGCAGAGGAGGAGACAATCTAATCTCTGGGTTTGAGCCCAAGGGTGAAATTTCTGCTCCTTTACATAGCCTTGCAACTGTGATGGACTTCTGTGGGGAGCCTGGATTTTGCTTTTGGATTAGCTGTGGCTCTTCAGCAAGACCTGACCGAAGTTCTTCACTGAGGCAATGTAATTGGGACATAAGTGAATTCCAGTCAGTTCGGGAAACACATCCTTTCAGTTCCTGAAAACATGCTATTATTAATTAACGAGCACAAATACTAAGGGGGCCGCACGCCTTTCGTTCGTTGGTCTCAGACTTGTGTCTCTCCATTCGTCTCTTCTTGCTAAATTTTTCAGTGTTTTTAACATCAGACTGATGTTACGTATAATTACCAACTTTGCACCAAAATTATATTTGACATGGCTTGTGTGGGAAATTAGAGCATTTCAGAGACTACAAATTCACCTGGGAAGATGAGCCAGGCAAGACAAGGCAGCGCAGAGTGGAAGTAATTTGAATATTACATGTGCCCTCCTGAAAATGCCAAAATCATTTAAATTGCTAGAAAGGATATTTTCCCTAATTAGCTGTGTGTGCTGGAGGGTTCATAATAATGCATTGGATGTGGAAGAATGGACTGGCAGAATAAAGGCTGCCTGTGCACCACAGCGGGCAGTGAAGAACTGGCAGTAGAAAGAGTCTCCCCATCCTCTCTGAAAGCATGAAGATATTTATCATTCCTGTAGCTGTTTACAACAATACCTCTCTTTTTAAATGCATAGAGAATGTCTCCAGCTATCTGGTAATCCATGGTGTTAGATACTGGGGGAAACCAAGAGTGTGCTAGCTGTGAGGCTGTGCTCCAAACCCAGATCGTTTGCGATTTGCTGTTTTGGAAGCATCTAACTGCCTTAGCGCTGCTCCCTCCTCAGGCATCACTGTGCTGCTGTCTGACACTTCTTCAGCTTCACAGGGTCCCACAAATACAGTCTCCATTCCCTTCACTTCTCTCTTTACTCCCTGGGGCCCTGCTGGTATGTTCTCACTTCCTTCCACAATTACAGTGATAGCCCCAGTTAGGCCAAGCCAAGTCTGTCTTTTTTTTAATTCTCTCTCTCTCTCTAAATTACCCTGATGACTGTAGACATTCTGGGGAGATGTATGCAGGGAGAGCAAGAGGCGGACACGCTCTCACGGATCTTCTCTTCCTGACATCGATTGTTTAAGCACTAAACCATTCGCTGACTCTTGTGACTCTAAATGATGTGGGGCTTTTTCGAGGTTTTCCTCCCCACAGCTACAGAAACCGCATTGGAGCACTAGTCTCTCTAATGTGAGGGCTTCCACCTTTGACTGGGGAGTGAGGCTGCTGGTTCCATCTCCTTTTCTGCCATCACTGTTCCTGTGGTTTCTGCTTAGTTACATATTCATTTTTATAATGCAATTATCATCTTGTGGGATAAAGCAGGGGAAGACACCCTAATTAGCTGCTTAAAGCACTTAAAAACTGCATGTGTCCGTGTCTTTAAAGGAGATAGAACTGCAGAAAGGATGCTGTTGCACTGTGCTGCATGTTTCCAGTGTTGAGCATTGCAGGTGACAGGATATACCTACATTGTCTGATCCACTGCCATGGCAGTGATCTCCCATTTAACAGTCACAAAGTCTGGATCACTACTGCACCACAAGGTATCGTTTGCACCCTAGCAAAGCGAATGTAAATCATTACCCTGTTGTGCAAGCAGGGAGTTTTGGCTTGGGAGCCTTTCAGAACTGCTTTATATGGAATGAACAATAACATGAATTTCAAGACAGGGTAGAAATGGGCTTTAAACTCTCCCACACCCATCTGCCTGTCAGGGATCCCAAAGTGCTGTAGTTCAGGTTCAGAGATACAGAGACATTCCCAATGAAACTGGAATTAGGCGCCTACAACCCCTGGGGATCTGGCTGTTAACTGCAAGGAGAAGCTGGTTTGTAGCAACAAGGAGGAACATAAATACTCTCCAAGGATGCCAAAGCTAACACCTGCTTTTTGGGAAACTGCCCTGGCAGTGTCCACAGAGTGCCTGGGCCCTGTGGTTAAGGTTTCAGCATGGTCCTTGGCTTGCTTCCCTTAGAAAGATGATTTGAGAACATTACTCCTGGATAGTTCATTGATTCCTTCATTTGCTTTCTGAGGACTGCAGGCAGGAGTGATGCTTGTAGTATTCCAGAGCCCAAGTCTGTCAGCATCACAAGCCTATGGCCTTTTCCAGGTGATAACTTTCTTGGAGGTTAAGTAGAAAGGCACAATATCGTTGCGGTTCCATGTGCTGGGTGGTGATGGCTATGTTCAGGAATGATGAAAGATGATGTGCCTGGATGGGAAGGGAGGTGGCTCCAGGAAAACTTGAAAAACGAGAAGCATTGTTTTGTTTTAAATAGTGATTGTTTTGTGTAACTTGGGCAACTGTTTACTATTCTTGCTCTACAGGAGAGGAGGGAAGTGGATGAGTAATGCACCCTGATGAATGACTTTCCTTTGCTCATAAACTGATAGTTACACCCTTTGTCAGATCCATTTTCGTACAGTCTGTGGCCTTGATATTACCTTGTACCATATTTCTTGAATACAATTCCATTTGCAGTTCAGGGCTTCAGGGTTTCTCGGAGTGTTCCAGACTTTAGCTTGAGCTCTCAAAGCCATCATTGGCCATCCCACCGCTGCCAGAGGGACAGTAGGGAGGGTACACACCATTGACGTGTTTGGGTCCACCACAGTACCAAAGCTGCCCTAAGAGCAGCAGGTAATTCCCTTCAGGTAGATTCCATAATGACTTCCCTATAAAACGTGGGATCTCCTCTAGCTTGCTTGCTACAAGGAAGAATCCACTAAACAAAGACCATCTAGAGAAGGCAAGCACTAACTTCAGCCTCTTTGCACTAGCAGAGCTGTCCTACTACCCAGGCAGTCTCCAGGTTTCTTCAAGTGCCTTTTCTCTCCAGCATGATTTCCGTAGTCTCTTTTCTTGGCACTAGATGGTGCCAAGAACCCTCGTGCAGTTGCAGTGAGTATGAGGCCTTTACTTGCTTTGTACCTCAATGAGAAGATGCCTCTGGCTTGGTGTGCAGGCTTTTCAGGAACTGTTTCCCCCAGGGGCTGTTTCCCAGATCTGCCTCTCAATCAAAGAAGAGATTTATGAAGTGGAAAGATGTCACAGAGATGAGCTGGCATGAGGGGAGGAAGGAGAAGATCATCTTCTGACCCATGGGCTGTGGGCAGAATTTTCACTAGCTGTACAACTCATAATTTCTTCTGGGGGATTTGGTTTTTTCTTTCTGTTTTTCTTTAAAAGGTATAATTTTTACTGAGAGGAAGGAGATTGCAAAGGCTATCCAAATGGGTGCACAATGAGCTCTTCTCTGCACAGCTCTCTGTGCCGTTCAGGCCTGACCTGGAGCAGCTTCTCATAAAGCGATCCTGTCCAGCAACGTGGCTGCTTACCTTATCCCATAGTGTATCATTGCTCTGATCTACCGCCCACAATTCTCTCCTCAGCAGAGGATTCTAGCATGTATGCAATTATTTTCATTTTAGGAACTAGTGTCCTCTAAGACTACCTGAAATCAGCAAATTCTGTATATCTGTGCTGTTATAAAAGGGAAGCACACTGCTGAGTCCCCCTAATGCTGATCATCTCCAGAGCTCTCATTTTAAGAGGGATATCCTTATTTATTTTGGTGAAGTCATTAAGCATTGCAGCTAATCTCAGGTACTGAGAAGTGAAATAAGTAACATAGCTGGGGATGAAATCCAGCTTTAGATGTTAACTCCTCTCCAGTTCTCAAGAGCAGGTCTTTCAGAACTGTAGAACTCCTTAATTCATGGATTTCTGGTGCGTATCGCCTCCATAAAGGACTTCTAAACTTTGGTTCTCAGTAATTCCTGGCTCCTGAAGCAGACCTTTGTTTTCCAGATAATTTTAAATGAGCAAATAGAGCAAGTCTGATTTGTTTTCTTTTTGATACCCCTGGTTTTATTCTGTGGTAGATATTTGCCACACTTACCTTCGCAGAGTAAATGAGAAATGCTCTGGCAGATGTATACTCATGGTTTACTAGGACAGGCAGTTAAAAAGCTGGATCGTTACATTCTTACTTCTTGTTTTCCCTGATCTTGGTCCATTCCTGAGCTTGCTTGTCTTTTATTTATTTTCTGCCTAT
This sequence comes from Neomorphus geoffroyi, assembly GCA_033558235.1. Classification (NCBI taxonomy): domain Eukaryota; kingdom Metazoa; phylum Chordata; class Aves; order Cuculiformes; family Neomorphidae; genus Neomorphus; species Neomorphus geoffroyi. Next base: position 4,943,436 of record JAUMJM010000029.1, on the reverse strand, counting down.
CTCATTTCTTACCTGCCTCCTCCTAACCCTCTGGCCATTCTGCCTTCCCTGTTCTCTTTCCCTGTCTTCCCAGTGGTTGTCCATCCAGGCCACCAGCAGGCACATCCTCGATATCACCCATCAGCAAGCAGTGTCTGTCCCACGCTAGTGTGCACTCATTGTGACAAAAGCAGTACAACCAGAGAGGGAAAAAGGGATCAAGTACCTCCTGAGACCTGCAGAGGATCAGAGGGAACGAGAGGGAACGGCTGGTTGATTTTTACAGAAGAGGATCCAGCTGTTCTGGGGGTGTTAGATCCAGCTGTCAGATGAAATATTTAAAGGAGATATTTTCTGTATTTAAAATCCCCAAGCATTCCTCTTGTGACACTACTTCATTGCCTCTCACCTGCACTTTCGATTATAAGTCACATGGTGTTCTTTGCATTCCTGATTTTAGTGACTGCTCTCAGAAACAGGTGTGGATCTAGAAACTTCTGAAGAGGAGTCCCCCTCTTCCTGGTGAACGGACAATGTTGGAACCAGGAGGATGAACAAGGCAGATGGGGCTGGCTGTCTAGTTTGCGTGGCGCGGGATACCAAGCAGTGGCAGGACAGAGCCCTGTCAGTGAGGCTGCAGGGATGGAATGCAGGGCAGCGACAGAGCGTGGCTAATACGGCATCAGAAAGCAGCACATTGAGTGTGGGACAGTCTCTGCTGGAAGTTGACGGGCAGCTGTTGTAAAGCTTATTTATTTATATTTATTTATATTATGGCAGTGACAAAAGATGCTGGATTTAGACACCGAAGCTGAGGGGTGCTGTGCAGAGACCAAGAGAGCTAACTCTAAAAAAAGCAGATATCAACATAGATAAGGCAAGCACAACAGAAAAGTAATGGTTGGAAAGGGCTGACTGGCAAACATAAGTGACTCCTTATTTCTGCATCTTTCTTTTTTCTCTCCCTACCCCTTCACTCCTTCTAAAATGTGCACAAATGTACAAAACCCATTTTCTTTACTAGTCGTTCAAAAGTATGGAGTTGTTTCCCTAAATATCATCTCATCTTTACAGTTGGAGTAAATTCCTACCCAACCTAATAATTGACCCCTTGGTTTCTTTGAACGAGCTTCCGCAGCACCTCGTAATGAGCACAATGGTAAACTGCTGAGGAGTCCTTTGTGGTACCCTGCTCCATCAGCGGCTCTAATACCTTTTTGATTATCTCAGTGGACACAGATATAAATGCTGCGCCTCGGATCCCTCACTTGCAAGCTATCTCCATATTTTTTTTGCATTTTCTTTTTAAAATAAAAATGACTGCTGATGTTTATGCCCCTGTAATACATTATGTATTATTTTGTTTTAAGCGCTGCCTTTTGCATCCTGACAGTAACAATAAAATGTGAGTATGGGATTCCTAATACAGACAGACTAATGTTTCCACTACTAGCCTTCCCTATCTCTTCTTTTTTTCTTTCTGCTCTCTAAGCACTTTTCTAAAGGCTCCTTTTATATTCCTAATAAAATTAGAGCAAAATACATCGATTTACTGGAAAAGAGGGTTTGGTTTTTTTTTCCTTGGTGATAGCACTTTCTTTACCCCCTCGTTAAAAACAATGGTGAATATTCCACATCAAAGACCTCCAGTTTCTTCTTGGGGTTTTCTTATCAGTTCCCCAGTGAATGATTTTATTTTTTTTCCTTGACTCTGCTTGAGATTCCTCTGCGTGTTGCCCCCACTACAGACTATTTTGTCTATGCTGATCTTCTGAGGTAATTATCTTTCATTAATGCGTTTTAGTCATATCTCCAAATACCAGTAAATGGCTAGTCTGCACATATTGGGAACTGATCTGGATGGGACCTTTTTACTCCTTTTCCATCTATAGATTATACAATCCATATCCTGATGTCTGGCTTCCATTTTAGTGTAATGGATCCCCCCTTGCCCCACTCCTTCTGTTGCCTCTTAAACCAAGTTGACCCAGCTGTAAATTATCAGATCAAACCTGGTGGTGGTGTTACTTTGGTGTAGATAATATCACCTTAGATATTAGTCCTGTTGTGGTCTTACTGTTGAATCTTGTGATTGTAAGTTGTGCATTGGGTTCTTTATCTCCTATTGAGATTTGGGTTGGTCCCGTTTTTTTGTTGAGCTCTCTCACAGCAGTGTGCATGTTGTTACCATAATGGGAGGGAACGATCGAAGCCCATCGAGTTTGTTCATACTCTGCACCACTGGAAAGCTTTCAGAACCCGTCACTGTGCTCTGGGGATTTTAAATTTCTGAGATATTCACTTAGTTATGGAATAGGCTAAATCTGTCATGCTGATTTAATGAGAGCGTAGGGGAGGGAGAAGACACAGCCACACACAAAAAAAGCAATTTTCCTTGTAACAGTTGTGTTAAAATATTGATACAGATGCATAGTGGAAAAACTTAACGAGTTGTTAGTGTTAGAAATAATGCCAGCATTAGACATCTCTTGTGTGCAGAGTTTCCAAGATGGTTGTTCAGCATTTCTGGGAAAGAGATCTCATGAGAAATGTGGAATTGCTGTACCTTGATCAGACCAGTGACACTTCCGTCTGGTGTCCTCTCCCAAGGAATCTGAACTGTCCTGTCCTTAACCACAGAAGGTAGCACTGATGGAAGCCATACTGTGGTTAAGACCTGACTATTTTTACCAAAAGTCTAGGATAAGATGGGGTGCTTAATGTTCCTGGGTGCCCTTTATACTGCATCTCTTAGCAAGGATCTGTTTTGAGTCAGAACCAAGATCTTGTGGCTAAGGCAGTGTGCTGTCACATGCACTATTCAGTCTTCGTTCCGGAGTCTGTTGCAAACTATGTATGTTGGCACATCGCTTGTTCTGTCCATTACACTTACAAAATGCAGTTTTTTTCATTTTTCTCCATGTAGCACTCTTTGGTTCTGCTGGGTTGCAAACATGATACAAAGGGAGATGTCTTTCTTGTATATTTTTGCTGTGTTCAGTACTACAGTCCCCTAATTTTGATGAAGGCTTCAGCTTCTGACATCCAGGTGCTATTGCTCTTTGGGATTCTTGTTGAGCTGAGAGTCCCAGACATTTCAAATGGTAAGCTTTCATTTGGGCTGTGTAGTCCCTGGAATCCCACAGCTTCACTTTGGGTTTGACAAGGAGATGATACAATGCGGATGCATGTGGTAATAGGAACTTCACTGAGTGACCCACAGTCTCTTCCAGTGCTGTCCCCCCCTAGTTTTGGGCTCTTCCAGTAGTTTTCACTCCTGGAAAAGTTACCTAATTAATCCATTCTGCAGAGCATAAACCAAGTCAAACTGGGTATGCTAGGCTCTGTTAATGTAGACCTCTATCCATCAGAGACTCAGCTGAGACCACTAAATCTGAGCATTCCTTTTAAGATGAAAATGAGAAAGAAATTAATTTTAATGAGTGATGTTTTTGCTGCTGCTTGCCCTGTCGTGTGAGGCCTCTGTGTATGCAGTGTGATCTGCCATCATGTCAGTGCTCCATGATCAAACCCCTTCCAAGAGGGGATACTTTACATGGGTTTCTGTGTCAGTTCCAGTCCCTGAAGAACGTTGCCAATCCATTAAGAGCCTGGCAGGCTGTACTGGGAAATGCTAGCATGAGCAGAGAAGAGAGAGGCAAGCCTGAGAATAAGGAGGAAGGAAAGATTAATCTGAACAGAATTTCCGCATCCAAAAGGACTTCCAGGGATGTATTGTCTTCAGCTTATACTTTGCAGAATGTTGTTCACCTTGCTGAAAGGCTTACCAAGAAGACTTGCTAGTGGAAGAGATTTCCCTTAGGACTGTAGTCCCATTCCTGTACTGTGTCCTTTGCTTGGCATACCTGGCTCTTGGTATTTTAGAGTCCTGAGAGGTATTACAGAGACCTGAGAAAACAATGAGTATATTGAGGCTGTGCACTTTGACAATCTACTTAAAATGAAATGCTCAAGCCTTCTTTAGCACTAACCCTTTGAATATCTGGCCCTTGGCATTACTCTAGGCAGAATATCTTTGCACTGGATTCATAAGTATTGGTTTCTGTCCATGGTTGGCAATTAAAGACAAAAACAAATGATGTTTCTTTCTGATCAGACCATTTTCCTTTCTGTATCAGTCTCTCTAGAGAGCAAAGACAAGGAGAAACCTACTGCCACGGTGTCTATGACTGCCTCTTGTGGGCTTCGGACAAAGGACTGGCCTGAGAGCTACCAAAATTGTTATGTCTATTTTACCTTAAGTGGTCTAACGCTTATAGGTATACAGCTCCCAGGCAGAAAGGATAGCCCTTTCCATTGCGAGTGATGCCAGGACAGGAGTTTTATACTAAAGAAGGAAAGCGGGGTGAGCATCTCTTCCTGTGGGCTGCACAGTACTTTGAACCAAGGCTGGATTCGAAGAATGATGTGCAATACAGCATGTGGAGGGCTCAGTCCAGATTCCTGTCAATAGGAAATAAATCTTCAAAACTCTTCTCACATTTGAAATGAATTGGTGGGGGAGGAAGGGCAGTAGCTTTTAATATACATCACTTATCTGTAGATAGATCTGCACAAACGCCTCCTCTGTGTCCCCTTATGTCAAGGCTTTAGTCTGAATTATTCCTCTTCCCCTGTCCATTACCAAAAAGGCTTCTATGTTCCACAGCTAAAATCTCTGATCATTTAAGCAGGAGGGAGTGATGGCTCCATGGAAAACACACCAGGTCTCCGCAGGTGGCAATGGTGATGGAGCAGCAGTGTCTGAATGGAAAGGACAAAGAGTCAGCAAAGCAAGGGCATTGCTGCAGCGCTGCCATTAAATGATCATGGGTAAATGAGTGGCACCAAGTGCCAAGCTTTCAAAAGCTGTCTCTCTCTTTATTGGGGAAGTTCCAACTTGATTACCTGCTTGAAATATCAACACCTTAAAAAGAAAGCATGCAAAATATAGGAAGCTTTTTTTTTGAGAGGAAAAAGAGAAATGATTTCTAGCCCAGTTTCCCTATCTTTGCATGATTTTGAGTGAAAACTGCTTGAGGTACCTGCCACATTGCACATGGCTTGTGAATAGAAGCCTCCAGCTTGTTTCCATTCACTTTGCTGGCTCTACGTTTATGAAGGGAAGTGAAGCATCCTTTTCAACGAGACCTACGAGCCAATCTGAGCAGAATTTACCACCAGACTCTTAGTGAGAATGCTTCTGACTGGTGTGGCTCCCAGTGTGACTGAGCCAGCACAGCTGAGGACAGGGGCTGTGGGTTCTTGATGCGGAGTGATGTGCTGGGTTCCTGTCTGGCTGGGACCCTGGCTGTGCCCTGTGCTTGTGGGCTCTTCTCTTTTTGCTGGCTTCCCCTCAGAGCACCAAAGTGCCTCCACAAACCACATGCCCAGAGCACTCCATTCAGGTTTGTCTGTCTTTAAATCCCGGTTTGCCTAGTCCCTGAAGCGGGCTCGGAGAGCAATCAAAGCCACTGCAGCGCAATTTCCGACAGAGAATTTCCTTCCTATTTCTGAGTGTGCGTGTGTGTATTTACGTGTTTAAAAAAAAAAAAAAAAGAAAAAAAACATTTTGGTTTTGTGCACTAAGCACTTTTGAGGGTGATATGGGGCTCTGTAATACGGAGGTTTATAACCTCCTCAGCTAATGCTCTCTGACACTCTGTTTTGATATCATTACTACATTATACTCACAATTTTTGAGTGAAAAAATACAGTACTTAGAAAGTCGAAATTCATAAATAAATTCATGTCAAACCGCACTTAATATTGATTTTGTTAGTGTTCAGATTCAATAATAAGGTACTGCGTGCATGAATATTTAAATATAATCATCATTTCTGCATCTCCTAATGGCCTCTGCTCTTCTACACTCAATTTAAACACAATTTAAAAACTATAATGTATTGAAAAATACTAGGATTTAGCAATAAATCACCATTGGGATACTCCAAGCCTTTTATAGGATGGCTCAATATCTGCTTCTCAAGGGACAGCACAATTAGATTCATGTTTTTAAACTTCTCAATTATCCATATACCATAATTTTATGTGAAAGTTTGTTTCTCTTCCTCCCCCCTCCACCTCTGCTCCCCCTCCTCGCCCCCCACCCGATGCTCTCCCAGTAGGAAGCGGAGAAATCGCTAAGTGTTCTCTTAGCTGGGTTAGTATAGTAAAAAGGAGTCAAAGGTCACAGTCCTCAAACTGAATTAAATCCAGAGGCTGTCAGGGAAAGCAGAACGCTGACTCACTTAATCACATTATTTGAGGAAAAATCTAGGGGGAGGAAAGAGATAAAATGACTCAAAATGAACTCGCCAAGGAGGAAGCGGAGTTTTTATATTTATTTAAAAAGCAATATTCGTCTTTATCAAATAGACGCAGGATGGTTCGATGAGGATGGAGCTGGCTGGACATTTGCGCAGTCGCAGGCAGGAGAGCTCTGGCAAGCAGTCTTCTCCTTAAGCAGGACCAGTGAGTGGAGGATGCCGTGCCCTCAGTTCCTTCAGTGCCAGGCTCGGTTATTTACTGGTAGGGGGTGTTTCGGTAGTGCTGGTCGCTGACCCATCTGAAACCCACACCCTCTGAGGTAGGTCATTATCCTTATCCTCATTTTACAGATGGGGAAACTGAGGCACTGGTGGGTGAAGTCATTATGGCAGAACCAGAGTGGCAGAGCTGGGAGATGCTCCTCAGGTTTCTAATGCTGGAGCCTCTGCCCAAGCTATATGGCCATTTTCTCACCCCATCAGCCTGTGATGGAGAGGGAGACAAGAAGGATCTAGCATCAGAATCTAAAATAATAGCACTCATGTCTTACAGGAGTAGCAGATCTTGATGGCATTGGTATGATATTCACTCTGCTGGTGCTGAGCACGGCTCTCCAGTTGTGTTGAATGCATTGCTATCCAATGTGAGGAAATGGTCAATGGACTAGGAGAGCAGTGGCAGTCTCTTGTCTAATGGAGAGGACATAGCCATGTCACTAGACGACACTGCCAGTGTCACACAGCACACCTGCAATACTATGTAAACCACCATGTGGGGATAGAAGTTGCGGTTGGCAATGGATGGAAGTGTGCCCTGATGGGACAGGGAGGGAAGAGCTTTGCCAAGATGGGCAGGGACTGATAAGATTTGTGATTCCTCATGAGGCATCCAGAACTCCTTCAGACCGCACTATATCTGACTGGGATTTTGCTTGTATTCTATATTACACCTAAATTCATTAGAACTGTTTTCTAAGAAGTTTACTATCTTGCGTCAGAGCTAGTTTTTTATCTCATTCATGTGGCAAAGTGTCAGCTCCTGCTGCCTCAGGACCACAGGCAAAGCTGTGAATTCCTACGAGTGGGTAAAAGAGAAGTAACCAGTGGCTGAAAAGTCTCATCAAGATATTGCGTAGCCATTCTGCATGCCAAGCTGTTGTGATTTGAGGGTATGTTTGTTCATTGCTGTGGAAGGGGCAGACAGACGTTCCTTCTCTCACTGGGCAGGAACCATGCTCACCTCTCCTCTATCTTTCTAGAGCTCCCTTGTCCGGCTCGTACACTGGTCTGCACAGTATGTTTGTAATGCTGGTATCAAGTACTGTCCATCTTCTATTTTATAGTGCAGAAAGGAAGGGATAGCAGATTTCTCCTTATCCAGGGAGGGAAGGGTAGGCTTGTGTCAGTTATGTGGGTGCTTCTGCAGTTTTAGGGATTAATTTCTGTAAATGACTGAGCTTCTCCAAAGTGTCAGAGTAGAAACAAAACCTGATCTGAAAGTAGCAGTGTGTATATGGCAAATCCAGTTCATGTCACAGATTTCACTAGTTTTTCTGTGGATTCCTTCTTCAAATGTATATAAGCAGTGTTAGGAAATGCTGGGTCTGAGTGTTTGGGAATGAAGTATTGGCACTGTTGGAGGACCTCTGCAACATGGCACTTCAGCTTAGTGGAAGCCGTTGGTGAATGCACACCTGGATCAGTGGCAGATGTGCACTTGCAGATGGAGGTGCACATTCCAGAAGAGCCCCAGTAGCTCTCTAAGAGGCGTGAGAAGAGGTAGACAGGGAAAAACTGGCGGCATGAAGAGTTGAAGCAGACCGTGCTCAGCCACAAGCGACGCAGCAGCAGGGATTCCCTATCCTGCCTCATGCAGCTGTCCCTTTGCATTTATTTGTGGGTGCTCAGGAGACACGAGACGCTGCTGGCCCCGCAAGCGCCTGGCACTGGTCGCAGGGCCGTTATCCTGTGGCAGCAGCCGTGCGCGCTCCCCAGCCCGCGTCCCCTCGCTCGGCCTGCAGGGGGCGCTGGCGGCGCGGGGGTAGCAGCCGGAGCCGCGGTACCAGCTGAGCGCTGTGCGAACACGTGCGCGCCGTGCAAAGCCACTGGCATCTATGGAGTGTCCTGACAGATGTCACCAACAGATACGTATTGATGCTGAGGTCGATGTCCTGGCAGTGGGGGAGGCAGATGGCACGTTGCTAATAAGCAATGAAGAATGTTTGGGCTAGTGGAACAGTGGAATGGCACAATGCCATGGGCAAGTGAGGGGCATCTTTGTCCTCTCTGCATTCATTTCTTTTTTTATGGCTGAAATTCTTCTCCTCCCTGAACCATTGCTTTCCTTCTGGCTTTAAATTGGAAGGGGGAAGATTTAGATTAGACATTAAGAAGAAATTCTTCATGATGAGGGTGGTGAGACACTGGAACAGGTTGCCCACGGAAGTTGTGGATGCCCCCTCACTGGAGGTGTTCAAGACCGGGTTGGATAGGGCCTTGAGCAGCCTGGTCTAGTGGGAGGTGTCCCTGCCCGTGTCAGGGGGTTGGAACTGGATAGGCTTTAAGGTCCCTTCCAACCCAACCCATTCTATGACTCTGTGATCCTGTGCTAACCCCATTCTCTTTTGTCTCATTTCTATTACTTCTACTCATTTTTTCGCATTTGGTGCTCATGCCTTTGCCTGGAAAGTTTTCGGGTATCAGCAGCATCCCCTTCATGGTTGTGCCTCATTGGATGGTGTTGGGTAGGAGAGGGAGTGAAGGCTAAGGCTGTTCCTGCTGTCTCTTATAGAAGAGGGTAGGGATTACACTAGGGCCATGGATCACCTTGGATAAACATCTTGGATTCCAAATGTGATGACAGAGACTCATCACCACTCAGCAGATTGGGATTTTGAATGTTATCAGGCTGTTGCTTCAGTTATCAGAAGAGGAGACAACACACAGCACTTCTACACAGAGGATTGCATGGGCCAACATGTGAACTGCAATAGTAGTGAACACGTTTAGCCAAGCACTCAATGCCTGAGCTCTAAGGCGTGTGAGGTGCACTATAAATGCTAATATGCAATAGGAATTCTATTAATATGTCAGAAACACTCAAGAATGGCTACTCATCCCCTAGCTTCCCACAATCAGGGACACATGAATGAATCAAATGTTCATTATTTTATATATAATTTTTTTTTGCTATCTGTTGTGTAGCAACTTAGATGCCACAGTAGGCTGTGAACTACCCAGTTTTTGGATGGCAAACAAATGGAGAGTATTGCTAAACCAAGGAGACGTTCTTACATGGTTGCATTGCTGATGATGTTTTTTGTTGCTTATGTGGTCTGGCTGCATTTCCAGGTGCCAGATTATTCTTCTTTTGAAGGAAGATCCATTTCCTGTTACCTGCAAAAAGTGACCCAAGCATAGCACTTCCAGCTTTGTTTAGTGACGTCACACATCACAAGACACCATCCTCAGCAGTGTGGAACCTGCAGTGACATTCTTTCACTGTGTGCCCAGCAGCTGGAGACCACTGTTAGAACTCCAAGTGCTCCCTGCTGCCATTTTCCTGGCTGATTTGCCTGAATTAAATTTGGTGATCAGAAAGAACATGGCCAAACAAGTAGACTGATGTGTGAAGGGTGGGTCCCTTGGTCTTTCAGTTGTGATAATTTATTACTATTTACAGGTAACAAACAGTTGTGAGTTCCCTTTCCTGTGATAAAGGCTTTAGACTTAAACCTAGGCTGCTGTTCTCCTTGTTATTGCAGTTTCTGGATTAGGGAAACAGCTTGTTTCTCTTTCAGAGCCTGACTATGATAGCCAAAAATTTGGACTGAGGTGCAGCTCCAGGGAATCTGTTTGCAAAGAGGAGAAACCCACGAGTGTCTGCAGAAGCCAGCTCTGCATTTGCCCTGAAAGCTTCTATTTTCCAAAAAAGGAAAGGGCAAAAAAGCCTTGAACAGTGATTCTTTGAAAGCTGTGAAACTTAGAACAGGTGTGAGCGCAGGCAGCTGCCAGGCACTGTGTGCAGATATTCCCGCTAATGCCTCCTTAGAACTTAATCTCTGAAACCATCTGCTTATGGTGAGCACATGTCCCGGGGGGTGGGGAGGCAAGGAGCAAACCCAGCAGCCCCGCAGCTTCTTCCCCTGTAGCCTGAGTTAGAATTCTGAACAGCAGAGCACGCTTGAGTTGTGTGTCAAGAGGCCTTAATCCAAGGTTTTATGGAGCGGGAAAACTCCAGGCTCTGTTCCCCAGTTTCAGGGTGGTTACTGTTGAGTCTCGGAGATCAAGACCTGACTTGTGGCCATCTGAACAAAACCAACACGAGACAGGTTTTGGAACTGCCATTTGTGCAACTCTGTCCCTACAAATACGTGGGATCCATTTTTCTTGCTTGGTCTCAGTCTGAGCAAGATCTGCTAAAACCTCCAGCAGAATGCCTGACTTGCACGACTCTGGTTTTCCAGTCTGAAGTCCCTGGGAAGCTGAGTAAGTCCTTTAGATTGTCACCTTCAGTGCAGCTGTCCTGACATTCTCCAATGGAGCTTCCAACAGTTATCTCTGAGTAAATCACTTCTCTTCCTCAAGCCTTTTTTTTTTTTTTTTCTCTTCCTTTGTTTGCTTTTTGATTTGGGAGAAACAGTCCCTGCTCCAGGGTCTCTGTTCCTTTATTCAGCACAATGTACCTGAAGATCATGGATGTTCCTGTGCTAATAAGTTAATCAAATGCCCCCACTGCCGTATGCCGTGCTGCTTGCTTTTTACCTGTGGACACTTGTTTGCAGAAGCAAAATTGCTCTCAGCCCCTGACCTAATAACTGAAAGCTAGTTTATCAACTTTCGCAAACGAAGCAAGCAGTATTAACCACTGCTTCCCTGTGGCTGCCAGGATCAGTGTGGTGACAGGAATGGGTCATACTTCAGTCTGTGACTGAAGGGTCCTCAGCTTCAGAGAGACATTCAGGGACTTCCCCTGCATTTGGTGCTGGCCATAAAAAATTGATCATCCTTTGTTACAGCTTCACTTCTGTCACTTTCCATCCCAGAGTCTGTTTTTTACAGAAAACAAGCTACATTCATCAAAAATGACAGAACACAGACTTAATGTAATCATGTATGGGAACATGAATTGCAAATGCAGAACACAAGCACTAAAATGTATTTTCCATTACCGCCACAAAATGAAATAATCATGAACATTTTCCCCAAGAATGAGAACACATGTAGAGTACACTGACACCTCAAAATCTGCTGCCTTGCCCTGGCCTCAGGTGCAGGTAGTTTTCATGTCTGTCAGCAGAGCAGAGATCTCCTTGTGTCGTAAGAGGTGGCTATCCTATAATCCTTGCCATGGAAACTTGTGTTGGTTGTTAGTTACAGCAGATTCTGCAGGCTCATTTGGGTGACCTGGTCATATCTGGTGGTTAAAGATCTCATAGTACTGTTAAGCATAACTGAGCAGAGGTTCTGGAAAAATAGACAATGTTATGTTGCCCCTTGATTCTTGATTCTAGATTTTCCTTCAAAATGCTGTTGAATCACTTGCTGATAACCTAGAGCAAGTCCTCTCGCCCCTACCCTGCTTTTTCATTTCATACATAAGCTGCAAAAATACAGATACGCTTATTTTTAAATGAATCTGTTAACTGATGTAGAGTTGGTACAGGACAACGTGGCAATCACATTCTTCCTTCACTTGCAGATGCACTGGACCACAGGTTTGCCATGCTCTGTTGAACATCTGCTGTACTGCACTCCAGATGTGGCTGCATTTCACTGACAGGTAAGGTTATACCTGCCTTTATATCCAGTTCTTTTATTTGTAACTTGCTTTAGTATCAGAAATGTGACTGGATTATCTTTGTGGATCAGGGTGTCACGAGAGGCAGTGAAGAAGGGTAACAGAATTGGGAATAACCAATCTGTAAACTAAACTAAATCCAGAACTTACTCAGTTATTTAGGTGATATTAAACATATGCAAGTTCTCATCCAGCCTGTACTTGCCACATTTCAGTAAATACAAAGCCACTAATAAGGGGTGTTGGAGCCTGCCCTGCTGAAGGATAGTTGGATATGGATCATGATGATGTCTGGAAGGGAAACTACTAGTTTGATCAAAGCCTTGTACTCAGACAGGACTGAGTGCTGATGGAATGATACAGAGAGAATAAGCTAGAAAGACAGTCACTGGTTTATATCTCATCCAACAGAAGTTGTTATGTGGGACTTATTGATCTCTGATTCAGCCACAGGCTGTGTGTTAAATTATGGGATATTTTTGAGAGAGTCCAGTCTAACTGCACCCAACAGGAGGTGCTGGAGAGAAGAGTGTGCTTTGCTGGGGCGATTGTTTTCTGCCAAAGAAGACATGACCCTGTCAGAAAGGGAAGAGAGAGAGATTTTGTCCTAAATGAATTAAAATTATGTCTTTGCATCAGACCAATCCAGATTATAAAAAATACATAAAACAAATAGACTCAGCAGCTGTAGAATCCAACAGAAAATCTGAATTTGGAAGACATTCTTAACTTTTTTGTACTCTGACAGTAAGAAAACAACATTTGGTCCTATGTATCTTTCCAGTTGTTTACACACAGGCTATGTCGCTATGTCCTCTCTGACAAGTTTGCTTAAGGACCTTCATAGACATGGCCTTATGGTCGGATAAATGCAATCTCCTTATATAAATGCACGTATCTCCACATTCTTGTACACTTGACACACTTTATGTTCAGGTACATCATCTCATAGAAATTACTTCCTCTTTGAAGTAATGTGCTTATATGCATATACATCAGTATGTCCCAAGGTGCATAGATGTATCTTTGTTCATATTCCCATATATGCATGAGGTGATCAACATAGTCAAATTGAAAAACTAAGTAATTCCAGATCTGTGTTATTTCTCATTTCGTTCCCAAGGGGTAAATGGACCCATTCCAAATGAAAGGTAATCTTGGGACCTGCAGTTCTACGTTTCAGCCTACAGTGTGGTTTTAACACTCTGTACCACTCTGTAAGCTCTTCAGGGCAGTTTGTAGATCCCGTCTTTGTTTATGCAACAAAGACCATGTCAGGTTGTTTAAGACTTTAGGTGCTAGGACAGTGCAAATAATTAATAACAAGGTCAGATTTTGTGGAAAGATGAGTTGAGCTTTGGGCCCCCAAAGAACCTGCAAAGCCATGTAAACTTGTACAGAAGGTTTGTCACTGTGTTTTCCACATACTCATGTAAGTGTTGTCTTTGTGTGGCTCAGATTCTATCACACATGGACATTACATACTCTTCTCTAGAGCTAATATATGTATGTAGTAAAAAGCACAAACTTTCAGAAATAACTCATGAACATTCAGGTAATATGTCAAACGTGTCAGCACTGCACCTCTGTACTACCTACGAGTGGCATCGGAAAGTTCTTTGCCATACGAACATCAGTCTGCGTAAGTGCCCATAGACTTTATGCATGTGTGTATTTAGCCAGGAATATACGTACGTGTATTCATACAAACACTGAGTCAAGTAGTCCAGTACAGGTAATGTGTACACACCTTCCAGAAGAGGGCATCTGTCTCCTGATGCAAGCAGCCTTTCTTCACCAATGGCCCCCAGCCTCTCGCACCTGGGCACTTGCTTCTTGCTTGCCAATTTGAGGTTAACAGTGCCAACACAGAGTGAAATATTAAGGCAGCCTCTTGAAATTCAAAGTGTTTCTTTTAATTAATGGGTGGATGCCACAAGTTGATCCAATCCAGCTCTTAAATTAATCTTAATTACATGGATTTTGTAACTTTGGCATTAGCCAGCCACACAAAATATGTATTTCATAATCCTAGAAACGGGTGAAAAAGACGGCTGCTGAGCTGAGAAGTCAGCTGATGATGTTATCAGCCTCTGTGGCTGTGGGTGTAAGTGTCATTGGGGTGTGTCTGAGATATTATCGGGAATACCAAATTAATTCACCTCTCCAAATATCAAAACAAGCTTTTTTTTGCTGGCAAGTAGGGAATAGGCAAGAGATTTTGAACTGCTATATTTGGAGTTTCTGTGCTATCCAGTCCTAATATAACAAAGATAGAAACCCTGTGGAAGGGAAGTTGGTGATCTATCCTGTTTGGTAATGTGCTTTGAGTGTACTTGAAAAGTGCCATTCAAGCCTTTAGCTGTTGATATTATGTTGGTTTGGACTGGGGATCAGGAATCCTGCCTTTGTAGCTCTGCCGTTGGCTTTCTGTGTGTGACTGGTCAAGCTGGGGGAAAGCTTTTTCATATTCCTGTGCTTCTGTTTTCCTGCTCTGTGTATTTGTTTGTTCACACTTCTTTCTTTCCGGGTAGGAGCTGCCTCTCAGTGTCCATTCAGCGTTATATGACATCTAGGTGTTGCTCTGCTCCAGATGATGATAATGGATAAATGGAATTATCTCAGGAGAATTGATACTGGTACTCTGTTAGGGATGAGCATCCAGGATCTCTCTGAGCATCCATCATGCCAACTTTAAATAGAAAACAGAGCTGGGAATAGCTGGTGAGGGATATTCATAGGAAATGCAGACACACAATTTGCCTAACCAGTCACTGCATATTCTTTAAACAGGAAGCAAGGCCTTGCCTATCCCCAGGGATTGTTATTGGCTTGGGATTAACATAGCTGCTTGCTGGATTACACTCCTGCTTCTGCAGATGAGACTTGGAAAAACAATGGATAAAACTGGGAGTAAGCACAATTGCAAGCTATTTTTTGGTCTTCTTACTCTAAATCTAAGTCAGATGGAGAGCAGAGTCTGTATATGGCCCAGAATGAGTAGTTGTGAAGTGGTAAAGTGCATTTGAGAGCTATTTCTCTGTCACTACTGCAAACCCAGGGGTTGGAGGGAGAGTGATGAGAGAGCAAAAGCTCTATGTGTGTGTGTAAGCACATTCACCTATGGAGAACTATTCTGCTGTACATACATGTACACTTCTGTACACCTGTACCTTTTATTCGTGCCTCCATAAGCATCCTTTTTCATTTACTCTACAACGTAGGCACCTGAAATCTTTGTTGAAATAATTTTTCTCTAGAATAGGGTTGGGAATGCTGAGTTTATGTCTGACCTGTGAGTTCTCTCTGTCTGTATGAAACACTTTTTGGAAGGCAGTCCCTCCTTACGAAGTTTTTGTATTTGGCTGGCCTTCTGCCACTGCCGTCCTTCTGTCTTTCTGGTTAATGATTTTGCCTTCTAGAGCTTTCCCTGAAGCTGCTTTAAAAGACAAGGTTTTGGATATCAGTTTGATGGGTTATTTTCATAGTACTTTTGGAAATGTGAGTGGGAAAATGTTAAACCTCATGTCAATTTGCCTAATTGATGGGAAACTTGATTGTGGCCAGGGAGAAATGGATTTCCCTGCTTCAGTCTTACAAACAATTTACTCATTTGAAAAGAGAGAAAATCCAGTAAATCCTGGCAGTCAATGCATTATCCTCACAGGCTGAAATTCTCCCAGAATACAGAGAAAACCAAGAAAATTTGGTGCCTGTCTTACTGGGGGCACTTTATAATGCTGAACCTGTGTGTTTTATTTGTTTTGGTTGGAGCTGATGGAGTCTTCTATGGAGTCAAATTATTTTGATTTCAGTTTTGACAGGTTTGTTGTGCTTTTCCCCAAAGCACTTGTTTCTCAAGTAACATTAACGGAATCTGGATTAGATCGACTACTCCTGAAATAGTGTATATCATTTCCATGTTCTTGAGACACTAGAACATGCTCACATGCAGTTTTTAATCTCTCAGGCTTGTTGGAGTTGGTGTGACTTGAATGGGAATGATACAGCACTTCCTTGGTTTTCGAGTCTGAAAACCTTTAGGTGTCTAAACTCATCCAGCAATGGGAGCAAGCCAGCAGGCAAATGGAGAAACCTTTCCAGCTTTCAGTGAAGGTAGGAAACAGAATGAGTTAATGTTGGCCCAAAGGGCCACAATAAATAATGAGAGCTCTTCCAAGTATATCGGGGGAAAGAAATACGAGAGAGTAGGTAAGCCCATTAATAAATTAGGAGAGAGCTGGAATCAATGGTGATTCTAAAATGGCTGAGCTACTTAACTTTTTTTTTAATTGGTCTTTAAGAAGAAAAATATAGAAATGGAATATGGACCATTAGGAAGTAATGAGCATCTTGGCACCCAAGCTGTTGATGTAAAGCAGATAAGGGAACACTTGAAAGAATGGATAGCAACAAATCAGCAAGTCCAGCTGATGAGCATCCTGGGATGTTTGGCTGCTGAATTCACTGAACTGCTGGCAGGTGTTTTGAAAAGTTGTGAATTAAACAGGCAGGTCCTTCATGCTAAGTCCATAGCAGTAGTTCTGGAACAAAGACCAGCCTTACAAAGCTATTGGAAGCAATTCCTGCAATTACCACTTTGCACAGCCCATTGTATTTTCAGTTTGAACAGGTGTTACATGAGTTTCATGAAGGATAAGTTCAGAAATTGGCCAGACTGAAAATCAAACTAGATAGTTTCATTGCTTCACTTTTGTCTTCTCAGTGAACTTGCTGATCCAACTGTGCTAGGGAAAACCCTACCTAATATATTTCCCTATTGGCTTGTGGATTTTGGTTCAGCTTAGTATTCCAAAATGCAGCTCCAAATTTTTTTCATATTTCAACCAACCTTGTGCCGCTGCTGGGGCTGAACTTGGTCTTTTGTACCTGTTGCTAAAGTTGCACCGTTGAGTGGAAGTACAATGGCTTCGGCTAAGCAGGTTAGGACATGCTCTAGACTGTCAAAAAGACAGAATCTCTGCTGATCCAGAACGGCAAAATCCATTCTTTGAGTATGGGGGCAGTCAGAAAGCACACACCTCTCTATAGGCATGGGTCTGTAAACAGGAGTGGGATCTCTCCTTTAAAAGCCTGTGTGATTTCCAAATCTGCAGAGAGGATCCTAGCTCTTTTTTCCTGATTCTTTGTCAAGCCTTAAGAAGAAAATTGGTAAGCGGAATGTAATGAGTGGTATCACTAGATAGTATTGCTGTTACAGAAGGATTTCTCCTCTAAAAACATCTATGAAGGGGCAATGCTCACTGACATGAAGGAATCAGGACTCTAAAACAGTGACTGCTTGTGGAAAGCAATGTATGAACACTTTTCAAGATGGAAGATCTTGCTGAGCTGCCGTCTAACATGGTTTAGCAATTGCAGACTGGTGCTCTCCGCAGCCTAGAACTAGCTCAGTGATTTTTTTTTATCTGCAGGAAGAAATAGGAAGCAGAATACACTTACACAGATGGATAATTTACTTAAGGTCTTATTAATGCCTTTCTCTGAAGTTTACTGAATAAACCATCCAGCAATACAGGGCTTCCGCAGATGATATTGTTTTAGGTGAATACATTTTTGTTTCCCACATTTCCTTAGCAATTGAGGTAATTTACAGGCTTTTGCCTAAAGTTATCTTTGCAGGTTAAAAGAACTGAGCTGGATTTTATCCTCTAGTAAGACCTGTTCCCTTTCCGATTTTCCTCCAAAGGAACCCATTGTGACTTGGTACCTGGTTTTACAGAATTCTGAGTTAGCCCTTGAAGCCCATGCTCAGGCAAGGCCGTCTGACAGTGGAGCTGCATTCTGGGGGTTGTTAGGAACCCCTGATCACCTCAGAGATCAATGGCTTGCTAACTGTATCCACCCCTGTCGTCAGTTCTGACATGGACAGGGGCAGTGTGCTGTGCAATGTCCTTCACAGTGTATAGCTGAGAGGGGCAGTGGAGGATAACTCTCCCCAGGTATTTGATACCTCGACTGTGCAGAGTCTTTTCCATTTGCAAATAATGTATGGAATACATTAGCAGAGAAGCTGAGATTCTCCAGCAGTTACATTTCAGTTGTCTGTCTGTCTTTCTAATTTCTCCTCCTACACACCTTCTTTATACCCCCCAGTGATATAGAAAGCTGAGACTTAAATGATTTCAGTGGGTGAGAGGCAGGAGGTGGGGAAGGAACTAATATGAAAATTACTTTAATTTAACAGTCTGTCACTCACACTGGCCCAAAGGAACTCTAACACCATTATCAGTGACCCTACTAGCCACCCTGCCTCTCCTTTCCTCAAGCATAAACTTGAACTATTACACACACTTATGAGTGCGAGTGTCCTTTCTTCCTCACTTGCATGTTAAGAGGTAAAATGGGGAAATTTTTAATGGGGGTTGTGGACACTATGAATATGAGGTCTCAACTTACCCTTGCACAGTAAGTACTCAGATGACTTGAAAGCATTGGTGAATTCCAGGTTTAATTTACGTTTAAAACAGGAGTCCCAAAGGAAAAAATGTTTGAGGTCACTGAGGAAGCATTCTAGGCTATTGTTGATTAATTAATTTGTTTCTCATGATAATGCCCAGGGATCCAAACCCTGATGTATTAAAGAAGGCTCTGTGGCAGAGGTTGAACAGGGACACTCAGCTGTCTCATCTCTTCAGTAATGGAGCCCTGGTTCAAGACTAAGGCTCCTAGATCCCACAGTAATGAGTGTAATTAGTTCTAATAATGAGTGAAGTGATACTGTCAAATGAGAGACTGTAGGGTTCAGTTGGGTTCTCAAGAACCCTGTGCTTGTTCGTCCAAAGGTCCATTAACAGCAGTCTGGCAGTGCAAAGAGCTCCAAAGGATGAAGTGCCAAGTTAGGAGACTGCCCGATGGGCCTGGCTGTAGCATCTATCTCTGCTTACCTGACAGAGCTGGAGGGAATCAAACACCAAGCAAATACAGTGAATGAAAATTTTCACTGGTGTAAATCAGTACTGCTCCTTTGATTGCAATGAAACTATGTTGATCGAGGCCAGCTGAGCACTTGATCCAAGCAATAAATGATTTTTGTCCTTATTCTTTTAAGTCCAAAGTCAAGTCCTTTGCATGTCTTGTCCTGTTCAGTGTTAGAGAAGGTCATATTTCGCCTCTTTCTCTCCACCTGGGCTGTCCCCTCTCCTCTGGATAAACAGTATTTCCCCATTGCATTCCCAATCCCTCACGCTTCACCAGAATTAAATTCATCATTCATTTTTTATGGTTTATACATAGCAGTAATTTATGTTTCCAAATATATTGAGGTCACACTTTAGCAGAAAAAGAGTGTTTCACATTTAAATTGAAGGCATGTTCGTTCCATTAAATGGAGATGTTTTGGATAACTTTAAAAGGCTAAAAGTAGTAGAAAGTAACATTAAAATAAAATTTGAGAGATGTAATTACACCTAATCGTACTATAAAATAATCAATACTGCATTACATTATTTCTGACTTCCCCAGTTATAGCCCTTTTTTGTTAAGCTTTTGAATATTGATGAGGTCAGTGGGGTCACAGTCTACTCTCTGAGGTCTAATGGAGGTGGAATTAAGGTGGTGTCCTCTCCTATTATATCTGCACGGGGAGGTGAGCTCTATCCTTTCTCAAACTGAGGAGATAACATGGCATCAAAGCAAATGCCTCGGCAACATTTCTCGAGCTGAGATGAGGCTGTCAGTAACTGCTGACTGGGAAGCTGGCAGGGCTGTCTCCCCATCACAGACCCACTCAATTATACACGCTGGGACGCAGAGGAAATGATGTTCACGTCAACAGAGATCATTAACAGCTGGAGACCAGTGTGTGAGGCAGCAAGAACCAGTTCCTTCCAGTTTGCTTAGGGCCCTCTGTGTTGTCTCTGTTGACTGTGAGAGACTGAAAAGGGGTTTTGTTTGCCGTTTGCTTCCCTTCTCCGCTGTCGCCCCTTTAGGCATACCCCTCCACCTGACACCTACCTCACTCTGTTAAACATCAGCCCCCTCTGACTGGATTGCAAAGCATTCATCCTTTACGAGTTTTTACAAGGAAAAGCTGGGCAGCTGCTGGGATTCAGTACAGGTGCTTGGTCTGGGATCTGATGGACTGTTTGTCCCAGAAGGTGCAGGTCTGACTGCATGCAAGTGAATGTGTTTGTTACCACAGAACTCTCAGTTTTGTCGTGGCCAGTACTGTTCTGCATTTAAAGATCTTATGGCCTTCTGTGGGTTCATGTTTGGGAGTTCTTACCTGTGTAAAGTAAAAAATTACCTGCTGAGAGACAAGGATCTGTGTTTTCCCCTGGTTAAGCATGTACACTTCTAAGTACTTTCATACTTCAGGCTAGGGCAGTCTTTAGCAAGAGATGGAATACTGAGTGGCCCATGTTGTGCACGCAAATTTCTCATCATATACTATTTTGTGCCTTCCTTCAAGTGATTCAGAATTTAATCTAGGGAAATGCTGGGATCTGAAGAGACATTCAGCCATAGACTTTGGATTGTCATTTTGCCTCCTGTGCCTCTGTTTCCCCATCCATACAATGACTATAAGGTTCTTTTCATTGCTGTCTGTTTTGCATAATGGAGGCAAGAAAAGGTTTCTCTGCCTTTGATAAACCCTTTGAAAAAAGCAACAAAATGTCAGTTTTCTGGGCTGAGGTCATAAATATCAGGAAGGATGGAATTTTAAAACAGAACCAAATCGAGCAGTACCATTGCATTATCCATTTCACATTGCTGTAGCATCCTCAGATTACAGTACTCATAACAAAAGGAAAGATAACGAGCAGGCCCCTATCATTACCATTAATAATAAAAACGCTATAATGTATTTTTAAAACTTTCCTTAATGCAACACCAGCCCAGTCATCCCAACACTTGGATTATCACATCTTCCCAAATACGTATATAAATACATAGCTGAAAGTGCCAGGAGGGGAACATGCAAAATACAATTCAAATCCTGGATCTCCCCCATCAGCTGGATTTCCACAGAGGGGCCAGTACCCTCCCACCACCTTTCCACACCAGACCAGCCACTCCGCAGGCTTGCCAGCTGCCTGGTAGGTTATTCTTTCCCTTACATCCAGCGCTGTCCTTGGGGTCTGGTGATGTGTGCACTCCCTGCCCTCATCAATCCTGCTCTGCCAATTGCTAAGGTACCTCTGCCCACATACACCAAATGCTCTACATTTCCTTTCTCCTACCCCCTTCCTTTTATTCCATGCACTCCATTTTGTTCCTGCTCTGAAATCCAATTGTTAAAGCCCATCTTAGAAGGTGGGTATTTTCCCAAAAGCAAACTAACATCGGTCCTCCCTCTATTGCAGACACAAGACAGCCCTGCTCTTCTGATTAGACTGAATTGCTTTCAATTCACTAACATAACAAGCTGCTGCTGTTTTTTCTTTTTTTTTAAATTTGAAAATGGAAGGGACACTATTAGGAAATTTACATTTGCGAATATGATATTTAATTAGCAATATTAATAAATTAATAGAAGTAAAGAACCTTGTCGAGACTCCAGATTAATAAAACATGCTCTAGCTGAGTAAATGAGGTGAGCCAGGGATGTGATGCCCATAGAGGATACAGGGGAAATCTTACTCCCTAAATACCCCTTAAACCAAGGGTGAGGGGCAATAGTGAGTTGGGGCAAAGGTCTTTCTATCGTATAGTGCCTCTCATGCTTACACATGTGCCCTTTCCTGTCCTGCCACAATAGTTACACAGGGAATTAAGTACAGCTTTTCTGCCTGCCTTCCCCTTTGCCCTGTCAGGAAGCCAAAAGAGTCAGTGGCAGGGAGTGAAGGATAGGCAGTGCTGGCAGGTGTAGGGTGACAGAAAGGGCAGCAACAGGGCAAATGCTTAGAAATATTTGGTCAGGTCCATAGGAAGTGATAAAGGAGAATTTATCATTTTCTGATCTGATCCCCTGCCTAATATGTAGCACAGGCTTACTTAGCTATGCCTGTTTCCAGCTTGGACTCTCAAGGGCCTTTGGAGAGTTTTGCGTCAGAGGGACCCTCAGACTGTGGATACAGAACAGATCCACAGAGGAGGGGATGTCTCCGCACAGGATCAAGAAGGGAAGCAGCACAGTGATGTCAGTGTGGGCTCAGCTGAGAAGGATGACCGCATTGAGCAAAGGTCTGACACAGCGTGAGATAAACGGCCATGTGGTTCACAGAGGTCAGACCCAGCGAGGTGTCCCAGGCTTAATGTGTCTGTCACTGCTTTGAATCTTGGGTGTGAACCCACACTGGGGCCAGTCCTTTGCCACTCACTTCAGCACATGCTGAAGGCATAGCTGGTTTGGAAGCAATATTTCTGTGTGTTGTGTGTCTTGGAAAAAATCCTGTCTTTCCTGGACTCAGCAGGGCAGTGAATGTAGAAGAAAGTCCTTTCCCAATACTACTGTGTTAGTGCAGGCAATTGTTCAGAGGAGACTGGAGCATGGGGGATCCAGGGATCCAGTCAGGTGGAGGCTGCAGTGTCAGGTGACTTCATGACAGATGAAGTCTGGGACAGAAAGAGGAGAGTGTGGCTCTCTGTAGCCTATAGATATGTGTGGAGGAGACTTGGCAGTGTTATGGCAGAGCATCATCGGCTGCATGGTGATATCTTAGCTGTGAAGCGCTCCCATGTCTGTATGCAATAGCCGGTACAGCCTCTTGCTTTGATCCCTAGCTCAGGAGGGAGAGCAGAGGACAAGCAGACCGCTTGGGAACTGAGCTAGCAGTCAAAGCAGTAGCTCTCCTCGGGCCTATGTGACATGCACACACATCACTGTGAAGTCACGCTCTCCTGCGGAGCATGGGAGAGGTGATTATTTATTAATGTACTGAGCACTGTCCCCATGCATCACTCTGCTTTGCTCTGCTGCAGCCTCAGCAATGAAGCACTGGGACACTACAGACCTGTGTCCCTCCCTATGCGCACCAAGTGAAGATGTCTCAGGGGCCCTAGAGGAGGGCAGTGATGCTGGAGAAGGAGAAGGCAAACATGTGAATTATCTGGCATAATGTTGAGTTTTGTAATGCTTGTTGTGTGCTCAGCTCTCATGGATCAGCACTGGGCTCAAAACCAGCCAGCCTGCTGCTCCCTGTGCCTGCCTGAGGAGCTTAGGGTGATTTTCAGCTCTGACATCAATGCTTAGTGGACAGATCTCTCCTGTTTCAGTGTTCTCCTCTACACATTGCAGATATTAGCATGTGTGGGACATTCATGGTTCATCCTGCACTGTCATTCCTTCCTTTAGTGCAAAGTGTGTGGAAAACTCTGCAATGTAGGCCCTCAATCCAGGAGAAGGGGAAGCAGTTTTCTTTGGTAAGGAGGACAGGCGGGGCACACCCAGTTTCTTTCTAAAATTGAACAAGGGAGGGTAATGAGAAGGATGTGGCTACCTCGATCCCACAGTGGATCAGCTGCTCTACTCCCTTCTCCAGAATCGCCTTGTCCCCACTATGTGGTTTGTGTTATGCTTCTGATGCTGACACTTCCACTAATTGTGGGAAAGTTTGCTATTGGAATGGCATATACACAGACCTTCTGGGAGAGGTGGAGTTCCAGGAACAATTAGGAAATGGCAGAGATACCTGGGGACTCCAGCTTGCAGTGCCAGTCTTGCTATAGTGACAAGTATATGGTAGGTGTGGCAGAAGAAGAAAAAGGAGAAAATTTGGCTTGGGTGGGGTGCAGGGAGTAGGGGTGGGTGAGGAAGGCATGAGCTCGTAGATGTAGGCAGGAATGGAGCTCGGCAGCGTGTGGATTTGAAATATGCATTGGGATCATCTTGGGATAAAAGAGAAGTCTTAGTGTAGGCAGTCATTAATCTCAGAGATGTGGGCCATGATGAGGCATTCTGAAGCTTAGCCCCAAGGTGGGGCTGCCTTTGATGGCAGAGAGCACACACACAGGCTTTCGGGCCGTGCCTCCAGCCAGCGAGGGCTCTTGGGAACCACCCCCTGCATGACCCTCTGTGGTGGGCACTTACTGGGCCTTCTGAGGGCTTTAGCTTGGGGCAATAAGTCTGCCTTGCTGAGGATCTGCAAGGTCAGCTGTGTGGTCCACAGGGGAAAGGACGGTGCTATGGAAAACTTTCTGGACCAACTTTTATTTTTTTGTTAGTATAGGACATTTTTTTGCCAGCAAATTGCAGGTTCATTGCCCACAGGTATTGAGCTATGGAGACTTAAGGCCTTTGTAAAATGTTCTCTATCTGCAGTGGTCAGTCTTGCTTTTCTTCCCTCCCTCTCATCTGTGGCTTATGAAGCCCTAGGGAAATTCAATAGCAAATATGAAATACCTGGATTGGGTCTGTGTGTTCAGAGCCCATTTATGTGCCTGGCAAGAATCCTGAGAAAGAAATCCTGAGCCCTGCACGCTGCCTCAGGCGTTGCTCCTTATCAGCCTCTGTGTGGGCCTGATGCATCCCAGAAGCTGACATGCGCCGCCTGAGCTCCCGCAGACGTGCTCTGTGGCTGCCAGGCAGGCTGCTGGTTTTCTGAAGAGCATAAGCTGCTCCAAAGCCATCTTCCTCTGTGACCCAGACCCAAGGTTGCTTATATGAAAGACTGGAACCATAACCTTTCCACCACTATCCTATTTAATCCCTTGCTCCTAGTGACAGACACTCGGTGGAAGCCTGAAGGAGTGTCTGGGCTCCTTCATTAGCTGGAGCTCTGTCCTGCCCCTGGTACTTGGAACTGACGCCCATGTAAATGACAAGGGAGGAAACTGCAGGCAGAGGAGAGATGGTGAGGAGGGCATTTCCTTTTGCAATACTTGAGAGACTGGGGGAATCATCTCCACATCCTCCAGCATGACTCTTGAGGCCGTGGTGGTCAAAGGGTCATGTCAGCGTTTGTCACGTGAGTGGTTTGAGGGTCAGCCATCTGTAGAATACCTCACCAGGACTGCACTGCGAGCCCACTTGAAGCCCTGTGCCCACACTGTTGCTGCTTACGGCATGATGAATTTAAACCCCGAGTCCTTCTGAGGGTGCAGTCTCCAGTAGCTTCCCAGCAGCCAAATGTGTTGCACTGGGATATGTGGAGAGCAGCAGGGAAAGTGCCAGTTCCTGTCATTCCCTCCCTGGAGGAAGCACCGCAGTTGCCTGCCCTGAGCACAGGGATTTGCAAGGTAGTAGGCGCAGACCAGCTGCGGGGAATTAATTTCTCCTGTTCCGGACACTGTCTGAACTCTGAATCTGTCAACAAAAGTGAATCTGGAGATAGAATCATAGAATTGCTTGGCTGGAAAAGACCTTTGAGATCGAGTCCAGCCGTACCTGTCCACTATTAAACCACTTCCCTGAGCACCTCATCCACCTGTCTTTTAAACACCTCCAGGGATGGAGACTCAGCCACCTCCCTGGGGAAGCCTGGAGGAGCAGCTCTGGAGAAAGGGATGGGGGTAAAGTGGCTGGGGGGTCCTGAGGCCTGTAGGTCTATGTGTGTGAAAAGCCGAAGTGTACATATTTAGTCCTTAAATGGGTGGTAAACTGTACTGAACTTTTTGGACATTACGACTTTCCCCACACATGCATTGGGGCTGACTTTCTCCATTGAAATCTTGCAACATCCTCTCCTCTGTACAAGGACTTCAGGTTCTGGTGGGCTTAATTAAATCATCTCCTTTAACATAGCCCTGCCTCCATCCCTCGCTGTAGCCGTGCAGCCGGGGTGAGGGAGCTCGCCCCGCCCGGGCAGCGGGGCCGGACCCGAACCGAACCCGCTTGGGGCCGGGCGGGCAGCAGGGGGCGCGCGGGGCACGCGGAGCTCTCGGCTCGGTGTGGCCGCGGTGCCCGCGGGCTGCATGCACAGCCCGGCGCAGCCCAGCACGGCTCGGCACAGCTCTGCCAGCCCGGCGCAGTTCTGCACGGCTCTGCACAGCTCTGACAGCCCGGCAGAGCCCAGCACAACCCGGCACAGCTCTGACAGCCCGACAGAGCCCAGTACAGCCCGGCACAGTGCTTTGCCAAGGGAGGCTGCTCGGCAGTGCAAGGGGAGGCTTTGCGGCTCCCCCGGCTCCGCGCGGTGCTGCGGGTACCGGCGCTGCTGCTCCTGCCACCAAGATTCCTGCAAAGCCCGGTTATATAAAGTTTAATTAGAATACTTGGCTCTCTTGTAACGCTTTCTATCTGCAGATCTCAAAGTGCTTTCTAAGCATTAAACAGGCCTCACAATGCCCTCTCCCGTCTTCATGTGGGAGGGTTTGCTCTGCACCCTTTCTTTCTTTATTTTAAACGCTGGTAGGAGACACTGAGGTGCAGAGATGGGAAAAGACTTGCCCGAGATCATCCAGCAGGTCAGCGGCAGAGCTGGATGCAAAACTGAGAAGTCTCCTTGATTTGTTCCCGTCTTTAATTCCCCAGGAACGCTGCCTTCCTCCTGGAACAGCTGTGCCTGGAATCAACTGGGTTTGGGGATCTGACTGGCCTCTGTGCTGAGCTGCATCGAAATGCCTCGGTGACCTACACAGTTCACAGCAGGGTTGTTCTGCTTTTGGAAGCCATTCCCTCATCCCCGCTCGGAAAGTTCGGGCCCAAGACTACCCACTGCCTTTGGTAGCTTTTCCTGACTCAATTTTATGCACTGCAGGTGAGGAAGGAGTGAGACCTCAGCCCAAGGTCTCACTGTTAGAGGCTAGGAAGCCAATTTGGCTGTAGTGCGTTTGTACCTCAGGAGGCACCATTCTGTGGCATCTCCTTCTCCTTCCCCATCCCCCCTCATGAAAGGTCAAGGAAATGAATGGGACAACG
The DNA here is from genome assembly GCA_033558235.1 of Neomorphus geoffroyi. Lineage (NCBI taxonomy): Eukaryota > Metazoa > Chordata > Aves > Cuculiformes > Neomorphidae > Neomorphus > Neomorphus geoffroyi. The sequence goes on along the minus strand of JAUMJM010000029.1, from coordinate 4,916,624 downwards.
AGATGTGCAAGCCTGTAAATATTTAGCAAGCCACTCGCTTTTACATTGCAGATTTTGCTCTATGGGCATGGCCGTTAATATCAGAGAGACATTAGCTCCGAAAAGCACCCGTCACACTGTTAACACTAAAAGTGCTCCGTCAAAGCGCCTTGCCATGAATTACGGGACTCGAGCTTTCTTTATTAGCCTGGAGTTTGTACAGCAGAAACATCAACCTCAGACCCACAGCGGAGAGAGAAAAACTCTAGGAGCAAATTAAAAGGAAAGAGCTTTACCTGCAAAAGTGATAATGCCCTCCCGAGAGCTGGGGCAGAGAGCAACCTTTATCTTCTGTGGGGAGACCATGCCATGAGAGACTGCTAAAAGTAGCCCTGATCTATTCCAGCTTTATCAGAAACCACGTTATGTGAAGAGTGACTTGGGGGACAGGAGCATTTCTTGAGACTTTTTGGCTGTGTTCGCAGAGATATTTTTTGTCTCTGAGCAGGGATGGTGAATTTTTAGTGCTGGGGGAACCGCTGGTTCCCAGCCTCTGTGTTGCAGCTGATGTGCGGTTGTGTGTTGGACTCAGGGTCACAATTTGACTCAGATTTCGTTTCATTTGCACAAAGACTCATTGACGCCCGGGCCTAATGAACATCAATATTCTTAATGACAAGGAAAAGATCTGTTTTATGGGACTCCAGACAGGCAGTGTCTCCGCTCTCCTTCTGCAGAATCACAGGAAAATAGCCCCAATCTTCCACACATTCGGTTACTGCCGTTACAAAGTTCAAACCCCAACCTCAGAGGAAGCTCCCCAGATAAGAGCATCTTTCTTGGGAACCTCTGTCAAAGTTTTGCAGAATTAAGTGCTGTGCTGTCTTCTCAGCCTGGCTTCTGTGTTTCCAATAAGCAATCCAATTACACACATTCTTTCTTTGGAGTTGTGATGATACTGTTGGTTTTCCTGCCAAAAGATTCATAAAACAGTGATGGGAATTTTTGTTGCTTTCTGATTTTTTTTTGTTTTGTTGTTTTGGGTTTTTTCCCCCCAAAATTAAAAATTCAAAATGAAGTATTCTAGAAAAAAAAATTGTTGCAACTTAAACATGAGATTGAACGGGTTGAATTTGTCAGCTTCCCTTGCACTTCTGTTTTGTTTTGGGGGCTTAGGTTATGAGTTTTTTTCCATATAATTTTGCATTTCTACCCTCAGCCTTTTGCATCTTTGGCTACCAGATGTGTCCCACATTGAAGAATTATTTCTCCTCCCTAGAGTGAAATAAATGCAATCAATATGAGTATTGCTCTCAGGGCCTTGAAATATTACATTAATGTTCCATGTGGTGACATTTTAGCTGGAATTTTCAAATACATTATGATGGTTCAAATTAATATTTATCAGATCAGCTTTTATATTTTGCAAAAGAGAGAGAGGGAGAGAGAGAGAGTAAGCATTATTAAAATACAAAATGCAGATGAATTCCAAAATCGATGGTCCATTTTACCAGCACTTTCAAGGGGCCGTATTTTGCTTTCTGGTTTTGTTTTTAAATTTATTAGCTTTACAGGCAAATCTATTTATCTTCCTTCATTTTTTTTTCACCCATTCAGGGTTTTTCAGTTGTTTCTTTCTTTCACTCTTCTTTATTATCCCAAAATGTAAATTATGACGTTAGCTAGGTTTTTTCTTTTTTCTATTCAGTGATTAAATCTGCTACATGACATCTTTGTCCTTTCTATAAATTAAATCATCTTTGCTTTCCACCTTTAGCCACTGCCAGCAGCAATACTCTGATTGCCAGCAATAAAAGTCCTCACTTTACGGTCTTTATTTCCTACACAAAGCAAACCCCCCCTCCTCCTTTCCCTTCTTCTTATGGTGCCTTTTTTTTTTTTGCTAAGGGGGTGGTGGGACTCTCTCCTGTTTTCAGTGTTTCTCCATAAACAAGGAATTTGCAGAGAGAGATTGAAGAGGAAAAAAAATCTAAGCCACATTCCACTTTATTTCAGTCATTCCTAAACAGATTGTTCTATGAGGTGGAAAATCCAGGCAGATTAATGGTGTCATTTGTTTTGCTTTTTTTCTTCTTTTTATATTTCTGTCCCCCCCAACCCCCCCACTTTGGTTTGGTGAAAATGTTTGAAAAGTATCTTTTTTAAACTAAATGCAGCTTTAAAGATTTGTGGATTATCAGCTGAATTTATTTTGTTGCAACAATGCTGCTTGTGGAATAACCTTCCTCTCTCTCCACGTGGAAAATCATAGAAACTGTCTGGGATCTTACACCGTTTCCTTAAACGATTTTTCAATTCCTAGAGGGGAATTTTTGAAAGGGTTAATATTCCAGCTTAGAACAGCACAGCACTTCCAAACTTTTCCCACTTCCCAGCCTTTTTTCCTATCTCTGAAACAGTTTTATTGTGAGAACATCTCATCTCTCTGTATGTTTGTGGCATACGGGAAAAAAACATGTGTGTGTGTGTGTGTGTGCACGTGTGTGTATATAAACATCTTTATATGTGCTCACATATGCGCACCCGTGTGCTCGCTCTGTCTGTCTCTGGATGTAGAGATGTACATACTCCAGGCTGCCCTTCCTATTTTCCTTCAATGCTGATCTGGGCAAAAGAACGACAGGAAACTTAAAAAAGAAAAGGAGGAGGAATCGATTGTTCGACCCGCACTTGAACTCTCCTGAAAGAGATAAAGCAGAATTTTCAATAGGTCCCCTGCCCTTTTCACCAGGAGGGAAAGAGGAGAAGAAAAACAAGAGATATTTATATGACAGCAGCTGCTGAAAATAGCATTTCAGAGCAATAAAAAAAAGCAAAAAGAGATTCAATGGTAAAAAAAAAAAAGAAACCAAAACCCACAACAACAGAGAAACTCTTTTTCTTGTGCTCCCCAACAGGCGCATGAGCGGCTCGTCCTGGAAATGCATGCATGCCTCCTATAGATCTGTTTGAAATTATAGTTGTCATTGAGAGTGAATTTATGCTTCTATTGATCTGCAAAAGGAAAATATTAAATGGTTTGGTTTTGATCTTTAGCTGACCTCAGGGTCAAGGGTAGCCTAAGATTAGTATTCATAGAATTCATCACCAAATTGTAGTCTGCATCTATTTTATGCAAACATAGGAAAAACATCGAAAGATAAATACAAAGCAAAATGACAAACAATTTCACCACCACCCACCCCATCAAAAAATAGCCCTCAGACAATAAAACTGAGGAGATACATACATGCACAAACCCAGGTAACTGCACACGGCAGAGACGAGGGAAGTGAAAGGAAATACAGGGAAGCACACAGGCAGAGCCAGTGAATTACACACACGGGAAAAGACACACGACTCGAAACAAATATCAGTGCAGAACTCTTCTGAAACATGCCCGCGTGAACACTCCAACATAACTCCCTCCATGCAAGGGAACATGTGGAGAGCAAGACAAATAGGAAAAGGACACTTCTTTTCTGTATATATAAATACACACGCACCCCCAGGAAAAAAGGTGCACATCTGTGGTGAAAGAGAAAGAATATGGTCACAGATTGTCCCACAAAGCCAAAAAAAAAAAAAAGGAGCACACACAAAATACAGTGGATCAGGTGCCCCTCCTGATGCTGACAAACCTGGTGATAGGCAGCTGTAAACGCATCAAGGTGCACACACAAATGCAGACACTTCTTGTATCAGGCACTGTGGACCTCCCTTGTTCTCAGTAAATGGGATGCAAAGTTAGTGAAATATTAAAATAGAGAAAGAAATATACTTAGGTAAGAGTGAAACATGCTGGGAAAGTCCTCCACTAAGTCAGCCCAGCTGTTTGGAAATTCAGGGCAGGGTGCTCCTAAGAGCAGCAAAGATATTTTGCTTACTGAGGGACATTCAAAAGCGCAGGGAGATCTGTTCACTCACAAGGAGGGCAGAGTCTGGCCACAAGCATTACCAGTCCAGGCTATAGCAAAAGCACTCCTGCATGAACGTAGTGGGTGCATTTGTGAACAAAGGAAGTGTCTACTGAGACATGAAAGCAAATCTGGAGAGCAGAAGGCCCCATCCATGTTTGTGTAGCCATCCCAGGGGCAGAGGTAAACATCTGTAGACAAAAACACAACTGCACAGAAACTCAACTGGGAACAACAAGATGCTCACAAGCACCCTGAGAAACCTAATTAACAGAAACTTGGTGCTTTCCAAGCAGACGCAGCAAATACCCAAATAGGCGAGCAGGGTAAACGATGGTTTCTTAGCTGTTTCTGGTTCTATATCCCGTGTTGACTGGGAGCTGATAGCCAACGTCACTGCTTTGCACTTGGTCTCTGCTTCTGTAGTCTCAGTGTCACTGAATACGTGTGGAGCACTTGTAAGTGGGCAAGAATGTCTGGTGCACAAAAAGAACATTGTTATTTATTTCTATAACCATTTTCCCCCCAGATATAGCTTTTTTGACTAAAACAAGTGTTAATCTTATTTGAAAATTTTTTATTTCCTTTTGACATACAAAACTGCAACCTGAGCATTCACCAAAAATATAGCCATATTCCATTGCTGTTGTTTTATTTTCCCTGCTATAATTAAGATTCATATTTTAGTATAAAAACCTCAACCACCTCTGTGGCCCACTGTGCTTTGCACCATATCGTTGTGCTACTAGAAACAGCCCTTGTCCTGAAGAGCTTGCACTGCAGCTGGAGGAGTAGAAGGAAGAAGTACTATCTCTCCTTTACCAGTGAAGCCCTGAGGAAGCAACTTGTCCAGGCTAGCCATGGAGTCTTGGCAGAGCGAGAAAATGGAGCTGCATCTCCTGATTCACAGGCCACTGCTTCAGAAATGAAATCATCCTCCTTTCCTGATTTAAATATACTTTAGCATGGGCTACTAGGCATTTAATGTTTGTGTGATCCAGTTATGAGACCCAGTGAAAACAGTCGTAGGTACGAATGGGTTCTGAGCTAGACTTGTGCAGAAGAGTGGCTAATAGGAATATATCCGTGTAGCTGTGCTGTGAAAACCTCTCAGCTCTGGCCTTGCTTACCTGGCCTATGAACACGTTAGCCATTGCAGCTTATTCTGCTTCCTCAAAGGAAGTAAACACTAGCACCAGGAGTACTGTTTTGTCAGCATCACTACCTGTGTGCTTGGGCTCTGCCAGTACAGTCACACTGGGAAGAATAGTATCCCAATGCTAGACACAGCTCTATTGGCAGTACTTCCAAACATAGACCCGATCGTGACAGCATCTTGGTGAGGGCAGTGATCACGATGAGCATGGCTGTGCAAGGCACTGTTGGCGCAAACCGAAAGGTGTGATGGTGCCTGGCAGTGGGGATGGGAATGCGTGCCAGGGAGGAGGACTCTGTGAGGAGGATCTTGGAAATAACAGAGCAGGGAAAGATGCACTAATATTTGCTGTGCAGTTGGTAAAGAGAAGGGAACAACACAGAGATAGCAGTGGATTTTATCAGTTACTGAGCACCATGCGTTACTGGAGACAGGCTCTGTAAGTCACTCATCATCCATTGCCTGAACCCCCCAAAGCCAAGGAGAGTGTGGTGTGTGGGAGCTGTACAACCTGTCCTGTGCTCAAGGACAGATCTCCCTACAGTGAAGAACCCTCACTCGCGTATTGTGGCAGTAGGATATTCTTTTTTACAGCTGCAGGACAGAGCTGGCCCCTTGTGTGCTCTGTTCAGTGAATAATTATCTTCTCACGATGATGAGGAAGCTATACATTGTAATGGCAGCATTCCCAAAAATCCTCCTCACAATGGGAAAAGACTTCTGTGTGGGTTAGATGTACAAAAATGATATGTCCTTTCCTGACTCTACCTTATTAGCATTAAACTTGACAGAGATACCAGCTATTTTGATGCTGTGGATAGAGAAAACACAGCTAGAAGAGTAGAAGAGATGATCAACACATTTTTCCCTGTTTGCTCAGTGCCTAACAGGTTTGAGGTTGTATTATTATAATAGTGGTCTTGATTCATCTGCTGTACTGAAATAAATATATACTCATATACTGGGCAGTTGCTTTTCCCCAGGCTGTGTGACAGAGTATGGACTCAATCATGTTTTTATCCTTTTGGCAGATAGAGGAGGAAAAAGGCTGTGAAAGAGGAAAGTGACAAGTCACAGAGGTGAAGGCAGCAGGAGAAACTGCTGTTGTCGTTTCTGTTTCATTGTTTACTGTCTATGACTTTGTACAGCTTTTAACTCCACTGTTTGGCAAGAGAGCAGCTGGCGCCACTTGCCTCCTCTGGAGTGCATGTGCTGCCAGAGAAAGACAGCCCAGGTTAGCTGCTGTGGGAAGAGGTGGGATCTCCTCCCAGTGAGAACATGGGCTTGGGGCTTCAGACAGTCAGGGTTGGAAACCCCTCAGGTTTGAACAGCCTTGGATGTCTCATCCTCCATTGTGGTCTTCCTGCAGGTTTATTTCAAACTAACTCCTGTAACCTTATTCCCTATTAAAATACCATATAACCATTTATTCATCTCCCTCCCCATCTTCCCTTTTACAACTCATGGACATGCCAGTAGTTCCCTCTCATCTCTGTTTTAATACTCAACCAGTTTCCTCAGCTCATGTGCTGTTGGCAGTGCTTCTTTTTGAATGGTGTTGAAAACTGGATCCTTCCCATTTGTCATTGTTAGCTCTCCATAGCACTATCTCCCTGTGTAACAGCTCTAACCTGGGTATACTGACTGAATCTGAAATGGCTGACAGCCAAAAATTCTAGGTAATTTCAGTGGGACTTCATACTCTTTGTTTCTGGTCATAACTTGATCGTATAATTTGGCTGTGTACTCTTAAAGAGCTGCTGTGGCTGGTGGAGTCATTCTTATATCCATAACAGTTTGTAAAGCACTTAAGGGTAGCTTTGGATGAAAAGCACTAAATAAATGTTCAGCAAGATGATGTTATTTATCCCTGTAATCACCTGTCACTTCCACCCAATTTTTGTTCCTCCCTGTCCCATCCAATCGGCCATATTATATGCTCATGCATATGGTCATGCACTCATCAATCCACCTTTATCCATATGCAGAGACACTCAAGTGTTATGAGAGCTACACGGAAAGACAGATGCATGCATCTAATCCTTCCCTGCTCATCTGTCCTCATCCAGCTTGTACAGACACAGAGCAACATTTTTTTTTAGCACTTAAGTGACTTAGGATCCTAAGTTTCATTTCTTAGGAGTTTAAATGCCCCTGAAAGCCAGTGAGATGTGTTCTCCAGATTATAATTCTGCAAGTCCGTAAGTGTCATATTTTCAAAGTGCTCTCTTTATCTAAAGATTCAGATAGGCACCTTGTAGATTATCAAAACTGTTTAAGATAGGCACATAAATCCAAATGATTTTAATGTAGCCTGCCTTGGAAATTTTAAGACCCCTCTGGGCACTTATCTTTCAAAGGCATCTAAATCCTTTTGAAAAATTGGTACCAAGAGTCTCTAAGATCCTTTAAAAAAACAGCTCTTAAGTTACTCGCCCATAGCCAAACACCAGATGAGTGACTGCTACCTTAGGTAAATCCATACCTTAACAGTGCATTTTACAAAAAAAAAAAAAAGGTTACTCTGGTATCTGCTTTAATTAATGAAATGCAGCATTTTGTGCTCCCACAATCACATAAAGATGTGGCATGAGAACCTCTTGTCAGCTTGAGTGGCAGGAATGGACCTGTGCAGGTCCTGCCCATGTTTCCTGGTCTCTGCAAGCAACATTGGCTTTCTCTGTTCTCCTCAGGACCTAAGTTGTGGGATAGGCAGCGGTGGGGAGAGCACTGCTCGCCAACATCAGGGTGCTGAGACCCTGGAGACAGGGTCAGGACTGTGGTGGGATTGGGTACCTATGCTGTATACGAGCCTCAACAGAAAGTTACATACAACCTGAATTCATCAAGAGACTTCATCACGAGTAGGCAGAAGGGCGTTCTTCTGTCAGAATCCCTTGGCTGGCAGTGTTTCTAGGTAGGAGTATGGCTGGCAGTGGCCAAGGAAAGGATTTGTAGGGAGGGGTTGGTGGCTGTGGGGTCTGAACAAACTCCTCATGTTCCGAGGTCAGTCACTGGTGCTGGCTCTGCCATCCCACTGCTTTATAGTGTTCTGCAGAAAAATCCCATAAAACAAACAAGATTTCCAGGAAAGAAAATGAAGCAGAAAATCCTGCCCCTCTTATAAATTATATCCAAGTAGGCTGAGCTGGCAAGAATGCCTTCAAGTGTGAAGTTCCTTCCATTTTATGACTAGGAGTTCCCAAGAGACCTTCTTCTTCCTTAGGCTTTTTTAATCTTGAAGGTGTTTTTATCCGGGATGGAGGGCAGATACTGTGTGCATGATTTGGCTGGTAGGGGCAAGAATCTGTCAGCAGAAAAGGGCCGTCAGCAAGAGAAAGTGAGCTGCAAATTGTCCATTTCTAAACTGCTTGTTCATCTGACACTTGCAAACTGCAAGGCACCTGTTCAGCCATCAGTCACCAAGGGAAAATGAAGCTTTCCTCAAACCCAGATTCTGACATGTACAGAAATCCAAAAAGGGAAAAAGAGAGGAGAAAAGGAAATTCTTCTGAATTTGCTCTACCAGGAAATGAAAACAGAAACTAAAGCTAAATCTCAAGGGAAGGGTTTTATTTCCCCCTCTCTCCAAACTGTAATATTCTAAGTGCTTTTTCAAACAGCAACACAAACAAACAAACAATCAAAAAACCCAACACCTTTCACACAACATTTTTGCAGAAATCTGGAAGTGTTTGTGAAGACAGAAGTTACCACCTCTTCTCCCCCCCAAATGGTGGCAGATTTTTGGGGTGTGACTGGCTTTTTGCTAAAAGGACACTCTGCATGTTAACAAGTGGTGTATCTCTTTGAAGTTGCGAAACTAAAGAGTGGATTAGCTGTGATACCAAGCGCAGAGTAGGCTTTCCCCTTTCCATGCAAGGTCAAATTGAGACTGGACCAGCCAGCAACCCAAATGTAGACCATACTGAGCAGCTGATTATTTTTCGCCCTCTTCGGGTGCAACGCATTGGCCTCTGTGGGAGAATTTCAGGGTGGCAGCCAGCAGGGTAGCTTCTTACGTGCAAGGTTTTTCTGGCTGGCCACAGAGCACATAGCCGATGCGCCTGATCAAATAGCTTGTTAATTTCATCATTTCAGACTTTTATGGGTTTTCCAGTTGCTGCTGCTTTTATAAACAAGCATTTCGGTGACCTTCCCCTCCGGACATCAGCGCATTCAGCTCTGCAAGAATCCCAAGCTCTGAAAGTTTATAAATAAGCCTTCTATCAAGTTCCACAACAGGTGTGACCTCCCCCCCTGTCCTAAAACTGAACAGTTTCAACAAGCAAATAAAGACTGCACAGTCCTGTCTTAAAGGGGAAGCACTCTGGCAAGTGGCATATAGGCCCTGATACTCTCAGCAGAAGGCCTGGCCCATCTGCAAGAAGGGATCATGTGGCCATATTCTGGGGACTCCTGTCTCTTTTAGGAGGCCTTTAAGCAAGGGTGAGACACAGAGTGAAATGGTGCTCAACATGACCTACATCAGCATGATATTCCTGGGCTGTCCCACGCACTGACCCCGGAATCAATTCTGGTAGGTTCCAAGTGCCTGGCTGAGACATGAGATCTCTAGGACACTTTTGTCATAAGTGGAAGATGCACAACCAGAATCTCTTCACTTCCAATGGGGTTCTGCCAGTGTGTCACTGGCACGTTTGCAATGCTGAGTAGGGAAGGAAGGGACAGGTCCTGTTGTGAGCTGCGAAGTGAACTGTCTCATACTTGTTTGGATTTGCTTAAAATGAGACCATTCTCTTAATTTCTGGCATTCTGCAGGCATTGCATTTACTCCGCCTTTACTGATTTCTCCAAAATGTCTTGAAGAGGGGAAACTGAAGTCTAAGATCACCATTTCTTCCTGTGGGTGAGCACCTCAAAAGCTGAGATTGAGACAAAGATGAGGTTTCCATCTTTGTAAGAGAGTCCTACTGGCAGTCTTTCCCTCCATGTAGCTGCAACATAATCTGGGTAGATATTGTGAAATAGGGTCAAGAGAGAAGCTTGGCTATGGTAAACAGTATTTCTGTCTGTTCTATGAAACCTTATGGTGTTGTCTGTTTATTGCATGTGTGAGTTTGAAAGGAAACCAAATGACTTGACCTGTCTAAATGGGCTTCTTGCTATAGACTATTATACCGTATAAAATAGCAGTATGGTGTCCAGTGGAAAGATGCTCTGAAGTCATTGAGACAGCAGGACACGAGGGGCACTTCAGTTCCAACATAATCAGTGAGAACTGGATCTCAGTATCTTTGTGGAAGAGGTTGGCTGTAACCATCAAGACAGGAAAATACCCATATAATTACTGCAGCTGAGGAAGCCACACAGCAAATGAGATGGGAAGGCCCAGTATGCTCAGTGCAGTGAGAGGAATCAGTACAATCAGTGTAACACGGAATAGCTGGTAAAATCAATATGTGCTGGTGTAATGGTGTACTATGGGGCAACCAAAAGGTTTGGTATGGTCAACAGATGTAAGGAACACAATGTGATCGATTGGAAAAGGGTCTGAACATTATCAGTGAGTGTGGAGACAATGGCAATGATATAAGCAATTGGATATCAGGTTTTATGGCTTTCAGGCCACGTGCCTGGACACAGAAAATTACATTAAACAATATTTGTTATTAGACATATCACACACAGTTTGCAGAGGTGTGAGAACATTGCTGTGATGTAGAAACAGTGCCATGTTGCTTCACCATGACAGATTGTCCCTGTCCATGCAGTCAACTACGTGGGTGAGTGGGGCATGCGCAAGTGCTAAAAAGAGTGAGTTTTATCAGATATAGGGGATGGGTGGTGGTGCTGCAGGTCTCATGCTGCAATCCCCTTTCTGCAGCGTTATGGAAGGATTTGGTTCTAAGAACATCCTAAGTACCCTGCGGAGTACAATAAGAGGAGCCATTTGGCTCATGGTGAGCCTAGTCCCTTCTAATGCACTTGCAGTCCCCCAGGGCCACGTCTAATTACTGCTCAAAGACAATGATGCATCATGCCAAAACCATCTAGAATAACCTTTGCACAGTGGGATTTGCTGTCAGTCTTGCCTTTTTAAAAATTTTTCTTTTTTTGCACAGTGCTGATAAGAAAACTTTTTAACACCCATCCCTATTCAGGGATCTGCAGCATCTGCATCTTGATGGCTTCTGTCAAATCCCCAGGAGATCCTAAAGACAAGGTTACTACTGAGCTCCACGAGGATCACTGGGTATTTTCTACTTTGGTGAAGAGAAAGCTCTTCTCCCAGGGAGTCTGCACACAGAGGCTTTTGGTGTGGGCAGGTTTTGTTAGAAATCAAAGTCCAGTCCTCCCCTTCAATTAAAGTTAGCCTCTGGACTGAAGTTATCTCTAAGGGCACAGAATACTCTTTAGCAAGAAGGGACAAGCTCTGTCTCTGGTGATACTGTCTTTGAGAAGTCATCTAACCATGTATATAAGCTGCCATTTAAAATAAAGCTAACATTTCTGTCTACTGCTACAAGAGCCAGCTGTAATCTTTGCTCTTTGAACCCTTCCTCTGACAGTGTAAGCCCTGGTTGTCATCCCCCCAGTGTAGTTTTACCTTCAAATCTGATCATCATTTCTCAGAGATCAGGGTGTAGCCACTTACAGCAAACAAAGACAATGTCAATGCTTACAGGTGTATGGCTGGAAGACGGATACCTGCCTCTACACAGGTATACACATATATGTGCAGGAATGCATAGCTATTCATTATCTGTACAGACAGAGGAAGGTAAATGGATATATAAACTCAGCAGTACTTCAAACAGTTTCAAACATAATGCATCCCTGGTGGGAGGAGTCTTGCTGGTTAAGATGCTTTTCAAAAAAATGATGAAGCTCTCTGAGCACAGGGAGGTCCAGCACTGCCCCACAGGCAGTCCGCAACACTTTAGTATTTCACCAGCAATGGCCCATATAGGTCAGGAACCTTTTCAGAGGAACTAGTGAAAGCTGATAGCCATTGGCCAGTACAAAGAGCGACTCAAAACCACAGTCCAAATGCAAGAACTGCCAAGTGTAAGGAAGCTTAAAATCTGAGTCCCCACGTCATGTCTTAAACCTCACACAGTTATACCTGAGGCTAAAGTAAATTCATGGTCACTGATCCAGGCAAATCTGCTGACTATTGTACCAAAAGGCATTGATCAATGTCCTGAAACAGCCTAAAGAAAGAGCTTGTAAGTTCCATTTATGTGAAATCTAAGGGCTAGTGGATCTAAGGGATCGCTCACACTTGGGTTTCAAGTCTTGTCTGTAGTGCTGTTGGGAGCTTTATGTTGCTTTACAAATTGAGAGATGTGCAGGTGTACAAATGCAAAACCAGGCAATTGAAGTTGTCTCTATTCTGCTCAGTGTACTTTGCTTGGTCCTCACTGGTGTGAATGGCACTTACAAGAGTGCAATGGGAAGAAAATGCACCCACAAAACAGCTCTAAACAGCTATGTATTATGGCCAGAAAGGCCTTAGTTTCTAGGAGGGAAACCTAGATTCAGAACCCAGTGCTCTGAAATCTCTGGTTACTAGCAAAAGTATTTGAAAATAAATATAGACACAAATTAAAATGATACCATTTTTGACAAAGTAGACAGTAGTTGAAATATAATGAGGCACTGTAGAAAAATGCCCTGCCACCAAGCGAGCACTTGCTGGGCGGATTAGCCAGCATTCCTTCTCCTCCATTGAGTGGTGTCACAAGCTAATAAATATTTCAGAATTGGCTGTATTCAATCCAGCCCTTGTCCCGGTTGACGTCTGTTCTCTCAGTTTTCAGAAGGAGACAGGTGCAGAAGGATGAAAAGGGATTTAATTACTAAACATCCCCTACTCCCAGAATCCAAACACATGCTGTACTGTACTTATACACCACACCTACTGTACCCACAAGCACATATAATGCTCATGCACACACAGTCACACCTACTGCTCTCTGGGGCACACACTTATTGATCCACGTTGCACACAGATTGTGTTTTGGAAGTAGAGGATTCACATAGCATTGAACCAATGTGTTTTGGCCATTGGGTGTGGAAGGTACACGTGTGCACTGAAGTTGGAGCACATATTCCTCCTCTGGAGCCACACTCCCTTTACAGAAATGCAAGAAAGGCAGAAATGGCTTGTTTGTCCCCTCATTTCTGTCTGTCTGTAAAAGAATAAGAACTGGCTACAGCTGCCTGCCCAACAAATATAAATATTTATTTGTTTTTCCTCTTTATGCTGAATGTCCTGCGCTCAGCCCTGCCTCCCCTCAGTTAGCACAGCAATAGAGAGCCACGCTATGCAGCGCTGCACCCACACTGCAGTCACCGTGTTCTCCCTCATGGGCAGACAGTACCTTACATGCTTACATGCATGGGACCTATTTATTGTACTAACAGTTGCTGTTTACACACTTTGCTCTGATACAAGAAGTGTACAAAGGCCCTAACATGACCTTTAAATCTTCTGTTCTTAAAAGGCTAGTTTTTCACATACTTTACACACACAACTGAGGGCATTTTCAAGTGCTCCCATTTAGACAGCACACAATAAGCTATGGCAATGGTGCTGCTTATCCAGTTGGTGTCTGGATCACTGCCATGGGGGTGTTATCTCCTCTTCCAAAGACTTTGCCGCTGTTTCACAGGCAAGATCTAGTAGCACTTTTCACAATAACAACTATCTTAGTCTGGGAGTTGTGGGCAAATGTTGGTGTGAGAAGCTGCATTCAACCTCTTTAAACTTTCCTGGCACTTTTGGATGCCAGCAGGATACTCCTTGGTTTCCTATTCCAGTCTGTGCTGGCCTAGCTGTTCCTGTGGGTTGTTCAGCAGCAGTTGTGCTCCACCACAGAGACAGCTGTGTGGCAGAAAGGGCATGGGTAGGCAGCCTGGCCAAGTTGGTGGAGCCTGGGTGGGAGCTTAGGCGATAACACATCTTCCTCAGCTCTGTCCCTCGCCCTCTGGGAGAAGTCAGGTTACTTTATGCCAGTTGACTCAGTTTCATCATCTGTAAAATGAGGCTAGTAATATGAACTTCTTCTGGAAAGTGATTTGAGATTTACTGAGCTAGCAAATACTTGTCTGGGTAGTCTATTAGAGAGCTGTAAGATCTTTGAGGGACTCCTGAGTGGATCAGAGCGATACATTGCTGTTATCAGCTACTTTAGGCAGTGAAATAAAAAGAAAGGACCGAAGAAAGGGAAAGTTAGGTGCTCCTTCAGTCCTGCTCCCTCTAGAATTGTACTATTGACTCCAGTCTAAGCAGGATCAGGGCCTGGAAGCTCAGGTGATAGATGGTGACGAACACCAAGAAAATCAGTAGTGATGGATGATGAAAGCAAATGGTTCTGTGTCTGAGCTAGAAGGGGTTTCCAGATAATGTATCGCTGAGGTCAAATACAGAACACTGTTGGCTTTAGAGCTGGGTAATTAGTGTATCAGAAAATTGGGGGAAATTATGTATGTTTTTAAGATGAGCTATTAAAGCAAGCCATGAATTATTGAGAAGAGAAACTGCTTTCTTTGTTTTATTTAAGTTAACCTTGGAGAGCAGAGAAAGAACATCGGGATGACTTTTTCTGGGATGCACATTCTATATAAGAACACACATAGTTGCAATGGTGTTAGGTCCCCCACTGCATCTCCCACACTGTTTATGTTGCACGTATGTGCATTCACACCTTCACACACAGAAGAGTCTGTAAATATTCTTGCTGCCTGTGCACAGTATATTTATGCACACGTGTGCTTGTTTTTTATATACAAAGCTCTGTACACACTCAGAATAAAAGGAGTCAGACCTGGTATGTACCACACAAATAGTTGGAATTGTGTACTTAAATGTTGCACATAGAATAACATGTGATAAATATAGCCTGTTCCCACTGTGCTTTTACTACTCGAAATACTTCTGCAGACTCATTTATAGATAGAGAAATATTTCATTAAAGTAATTTTAGGTTTCGTATACATCCCTAAATTGCAATTGAAAATTCACACTATTTTTACACAAATATTTGTGCAAGTTGCACACACTGAACAAAAGTTCTGTGCAAATTCCTGTGTGATTCTGTGCTGAGATCTACAGTAACTTGTGAATTCTGACCTTACAGACTGTGCCTGTGTACCCATAGGTACCTGCCTGCGCTCTCTGGGTTTGCATGTGTTCTATCGATGTCCACTCAGTATAGGATTCTGCCTTTCCTATATCAAGCTGTAGAGTGACTCAAAAGCTGAATTAAGTCTCATTCTTCATTTGACTGGAGAGTTTTGGGAAAATTTCCATGGAACTCCATTTCCATTAAAGTTTACAGGGTTTTTCTGGCGGAGATGGACTGCTCGGTTAAAACCAGGAGTGCTAATTAAGTTGCTTCCACTGTAACTCTCATGGTTGGTTGACTCTGCTGTCTGCGTCACTATAGGAGTGCTAATTTGATTTCATGTGTAAAGTGTGTTTGTTTCCCCAAACTGCTCTGTTGGTCTCCAATTCTTCGCGTACTTAGAGGCAGCTTAAATTCTGGTGCAGGAAAGGCCTTTCTGGCTTCGGTATGACTTGATGGGTTTGCACAGCATTGCTTATTACTAAATGCCACCTCCAATTTTGCAGAATCAGAGCTCAAAACTGTTCTTTTATCTACAAGACTGCCCAGCAAAAGCACCCAAAGGAGCAGTTCATTTAAACAAGCAGATTCTCAGCATTTTGTAGGTTGAATAAAATTCTCCTCTAATGTGGGAAAGATAAGTGGGATGCAGGAATCCAAAGATGAAGCACTAATTGTTGGCACTGGGGCTTTCACTGCCTTAGAGCTGCTTGGGAGAGCTGGTATGGCCCCAGATACCATGCAGCCCCTCGTCCTGTCCTTGGGCCTTGTGGGTGCTCCTGTAAAGCTCTGCAACAGCCCCAGTCAAAGGTTTCTGTCTCGGCAACCTGGAGCGCTGAGTAAATCAGATCTGATTCAGTTCTGCTCTTTGTACCCATTCGTCCTAATTGTGACCCATATTCTGCTCTGCAGATCTGGGTAAAATCTATCACTGCTTTGTGTGTGGATCAAACCACAGTGGGGGTCACTCCTTTGATTCCAGGGACCAGGACAGGCCTGTGGACTGCCCAAACTATTTGTGTTTAAATCAGGGCTCTCCAGCAAATATGTGTGCCTTTTTTTTTTCTTTCTTTCTTCTTGTTTTGTTACTATTATCCACTCCAGAACAACAAGTTGTGTGATACAGTAAGCTACAGTTTTCCAGCAGGGATAACATGGAAAGAACAAATACCCTGCCTTTAATTAATTTGTAAACCCACAGATTTTAAACAGTGCAGTTTCTTTCTCAAATGGGAATCTTCTGTGGCACAGAAGTTTTCTGTCTGTGGAATGATTTGCTTGGTTTCCTTTTTACCTGAGAAGGGACTGGATGTCTCTCCCGTTCCTGTGTGCAGTAGATAGATCTTTATAAGGATGGAATTTAGAAATGTTAAACTATGAAAACTTTAAGACTTTGGCGAACATGTTTTTATGTAAAGGATGAGGCCCAGGAAGTAAGAATTAAAATTGCAAGAAATAATGGGCTTAAATTGCAGCAAGAAAGATTTAGGTTAGCCATTAGAAAAAACTTTCTTACGATAAGGATAGTTAAACATTGGAATAGATTGTGTAGGTAGGTTGTACCATCTCCATCAAAGGAAGATTTTAAGAACAGGCTAGGCAAACAGGGATGATGTAGCCATAGTTGGCCCTGCATAGAAGTAAGCACCAGACTAAGTGACCTCCAGAGCTCCCTTCTAATCCCATATTCCTACAGTATTAAGGGTCTAAGATTTAGCATTGCTTGGGTTATAGCTACTACAGCAGTGTGGGCAGTGGCATGGATGGATGGATGGGGTGTTGAGGACAGATATATCCTTTCTCACATTAACCTAGTCATGGTTATGGTCCATCTAAATTCCAGTGCATTGCTTAGAAAAACGTGCCCTTTAATTTCCTAATAAAACAGCTGGGTAAATTCTTCTTCTTGCAGCTAAAGGAAAAAAAAAGAACACTTGAAATGAATTTTTAATACAGATTTGAGTGGGATTGCAGCAGGCACTTCTGATCTGATAATTGCACTGGATCAGCCAGAGTCGTCATCCTTTTTTCCCATCAGAAATTTTGTGTGAGAGTTTAGTGCTGGTGAAAGTTCCCAGGCTGAGGGTTTGCAAGGTCTCCAGGCAGCTGGAGAATGGGGAGCCTGGGCAGCAGCATGGACAGGATGGGCAAGGTCACAGGTAGCCACCAGCTGCCAATTCTCATCCCTCTGCATCCAGTCAATAGAAGCAAGGTCAAGAAAAATCCTCCTTGTTTATTTAGTCAATGGCCTCTACTGAAACTGCCAAAAAGAGCACAGAGTAGCACCTATGGCATGGAGCACAGCCCACTAATAGGCACCAGTGTCTGACCCCTCTCCACTAATTAGGGACTCAGGTAGCTGAACCCAGAGGACCAAAAAAAAAAAACCTTTTATGCATGTTGTTTTGAACAAGACACTTTTTCCTATGT
The DNA here is from genome assembly GCA_033558235.1 of Neomorphus geoffroyi. Taxonomy (NCBI): domain Eukaryota; kingdom Metazoa; phylum Chordata; class Aves; order Cuculiformes; family Neomorphidae; genus Neomorphus; species Neomorphus geoffroyi. The sequence continues at coordinate 4,899,045 of JAUMJM010000029.1, read as the reverse complement.
CCTTCACTTTCAAAAGTGTAAGTGTTGTGGGGGCTGTTGTTTTGGAGGTCACTAACTTTACAGTGCTAGAGAGTCTTTGAAATGTGCTTCCCTCTTGGTGTTGTCCTTCCAGGGACTGTTCACCCACGTGGTCTTTAGCCTGTTGAAGTGGATCCCTCTGTTCCCTGTGCAAACACAGAGGCACACTCGCCGAGATGGCAGTTTGGAGTAGGAGCCAACCCGGCCACTGCAATTCACCCTCGAGGGGCAGTCTTTCTTCCTTGATTTTGAAAGGTGAAGGCTAAAGTTGACTGGGTAAAAGCCAGCCCTTTGGAATACCCCTCCAGAGGGTACTGGAATAGTATAGTACTTGAAATGTATTCCCCTTTATTTCTTTAAGACCATCCCAGACTCATTACACCATCTTCCTGTCTTCCCTAATCGACACTAGAACATGTTGGCTGGTATTGCTGCCAGTACATCCTACTAGGGAGACAAAACTGGGATCAGCCAAAGAATGCTTTTGTTGGCTTGGCATGGATTAAATTGGTTTCTTGAGGGAAATCAGCTATCTTGGTAAAAGCACTTTGGTTCCTGTATCACTGCAGCTACACTACAGCTTTTCGCAGTGAAGAAATACAGTTAAAAAATCATGGCCCTAATTGACATTACCATAAATAATTTCTAGCATAAACCTGGCTCTGAGTGAATGGGGAAGTACAGCAAGAAAAGCCTCTGTGTCCTATTACCAGCTGCCCTAAGCCAAGTCTTGCCTTGAGATCCTCCCAGCTTTGCTCCTCTGCCCTCACCAGATAAATAGGTACAATCCCCAACAGCTGGGAATGTGGTGGTGAACACGGAAGGGAAATTTAGGCTGAAAACTCTGGGAAGCCTCTGTTGACTTCCCCATGATTTCCCGAGCATTTGTTTTTTTTCCCTCAGCCTCCAGCCCTTCCAATAAGATAGTTGTGCTATGAGATGAAAGGGCAAAGATGTCTGTGCCTTGCTCCCTGGTTTCTTCCTTCTTTTTTTCTTTCTTTCTTTTTTTTTTTTTTTGAGCCATTCTGGAGAGCCATTGGCGGCTGCCTGAGATATCCTGAGAGATGCGGCAATTAATTTTCTTTTAATCAAGGTCGGATGAAGTAAATTGGTGCGGCTCTGCAGCCCCTCATTTTCTGTTTTTGCAGTGATGCAAAACAAATATGATCAAATTATGCTCCTTCTCACCTTATTGAATTAGGAAGCGTGACTGATCCGGGAGAGCTGAGATGTTATATACTGTACCAATCCTCACCATCCCCCCTCTCTGACAAAGCCATCGGGAATCTTTTTGCAGTTTTTTTATTTCAAGTTCGGAGGGAAGTGTGGGAGTGGGTGTGGGTGGTGGGGAGAGAGTCCTATTTATTTCCCTTAGTCAGTGGGGTGAAGCTGTGTATTTCACCTTACAGTGATGTGTGAGTAATCACAATAACCAGGTCCGTCTAGGCTCAGGAATAAAATCTGACAAGAGGACAAAGAAGTTAAAGAGTAGGTCTGCAGGAAGAAGGGCCGTTGGTCTGTTTCAGCAGCAGCTCCCACCCGCGTGTTCGTCTGTTTGCTGCAAGCGTGGCTGTATGACTGGTGGGCTCTGAGATGCTCACCTATGAGTGCAGGGCCATGGAGACTCTTCCAGTGCTGCCACTCCCTCCTCTGCAACCTTGGGTGTACCTCCTCATCCCTCTGTGCCCCAGCCACCCGGCCTGGGCAATATGGGTAATGAAGTTTGCCATGGATGAAAATGAAACGCACTACAAGACAGCTAAGCATTATTTGTACTTTGTTAGCTCCTAAAGACTAGTTTGTGTTAATTTCATCACAGCGTGCTAGAGGAAAGAGGGAGAAAGAGAGATCCACATTCACCCACAGCACTGTCTCATGGAGATTTGGCTTATCGTTAGTTTGTTCATGTAGTCTCAAATGGATTTAATTCTGACTGACAGCATCCGCTTGCTCTTTGTATATGGAGAACCATTACAAATGCTGTGATCAATACCGCTATGGACATACAGATTGCACAATATATATAGTCCTGTAACCCACAGCTTGGAGGTCTCAGCATCCAGCAGACTCAGGCTGCTATGCTGTTTATTTCAGAGGGGCTCTCTGTGTGGGCAGGGGCTGCAGGAGCAGGCTCCAATGGTCAGAACTTGTAATACCCTTAAGGGAGTAAAACATGGAGACGCAGCAGGAAACATGCATAATGAGTGGGCTAATGTGTACACTGTTCTTCTCTGAAAAAAACTCAAGGTGGTTGTGAGCTTGACCTAAAGGGATCCTTTCCAGCGTGATAATCATAGAAATGGACAGAGAAATCTCTTGGGAGTGAGGAAAGTATGTAGTCCATCCTCTACCCTAAAGCAAAATCAAGTGATGACTGAAATATGAACTTCCCTTGAACATGTTAAAGGAGCTAGCCCAGGAGAGGGTGGGTCAGCAACAACAGGAATTTAGGACTTGGTCCCACTGACCTGTGAACTCTGCACACAGCGTGGTGATCTCAGCACAGCTAACCTCAGTTGGTTTGGTGACCTCATCAATCCCTTTTGGCTTCAGAATTTACGCTTTTGCTAGAAACAGACTTCCCAGTAGATACGGTGGCTGGGATTTAGAAAAAAGCAGGACAGACTGAGAAAGGCAGGCAGTCCTGACACTGGTTGGGGTGCCACTGATAAAATTCTTAATATGGTGAAAACCTAATGACACTGAGGATCTCTGTGTCACCAGAGCCAGTAGCAACTGCATCCTGGCCATGTAGAGCAACTTCAGCTGAGCAACCATTTCCACAATGGGAAAACTTGGAAGAGCTGAGCCCTGCACAGGTTGGCAACGGTGTGGGCACCTTGAGAGAAAATTGGGCAGTATGTAAAATACCTCCCTGGACATGCTTTATGACAACAGTAAATAGACGTTTTTAGCTTTGGGTTTGGGGTCCTTTTTCACTTATTTTTGAGGGGCAGAGAATTGGAGAGAATGTAATTAGTCTGTAGGTTATAATTTATAGTCTTTAGGTGACCCTTTTCACCCTGACCCTTTTCCCCATCAGGTCAATCTTGTTCAGATTGTACTGCTCATTCTGCTTAATCAGGGCACAAAACCAGCCCCAGACCAAGCGGATAAAAAGAAAAGGAAGTTTATGTCATCTCATTCATTAGGTTTTCTACTTCAGCAGAAAACACGATCTGTTTGTCTGCCCACTGGAAATGTTCTGTACTGCTGCCCACAGGTGTTAAACGGACTGGCAGTCACAAATCCTTTTCAGTATGATGAGATGGTTCGTTTCCCTGCTACAGGTAGAGAGAACTTCACTCGATGTGGGGATGGGTTGCACTGGGTGAGAGCAGATCTGGGATAAAGAGGACGATGAACATCGCCTTTGTTATGGAAGAACTGCTTAACCTCACCTCTTAAGAGGGAGAAAGAGAAAGAGAAAAGAGGTAGGAAACAAGAATTCCTATAGGGAAAAAAGCTCCAAAACAAAACTAAGAAAGTCCTCGTGCTGGCAGGCTTAACCAGACGGCAAAGATACACAGGAGAGAGAAAAGAAGACCCAAAGATAATACTAAGGAACATTTTCTTTTCCACATTTGTCATCTTTAACCACCCTTCTCTCCTTGTTCATTAATCCTGCAATCTTTTCCTTTCTCTGAGACGCACGGCTCATGACTGCAGTCAGTGTTAATCAAAACTCTTCCCAGCAGGAGGAGGGGGAGACTTGAGGCTCTCTTTGGTCTCTATAAAAACTCAGTCCTTCAAAGGCTATGGATACAAAAGGGCTTTTGAAGCAAACTCTTGTGTACCAAATTACAGACCCTGACTGTAATTAATGACAATTAATTGAGAGATTGGACAAACAGGATTGCCTCTCTCCTGTCTCTATCCCTCCTGTGTTGCTGTGTGCCTTAAGACCCAGAACATCTCCTTTAGGTCTTTTCTACTTGCATCATTTCACAATATCAGTCTCCAGCATCTATCAATGACCCAGATGTCTACTGACCCACTGTTTGAAATCACTACAGTTTCCTCTGCAGTGCTCAGTGTAGCCCTCTACTCCCGTTCCCTCCATCTCCTCTGTCTTTTGTAGTCTCAGATCCTTTTCTCTCTCATACATTTTTCCCTGGTTCCCTCATTTTTCCATCTCCTTCCTGTACCAGAGAGATCCAGTTCCTTTAGGGGAAAAAAAGTACACAGCCCACAATGCATGAACCCACCAGCTCAGCAGATTTTACTTGGTACTGTTTTGGCATCCAGTCCTACCCATATTTGTGTAAATCATTGTGCCATTCGTGATCAGAGCTCCAAATGAAACTCACCGGGAATTTTTATCACTCCAAGAACAGTGAAGTAACAGTCAAAACTACCAATCACTGGTTCTGGCAGGACGGGGCTCCCAGGGGAGTGCAGGGCAGCACAGTTTTAATTGGCCTTTTTTTTTCATCCCTTTCCCTGACAGTAGGAAAGGAACCTCAACCCCCTTACAACTGTCCCATCTTATAGTGTCTTCCAAAATCCCAGATACTGTAATTTCCATTTCCTGTGAGAAGCATTCTTTAGTTTTGGAATAATACTGCCTTTGTGGCTGAAAACAGTTGCTGAATTACTTGCCGAGAGTCTGATTGTTACAAATCATTAATAACATCCTCCACTTGGATTAGCTTGTAAGAACACCTCGCTGTTGTTATCCCTAGATCTCAAAGCTTGGTGTGAAGCAGGTCAGGATCATTATTTTCATTTCACAACAATGATTATTTTCACTGAGGCACCAAGAGGAGGGATGCCGTGCCTAGGCGCAGAGCCAAGCACAGAGCCCAGGCTTCTAGAGCCTCGTTTCTTGGGACTACACCCCTCATCACAAAAGATGGCAAAGGGTGTTCCCAGCCCTTCTAGACCTGGATTTTACCAAAGAGTTAGAGACTGACATAGAAGAGGGCATCTGTGAAGGCTTGGTACAAGGAACAACAGAGAAATTCTGGTTTAGGCAAGCCCACACTGGCACAGATGCCACAAGGATCTCTGGTTGCGTGGAAAGCTTGTCTCTGCTGCAGGCTGAGGCTCGGCCTCTTCCAGATGAGAAATGCAATGAGGAGGGTTGTAATGCTGGGAAGCAAAGGTCTGCTCTGTGCCAGCTGTAAGTCTTGATGAAGAGCACACAGCTCACCTCATCTATGCAAGTGGCTCTCAGAGTTACGATGGAGCTCTGCTACGCTCCTGAGGGAAGGGGAAATAACTGTCAGTAGGAGAGATCCCGAATCAGAAAACGAAAGAGTTAATGAAATGTCTTACTGCTTGAGGGAGACCCTTTCTGGTGAACACCAGGGCTTAACTTGACCCACCTTGTTTTGTTCCCATCATTTATGTGACTGGGATAGGTAGGTTGTAGGGGAGAGAAGAGCTGGGAAGGACCAGGTTGCCCCTTCCACATTTTTAGCAGTGATTCCAGCTCAATTTGGTGGTGATGGCAGAGAAAGCTCCATCTGATTGAGTGCTGTGTCAGGAGCTACGTTCAGAAAAAAGGGAAGTGTGGAGAGTTGGGACAGGATGTTCTTGGAAGCAGCTGAGGGAGAGGCATAGGAAAAGGTACTCATTTTTGGGTGACATTCATCACAGCAGAGAGGTCCCCACTGTTCTCACAGCCCTCTGGCTAGTGAGTTCCACAACCAGCATCTCTGGGTTAGAAGATGGAGAGAGTGGTCAATGTTACTGCCATGCTGTGGGTCCAGCTTCCCCTCCCGAGAGGAATGCCCTTCACTCTATGCACAGGATTTTCTCTCGTCCCATTGAGAGTGGGCTCTGTGCCACTTTATACTTTGGAGGATCATTAGCAGAAATCATTAGCTATAATACAACCTCCCCCATAAATCTCCCCTGCACCTGGATCATTTGTCCATGCCTAATTTCCATCTCCCTAATTTTATGATTTGTCCCTCATTTGATGAGAGTTCCTTCCATTAATTGTGTAGTAAGTGCTTCCAGATAAAGGGCTGAGGAGTTGACCCCATCTTGGAAAGACATAGTTTGGGCTTTTTTCCTGAAGGATAGAGTCCCTCTGAAATATTCTTGCTTCCCTTTCAGAGGGCATCACTCCAAATCTTAAAGGCACCACAGCAGCTTCCCATAGGGAAAATGCCTCTTTCAGATAAATCCTGTTCACTGGAGGCACTGCAAAGCAGATGAAAGCAGCAAAGCTCAAGTCCAAGGTGTCCTCTGCCAGAGTTACAGAAGTCTTGTAGGCATTATCTGTACAATTCAATTCAGACCGAGGAATAAACCTCTGCTTTCCCCACCCGGACCCCTCCTAATTATCATCCTTTGGTGCTCAAAAGCAATTCTGTGTCCTCCCACAAAAATCTCCTCTGCTGAACTATTTCATGTTATATTAGGCTGCAACAGAGATCCTTAGCCTGTGTGATGATGGGCAGGGAGGGAACTGGCTGAGCCGGTGGAAGAAGGGACTTCGCATCAGGCCTGCAGAGCTCTTTTTCCAGTTTCTCTGCAGACCTTCTGGGTGGTCCAGAATAAGGCAGCTCTTTCTCAGTGCCTCCGTTGCCATCTAAATAAGATGGTGATACTAGCAGTAGGGTGCCATGAGAGTTTAATTAATTAATTTGCAAACACTCTGAGATCCTCTGATGAAATTCACTGCATCAGCACAAAGTCATATTTAATCTATATTACATACAGAGATCCCAATAGCAGGAATATCCCAAATGCACAAGAAAACTGCACCAAAAAGAGCTGCAGCCAAACTTTCTAAGCACCTTAATGAATAGTTTATGTCTCTGGCAAACAGGAAAATTTTTTCCAAATCAAAGCATTTGTCCTTGAACTTCTCACTATGAAGGAGTGTGAAGCAGCTGAAACGGCTCACGCTGGGACAACCACAACTCACTGGAGCACTCTCAGAGCTGAATTTGACACAGTGGATCTGCTCTATTATGCTGACTGTGTTTGTATTTCTCCCAGCCCGATCTCCCCCGTCTTTTCTTATACCTGTCCCATGTTTGACATTGATGTTAGAAAACCCACTGAGATAACACTCGATCCAAAAGTTGGTCAGAGAAGGCAAAAGCTTCCCTGGAGCCAATGAGGTTGTAAATGGTGCAAGAAGGCAAAGCTGGGGGATTCTCAACACCTCTCTCATTGCTGTTTCCTTTAACTGTTGATTTAGTCTTGAGGGTCTGTCAATGACGTTCTTGCCCTGCTGCTCTTTTTTCCTAAGTTCCTGTCCACTGCAGGGCTAGTACGAATACGGAAGAAGGGTGTAGGAGAGGAGGGAGGCACACTACTAGAAGCAGCTTGCACATTTTACAGGTAACATTATCTTTTATTGGCATCCTAAAAAGAATGTCAGGCACTAGAGTGGTGTGGTTTTTTATTTTTTTTAAATTTCTGCTTCACTGCCATTCCACTGCAAGATTTTTATCACATCCGTGATGCCAGCAGAGGCAGGCAGTGCTCAATGACACAACTGGCCATTCACAGGATTTCAGGAGACCTTTTGTCACATCCTCTGGAGCAAACTGTGAAGGTCTCAACATCATTTCTGTTCTAAAGCTGGAAATACTCCGAGGCTCAGCAAGGCACAGGCCTTTCCAGCTGACTCCCCAGCCAAAAGGGCCTCTCTGCTAGTCAGACAAATCTACTGAGAGAGATTGTCCCATTGTTTTACAAGTTGAAACAATCTTTGCAGATTTTAACTGTTGTGACCCCCTAATTTCCCTTATTTGGGTCACAACATTAACCAAGACAGGTATTTCTAGCAGTCATCCAAGCCATGGAGTGTTCTTTCTCTCTCTGAAAGTCAGAGAAGGTATTTCTGTTGATGTCTGGGCCAATAAAAACATTTTCACTGGCCAGGCATTGCTTTCTGATCTGAAGAGCTTTTCAGAGTCCAGTCAACTCTTCTTATTGGCCTATTTCATGTGACAGTTGACTTTGCTTCTCATTCTCACGGCAGTTCGGTTCTCTCTGGTCAAAGTTTTTGGTAAGATAAGAGCTTTTAGACCAGCAGCAGAAACTCTGGTACACATAGTTAGGCCTTGCACTCCGTTGTCTCTTTCCTTCTGCCTCCTGATTTTCCTAACCACTTCCCTTGCAGTGGGCAATAAAAATACAAGTGTGATCACTCCCTTTGCCAAATCCACTGAAGAGCAGGTAAGCCTGTTCTGTATGGGCGGTTGTACTGTTGCCACAGAAAGCAGGAGTGAGAAAAGACTTTACCAAGTTTTGGATGGCTTGGCTGGTTTCAGTTGTGAACTGGAGGATACACTGCATTGCAGCTGCCAGGACAGGCACTGGTGTTGGAACGCTGTTGTCTCAGCTCTCCGTGATGGCAAGTCCAGCGTAAAACCTGGGCCTTGGAGCCCATGTGGATTTGAAGAGCGCTGTGCCACAGAGCAGGACCACTTCAGGGGCTGTGACTCCAGGGGCTGCCACCCCAGGGGCTGCCACCCCAGCCCCAAGCCAGTCTGTGCCCTGAGTGCTCCAAAGTAGATTTTTGCTCTGTGACTCCTCGGGAGCAGCTGTGGGGAGCCAGCAGCTGAGGTTTTGGGTGTGTACAAAGGCAGGTGGAACTGGGCTGTGGGTTTTCATCCTGAGCTTTGCAGTTGCTGTCTGACCCTGCAAAGGCCTTTCCTCTCTCCTCACAGAAGACAGCACGAATGAGCAGTTGAGCACCTGATCCTGCCCTGTGTTCTCTCTGCCTTGCAATCTTCCCCTTTTGCATGGAGCCATGCGATAAATGCTCATGTGTCCTCTGTAGCAACTGTGATGGCAGGAGAAAGCTTTGCCGTGGCAATGCCTTTCAAATTCAAGTATTACTTTTCCCAGAAATCAATGACTGCAGGTAGAGAGGTAGCTAGATAGCTCTCATACTCAGGAGCCTTTTACTTTTACCAGTCTTCAGACAAGCCTTGAAAAGATGCCGGAGATGATGAAAGATGGCATTGTCCTGCCAAGGCCTCTCCCAGCTGAGAGAGGACCTTAGCAGGACATCAACCTCAAAGTCTCTCCTCCTTGTTTGAGCTCCAGGAACTGTGACCATACACTAAATTTCTTTCCCAGATGTCCTTTGCCCAAATGAGGCAATTTTTACTAGTGGACATGAAGTTTTTACTAAATGCTACTAAAATTCACTAAGCACAGAATTTTGGGCCTTGTGGCAATAGGGTAATTATATTGATTGCATTGCATTTCCCAGAGGACAATGCACATCAGAGCTGAACCATAGAAAGGAAGATTTCGGCATTGGTGTTATCCAGTCTTTTGCTATTAAGCTGAGCAAGTTCCAAGTGAGATACACAGATTGTACTAGAAGCAAATTCAAAGCTGCCTATACCCCTGTCTTCCACCAAATTCACCCTCTACGGAAAGGATGAAATCACTGTTTTTTCTAACAAGGAGGGATACTGTATATGATCTGATCATTATAGCAGGATCTAGGAAAAGGAATTTCCGAGTTACTCACTCCGCTGTGTGCTCTACTGCATGGTCTGAGGGAAAACATTTCCACATTCTTTTCCTCAGTTAATATCATGCTTTATATAAGATCTTATTTTCAAACACACACCATGTCTGTGTGCCACTGTACAATTACTTTGTCTGAGATAATAGGCCAGGGTAGGAATCTTACCCCTACCTGTCTCTGTGCTGTGAGGTGAGCTGGGAGGATCTGGGTTTCTGAACTACTGAACACCTCATCTCAAGTCAAGATCACTGTATAGTCAAGGTGCCAAATACACTGGAGAATAAGGCACTGAGTGTGTGCACTGAGTTCTGAAGAACTCGCATAGAAGGAAGGAGAGGAACAGACAGCATTTGTTGTTAGCACTGCCAAAGACTTAAGCAGGTCTCACCTGAGCAGAATGTTTAGCTATGCTGAAAATCGTAGAGAAGAAGGTTTGTCTCAGTTGATTCTGGCAAAAAGAGGACACAAGGAGTAACTGTACCCTCCAGATTTGAGAATTTGACTGAGTTGTCCTGAATCTCCTCCTTAGTTTTGGTACTTTGCATGATCACAAGCTGGATGTGTAGCGTCGCTGATGAAGACAGGCAGGTGTGCCCCAGCACAGGTGAAGGTGACCAGTTGCAAAATCAGTGCATGAGAGACCAGCCACTTGGCTCTGACACTGGGGCAGATCCAGGGCTTGGTGGCAATGGCAACACTCTGCAAATTTCTGCTCTGGATGTGAATCTCTGCACGATAAGGGAATCTCCTCAGACAGGCATGCCTCTCTCCCTGAAAGTATTGTTAGGATCTGTTGCTAATCCAGATTGCCTAGAAAGCTGGATTTGAAGGGATAGGAAACTGCAAAAGTAAGGGCTTTTGTTTTTCAAGTAGTCTGATTTTTAACTATGTAAATTCATGGGATTATATTCTGATGATCCAAACACTCTGGGTATGGAACAAACACTGGAATTCCTTTCCAAAATAAATTCCAACACACCCAGCACTGAGAGGTCTGATCTTTCTCGTGCAGTTATCACACTGCATTTGCAAGTTGTGCTGTGTGTGCACACACACGAGAGTGCTACTGCTAGTGCAGAAAAACATGTGGAAACGTGTGAATGTAGGCAATGCCTGTGTATGAGAACATGTGCAAGAGGCGGTGTGTGTGTGAGAGAGAGATCATGTGCATGTCTACAAACTTGTGTTTCTGTGGGTGTCTATACGTGCGGGAACATGTGCATGTATGTAATTTTGTGCTTGTGTAGGAGAGAGGAAGGGAAAGCGTGGTGAAGTTATTTGAACCTGTTTGAAGGTCGGGTCTCCCCAAGGTTATCTGCTTTTTTTCCCTTGAATCTGTAAAGTAATGGTATTCACACTCACTACTTGAGAAGTGTTTCTTTTTATAGCTCTTCCAGATGACAAATAATGCCTGTTTTTGAAGTCCTTTTTAAGTCATTGTTCCCTGGACGCAGATACCATGTTTGGGTGCAGGAGGGGAACAGAGCACAGAGCTATTTCCCCTTTCTGTCTGCAGGGAGCTTTACTGGGACTAGTGAAATTCCAGCCAGGATCATTCAAGGGGCCGTAGGCTCACAGCATGTGAGCTAATAGGACACCCTCTCCTTCGAGTCCCGTGACACTGAGAGAAGCAGACACCTACCACTGTCCACTCCCAAGCTGTTCGGGTCTGGGCCAGGCAGGCTGAAAACACAGCTGAAATCAGCGCTAGATTTCCTGGAGTCAGCCTCCCAAGCTGGCCCATTGAGAATAAGCCAAATCCAGAGCTGGTGGGCAGACTGGTGTCTGGATCAGAGCCACCGCTCGTTGGGGACTGGGGTTGGTTAAATTTTGCCCATCTTCAAATATTCTGGGCAGCGTTGCCCCCAGTGGGCAGTGTGGATTGGTGGGCAGTACACACAGTGCTCTCCACTTCCCAGAGGAGCACAGTGTGCTTCCCAGCCAGCTTCCCAGCCGGCTTCCCAGCACACCAGTCCTTGCTGCAGGCACTTGGTGAAAGAGTTCCCTCACAATAGTGGTAACCTTTGCTTATTTAAAACTGGCCCCTTCTTCCTCACCTTCCCTTAATCCTACGTGTTTTGGCTAAGGTCTCTTCTGTCTGGTAGCAGCCACAGCTGTTCCGTGCCCAGGAATTGTTCCGTATTGCATAAGGACAGGAGTGTAGTGTAGCAGGTAACAGTAATTTGTGCTTCTTTGCCCAATGATAGACAACTTGTGCACACCACAGAGCACTCCTGTTCCTCGCTGTTGTAGTGGGGCTTTTGTGCACTTGTCACCCATGGACAAGTGAGCTTATCCCCATCTCTGGAATCTGGCCACTGATTTACTCTCCTCCCTGCAAATGGGATAATGGAGCTTTTTCTGCTGGAGATCCTGAGAGGTGCTGGAAGCTCAGTGGTGCCGGTGGCTACGATAGAAATTTTCTGGAATATAGACTGAATGAGTCTCTCAGGACTTGGGCTGGAGGGAACTGCAGATACCCAGGAAGGTGTTCAGCTTTGTATTGGAAAAAGCTCAGGGGAAATGGCTTGTGGGAAAAATAATGAGCACTGTGGGAAAAAAAGGGAACAGAAAAGGAGCAGAAAGACTGAAGAAGGAATCCAGAAGAGGATAGGGAGAAAGCTTGGTTGAATGGGTAAACGGTCTGTGAGCAGGAAACGATATCTGACTTAATGTATTAGTCAGACAGAAAAATTAGATGGTGTAAGCTGATCCTTCCTGCAAGGGGTGCTGAACTTTTTTGGTGACTTTAGAAGGCCATGTTTACAGTAACTTCAGCTCGTGACCAGGCTATAAAGGCAGGCTCTTTGGGGCAGGAGGAAGGAGCGTTTCATTAGCACGCACACCTGCCTCCCTGGGCAACCTAGCCTCGCAGTTACTGGATTTTTTTTTTATTACAAGATTGCACTTTGTTTTTTAACATAGAAATATAAAATATGCATGTATATGGCTTATCGAAGATGATAACATTCACAAGTAAGGGAACATAAGTCCATCTTATAGCAATAAATTATCTTCCCCACCCTTTTGGACTGATTAGCAGCTGTGTCTCACCTAAGCTTTCCAGAGTTTTCCTTTTAATTTTTCACCTGAATTGTTTTCCCCATTTTAGCTGCACTCATAGGGGGTGTTTTTGTAAAAGTGCCTACAGGGATTTCTGATCGTTGTTCCCACTGAGCCCCTGAAATTACACAGTCAGTTTTGAGATGCTTGTCCTAAATGTTGATTATCACGAGTTTAATTTTAATAACAAGAGGCAAAGGCAGATATGACTTTGTCTGCAATAGATTTCCATTTACCTGTAGGAAGTTACCCCAGTTTGCTCTGGTTTGCGTGGTCATTGACTCAGTTTGCTTTAAGTCATAGGGAGACTGAGGTTTGAAACTTGGAGCTCTTCAGCTAAAGCCAGGGTGTTAAACCTGGCTTTATGAACTGGTGTGAGTCTGCTGGGGACAGTTTGATGTGCCCCACTGTATAACCCAGTTTACCATTATAAGCCATTGAAACAGATAAACTGTTTCCATGGAAATCCATGGAAAGGCACTATGTTTCCAATAGCACCCAGGCAAATTTATTGGTATTGGGGTATGATTCAAGTCGAACCTCAGCTTAATAGGTTACCAGTAAAGTTGCTACAGTAACTATCAGTGCAGTTCCAGAGTTGAATTGGCCTGGTTGAACCATGTTGGCATTTATGTTGGTTCAGACAAACAAATTTTACATTGTCTTTGCAGCGGGTCAGGATTACGGTCAGTTATTGCATCTCAGCTGGGGACTTGAGGTTATTTGTAAGTGTACAGACAATCCTAAAATTTTTCCTACACATTTCCTGATGTAACTGGAGGATCTTCTGTCTCAAATACACGAACCGATTGTGGACATTAAGACTACTTTGGAATGGTCCCAGAGAGAAACAGTTAAATAACAGAAGATAGGTAAGCAGATCCAAACCTCAGTTTTCCCCTAAACCAGTTGAAGGGAATAGCTGTGTTTATGAATCATGATCCAGGACTTAGGAATGTGAGATACACCCCTGAAAGCAGCTGGTTCAATAGTTGTTCAAAACTTTTTGATACCACTTGGGGCCTTTCCAGTGCTTCTGGTTAAGCAAGTGCTCAGCTGCTTTTCTGGTCTGTGGCTGACACGTGTATCAGAGTCAAGTGAAATAGAAAGATGTCAGGCACTTCCCACCTTAAATATCCTGTCTGACTGTGGCTGTATAAATGGCCTGGCCATTTTACATCCAAGGGCTATACGCTCATTCCTTTGGTTGAGTTTTGCACATCTTCAACTTCAGCACCTTCCCTGATAGCTGAATGAGAGGAAGGACTCTGGGGCTGGGCTGGAGACCATTTGTGAAGTGTTTATAATAACTGCTCCAGCACGTGGAAGGAGCAAGACAAGGAGCTGGGGTTACCTGGGACTCTGCTTTCACCTTCTCCCAGGACTGAACACATCCCATGGAGATCATACAGAAGCAGGTCCTTGGGCGTGCTGAGCGTCCCTTCTGCTTGTGAGCAATCTCTGGCAAATGCTCACACACAGCAGTGCAGTGACCTTTGTATTCCATAGGTGTCTCAGGTACAGCATGTTTGTGCTGTTGGAACAGGAAGGAGAGCTACCTGGAACCAACCCAATGCAGAGACAAGGAAAGCCTGCTCAGATCCAAGTGCCCCACAGGCTGAGAGTGCACTGAGTGGCTGCTGTCTGTATGGCATTCCCAGGTGGAGCCAGGATTGGTTACATGGAGCTGATTTGGCTTTCTCCCCAAGCTCACAAATGGCTTGTATCTTCAAATACCAAAACAGAGCCTGGGATCCTGTTCTCTGCTGTTTGCAGAGCTGTCTTTCACAAGGAAATGGAACCTTTAATGCCGATAGAGTTGGATTCCTCTGGCAGATCTGGGTGGCAGAAATGCAGGGCAAAGTGAGAAGTCTGAATCTGGGAACTGAGAGTGGGACATGAGCTTTTATGAAGGATCATTTTCTGAAGGTGAGGAGGCTCTGCTGGTATTGGTATCATACTAGAGGACAAATGTTCCTTCCCTTTGATCTGTAGCCTGTTTCACCCTGTAGGATTTTCACAAGAGGATTTATCAGCCTGTACATTTGTTAAGTTGAAGCCAGAAAGGGAAAATAGTCCCTTCAGTCTTTGCTAGTGGAAATTGCTCTGTATGGAAACCCAGAACACAATGAGAAATAAATAAATTGAAACCCAGAGCTGAGAAATAAACAATCCCTGTGGGAATAGTGTGATCACAAGAAAATAAGAACAATAAATTGCCCTTCTCTGAGGTTTCAGGGCTCTTAAAAAAACATCAAATAAGTCTCATAGCTCCTTCTGAATGTGGCAATGTCCCCCCATTTTACAGATGAGGATGCTGAGGTATGGAGTGGCGAAACAGCACAAGCACCAGTTGCAATATTTGGTACAGCGCAGTGCCTTTCAGAGATACCTGAGCTAGTTTGATATTAGTAGAGTACGGCTCTGTTAGCAGAGTGATCCATCTGGGATAATTTTCCACTGCTTGCTGTACTTTTTCAGCAGTAGCCTGGGTATCTTTAACCAGCACTGCACTGTGCAGTGTCGTCATACCTTGTAATCTGAGTCACATATTCTTAGGACCAATGTGATTTGCTGTCTGACCTCTTCCCTATCATGGGCTGAAGAATTGCCCCAGCTTCTGTTCTTCACACTGGTAAGCACGTAGCAGAAAGCAGTCCTGCCCTGGTCTTAGCAAACCCGTCCAGGTGGGACTTTGTGGTATTTCACATCTCTTCACTGTTGTTGATTTTTCCAGAGAAAACATTCCATACTCATTCTCTAGTCTAGCTTCTGACTGATGCCTTTTGGCCTTACTGTGCTACCTAAACCCAAATAGGGTTTGTTTTTCATGAGAGTTAAGAATGTGAGGAAAACCTTCTGAAGAGGAGAGAACTGAGTGGCCACCAGCTGGAATCAGAAGGAGGGGTGTTTCCTCCTATTCCTTGGGACTGGCCTCTGGAGGTCACTGTAACTGCGGGGAAAGGGGTTGGGTCCTGCATTAACCAGGCAGCAAGGAAAGCAAAACTTAAAGGTAGCGTTCCCAAAGGTAATTCTGGTCCGGCCAGGCCTGTAGGCTGATTGTGTGCACGAAGGTCACCGTCCTCAACCAGGTTACAAACTGAGCCTTCCTCTTTCTGAAGTGCAGGCTTTTACTTGCAAGCATCTCCCGTGGTTGCAGAAGGCAGCTGTAAGCTTCTTAGAGGGCAGTGGTTTATAAGCAAAATAGCCATAAATACATCAGGCAATGGATTAGTAACTGGTGTGTGTGGGTGTAGTACGTGTGCATGCATAGACATATAGACGTGCACATACACGCATTTCTTTCTCTGCCAAGCTTATGCTAAGTGGTATCATCGAAATAAACTGCCAGAAGAGTTAGGATCTTTGGGTGAAAGTGTATGTGTTTGAAAACATGGCAATAACAATATTTCCTTTGAACAGACCACTGTGTAAAGATCTAATTCCATTGCAGAGGCTCACCGAAGAGTGGCTTGAATCAATCTGCCTGCTAAATCTGGTGAAACATGTCTACAAAACAGGATTTGTTGGTGAACTGGTGGTAATTACATTGCGACTGAAGGTTGATTGCAGACCCAAGGCTGAACAAAAAAAATATGAAGCGTATTAATTATCATTACCTACTGCAAAGCCCCTTTCACCATGAGCTGGTTTCACACTACTCTGGGAAGAGGGGAAGAGGTCAATTTGGAGACGCAGAGGGATAAATTATATTGACTAAGAATGACTTGGGAGCGGTGGCTTCCATTGTTGAACACAGATCACAGAGAAATGCTGTTCTCATAGAAAAACTTCACACATTTCAAAGGGAGAGGAAGATCCTGTGCATGCTAGGGAAGAGTGGCATGCAAAGATGTAATGCAGAGATACAATATTTAAAAAGAAAAGAGCAGTGAACATCTATGGGCTTGATCCAAATGCTTACTGCAGCTGATTAGACTCCTTCCCCAGACTTCAATGGGATCAGGCCCTTGATATTTTATAAACACAGATATATATTTAAAATTATTTAAGAAAGTTAAGATGATCAAGAGATTGGCGACTTCCAGCAGTGGTGGTTAGATAGTGCAACACCATCCTCCTAGGAGATGCTACATCAAGATGATCAGGGAATTATGTGCATAAAATAAATCCTCGGGCTTCAAGATAAGAACATATTGCAATTTCTTGCCATATGGTTCAGACTAAAATTTCTTGCTAGCCCAGCTCAGATTCTCTTCCTTCTCCTTCCTGATACGCTCCAGCTGAGCTCAGCTATTTCTGGGCTGGTTCTAAGCATATTAAGAAAAATGCGTGTCAGTGCCCACTGTAGTTTATTTTCAGTAATTTGAGCTACACGGTCAACCCCTTGTGCTGCTGTTGGACCCTGTTGGCTTCATGGGGTCTTGGCCAGTGCTTTGGGACTGCCCGTGTGCCATAAAGGGACCTCAGTCTGCTCTGGGGAGACTTCTGCAACAGCTCACCCTAACTGTGCTCCCACTGGAGTCAGAGCTTTGTTGTGTGAGGATTGAATTTGACTTCAGAAGGGAACAGAAGACTGGAAAAATCTCACAAAAAAGAGCTATTAGAGAAAAGTAGCAGTTTAGGCCAAAGTGAAGAGGAATCTTCTCATTTGGTTAGGATAGATGGTTTGGATCAGTTTTTGCAGTGGCCAGTGCAATGTATCTCTGTTTTACACGAGTGAGGGAGAATGAGGCGAGAGTGGGGGTGCAGGAAGAGAAAGCAGTTAATTTGACTGAATAAAGATAAAAGAATGCAAGCGCCACCGAGTTTGCTGTTTATCTGGACATTGTGTAATGTTGCGGAATCAGATGTGGCACTGGATTTTGCACAGAAATGCACAGGGAGAAACCCAGTCTTCCTGCTAGCAACAGAGAGTGTTTTAGAGGAGACTTCCTCATTTCTTCTCCTCTCCACAAGGCATCCACTTTGAAAGCAAATTCGTGGCACTCTGGGCTTCCTAAATAAGAGGAATTTTCCTTTGATTCAATGACTGAATTTCTGGGTTTCACCCCACTGTGGGGCAAAAACGGGTTGAGGAATGCCAGGGTCCCTGAGCAGAGTGGCTGTTCCTGCAGGGGAGAGTGTGACTGTCTGGGAGAGACGAGAGCCCAGCCAGCCCAAGAAGGCATTGTGGATTCACCCAAAGTTAACTTAATTCTTTTGGGTTGGGATGGAGGACTCTAGGTGTTCAATTTATAAACAAAGGAGGGAAGGGAAAGCTGCAGAGGTTGTAAGGAAGAGCGAAGCCCTGGGATTGCAGAAGGTCTGTGAGGTCCCGCCAGGTCTGGATTGATTAGTATTCAGTATTTATAATATCTCCATAATGGTAAAACAAAAGAAAACAAGCCCAGAGAATGCATTTTTAATCATCAATCATTGCTCTTTGTTTGTTGTGAATGAGCGGCGAGGGGAAATAGTCTCCCATAATCACCTCCCTTCGCATCTCCTGCCACACAGGCCTCGCTAAAAGGGAAATAAATAAACAAGCAGCACATCTCAGAATAAATCCCAGAGACATGGGTGCTACGTGGGTTATCACACCCGCACACAGGGGTCTTGCTGGAGATACAAAGCCAGGAAGGACATTTAAAAAGCAGGTGACAAAGACAAAGCATGGATAGGGCATTAAATGTGAGAAAAAAAGAAGGACTAGAGTTACAGAGGGGCAGCAGGTGAAGGAAGGAGAAGCTTTTTGGAGAATGATCAGTGGTGAAATAATCAGTGAGCAAAAGCATGTTAGAATAGGGACTTCTCATGGGACATGGGACATCGGGATGGAAAGCTTGAAAAGCCACGAAATCCAAAAGAAATTCAACCTTTTCAGTATCTAAGGATCATATAATTTTAGGATTTCTGCATTAAAATATTATTTTTTCAAGGATAGTATTCATGCTATGGAAAAGAAAACTATTGAAAACCCCGTAGTTTCTATTAAGAGCCCCCCAAACCCTATCTTATCAGAAACAGCATGATGCTGAACTTCTCCAATGGGATCCCTGCTTTGATCTTGCAGCAGTTCTCACAAGGCCTTTATTGTAGTCCCAAATGCCTCTTGGGAGGAAGGGAAACATTATAATTCTCCCTTAATAAGTGAGATAACAGGCTGCTGGGAGGGTAAGGCCCAAATTTTCTAAAGCAGGGCTGGTGACTCCACACCCACTCGCTGCATTTCGCTGAGCGTTCTCAGAGAGACGGGAGCCCGGAGCCATCAGGACAGCCTGTAAGGAACAGATACGCTACATCTGAACCCTATTGAAAAATAATAAAAAGGTAATGACTTTGTCATTACTGGACATGGGTTTGTCTGTTGGCGAGGGGGGAGGAAGGGGAGGTTTTCTGCATTCAGGCTATAAATAATGTTTCCCATTATCTCGTGCAGTTCTCATGCATTCCTTACACAGCCACCATCTCCCTCGGCCAGCCTGGGAAGCCCCCCATGCCATCCCACCAGGCTGCACACACTGCTGGAAAAGAAGGAGAGGGCCAAGCAGCTCCTTGTGCCCGTGCCCCAGTGCCAGCACGACCACAGGAGACACCGAGTGAGGCAGAGATAATAAAGCAAACTCCTCTTGTCCAGGACATGGGTGCGAGGTGACCAAATGGGAGCTAGTGTCAGCCCGAGAGACATATTGGAGGGGATCAAATGTCAGAAAGGTCCATAGATAAATGTGTCTTGATAAAAGCCTTCTGTGATACCCGAGAGAGGGAGTGTAGAGGGTTATCATCTCATAGTTAACTCAGCTTTGTGCACTTAGAACAGAGCAGCTCAGCTGCTCAGGAGCAGCTCCTTAAGCGATTGAAACTGGGTTGCAAAGCCTGACTTTGAAGCAGTTTAAACCATTTATTAAAAGGCCAAACTAAATTGCAGTAACTCTGTCTTTAACCAAAATCAGGGCACATGCCAATGTTTGCCCTGTTTAGTGAAAGATGTTCGAAATTGCTCATCTCAGTTTAGTAGCTAAAGTTTCCGGGTGGAACGCAGATGGGAGGGACGCAGAGAACTGCTGTGACTTGGGACCTCTCTAGCAAATAGCAACATTTAAACTAAAGGTGTGCTTTTAAGTCAATGGCCTGAAATGTAGATGCCTACGAGGATATTTTTATAACTGCATTTATATAAGTAGCTTGATATAATTAAGAACTGATTTAAGCTCAAACAAAATAACTCCCTCTTGCACCCAAATTGGAGTCTCCACACTGAGAATTGCATCTGTTGAACTAAATTAGTCAGAAAATCGGGGCAGCTTCATGCTGTAAACAGACTTAAGAGCTGCGGCGGATATTCCAGTTCTGTGTCCGGCTCTGCCACTGATTCACTGTGTCCCTAGGCAAGACTCTTAAGTTTTCCATCTATAAAGTGTAATAAACCCTATGTAGGTGCCAGGTGATGTAGTGCTTAATTAATTAGTAAATTAATATAATGAACTCCAACTTGAAGGTCTGTATCAGCATAAATGAATTGTTAATATAAATTTTTATTATTTATTGCTATTTAGTTGATTATTTTCTAACATGGGCAGGTTATTACAGACATACAACTTCACACTTGAATTCCAGTTTTATTATTGTTGTTGCTTCTTTATTATTGTTTTCTTCTGCATTTGTTTATTTATTGCCTTTGGTAGCTTCCCCTAGGACTGCGCCCCAAAGCAGTGGATGTTACCCAGACATGCAGAATAGTGAAGTCACTGGGAAATTCTGGGTCAGAACTGGGGTTAAATGTCAGATATTTCTTTTGCTTGAAACTTTATATGAATTTAAGGCAAATAAACCAGATAAGGACAGATTCTAAGCTAAGTAAATTCTTGTCTACCCTCATTTATACTAGGCAAAAATCAGTAATCAGCCTATAATTTGCCCCGCCTGGTTTCAGTATTTTCATTAGACAATGACATACTGATATTTACTATATTTATTTCTAAACAAAAGGTTGAAGTTTCAAAACACAGGCCCTGATCCTCTTCAGTATAAAACAAGTTGCTGTCGGTGTGAAGCAATGCCTACTCTGCTCTGAGGATTTGGACTCAGGTACAATGGGGATCCAATCAATGCCTTTTTTCTCCTGAAGTGTGTGTATGCAACGCAATAGTTGCCAGTGAGAAAATGGCACTTGACAAACAATGACCACATGATATTCTCTAATTACTTGTGCCACTCTTATGATAAAAAAATGAAAGCAGATAATTTTATACTTGCAACTGAAAAAATGCCTCCTCCTTTTTTTGCAATTACTTTTCATTTTCCATTACAAAACTAAGTAAATCCGCATGGGTTTTCCAGTGCATGTCTGAACGATTTCTTCATTCTTCCAGGGAGTTGTGAAGCAGGATGAGAGGTCCTGGGTCCTGGATCACGCCTTGGCCTAAGCTAGGTTTGGAAAAGATGACTCGTGAGGCCTGATGGCCAACGGGTTGACTCTATGAAATCGGTGACTGTTTCAGCCCCATTTGGTAGACTGATCAGCCTAGACCTTGGTGTCCTTCTTGCTTACCAGAGATAAGTGCCTCGCTAAGGAATTAATGTGGCATGTAGACCTGTATAAAGTGTGCCAGCTGCTCTGAGTGGTTGGGAACAGGGCATCTAGGCCTGATTCTCTATTGCCACGTGCCTCAGAGCAACAGGAACCCCTTTTGCAGCCCTCTGTCTTCCCCTCTAAGCCGGGTCACAGCAGAGTGTGCTGAGGACAGGGTTAGAGCCCTCAGCGTGTATTTCTGTGCTTTTGTCATTTTAATCCCAGCCCTTCTCTGTTGTTTTAGTGTCATTTTTCTTGTGTGAGTCATGTTTTAAGGGTACAGAAAGTTTTCTCAAGCTGCACTTGCACAGTTTAGCCAGATGGAGTGTGTCCTGGGGTACGTTCACAAGGTGTGAATCAAACACATTGATGTCCAGGCTGCAGTAAAGTCTGTACGCTTTGCCAACAGCTCTCCTGTCATCAGTCTAAATATTCTGTTCACTTCTGTACAGCTTGTACTACCCGATCATGCTCATATCACACTACTGCCCAGAAGAACAGGAAGGAACGAGGCAGATCTGTGTTCTCTGCCTCCTTGCAGTGCATAGGGAATTGCAGCCCATCTATGCAAGCTGCAACCACCCCACCCCAGCGTGGAAACAAGAGGACAAAATGGGGAACCATTCACAAAGTTTTGTTTAAGAGAGAAATTTCTGCATTTAACCAAGGATGTGGACAGCAGACCTAGAGGATGACCTAATAATGAGTTTGGATGTTATTATTGCTAATTGTGAAATGATAAATAGCATGAAAGATGTCCTACAATATCAGTCCATGGAAATTTATTTGAAATATTAGCTCAATACAGCTGATGTCTTCTAGGTAGTAAGCTTGCAGTGAGCAGGACGTCCTCTCCCCAAAGGACAGCAGCTCCAGGTACAGCTACATGCTATGGCACCTAAAGAAAGACAGGGAATTGATGGAGCCTGTTTGGAGATGGAGGAGCATGTGGAGCCTGAGCTGCCAATGATCTTGTGCAACTGAACTGTTTGTTTGTTAAATGTTCAGGCAAGCAGGAAATGGTGAAGATAGGAACCATAACTGTGTCAGGGCTCACTGGGTTTAGTAAATGCTGGTAAAGAAAACCTGAGGGGAATGGGAATGAGAGACTCCTTTGGGTATTTTTCTACTGTTGTGTTGTATATGTAAAAAAAAAAAAAAAGATCAAAAGCAAGTGACATTTTGGTTAGAGGTCTTCAGTCCCAACAAGAGAGAGGTCATCTGGTTAAAGTCGCATTCTGAGCAGTTGGCAAGGAACCCCAGCTGAGAAGGAAACTGAACCTGTGCTGAAGCGTCCCACTCCCCAGGTACATCTGCCTGCTTCTGTTAGAGAAGATTTCGCGTTGGATGTGCCAGTGCTGTTAAAATGTAGCATAGATTCGTTGAGAAAGCAAATTGTATTTTGGAGGAAAACTGAATGAGATTGGGTATGTCCAGAACGGGTAAGAGGCTCTGGAGATTGCTCTGCCAATGGCCATGTGGCTCCTTTCTCAGTCTTTCTGTGTTTTAGACCCACTTTTATGATAGATGCAGATGCCGGCACTTATGGTTTGGGGGCAGTATTGACACAAGAACACAAAAGGACTTGTGAGGGTGGTGCCTTATTACAACACTAAATTAGCCTGAGAGAGATTACTGCACCACTTAAAAGGAACTCCCGCAATGGTTAAATCTATAGAACATTTTCATCCACTGCTCAACACGGAAGTAAAATTGCTTTGGGTTGATGACAGGAAGATGCTGCATAAATAGTTAAGTATGCATCATTTGCAATTTGCTAAATTATTTTCTTTCTATCTCGAACGGGCTGTGTCAGGTGTCATTACCTCATGTTCTATCTGACGGAGGAGCCACGCGCTCTGGGGCCTTCGCTGTGAGTTGGGATGGCAAACGTCAGGTGAGCAGAACAGGCTTTGCACAAGCAAACTTCAGAAAGAAGGGACCAAAAGGTCAAAAGGCACAAGTTAGGCATGCGGAGTGGGCTTTAAACCACGCGCAGAGAGAACTTTTGGGCAAGGTGTGGTTTGGAAGGAGGCTTGAAACTGTTGTCAGAGGCACAGTGTCTGGGTGCCTGAGCCTCACACTGCACGCAGGGGAGCGCAGGCCTGAGGGCTCTTTGCTGATAAACATGACTGCCTCAAAAACACTTGACTGTCCCCAAGTTCTCCTCCTAACTAGGACAACTCCATAGCACTCCAGAATTAGCCAGCTTCCAAGCAGCAGGAAGAGCATTCAGTCTGTGTTCAGCACCCCAGATGAGAGAAATGCAAAAAAGCGAACAAGAGAAAATAATAAGTAAATGCAATTAAAAGTAACGATGCAGATTTAATTAAAGGGCCCTACTCTCCCAACCCTTCATTCTTTGGGGATGCCTCATAAGCAAGAATTCATAGCTTAGGATCTGCTCTTTTATACTTTTGTACCAGAAGTTTGGATATCTACTTGTAGAAACACGTGTTTTTTAACCCAGTGGTGTCTCTCCAGCATACAAATTCAAGAAGTTTGGTCTTTTTATTTTCAGCAATTTATAAATACTTGCCACAGTTATTATAACAGTCTCACACAGTTCTATTTACTTTAATTATCCCATTTTCATCCCCGTTTTCCTGCTTTCTTACTGTGAGCAGGTAAAAATAAATAACTACAGAATGACGAATACCAAACAATATTCAAATAAACAAAAGCCCAGATCCTGCAAAGACACAGACACTTCAAACACTCTGAGTGTTTCCACAGAAATATCTCTCTCCACTGTAAATTTGACCAGGTTAATAAAATAGAGTCTTTACAGAGCCCTAAATATTTAACTCGATAGATGTACATTGCTAAACTCATCTGTTCAAAATTCATGGGTCAGATCCCCCACTCCTCAAGCTGCCAAATTACAGGATTTTCTCAAAAGCTGTTAAAAAAATCCATTTCTTTGAAAGATTCTTATTTGTCCTCTGGCTTCTGAGGCTTTTGGGAGCACTAGGCCACATTTGCAAGCTTCCTTGTGTAAACACAAGTGCGAGAAACATGTCATTCCAGAAGCTGGGGATCAAAGGAGAACACCAAATATTGGGAGACTCACAATAAAAGCTCAAGAGCTGGCAGCGGTCCTGCAAGCACTCATGTACTCATGAGTCACTTTTACTCACATGAGTAGTCACATCGAAATCAGAGGAATTAGTCTATTATTATTAATTATTGTTATTATTTATGTGTGTGGCAATAGCACGTAGGAGCTGTGAGCATGCAGCAGGGCCCCATTGTGCAAGGCACTGGCAAAACCAGGGCAAACCCACGGTTTCTGCCCCAAAGACCTCGTGGTGTGAGTGTTGGACACGAGGCCACAGATGGACACAGACACAGACAGAAAAGCGCAGGGGAAGAATGAGGTACTCCCGCACAGGGTTCTGTGTGGGAGTGCTGATGCAGAGCTCCCAGCTCCAAATGAATAAAGTTATTCAAGAGTTTACAGGGTGGCACAGCTTGGGCCTAGGGCCCCGGTCCTGCAGGCCCTGCTGTGGAGGCAGATCCACTCACACGCATGGAGCCCCACAGACTCCATTCATGCTGAGAGCAGGGCACGGGTGGGCAGGCATCCCTCTGACACAGCGGGCAGGGGTGCAATGAACCAAGGCTCCCCATCCTGGAGGGCAAAGGAAAGGGTCTCTGTGGACGGTTTTGCTGCCCTCCCACCACAGAACCTGCACGGGTAACTCTAACGTATGCTAACAGCCTCAGCAAGATGGGAGACAGCTGAAAGACAAGGTAAAGGTGAAGAAAGTAATTTCTTCGCATAGAAATGTGATGCCTGCGTGCTGGAAATTCAGGTGCATGCAAATGTGGGGGAACCCTGCAAAGACATCCCTCCAAGCCAGCCCAGCCCACCAGGCTGCCCGTGGCTTATGCGGTTGTTCCTTGGTGTTCTCTCTAGGATCCAGACCCGCAATAGTTGGTCCTGTGCTCAAATGCCGTGAGAGCAAGAACGCTTGTAGGTGCATGAAGACAGTGGTTAGTTCTAAACTTGAGTGAAATCCAGGCTGAGAACATAAACAAGAGAAAACTACTGAAGTTTAGAAGTTCGTAAAGTAGAAAACGAACGTTATTCCTAGGAAAAGCAGCCGGGGAATAGAGAAACGGGGCAGCCTGGTTTGTGATGTGCATGGAGTTTGGTCTTAGGGAGCTGAGGTGGGCAGAGGTCACAGGCTGCAAAATAGGAAACTGTATAAAACTACCAGTGCTGGGAGGGCGGAGGGGTCGGGGAGAGGAGCCGCCCGCTGCGGGGACAGGGCAGGCGGTGGGAAGCTGCTCGGGCGGGCTGGGAATCGGGGCCCCCGTCTCTGCTTTTCCCTTGCCAGGGGAGGGCGATCCGTTCCGCGTTTTGCGGGCGCCCCCGCCCGCCCTGCCTGCCTGGAGAGCGAGTCCGCTCCGCGCCCGCTCGCTGCCCGCCGCTCCCCTCCCGCGCGGGCCGGGGCAGCGGCTCCAGGCCGGGTTTTGCGCGCAGCCCGCCCTCCTGTTAGAAATAGGAAAATTCAATAATCAAAGCAAAGGGGAGCGCGAGGAGGAAAAATCCGGGATCAGGGCAAGTTTGATGGCGCATGCGCGCTGCAGCCTCCATCCCAAACACACACACATTTCCCTTGACTTGGAAAGTCACCCAAAGCAGCCCCAAGTGCAGGTAAGCCCGGCCGGTCCCGCCCGGTCCTGCAGACCGGGCTCGGTGGTGCCGGAGCCGGGGCAGGTGGGCTTCGAGCTCCGTGTCCGGCTCCAAGGGGCACCGGGGCTCCGAGCTTCGTGCCCGGCTCCGAGGGGCAGCGCCCGGCTCCAGGGGGCACCGGGGCTCCGAGCTCCGTGCGCAGCTCAGAGCTCCGCGGGGCAGGTGGGCTCCGAGCTCCATGTCCGGCTCCGTGCTCCGCGGGAGCACCGGGGCTCCGAGCTCCATGCCCCGCTCCAGGGCGCACCGGGGCTCCGCGGGGGTATCGGGGGGAGGTGGGGGGTGTCCGGTGGGAGCCGGGGCGGCAGCGCTCGAGTGTCCGCAGGACTTTGGCAGGAGACGGGGAACACGTGTTCCCGCTCCGCGCCGGGAAGCGCAGCCTCGCGTGGGGGTCCCGTCACCGGGGATGGCGGGGAGGCGGCCGCAAAGTTGGGCGAGCGGCGGTGGGAGCGCTCGGCGGGCGGGGGCGAGCGGGGCGAGCCGTGCCGGGCAACTTTGGCAAAGCGGCGGGGCCGGGCAGGGGCAGCGCGGTGCGGGGCAGCCGGTGCCGGCCCCCGGGCGAAGCGGCAGGTTATTTTTACCCGGTGGCATGTGCAGAATGCGCAGCTGATTTGCTATGCGGAGCCAGGAAGTTTCCCCCCGCCGCCTCCTGCCCCCTTCTCTCCCCTTTCCCCCCACTCCCCGCGCTCGGGGGTCCCGCGGGAGCCGCTGCACGAACAGGTGTCCGGGGGGCGGGCCCGGGGCTGCGGGGGAACTTTGCGGGGTGCGGGAGCGAGCGGGCGGGCCGAGCCCCGCTGCTCTCTCGGGCTGGGCAGGGGGAACTTCGGAGGCGCTGCCGCCGCTGTGAGCCCCCTCCTGTCCCCGGCCCCCCCGGAGCAGCCGCTGCTCTCCCCGGGAATTTGTTGCCTCTATTGATCCCCCGACTCTCAGCGCGGAATATTTGGACTCCATTTCCCCAGGTCCTGCCCGCTTCCCACCTCCCTGGTGTTTCCGTGCCGCTGCCACCTCGCTCGCTGCCCTAAAGGTGCTTTGGAAGAGTTTATGGGGAATATTGGCGAACTTCAGTAATCAAGTTTCCAGATCTTATGCCTCCTGTTTAATTTATTAGACTAGTTATTTATTCTGTTGATGATAATCTGTTGCTGGTTTCTATGGAGATGTTAAACTGATCTCTTTCAGAAATCAAACTCCATATGCACTAAAACGTTTAAAGGAGCAGCGTCCCCTTTTGTTTTCAGACTTTGTACCTTTTCAGGGCTTTTATTGGGCTCCTGTATATTTTATATATTAAAGCCTGAAGTTGAAGCTTTGTGCAAGACAGAGCTTATTATGGCTAACAGAAAGTCAGGGCTTTGATCCTTTTTTGCATCATCATTTAAAACAGATCATTTTCCCCCCCTCATCACACAAGATAGCAGAACCCTTTCAAGATCAAAGAGTCCAGCTAAAAACTATTGTTTAAAAAAAATAGAGAAAGAGCCAGTTAAATTAGGGGGATGTTTCCTTAATCTGCTTATTTTGTTCTAAAGATTTTTTTTTTTAGCAGTGAAAACAACAACAACAACAGAAACTTGTGGCAACTACATTGTTATTTTTATACCTTCCAAGTCTTTTTAATGTTAAAATAAGTTCAAAGTCAAATATCTCTAAAGATAAAGTGCTTGTTAGGGTGTTTTTATTACTTGGTTTCTAAATGTGGAAGGTCAGAATCCAGAAAGCTACCGCATTAGAGAAGGTTTTAATAGTCTTTGTCTCATCCTAATGAGAGAGAAACCTAAAAAACATTTTCCCTGCAACATTTATAAATTATTTCAAAGAAGTCTCTCTGCATATAACTCAGTTTTCCTCATTTCTTAACTTACCCATTGCATTATTACACGTGATTCAGTGCGATATCACTTTATAAAAAGTAATTGAGGTGAGAGAAGAAAAATTTTTTTATGCTTAAAATTTGAGACCTCCTGGTGAGCTGGTGCGTGGATCGGGCTTAGGTGCCATGCACACCAGCTGTGGGGTTTGCTCCTCTTCTGGAGGAAAGTTAAAAGGGTTGCAAAGAAAATACGACCAGCACAATGTACGTTTGACACTGTTAGCAACCCCTTGTTGTACTTTTCTCTCAGTGTACCTTCAAAATGTTTCTACTCCCTAAAACAGAGGTGATTTTTCCTCTGTATGCTTCTATACTAACCTTAAAAATAAAAGAATAAACCTAGAGGAAATTAGTGCATGTAAACCTTACAGCTCATATATGCGTGTATGTGTATATACATTTTTCACATATATGCACACACATATAGGGAAAACATCAAGGTGGTTTATGACCTGTCCGCACTAGACTTTTATCTTTTTCCCTTGTTAATTTTTCTCTCCCTTTTTTTTAAAATGTGATTTGTAGAGTGGAGGATCATTTAGAATTTTTTGTTAAATATTCTGTTTATTTGTTTGATTTGAATTGCAAACAGAATTGACTCTGACAAGTAAAAAGAGGAGGGGGGGAAAAAAGGAAACACTATGGCTTTAAACTCAGGAGTTTGCATATTCTCCTTGTATCTTTCCCCTTTGCTAATTATTGTGTTGTTTTCAGAGCAAATATGTCATATCCATGGCGACCAGGCAGGTTTATTGTCTTTCAGAAGCAATAGCTCACATAAGTAATTAATGACTTCTTTTTTTTTCCTCTGGCTTAGGTTAAACAGATCATTCAAGGAAAGTCATATCTCTCTCTCCCTCTCTCTCTCTCTTTTTTTTTTTAGCCCAGTGACATAAGAACATGAGTTAGAACAAGAAAATACTTTAACCAAGAAGTCAACAGCTTATTTTTCCTCATTTCTTTTTAAAAGCTCCAAGTGTCAGCTTTCAACACACATGACGTTGTCATTCTTGCAGTTTCAGAGCGAAGCCTGGGTAGAGGGAAAAGCCACGGAAAGCTGGAGTTCAGTTGGTGGTTGTACAGCTGAGCAGAGCGTGTGCGTGTCTCTGTCTGCAGATGTGTGGGGAGGTATTATTCTTGCTTAAGGGTTTTGCTGTGTACTGGGAAAAATGTTTCCCTCGCTATCCTCCCCCCACATTCTATCTGTATTAAAATCAGTGTTAAAATAAAGGTGTGTTTTTGTATCTTGCAGATTGTAATTCAAACAGTTTCCAGGAAAGAATTAGTAATTCATTTTTATATACAGCATATATACACACACGCTTGAGCTCCACCCAAAACAATCAAGCTAGCTGGAAAAAAAACTTATTTCCTTTTTCTTTTTAAGCCCAAGCAAACTTGCACCGTGACTTTGGAAAGCTTATTCAAAATAGCCCCCCGTTTTTGCAAGGAGTTTGCTGCAGGTATGAATCTTGTCCTTTTCCAACTCTCTTTCTTCCTATTAAAGCTCAATTTGCTATCTGTCCAAGCCAGGGGCTGGTTATCCACTATGATTTACTGAGGTGATGATTTTCTCCCCCCCTCCTCGCCCCTTCACCCCTGTTTTGGTTTTGCTAATTTCATTTTCAGAAGGATTTATACACAGTCCAGCTATATAAATTCCTTGGGAGATAAAAGCGCCGCACACTTCCATAAACAAAAGCTTTTACTTGCATCCTGTCTTCCTTTTTTTTCTTAAAGTAAAAAGGAAAAAACCCTAAAAACAAAACCCCAAGCCATCTGATTGAAGCAGGTATCGTAAATGTACACTGGTAATGATTCTGTATTCCACAATGCTGCTACTTTAACTTTTAAAATCTGTTTCCTTTCTGGTTTGTAACATTAATCAAAGAGCCGCTTCCTTCCAATTTTTCCACAGACTGGGGCTAATTAGAACCACTTGAATCATATTTTGTAAATTCCACGTGGATGTTACTTTAGGTTTCAAGATCACGAATGCTTCAGGTTTAGCCTGGTTGGGCACTCCTAGGGTTATTTCTGTTAGCGTTTCTGCCTCCCAAAACATTTCACAGCTTCTCTCCCTTTACCCCAAATAGATCTGTGGGTTCACGCACAGAAGTGTGTTGGAACTGGACATTGCAAGACAGGGAAGAGAAAAGCCGAGAAGGCAGGAGATTTGGCAGTGCAGTTTCCGAAGAGCAACAGAGAATCCCCCTAAGTAACGTGAAGCTGAGGATTCAACAGACTTGATAATTGAGCCCTTAACCTCCTGATGTCTATATCAGAAAAACAGAGTCTAGCAGGGGGAGACAAAGAATAAAAGCAAATACTGGGTAGGAGGAAGCTGGGGAGACAACTGAAACACTGGAGTATGGTTCAGGATACATATAAATCTGTATGTTACATTTCCTTAGGTTCAGTTTTTCCCTCTGGTGAAACATAGCTGATTTAAAGGTGGCTTGGGGAGAACCTGATGTTTCTAGTGCAGCCGAGAGCCTGGCATTTCTGTGGCGTGAGCAGATGTAACTTGGAGAGACTTCTCCTGGAATTGGTGTTTATGTTTCTCTGTTTCCTCTTGGTTTTGAAGGGCTGACTAGTGATTTTTTTTTTTTTTTTCAATCTTTATGGGAAGTTAAATAGCCAGAAGTTGGGAGTTTTCAGGTTGTGATTATTAGACGGTTCTAAAGGGATTTGAATTGAACCACTTTAAGCACCGGGCAGGGTGATTGCTTCCATGCTCTGCTACAGCATTGCTCTCCTATGTATTTGTGTGCCCAAACAGGGCATCCAAGAGATAAGGGGCAGTGGGCTCGCACGAGGGATCTTAAAGTTAACTTGCTTTTGGTGTATAAGACTGCAGCTTCAAAGAAAAGCAAGAGCGCATCATAAATTTTGCTAAAATTAATCAACCGTTTAAGAGCTCCACATTAACGAGGTTTTCCAGGCAAGCAGCTTTCTTCTCTTCTTCTTCTTTCTCATTCCAAGTCCAAGAGGGCTGGAGTAGAGGGGGGAGAATGTGAGTTAGAAGAGGAAAGGGTGGAATTTGAGTGGAAATAATAAAAACAAAAAAGACTGGATTTGTAGAATTTAAATCCTCGTGTGTCCTTGATCCATATTGTCAGGGTTTTTTTTTTTGGTCGGATTTGTCCTGTGTGCCTTTGACGGAAAAGGCACGTAGAGAGAGAGAGAGAGAGCGCGCGACAGAGGGGGAGAGAGAGAGACGTGTCACTGCTTTGGAGCTCATTATCATTCTTAATAAGTCTTAAGGAATAAAGAGGAGCATTGAGTGTAAATGCTGGGTAATCCTAACACTCCTCAAGGTGAGAGGAGTCTCGAGGACACAGAGGAAGAGAGTGAAGAGGAGGGGGCTCCTGCGGGGGCAGGAGAGGAGGTGTGGAGGGAAGTGGGTTTTGGGGAGCGGGCATGGGCCGGTAGGGCTCATGGCTCTGGGACACGTTGGGTTTGTTCTGCAGGCCTGTGCTGGGGAAAGTTGTCTCCAAGTTTGCATTCCAGGGATGGTAAGGAACCTGTCTGTTCCTTGAGGCCGAAACATTGGCCTTGAATGGTGATGTTCTCTGTCAGACTTTGGTTTGACACCCAAGTCTGCCATCCTCCCTTGTGCCCCCTGTGCCAGAGGGTCTCACTCCCCTCGGGGAATGCTGCCCAGGCTGAGTGCTCTGCGGTGCCCCCGCTTTGGCGGCCGCTTCCTCAGCTCCAGGGGAGAGCTGTTTGTCAGCTCCGCCTGTGCCCCTGTCCTTGGCTGCTCAGGGTCCCAGCCTGGCCGGCTGTCCCCGCTGTCAGCGCTGCTTCCCGGCCGCGCCGGGGCAGCGCACGGTGCCGCACGGACACTAGGGGGCTGGCAGCGCCCGCACGGCCGGGAGCGCGCTCTGCGCCCGCACCGTGCCCTGCCTGCTTGGCACCGCCTTTGCCATCGCACGGGGGGCTCCGGCCTGCGCAGCAGGAGGAAAGAGGGCACCGAGGAAGGGAATCCGGGGGCTGCGCTGCTTGCTCCGATGATAAGGAGCCAGGAGCCGGGGTCCTTCCCTTGCCAATCCCATTTTAAAGGGTGGGTGTGTGCTTTTTGGAAAAAAACCTTTCAAGGTTGGCAGAGCCATTCTTGCTGTGTAATGAAATATGCTGAGCCCTCAGTGATGCCTACTGGCCTTTCTTTCAAGTCTTTTATATGAAGTCCAGTTGCAGCCAGAAGGGACTGCTGTAATTGGGAATTTGCCTTAATGCATCGGAAACCTAAAGAGGGGGGTGGAATAGTACTTGGATTTTTTTTTCCCTTCTACCATCTGTGTTGTCTTTCTGATTCAGTCCATAGCTTCTGGCTGAATTAGGAGCTTCACCTTTGTATAAATGACTCCATGTGCCTTGGAGCAGGTGGCAAGGAGGCAGAAATTCAGGGGAGCAGCCCTGAGGAGGACTGAAGGGTGTTTTTTTGGTGGATGAGAAGCACAACATGAGCTGACAATTTGCACTGGCAGCGCAGAGAGCCAACCATATCCTGGGCTGCATCACCCGCAGTGGGGCCAGCAGGGCAAGAGAGGGGATGCTGCCCTTCTGCTCTGTGCTCGTGAGACCCCACCTGGAGTCCTGCGTTCAGCTCTGGGGCCCTCAACATAAGAAAGACCTGTTGGAGCGGATCCAGAGGAGGCTGTTAAGATGGTCTGAGGGCTGGAGAACCTTCCATACAAGGACAGGCTGAGAGAGTTGGCGTTGTTCAGCCTGGAGAAAAGAAGGCTCCAGGAAACCTTAGAGCAGACTTTCAGTCCTGAAAGGGGCTACAGGAAAGCTGAGGAGGGACTTTTGACAAAGGTGTGTAGTGATAGAACAAGGGGTAATGATTTGGATTAGATATTTGGAAGAAATGTTTTCCTATGAGGGTGGGGAGGCCCTGGCATAAGTTGCCCAAAGTTGTGGCTCCCCATCCATGGAGGTGTTCAAGACCAGGTTGGATGGGGCTCTGAGCAACCTGATCAGTGGAAGTTGGCCCATCTCATGGAGATGGGTGGAACTGGATGAGCTTTGAAGTCCCTTCCAACCCAAATCATTCCATCATTTTATAGGTTCTGGATGATGAGTTTTGGTCAGTTGGCAGGAGAATCCAAATACAATGAGCAGAAGTCTTGCTAAATGCTGATTTTTCTGGGTCCAGGTGCTTGGCTTCAAGGTTAAGTATTACATTGGTAATATTATTAGGTATTACGTTATTAGTAATAGAACTGCGGGGCTTGCCTGTACTTGGCAGAGAACCGCTAAGAAACTGTATTAGGGCTGAGTTCATCCTGGTTTCCCTGATACTGTCCTTCTAGCATGCCTCACCCTGAGCTGGAGGGAGCGGTAAAAAACACAAATGCAGTGTTTGTGCATCATCTGTCTTTGGAACTCTTTCCTGAGACAGCTAATGAGTTGCAGCAAGGAGGCAGGGGCTCTTGTATGAGGGATCTGCCTGCAACCCCTTACGCTCGCTCTGTCCAGTGGCTGTTGATGAGGTGTCAGCTGATACCTTTCACGCGTGATTGAGCTGCTCTAGAATAGGACCCGGAGGTACAAGAGTCTGTCCTCGCAGGGCGAGCTCTAGAGCCATCCAGCGGCTGAGGCCTCCGTGTAATGTGCTGTAGGAAAAGGGTCTGTTTTGGCAGGACCATCAATTGTTTGGGGCCTTTGGCTCCTTGCCTGCCATGGCGTTTTGGGGCAGTTTTCTCTCCAGAACATATCCTATTTTCGTTATGCCACCGGTGATGCTGTTTTGAAACAAAATAGGTTGCTTCCACACTCTGAGCCATAGGGCTTGTCATTTCAATGACAATACAACAAGTCACCTCCGAGTTGGTCTCTGAGGCTGGTCCTGATCCTTCTGCATGCAAGGCTGGTCCCAGTGCTGGGAGGGCAGCGCAGCGTCGCGCATACCAGCATCCATCAGACTGGGAAAAGAAGAAGGTGAAAAGATGAACTTTACAGACTTTCCAGGGACTTTTCTATTTTGGATAGTATCCTCTGAAAGGGCAGCGTGAACTGGGAGGCTTAGAAAGAGAATCCGTACATCCTTTGTTGGGGAAGGACTGTTTGTGAAAGGGGTCTTATTTTGGTTTATGTACTGAAATGTGTTGTGTAATGTCACTTGAGAGAGGCCTGCCATAGCCTTTGTGGAACAGGTGTTTAGAGTGTGACCCTAGCACCAGTTTGTCCAGTGACCAGGGAGACAAGTTGACTGGGCAACTGAGAATACAAAATATTCTGGTTCTGGTCCCTATACTTTGACCTGAAGATTAGGATGACAATTGACTCTTGCTTGTAAGCTAGTTCTGTTCTTTCATGGTTATGGTCCTGGTTCCAATAGCAAAGGGAGCAGAGTTGTTTATTCCTAAGCAGAGTGACTCCCAGCCCTACCCCTTTCCCAGTGTGGCTAGATAGAGCCTTCAGAATAACAAGACATGAACATAGCTCAGTTTGCATTTATGCCACCTATGTGATCGCAGCCTGTGGCTTTGAGGTATCTCCCTCTTACCCCTCTCAGCCCATCCCCATGGCAGTGAGAGCGAGGGCTGCACAGAATAACGCTTGTCTGTCTGTTGGATGATGAGACTGGCAAAACGACTCAGAGGCTGGCAAACAGCTCCCGGCCTGGCTGCCTCCCTATGGTGGCTGTGTCTGCAGAACATGCTCTCTGTGGGGCTGCTGGTGACCAGCCTCTCTCCCTTTGCCAGTGCCTCGGGCTGGCCTAGCTTTATACCAGGGGAGCAGTGTCCTTTCACACTGGTGAGACAGCAAAATCTCTCCCATGGGTTATTGTAACCTCTCAGCAGCGATTTGCAAACAGGCATTTGGAGATAAAGTCTTGGTGCCAAGCTAAGGGCCAGTAGGGCAGATATGAAACGCGGCAGGTTTATGAAAGGGAAGGTGTATGAAATGCAGCCTGCATCTCCCATTTCACTGCACTATGCCAAAACACACAGTTTCTTATTTCAGTCACTGTGATCTTTCAAGGAGGTTAATTTCCATGACGAACTCCAGGCCACGTGCTTGGAGGATTTATCTAATTAGACTGACACTTTTCTTTTTTAAAAAAGAAAATTAAGCTGCACCTTGGAGGACTTAAGTATTTTAAACTGTGGGAGCGGCAGCAGGCGGTGTGATCCCTGCTCACAGAGCAGGGAGAGAGGAAATTTCCCCCTTTTCAGTCTCCTGTTTAAGACTTCACTAAAGATCCCCATTTACTTAACTTTCTTACATGGTGGCTGGGTGCTAAAGAGTGTTTTATCCTGCCTGAGTGAGTCCCTAAAGCCTCAGCTGGCTCTTTAACTCATGTAAACCATTGATGTTCTGGGCTGTTACGTATTCAGGATGGAGTGGAGGGTAAAGGGGAGACCCGTTAATGCTCCTTAGCTGTGTCCTAGAAAAACTGCATCCTGCCGGGGCAGTGAATGGAGTGCCTGCAGCTGGTAATGACCGGGGTAGGTGTGTGTCCCTCTCATCGTGCCTGAGCACCTCATGCTCCTGAAAGTCTGTATTGCTGGAGCTGGTGTGACTGTCCTTGTCTCCTCTGTGGTCACACAGAGAAGCGGGTCCCAGGAGAGCCCCCGAGCCCTTTGTGTTTGCGTTTCCTGCTGAAAATGCCTTTCAGACAAGAACTGGGACCATACTGTAATGAAAACAGAGGATTTTAGGTTGAGGCTGTTACATGCAGGCAAGCCCTGTGCTTTCCTCAGTCTGGACAGCTTTCACACTTGCAGGCACAGTGAGCGGTGCTGATTTTGTTCCCATCAGAGGGCTCCTGGAGTCCTGTTTTGTGCTCCCTGCCTGCTGCCTGCCTGTTACTTGGCAGGTTCCTTGTTGTTGCCGTTTGTGAATCCAGCTTCAGATCACTTCAGATCTGATACTGCTTCAGCTGTTCAGCCTTGCAGAGGTGATAGAAGGAAGGTCTTATCAGGGCACTGTATTCCTGCACCCAACTCGGACCACATTTTTTTGGAGCGCAGGCTGGAGCAGCATAGCTTTTATGGGGTCCAGTATAATTGGGGAGGGAAATGTCCATGCAAAAGAGGTCAGCGTGAGAGCAACCTTGCGAACTCTGGTGATAACATGCTGAATCCTGAGGAGCTGTTCACTTTGCAAGACTCTGTACGGACTGAGAAGAATACGGCAGCCTGGTCCAAGGAGATGGTCACTGGTTGTGCTACCATCCCCAGCTGATATGCTGAGGAATCGATGGTAGATTGAACCTGGCATTTAATTTCAGTTTGTCTTTGGTGAGGAAAGGAATATAAATAGATATTTCCTTTCCTACCCCCACCCACCAATGCAAAAGCAAAAGAGAAAGAAAAATAATGAAATCTACCAGGCGCTCAAAGGTCTGACCGATAAGAGCCCCGTCGGCTGGGGAGCCATCGTTCTGGCTTGGTCAGCCATCCCTAACAAGTTACGGGTTGTATAAACTCCCAGCTTACAGCTGTAAATTTACTCAATTTTGAATACAGCCACAAGCTGGCTCAGCAGGATCTGAACGCGTCTGCTCCAGTAGCCCTGGTATGCTCACAATTCACAGCTTCTGGGGGCCCAGCTTTGGACACATGGAACTGGATGGCCAGGTCCTGGGCTGCACCACACATAGCCCTACTGTGCCCTGAATTGAAGGGGGTTTCACCACCATAAGCTGCTGTGTTAATTTATTATTTCTTAGCTTGTGGCTTCCCTGTCTTGGGTGAATGCCTCTCAGTCTCCACAGTAGTAGGTCTGCTGCCCTTTGTCTGTTTCTGTCCCTCACCTCAGAACAGGGAGCTTGACTGGGAGGGGACTCCTTGCAGAAAGCTTCCAGAATGCCACCAATTGCAGCAGTGCCGTCTCTGCTGGGTGGTGTAGCAGGTGGGCAGGAGTTGGTCCGTAGGCAGGGCCCCTTTCCTGCAGCATTTGCTCAGTCCTGGACTGAGGTGGAGTCAGTGGGTGTTTGCTTGAGTGACTGAGAGCAAAAGCATGGTTCTGACTTCAGGGTTTGCTGCTGCGGAAGGGACTGACCTCTCTAAACACCTGTAATGTTGCAATGCTTGATGCTCCTAGAAAGCCGAGCTTTGGGCTTGTTGACACTGACTTCTGCTGCAAACAGGAGTCTGCATTGAAGGGGAATTTAGCCCAGGTGTGCAGTTTAGTTTCAATCACCTCTTCTATGTTCAGAAATTGAATAATTTCACAGCAGCAAGGCAGAGGCAGTCTAGAGCAGGTGGGGCATCCTGCCCGATCCTGATCCCAGCGCTCCTCTTCCTGCTGGCTACATTTCATTGTGTTTCCAATGGGGAAGTGTTTTGTCCAAGACAAATCCTGTTATCGTGGCATGAGGCATGGAGTACTGCCATGTCACTCTCATTGACACCTTAGCCTTCAGCAAAACCAATGTGGTATTTTTGGTTTGCTGGAATGGCCTTGGAAGGTTGAGATGGCCTGAGGGATGGCCAACCCCAGACCTCCTTAGGGTGCCCCTGGCAGCCTCTGCCCTGGGCTGTGGTCCAGCTCTCTGAACCAGCTTGCGGCTGTCCTCACTAGAGCATCCTCAACTGAACCTGGTTTCCTGGTTCAAGTTCCTCCAAGTATGAAAACGGTTATGGAGATAATATGGCTCCAAACACAGTGAGTGTTCACTCCTGAATTCAACCTCCTGCAAATAAATGCAAATGAAAGGTGTGTGAGAGGTTTCCTCTCCCATCTTCCTCCTCTCCTCGGTGGAGTTGTGCTGGCGCTGGCTCCCAAAGAGTTAAGGTGACTCATGCTCCTCTCACTAGATCTGCTGGCAGGAACGCTTCATCCTAGCCTCTAATTGGTGGTGTTTGCTCTGCACTTTCTCGCTCTGGTTTTGATGAAAACATTTAACCAGGAGCTTAGTGTGCAGAGGCTCCCAGCTGACAGCCGCCGCACTGTCTTTACCAAGTTGTCCTTGCTGTGTAAATTCAGCAGCCTGGTTGGGGAAGACAAACACACACAGAGTCACAGCCCCTGGCCCCTTGGCTCCATTCCTGTGGCAATCTTTAGGGTCTTGGCCTATATCTGCTCTAGTCTGCAGGTGCCTTTCTATGCCTGGACAGCCAGCGGCATTGGAAACCAGTTCAGAGCCTTGGGACTAGGCTGCAGAGGTGGGAAGAACGGCCCCGGCAGGTCTCATTGGGCTTGGTCTTACCTGAGAGCAGAGGGACAGCTTGGCAGGGCTTGGGAGATCTGTTCCCAGACCATCTAGCTGTGATCCTGGGGGATTCTTCCCCAGAGAACAGGTTCCGACAGGCCCTATGCCATGGAGGAGGGCGAAGCTACTGGTTCTGTTACGTGGAGACAACCTACTCATTCCTTCCTTTGCTGGTTGGGAGCTTGTGCAGGGTTTTCCCAACACAGTTTTCCATTGCCGCTGTTTCAAGTAACAACCTGCTCATCTATAGGTTCTTCTAATGGGCTTCACCCAGAGAAGTCCCAACCGATTTCAATGTTTGCCATGCAGGTGGCAGAGAAGTTACCATGTCCTTACAGAGATTGTCTTGAGAGCGGGCATGTCCAAGCTCCTCAGTTCCTACATTACAGAACCCTTAGGCAGCAACAGCACTGAAAGAGCCCTGGAGGGAGATGCCAGTTTATCTGTGTTGCAGCTGGAAAATGCATTCAAATTTCTGCCTGAACAGGAGATTGTGACATGCAAGACGTTCATCTGAGCCTGTTGGGGCTGCCACTGCTCTGGTTCTTTACTTTTTTTTCCTTATCTCTGGTATCTACCCTATGAACAGCAAAACAAATCCAGATGGGAAAATTTATAAACCAGAAAATCTGGATTCCCCGTTCCTGGAAAAAGCATGATTCCTTGTTCTCAGCCGCCTCCGTGTGTCATGGGGTCTGCCATGAAGAGATGCCAGGACTGTTGAAAGAGGCCAGGCCTATGTCTCCATTAAAGAACCATAGTGGCAGTGTAACACCCTGCGTGAGCGTGGGTTCCAGATGTAGATGTGCTTCATGGGGGGAGCAGGATTTGCCCTGAGGACAGTTGGTCAGCAAAGGAGTTTGTCCTCTTTAGATCCATTTGAAGACCTTGCTTTGCGTTGTTCTCCTGAACTGTTTATTCCTATTGAGGGAAATTTTCTGCCTCTTCCCTGACTCTGAGTATTGATAGTGTGGAACCAAATACATGTGTCTCATTAAAACAAAAAGAGTCAGGCCTGGCCCCCACTCAGCAGAACGTGCTCTTACCAGCTGGAGAAAGGGGAGTAAGCAGGTGTAGGATAACAGCGAACTGAGAGAGACCAAAGTGTGTCATAAAATAAACAAACGGCCTGTGTCCCAGCTCCCCCAAATGCACCGCTGAGTTGCAGGGTCTGCAGTGAGCTTCTGAATGTGCTCCCAGCAAGAACGGGGTTGATGATGCTTTGTGGTATCTACTGGAAACCCCTTGCCCATTCAGTTGTGTTTGGGGCTGCAGAGTGATGGGAGCTCTCTGCCCTAAAGAGCTTAGGGATGCAGGGAAGGAGGCCGC
This sequence comes from Neomorphus geoffroyi, assembly GCA_033558235.1. Taxonomy (NCBI): domain Eukaryota; kingdom Metazoa; phylum Chordata; class Aves; order Cuculiformes; family Neomorphidae; genus Neomorphus; species Neomorphus geoffroyi. Next base: position 4,859,914 of record JAUMJM010000029.1, on the reverse strand, counting down.
TTACAGGACTGACCAGCTTGATGGAAAATCGGAGCAGGCATCTTAGCCTTCCCTTATTGTAAGGATCGTAGCTATCTTGACTGTGACCTTCACAACCTTCACAGTGTTCAGGGAGGAGCCCACCCAGCCTCTCCCATGTGACAGTCTCTCCTCCTGAGCTTTCTCAGGTGGAGTTATTTGTACCAGGGTTTTATTTGATTTCTTACTATGAGGATCTGCTGTTGCCCCCTGTGCTTTGGGGCTGGCAGGGCCTGCAGTGGTGCTGCTGGTGTTTTCATTGCATTTAGCGAAGCAGCGGCTTGGCTTCCTTTACCCCAGCAGCAACCAGTACTTTAATGTCTTAGCGTGACTCAGCCACTGGAATTGTGCTTGCCCAACAATACCTTTTGTCCTTTGCCCAAAACTTCTGGCCAAGAAATGGGGAAAAAGGAGGAGGGAGAAAAGAAAGGAAAGATAAAATTCTGCATTTAGTTGTCCTTTCATCACAGGTGGTGCCAGTTGGTTTTTGCTTTATTTGTACAGGGTGGGGAGAAGAGAAAAAGAAAACAAGGTGGAACTCGGACAAGGCCCAGGAAATGTTTAAGCCTGACAGCAAACTTCCTTTTGTTCAGAGGAGCGGGGAAAGAGAACAGAAAAAAGGGGCAAAAGACCCGTTTGAAATCAACCTCAGTCAGCCCCATGCCCTCTTGGGCAAGTTTCTTCTCCCTTCTCTTTATTGTTTGAAAGTTTTTTGTTTTGCTCAGGTGTCTTGTGATAATTTTGTTTGCATTAGGGCCTTTGTGTGCTGCCTTCTGGAAGGTGAACAGATGAGAGCTTTCCTGGGGACACATTTGTTATTTGGATGGGGAGGATTTATCATTTATTTTAGGGGTATCCTATAGACGAATACTCTGCGTGATCTTTCTCTAGGCATGAAGATCAAGATGGCTAGAGGGGTGGATGAAGGACTATGCTATTCCAGAGGAGAGACAGATGAGCAGTTTAGGGGATAGGCATGCAAGTCATGGATTAAAATGCAGAAACCAGAAGGTTTTGTTGATGAGAAAAGAAAGAGGACCTTGCAGGCAGCTGTGCCTTGGGGACTCCCGAGTGTGCTAGGACACAGAGCTCCCTGTCACAGGAAAACTCTGACCAGCAGGTTCTTGCACGCACGAGAACTCTTGCTGAATCACCTGCAATGTTCTTTCAAAAGAAGAACTGGGAGTTGTGGGTTTGTTGCTCCAAGGGCACTAGACATTAGAGTGACCTTGTGCTATATGGGACCGAGTAGATTCTGGTGGGGTTGGGTTTCCACAGGATTGTTATAGTTGGGTGTTTGGTGCTCACTTGAGGTCTAATCAAGGCTACGCAGTGCCCCTGTGCTCTGGAACATGGTGAGAGCAGTTACAAGTGTTGTCCCATCCCAGCAGGAGGGGATGGCTCTCTCTGTCAGGCAGTTGCGTGCAGCCCATGTGTTGGATGGTCAGTGCAGCTGGGCTGGCCTTAGGTGACACTGAAGTGATCTGGAGATGCTCTTCCTTAGGATGCTAGCTGGTACCTTCCCAAACTGCCCTTTACTTCTCCTTAGCTGTTGACTCCATTCAGCACTGTAGTGGTCTGACAATACGATGTTCGGATAGCTGGGTAGTGAGCAGGCAGGGATGAAAGACTGTAGAGTCTATTCTTGGCCAGGCAAGAAAGATATTACATGGTGCTTAATTAATCTCTGTCATCTTATTTGGGTATCATGAAGTGTTGTATCAAAATTAGTGAAGGAAGTTGTGGATATAACCTGTAAGGCAGGTGCTGTCCATGCTCTCCAAAGGAAGGTTGAAGGTTTTGCCTTGGCTTGTAGGAGGGGAGATGCCCAACATTCAGTACATGGAAAGGAAGAAGGAAGAGCAGGGAATCAAAGGCACTGCATGGAGCTGACCAGTGCAGCACGACCCTGCAGTGTCTTGTCCAAGGCTGCTGTTCTTGTGATAATGACCAAGATCACTGACATGGCTGGTATATTGAAAGAAAGCATCCAGAGATGCTGCCAATCCAAACTTCTCCCCCGATACCAGGGAAGTGGGCTCCCTGTATTGAGTTCACTGGAATTTGTAACCTTACATCGTTCCTTGTCAATGCAGGTTCTCTCTGAGTTTCATCGCACAGCTCTGGAGCTGCTCTCTTCCTGACTGCACTGCTAAGCCTGTGGGACCCCTGGGTGGCAGGACACGATCCTGGCTAAATAACTTCAGAGCAGACTCTGAATGCAGTGAGTCCCAGGTGAAAGCTGGAATACTTTCACTACAAAATATGCTGTTCCAGATTTACGCTGGCAGCCACTGCATTCGCACTTTGGTCCTCGGTCTTTGCCTTAGTTTTTATTCCTGTGCAATGGAGGTAATAAAACTCGCCTGCAACACGGCTCGGAGCTGAGAATTAAGGAACAGTTTGCAGAGCCAGGTGGAAGGCAGCTATGGAACATGGACTGTATTTTTGCTGCTAATATGTTTGTCTGGAGTTTAGAAAGGAAGGCCTGAGTGAGACTTCCAGAGGAAAGGGAATGCTGGGTCTGCTGAGGTTCTCTGGAGACGCTCTGGGGAAACTTGCCCGGAGGTCCCGAGGGAAGAGCCTGGCACCAGGGTGCCGGCAGCAGCAGTGGTGGTGGCAAGCGAGCAGCTTTCCTGCCGTCCATTCCAAACGAAGGAACGGCTGTGGGGAACGATTTCAAAGCCACCACTATGGAGATTAAGGGGATGAGAATGTAAATCTCAAGTAAAAAGGTAATTGAATGTAATAGCAAACACTGCTCGGTCTATGTTAATTTTAGCTCTTCCCCTGGATACAAGGCGCTGTATTAGTGTTTTATTACCATTTTGTTTGCACTAATAAAATAGTAAAATTTATTTCAAGGAAGTTGAAGGATGGTTTTACAATGCAAATTTGAAGAAATTGGACTTTTCATTTACGCCACTGCTATTTTAAACCCTGAAGGGTGTAAATTAGCCTCCTGTGCCTGGGTGAAATCCACTGCTTCCACAAGCAGGGGGAGAATTTGATGTGGGGGAGAAGAGAACAAAACCAAATCATGTGAATATTTCAGAGAGACAGAGATATCTGATGAGGAGGGAGAAAGAGCTGACTGCCTGGGTGCACTGGGAGTAAGGGCTGGAGTAGAGTGGGGCGTTTGGAAAGCAGGTTTCTGATGAGCCTCAAGAAGGGGCAGGACAGAGCAGCAGATATGCCCATGGGCACTGCTGTGCGCCGTGCTGTCTGTCTGTTCCTGCCTGGTATGTGGGGCTCAGCTGATTAACAGCAGCTGTCAGTGACATGGGGTTCCTAGAGGTGTGGAAGCCTTGGCCAGGTTTCACTTTCCAGCCCATGGGACCCTCACTTCCCATGTTGTCTATATGTCCCTCTTTTCTTTGCTTTGCTGTCTTCATTCATGCCATAGCCCGGCCCATCCAGCAGCCAGGCATGGCTTGATTCACCACTGAGTCACGGTGCTGCCAGCAAAGGAGCCTCCAGCCCAAGAGGCTGGTTCAGCGACCTCCTTCTTCACTCGGGACTCCTCTTCAGCATGAAATGGAAAGGGATGGTCTCTTTCACCTTCGTAAAGTTGTTTTTAACAGCACTGTTGTGATGGAACTGTTTTGCCATTGCTTGGCTTTAATGTAATAAATGATGCTGTAAAGGCCAAGCCACACAGAATCAGGTTCGGAGAGCTGTGTTTGGTTACAAAGGTCCTGTGCTGAGTTGGCTGCGTTCCTCTTGGAGGCAGGTGTCTCAGGGCGGAGAAGCATCCAATATTTAGCAGCTTTCTTGGGCTTTTATAAGTTTTTGCAACAGGTCTGAAACTCTTACAGGGTAACTTTGAAGGCTTCATTCTCCTTGTGGAACAAGAGCAGTAATGTTACTGTTTGCAAATCCCAGAGGTCCCATTGCCCTGCTGAGGAAGGCTCCAAGTTACTGTTTTCTAATCATGTTCACCTAGCACATACCTTGTTCTTCAAGCAGTACTAGCACGAGGGAACCATGCTGAGTTTCTTCTGGGTAGAAGAATTAACATTTTTTTTATGAATCTTGAGTGAAATTGTACCTTTGGTCATTGTCCAGAGATGATCTCACTCCACCTCAGAGGAGAGGTTGCTTTTTTGGAGCAATTCCTCTCTCCTCACCGCACATCAGGGTTTTGTACATTGGCTGAAGTGCTGATCTGGTGTGAAGTCTTCAGATAACCCTTTTCCTTCTGATATCCAGCAAACTAATGGGCACCTGGAACAGTGCTTGCTCCTCTTTCTGTCCGCCAGTCGTAGCAATTTTGCTGCCAGCCCGGTCACACTGCTGAAGGCTGCTCCTTCTGTGGGATCTAATTGCTCATGCACTCATTTGGTGTCTGGCCTACTGCTCTGGCTGTTGCCCTGCATTTTTGTCCAAGTGGTACAGAGTGAGCTGGAGAGCAAAAACCAGCTCCAGCCATCTGATTTTAGAGAGGTAGATCTCCCAGCTCTCCTTTGGATTATAAATATCATCTGTTCATTTCATCCTCAAGAGGCCTTTCAGGACAGAAACCACTGTTTACCCCACATGAAGACAGGATGGAGCTTCAGGTTGTTACAATTTATGGTTCAGATAGCAGCAAATTCATTGGGGAAGTCGAGGCCAGGCTCCAGGCTGTTAAAGAATGCCTTCCCAAGTTTTTAAACCCTCTTGCAGGTTCCACTTCTAGCGCAGAGCCACCAGCCCATGGGTGGGATCAGGCAGGCAGCCCTGTTCAGCTCCCTGCCCTTCTCCTTTGGTGGGTATAGCTGAGGCTGAGGCAAGACCCTAGGCATTACCAAAGACAGCAAAGACTGATTTTTGGCATGGAAATGGTTTCCTATTCCAGGCGAGTCTGGGGAGCAGCGTGGTTGTGTACCCAAGGATTTAAGCAGTGCATTAAGCAGAGGGGTTACACTCCGGGTGGATTTCAATCAAAAACCATAATTACATCAAATAGCAAACGGAAATGGAAAAAGAGGATTACTAACTCGACCCTGAATGCTGTTGGCTGCTGAACCTGCTCCATCATTCACACCCCCTCTATTGCCTGAGGTGGGGTGTGTGTATGTGTGTAGGCAGTAAGGGCCCCCCTCCTTTTTCCATTTCCTTCATCCATCTGATGAAGTCAGAGTCCCTGGGTTGGTATCAGTGCTTGGAGGAAGGCTGTTATTTGCATGACTTGGATTTGGGACTTGGCAGGGCAGGTTTGATCTCCCTGTGCAACTCTTCCTGGCTCCAGGCAGAACCGCTCAGCTAAGGCAGCCGTGGGAACCCCCAGGCTCATGAGCTTTCTCTCTTTTTCTGTTTCGTTATCAGACCAGTGTTTTGGACTCACCACTCTTCATCCTCAAGGAAAAGGGAAAGCTGAGGACTGCAAACGGGAAATGCTTTCTAACTAGAGAGCTGCATTAGTGTTCCAAAACTCTTCTCGAGTTAGTAGAGCTGTTCTCTGGCTGCGTTTGGTCTCCGAAGGAGACTGTTTGGCTTGGTACCATTACTACTTTGTCCTTCCCAGTTGAAGACTTCTGGCACACCTACACCCAGTGTTTGGTGCTCCCAGGTTTGCTCTCTGGTTCAGGGTGGAATGTGGCTTCCTGCAGTACCTTGAGATACTTCGTTGATTCCAGTTTGCCTCTTGTGGTGCTGCCGTACCTGTCACCTGCCTTCTGGTTTTCATCTGTCTTGTCTCATTTGTCCTGCTCTCCTGGTCCCTCCTCGTGTCTCTCTCCCTTCCTGTCGTCGGCGGGTTGAGTCTCTACACGCCTGTCGCACACCTGAGGCTGGGAGGATGCGGAGTGAGTGTGCTGAGATGGCTGGAAGTGTTTACCAGACAGGGAGGATAAGGTATTCAATCCCTACTGCCTTCCCAAGCCTGCTTTCTCAGATGGTTTTCCAGATGTCTAATCCCAGATTTCATAGCCTAGCCCAGCTCCTGTTTGATGGGATCTCTTCTTCTCTGTTGATGCTAAATGGATGAGACGGCGTGCTGGAGCTAGGTCTTAATTTAAGGTACAGAAGAGCACTGCTCAGTGCTTCACTGTCGTGGCGGTCTGCTACACCCTGACCAAATCTGTTGCCCCTTTTTCACCTGTGGCAAGTTAAGTTGTGAAGGAAGTAACCTGGTGGGCAGAAGAGAAACCCCAACACATTCAGTGTTGTGAGGGAGGCAGGAGGTTCATGTGTGATATGTGAAGAAGCACAGGAAAAGGACAGCAGTCTTTCCAAGCTCTGGGTTGTGATGAATCCATGCAGGGTGAGATTTTGTTAGGTCCCAGCCTCTGAATCCAAAGTTCTAAAAGACAGCATCTGTAGGATTTTGCTGTGCTTAGGCTCGTGCCTGGCACTGGCTTGTCCTAAGGGATGGTGTGGAGATATCAGAGTGGCCGGCTGGGATTCCTCTTCTTCTGGTGACTGACATTTTGATTCTTGATTGGGCCTTCTCATTTGTCTTAAAAACCAGGAGCTTCCCTGTATTTTCCTTGCAGCTCATCCTTGGGATACTGTTGAGAACAAAGGACCTGACTACCTTCTCATGTAATTTGGTGTTAGTTCTCAGGGCTAAACCAGGTTATTCACGTTTCTTTCTCCTAGATTTTGCCCCACACTGGTAATATAGTTCTATGGCCCCACTAGTTCCCTGCAGAGTCCCAAGGGAGATTTGAGGGCTTCTCTTTTTTATTATTTATAATTTCTGAGTGTCTCTGAACTGATGTCTGAAAGGATAACACAGGAGGAAATTTCACCCAGCAGTGGGAATCCATCCCTTCGCCTTTGCCCAAAGCCGTGTCCACACCTCCCGCTAACCAGGCTGCACTGCCTTCTCCTGCCCCTTCAGAGGTGGCTGCACTTCCACGGCATGGACCTCACCTTCTCCTGAAATACCTTGGTAGGAAAGGTGCTTTCTAACTGTAAGATAATATAATTTTCTTATAGAGACATCTTTGATTTTTGTAATACAGCACAGTGAACTGTAAAAAAAAAAAAATGCTATCCAAATGGAAGTTTCCCAATTTATTTTTTTATTTTTTTTTAATTGGCTTTGATTTTATATTTATTTCAAGTTCTGCAGTAGCTAGAGTCCAGATAGTAATGGTTTAGGGCCTTGTTCAAGAAAACCAAAGCCTCAGACACACTGGTTATGTCACTGTCCAAAAGAGCTGCAGTGGGAAAAATAAATAGAGAGAAATAGCTGTCATCAAACATTCTAAAATTTATTCTGATTTGAGGTTTGGTTTTGTTACACACTTTACAAAATACAAAAATCCAAACTTTAGGAAAAAATCATAACAGATACAGGAAGGTTGGAGTTGTCCTGCTTTGTATGAGCTTGAATTCACTGCTTCTGACTATGCTAAGCCATGAGTGAACTGGAGCTGGTGGGGATGCTCAAGTCTTCGTGTCTTTGTGTGCATCTCTTCTAGTCCAGGGCCCACAGGATTCTCAGTCCAGCTGTGACTCCCCTTCTGCCTCCTTTTGGCCTTTCCTGACAGTATTTTGGAAATGACAACCCTGTTCTGTTCTCTTGTCCTTGTGTAAACCACAGTTACCTTTCATCAAATGATAGGATCTCAGCAGACACAAAATAAAAGGTTGATTTTAAAGGGATGTCATTTGCAGGTGTGGAAAAAATATAAGTAGAGGGTGAGGGTGAGAAAGAGGAGCAGAATGTCGAGGTTCAGGTAGCTGTCCTGAGAGAGCAGGTTGAAACTTACAACTCCAGCTGAAGCCTTCCAGAGCTGCAGGTGCTTAGAAATTTGGAAGAACCGGGTCTATACTTTTTCTAAGAGGAGTCCGCATGCGCATGAACATTTTTAGTTACGATAGGCCGTATTCTGTAATTCCTGCCTGCTTTCCTGTTACAATTCCAAAGATCCCACTGGTTTCAAGGGGCTGGCTCAGAGAGCAAAGCACAGCATCTCGGGAGGAGGAAGGGTGTTGGACTGCAACCCCCTGAGAGCAGAGACGCTGGCAGGAGGCATCTTACCTCGGGGAAGTGATCTTCATGGGTTACTAGTTTTATCAGCAGTACAGCCTTTTATACAGAGAGAGGGAGAGAAATTCCATCCAGCTCTGCTGATTCAGTGGAGTAAAGAGGTAGAATTCATTAGGAAAAAATTGTTTACGGCACAGCTTTAGTCTGAGGTTCTTCCATTTTAACGTCCTGCTTTTTTTGTGATAGATAGTTTGAAAAACAAAGCAAGCACTAGGGGCTGCTTGGTCTTTTTGTTTTTATTTTTTCATTAAAGTTTAATTGCATGACTTGTTACGTGATGTAACTTCTGGAAATGCCTGTTGTCGCTGCTTGCAAAAGGATTTTTGATTTGTTGTGTTTGAATCTGAGGTGCAGGAGCGTTAAACCTCCAAGAGGTATTGAGACATGCATATATAGAGAAAACATATAGAGATATAGAGGATGGGTTTTGATTAATGAAAGAAAAGACCTGAAACTGCTGTGAGAGAAGAATCTTCTTTATTCGAAAGCTCTTCTGCTACATCACCAGGACAGAGACTAAGGGCCTTCAAATTAGTATAACTATAATTTATATCCACCTTAAGGACACTCTTTGCCTCCTGATCAGTAATGGAGCCTTAAATATAAATGGATCCTCATCTTGAAAACACTCAGATATTTTCTTTACTCAGATGAGGTGTCAAAGGAAGGTTTCTATACGGAAAACAGGGCATTTGCATAAGTACTCCCAGCATCAAACAACAGAGAATTTGTACTGCATAAACAGCCACAATCACATTAAAATCATCCTGCTTTAATAGTTCAGAAAAAAATAACAACAAAAACATTGAAACTGTAATAGATGTTGCTGTCTGTATTGGTATCGATTTCATCATTTGCCTTGCCTTAATCTTGGGTGGGTGAAGATTAAGAATCTCGTGTAGAGGTATGCGTGTGCAATAAGTGGGTAACGTCTTAAGCAGCTTTCCTTTGCCTGGAGATGATGATTTGAGGGCAGAATGTTTCCTCCATAAACCCGAGGGTTTAGAAAACAAAAGAAGATCATTATAAATAAAAACCTTGAAAAGAAAACATCCATTAAGCAATGAACAGGGGGAGAAAGTGCTTACTTTAAACAACTCTTCCAAACTTCATGTGCGTTGTAAAGATGCCAGCAAAGAGACCTTCAAGTGCGCATGTGAAACAGACTTTCCTCCCCCTGTCCAGCACGTTTGTTCCCAAAGGAAACCTGGAGCGTAAGTGCTGTAAAAGGGGAGAAGGTGGAAGACGTGCTTGTCTTTGTTACATCATCTCACCATTTATACCTGTTTAACTTCAGATGTGGTAGTGAAACCAATGGCCTGCATGGAAACAATTATTTTGGCTCCATTCAGATTAAATAGTAACAAATTCCCACAAAATCCAAATAAAAATAAGAGAGGTGGCTCTGCGTTACAGTAGTGCCAATGTGTGTGAGGTGACTTCTTAGACATATTTTAAAAAATCCATGGCTTTGAAATGCTGTTAATGAAATATGAAACCCCAAATATAAATAAATTCACTGTAGAGCATTTGTGAATTAAGGTTAACTTGTTCATAAAGTGATAAATCAATTAGCAGTGGTCACCTTCAGCTGTGGTTCCTCTGAAAGAGAGCTGAGCCCCATCAAGGTAAAGAGCAACTCACTCAGAGCTGGGGAAAGGAATCACCTAAAACTCTCCCAGCTAATCGGGGGGCTGAACTGCTTTTACCTGGAGGGAGGTGGAGATTTCTTCCTTCTTGTTGGGTTTCTCGGCTGGTTTTCACCAGCACTATGTGATGAGCACGTCCCAGATGTACTGCTGCTCCCACAATGTGGGGTTGCTTCCCCTGCCAGGTAAGTACAGGTTTCTGCAAAGGCATACTTTTCTTTCTCTAGTTATCATCCCTGAAAAGTTTGTCCCTTTATTATTTTGATTTGAGTTTTTTTTCAGATGTTACTGTACATAATTCGTACCTTTGTGTTGTCTGTAAATAGTTTGTACTGCAGAGCAGGTAGGTCCAGAACTGGACTCTGGATGGTTTTGTCTACAGGGCACCAGAACCCTGGGGGTATTTGCAGGGTGGTTGCCTCAGCCTTGTCTGCTCTTTCAGGATGCAGAAAAATGTTTCTGGTTTTGCTGGCTGTGGTTCTGGTGAGTCTGTCTCTGAAGTGGATAGGAACCTAAGGATGGTCCTGGGCTGATCCCCTGCTGAGCAGCTTCGCTGCTGTAGGGAGTCATCTTCAAACAAATAAATCAAATGGAAACAAGCCATGCAATTTATAAAAACACGAAACAAATCACCAGTTTTAAAGTGGAAATAGCAATCTTCCTATGGACTGAGAAGTTTATTTAGCAAAGAAGGGGATAACCTAGTGGTTACAGCACAGACAGAAATCTTATCTTCTCCCAGCTCTGACTAAATTGCCATTTGAATTTGGTCAGGTTGCTTTAACTCCTTGTTTTCCCACCTTTGCTGTGAAGTGAGTGAAGAATTCCCCTGTGGCGTGTCATGCAGCAAAGCTGGAAGTTTGGCTGTTTGGGCAGCAAATATATCTGCATACGTGGTGATTTTACATTGGAAAACTGAGGATGTATCTGAGTTCCCATGCACTTGCTCATTTTTTTCAGTGAAATAACCCTGGCTTTTGAAAGTAGCAAAAGCAATTAGTTCGCTCTGGGGACCAATAGGTGGAAACGTGTCATTTTAAAAAATGGATTTGGTTGTGGGGATCTCTGAGGCTTTCTATTCAGTTAGAACGTTCCTGCTGCGAGTGATGTCTGTAGACACTGGGTATGCGCTGTGATCTGAGAAAAACAGAGCTTGCTCAGCCCCGCGATCCTCGCGCCGTAGGTCTGACGGTGTAATAACGGCCTTAAACTGCTGCCCATCGCTCCGGCATGAGCGTATGTATGAAATGGACCTATAACGCATAATTGTTAACAAGTAACTAGAATACTGCGTGTGCACTTCTAAAATTGGCTGGGTTAATAAAATGTACTGATTGCTCCCTGAGGATATCAAGGGATGGGATGATATTAGTGAGGGTCACCAGTTCAGATCTGGGGCGAGTTAGCAGTGGCTGCAGCAGCTGTGGTGCCTCCCTCATGCTCTGCCGAAGTTTCTCGCAGGCAGGTATCTGTATCAGCACAGGGCTGGCTGGACTGGCAGCTGGGCTAAAAAAGGAGGCTGGGCATATGTGGCGCTGACACGAGGCTTCAGAGACTGCGGTGCTATTCGTGGTTCTGTTGGGATTTCAGTCCCCTTCCCTGTGTGACGTTAAAGCACAAAGAGCAGGAAGCTGCTCATCCCTGTCCTTTAGACACACCGTCCTTCTGTCATACATCTTGCAAATCTGTCACCTTATTTACACACTGGAATCAACAATTAATTTGAATATTGTGCTGTATTTTTTAAACAAAGATGGTTGATTTCTAAGTTTCCAAGAGAACAGAAAGGTGGACGTATTTGGCTGTTGCTCTTGCTGACCACTGGTTACAGGGACTCAGGCTGCCAGGCCCTTGGGAGACCGAGTATCACCAATACACCTGCACAAAGCTGCTACATCAGCTTTGTAAAGGGAAAGCAGCAGTCTCACACAGTGAGATAACAGATCGCCACTGGCACCTCTGAGTAAGCAGAGGCGTCTTGGCTTCCCAAGTTCTGCCCCAGGGCCGAGCGCTGTTTCTCAGGGGTCTGGTGAGGGTGTCAGTACCTCGTATGTGTAGAAAATTGGTGGTTTCTGACTGTGCTCTCTGCAACATCCTGCCCCTGCAAGACACATGGGAAACTGAACAATATGACTTGCTGAGCAGGAGGGCAGCTTCTGGTCAAGCGCTTGTATTTTTGCTGCCTTAGCTGCTGTTATAAATTCCTCACTCTGGCCTTTCACTTCTGATATTTTTCCCTTGGCCAAATCAAAGACGGTTTTGTTACCTCCGGCTCCTTGCGGACGCGGCAGCTTCAGGCAGTGAAATATGCTCCAGCCTTTAGAGGGAGGACAGAGGACCTGCTGCTGGGAATTCGAGGTGGAGAAGGGTTCCGGGAACAGGACTTGAGGCTTTTGCCTTCGTTTCAGCCCTGGCTGCATCCCTGTGCATGTGCAAAACCAATGAACCTGCCAGTTCTGTGCTGGGAGATCAGACGAAGGTGCTTGAAAGCACTGTGGGATATATAATGTGGAATGAAAATCACACAGCAGCGTGTGGAGGCTGGCACAGGGATGTACTTGCTCCTCCTTGCCACTATCTACCTGGGGAAGTACAGCCAGCGCAGCTCCTGAATTAACATGTACTCCAGTAAAATGGATGAACTGGGGAGCAGTGGTAATATTTGTGCCTAAAAGCAGTAGAGAAAGGCAGATGGGATTGCCTGAGGTTCCCGTTGGAATAGAGGTGGAGGAGCACAGTCCTGCAGACTGGACGTGGATATTAAGCTAGAGGTGAGAAAGTGCTCTAGGCTCCTGGAGCTTTTCCCCTCTTGTTTTTGCAGTGGTGCTGAAAAAAATTGGGATTCCAGATCCCTGGTTTCAAACCATTCAAAAGCTCGAATGTACCTGTAGGACTGAGACCCAGCTGACAGTCCCTGGGTCACAGGAGGGAGAAGAGAGGAGCATTTTGCTGGGGTTCTAAGTGAAGCTATGGAGTTTGCTCCTGTGGCTGCTGATGCGTTTGGAGATGGAGAGTACTGAGCCCACTCTGATCTCTTGCAGTAGCTGTGTGGCTGCTCATGAGCCTGGGAGCCCCAAAGTGCTGCTTTGGGCTTTACTGTCAATGGCAGGAGCCCTGATGGCAGCACAGCAGGCTCTGGACTCGTGCAGTTCCTGGGGAAGCCTCCTTCTCCCATGAATGACTGCCCTCACTCGAGTGGCGATTGGGAGGGGCATGAAACCAGCTTATCTGAGAGGCAGTGCCAAGGATTAGGGAGTTACTGCAAAGGGTAAAAATAACTCTTCAGATCCAGCAACGTGATCATCATGTTCCCCCAGGATCTGGTTGAAGGCACAGGATTTGTTTCAGAACTGAAAAGTTGAGGGATGCTCAAGAGGTTCCCCGAGGCTGCTGGGTCAGGGCACTTTGCGCTCTGCAGGCACTTCCCTTTTCCCCACACGTTCATCTTCAGTTGTGGCTCAAGCAGCTGCTGTTTGAAGTAGGAGGGAAGGGCAGGAGTTTCTCCTGGAGGGGCTGCCCCTGTCAGCAGCCTCAGAGGGGTGGAGGGGGGAATCTCGCCAGCGAGCAGGCAAACGCACACAGAAATGATGCTGGAAGCCAAGGCTAGTCCTGCTGATGTGGCCCTTTCTCCTGCAGCAGATCATAAAATATGGCTCAAATTTTCATTACGGCCTCTATTGATTATCTTTTGGGACAGATGAATTATAAGGAACATTAAATTAAAAAAAAAGGAAAATATTTGAATGAGTTTGGGAGGTCGATGCCAGAAAGGCTGACGCACCAAGCCTTACCGGCACTTGCCTGCTTCGGGGGCTGCTGGGCCCTTCCTGTGGTCCCCCTCGGGGAGCACCTGTGCAGGGAGCTCCCTGTGTCCCTTCTGACTGCCCTTCTGGGACAGGAAGCTTTGCAGTGCCCATGGGCTTTGCTTAGGGACAGCCCAGAGGTGCCAGCGGTGGCTGGAGCAGCTGGGTGGTGTTCCCAAGTCCCACCTGGTGCCACAAGCTCTGCCTTTGCTAGGAGGTGGCCCTGGGGACCTTCCACTTAAACAGTGCTCGATGGTGTCTGGCTGGCCCTTCCTTAGGATTGTCTAACAAAACAGGGAATCAAGGGGCAGTGGATGGGAAAAGGCTAGGTCATTGCATCGGGAGGCAAATTTAGATCCGGTGTCAATACGTGTGTGGAAGCCAACAGTGAATCATAGAAATTGTGATGGGCTTTCAAGGGTTTCCCTCTGTCCCTGCACCAAGAAAAGCATTGCTGCCCTCATCTCTTCTACGCTGAGGGGTCCACACTCCTCTCTCTGGGGTTCATCAAACGCAGGAGCTGATGCTTGATGTGGTTTGGGGTCAGGGACCTTTGACTCCAGGTAAGAGGAGCGCCAGAATCGAATCATCCCACTGTTAATGCAGTAGACTGAAGTCAAACCAGAGGAAGAGAGACCTGGCTTCTTGCTGGCTCTGGCCAGCTCTGATTTTGAGGATGATCCTGGAACTTTGTTCCTGTGGACTTCCTGCACTTTTTCAACTTTTTCAGGCTGTACCATATGCCACATGATGCTCTGTGTTCATCTGCAGGACATGGCCTGGTGAGGCTCCATCCTCTGCTCACTTCTCTGTATTCCACCAGAGAGGGTCAAGTCCTGTAACCTGAAATAACTTCACTGCAGTTTCAGCAGCTGAAAGGGGAGAATAATTGCTGTTACCTCTTTTGAAAGAGCTGCTCTTCAGAGCACTCTTCCCTTTGCTGGTGGTAGCAGGAGAGTCCTGGAGCAGACACTCGCAGGAGCCTGGTTTAAAATCCATTCTCTCGGTTTCATTCCTGCGTTGTTGTGTGTCAGTCAGGCTGGCAGCCAGTGCTTCTGAGGAATTCACTGTTTTCTTTTCTAAGATTGACAAGAATGCAGCCAGGGTCCCTCTCCAGCCACCCGCCTTCCCGCAGCAGCTCGCAAGACAAACATTCCCCCCAAATAGCTGCCTGCATCCCGACACAGGTCCCGTGGCATGATCTTTGCACCCCGCTGCTGCAGGCTGACCCAGGGGCACTCCTCTTCCCTTGCCAACCCCCTTGCCTGCTGCCAGCAGCTTCCCTCTGCGGGTCAGGACGAGCACCCCAGGCGTGCTCTCTGCTTCTGAGACATTGCCATGTGGTGGTGGCTTCATCCCCAGATGTGTGTAGATGCCCTTTTCTCTGGTCACGCAGGGGTTTGCCAGCCCATGCAGCTGTGTGTGTTGCAGGGGCAGAATCATCTCTGCCTGCACTACTGCCCATGCTGCCAACCTGGAGGAGCTGAGGCACTTAAGGTGTGAGCTGTGCATTTGCTGTGTCTGTGTGACCTTTCAAGTAGAACCAGCATTACCAAAGTGTGAGCCTTCAACCCCACTTATGTGAGATTTTGGTGCCAGGGGACAAGGCCACCTTTCTGCCCACTTGCATGTACGCGTTTCACTTCCTTGCAGATCCCTGCTGATTTCACAAGCCATCCACAAAGCTTTGGCTTCACCTGGGCAAACGCAAAAGGTGGTGGTTTCCATGGCTCCACAGCCTCGCTCGGCGACACACCCTTTTTGTGTAAGCTGGCTCCCTGGAGTCGATTGTTTTTTGGCAAACAGCTTCATAAACTCCTCCAACGATTAAATTGAAAAGAAAAAAACACACACACAAACCAAACCCCATGCATTATGGAGTGAGACAGCAAACAGGTTGGAGCAACTCCCCCAGCCAGCTCCGTCCCCACCAGCCGCGGAGCCAGTCCTGACCCCCGGTGCCAGGCAGGGAGGAGAGGAGCCCCAGCTGCACTTGCTGGACTTGGTTTTGGGAGGTGCCTGGGCTGCTCCAACCCACCCAACTGCAGCGAGCTAACAAACATGAAGGAAAAGGTCATGTTATTCGCTTTTATTTTTTCAAAGCTGCAAACATCCCTCGCTCTGGGAGGGGAGGCTGCACAGATGCCAGCTCTGATTAATTTAAATATTTACCAATCCCATTTTTTTTTTTAATTGTGTATGTTTGCTCTCTGTTTGTGTCCCATAAAATACCTGGTGTTTTGGGCGTACCCCGTTTGCAGGGTGCATGAGATCACACTGAAAAAATGCAGTGAAAAACATTTTCATGCCACGACACATCAAATAGGATTTTGAATTAAGATGAAGATTTTTTCCTCTTTTTTCAACTCTGAAGTTTGGGTGAAAGAGGTTTTTTTTCTTCTATTTCTTTTTAAAATTCTTTTATTTAACTAAGAAGAAAAATTGCCATGAAATCCTTCAAAAGTGACTTTTTCCTCATCTCACCATGTCAGACAACACTGGCTGGTCAGAGCACCCATGAGCACGTCTTTCTGCGCCAGTGGCACAATGGTGGTTCAGACAGGGAGCAGGGGAGAAGTCTGGAGTTCGAAAGCCGGTTCCAGCTCTGAGCTCTCGAGTGAATGATGCAGCTCACTGCCTTCCCTACCCGTCGCTTGTCTGTCTGTCAGACTTGCTCTGAGGCAAGAGCTGTCTTCTACTGTCTCTGCGTTCCTGGCACAGGGGGCTCGTCTTGTTTGGAGCTGCCAGGGTGCTGCTGTAGGACTCGTGGGTGGTTTGCCTATCATGCATTTCAGGGGAGACAGCTCAGACAGACGAGTGACCCTTTGGTGGGCATCCTGGCACCGCGGGCACAGAGACAATGGGTTTGGGTGCCCCAGAACTGAGCGAGCATGGGCACTGCCACATCATGGCGTGTTCTCTCATATGGGACTTTATGCTGTCGGCCACAGAGGCTTGTGCTGCTCTGGAGGGGAAGTTCTGTTTGTGGGTTCAAGCAATGAAAGCACTACTGTCATTCTCCCCACCTCCTTTGAATTGTTTTCCATTGGGTCATGTTCTGATCCCAGATTTACATCGGGGAAAGTGCAGAGCTGTGCTTGGGAGAATGGAGCATCTCCAAATGGAGAAGAGCACTGTTGGGATTAGGATCCAGCCACCTCCACTCTCTGCTGCATGGCTGACAGGCTGGGCGGAGTTTGGCCCAAAGCAGATGGCTTTTTGTTTTATTGCACCTCTGAAGCTCGACCTCCCCACCATGAACAGCGGATCTTGATGCTAGGTGTGAGGAGAGGCTGAGGAAGGACAGAGACAGGTGCTCTGCTGTATGTGGGGCTCACAGCTGGAGGGGCATGCGAGCCAGATGTCAGTGCTGGGATACCAGGGGCACGGCTGCCCTGGGGCAGGGTAGGGTACACAGATGTGGCTGCTGGAGGGGGATTTGCACTGCTAGAACTGGAATCCTCCGTTTCTGCTCTGCAGAGGGGAAAGGAAAAGAGAAGGGGAGGAAGCAATTGTCTCCTCTGAGCCATTAGCCAGAACTTGAAATTGGACCTGTTACTTTTGAGGAGCGTAGGGCAGTGGAGGAGAGATGTGTGAATGCGCACGTGGCTCTTGCTCCAGTGTCCCAGGAAAATGCCAGAGTGTAGGATGGCAAGGAGCAGCAATTACCCCATAGCTCCAGCTCCACCACTGCACTCTTTGATCACTTATTACTTTTCTATTCCTTCTCCTTCTTGCTGTAATTGTTACAAAATCTCTCTGCTTTGGGAGGGGTCCAGGACTCCAGGGCCCAATTGCATCTGCCCTGATTCAGAAAGTGGGTCATACTGCTTGGTCTGGGAAGGAGATACTCATCTTGCTTAGCATGATATTTATTAGGAGATAGGGAAGGGAATGCAACCACGCTGTTGCCTAGAAAATTGCTCTGGGGGGATAGCGAAGGACTTGTGAGGGCAGAGCACAGAAAGTTCTTGCACACACGGTGCCTGCTGAAGCTGTGCCACGTTCCCTGCGCCTACGTTGCCGGCTTCCCTTGCAGTGAGACGTGGTGTAGATAGATGGCAAGGGTGATGGTGGGATGGGGACCAGGAAAGGAGTTTTAGTTGCCAGGCAGCAATGGGCTCTTTGCCTTCCTTGGAGAAGACGCTGGTGGGAGTGGAGGGAGAGGAAGACCACACTGGGTTTGTTCATAAAGACGTGCTGTTTGCACAGTAGCCAGCGAAGACCTAACCTGGTTGGGTTTTGCTGCTGGACAAGTGACCGACTCTGCTCTTGCACCCCCTCCAAACACATGGCAAGCCTGGGCACTCTGTGTATGACACAGTGCCCTGAAAGGCAATGGCTCCCCTGCTAAGAGCAATTAGGAAGCCTGGATCCAAAGCCTGGAGTAATTTACTCTATGCTGTGTCTATCTCTCATTAAGGGAACTCAGTTAAAGCAGCAGATGATGATCTGCCCAGTGCTGCTCCAGCAGGGTCTCACAGTAGGGGTGCTGCCACAGACTGCCCTGCTTGCGGGGGGCAGGAAAGCGCAGCTGATCCTGCCAGGCTGGCTGGGCCTGTGCTGCTGCTTGCTGTGAAATCACCCTCGGGATTATCCAGAGGAAGAACTGGCAGCTCCAGTAACTTGGAGGGCTGGATCCTCAACTCGTTTAAATTGGCACGACTTCACTAAAGCCACTGAAACTGCGTTGATTTTACACCAGGTGAGGATCTGGTCTGGGATCTGCTGAAAGAAGACAACAAAGAGGGCACAAACCAAAGGTTTGATAGAACCCCCTTCCAAGCATGGGGACTCTTGAGCTGTGGAGAGTGGGTCAGCAGGTCGTTTCCTTGTGGCTTGGACAGCTTCAAAGGGCTCCACATTCTTGTGGCTATGGCAAATGCCAAAGCACAGCTCCCTGGGAGCACGGGGGCACTTGCATCTCTGCCTGTGGCTTGAAAGACATGTTGGCTGGGGTTGGTGAGAGCATCCGGGGTTGCCTTGCCAGTGTTTCCTGCTCATGGATTTTTAGTGGCAGTGCAGTGAGAGAAGTTGGAGACACAGTGAAGCCTTTTGGTTTGGCCTCATGAAGCCCGCTGGGCTGGTTCTCAGAGGTGCTCTCAGCCTGACCCATCTTTTCCCATACTACCAAGCCCACTGGTATCCTCTCTGGCACACAGTGCCGTTGGCTGGGGCAGCCCGGTGGCTGTGGCTTTAGCCTTACACCACTGCAAGCTGTAATTTCTCCAAGCCAGTGAGGTGACAGGAGGAGAGTTTCCACTTCAGGGAAGGAGAGCAGCCAGTGCCGCTGTCCCAGATGACTGCTCCGTTGGGCAGCAGCAAGCTCATCCCTCCAGAAATTGTTAGTTCCTTATGTGGCAGGCCAGTTCTGTTCTCCCAGCTCTGCACCTTATTCTCAGGCAGGGGTATTATGGGGTGTCTGTAAGAAGTTACGTTTAGAGGCAGTTGTTTTCTGTAGCACCAGGCTCTTAGGACCTGCAGGGATGCCCAGAATTCCCTCCAGCCCCTGGCACACACTCACATCCGGGGTGGATCTGGACAGGGTTTTAGCAACTCCCAGTGCAGCAGCTCAGGGCCGGAAGTGAAGAAGGGATAAAATATCCAGCTGAAACTCCTGTAGGATGTAATTACCTGATCTGGAAGCTAGCCAAGACAGCAGGTATCGTGCATCATCTGCTGGTGGTATCAGAAGCACCCGCCATTGCGGGAGAGGTGGTCAGGACCAAGGAGTGACGTTGTTTGTGCGAGACACAGGACCGCTCCCTCAGGGCTGCCTCTGTGGGCATTCAGCGTAACGGCTTTTGAAGTCTCTTGGTGTTTGTTTCCATGGTTGTTCTGTGCGCATACTATGGTGCCTACAAAATGCTCTTGGGAAGCTACAGCCCATGGATGGATGGGCCTGTCCTGACACTTGTTCAAATGCTCCTACTTTTCCATTTAAAAGAGAAGAGGAAAAAATTTTAAACAACAAAAAAAGAGCAAGGAAAAAAAAACCCAAAGGAAATTGACTTCCCAAAAATTACACTAAGCTAACATTTGAGGCCTGGCACAAATCCATCACAGCCAGGAAACTCTGCATTAACCAGTACGCTCCCATGGCAGCTGGGAGGGACTGCACTCGGGCAACACCGGCTGAAGCTGTAGAAGTTGGGGGCTTGAGGATGAAAGTCCTCAACGTGTCTCTGCAGTGCAGCAGAAGGTGTTTTCGTGCACCTCCGTGCACTCAAAAAAGCAACATTAGATGCCAGGACAGCTTCGTGCTTTGGGGAGAGAGTTAACCCCAGGCTTCTGGTGCTCGGAGCTGACACCTGAGCAGGGCCTTGCAGCAGGGCTTTCCCCTGGGCTCTGTGTTGGTGGACAGGGATGGAGTGGCCCAGCAGGCACCTGCAAGCTGCTGCTGAAGGAGCTTGAGGATTTACACACCCTCACCCAGGTTGCAAGTGAGGACAAAGTTGACTCTTCTTAGTTCCCACTTGCACAGGAGCCAGCACAGCATAAATCACTGTTGCTGCCAGCTTGGTTCATTTTGGGTTAGAGGGGCAGGAAGGGAGGCACAGGTCAGGCTGGGGCACAGCGCTGGGGCTATGCAAGTGGCTGGGCAAGAGCAGGGCACAGAATGGGGCTCTGGGCGGTAATAGTGGCTGGCACGGTGGTTCAGAGGTGGCCTGAGCTGGCAGAGCGGGATGGAGGGAGGCTTGGAAAACACCTGCTGTGTGCTCCTCACCTCAGGCTGATGCTGTCGGTGCTGTGTGCTTGTGAGGACCCGTTTCACTTGTCGCTTTTGAACAAGGAAGGAGCGCGCCCCTGTACCTGCCGCAGAAGGACTGGTGCCATGCGGAGAGCGGGACA
The DNA here is from genome assembly GCA_033558235.1 of Neomorphus geoffroyi. Taxonomy (NCBI): domain Eukaryota; kingdom Metazoa; phylum Chordata; class Aves; order Cuculiformes; family Neomorphidae; genus Neomorphus; species Neomorphus geoffroyi. The sequence continues at coordinate 4,839,605 of JAUMJM010000029.1, read as the reverse complement.
AAGGTCCATGCTTCTGCTGTCCCCTGGCATGGTGGGCTGCCAGCCTGCTTCTGCTGTGAATTTTCACAGCTTTGGGGTACTGAAGACAGAAGGCTTCATGTCAGAGCTTTGATAGCATCTCATTTCAGAGGCTGGAGGAGGTCGGGATGTGTTAAGGCTGAAAATATTTACAGGTTTTGAAGTTGAAACGCAAACAGGAAAAGCCCTTTAAAAAGTGAGTGTAGTGGGTATTCAAAACAGGGATTACCATGGAAACGCCACAATATTTGCTTAAATTGACACAAAGTTTGCTGGTTGCAGGGTTCTGACTTCTTTGGCTCCATTTTCTTTGGCCCAGCACCTATCACAAATTGATCTCAACAGCCCTCTTTTGTTTTGCTTCTTTTATTTTTGTCTGATGGAAATTAAAAAAAAAAAAAACACCACCACCAAAACCCTCCAGTCTACAAATCCTATCTCACAGAAGAGTCTGAAGCTTCTGAGCTTCTGTCACTTGTTGGAGCTAGGACGGGTTTAATTTTGTAAGTAAAGTAAAAGTTCTTGTTCTTTTAATCCGCGCATTTATCCATTTCCTCCGATGCAGGAAATGGCAGGGAATTGTCTGAACCGCCTAGGGAGAACGGGGAGAAAGGTGAAACCTGTTGGAAATGTGGCAGTGAGCACCCAAGGAGCACAGAAAGGGAAGTGAGACTTTTGTTGTCCAGCTCTTGGACTGAAATTTGAGAGATTTCGTTTTGGTTCTCAATGCTGCCTCAGTTTGCCAAGTGACCTTTGACAAGTCACTTAATTACTGTGTGCCTCACCAAACTGGAAATAAGAATTCTTCCTTTGTCTCATCTGGTTGTGTTTGTAACGTCCTTGGGGCTGAGGAGTTATATTTGATGTGGGGGTGTATGTGATGGTAGAGCACTGTTCTTCTGGTAGCTGTAAGATGAACACAAGTGAGTGATTCCCCTCAAAGGAGGGATGGCATCGTGATCTCTTGTGTATGAAAGTGCTCGGCGAGCTGTGGGGGGAAGCTCTGTGCAGTAAGTGACTTAGTTCTGTAGGCTGCTGCTGCAACTGCTTTCCTGGGGAAAGTTGGAATGCGTGACCCACCAGATGGTCGCCTCGGTGGTTTGTCCCTTGGCTTTTGCGTTGCAAGCACCACACGTGGCAGAGAAGGAGACTGGGGTGCAATGTGTTTGGCAGGGTGTGAAATGCCTTGCCTTGCCTTGCTGGACTGTTGTGTGCGACGAGGGACTGAGATCGTGGGTGGCTGTGGCATTTCAGGCAGGCGTCATTGCTTGTGTTCGTGATTCACCTGAGCTCTTGTGCTGCTCAGTAGGGAATGTTCATTTCCTTTTGAAACTCTCCTTAGGGCAAACAGACTTCACCAAGTGAAGGGACACCATCAAATTCACTGTCTTCACCTGAGACCACCTGCAAATCAAAGAACCTGACTTCTCTCCTGGCTTTGTACACTGGAATGGACCTTGAAGCCTGTGACTTCTCAATGCAAGGTACTGGCTTTTGTTATGTGATCACAGCCTCTGCTCTGAAGCAGGACTGGAGTGAGTGATTTGGGGTCTCCAGAGCTTCCATTCCAATTCCTGGGGAATCTCTAGCCTATAAAGTTTAGAAGAGCTGCTGAAAGTCATTGGTTTGGGTGATAAATGGTGGGGTTTGTCTTGGGCTGGCTCACAAGCACAACTGGGTTTGCCCCTGCCTTTGCTGCCTGTTTCTGCACAGACACAGGCACCCGGCTGACACAGCAAAGCGCTGGCTGGAGCAGCTCGCTCTCAGCCTCCTTCTTCCTAATGAGCTGGTGTGCAGTATTAACAATCAACTAAGTAGTATGGGCAGAACAGGCTACCATGGGAGTCCCCTGGGTAAGTATTGTGTGGGACAGTTTCCGATTGACTCGTTTCACAAAAGAAGAGGAGTTTGAGGATGTCTGTGGTCACGGTGGGAAACTCAGAAAGGTTGTGAGGGGGTGGGACTCTGTTTCTAAAAGCCATTTTACTTTCTTCACTGCTTGGCTCCCATCACAGCTTCTCCACAAAGAAAGGTATGGTACAACATGGCCTAGAAGAAAGCAGCTGTGGGATGACAACAGTCAGATAATATATTTCTTCTCAATGGTTTGGGAGGTACCTGGTGGCATCGCTACAGTGCTGCAGAGGGAAAGGGCTGAGGGTCCTCGCTGTATCTGGGCTTTGTTTGACATTATGTCTGCTCTGGAGGGGGTAGAGGTTTTGTCAGGGGATGTCTCCATGATTTGTTGGCACCATTAAATGATGATGATGCCTGAATGAAGATCAGCAACCTGAAGTGCCTGTGGCGATTGTTTATCACTATGTTCCTCTGTCTTTTGCTCCTGTGCCATAAATGATACCTGGGCAAAGCAGCGCACCCAAAGCTGTGGAGTCACAGGTACAGCTGAGACCTGCACTGGAAGGATTAAGGTGGAGAGACTGTGTTGGCTTAGTGAGAGGGAAGACGAGAAAAGTCGCAGGGCTAAGATATGGGTCTGGGGCTTCAGCTATCCCTGTCCATCCCTGGCTGTGTGTGGCACGGGAGAATTTACTCATGTTCTGCGTGCCCTGCCTTAAAGAGCAACAGCCGTGATCCTCTGGGGCTCAGCAGGGCTTAGTGCTTGCTGCATGTTCAGAGCCTACAGACCTGAATGCCTGCAGTAAACCTGCCAGTAAATAAAGTGTTCTTTGGGATGGGATATGGGTGAACTTTGCCTTCCCACACCTTCCTAGTGCTGAAACTCCTCCAGGATCTGGCATGCTTTATTTGGAAAGCTTGGGTTTGAACTGTTAATGTAGGGAACTCTGCATGAGCTGCTCTGGTGCCTGTGTCCCTTTTTAGAGCAGTGACACACGCCTTCCCAGGCCTCCAGAGGCAAGAGTGCTTCCCAATTCGGAGCTCTGCCCGAGGGAATGGAGTAGTGGAACATGAAGAGCCTTGAGGTTTTACCAAGTAAGACACAAATTTAACTGCAGCAGGTGAATTTTCCATCAAACATCCTTATGTGCCTCTCTGGAGAGACCCAAAATCCAGGGGGAAAACTGCTGAGGAAGCTGCTGCAGAAGTTCTGGGTCCATTTTTCCATCAGAGGGAACTTTTCCTGTGACCCTACTCACAGGTTTCTGCTGGTGTAGCTTCTGATATTGAAAGCCTGCATGTCCATCTGACATAGCCCTGGGATGAGCAGGAGCTCTGGGTCAAGGAGGCAAGAATTCTTTAGGTGCTGAAGTGAATATTAAGGTTCAGGTTCTTGCAGATCAGTAAACCTTTTCCATGTTTGCCTTCTCCTCCTGGTATCTGCTGCGTGCATTGCCTATATGAAGCTGTGTGTCCTTCAGGGTCTGTTTTCTGAGGGACAGCAGCTCATTAGAGACAATGGAAATATTTCCCTTGACTCTGGCTGTTTTCTGAGGTCCCCCTGGTTCTATGAGCATCACTTCAGTGAAGGAGATGCATTTAGCCTTTCAGGCATGTGGCTTTGTATCACTCATGCTCTGGACTAGAAATCCCTGTGTTCCAGTCTTCAGCCCTGGAGCAAGTTGTATGGCTTCTACTTTCAAAACAAGCTCCATTTACTTTGGGCTACAGAGGCTGTTTCCCTGTTCTCCAGAGCCCATCCCTAGGCTGGGATTGGTGTTTCGCTCCCTGTTTATAAGCACGAGCTGGCTGTTCAGTCCTAGAGCTATAAGGGTTGAAGGGAGCTTTCTTGTTCAGTTGATGAAGGGGAGTCTCGTGTGCAGGGGGAAAAGCTAAAAGAAAAATGGGGAAAAGGATTAGAAATACCTGCTTAGTGTTTGAATTTGTAAAGTATCTCCCCTTGCTTCAATCCTAAAGCAAACCTAAATTTGGGGAATGACTGCGTTATTTTTGCTAGGATCCTCAGGATCACCACATGGGCACAACTGTGAAGGGAGCGAGGTGGGAGCTCTGCTTTTCCACAGAACTGCAGCTGGCCCGGCCCAACCAGCCCTGATGGCTCAGATCCTCAGCTGGGCTGGGGAATATGAAACAGCCTTGCAAAATCATTGTGGAAATTTACCCGCCTGTGAATGAAATCAACTTGCCTGCCTTTGCCAGGAGGAGTTTAACTTGCCCATTAAAATATACATCTATTTATGTATTACTTGTTCTGTGAGAGAAAATTTTCCCAGGCAGTTACAAAACTCAGTCTAGACTGCAACGTGTGGCATCTGGTGGTAACATGCCATGTACATATATCTGAATGCAGTATCTGCTGGATCACCCTGGCTGGGAGTTAATAGCATGGATCTGGATTAGAGTGAGGTCTTTCCGCTCACAGCACGTTCTCACTGGATAAAAGTTTGGCCCGGTTCCTGCCTGCACTGGTCTGAATGGGGCTCTACCCTGCCTGCCTCCATCCCAGTAAAGCAAGGCAGGCATTTCCATACTTGTTCTGCTCTGACTGTGGCCCCATAGTCTATCTGGGCTGGAGGCTACAGTTCTCGGGCCGAGCCCTTCCAGTAGGGCTGAGTTGAGGAGAGGGAAGATGCTAAAAGCCTGCCTGGGATAAGAGCAGGGTTGTCACATCCATCTGTTCAGGCCCTGACGAGCAGCTGATCCATATTGTTAACATATTGCCTGCCATATGGGCTAGCTCAGCTCTCCAGGAACGCTTGGGAGACCTGACCTCTAGTGTGACAAGATGTGAGCATGAAGGACGGGTTGACAACAGCCCTTGGGTCTCGGAGTGTGAAACTGTGTTTCAGCCACTTCCGCTGCCCTCCCCTGCGCTCCCTTGTGCACTGTCTCTGCCTCCCTCTCTCCCTCTCGGAGGGGTTTTTCCTCCCTCCCCTGTTTTCCGCATCCCTGGTCTGTGCTAGATCAATGACCTTCACTCATAACCAGACCGGACAGTTCTGACTCCCTCCCCCGGGCCTTCGATCAGATGTTTGGTTGGCGGCTCTGGAAAGCTGAATGGGGGAAGTCAAAGGAGGGGAGAGAGGATCATGTGCTCGGCAGACCCTGCAGCCGTCCGTACTGAGTCTGGGCTGGTCTGGGACTGACGCCTGATCCACCGGGGTCCTTGGGACCTCCTGCTCACTCAGATAACGACACACGCTGATGTAGACTCTAATGGAGGGCCACGTCCAGCGATGGGATCTAAGCAGGGTGAAAAGCTCTTGAGAGACTCAGAATTATTTAGTTTCAAAGTAAAGGTAGACACAGCTCAGAGCCCTTTTGGAAGCCCTGCTGTGCTCAGCAGCTGGTAATGTGGCACCTACAGCTGTCCCACAGTGCCAGGGCCGAAGAGGTTTTCCAGCAGTGAGGAAGTTAGCTGGGCAGGATCCCTCCCAGGAGTTGAAGGAGCTCTGAGCACAGAGCCTATGGTGCAGTGAGCTACAAGCACAGAGCTCACGTGTATGGTTACATGGAGCAGCTTAGCTCTAAAGAAGGCCAGTGCTTAAGTTGCCTGGCTGACTGCCACGCAGGAGAGCAGCCTGCCCCAAAGCTCCAATGGAAAAAAGGATGTTCGGTACTGGAGGAGGCAGGACTGGGTAAGGCCTTCATGGGTTCAGTCCCTGCTTTCCCTGCCACCTTCAGTTGTTCTTCTGACTTCACAGCATTCTTACTCGCCCAGCACCATGGCTGATGAAGCATGCCATCTCTTTCCTAAGGCTTCTGTCTTCACTCTTGAACTTCGTGGAGGTTAAATCCTGGAGCTATTAAAGCAAGCACAAGTTTTGCCTAAACCTCATTGGAGTCAGGATTTCAGTCTTGGCTCCTCAGAAAAGGATCAGAATGTTACTCAATCTTTTTTGCCCATCAGCTCTGTCAGACCTGCAGGCATGACTTACCTGGCTTTTAATCTCCCCAAGGAAGTATTGCCTTTTTTTAAATACCTGTCCTGTGAAAGTCAATATCCTCCAAAACCCCTGTGATTTCGCCCTAGTGCCCTGCACAAAGTTTGTCAACTGGTTTAGGTGCTTCTATCACTCTCTTTCCCCCTATGTCTGTAATTGTAATGAGCATTAATAGTGTTTATTTGTAGAGAGGAGCCCACTGAGGTATTGCAAAATAAAACACAGTGATGAGTTGTGGTTTATTTACTCAAGCGTCACTGATGTAACAAACCTGATTTTATGCTAATAATGACTCAGAAGGAGAGTTGGGGTGAGAAGACATATCTCCTGATTCCTTTAACCATCTGACAGTATTCCTTCCTATCCTTACTGCATCCAAGGGCAGTTCTCTCAGCTGGGATGCAGACAGCGACACTGTGGCACCCCGATGAAACCATGAGCTAAAAGGAAAGGTTAAGAGTGCTCTATCAGTTTGAAGAGTTCCACTAAACCCTGAGGAACACGTTCACCTCTGGTAGGCACTGCACGTGGGGCCAGCAGCTGGCCAGCGGGAGCCAGCAGGGACGCTGAGATCTTCAAGGAAAACCGTCTGGAAAGCACTTGGAGCAATCAGTGCTAAGTACACACATGAGTGTTCGAGGGAAATGCATGTTCAAAATGTAGTTCTTAGAAATCTGTTGATAAAACCAAAAAAATGTGAAAAATGAACAAATACTGTCAAGGGAACGTGATGTGTTCCCTGATGTCTTCCACTGGGGACTCATTCCAGAGTTGGTGCCCAGCCTATGAGGCAGGACTGGGGGCGAGGCTTATCTCACTACTTGAGCTGAATATGGAAAGACTCTTTTAGCATATTGCCCCTGACAAATTATGTATTAATGCTGGGCCTGCTTTTTTATTGCTGCAGTTATATATTAACCGTTGAGAGCCACAGGTAAGCCATCTGCTGATGTAAAGCAGCAAAGCTGCATTTTCAGCCAGCAGAACAATCCTGATTTTTGCCAGGGCAGTTTATGAGCTGTCCCAGTGTCTTTCTTGTGATTCTTGCTGAGTTTGTCTTAGCTGTACATTAATAGAACATACAAGGGAAAAGAGGAGAGGACAAACTAAGGTGAGTTTGAAAGTAAAATGAGCAAACAATATTGCTAGCCTTGTCCTCTGAGAAGTCAAAAGCTGCTTCCCTCCTCCCCCCAATTATAAGACTTAATAATACCAAGGTTTCTATGTGTTTGGGATGCGCACAGATCACATTTCAGGTTGCTGTGCCCTCCTGAGAGCGGAGGAAGCAAAGAGAGGGATAGCACTGTGCATTCATTGCTGTGCAAAACAGAAATCTTATGTAACTCGCAAAATCTCAGGCTTTAAGTAAAACACAAAGCATTGCATGGTTGACAGGAGTTGGCACATGAGAGCAATTCCTGCTTGATTACCCTGTCCCTAAAGTGTGCTGACCTAGAGAACAGCTCGCTCCGGGACCTGGTTGCCATCCTCACTTGCCAGGGCTGGCCACAACAGGAGCTGAAGTCAGTTGCCCCCTGAAGGCCAGGAATGTTTTGGTAGACTCGTACCTGGAGCAGTTTGGCAGTGCAGATCCTACCTGAGCTGGTAGAATTCCTACAATGTGGGGCAGAGGGGCTTTGTCTTCTCTGACATCCGATCTTGCACATAAGACTCCCCTAGCAGAGCTGCCCCTCGTGCAGTTCTGAGCTGCAGAGGGAGGTGAAGGTGCTTCCCAGGATCACACCAGATCAGGCACAGAACAACTTCTGGGCTTGCTCTTTGAGCCCTGCCACGCTAGCTGTCTTCCCTTTATCCTGTTATCTTCTACCCACTTCTTGCTCGTTCCCCTGTGTCACTTTTTATAGGTTCGCCAGAAAGGAGAGGAGATTTTTCTTTCCCTTGTTTGCTTCACTCCATTACTCCCATCTGTTCATCCAGACCCTTAGTCCCTTTGTTTTTCAGAGTTGTGTGGATTTGGGCTCTCTGTTTGCTCTCTGGGATGCTCTTCTGGACAAGGCTGGTGTGGGAAGAAGGCCCCCTTCGCAGGTCGACGCGAGGGGTGGGGGAAATGTGCCTCTTCAAATTAATCCAAATTTTCTCCTCTTGAAATGCTAATGGGGGAAAAGCAATTAAAGCAGCCTGTTTTTTATTAAGTAATCTGTGTTAAGAGCTTGTAATGAAGTTTAGTGCCGTTGTGACTCGATATTTCAGCTTCATCGGTTTGAGTCAAAACAATTCAAAGTGGGAAGGGAGTGAGGAGGTGAGCTGCTCCCCAGCATCAGTTGCGCTGACTCTCGTTCCAGCTCTCTCTTGCAGGCTTCCCATTGTGAGACCACTCATTCTTTATCCTGCCCTGGAGGGCTGCACTGCATAAGAAAGGGGGTTTTAAAAGCCTGTACGCAGGAACTGGGTGGCTTCTTCTGTTTTAGAATACCTGCTCTCGAAGTGGGGATGACCATGGTCTTTGTCTTGTTTCTTGGGGTAGTTCCAAATACTGAGTTTTCTGTAGGGATCGATGAGTGGACGAGGGATGATGGCAGCAAGGAGTGGTGAGATCTATGCTTCTGAACAGGTTCCTAAAGCTTTTCCAACATCTGGAGAAGTTTTAGCTGCCACCGGGTGGGAATAGGCCATTCCTGTCCTTTGTCCCTCCAGGCCTGTGCTGAGTCCTCTCTGAGCAGTGCAGCCCAGTGACCAGGGTAGCAAACTGCTGGGGGCTCTGGAAGGAGCCTGTCTCCTCCTCCTCTTCTTCCTCCCACCCCAGGAGAAGGCAAGAGAAAAAAGGGACAATGTCCCTTTAAACAACTACATGCCAAGCCTCTGCCATCCTGTTTTATCTGAAGTCCAACTGCATGTTGTTCCAGGGCCGATCCGCTTTAGCTAATTAATAATCTGACAGGAGCCACCCAAGGGATTAGCTGCTGAGACGAGCTAGACCAAACCCCCAGCAAATGAGCCCCGCGCTCCCTGGGGACGCAGAGGTGACTTTGGGGGGCAGGGGGCTGCACTGCACGCAGAAGGGTGTCGAGGCCCTGAAGGGGATTTATGGCATCTGGGAGGGTGAAGGGGGAGGCGAGGGGTTACAATTTATGAGATGTAAACTAATAAATCAGTTAGTTGAGGAGGGGAAAGGGGGAGCACCAAATTAAAAGATAACGTCTTAAAGGAACAGTGTAAATTGATGGTGCTCCCTGTGGCAGGGGACACCAGGAGAGTTCCCAGTGCAGACCAGTTGTAGCTTCCTCTATGTTGGTTGCCTGGGAGAGAGGAAGAGGGACAAGGACACTGCAAAGCAAAGGAAAAAAATGGGTTGATGGGGAGTGAGAGAGATATGCGTCTTTGTGCAGTTTCTGCAAACAGATGTGGGTTGGCTCTTGTGGTGGGGCAGCAATGGGAAGAAGGACATGAGGGCACCTCTTGATCACAGAGCAGAGGGACTCTGGGCCTGGGAGGGATTAGTGAGGAAGGGGGTGCACGGGGCATTCTCTGCACACCCCATGTGATTGAGCTTCCAGCCTTGTAGGGAACTCCTTGGTTCCCTGCTTGTTAAGTGAGATTAGTGGAGTGGGTCAACTTGAAGCAAGACAAGTTACTATCAGGAGAGCAGTCTGAAGAGAGAGTGATGTGTCGTCTTCTCCAAATTGGCCTCTTCAGTGACTCCTCAGGCAGTGACAGGGTTTGGTGTTTGCTCTTGAGGCAAGTGTTTGGGTTCAGTCTTTGGGTTCAGTCTGGAGTCTTGCAGAGGTCAGAACTTTATGGTGGTGAAGGTTCATTTCAGATTTTCTCCTGCTTTTGGGAGCTGTGTGCCTGCTGGGTAGGGCGGTGGCCTTGGGCATAGGTTTCCCCTTGCCTCTTCCACTGACCAGTCTCAAAGCTGCTCTGCCGGTTGTCTTTCCATACCAGTCTGTTGGTGCCTTGAAATCTCTCCCAGGCCAAGGTTCTCTCTGAGAATATGTCCAGGCCTCCACTCTCTCTAGGGGCTGCTCTAATGCAAATGGTAATGTAAGATGAGATTTCCAGAAGCCTTCTTACGGAGGTTTGTAATCCCTGCCCCCTGACAGTACTAGACACAATCTAATGGAGAGGGACCTGTGTGAGCTCTCTGCAGACCTAGAGAAAGCCTCTGAACCCCTCTGAACCCCTGCCAAAGGCCAAGCTTTTGACGTTCTTCCCTGCAAGGAAGACTCCTTTATTTTCTCCATCCCCACCCAGGGCAGCATCCCTCTCCAGGGCTGAGGAGTGAGGCTGCGGCTGAGGAGCAGCAGGCAGTCCCTGGAGCTGAGTGAGCTGCTCCTGCTGCACCTCGCCCTGCAGCACCCCGTGGCCTGAAGCCAGCGGGAGACCCCACAGCCACCCTCAGAGGGGATTGCTGGGAACGCCTCTTCGCTGCCGGGGTCCTGGGCTCATGTGGGAGCTGCCCTGGGGGAGCTCAGCACCAAGCCTACAGATCGCTCTTCCAGTGGGGCAACTGCATTAAGCAAACTAAACTCATCTGACTTCTATATATTTTCATCTAGAGAGCTACCATGCAGCTTGCAGGGTCCCCAACGCAGGCGCATTGGGCCAGGGCTGTTTGTTGTGATCTCCAAAGGCAGGGGGTTGAGAGGGGGTGGTTCTGTGCCTTGCTGGAGCTGAACTGTGACGCTGAGCACCTTTGCTTTCTGGGCAGCTTTGGTGGGCATTAGCTTGCACCTGGGCTGCCAGAGAGGTCTACGGCTGCTGGAAACCTGTCTGTCCTCCTATCAGCGCTGCACCATCCCATCCCATCCCATCCCATCCCATCCCATCCCATCCCATCCCATCCCATCCCATCCCATCCCATCCCATCCCATCCCATCCCATCCCATCCATGGCACCCCTCCTCACTCAATTGTGCTCATGCAGCCTTGTGGTGGGAGCATGTGGGAAGGCTCTTCCGGAGGCTGGGTTGGCAGTCGCGCCGTCGCAGCCTCTCATACACACAGCCGTGGTTTGGCCTCCCTCCTGCAAAGCTGCCAGTGGCCCACGCTGCCTCCTGACCAACATCATTAGTGCGGGTATTTATATTTCATTAACAACATTAAGCCAAAATGGTATTAAAAGCAACACCAATGATAAATAGCTTATTAATAAACAGGGAACCGTCTGCACCACGCGCAAATTCAATCCCTTCCTAAACGTGTCTCTACCACTAAACCCAGCCATTTAACTCCTGCTATCCTGGAGAAATTTGAAAGCTGCTTTGAGGGACGATGGGAATCAGATAAAAGCAGGGCATGGGAGGACACGGAGTCATGTGGTTTGTTTCTTGCTCAGGCATCTGACTGGGGTGGGAAAAAGGTGTAGATCTCTCAAAGTGCCTTTGTATTTCTGCTGCTGGGTGGGACACATTTGGTTCTGTGTTAGAACAACAGTAGTATAGAGAGCATGAAACAAAAAAAGCAGGGAGATTTAAGATCCAAGTGAGTGCCTGCCTTTGATTTTACCGTCCTCTGCCCTGTTTCACCTAAGGACTTTCCCCACCTCTCCGTGGCTCTGGCAGTACCGGCCACCAGCACACAATCTTGACTGCACCAAGCCCAGTCTCTCACAGTGATCTCTGAGGACAGTCAGCCCTGTCCTCATTCCTCCCTCTGTGTTTATTCTAGGGATTAAGAATGTTAAAAATGTGGCTTTTCTTGTAAGCTTGTCAATCAGTTTATTATTTTTATTTTTTGTTTTTGTTTGCCCCCAACTCCTTATTCTCTGAAACGACTTCCCATGGTCCTGCCCCACCCCAAGTACAAAGGCTCTTTTATTGCTCTTCCTGCTCCTTCTTTCAGCAGTAAATTAATTGCCTCAGAAACTTGGATGACTTTGGAGTTGGAGGTCCTTCCTCAAATCACCCTTGGGTTTCTCAGGGGAGGGGTTCCCCTCTCCAAACACTGCTCCTGTACTATTCCAGTGGGGAGGCTGTGGAGCTGGGTTCTGCCTTGCTTGATCATCCTCTCTACAAGCTGCTGCCTCTTTTGCATCCAGACACACTGTCTGCTCCCAGGGCATGTGGGTCCCTCTGCTCTCCCGTATCCAGGTATGGTCAGCAGCACGTGCAACCTGCACCCAACACCCTCCACACATTATCTCTAGAGGCAGCAGTGGCAAGTCCTGCACATCCTCCTGGCCCCTGCTGCCCACGTAGGCACATGTTGCATGCAGCTCCCCAAAACTGGGCAGCTCTCCAGTTGGTCGCGCTTATCAGTATCACTCTGCATCCACCTTGCTGACTTAAGCTGAAGCAGCTGCAGGTAGCTGACAGTAACTTTGTGGTCTCCCTGCTGTGGATTGATTTGCTCGTCTTTCAGCGTGCATCATGCAAGGGCTTTACATGAAGAACGAGACCCTTCCCTGGCCTGACCAGGTCTGAATGTTAGATCTCACTTGTAAACTGTGCAGCATTAAGCATAGTGTTCTGCACTTCTGTTCCCGAGCACAGTGGTGGTCCTGAATTTAGGAGCTCACATGCAGCTGGAATCTTTCTGCCTCCTCCTCTCTAGTCCTCAGGTCCTTCTGTTACAGACTGGGTGGAAAGGGAGCATGAGAAGACTGCAGAGCCAGCTGGACTCATCTCCATGATCTGTCTTGCAGGTGATGGAGAGCAGCTTAAACAAAAGGGTGTTTTATCATCCATTTGCATGTCTGTGTGGGCAGTATCATGGATTGTGTGTCTCCTGGTTAGCCCAGCTGTCAACTGTGTGTCCTGACAGAGCCATCTAAGAGAGGAAAGTCATGAGGACCTGCCTGTTCCAGGCCCAGCTGGTTATCGAAGGGTCTGTCCCTTACTCACATGAACATGAAGACACTGACATATTCAGAGCAGAGAGGGGAGGGGGAAAGAAGGGAGGGAAAGCAGGCATCAAGATAATTATGATTTCCCCAGAGCTGTGTAGGGATCTCAGAGGTTGATATCCAGCAGCATTTCTTCCGTCTCACTCTTGCCACAGCATTGAGGATAAACAAAACAACTCTGGTGCTGCTTACCTTCTCTGGCCCCAGCGCTCATTCTGTGGCACCCCTTCCTGCTGGGAGCCCATCAGAGCAGGGCCAGGAGGGAGAACTGCTTGTACTTTGTGGCCTTTCTTCTGGGGCGAGGAAGGGCTCAGAGAGTGGGGGATGCAGCCAGGGAGTTGGCCCTAGCACCGAATGAGCATCTTGTCTGTAGATGGAGCACCCAGCAGCCTGGGAGCTGCCTGAGTGTAGGCTGTAGAGGTTCCTGCAGGCAGTAAACAAGGGAATGGATCAGACAGAAATACCCTGAACAACTCCTGACTGTGGGTTGCTGAGGGGAGGGTTTCTGAGGAAAAGCCTTGGAGCTTTTCATCTTGAAACCATTCCTGGAAATATCCCTAAGGGAGCTTTGTTAAACCCTGCTTTCCTGCTGGGAAGACCACCCCTTCCTGGTCTGTATAAGGATGGTACCAAAGTTTCTTGGGACTCAGGGTGGTAAAACTGGCCTTCCCCCTTCATCCTCCTCCATTCCTGTGCTTCCTTGTCACAGTTATGGGAGCATCTCTGTCACACGTAAATTACCATTGCCTACCAGATCTTAGGCTTTCTCTGCTTTGAATATCCAAACAAGGATGTAAGGACTCGAGTCCTGCTTTTTGCTGTGGAGAAGACTTGCTGCTGCATGAGAGACTCTTGGGTGGAAGGAATCATAAACTTCCGCCATCTGCTAAGGCATCTGTTTCATGGGAAGTTCTCACGTGCTCCTGGGAGGACCCTTTCTGCCAGGTAGGAAGGAGATTTTTGTGGAAGCTGTCTCGCACAAACTCTGCGTGTGAGGGATGGGGTCCATGTCCTATTTTGTATCCTGACGGCACAAGAACATCTAGACTTGAACTGGGGTTCTGTGTCTGACAGGTGGCTTCTCCTGGGATGTAGAGCTGTGTTGCGGTGGGAGCCGATCTGTACCCAACTCCCAAACCATTGCCTTCAGGGCTCACCCCAGCAATTCTGCACACTCCATGAGCTGCCCCTTCCACTGCAGCTCTCTCTATGGAGCATCTTCCCTTGAAAGGAATTTTAATCAAACTTGACTGAGGAGTGCTGAAAAACATGAGGAAGTAATTAGAAATATGAATTTACAGCCTGCTGGGGTACCTCCCTCCCTTTCTCTCTCTGCATAACGCCTGTGTTTACCCATGTTTCCTACTGCTACCAGTCTCATTCTTCAAGCCCTCCTCCACTTCTTTACGTTTGTCCAAACCTCGCGTGTCAGATTTGTGACCCTCAGTGCTGCCTCCAAGAGAAGAGAAAGGGTGGAACCGGTTCTGGGGAAGACTGTGGCCCTCGCTTTCTTCTGCAAGGCAGTAATAAGGCAGCAGGAGGACAGTCCCAGGAGGAAGTTGCAGGTTCCCTGAAGGAAATTGGCTGGAACAGCCTCCCTGATTGTCTGTGATTTCCCAGCCAGATAGGCCCCAGGGGAGGGGGTAGACTGGAGTGGGGTGAAATCAGCCTGGAAATAAGGATGGGCTGGATGCTTCCTCCATAAGGGGTTATTTTCTCATTTATGCTGTTCTTGAGGGTCTTCTTTTTCGGTTTGCACACATGAAACCATTATTTTGGGAAGGCTTTGAGCTTGGATGACTGGAGGATCCATAACCAGCTCCTAGGGTTGGTCAGATGCTCCAGCACTGCTCACAGGTCTCGTACTCTAGAGTTGTTGGCTCTTGCTGCCAGGTGCGCAGCCGGTGGGTCGGTGTCTGTATGGAATGGGGAGCTTTCAGCTGTCTGCTTAATGCATACCAGAGATTTTAAGCCCTTCACAGAAGGGAGAATGAGGAGAATTGTGTGGGTGAGACTTCAAACCCAGTCCAGTTGCCTTGGGCAAGAATTAAGGGGCAAGGTGTGAACTGCGTGTGGGGGTAGCAGAAGAGCTGAAACTCAGGCACTTCTTCTCTCACCTTCACTTTGCTTTCTTAAAGCAGTAGAAGAAATGACCAGCGAGGTTCTGGGCACTGGAAATGGGGTTGTTTAGCCAGTTGCCAGCTTGTGTGGTGATGAGGAAGAGCTCTGAATTTGCTGCTGGAATTTAGCAGAAATGGGTAAATCTGTTTGGATGACCCTTCACCACATTAAAGAATCAGCTGTTTCTAACCTGTAGCTTTACTTCTTCTTCCCTTCCCCCCCCCCCCCCCTTTTTTGAGGGTTAGGCCCTAAGGGTAATGTATTTTCCTTGGCCCTAAAGCGTCAAGAGAGAGAGCCAGCTGTCTCCATGTAAATAGGGGAAGGCATTCCCTGTGTGGCCAGCAGGCATCTGGCACAGGGTGGGCTTGAACGGAAGGGTCTGAAGCCCCCAAGGTGCCTGAATCACATATAAGTTTCACTGACTGGGGCTCTCATCTGCTGGACAGCAGAAAGAAACCAAGCCTAAATGCTTTTCCCAGCTCTGCTGTCGGACGTGGTTACCATGGCCTTACCCTGGGCTGTTTGGTGATGAAGGAGAGAAGGGGGAGTAGCAGAAGTCCTCCCTCGGGATCCCCTCTTACGCTCTCATTTTCCTGTAACCGCTTTGTTTTTTTGGCTAATTAAAGACTCAGAGCAGTTTTCAGCCTGTGGGGTTTCTTTTATTTGGTTCCTCAGCAATTAACTTTTTTACTGAACAAAATGTTGATTGAGCTGGGTAGGATCTGGGGCCCACATCTTAGTTTGAACTTTCAGGTCCTTTCTCCCTAGTCCTGTGTATCCTTGCCCTTCCCTATCACTCCAGTGGCTCAGCTCTGCCTTCTCTTCCTTCACTGATAATTCCTCTTGCTGCTGGCCCCGGCCTTTGTGCTTTCTTCTCCACCTTCGCTCTCACCAAGCCCCTTCTGCCGCAGAGAAAGGGAGCACCCAAGAGCCTTTTTTGCCCCGTCCTCAGTGGGCACTGTTTTTTCCAAGTTGCAGAGGTTTCCCTTTCAGTTTTCCCATGACATAGTCCCAACAGGCTGGGAAGAACCTGAGCTGCAGGACCAGCCTGTGTGAGCAGCCATGCCCATTCTGCTCCAGGTGTTTGTGGGCTTAGTTTCCTCCTTGCCTGGTGCCTCAGCCCTCTCCTTAGCACACCTCTCGCTTTCCTTACACTGAGAAGGGCCATGAGCTTCTCTCCTCCCTTCGTGGTCGGTGGGGCTGAGGCTGCCCAGGTTGGATGTCCAGGTACCCCAGTCAGCTGGCTGGGGTCCCACCTGCACCAGGGGCCCTGCAGCACCTTGTTTTTAGCAGGGAGTACAGGCTCTGCTCTTGCCCTCGCCTGGTGGGGACTCCTCCTTGAATGACCAAGGTCATAGACCTCCCCACCCCACTGGAGGCATTGGCCTCTCCTCCTGAGGGGCCTGATCTGATCTCCAGCTCTTTGGTGACTGTCTTGGCACGGCTGAAAGCACCTGCCTTGCACCACGCTCTGTGCTGGCTCATCTATCCCCTTCCTCTCGGAGTGAAAGGGCGGCCTTCTCCCACTTGGCTTGCTAACTCTTTCTGTGGCTCTCTCAGAGTCCTTCGGCTTGCTGAGCTCCTGCCAGATGTTTGCACCAGGTAACAAGTGTTGGATGGCTTTGTTGTTGTGAGGGTTGGGGCTTTTTTTGTTGCTATTTTCCCCGAGTGCTGTTTCCTTTGCTGGTGTGTGGCGGTGTAGGCAACTGGCCTCTTCAATAAGGAGCGTCGGCACAAAAGTGCCGCCCCGTCCTCAGGCATCCTCAACCCCCAGCCCATCCCGTGGTGCGTGTGCCCACACCACTGGGGCAGGCAGGCAGGCAGGAGTGTTGGCTTGCTGGGCGAGTGCACCTGCAGCCTGCGCACACACACGCAGGCGCTGGTGGGTGTGCCAGCACTGTCGTGCGCGCTCCCCTTGACACCAGCTGAGCCGTGGGTGTGTGTGCCACTGTGCTTCCCATCCATCCACCCGTCTGTCCTCTCCTGTCTGTCATGTTGGGGTGCAGACACGGGGGGCCTGCATTCTCTGCATGAGGCACCCTGACCCTGCACATCGAGCGCTCTTACCCTGCACATCCAGCAGCAGCTCTTCAGCATGCTGGAATCTGTACAAACTTTCTTTTTAAAAGGGAAAATGACAGCTGTTTGCTTTCGAAACAGGAAAAAAAAGGCAAATGAAACACAAATTAAACCCCCAGTGTACCGTGTGTGCACACCAAACTTTCTGTCATCTGTAGAAAATACCCAACCTCATCCCCAAATGCTGGAGGTCTGAGACAGAGTGCAGGAGGGAGAGAAGCTGTGGTTTCCAAGGACTGATTAGATGGCATGCCAAGTGTATTAAATTTTGCAGACATTTTAACAGCAATATGCTAGATAGTTGGGTGTCCCCTGAGGCTGCTGGATTTTTTATATCCTTCACAGAAGGTCAAAGCCCTCTTCTGCCTGCCCCCCTCCGTCTCTCTGCTGTCTCTCTCTCTCTCTTTCATTCTGTGTCCCTTTCTGTCACCATCCCTTTTTCCCTTCCTCTCTATTTTTTTTTGAGCACTTTCTCCTTCTCTTCTGCTCTGTGCGTGTAAAATAAAAGATCAGGCATTGTGATTTCCCTAGCTCGTGGAAGCTCTCGCACTCCCTGTGGTCTCAGAGATGGGTATACTGGGGCTTTCCCCTCTCTTTTCTGCAGTTTGTTTTGGGGAAAATATGTTTTCCTCCCTTCAATCCCCAAACATCAGCGCTCTCCCTCCTTTTTTTTATTTTTGTAGCAAAAAAAAAAAGGGCAGGAAAAGAATCCATCTGGCATATGAATAATTGAAATGGCTCAACTCTGTTCCTGTTGCTGTTGTTTGCTCTCAGTTCTTCCTCCCCCGCCCCAACCAGAGCATCCCCCCCGGGGATGGGAGTCGGAGGTAGGGATGTATGGATTCATCTAAGGGAGTTGGGACAGGGGGCCGGTTCCCCCAGAGCCTTGTCCTGAGGACAGGGTGCTTTGAGGGGCAAGGGAAGGATGCTCATCCCCATATCTCAGTGACTCTCCTGGCTGGCCTGGGAGCCATTCCCCAGGCCACTCGCAGCATCCCCCGCCGTGCCCCCCACTCGGCTGCCAGAACGTGCCGCTCGTAAGCGCTGACAGGTTTTGCTCTCCCACAGCATCTTCCTCTCTGCCTGCTCACTCCTGCGCCTCGGAGACTTCCCGTTGGATCCCTGCTCTGTGCAGAGCTGTGCGGGATGGGGGCTGCTGTGCTGCCCTCCCCGCAGCATTCCAGCTGCTCTGCAGAGCCGTGCATTCCCCTTGGGCGTTGTGGGGGATCCCAGTGCGGATCCCTCTCCCCTGGCACTTGCACGGAGCTGCTGACAGAGCAACATCGGCTGCACTTGCCGCACACCGTGGCCCCCATTGGGTGGTCACTTTGAGCAACCTTGTGGGTTAAACTTCTTGAGACATGTGTAGTGGTCTGAAAAAACCCTCCCTCCTCCTGGCTTGGTACAGCACTCGCACGGGTTCTCCGACTCAGCCCTCCAACACTGAATCCGCTGCCTTTTCTGTTTCAAAGGCCTGAGCCTGGGTACACGAGCGCCTTGGCATCCAGAGCAGCTTTTGCTGTCTCTTTAAAACCATTTAGAGTAAAAACAAAGAACTTTAGTGCATTAATTCTGGATGAAGATGGGTCTCTAGATGACAGACTGATCCATATTCTCCCCCATAAGGCAACTTCCATTTTCCTCCTCCCCATCGCCTCCTGCCCAGCCTCTCCCTCCTGTCTCTGTCCGTCTGTCTGTCGTTCTCCCCACTCTTTAGAACTGAAAAGCTGACATAAGGTGTAGAACCTGTAAATGTACACATTGCGCTCCTTTTCTCTGTAGTTCAGCTGCCTCTGATGAGTTTATGTTTTGAAGAAGGTATTTGCTGTGTGTATTTGTGATTATACTTGGCAGACGCTGGGTGCGCGTGGTGTGTTTTTGGGGGATGTTTGTGTATTGTTGGGGAGGAGTTTATATTTAGGCTCTGTTTTTTGTGGTTTGGGTAGGTAATGTATGTATGGGTGAGATGTGTGTGTTTATCAAGCTGTGTGTGTTTTTATTCTGTCTTGGTGTTTGCTGTGTGGGCATATGCCTGCGCAGCGCGTCTGCATGGGGATTTGTGTATGTTTTTCCGTGTGTGGGGCCAGTGTAGGAGTTTGGGCTTGAGTCATAAGGATTTTGTGTCTGTTTTAGGATACATACTCCATGTATTACGTATGAGTTTTGTGTGTAGTTTGTGATGTTTGCTAATTTTATTAATTCTGGTATTGGGAGGGATGGGCTTTGGTGAGTCTTTGAGTGTGCTTGGAATGTGTTTTTCATGAAGGTGCACTTAAAAAAGTACAAGAACAGCACTGAAGAGAAGTTAGAAGAGTGATCGAGGAAGAAAGCCTGCTGAAAAATTCAAAGGTGCAGGAGTCTCATTGATAACATGACTGCAGTGGTAGGGATTCAAGGCCAGGGAAATTCCTTTTTTTTAATCTTTATTTAAAAATACAGGAAAAAGGAAAATTTAAAAAGCAAAAATATTTCAGATGGATTCAAATCAGGTGCATTTATATATATGGAGATATGTAGGTCTTTTTATATCAAGACTCCTACACACAATATAAAAGTTGCATGTAAAAGCTTTGGTAACCCAGCACTTGGTACAGATAATTAGATATTTATATCTAATAAAACTGGTTTGATGAGGAAATCACTCTCTTCTGTGCAGATTTCCATTTGAAGACAAGTTTCGGTGCTTGTGTTTGTTTTTTCTGACAGCAAAACCGAGAGTTTGGCACTGACAAAACATATTCCCTGTAAATATCTAAATCTCTGTTCTCTGCCATAAACAGTCGGAGATGTGCCCAATCATGTCAGGGGAGCCTATTCATCGACTTTCTGCTTTCATGCTACTTACAGCGCGCTTTGTGGAGAGGACAAACACACAGCAAACTTTAGGGAAACTGGACCGTTGCTGTTCCTGGGACACAGCAGCAGTGTCTGTTGCACAGGCTGTATCTCGGGTCTAGGGCAGACCTGTGCTCAATCAATGCCTTCCTGAAGGCAGCCAGGGCCCCGCACCATGCAGGGAGGCACCAAAGCTGGGAGAGACCTTGAGATGCACCAGCAGCTGGCACCTTGGCATGTGGTGCATCCAGCATCTCCTCCTCCAGCCTTGTGCAAGGCAGACTGGAGCTCCTGGAGGCGATGCGGCCCTGGTTGGCCTGTTGTCATCCAGGTTAGATAAAGAAATCTGCTCTACTTGGGCTGCCAGTAGAGCTGCCACCTCAGCATGGCAGTGGAAAGGGACAGTGGGGGGGTGTTTGGCAGCAAAGTCCCTGTCAATAGAGCAGCCGCTTCTATATTCCCTGGTTTCACTCAGGAAGAAATGTGTCATGCAGCCAGTTGCTTGCTCTGTCTATCGATCATTGTTAACACAGTTTTCACTTGGAAACGCTGTGCTCCGGGCAGTTGGAAGGACGTTCAGCAAGGAGCTGAAGGGTAGGGGCTCCCGCTCTGCACGGGGACAGGATTCTTATCCTTGCCCAAGCTGTGTAAAATCCCTGAGTAACAGTACCACTATCCCGGGGGGGAGGCTTTGATCTTGATTTACTCTGGTGTTGCTGCAAAAAGAGTCTGGCCCACTGCCTTGTGGAGGAGGTAAACTTACCACAGATAAACCCCGTCAGCAGAGTGGAGTCTGGCTGCTTTTATTCTGCACAGGCCTGTGGCACTGGCTGCTTGGAGCAGGGGGAAGGGGCTGTGCAGCAGGTAGGGCTGCGTGGAGAGCGATTTCCTGCTTCTTCATTCAAGCATGGTTATAAATGTGCTCAAAGTTGCTTTAGGTTAAGTCATAGAATCATTGAATGGTTTGGGTTGGAAGGGACCTTAAAGCCCATCCAGTGCCATCACCCTGCCATGGGCAGGGACCGTTGAGATTTTGCACAATTTTGAACCTTAGATTTTAAAATTAAATGAGATGATGCTTGTAGGTGAGAAGTTGGTAAGTGCAGAAACTCTTCATGTAGAAAACAGCCAAATGGAACACTTGAAGAAAACTGGCATTTTTTCCTGTAAGGAAACAACCACAGAGAATCACTTTGGATTAACGAAAAGTTTGACCATTTCTTCATTTACATGTTTCACCTCAAAAAATTTTCGTAAGAAACATGAGTGGAAAGATCTGTATTTCAAGTATTTTTAAAAAATTGAGTCACAGTTTATTTTCCTGCAGATTTTGCAGCACTGCTAACATAACCCAGCATTTGTCTGTTGGGTTTCGAAGGGTTTTGCTTATTGAACTCAGCTAAGTGTAGTTTGAAAAGGCTGGGAAGGCCAACGCTAGGGTTGGAGACTTCTTAGGGAACAGGAGGCCTGGAGATCCCATGGCGATAGGGTCAGCTTTTAGGGCCATTACAGCCTTGCCACGGACCAGGATTTAATTACAGCTCCCACTGCCCCTGGCCAGGGTATGTTCCTTCCACAGAGCCAGGAAGATGTGTGTCGCTCCCTAGTGCTTTTCCACACCTGCCCCTCAGAAAAGTGAATGTAACCTAACCCGCGACACCATCTCTATGGATGTGACAGGCTTTATTCTGCGCTGGGTTTTCTACTGCTAGAGGTGTAGTGGAGACTGGGAGTGAGAACAGGGTAGCGGTGCCGTCAGTTTTAATAGCTCCTGTTAAAAAATAGCAAAAATTAATTCACAGTCCTCCCCGAAGAAGAAGATCTTGGTAATTGGCACCTAGAAATGTCAGTCAGGTTTTCCCTCCTCATCTCTGGCGCTCTGGTGGTGTTTGCTGCTGGATGTGACTTTAACAAAAAGTTAAAAAAATTAAAACATAAATAAAAAAAAATTAGAAAAAGCCCTTCCTTCATGCATATGGAGTTTTTTTGGGGGAAAAAAAAAAGTATTTTAATGCTTTCTATTAAATTGGGACTAAAAGTGGTGTCTTAATTTGCATTCATTAGCATATTTGCATATAGATCACTGAAATGGTGGAAGAGGCGAAGAGCCTATAAATGAAAATTCTTTTAAAGGCACAGGCATCCTTTTATTTATTTTTAGTCTCTCCTTTTCAAACCTCTGCTTGACCACTGCCTGAGTGGCGTTTGCCATGTGGAGTGGGATGCAAGCGGAATGAAGGCTGTATGGGACATGAGTGATGGTTGTCCTGGTGGACCAATCCAGGTCAGGGTGCCTGGTGGCAGCTCCACGTGTCAGGATGGGCTGTGGGGAGGGAGCTGCTGTCCCTGAGTTGTGGTGACAGGGCAGGTGCCCACACCAGGGAGCTATGGACCTCTGTCACCAAACCCGTCGCTTTCATCTCCACACCTTGAATGGAGCTGAGTGCTCTTTTGGGGATTTTAGAGGGTGCAGGGCTTGGGCCACACAGGTCAGGTGGGATTTTAATGAGGTGCTGTGGCCTCTCAGAGAGAAAAGATGCACTCATGATTCAAAGCTCTTCCCTGGAAATGGGAAATGGGGCTCTGATTCTTTGCTCTGCTCTTGCATACCTTCCCACATACTCTCCTGCAAAGAGATCTCTTTCCCCATCCTGAAACAGGGGAAAAAGCATTTGTAACTGCCCCCAGGCTTTGCACTGATTTGCTTGCAGTGGGTTATAATAATAACAGGAACAGTTATTCTTTTTTAATAAATTCCCAACTGTATTTCCCTGTGCTGCAAGGTGCTGTGTGGCTCCATACTTTCCCACTATGTCCTGTGCTGCCTGGCTGTTCAAAAAGTAGTTTGAGTGATCCCCAAGTGTTTTTTCCAGGCTGTGGATGTTTGTGAGTTACCCTATAGATGGACCAGCTAATCTGAGATAAAGAATGGAGTGAAGACAGATAAATCAATAATGAGAAACGCTCCTTCTATAGAGCTAAAAACTGGGATGGAAAGGGGGACTAGACATTCTGTGGGGTGCGAGGTGCCCAAGGGGTGCGAGAGGTCAAAAATTGAGCGCAGAAGAGTTCTCCCCAAGATAAAGATACAGTGGAGACCAATTGGGTGTTAAGTCAAGCTCCCAGGCATGGAGGAGAAGTTAAGGCAGAGTGAAGACAGTGCACTGAAATAAAGATGGAGATTCAGGCTGCAGTTTACACTGACCCAAGCTGTTCTTAGCAGCTGCAGGTTGATCCTGACTACAAAGCCCACTTAATAAGCTTCCTGGCCATGTCGCAGGAGGTAATGCGGCCAGGCAGAAGCGTGCCAGGGCACTGTGCCCGGCTTGGAGGGCTCTGGGGGCAGAGCTCTTCGCCCCGGTGAAGCCCCCACCAGTGTAAACATGAGTTCCACGTGCTGCAGCTGGAAGACGATGGAATGATGGAGTTAAACTGGGGTGGTGGAACAGAAAGGCCAAAGGAGTGAGGGTGTTTGGTCCATCCTGTTGCCCAGTGCTGGCATCCCGGCCTTGGCTTTAGCTTTGTTGTGCTTGGGCAAGAAAAGGCGAAGGTGGTGTTCGAGCAGACAGTGATGTCCAGGACCCAGATGGGGCTCTGCCCTGTCCCCACCACTGCTCCCATTGCCTCTCGCCAGGACCCTTGGCCAGCGAAAAGCTCACTCCTCACTCAGCTGCTGGAAGGAAGGGGGTGGCTGGGAGCACCCTGAGGTGTCCTTAGGGTTGAGGCAGTTTTCCTCATGCAGGGCAGCCCCAGCATCCTGGTGTGTGCGGCTCAGGAAGCCTATTGACACAGGAGGGGAGGGCAAGCGGGCAGAGGCTCCCCAACAGGGCAGGCGCGGTTCCCTGGCCCACGGGAGGTGAATGGGCTCGGCGTGGGGAGCGCTGGGGGCCGGGGGAGCCGGTGCTCCACCGCTAATGAAAATCGGAAACCGATGGAACAGCACAAGGTGCCCAGGCAGCAGGTTGTGGAAATGAGGAAGGGAAGGGGGGGGGGAAAGGGGGGCTAATGGAAGCTTCTGCGAAGCGGATGTCGTATTGATTGCTGTGTGTCTATATTTATATATTATCAAGTATATAAACTTCAGCAGATGTATGGCGCATAGATAAATAAAATGCATGCTGAAAAATTAATGAAATGTACATGCAAATCCACTGCCATCGATCACACCGGCTGCCAGGACCAGAGGGCTTTTTACTTTTAGGCTTTTTCCTTCCTTTCTTTCATACACTCCCTCCTTCCCCTCTGAAAAGAAAAAAAAAAAAAAAAAAAAAAAAAAGAACAAAAAAAACCCCAAACCAAATTCCCCCACTTGAGAAATTCCTCAGCCCAGGCCCAGATGCAGTGAGGCAAGATTTTGGGAGGCTCTGGGTTCTGGCTGCCAGCAAGTTGTGTGGGCAGGAGGGAGGCAGCATGGCAGCAGAGGTGACTCGTGGGGAGCCGGGGGGTACCTGGGAGGTGGCAAAGCCATGTTTTTGCATGAGGGTAAAGGAGTCTTGGCAGGTGCAGGCTAAGTAAAAAACATTTTTAAAGTGGGAGGGAACTGGTGTTTAGGGAAGTCCCCAAAGAGCTGTATGCCTCCTGTCACTCCTCTGGCTGGGGCTGGCAGGAGGGGTTCCAGGTGTGGTTGGAGGGACTGGGGTAAGAAGAAAAACCTGCAGCATCAGGGTTTGGCTTGAAAGCAGCCTCTGGGAGGTTCGTCACTGAGTTCTGCAAGAGTGACAGAGTCAGAAAGATTCTAGGATGCTTTTTCTTCAGGGGTAGCTGATGTATGAGGAGTTAAACAGGGGAATCCCCCTTTATGTTGGGCCTGCAGCGAGCTGGCGCATGGAGCTGGGAGGGCAGCTCACCCGGCTCCTTCCGACATAAATCCTTGTCTGGCTGTGGTGCAGGTGTGTCCTGTATGTCCACTGCAGACTTTCTCTTGAGCTTTTCCTCACTTTGAGGATTATGCTCACAGGGTTTAGCTCCTGTGTGTCTTTTCCTGACAGATGCGTCCCCCCTTCCTGGAGTGGGCACTTCCCATGTCCCCTCTCATCCCCATCACCCAGCTGTCACCCAGCCTGGAAGCAGAAGCCAGGGCCTGAGAGGAGAGCAGCGCCAGGCTCTTCAACATCTTCCCCAGCCTGGGACAGAGCTGGTTGGCAGCTGGGCAGCAAAATCGTTTTACGTTCTCGCAGTGGACCAAACAACTTAGGCTGTGTCATCTTCTGTGAGCCCCCATGCACCAGAGCAGAGCGGCCTCTGGAGGAGCGGCTGGAGCTGATGCTGGCACCCAGCTCCCAGGGGCTGTGGGGCTGGGTATTTTTAGACTCTTTCTGCAGTAGCTGTTTGTTGTTAGCTGTGCCCCATTGTGAGAGGCGATGCTCTGCGCTCACTGAGGGTCACCAAGAGTTTAATAGAGCAGCCACACAGCTTCTTGGTGGTGCAGCTGGCGACCCACTCCCAGCTTTGTTGCCGTCTCTGCCCAGCCCCATCCCACTGCCCCAGAGCCGCTGCCTATGCCGGGGTCCCACACCAGTGGGGATGGGGTTGGTGTCCGGGTGGGAGCGGATCTGTGCTCTGCCTGTGTTTGGCAAGGGGCTGTTTGAAGATGTCTCAGCCGCAGCTGGGCACTAATGCTCTTCGTTTCCCTGCTGTCGTGTGCTTTCTCTGTTCCCTTCAGCTTGGCTTGACCTGCTTTTCAGGGTGTGCTCCACACACCAACTGGGGGTTAGAGCCTGTCAGAGAAGGCCTTCCTCTCCCTGTCCTCTGTCAGGTCTGTCTGTGCCAGTCCTCCAGCCAGAGGCTCTGCCAGGAATGAATTTCCTCAGCTTGGCAGACCACGTGTCATGCTGTTGCTGTGAACCAGGCAAGAAATTAGAGGCTGGGGATGTGTTTGAGCCTGGGCAGCTGCAACAGTGACTGCAGAGGTGTGAGGTCGCACGTGGTGACCTGCAGCAGGAGAGCCGGGCTGGCTGTGCAGGCACTTTGCTGGGCATACAGGTGACAGCAGTGCTGGTGTGAGCTGGGCCCTGGTTTTGTCCCATGAAGAGGCCAGGGAGGTGCCGGGGGCAGGCAGCCTACGCGCTGCTCGACTCCACTTCCCGCAGTTCAGAGCTGCGGAGCTGGGCCGGGAGCTGCAACACCTCACAGTGCGTGGGCCTGGCTTCTCTCCCGCTTCCTCCTAAAGCTGTGAGGGGAAACTGAGGGAGAGTTCAAATGACAATTAAAAAGCCAGAGAAAGCCCCGCAGAAGATGAGCAGCAAGACAGTGCGGTTTTTTTCTTTGACACTTTTTCATTCCTCCCCTACTCCGTCTTCCTCCCGATGTTTCCAGGAGACTCTCTCATCGGCTCAGAAAGCTGCGTAGGCCCATGGCGGCTCAACCTTTCCCTCTCCCCGAGCCCCGGTCTAATCAACCCCTATAATTTATGCAGAAAATATGATTTATATTTAATTTCACCACACTTGCATTGTTAATTTGAGATGTAATTAACCCGTCGCTATGACAACTAATTTCGTGATGCCGTAAATTACCGCCGTCTTTTCATCAAAATTCAGTTACTTTGGCTCCTGTGTGCAATGTACTGATGCAATTAGGTTGCTAAGGGCAACCCAAAAGTGTTCAATTTCTTTTGTGTATCTGCAGTGGGGTAGAAGCTCTGGTGTGTTATCCCAAAGTCCTGTTTTCTTTGGGAAAGTGCAGGGCAGACGAGTCCGTGGAGGAATGTGCATGAGGGAGACAGAGCGGAAGAGTGTCCTGCGTTGGGGTTTCCCTGCGCCAGCCTCTCCACCTCTCGGTGTGTTTCTGTCTCTAATTGTTTTAAAAGAGCCGGGCTCCGGATCGCACATGACCCTGTTTGTCTTAAGCCAGAGCTCTCTGTGCTCTCCCTTCCTCTCTCCCAGGCTTTCCTCAGTGATGGTTTGGGGCGAAACTGGGCAACGAGGGAAAGCTTTGCCTGCTGCTTTCATCCTGTGCACCAGCCCTGCGCCTCAGTCCTTCCCTAAGAGTTTGTGTCCCTCCAAATTTGTGTGTGTGCGCAGAGAGAACTTGTTTATATAGATCTCCCCCCCCTTCTTTATTTAAAACAAAAACCCTCTGTGTTGCTTTTGTCACGTTAATTCCCATTTTGCCAACACCAGGGGCCCAGGCAGACGAGTTACCAAGGAACACAAAATTTTAATTAGTGTATTTTAATCATTCAGGCTTTCCGAGCTAATCCACATACCCTAGAGAATTCCCGAGATGCAGCACTGCTCTGCTTTACCATTTATTGTTGAGTCTATTATAATTACTGTTAGCAGGTGGGGACTGGGAGATGTTTATTATGAGTTTTTCATCTTTAGTATAATTACCAAAAAAAACAAAATAAAAAGATGTTGGTGCATTTTGTTTTCCTAGAGGGGTTTTTTGGGGGGAGGGAGGGGTATTTTTCCTGTTCCTTTCAGGCAGGTGCTCACCAATTAGTGCCCTTTTCTCTGTTTTTTTTATTTATTTTCTTGATCACTGACTCACCTTTACTTTTTCAGGCTGGAAGCTGGAAGCGAGTGGCTCCTGGATGGAGTGACTTTACCTAATTTAAGGCAAGAGATTAATCTGGGACAGAACAAGACACGCTCAGGATCCCAGCCGCTGTGGGTGGGTAGAGCAGCCTAAGGAGGGACGTCTCCATTTGGGGCGAGTTTGTTTGTGCTTGGCTGTCTTGCTGCTGTTTGTTAAGTGGTAGAGTTTCATCAGTGGGAGCGATGGGAGTTGTGAGCAGGTAGGGAAGAGTGCCTGGTGCAGGTGTGTGTGCAGGAGGGTAGGTGTGCGCCTTTCAGTGGGGTTCTATAAGGATGCAGACAGGATTGCTTGTATAGTCAGAACCCTTCAGTGAGCAGAGCGTGGTGAGGTGCTAGATCTGTGGTACACGGGGAGTGTTCAATGTAGAGAAGGAAGGAGGGCGATTCCCTGAGCTCTGAAGTACAATGCTTTCATCAAGTGAGCCTTTTAGTCATCCTGGCCACAGCAGAAAAATATACTGCTGCCTTTTGAAGCCAAACTTTTTTGTGTGATCCTTGTACCAAGACTCCAGCCTCTTGTTTTGCCGCTGTAGCTTGTAGCAGGGTGGGGAGTGTCTGTGCCTTTCCTCCAAGATCAGCTTCTGAGCAGGCAGGTACCTTCTCCAAGTACAGATGCCAGGGAAAGGCGTGAGGGGGGTTGCCCAGGCTGCAGGCAGTACTGTTCCACTCTTCTGTTAACAGCCCGGTAGGAGCTGGGAAGAGTGAGTCAGTCTGGGGACATCAGCTCCCCTTTACATGCCATGGCATTAGTGAATAGTTTGAATTTTGTAATGTGTGGAGTTCACCAGTTTTCATCTCAGTTTGGGGTTCAGACAGACTCTCATCTCTGTAAGCAAAACCCCTTCAGAGAGGCTGAATATCAGCTGTGTCCAGCTCGGCCAGGTGAATTCTGCCTCGTTCCATGCCTGCTCCTGTGTCATTTGAGGAGTAAGCTTGTTTCAGACCATCCAAACGTTGATTGGGTCCCCCTTGCCTCTGTACCACTGGCTCCTCGAGTTGAGTGTTGGGCTGTGATAGCTTAATTGAGAGCTCAGATGGAGTTTACAGCTCTCCATGTATTTAAACACCTCTTCATCTATATCCAAGTTTGCGGTTAGGAATCCCCAAGCCATGTTACTCATGTTCGGGGCCTTCTCTGGGAAAATGCCATGTTGATTCCAAACAGCTCTGGTCAGGGACACCCCAGAGCCGTATGGTGCATTCGCTGCCTCTCCCCATTCAAGGGGAATCGGAGAAATGAGCCCCTTCTCCACCTTAATGCTGTAAAGGCTGAATGCAAACATTTTCTTCTCCTTGATGATGATTTTCAAGTTTTCCTGGAAAATTCCACATCTCTGCATGAGGCCAGAGCCCTGGCTGGGGTGAGACCAAGCAGGATTAATTAATAAATCTCAGTAGCTTACACAGGAACTCTGTAATATAATTATAGCTTCTGTAAGAAAAGGCCCTGCAGTTGGAGAAGTCTGTGAGAATCGCATGGGGTTGGGAGGGTGCCCTTTCAGCCCCGCGCGTTTCCCCACACCCCTGGCCTCTTTGTACCCTTGCTTTCCAGTTCAGAGGAAGTTTCTGCGCCCCAGAGTGCTCTTTGCTGCTGAACTGGTTTTTGGTCTTTGCTGCTGGCTGTTCATGCTGCCAGCTTGCACCCCGAAACTGCCTCTGGAGTGCTTCCTGTTGGGAGGGCATCTGCTCCCAAGCTTGAAAATTCTGACTTTGGAGGCCTTTGTATCTTCTGGCTTCAGCACAGCCCGGTCAGGGTCTGGCTGTTGGTGGGTACAGCTCCTGAACGGTGTGGAGACCTCCCCCTCCTCTTCCTATGTCCTCTTGTCCTGTGCAGGGACAGGAGTTGGACTTGGTGATCCTTGTGGGTCTCTTCCAACTCAGTTCATTCAGTGATACACCCTTTTCTCCTCTGCTTTCTCTCTTCCAGCTCTTTGAACTTTCTTCCTCAGCTCCAAAGCAGCCCCAGCTGCCAGGAGAACCCTTTGTGTCCCCTCCTGCACCTGAATCTGCCATTCCACTCCGCTGGGCAGCACTAGCCCTGGGCAAGATGTAGGGAAGTGCCCAGAGCTCCATTGACCTGGCCAGGGCCACTTGGGGACGAAGCTGTCCCCGCGGGAGATGGCGATGAGAGCGTGGGCCGCGGGGGAGGCTTTTCTCTGGATTCCTCCAAACTTTCCCACCCCGGCCGCGGCTCTACAAAGAGGCCCTGGCCCAGCGCACGGGGCCTTCCGCACGGAGGGGTCTCGCCAGCTCCTCTTTATTGAGTCTTCAAGCGCTGGCAGGACACTCTATTAAAAAGCCATTCGCTTTTGTGTCCCCCGGCCCCCAGCCGGCTCCTGCTCATGTGACACTGGCCACAGTTGTAAAACAACAACACAAATAGTTGGCAACTACTGAGGGTTTTTTCAAACCAGGGTCGTCATAGCAACTTTGTGCAGTCAATCACCAGCGAGGCAGCCTGCGAGGGGTGCTCTGAGTGGCAGGGCAGCCCCGCTCCAGAGGAGCCCCGAGGAGGGAGCTCTCTGAGATCCCCGGCAAGGAGACTCGCCAGCCTGCTCTGATGCTTTTCACCTCCTATGTTAGGGAAATGCAGGCTCCTTCGCTGCACAGAGCTGGCACAGGAAGGGAGAAGGCTAGTCCTCGATCCCAGAACTTCCCTGAGCTTGGACCTGGGCTGCAGGGTCCCCATTCCTGCTGGCGGGGTGCCACAGGGAGAATCCCTCAGCAGCTGGCATTGTGCCAAAGGGGGCATCCAGCAACTCCCCTAAGTGTGGCAAAGTGCCAGGGGGGCATCTGAATCCCCCCCACGCCTGGCGTGGTGCCGAGGGGCATCTGAGTCCCTCAGCCCATGGCACGGTGCCCGGTGGATCAGAACGTGGCACATTGTCCTTGCGTGTGGCTCCATGCCAGGTTTGATCAGCAGCATCAGCCACTGTCGCGTCTTGCAGGATGTAGGACCAGGAAATGACTTAGCGCTCCTGTGAACCCCTTGGTTTGCGGGAGCGTGCGGGAATCCCACGGGTTCTTACATGAATGAAGGAGGTGGCGCAGCTGGGAAGAGATGGCTCTGCATAGCAAATGAGCTGGAAGTCACAGCTTTGGGGGCAAAGGCCAAGGTAGGAGAGCAGGATGGGCTCCCCCACCATGGCGTGGGGTCCAGCTGGGAGCAAAGGGAACATCTCCTCTCCCTTTCCCATCCCTTGCCCTTTCGCCTCCTCCTTGGTGGGTCTGCAGGACTGATCAGGTTGTCTGCTGCTTCTCCTGTCATCTCTTCTGGCTTTGGAGTGCCTCAGCACTGCTGAGCTTTTGTAACTCCACTTTTATGACTTTGTTGCATTTTCCCACACATCATGAACGCTTCCCGAGTCTTAAGAGACAGTGGCCTTGTCCGTGACTTCCCCTGGAGTTGGGCAGTGCCTGCAAGCCAGGCTGCTCTCACCTACGCAGGTGGCTACACAGCTTGTACTCCAGAAGAAGCTGCTGGCTGTCACTTGTGTCCCATGGCGGAGTTCCTAAGCAGAGCTGGGTTGTTGTCTTCACGTCTCTCTTCTTGAGGTTCCCTGGATGCCTCGAGTGACTCCTGGAGGAGAGGAATGTTAAAAATCTGCTCTTGTAGTGAGTTGGCACCGTATCCAGCCACCGTCTGCTCTGTGCCAGAGCTTAGTAAAACGTTGGCGAGGGTTGCGGCTCTGTGCTCAGGCCCCCCTTCCCCTTTTGTCTCGGTTGGTTTGGCAATTGCACGGTGGTAATACAGCTCAGGGTGGCACAGGAGCTTTGCTGCCCGTATGCAGCTGCAAAGTGGAAAGGGATTTTCCAGGCAGAGCAAATGATAAAGGGAAGCGGGATGTGAGGGTCTATGGCAGCGAGCCAGAGCCACGGCAGGCGTTCTGCTAACCCTGGCACCTTTGCGGTGACTGGCGAGACGCTGAGGATGGATGTGCCCCTAAGGCCTGTGGGGAAGTGCCGGGGCCCGGGGCTGCTGGGAATGCAAGGCAACGCGAGGGCTCACGCAGGGAGGCAGGGCCGCTGCCAGGCCTGGCTGTTGCAAATCCCATTTGTTGGCACTGTGGTTACCGGCACGGGAGCTGCTGGCCTGGTCAGGGGAGGAGTGATGCCGTCTCCTCCACTTCGTTGCTTTGCATCTTCGACGCTCTGTCTCAGCTCTCTCATTCATTTGTTCTTAATTATTTGTTAATTTCCTTCCCTTCTTCCTCAATTTGTTCACTCAGTCATTTGCTCTCTCATTTGCTTTTTCTTTCTTTTGCCACTTAATTTCCTTCTTTCATTCCTTGCCCTTTCTTTTTCTTATTCCTTCTGCCTTTTTCTCTCTTTCCCTCTCGCCTCCACTGGGCATTTTCAGTATCTGTGGCTTTTTTCCAGTGTTCTTTCTAATCCCAGGTGTGTTGCTTTCCTGCAGAGAGACGCCTCGCTCTTCCAAGAGCAGCTCTTTCGGCTGCTGCCCCTTTTGTGCAGATTTGGCAGTGTCCCTCACCTTTGAGATTTGGCTTTACATTTCGAGGTGGCCCCAGTGAGTGAGCACCTGCTGGGGGCTGACACTGAGAAGGGAAGGAGGGAACGGCCCTCACACCCTGCTCACGAGCAGAGGTTCACAGCCTGGGAGAGGTGGTTGCTGGTGCTGCTCCTTGCCTTTGCTGTCCAGCACAGCCCCTGGTAGAGGAAGGATGAGGTGATAGGGCTGGGTCTGTGACTTGAGCCTGGGTGGTGTTCCTTCCAGTACTTAAAGAGGAGCTGAAGGAAAGCTGGGGAGGGCCTCTTGATCAGGGAGTGCACGGATAGGATGAGGGGAAATGGTTTTAAGCTGAAAGAGGTGCCAGCACCTGCTCCCACCCTGCTCCCCTTTGTCTGCCCTTGGACCGAGCTGTCTCTCCCAGCCCCACGGTGTGTTGAGCTGTAGGATTCCCTCCTTTCATGTGTCAACACCTGTGCCGAGATGTGCGCCAGCAGTCTGTGGGTGCAGGGTTCCTCTGCGTGTCCCACTCCTCCAGCAGCTCCCACAGGCCTTTGCCACCCTGGGCACCATTTCCATGAGGCCCATCCCTGTACACATCTGCTCGCACGATGCTGGCGCACAGGCTGCTGCCTACATGCGCCAGGGCTGCCTCCCCCCAGTGTACTGCCATGAGCTTTCCCATGCTGTAAATTCCCCTCTTACCCCCCAGCCCCCTCCCCAATACCCAGGCCAACCAAAGTGCTGTAACATAGTAGCTGCCTGAACTCCCATTCAAAGGTTAATATCAAAATCTGGAGCGGATTACCTAAAAATTACTTACAACACCATTAAAATTCTGAACTCTTTTTGTTGTGGCTGTAAATTAATTTAAAATGTCAGTTTTTTTGAGAAATCCAATAAGAAATTGAGCCAACGGAGCAATCTGTAAACTGTCTGGCACAGAGGAAAGTGTGTCTTTTCAATCGACAAGAAAAAATATGGGGCTTAACTGGAACCATATGGCAGCACACTTGAGAGAAATCTGCTGGAGAGGAGGGAGGGAGGGGGAGCCCATGCAGGCAGGAGCAACGGGAGAGCTGGCGGCTCGTGTGGGAGAGGAGCCGGGACGGCTGGCGCAGGGACCCGGTGGGACAGGTGCGTGGAGGGACACAGCAGGGCATGAGGGTGCGGGAGAGCTCTTTGCTCTGCAGAGACCCCCGCGCTGCCCCGAGACCAGGTATTCCTGGTGGAAAGTGGAGGATGTGTTCCCAAGGTCCTTGCAGGCAGATGCTGGTGTGATGAGGTGATTTGTTGGGGACAAGTCTCTACAGGCTGGGTAGGGGACACTCAAGGGCTGAGCAAGTGGAAAACGAGGTGTTAAACTAGGTTTTCTTTGGCATCTCCCACTAGCATCCTGCTGCCCAGTTTTTCCAGCAACCTCTCAGTGTCCTCTTTGCCAGGAGGTGTGGGTGGTGTGGCTCAAGGTGGCTTCTCGACTCCAACCCAAAGGCAAGATCGGCACTGGGAGGCCAGTGGGGATGGGCTGTGGCTCCACATCCCCTGCCCCAGCCCCCTCTCCTTTGGCTCCCATCCCCACAACATTCCTCGTGCTGGTGAGAAACCCTGCTTCCCCTCTGTGTCTCCTGCCTGCCGACATGTGTTACCCATTAGGCCTTAATTTCAGAAGATTTACAACACATTAAGTAATTTGTAGGTTATTTCAACTTTAATCTGCTGAAGTCGAGAAAATCAAAATTAAATTCAAAACACACGGATCTTCAAAGTACTGGGATTGGGGATGGGAGGGGGTTGTTTACCAGCCCTCACCGCTCTGTTCTCCCATCCCTCTGTGTCTCTTGCCCCCTCTGATGCTGCTGCCCTTCCCACCACCTTTGCTGGTAGCAGGGGTGATAAGGGGTGTACAGATGGGATTCAGGGACCTCCTGGTGTTGACCAAGGAGTGCAGTGATAGGACAATGCCTTTTGGAGGTCCTCAGGCTGACTGAGCATCTCCATGGCACAAGAGGGAAAGCACTGGGCCTGGCACTGTCTGCACTCGCTGTGATCATGTCTGTTGTTAGGTCGAGTGACAGATGTGCCAGCGCTCCCTGGACTCTGGAGACAATGGTTGTGCCTCTCTGTGTCTCACTTCCCTGCCTCTGGGGTGGGAAGAGTGTGATGCTTTGTGAGGCTGGGTGTGCTGAAGCCGTAAGGCATTCGGGTGCTGAGGAAAGGGAGGCTGCTGGCCCAGAGAAGCTGAAGCAGGTGTGGGGAGCTGGGGACAACTGTTGTTACAGGCTTTCCTCTTGCTTTTCTACATCCACCGGCCAAGGGCATTTGTGTGACTCTGTCCCTCTCAGGAGTCTTCCTCTAGCTGAAGAGGAACTGCTATGATCCCCTTCACCTATTCTTCTTCTTCCATCTGCAGGTAAGATCACAGGAACACGTTGTGGGTCTATGGTTGGAGATACCAGTGTGGGGTTTATCCAACATTGCCATCAGAGTACTGGGCGTACCTCCTGCCCGTAGCAGGATCAGATCACCGCTGTGACAGCTTTCAGAACTGGTGTGAAACTGGTCTAATCATTTATTTTAATGATTAGAAAAGCCAGAACTGGGATCTTCCTTAAACTCTTGGGGTGGGATAATGAACTAGTTGAATCACAGAACCGGGAGTCTTTTCTGATGAACAGAGGCTGTTAAGGCATTATCTTGGAGCTCAGGAGATCTGAGATTTGTCTCAGCCCTCTACTGTGCCAAGTTTTTTGTTGATCTAAAGCAAATCACTTACCCGTTTGTGCCTGTGTAGTTGAGAAGACGCGACGGAGGAGAGTTGTGAGAATGGATTTTAAGCCCTGTGGTACGGAGAGGCTGGGCCTTGTGTAGCTCCTAGAGTGGAGTCCCCAGGTGGTCTCCGTGCCTCAGTTCCCCATGTGCGCAGGGACATAATGGCTTTTTTCCCTCCCTGGAGTTTGATGAATGGAAAGTGTGTGTGTCACAGCTCTGCTATTTCGCAGGGATCTCTCCACCCACATCCCAGACGGTTTCCGGGTTCCCAGCCCACCAAATCCCTCAGGCATCTCTTCAGGGGCCCTTTCCTCTTCCAGTTGAGTGCCGCCTTATCCCAGAGCTGGGTGGTGGGGTGCAGCAGACATCCCATTTGGGAGCAATCCAGAACTGCTGAAAGGATGAGCGTGCTGACTAGTTGTTTTTTGTGCGTCCCTGCATTGCGAGGGTGCTCAGCCCAGAGCTGACTCTGTTGCCTTGACTGTCTGTGAGCCAGATCCCCTGGAAGTCGACTTTATCAGGAAATGTGTCATTGAGTTACACTTAGGGATGCAAGCACTTTTGAGGGCGATGTCCCCAGTTCTGCTCCAGCAAGGAATCTGGAGGTACAGGAAGTCTTCAAGCATGCTACACTTCATCTACATCTGTAGGTTTTCCTGCTTCAGGCCTGAATACCTGGCTCTGTCCATCTCCTGTTCTTGCCTGTGCTGGGAATTTTTTATCAGTACCATCACAGATTTGTATTTTCTCTGCGATTACTTCACACGCTTCACACAGCTGCTCTGACCTGTTTAAGGGGTAGGTGTGAGTACAGATGTGGTGTACGACTCCTGTGTTTTATATAGACCACTGGGCAGCCATCAGAGTAGGAACTTTGAGTCCCTTTTGGCCCGGGTTGTTTTTAAACCAGATGTCAGAGCATGTGTGGTTTAAACCAGAAATTGTTTTTCTGGTCTCTGCAGAGTTCATCTCCTGGGTGATGAAGGAAGAAAGAAATGGATTTGTGTAGAGCAGTTGTTTGCTAACCCTTATGAAAAGTCTTGTGTAGAAAGGATAAAAATTAATTTTGATGTGTATTAGCTGGTCAAGCGAAACCCTGGAGAGTACCTCACATTCACACTAATAAGCTAAAAGAGGTTAAAGCTGCAGCCTGCCTTACTCACATAAAGAGTGCTTGATGGCAAAACTCCTGTTGACTTCATTGAGACCCACCTTTCACTTCTGTTTTAATGGTGTCAGGAATTTGCCATCTTTCTTGGCACAGACCTGTCCCAATTGAATTAAATACTTGTGCCCACTCCTCACTCTACTCCAGGTGTTGGTGCAGATCTGTGTTTCTGTTTTGGTAGGGAGTGCTGGCCTTGAAAGGGATGCAGAGACACCTCCTCCCAGCCCAGGAATGTCTTTTAGCAATTACTCCAGACTGTGGGGCTGTGATGGACTTCTGTCACCACCCAGCCCCTTTGGCCTCTCCCAGCTCCTGCCCATGAGTCCATCAGATGATAAACCCCCTTGCCCTGTGTGAGCTGATGTGCTGAGCTAATGGAGACTTGTGGAAGATGTGAGGGTCCTGTGGTGGAAGGCGGAACATGAGCACATGCTCTGGCAGTTACAATGCTGTTCAGCTCGTCTCTAGTGCCCTTGATCCTCTTGTGAAGATCAGTGAGAGTTCAGACTCTGTGCAAGGTGAAGGAGAGTTATTGCCCTTTTCAAGCAGAGAGGAAACCAAGTCACAGGAAAAGTTAAATGAATAATTTACAGGTGTTCATGAGCCTTTGGCAGGGCAGGGAGTGGTGCTTGAGCACCCGCCCCTCAATCCTGTGCTCTAACTTCGAGATCAAACGTTCCCAGACTTCTTTCAATGGATGGGAGGCAGCTGAATAGAGAGTTGGCCTGATTGATGCCCTTTCTGCACATAATCACTGAATCTCCCTGTGGCAATTCCAGCAGTTGCTTGCGTGGGAGGTAATGGCAGGAAAATACTCACAGGAGGATTTGTATGTGCTTTGTGTTTGCCTAAACCTGATCTCC
Organism: Neomorphus geoffroyi; assembly: GCA_033558235.1. Classification (NCBI taxonomy): domain Eukaryota; kingdom Metazoa; phylum Chordata; class Aves; order Cuculiformes; family Neomorphidae; genus Neomorphus; species Neomorphus geoffroyi. The sequence goes on along the minus strand of JAUMJM010000029.1, from coordinate 4,803,117 downwards.
TTGAAGTCCCAGAAGTTTGACTCGCCACTTCAGTGCCAGCAGAACTGACCCTCGTGCTGGGCATTTTTGTAAATCCATGTCTTCCCAATTGCTTTGAATCTGGTGGGGAGCTGGGGAAAGCAGGAACCGTCCAAATGTGAGCAGTCAGCTCTCTACCAGGTGATTTTCTAGGGCACGTATCAAGGTAAACACCCAGCAACTGGGAGCCTCTGCTTTGAAACCCTGCTGCCTCTGGGATATGTCATCTCTGGTGTTCTTTCTTATGCATCTTAGACCCTAAAATACGGTGATCTTTGGGTCTCCTGCTGCCCAAATGGTGCAGAGGAGTGAGATGTGGACTCTGTCTCCAGAATGAGCACTGCAGCTTGGAAGCCTCTCGCCTCTCCTGTAGGCTTTGACCCAGTCTAGTGCCTCACAGCTCACGTGGGTGTGCTCAGCAATGGCTTTAAAATCACGAGCCACAGCGTGGGCAGTGCAGAATCTGGTATGGGCTTATTGCCCAAGGCTCAATTCAGCCTCTCTGGAAGGTTCTGCAGCCCAGCCAGAGCTGCTGTGGCTGCCCAGCCTGTGATGCCCATGCTGGATTTTAAAGCTGCAGTGTAGACATGGCCTTGCTGACTTGTGTCTTTTCCCATCCTCTCCCTCTTGCTGTCCTCTGTGTGTGATGCTCTCTGGTGGATAAAGAGATGGTGCCTGCTGTAAACACTTCATGAAACTATCACTTCCAAAACTGTAACAGCAGGGTATGGCCAGGGCTGAGGCAGACAATCTGTTCAGTCAAATATCTAAGGACACAGGAAAGTTTGGGTCTGCTCTTTCCCAGTCCTATGGTGTTTGGTTCAGTGTCTTTGGACCAAACCCACTTCCCAGTTGAACTGCTGAATTCGAATGAGTTATTGGAGTGGAAGATGTGATCCAGGAATGCTGAGCTGGGCAGGGGCGGTGAGATCCCAGTTCAGGGCACCTCTCCTTGAAAGTGTGAGATAGTGTGGCGCTCTCGAAGCCCAGCTTGTGATAGTGCAAAGAGAACAAGAGAAGACCAACACGAGTAATTCCTGAGGCTTTGGGGAGATAATGGAGCATCTTGCCCAGAAAGGGTCATGAAAACCTGCTTGCGAGTGACTCTACTGGTTGGACTGGCGAAGGATGCGAGCTGGAGGGGCTTGGCGTACAGCGGGAAGGAGGCCCCAGCTCATCCGAGCGTGCCAGGCAGGTAGCTGGTTGCCCTGTTTCTCCTTGGTGTCTGCTAGTCTCCGAGTCCTGGTTCACAGCTCCCTGCAAGCCAGGGATGGAGGAGATCCTATGAAAATGATGATATGTGACAATCAGTCACAGCAATTAGTGTTTTGGTTAACAGGCCTTTTTTGTTTTCTCTCACCCAGACAGAATGTCACAAATAAATCCTCGCCTGCATTTGCATATTAATTGGATCGGAGACGTCAAGCATCTTTCATTAAAGAAAATGATCTGCATATTTGGAGACATAAAATAGTTATTTTGATGGGTTTTTTTCATAAGATCAGGGGGTGGGGGAGGAAGGTGATGGGAGCAGTGGAAATTGAGGTAGAGCGAAGGCAGAGAAAGCAGCTTTTGTGGTTAACCCCTTGTGGCCCAGAACTAGCTGGTGCCCAAAGCAAAAATAATAATATAAATAAATAAATGAGGAGGCTTGGAGCAGCTTGGAGAGCACTGCATCCTTTTCTCCATAGCTTTGTTCTTGCAGCCGTGGCGATGGTGGGTAGCCACAAAGGCCTCCCCTGCCAGCTCCATCTAGGCACAGACTTGGGTTGTTACAGGGTCCTCCTTGTCTTCTCTCTTCCCTGAGAGCACCTTGGCCATCTTGTTGGCTGGTCCATTTCTGGCTGCTCCATCAGGCCTTTTGGATGGCAGGGGCCTTGATGGCCCTGTGCCTCAATATGGGTGCGCACATCTGTGTGTCCAGACAACCTGCTTCTTATCCTGCTGCCCAGGAGCGACGTATCTGTGTGAAACCATGGCACAGCTTGTTCTCTGTCTGGTCTGCAACTGGCCTAGAGAACCAGAGGCTTGATTTGAGGCAGGGAGAAAACTTTCCCAGTACTCTCAGTCCAAACTAGTGAGGGTGTGTGTACATAGGAGATAGGAAAGTTCACTCTTTAACTCCTGTATTTCTACCCCTGCCTCAATCTTTGAGTCATTTTTACCTCCATGTCGGCAACCACAGTGCCCAGCAGCCCAGGGCAGGATGGAAAGAGCCTGATTCTCTGTGTTTGAAACTGTCTGGGTGTAAGTATGGATCTGCTTGAAGGAAGGGAGGCTCTACAGAGAGGTCTGGACAGGCTGGACTGATGGGCTGCGACCAACAGGATGAGGTTCAACAAGGCCAAGTACAGAGTCCTTCATTTAGGTCACAACAATCCTGTGCAGTGTTATAGGCTTGGGGAAGAGTACCTGGAGAGCTGCCTGGCAGAAAAGGCCCTGGGCGTGTTGGTTGACAGCCAGCTGAACATGAGCCAGTGGTGTGCCCAGGTGGCCAAGAGGGCCAATGACATCTTGGCCTGTGTCAGACCCAGTGTGGCCAGCAGGAGCAGGGAGGTGATTGTGCCCCTGTACTCAGCACTGGTGACACCGCACCTCGAGTGCTGGGTTCAGTTTTGGGCCCCTCACTACAAGAAGGACATTGAGGGGCTGAAGCGCGTCCAAAGAAGGGCAGTGAGGCTGGGGAGAATGAGGCTGGAGAATAAACCCTACGAGAAGAAACTGAGGGAATTAGGTGTGTTTAGCTTAGAGAAGAGGAGGCTGAGGGGAGACCTCATCCCTGTCTACACCTGCCTGAAAGGAGGTTGTGACGGGATGGGTGCTGCTCTCTTCTCACAAGTGACAAGTGATAGGATGAGAGGAAATGGCTGCAAGTTGCGCCAGGGGAGGTTCAGACTGGACCTTAGAAAGAATTTCCTCACCGAAAGGGTGGTCAGGGACTGGAACAGCTGCCCAGGGAGGTGGTAGAGTCACCATCCCTGGAGGTGTTTAATAGATGGGTGGATGAGTTCCTTAGGGGCATGGTGTAGTGGGGAGACAGGCATGGTTGGACTCAGTGATCTTGGTGGTCTCCTCCAACGTTATGATTCTATGTCTGGG